>CM065052.1:278731396-280052646 GCA_032883995.1 Coronaproctus castanopsis
GGATATTTAAAAAATAATAATAATAATAATTTATAACTAAAAAAATCATTCAAATACATACGTATTTAATAATTGCGGCAAAATTGTGTGTATACAACAAACATCACGAGAATTTCGAAATAATTCTAAGTCTAAATAAAAATGTAGCGAGAACAACATACAGTAACCTAAAAACTTAAAATAAAAAAATAAGAAAAGAAAGTATGTATAGAAAAGCGCGTTTCAGATAATTACATTCGATATTCGATAGTTATCTGTTTATGATTATTTATTTATAATCATCGTTAATGATTACAGATAGTTTTTTCGAAAACCGAATAATCTGTTATTTTTCATTTAGGTGATCCCATCACTACCTCAACTCTTTGTCGGCGCTTGCCACTCCAATTATTATATTTTTTATGGGTATTTCCCTCTATTTTTTATATATATATATTACATTCGAAGAATTTCCCAAAAACTCTAATCCTACGGGGGCCATCTCTCGTAATACGTTCTTTAATATATATATGCATATACATATTTCTCAATTTTGTAACTTTGATTATAAATTTTCATTTTAATTTTACTGTTTTAATATATAAACTTTAATATTTCTCGCTACAAATAATACTGTAAGAAGTAGGGTTGTTACAATCTATTTCACCTATATAATTTAATTTATTAAAAAAAAAAAGAAAGAAATTAATACTTAAGAATTTTCATATAACAATTAATCGTTAAAACGTTAATTTTATTATCGAACGTTTAAGAGGACTGTGTGTATTGTATAAGGACGTGTGTGTGTGTGAATGTGTAAAAAATCGAATAGACATTGCTTAAAACCTTGTTAAAATAATGCTATATATGCAACGCTTAATGAAAAATGGAGAGAATGCAATTAGGCGCAAGATATTTGCGAGGAAAGGGTTTGGTTGATCGGGTGAAGATGAATTTAGTGCTTGTTTTGGTGCTGGTCGTGGTGATTGAAGACGAAAGATGTTTTAGATCTGGGGCCAAATACTGAAAATTATGTTTGTAGTTAAGTATTAAGATTTATATATAAATAATTACGCAAAATTCGAGAAACGACAACGCTAGTAATTATTTAACGTTTAATAAAGATTTGCACATGTTGAACTTTCTATTCGATCGTTAAGCTAATAATGTTTATCTTAATTTTCTTATTAAAATTAATGCATTTCTTTATGTATACGTATTTAATATGTACGCAGAAAGTAACGACGTATTAAATGAAATAATATAAAGTCTATTATATAATTATAATACGAATTATTTCAGTTATGCGAGTTGTTTCTAAAAATACCGACACTAAGTCCGAATCTATCCGATAGCCTTATCAGGTTTTTTATATATATATATATATATATATATATATATATATATATATATATATATATATATATATATAATATATATATATAGGGAATCAATATGTATATATGCGGGCGAATGTCTGTGTGTGACTATATTAATTATTTAACAATTATGTATATTTATTGCTTTTATTCGTGTCCACTCATTTATGTTCATTATCTATTCGCGCTTGTTCCTGTCTTTTGGGCTTTCCTTGTGTGTGAAATACGAGTATACTAAGAAAAAGGGAAAAAATATATTTATATAATGCTGGTTCGACTGCGTAATATATTTAAATCGTCGATTAAATTTTTAATTTCAAATTTGTGTGGTTTTTTTATTTAAAATTTATCTATTAAAATGATGAAAAGAAAATCATTAATTTCGAGTATTTAGAGAATCATTTTTACTTTATTTTTTTTTCTTTTCGGATTTACAGAATGAATAGACTATTTTCGGAAAGTGTAAAAAATAAATTCGTATAAATTAAAACGGAAACTACGCCTTACCATTAAACCTACACTTGTTCTTTCGTTATGGTTTAATTAACCTTGACATTTTTAAATTTCATCTTTCACGACGAAAATAGTTTTAAATTAAAAACGTCCATTATTAAATAATAAACAACAATAGAGGAGTTAAAAATTAAACCGTTATCGAGTGAAAATAAAATATAAAAGTATGTAAACGTATGCTATATATAAAAAATATAAAATTCGTAAAAATACTAATTTAGATAAATAATTTATAAAAATTGAAATGAAAAATAGTATTTATAAAATAATCTAATGTAATTATTTATGTATAAATTTTATATCTCCGATTTGTCGATCGTGTTGTTTGCCATATTCGTTATCAGATTATTTTATAAATATTATTTCCCATCTTGTTTAATTTTTATAGATATATCGAAATTATTATTTTTACATTTAATATCTCTTATATATTTTCATATTTTATTTTACGTTCACTTGAAAATGGCTTAATAGCCGAAGAACGTTGTGATTTTTATAAAACGTTTAGTGATTTCAACTTTTTTATTTTTGTTCATTTTTTAAAATTACTACATTTTAAACTTTCAAAAAAAACAACAATATTTGATTACACGCAATATATATCGCTATATCTACCGCCGTCACTGAAAACAACAAAGATTTTCTAATATATCCAGATTTTTTTTCTTGCGTTATATGTTTCAACTGTGAATTTACCAAAGTCTATCGCTATAGAAATATTAAATCCCTTAAATCACGATCGCGGTATTAATATAATAATGTTACTAATAATGATTCCAAGTCGCACGCGGTTTTCATCAAATAAACTGACAGATGAAATTAGCTAAAAATGTAGCTAATATGCCTTAATTCCTATATTCAAATCCGACGCAATCGCTTCTACGAAATACCGAACAAATAAATCATTTTACGAGAAGTAACGAAATGTAATTCCTACAGCTGATCGCTATAGAACTGTTCGCTTTTGTCCTTTGCCGCACGGTAGAAAAGAATAGGTATTTCTATCTCGGCTTCGTGTTGTTCGGGCCACATTGACTAACAAAAAATACAGATCCACCATTCCTGCATCCGGACACCTATATCGACGCTTACCTACAATATAACATATATCAACCTCGAAAATTTAGTTGCAGTTCATTACAAGGGACACTTTATCGGGTGATCAAATTGCGTATGAAGCGGTCCTTCAATTTGTGCGGAATATGGTACCATCAACTCTATACAACCCCGAATAAAACTATTTTCGGATATAGCAGCAGTACGTAACTATTCGATAAAAATATTTTATATATATATATGTGTGTGTGTGATGTTTGATTTTTTTCAATAGGAAAAAAGTATTAATTTTTACGTTTTTCGAAAAGATGAAACTGATTTTCATTTTGTGTTTTTAATTAATTTTCAAAATTTACTCAAAAAAATCTTGTCGAAATGTTATATAATCTACAGACGTTCAATGTATTCGATATAATACTTTGAAATAAACGTTAGCTAAAATATTTAATGTAAAAACTTCTATACCAATATATAAAGCTGTAGTGTCCGAAATAACGGACGAATATATATATATATATATATATATATATATATATATATATATATATATATATATCAGAAAATGAAATGCGAGAACTATCGGACAATAACCCTTCTCTCACATGCAAGTCAGTAATATCATACGTATTGATAATACAACATCAAGAGGTTTCTATACGCATAGAGAAGTTAGACAAGGCTGTATTCTATCACCCTTGATCTTTAACTTATACGCCGAATATATAATTAAACTAGTCTTAGACGGATGGAAAGGGGTATGATAGGAGGACGAAAGATAAATCTCCGATATGCAGATGATACAACCTTAATAGCGGCTAATATGGAAGAAATGAAAAAACTATTGGAACGCGTGGAAGATGTCAGCAAACAGTACGGTCTTAATGTAAATAAAAACAAGACAAATATTATGATTATAGACAGAAAGAATGTAATACCACAAGACGAAAGAACATCTACCGGCTATGAAAACGTCCCGAGTTTTCTATACCTAGAATCACTTCTTGAAGCAAAGGGCGGCTCAGAAGGAGAAATACGACGAAGAATAGAAATAGCTAGAAATTCCATGACAAAACTAAACCGCATTTGGAAAGATAATTCGATTACAAAACCTGTAAAAATTAAATTAATCGAAACGCTCATATTTTCAATTCTACTATACGCAGCAGAAACGTGGACAATGAAAAAGTCTGATAAAAAGAGAATTGACTCCTTCGAATTATGGTGTTGGAGGCGGCTTCTCAGGATACCGTGGACAGCAAAACGGACAAATGAGTCTGTTTTACAGGAAATTGGTACCACGCAAAGACTGTCAGCCATTGTTTCCACAAGAGTGATTAAATTCTTTGGACATGTCATGCGGAGACCAGAAGTATTACAGAAGCTGATGATCATGGGGATTTAAACGACCACCAGGACGTGTACCGAAACGATGGACAGATGTTGTTCAACAAAGGACAGGACTTTCAATTGTGGAATGTGTACGACTGTCGGCAGATCAGTGTAATTGGCGAACACTTATTGCTTCAGCGACGGACTAAGATTAATCACAATACCCTAATTAGGGTGACGACTACTGATGATGATGATATATATATATATATACATGAAAAATGCCGTAAGTTTTTACCTACAAGTACACAAACAAAACGATTGTGTTAGAAGTGTTTTGACGAAATTTCGAACAATGCAGAGACCTGACGTATTGCTAAGTTCATTTATTTTGCTGCTTCCATTTTAATTAATAAATCAATACAATTATATTTTATTAGTGCGTTATAATTTTATAAATATTAACAGAAAATAAAGTTTCGTTGTAATAAAAAAGAAAAAATTTGAACACCTTAAATGTAACGTAAGTCCACTGGATCCAGCACGATTAATGTTGTTACAATAAAACGCGCGACTAACTAAGGGTTATAAATAATTAATTTTGTAGTACTGCTGTATATTCAGTCGTAAATACTGAACAATGTTGGTATAATTTGTACATCTTACCAATGCTGATAGGTGAAATGAACACTGCTTCTCCCCGTTCCTCGAGTTGACTTTGATCTATCTATAGTGGAAACCTTTCGAAGATAATATTATTGAAGGTGACGAGGATTATGGTAGAAAATACTACTTCAAAATGCGTTAATTCGTAGATATTCAAATTTTGACGATAGAACAATTATACAAAATACAGTTTATTTGACTTTATATTTTAAAAATAGATCAAAATACGTTTATGTAAAAGGTGTTCTCTCTTGAAACTCATTAAAGTACCGAATTTCGTGTAATTTCCGTACACGAATGCAAACGATGTTCGTAAGAGCTTAATATTTTAATAATTTATCCCAGGTTCATAAAACTGATGTTAAAATCTTTTAAAACATAGCAGTATGGGGTTACTAATATTATTATGGTAACATATCAATTTAGTTATAGCTTAAAACTTAAATTACACCGTGTTTTTATTAAACGTTAAATATTCATTTAATGATAAGATTTAAAGCTTAAAATATATCGGCAGAAAAATTTGGTCCGGGAACACTAACCAATCTGCCGTAAATTATCGTATGCATGCTTTCTTTTCATTAAAAAAAAAATCCGATTTAATATTTAGTTCCAGTGTAAACTTTTTAAATTTCTTATTACAAATTTATATCTTAAAGCCGTGAGAACTTTTATTCATACTTACTCTACCTGTATTGTTTCACTGTGATAAGGTGCGATTCAATGTGTTATTTATTTTTAATACGAATTCGAGTAACTTAAAATTAAATCCGCAGAAAAATTTGGTTCAGGAATTTCAAACAACTTTTATGGTATGCATGTTTTCTTTTCATTAAATAAGAAATCTGATTTAAATATTTAGTTCGATTGTAAACTTTTTAAATTTTTTGTTTCAAATTTTTATTTCAAAGTCTGAGAAATTTTATTCGACACTACTCCGCTTTTTATTGTCTCACTGTGATAATACGATTCAATGTGTTATTATTTTTAATAAATTTAATCGTATAACTGGTTTCTACTTTGTTTTACTCATTTAGTGCCTTTTGTAAATATGTCATATCAAAAAAACACATTTATATATTTTAATCGTAGTCGAAAACAACGCTACATTTGATTTTAATGTTGAACAGGTTGATAAATTAAAACGAAGTTTTAGTAACGTGAATATGTGTGTAAATATATTAATAATAGTATGTTTATATGTACGCTTGTGTGCATATACTGGAACACAGCGAGAACCCAAAATATTTAAGCGTTTAATCGAACCCAGCTATAACGCAAGGTTATTAGTAATATATATATTCTTTGGCTCTAACGTATAAAGAACATTGTGAAAATACAAAAAAAAAAAAATCCGTACAAGAAATGGTCTACTCAGAAAACTGATTGGTACACTTGAGGTGAACATCAGGTTTAGCTTCTGTACTACTCCACAGGTAAATATGATAGTGCAGTTTGGCGAAATTCAGTACATGTAAGAAACCGGTCGAATAATTACATAATGATTGAATTCGACACCGATCGATTAGTAATATTATACGGTATAATACCCTCGGACATAAGATGAGAAGTGATAGCCACGAAAAAAAAATAAGACCAAGACGTAAGACATCCATTGTGTGCGAAAGATGCGCTAATAAGTCGATTCGAGTATTAAAAGGTTTTTTTGACACAAATACCTCAAATTACTGGGATGAAATTATGGAAGGGAAGGCTGAAAAAGAATCGATGGCAACTCTGAGAACAATTAAACGAGCACTCACTTAGCGGTAATAAATTGCCGTGGCCAAAATAGAATAAGAACTATGACAGATGTAAATGTGATATGGTACAAGATTCAGAGCACCTACTAGCTTGCTCATTGTTACCTTTGGGATGCAGAGATTTGACCAGTATAAATAGAATCCCGAACGAGGTAATTACATATTGTTAAATATTCAGGAAAAAGAAATATAAGCTGATTGACACGATAAGATAATATATATATAAATATATATATATATATAATTCTTGTGTGTTAAACTTTGTAGACGACTTATAATTAAGTGAGCAGTAATTACTATAGCGTGTGTTATGCGTGGTGCGTATCGTGTACTTGTTATATTTATTCTAATTATAACTAAGCTTCTTTAGTCAAGTGGTTAAGTTCACGCATTATTATCAATTTTTAACGCGACATTATAAATTTTACGAGGTGAAGCGGTTAAAAACTACTAAAATACAGTTAACCTTATTTTTATAGGCACTTTCGTTTTTAAAACTCCGGAAATTCCGTATATCAAACAAAATTATTAGAATTATCGAAAACGTAATGTTTTGTATAATACGTCACTTTTTATATGAGGTTGTAGGTAATTTCTAATGTTTTATAATAATATTTTTTCTTTTTAAAATTAAATGTTAAATTGAGAGGTTATTTCTGCCATTAAGATATACTTAATCTTATATTATCGATATGTGCACTTCTAAAACATGGACGCACTGTATCTCGGTTATCAGTAATCATTAAGTTACATAATTATGCGGTGTTTTTAAATGTAATGTTCACTATTGTAATAAAACTTTAATCATAATTATTATTTTTCTAATAATGAAAAATGGCGCAGTCGGTTGGATTCGAACTTACGTTCCCCGAGGGAAATTGATTTCCAATCAGTTATTATTAATGTACGCCGACGACAGTCTAAATAAAATGAGGTAAACAACACAATCAGCCATTTTAGGGATTCTTATTGATAGAGCAAAAACAATTTTAACAGTGATAAAGTAAATAAATGGGGAAAAACATAATAAAACCGATAGCGATCATTAACAAATATAACCCTACAATAGTTGATAAAATATGGAAAAATCTTACACTAAAAATACAGAAAATGAATTATTCAATAAATTATGTAGGAAAGTAGTACGTACAAACTAATAAAAATATTTATTAATAACTATAGCATCTATTTAGGAATGAGAAATATAACGTATTATTGAAATCGATTGGTAACAACAAAATTGATAGAAATATGTTAAAATATTCAGGAGAGTATATAATAAATTGTAATCAATGTGAAAAATAATAAGTATATAGGGGGGAAATAGACAAGTTGTTATAAGATTTAAAATTTTAATTTTCGTGCGAAGAACAATGAAAAATCATTATTATTTTGAAAACATTGTAAAGAAAACACGGAATCTATAATAGATGAACGGAAATTATAAAATTTTACATATGGAAAAACATGATAAACAAAGGAAACTTTGAAAAATGAAAATAATAACGGAAAGAGATAAAAATATTAAATTCAACGATAAAATTTGACGAATAATTAGTTTAAAAGAACTATACTATACATTTAATCAATTTTTATCTTAGAATATATTTTTTTTGGTTATTTAATGCAGTAGTTTATTTATTTATGTATAAATTTTATATCGTTGATTTGTTAATTGTGTTGTTTACCACATTCGCTCTCGTATTATTTTCTAAATAACTGTTTTTTTCACTTTGCTATTTTTTGTAATATTGTACAACTAAAATTATTTTGTTTTTATTTTTGTGTTCTTCTTCGATAATATATCCTATATGTAATTGACTTAAACCCTTTCAATCATGATGTCCACTATACGGTACACGGAATTTTAATGCTAGTAAAATTGTTTATTTTCTGGTTGATACAAAATGTCTCAATTTTAAAAATATTTACATAAATACACTGAAATTTATCTAACACAGTTAACCTAAGAAACAGTACACACCTGTATAAAATTTATAATTTTATGTCAAAATTTTATAATTTTATGTCAAAATTTTATAATTTATGACCGAAATTGTTAATAGCCGAATAGCTTTATTATGAAAATTTAATGATTTTAACTTTTTTTTTTTTTTGTTTTAAATATATTAGCCTAAAAACGATCGAAAACTGCCGAATTAATTCTTCTTCAACATTCGAAACGGAAATGTCCGAAATATAAATAAATAATAAATAACGGTAATTACCGTATAAGAACAGTTTTATACGATCGATGGGATATTGAAAATGATGATTAATTTTCATTTCGTCTTATCTTTCCGTTTAAATGTTGGGAAATCGTTTATCGTGTTTCTTAATCTTTCACTCGGTCTTTATATATTTAGGCGCATTTTCGGCTTTGATGTCGGTTTATATATATATATATATATATATTAATTATATATTCAATATATTTGAATTACAATCTATATAATAATAAAAGTTTATTATCATTCGTAATGTTTAAACCGTCGATTGATTTATCGATCCTTTAATAATTATAAGTTGCATCCAGTGTTAGGCGGAAATGTTTGTTATCTTCGATAACATAACCTTTACACCCTTTTTTCCGACTCGCGTTATCGTACGTCTGTAAAAGGTATATGTGTGTTAATGTCAGTGCAGGGTCGAAATGTTCCCCACAGCTATTTTACGTTACATTTTCTCGCGTTGTTTCAACAAATATTTATACTTAATTTAATTTTTGATAGAATATTTAATCGCACGCTCGTAGGAATTAAGTCTCCTGTTTATTTATGATCCACAATTTTTTTTTTATATATATATATATATATATATATATATATATATATATATATATATATATATATATATATATATATTGCAATCGCAAAGTAAATAAATGCTCAAACTTACGAAGAACATAGAACCCTATGTATGATATCGCATATTTTAAAAATCTTGACAAAAATTATATATAGTTGTGTACAAAAGAAGGCAGAAGAAAATTTACCAAATGAGCAATTTGGGTTCAGAAAAGGAAAGGGCACGAGAATATTATCTTTACGATTAATTATTGAGAAAAATTTAGAGATTAATAAAAAACTGTTTATTACTTTCATTGATATTGAAAAAATCCTTCGATAATGTCAACTGAATATAATGTTCAACATCTTGAAAGATATACATGTAGATTACAGAGACCGAAGGATACTTTTCCAGCTATATAAGAATCAAGAAGCAGTAATAAACAAAAAAGCCAGAGCCAAAATAAAAAAGGGACGAGACAAGGATGCTGCTTGTCACCACTTCTTTTTAATACATACATAGAGGAAGCGATGAAAGCTTTTACAGAAAAGAAAAATTGATACTAAAAATAACTCTATACGGTATGCCGATGATATTATTTTGATAGCAGAAGAAGAGGAAAAATTGCAACAACATCTTAATTACTTGAATGCGCTATTAATAAAAAAAATGTAAAATGAAAATAAATGCAGATAAAACGAAAGTAACGATATGCGCAAATGAACTCGCAAAAGATATAGACGTAGTCCTCAATGGAAAACGAATATCTCAAGTAAAAGAATTTTCTTATCGTGGCCGTTTAATAACATCACGAATAGAAAAAGAAGTAAGAAAAAGAATATAAAAACGCTTTTATTAAAAGGAAAGAAACGTTTATTACATCGAGAAATATTTCATTACGCATAAGGAAGCTGTTCGTTAAAACTTTTGTCTGGAGCGTTGCATTGTACGGCTGTGAAGCATGGACTTTACGGAAAAAAGAAGATTAAAACTTCAAGCTTTTGAAGTTTGGTGCTATCGAAGGATGCTGAGAATATCATGGATGGATAAAATCACAAATAACGATGTATTCGAAAGAATAGAAGAACGACCAGAGATAATAAACACGATTGAAAAGAGAAGAAATAGTATGATCGGTCATCAAATCAGACATTGTAAATGGTTTTAAAAAATTTAATAGAAAGAAAAGCAGATGGAAAATTAAGAAGAGGAAGACCAAGAACCCGATTTATGGACGCCGTAATAAAAGAACAGAATTATGCGATGATAAAAGAAGCTGCTCTTGCCAGGAAATTATTTATTTAGCTGCAAACCATGTTGCCCACCAACCTAGTGGTTGAGGAGAAATATATATATATATATATACAAAGATTTACCCATTACAAATCATGAAATTGGACGAATATTAAAATATGGCGTATATGGCCCATTAGTGCAACCAGCACCTGTATTGTTCAATAATAATGATAACAATAATCATGATTTACATTTTAATCCTTTCAGTCATACATTATCAAAATTTGGACGTAAAACTATAAATTTCATACATATATTTATTATTATACAATACTGCTTCTTAGACAAACTGTAGATAATTGAATATGTTTATATAAATATTTTTAAAACTGTGACATTCCACGTCAACGAGAAGATAATATATTTCGTTTTTTATGTGTCACATAATGGGCATTGTGTGACTAGAAAGCTTTTGTACATAAAACGTTTATATTAAGAAGAACGAAAGAAAGGTATATTTCAAGATAATTTACCGAAAATAATAGAAACAAAAATTTTCAATATTTACATAGCGCCCATAATGACAACAGAAGTAATATAAAGACACTTAATACAGAAAAGAATACTTATAATGTAACAATGAAAAAATTACAGTATTTACAACTTACAAGTTTGCGACCAAACTAGATAAAAATAAGTTCCGGGCTTAGATTGCGCAGTGTTAGAAGAATTATCTAAAAAAGGTATATTTTCAGTGTATCTATGCGATTAGAATACATACCAGTTTGCTTCAAATCAGCTTGGTAAAGAAACATAATAAACTGGAATCCGAAGTAAGGTCGTGCAGACCGATTTCGTTACTACCATCAGTATCAAAGTTATTTGAGAAATTATTACCGAAACAACTTTTTTTGCCGGTGGTTGAAGAAAACATACCGCTGCATCAGTTTGGATTCAGACGAAAGCACTCTACAATTGACCAAGTGCATCGAATTATATCGTTAATCAATCCAGCTTTCGAGGAGAAGAAATATTGTCCAGCCGGATGTAGCGCAAGCTTTTGATATGGTAAGGCATAAAAGCCTAGCGTATAAATTATGCCGACTACTTCGGGGCAACATTTGCTAACTGCTCGTATTATATTTAACAGAACGTCAATTTAGAGTACAGCAAGGAAGTACGACATCCACGTCCTATGATATAGAAGCCGAATTTCCTGAAGGAAGTGTCCTCGGCCCGATCTTGTATCTGCTGTGTACACAAGACTTACCGACGGACGCGCAAACGATAACGGCTACTTTCGCTGACGATACAACTAGTAGTCAGTCCGACGCAACAAATTGCAGAACTCGCTAAACAAAGCGTATGAATAGGCATCAAATTGGAAAATTAAGATCAATGAAGAAAAATCAAAGCATGAGAGTCGCATTGCCAAGTGTGCTGGGGGGGTGAACCTATTTCACAGGCTGGCTCAGTGAAGTACCTTGGTATGCACTTAGACAAGCATCTGACATGGGAAATGAATAAAAAACAAGCAGATAAAGAAATAAAATCGAAGTTAATCACTAAAAAATTTTTTATTACACAAACACGAACGAAGCTTTTCGACTATTAAGTCATTATCAATAATAATAGCTTGATAATGACTTAATAGTCGAAAAGCTCCGTTCGTGTTTGTGTAATAAAAAATTTTTTAGTGATTAACTTCGATTTTATTTTGTTTTGCTAAATTCATAAAATCACTACTCTCCAATACATCAACATTAGATAAAGAAATAACGCAACAACTTTATTAGCTTATCGGAAGAAACTCGCAACTGGACATAGGGTACAAATGTCGTATAGGCAGATTATAAAGTCGATATGGACCTATGGCCTGCAGTTATGGAGCTGTTCGAGGAGATCTGACAAAGCAAAAATCCATGACAGACAAAATGTAATACTAAGAGCAATAGTCGATGTGTACCACTATTCTAGAACTGACGATGTGTATCTAGAAATGCCATTTGTAAACAAGGAGATTGATATACAATTGATCATAAAAAGCGGTTGCAGCAACATGTCAACGTGCAAGTAATCCAGTTACTCGATACCAGACAAGACGTCAGCGACACCACCCAGTAGATCTAGTTATATAATTATGTAAATCCACGTACAAAATAAAAGAATATATCAAAAGTTATGGTATTCGCTTATGATGCGTTTTAAGTCTGTAGTAGTAAATGAAAATGATCTAATATTTTATTATTATATGCTCAGACGCATCTGAAATTCCTAAGCAGTCTGTTACAGATAGTTTCTCTTATTCCTCCATATATTTCTTCTCGTTTAATAGCGAAACCTTACTATTGGAGGTCCAAAAATTTCTTCGGTTTTTATTTTAACATTGCAACTCTCCCATCGAGGGTGTTCAAAATTCTTAAGTTTTCATCGCGATTTAACACTTCCGTTCCTTCTATTAATATTTAATCCTATCCGATTTTTTAAGTTCTGTTTCAGCGCTGAAAAAAAACCCCAGCTCGTTTCAGTTACAATTCCATTTACATATACCGTTACCGATAATAGACCTATTTACTAAACTGCCGCGATATCACCACCATCTCATACATTTGGTTCTCCATAAACTCTGCAAAAATTTATTAATGAAGACTTTTTCATTTATTTATTATTATTATTATTGACTCGGTAGTGTCGACGATTATTTTTATTTCGAGAATGGTAATCCTGGCTGATCCTCTACTCGCTATTTCAGATTATCTTTTTTAACTATCGTTTATTTATCGCTACCGTTGTTTCTCTTGATGTTTTTTAGTCACGACCCCTTCTTCCAGCCCATATGTTCAGAATTGGTATTTTCGAGTCGTTTCCAGTTGATGCTTCAATTATTTCCAACAAAAATGGTCGATTTTAAATATGGTTAACTATTAATATTTCGAAATATTGAAACGACCTAAAATAATTATAGTTACCCTTAATACTTAAACATATTGTAACAACCAGTAGCCGGCACGTAAACAGTTTTCTCGAGTTGATTTTCCTATAACTTCAGTGTGTAAGACCAAATTTATTCGTACACATGTGGCCACTCCGTCATTTTGAGTTACATCCTCGACCACATACAAAAATTTTTCCGTATGTGTTTCCTGAAGCACAATAACGTCAATCTCATTTTCCTTGGGCTATACGTGCCAAAATTTTTGCTTTGATTTTTGAAATCCCTTCTATATTTCACCGCAATACCCGAAGACTGTTAGTCCCGTAACCTTTATAAGGGCTGTTTCGGTGATAACTCGTTGATGTTTTATTTGTTTTTAATTAATGACCCGACACTAATATAATGTATTAGACGTTTCCAGGGCCAGTATTGAATTACTGTACTGTTATTATTATCTATTAATATCGCGCTTCGGGGAGGTCGACACCGTGCCCCACTCATGGGATTGATAATCAACTTCATAATTTTAGTTTCTCCGAGTACGATTTTAAACGATTCTTGTATTTGTATTTTAAAAAATTGTAAAACAATCCGAATAATTAATAACTAATAATAGTTAACTATTAATACTTCGAAATATTAAAACAACTCGAAATAGTTAAATATAGTTAACTATTAGCAAATGGACGACGCTGCCGGACAATCAAATAAATTATATCAATGTTCTACTTTTTCCCTATTCAAAAAGTCTGGCCACTTATAACTGAAAAAAATTAGTCGTAAAAAATATTTCGGAGGCTTTATTATGATGAAATTACTTCAATCGCGAACGAACTAAAATTCCCCCCCCAAAAAAGAAAAATGATATATATATATCGCGAAAATAAATATTGAAATCGATGTTTTTAGTGTACCCGTTATCGTTAATGGAAAATTTTCAGCGATACAACACTAACGTTACCGGTACAGATTAAATCAGATACAATCAGAAACAGGTATGTCAAGAAACGAGATTAAAATGGAATCGATAACGCGGGGAACGATAATTTAGCTTCGATAATTAATTTACCGTTTCAGTCGCAGTGTCCTTTATACGGTACGTGAAATTTTTTAACGCTTAAAAAAATTATCTAATCGAATTGAAGTGTGGAATGTTTCAATTCTAAAAATATAAGCTTAGGAAAAATTATTATCTAGAGTTATCTAATAAAAGGCGGTATTATATATAAAATTTCGTATTTTAAACTCGTTCAACCATTTGCTTATTTCTTAAACAGAGAAATATATCATTTTGTATAAAAAAATCGATAATGTGTGACAAAGGATTAAGAAAAATGAAAGATCACAATCCGCGTTAAATAAAAAATTGAACTTTTGCACATTACGTAATGCAAAAAAATCTATCATTCCTATACGTCGTATTGAAAAATTAGGTAGATTGGTACACTTCTCTTTTAGTTCACACTGAAGCTTATATCCATATCTATGTAGTTTTATATATATATATATTAGTATATGTATATATAACGAGGGATTCCTATATATAAGTACTGATGAATCTATCCGGTATATTCGGATTTCGTATTGTGTTTTTAGAAGCAACTCGTACAAATTAAACGAGTTGTATTATAATTATATAATATATTTTATACCCAAGTGTTTAACTTTAATAAATTTCATTGATATATTATTTAAAATTTGTTATTTATTTTTTTATTTACGCGTCATGCGCAGAAACTAAGACTAAAGGCATGGAAATGGAATTACGAAGTTGTAAAAGAAGGGACAAAAAGTATATACATTAAAATAGTTTAAATAAATTTTGACGCTCCAAAAAACGAAATAATCCGTTAACTATTGTCTGATCATCGCACAGCAGATCGCTCAAATTCGATGATATTCCACACTCTCCCCTATATCGGTTATAAGTTGGGCATTTAATCAGTAGGTGTTCGATCGATAATTGACAGCTGCATAAGGAACACTGTAGCTCTTATTAGTTGTTTAGTAGATACGAGTGTGTAAGACGGGTATGCCCAAGTCGCAGTCTGCATAACATTACTTCTTGGTTTGTGCTTACGGCTTCGTTGACGGTTTCATACAGCCTAATTTGTTTTCTATAGTCAGATTCTGTAAATCGTGTGAAAAAATTCAGCAAAGAAGTCTTCATTTCATCAATATTATCGTATATGTTATCAATTCGTGTAGACGTTGGCATACATTAAGGTGCTAATTTTTCGATGGTTTTAATTTTCTTTCACACACCTTGGTTAGTGAACTCGAGTTTAGAGTCGCTACAAAAGTTTCCAGCAGTTTAGTTAGTTTTTGAAGGTGTACCTGGTCTTTGCGCGTAGTCTTCTAAAATTTAAATGATTTTCCATATTTGGATTCGATTTTATTTTTTTTTAATGCCTTTCGTCTAATTCTGATTGCAGTTGCACACTCTTTCAGGGCACTTTTACCCCATCATTTTTAGAAGCTTTAGTGAGTGGCGAACACGTTCTTGCATGCTCGATAAGTGCATCTGTAAATATCTGCACCGTGCTGTCGATGTCGTTAAATAAATTGATATTAATCTGCAACGAACATTGGACTCTATAATTTGACCAGTTTGTTCTTTTCTAATTCGGCGAGAGATTTATATTATTAACGACGTGCGTTTTATTTCTGATTGTAATTGGATTTTTTTATAATAACCGGAAAGTGGTCTCGCTTCTACCTAGATCGTGATGTACAGAAAATTGTGTGGTTTATTGATTAACCGGGGAGAACACAGAGCTAGATCAATATTGGACCATGTTCGGTACGAAAACTTGTAGTGAATTGGTTCCCTCGAATTAAGCAATCAAGATTAAACGTGTTTATTGCACTTTCTACGATCTTACCTCTTGAATTTCATTTTTTACTCGACCATATATGGTTGTGCCCGTTCATATCCCCCTAATATATGGAAAGGTTTGGGCAGGCCATTTATTAATTACATAAATTGTTCAGTAGTAATTTTCTCGGAATATACACGGTGCATATTGTAATAGGTTGCTTCTTAAAGTAAACTTTTATCGCTAGTGCCTAGAAGATCAGTATTTAATACAACAGATTTGCAATGAAATTTTGGTTCGACGGCTAGAGCTATACGCCACTATATTCATGATGCTGTAGTTGTAAACTACATTATAGTCGGGAATGTTGAAATTTTGGTTACATTTAAGGTGTGTTTCTTGAACGGATTATATTCTGAAAGCATAAGCTTAAAGTCGCCGTAATATAAATATATGCCGTCACAATTCCACAGAATAAATGTATCCTGTGCTTCATTTTAGTTTTTGAATGTTTTTTGCTCAATCTGATTTAGTTACATAATTTAGGTTGACATGTATGAGTCAGACTCATCCAATTCTGTATCAGTGTTCATGGTAACTTTCGTCTCATCTTGTGACATACCTTGCAGTAGACGCTTTTTTAATTTTGTCAGTCTAATTTTGATTGACCGATTATCTGTTATAAGGTTGCGATTTTCTATAATGCCTTGTATATCGTCGGTAAATCCGTTGACGATATTGGGTGGGTTGCTTACGCCATTTACCATGTCTAATAGTAGTGCGAAATTTTGGAAAGCTGCTGGATATCCCTTGCTAGTGAATTTGTCACTTATTAATATAAGTTAACTAGGTTGGTAATAAAAGATGTCAGATATTCGTTTTTGATCATGTAAAAAATCAATAATGTGTGACAAAGAGTTAAGAAAAATGAAACATCGCAGTCCGCGGTAAACAAAAATTGAAATTTTGCCAATTACGTAATGCAAAAAAATCTGTCACGTCGTTTCCTATATATATATTTAAAAAATAGATACTTCGGTACATATCAAAGCCTACATAATTGTGTCCATTATATATATAATATATATATATATATATAAGTGTTCTAAATATAACCAGTTATAATTGCAGTACAATATAGACTGCTTATTGCAATGAGATAGTTCTATCGAAGCAATTTCAAACATTAATGTATAAATTATTCATTATATATATATAATATAACAATTTTCAAGCTATCCTGCAGGTTACTTAAACTTTATGCTAAATTAAAGCAAACGTATATGATGTATGTATATACAAATGTATATATTACAATAGTATTTAACCGGCCTGTGCTAATTCGTAGTTAAAATTTAACGTAGACTGGTTTATAATGAAATATTTTGCTTAACGTTCATGGTCGAACGACTGGCTTTGTTTCTGTGTCATTTAATTACGATTTTAAAAGTCAGGGAGAAAAAACATGTAGCGATAACTTTGACCTTAACCTTTTTTTTCTTTTCATGGCCGTTTACTTTTTTGTGTATATATATATATGTGTGTGTGTGTGTTGTGTATTTAACACCAAGTTTTTGTCTAGTCATTACGCCATTACATAGTACATGCATGCGTTATATTTTCAGTTTACATTTCGTACGCATTTTAAACGATAGTGATAATATTTTCGTTAATGATGCGAATTAAATTTTTTATACAATCTTTTTTCCGAACGTAACGTGTTAAATTTTCTACATAAGAATTTAAAATGTCGCAATCGATAAAATTATTTATCGAACTACGAGATTGATGATAAAATAAAGAATAAATATTAAAAGGTTTTTATAGATTAGCGTTGACGTAAGTTTAAAGAAAATAACGAATTTGACACGGGTTTAAAATAGGGGAATAATTTCCGAGTAAACTACAAGACCGTTTGAAATAATAAAAAAAAAATATATTAAATAATACAAAAAATATCAATACGGTTATTTCGAGTTATTGTATTCCGGATAAATGGAAATATTCGTTAATAATTTTTTAAAGAAAAAGTCATTTTTCTTTGGTACATAAATTTTAAATTTTAAATTTTAATTTGATCGATCTAAATTTGTTACTATAAATGAACCTATATATATGATTAAAACAGTTTACTAGTTTCTGTGGTTAGAACATCATTTGGCTGAGCTTATTATATGTTTTAATCGTTTTTTATTTAGTCCTGATGATGCCGTAACAAGTGACACTAGTAGATTGTTTCAATTTTATATATATATATATATATACGAATAACAAACCGAACAAAATATAACACAATCACTAAAAGTTTTTTAATCGCGAAGCTTTTCGACAGTTACGTCATTTTCAAGCACGCACCAAAATTATTACATTTTGTTTTTTTTTTTAAAGATGTAATAATTTTGGTGCGTGCTTGAAAATGACGTAACTGTCGAAAAGCTTCGCGATTAATTTGTGTTATATTTTGTTCGGTTTGTTATTAATTAATAAAGTCACTACTCTCCAATATACTCAAAATTATATATATACGTATTGTGATACGGTATAAAAGTATTAATTTTTAATCACATATTTCTATTATCTTCTCACTCGGGTCGGAATATGAGTCCTCCTACATTATGTTAGATCTCCGGAAATTACATTATTGAATTTGGCGTTTACTATCAGAACACGTCTGACGTCATTCTTTTTTTATAAGTATATTATTTTGCTTCGGTATTACAAATTAATTTGAGATTTTTTTTTAACTCAATCGTTCTGTATTCCTTGTTTATTGTTCATATGTTTTGATCAGTGAACTAAATCGTACCCAGAAGTACGTCGCTTAATCACATCTAACTTCTTTTATTATCTGGAAATTTTTCTATTATTTGCGAAAATTTATCACTATTAGCTAATACTCCGATTAATAATATATATATTATTATACTATTATTATATTATTGTTAAACATTAGTGTAACTTATGATTAATAAAAATTTGTACATAAACAATAGAATATACATATATACTTGTAGACATCGGATTAATAATATTAAGAAGTAATGTGTAAAAAAAATCGGCGGCTTTAATTTGTTAAGTTTACATTGTTACAGTTAAAAAACACGAAATATATTTGATTTGATTAGATTTTTATTTTTATTCTAGATTTGTATGCTAGCGTTTTTTTTTGTTACTAACTCCATTTTGCGACGTTAATATTAAATTAAAAAATAAATAATAAAGACCAACCCAAAGTAACTGCGTGCGATATTCCTTTAACTATTCCTTTCGCTTCTTACCTGTCCGCTATATTCCTCCGAAGGTAGCAAATCTTCCAAATACTCTCTCAAATATTTTATACATCTGAATAGTCCTCGGTTTCCTTCATTTATCCAAAATCTACCCGTTAATATAAATTCCTCCCGCGCCACTGACCAATAGTAGCAGTACATAGTTACCGACGAAGAAGAAGAAGAAATAAGAAATTTCGAGATGCCTCCAGGTTAATTTTAATTAGTTCACTTTTGATAATCCTCTTCACCCCTTCACTCTCCTACGTATTAAAAATTACTATTTTTTATTTTATTATTTCCGTTTAAATTAGCGAAATTATTATTATTATTATTATTTTTATTCGATTTTATTATATAATACGCGATGAGTCGAAACTATTATTACGACGAGAATATTTTTTATTATATTTCTATAATTAAAGGTGACCTTCGTTAATCGGTAAAATATCTCGCCGTTGATTTCTATAATGTTAGGTGAACGAACATGATTTTGATAGGCTTACCGTCCTAATTGTTACAATAATACCTAATCGATCGTACACGTGGAAGTCTAGAACGCGTGCATACACATCATGTATTTGTGCGTATATAGCTTTTATCAGAGGACGGTCTAATGAGTTAGTTATCGACCGGTTGAAAATCTTTATTTAGTTATACACTCCGTGATAAATATTTAAACGGAGATATTGTCCAGCTTGACGAACCTGTAATAATTGAAGGCCCATTTATTTACAATTATAATTTTATATGTTCATTACGTGTTCGTTTGCACGTAAGCGACGATAATAATAGTCTTTATAATTTTATAATATATTTATATATATATATATATATTATTATTATTAATATTATTACGTAATAACCTGAGATTTTTCTTGTTCCATACGCCCTACAGAACAACAATAATATTTTTTATATATATATATTTATATATATAAACTATATTACGAAATAGTGTTTAGTAGAAAAATATATTTAGCTAAGAATCACACGCTATAATATTTCTTTAGAAATTAATTTAAAACGGGTTTTCATTGAATTTTTCCTTAAAATAATTGTTTCCTAGATTGAAAAATCTTTTTTGAAGATCCGATAGTTTAAATTGAAACGGTACTCCAGATATAAAATATTTATTATAGAGGGGCAACCGGGCTTAAGAGCCCCCCAGAGGTGTTAAAAAATACATATGAAGAAGGTGCCTTAACTTGTAAGCTCCAAACAATTTCGCAGCTAAAATGATGGTTGAAACAGAGGAGAATATTTGAAAGAGCTCTGGTTATCACTAATAAAACCTCATCTTGAAGAGCGTGCAAAATAGCCTAAATTGCAAAAAGCACTGTTAGAAAATAGTCGTTACATTCTGTCTGCTAATGGCATTGAAAATCCAGTTGACTGTGAAAAAAAAATGGCCGTTGGTTGGGCCGTTCGGCATTCGAATCTGACCCATGACCAGTGTGTTTTTTTGTTGTTGTTACTTGTTTCATTATTGTTCGTGATCGTTTAAAGTTTGTTTTGCCTATCGAATTTTGTTACACATTTGGATGTGTATATTTTATTCATTTTTATTACGAATTTTTAAATTTTTTTAGGGGTTTGTTTGAGCCCATTCCAGATAGAAATCCTGGGTGCGCCATTGCGTACAGGGGTACGTGATATGTATGTATTGACGCTGGTGTGGCCTTCATTACAGTATTGTCCCTGGAGATATATTTAGTTACTGTTCTAATGACGATGTTCTTAGTTTCTTACTTCGCTTTACGTAAATTCCATCTAGGGTTTTGTAATTGAATCTACTCCTGGAATTTCTAAATCCAACTATTCTAGGGGTGCTAGCTTAATGGTCTATGTTATTGTTCTTCGATGATAAAACATAAATCAAGGTTCGTTTCGCATTTTCAACGCATCGGTGAAAATATTTTCCTTTGCTTAGAATTGTGAACAAGGAAAATATAGTCTCGTTCCTTACATTCAATTATGTTAACTGATTTATATAGCTAGATCGTGCGATGAATTATATTTCCACATGATTAAGCATTACAAAAGAAAAACAATAATTATGACACTGCGTACTGTTTAAAATAAACTTACCGCAGTAACTATAAATATAACATGAAAAACTTAATTTTTAACAACGAATGTTTAACATATATACAAAATGCAGGAAAAATAATACATAAAAAAAAAAAACTGCGATAAAAAACTAGACAGAGCGGACCGTCAAAAATAACGTTAATTCAAAACGTATTTAATATTTAAAAAAGAATGTTATAGATAATTATTTAATAGGCTATAGTAAATTATGCTTGAGTCTGCGATGCTTATACTTAGTATATTTTGTTCTTAACTGTTTGGAATCGTAATTTCCAATCACCGTAATTAGGTCATTATCATGCGTAACACATTGTTCGAAAAAGGTAGTAGTTCAATACATGATCTTTTAACAAAGGTAGTTTCAATTTTGCTCGTGCATTTTCATTATATTACTATAAATGGGAGTATATACATCTAATGCATCTATTCTGAACCAACTGAAGCCTCTTGTAGCTAGAGTTGCTAATCGAACTCCACACTGGACAGACATACGTTAATACTGGTCGAATGAGCGATTTATATATTATTAATTTATTATCGACATTTAGGAAAGATTTGCGCTTAAACAAGGGATATATGGTACAAATTGCTCGATGTGTTTTAATTGCCGCGTAATCTAAATGCTTGTTAAAAGTCAACCTTTTATCTAAAATAACTCCTAAATACTTTATTTCGTCCGACCATTCTACACTTACACCGTTAATCGTTAAGGTAGTAGGTAGAAGTGGCCTCCTACGAGTAAACAGTATTGCCTGAGTTTTGGCAGGGTTAATGGCTATCCGCCACTTAGCAAAATAATGAATTAGCCTATCTACTCCTAACTGTAATTTATTCTTTACTGCTCTTGGAATGTAAGAACTAGAAAATAATGCTGTATCATCTGCATACAAGGCTACCTCTGTATTGTTATAGGAATATCGTATAAGTAAAAGGTGAATAGAAATGGACCGAGTACACTACCTTGAGGTACTCCTGCAAAGCATGTTCTGCGAGAGGATAATACATCATTTATAAACACATAGAATGATCTATTACTTAAATAGCTTAAAATAAGCATAATTAGATATTTCGAAAATTTGCATTTAATCATTTTATATATTATACCATTGTGCCAAGTAGTATCAAATGTTTTAGATGACTTTCATCAATTATAGTGAGCGTACTATTTTTATCAGTACACTAGCTTTGTCCATCTTGACCCTGAATGGTTGTATACGTCGATGATAATTCTGTGATTATTAACATATTTTCATGTTGTATCCGTAAGTTTCCAAGTCACGTTCGTTTTAATATATGTTGAAATTTCATACTGTTTTTAGTAATTGCATCTGCCAGCATAAAGTCATTTATATATCCTGTATCGATTACCTGTCTCACGTCGACCACATGGGTTTCCTTCATTCAAATTACGTCCACGTGTTTCTGTTCTACTAAATCGTATTTTGCGTTACTAAATTTCTTCAACATTTGTTTGCAGCATCCGTACATTATTCGTGTTTTTGTTTTTTTTTTGTTATTACACTTATTCATCCGTGATCCCTCGTAAAGACTGTTTCGATAACGATCAATTCTCTCGTTGCTCACGGTAACGATAGTTAAATCTGAGTGTACATTTATATTACAAAATTCGAATGTTAATATTAAATTGTAATAGTTCTTAACATTTCATCAGCTTCCATTAAATCTTCAGCGTAACATTCTAAACAGAATGCCACCAGTTCTTCTGTCATGGAGCCAATTAAAGCCGGAGATTTGTTGGGATCTTGCTGCAGCTGATATTAAACTCAAACCCAACCATCAACCTTACAACGGATGTTGCTGCGGATACCTCAATAAATTACATTTTACAGAGATGCCTCAAAACACTGTCGCATGTAGGTAGAGTGTATATCGTACACTAAGTCCCGAACGTCTACAACCTGGAAATTCTCACAGACTCTTGCTCATCTAGACTAACATTATTAATAGCATCTAGTTATATACAATTCATGATTATGTATTTTCCGGAGGTATTATTAATTACTCGTATAAAAAAATGTTGATGATAAATTAATTTTAAAGACCATCCAGCGAACATATTTAAAGTGTAAGATTATAGGCTATTTGTAAAATTGAATTAATCGTAAACTATATTTTTCATATAAACAGAAAAATTTAAAATTTAAAAATCATTAGAAAAATGGGTAATGATAAAATTAAGAAATAAAATTATGAAACCCGTTAATAATATTTGACGAGAAATCAGTTGTTAATATTTAAAGTTTAAGATTGTAGGTTTTATAAAAATTAATAATATTCATCGTACACTCCGTAATATTTTACATAATATATAAAAAGGGATAAAAAAATTATTCGAAAAATTAGTAATAATAAAGTGAACAGATAAAAATTATGAAACGCATTATAAATTGATTTTAAAGACCATACTACGTATTTAAAATTTCTTTTCTTACATATTATTTTTGCATTTATCGCGAATTTATTTTATTATCGTTTATTATCAATTAAATCTATTCATCAACCGACGAAAAGCTTTGTTGCGATTACTTAACAATGAGTGAGATTTTTGCTAGTATAACGAGTAATTAGGTAGAAGGTTAGAAAACGCCCAGTAATGATATTATCTGTAATCAAACTGTATACATAGAATTAATATTTTTATTAATTTTTTTCTTAGAAAAAGAACATCCCAAATAGTGGTATTCCGAGAAATCAACTACGCCAAATACCAAATATAAAGCCTACCAAGAGTTTAACCTTAAAAGAAAAAAAAAAGTGGAATAGAATAATAGAAACTAAAACCAGTCTAACCTACTTATACAAATACAAAGAAATGTGAAACCTTTAAAATGACGCTGGAAAAAATTATACAAAAACCTATTCCCGAGTATTAAATGTATTCCGAATAATAAACCGGTTTTGCAAGAAAGAAAAATGACCTTGATAAGCATTTCTTTTTCTTTTTTGTAATGGCCTTAAATATTCTTAGAGGTGTTCCAAGAAAAAGTGACCCTCGGTTATCTTCTTATGATGGCTATCCATCCAGTTCTTTGAGAAGGACTAAACAATTAAACATCAGCCTTTAACAGAATCGTCTCCGGGAACACGCTGTGAACGCCGTGAATTTAAAATCCACATAGAATTTAGAAAGATATATAGACACTCAGGCCAATACCATACACAATACAATAAGCCGTTAATAAAAGAAACGGTCCATGGGAATTAATAATGAAAAAAACCGAATATGAGAAGAAAAAATAATATTTATTCTATACCTCGTAGGAAAAAACGAAAACCGAAAAGAAAATATTTTATTTGTTAAACTTCGATCAAGCTTAATCTGACGCCATTTTCTGGTTATTGGAAATAAATTAATAGTAAAAGATAATTAAAGTAAATTCTGATATTCGTTATTACTAATCTACGAATAAATTAGTTAAATATAAACGTTAACGCCGTTAAAATAAATTAACGATAGATAACAATAATATTCATTAATAATCTGAATAACCTGATGATGTTTATTCATTCATTAACTAAAGATAATGTCTGGTTGTATCGTGTTTCATGTCTTGGCCCCCCACCTAGCTTTCGCCATTCGGCCATTTTACATTGTTTAATTGGTTACTTGAATTAGTTTATATTTTATGTGATTATTTATAATATGTAAACCTTGATGGGGTTTGTTTGTTATTGGCATAGTTATATAAAATGGTAATAATTTTTTCAGAAAATCTTTTCGATTATTTCCCATTGCCATATAATAAGTTGAATTGAGCCAATTTCTCCGCATTGGCATAAATTACTCGATATTATACCCAGTTTATGTAATGTTTTCAGAGTTCTTATATATACCGTACAAATTCTCTGTCCATTTTATTCGTAAACCGACTTCTTCTTCTTCTGTATAGTTTTTCGAATTCAAAATATTTCTTCCCAATATTCTTTTCATATTGTATTTGCTATTCATCATTTATTATCTGCTTTATAGATATTCTATCCGTGTCATTTTAATTTTTTCTATTGTTGGCCTTTTACCGGTGATTTTTCCTTATATTACGCATTTTTATAAACTAATTATTATAAATGTTCTAAAAAATTTATTTTTCGTTTTTTCAGTTCGAGTAATATTTCTTTCTTGAATTCCGTCTAGAACTTCGTCTCGTTTGTTTGCTTTTCCCTCTAAGACGTTTTTTTAATTCGGATATCTATATACCGAACTGAGTTTCACTTTTTCCCGGAGTTGTAAGTTGGGAAATTTTCACTACCCTAATTCGCTCCGAACGTGCGACTTTTCCGACGTCTGAGCTAATATTTTCGTTCGTTCGTTATTAACTTTTTAGAATTCCTATTTCGCTTACGTTGTTGTTTTTTTAATGTCCAATTTTTTGAAAACCCTACCCCAAAAGTGGAATTACTTCGTAGTCTAGATGATGATAAAGATACAACGGCGAGGGTATCGTATAGAATGATACAAAAAGACTACCCGAGGAAAAATTAACTTTTTATAATAATTCGCTGAACAGGAGATATATTTTCCTTTAGTCGAAGGAGCCTATATACCGAGGAAAAATCTTGACGTGCGCTCCATAAGTCGTGTAAGTCTATTTCATTATTTTGTTGTGTGGGGAAAACTTTAGAACACCTCCTGAAGTTTAGGTTTGGGCATCGAACAAATTTCGATAATTCGATATAGTTTCGGAAAAGAATTTAGTGATACATTAAACTCGTATACATTTTATATTCAAAATCATCTGGCCAATAAAATGAGTGTCATATCTGTTTTTATTGACGTTATACTCCTATCGAGTTCTATAAATATATAGTAAATAAATTCGACGAACGTGAACGGTTTCGCCCAGCTACTTTCGTTATTTTATGTTTTATTATCGCCGCTCGCTACTTATATGTAGGTTTTCAACCTCCTATCTTTCCAGTTTATATAATTTTCTTTTAAATTTTCTAGTCAATATCGTCGAATGCTTTTTCCAAACCTATTAAAGCTACATATATATTTATCTTTATTTACATATAATCGTGTTTCCAGTATGAATTTTAAGACTCATACTAGATTTTCTTCAATTTATCCTTTCGGTCGGTTTTTTAATAAACATTTTTGAAGCGGTAGGTAACAAATTATTCCGTAACTCGTGCAGTCGTATATAATTCCTTTTTTTTTATTCTTTTTGGTATCATAACCAATTTACTTTTTATATATAACGTTTTAATAGTCATCGTGTGTTATGTGGAAATCTGAAGATGTAAGGATAACGAAAACAATAATATTTATTGATAAATAAACTGTAAATAAATTAGTTAATAGTAAAGAGCAATTTTAACGTATTAAAATAATGATAACGAATAGTATTATTTATTTCGATTGTTTGATAAAGTTTTAATTAAATACAATTAGCGATTCACGTTCGTAACTCTATTGGGTTTTCCGTGTAATCATAACATCTCATAAAAGCTATAAATTGATTATTAGTTTTAATAAATTAGTATATTTTTTATATATAATCGTTATTATTTTTATTATTCATAATTCGACCTAAGTTAAATGACTTTTATGTTAAAATTTTATGCGCACCTCGCAGCAATTCCTGATCTTCCCTTAACTCGCAATCAGATTATACATTTCTTAGAGATTATTATCTTTTCCGGTGTAAACATTGCAGAGGGTATATAGCCGATATATCAAAACTACGCGGTCGCCTTACCACTGTCGGAATCAACGTGCTTAGACATTAACTGCTTTGCATTCTGCAGATCGCAAGGATATAGCGAGTTGGACGTATCTTCACAGATTGCTCTAAATTATATCTTGGTGTAGGAAGCGCGATGTCATCTGGGGGGGACGAAACGTTTATTCTTTATTCACTACCGCCGTACTTCCTATCGGCGGAATTGTACGTAATCTGTACAGTACATACTGGAGGATTCGAATAATACCTTAATACAACCAGTCATTCTTACTGACTTGTATTTAGCGATACGATGCTTAATTAATCACGCAAACAATAAACAAGCATCCCATTGTTCAAGAGGTTCTCAAAACTAGACTGCATCCATAAACCAGCTTTAACTTGGATCCCAAGCCATTCTGGGGCAAAAGGAAATGAACTAGCAGACCTGGAAGCTAAACAAGCTTCTACAATGTTTCCAGCCTCACAATTTATTACAAGTAAAGATTTTGCTTATTATCCAAATGGAAACTATAGTGGCAACAGATCCAATTAACAAACATAATTAGAACGGATACGACATTTTGGTAAACACCGTCCAACGTAAATAAGAAGAAATCGTCTTACGCCGACTGCGTCTCGGAAATACACTTCTAACATACAGTCACCGAATAAGGAGAGAAAATGTTCACACGCTGCTCTTGTAATGATGTGCTAATAACTATTGAGCACCTCTTGCTCGAGTGTGCCGCGTATGTTAACCAACGCGTCAAGTTCCAGTTTCTACTTTAAAAAAAAAAGTCCAGACAAAGTCGTTCCGTGCTTGGATACCTGAACGAAACTGGCTTATTCAATCAACTATAGTACTTCTGAACCGTTCCTCCGGCCCTGTAGCAATATATGGCACGTTAAAATAGTCGTGTCGTGTCAATAATTTTTTTTTAACATTATCGTTTATTATTAATTTAGTTGTTTATAACTTGAAAATTGCCGAAAAGCTTTGTTATATAGCGATTTATAATTTTTTTATATTATTCGATGATTGGATATTTTGGATAATAACAATTAGTTATTCCGATTATAATGTATATTCAAAATTTGTATCTATAATAGATCTTAACTACTTTAATCGTGTATAATATCAGTTTATACATTTCCGGAGCTATAAGCAAAAATTTAAGTTTTAACAAATATCAAAACGGAGACCATCACCTTTTATTTTTATTTTTTTTTTCTTGGATTTTTCGATGAATTTTTTTTATTAAATAATTCTTTCGCAAATTAAAAAATAACTTCCGAAAGATCCGATATCTTAAATGGAGACGGTATTCCAGATATAATGTTTTAATTATACTTATCGGCACATTGCAGCGAAAAATTGTAATTTTCTAAGCTTATAACATTCGAACAGTTAATCGAGCTGAAATTTCCAAACGTACATTTAGATAAGTATGAAGAAAAAGAAGGTTTCCGAGATTTTATAGGGGAGTATTTTCAAAACTCGTCATTTCCATACACGCCATTTTCAATTATTTAATGCATTAAATGTATGTGCAAAATTTTATCAGGCGTTTCCGAAATATTAATGCAATATTGTGTTCTTTATACTTTGCGAAATATTTTTTGTTAGAGTAACGAAATGTTCAAAGTTTTCATCTATCAATTATTTTCAAGAATTTATATATACAGTCAACGCCGTTTTTAAGGGACGCCGGATAAGAGGGACAGCCGTTGGGATAAAACCCCGAAACAAACGTATGAAATGAAGGTTGTTTTAGTTCGCTTTTACAACGCGTCGGTTAAAAGGGACAAAGATTAATAGACTTTCAAGGCATTAAATAGTGAGACGGGCGGCGAGCCGAGTTATAAAATGATACACTTCCGGTCGTAAAACGAAAATGTTCACATAAACAAAAATTGAATAAAAATGACTAAAATACTTTAGTCATTTTTACAATTCAAGCTCTTAATTTATGGTTTAGCACAGTAACACAACGAGGTGTTCATGTCAGTGAGCGCCAACGATGAAATTAAAATCTGAAGAGTTTGCGAAAAAAAAGGGTTATGAGGACTTTGCAGCTACGAACGGGGTTGACTTGCTCGGTGGAAAGGGAGACACGATATCAAATTCAAAAAACTCATGGAGAAAAGGCAAGCGCTGATTTGACAGGAGCTGAACAATGGAGTTCGAGCAAAATTTTCAAATTCCTTCAAAGTTACAGCCTGAATGACATTTATAATGCGGATGAAACTGGTTTATTTTATCGAGCCACTCCAGATGGGTCATTAGTATACAAACACGAACAACTTATTGGTTCGAAAAAAAGCTATGGATCGTATCACTGTGCTATGTTGTTGCAATGCAACTGGAAGTGACAAAAAAAAACTTTTAGTTATTGGTTAAACTAAAAAGCCACGTTGCTTTAAAAATCTCAATGTAAGTAATCTGCCAGTAACATATTACGCAAACAAAAATGCATCTACTACTATTTTTTCAAAATGGTTAGAAGACCGGGATATAGAATTACAGAGAGATTCTAGAAAAATTTTACTCCTTATTGACAATGCAACTTCGCACCACACTATCGTTAAAGTGAAAAATATTCAAATTTAATTCTTACCTCCAAACACTACTTCACTAATTCAGCCACTTGATATGGGTGTCATAAAAAATTTAAAAGTGCAATACAGGAAGATGTTGATGCAGCATATTTTAGAAGCTATTACTGGTAACAGTTTCTACAATGGCAAAAGATATCAGTTCCACAATAACAATACTGCAGGCTATACAGTTTGTTGCTGATAGCTGGAGAAAAGTCACTTTTATGACAATTCAGAACGGCTTTGCTCATTGTGGTTTCAAGGAGCTCGATTATGAAATTGTTGAAATGGAAAGTAACGAACACCGAATGAATTACTACGTGTGACCAACTATGAACAATTTTCAGATATTGACGCTAATCTGCCACACTGTGACAATAATATTGAAGATTTGGATGACGAAATTATGGAAAATATCACAAAGAAGAAACAAATACAAGAATCAGAAAGCGATGATGACACGGATGAAATTTCCTTACCTCCTGTGTCTACTGCAGAGGCGAAAAATTGTATTGAAAAGCTCGGGCGGTATTTTATGCAACACAATAAGGAAGGTGCTCCTACGGCATCATTAGATAACTGTGCAGATTTTGTTCAAACGCAGCAGATGAAGAATTTACACCAAACAACTATAGCGCATTTTTACAGTAAATGAACAATTTTTACAAATATCAGGTCAGGTTCTTTTACCTTATGTGTGCCTCCTGTATTTTTCTCTTAATTTCCATATAAATAAATATTACGCATTAATAAGGTTATAAGTATGTTAATTGTTTACTAAATTGTATATATTCTAACACCCACTCGCTTCAATAAGAGATTTTAAAAAATTCGCTTTTAAGGGATAGCCGGTTTAAAGGGATAAATGACTTCCGCCCGATGTGTCCCTTATAAGCGGCTTCGACTGTATATATATATATATATATATATATTTATCTTCTAATCTAGAACTGACTAGCCCGTCATCTACCAGATGTAATGTGAAAAAAATAAACGTTTTTTTTTAGAAGGAGTTGGTTCAGGGACAGAACTCCCAAGTTATGAATGATTGGAGCCCGAAAGCATTATCTTAAGTCGGTAATACGTTTTCTCTTCAGCCTTCTAATCGCCGATTGAACTTGCAAACTTATTGCCAGCGGATTTTCGCGCAATCTCGCCAGGTAATCGCGAGCAGCTCGTTGGATTACTTGTTCCACATATTGTAGCTGCAAATCTTCATGTAATAATGTGTAGTTAGTGACATACCACGGAGCGCCAGCTAAGCTATCCTTCGTAGTATCTTATTCTGGAGCCGCTGTATTTTTTGAATGCTGCTCTTAGAGGAACATCCCCATAGTTCGCAGCCATATAGCCAGATTGGTTTAAGTATCGCATTGTACAATAAAAGTTTATTTTTAATATCTAGTTGCGATCTGGGTTCTAATAACCACTTTAATTTTGCTGTTTTGATATTTAATTCAGTCCTTTTGGCCGTTATATGCGATGACCATGTTAAAGACTGATCAAGATGGATCTAACAGAAGTCTTGAGGTATTGTTGTTCCACTTAACGAAATTTGATATTTTTTGCGTTCAATTTTTCTTTTAGTAAATAATAAATGTTTACATTTAGCTTCGTTAATTGCTATTTGAAGAATTTATATGGCCGCATAATTTACTGTCAAAACACTCGTAAATATAATCGCACGTGTTTCCTATTCAAATGTTTATATTATTTACGTATTACAGTTTCGAAAAAAATCGAGCACTGTTGTATGGTAATCGACGAATTCGCCGTTTGTTTTACGCTATTTTGTACGAAATATTAATTTGTGATATAATTTTTTATTTGATCCATATTTCTTGTATTAATATTTTTTATTAACTTATCTAACGCAATATTCTCGAAATTAAATCAATTTAGAAGTTCGAAACCATCGACCGTTTTTAAATCGAAATCTTGATTACAAATAAGACGAAATACCGGGCGATCTTGCGTCATTTTTACAATTTACAGGTATTTAAATCGAATAGATAAAACCTTTGATAAAAAACCTATAATATTAATGGTTCGTCAGAATTGGATTTATGGTGTATATATACATATATATATATATATATATATATATATACTCGTAGAGTTAATGAGATAACACTGTGGCGATTTTCTAAAATTAATCATGTAAAAATCACTAATAATAAGTTCCCAAAATTACTAACAACTAACAATGCGAATAATATTTGATATTATCTATGTCATCCGACATGATGATGATAGCGGTGATTTTTATTTATTAGCAGATGATTTGGTAGTTTTAGGTTAAAAAATGAAATTTAGATTAAATAAAATTTTGTAAAATTTTATTATCATTTTAGAGTTAACGCAATCGATTTAAAGGAAAAAGTTATTCTTGCGATACTTTAAAATGTACGTAAATCAATTGAATCTGCAATTTGTAATAATTCATCGTGTCGAACGTAATTTTTTAACTTAGTTAAATATTATCCTTTATCATTTACCTTGTGTACATTCATATTCAAAGTGAATCTCGATTTAAATAGTTATTCACCAGTCTGAACAGGCAATTAGTTCGCTAGCTTTATTTAAGAGTAACTGATTTCACGTTAAATTTTTGTAGTTTTAAGTATTTTATAGCTGTTTCAAATTAACCCGTATAAAATGAGTATTATCAGAATTGAGATATTTTATAGTCAATCAAAATTGATAAAATTTTGTTAGTACATAAAATTTTATATAGGGGGGGGGGGGACATTGTGACTGAAAGAGTTCATTTATCTAGAACTAAAATCATTCATTGTTCCGTTATAATTGAAGGCAGAGGTAATATTAAAAACGTTACTGCGCCGAATAAGTGTACCTACATGATATTTTCGTAGAGGTGAATGAACTTTGGTAATTATACATTATTTCGTTCTGTTTTCACGCATGCGTTTATTTTGCTTAATCATCGACGATATGCCTATTAAATGTGATAAAACGTGCGGAAAAAACTTTTACAAAAATTGCTGTAATATAACTTATTCTAAATTTGAAAACGATGTTAATATGTCTAAAGAAAAAAAAAAACAAAAATGAATTCATCGCGAAATCTTATTCAAAGCACCCCCGCATTCTCAAGTAGATGCACCATAAGTCTATATCTCGCCGCTTTCGCATCGTTCATCTTCGGCCAAGGACCACTTTACTAAATTCTGCTTTGTCCGGGCACATCCGGAACAAATTCGGTTTAAGGTTCTCCATGTCCGCTAACTTTTATTGAAACTTTGCGTTCATTTCTGCTTCTAGCAATCTTTTGTATCTTCGAACTCGCTTTGGCCCTGATGTAATATTTAATGGTATACCGCTAGTCAGAAGTATATATATTTTTATGTGTTCATTATGTCACGACTGATATAGGCATATACATGGACTGAGCACAAGTTAGTTTATCACATTATTGACATTATTTATTGCTTAGAATGTTGTACCCGGTTTTGTATAATTTAAGACGGTGTATTTCATTAGGTTAAGGTTCAATTTAATCTGACGAAGTAGTTATAAATTTTTAATTATTTATTATATCGACGTTCGTGCAGCTATGCACATACTTAAATATTACACTGAAGCTATGGTTTCTTAAGAATACGGTGTCGTTTTTTAGCGTACGTAATATTATGTTGAATGACGTCATAAAACGGTGAAAAATTGACGCCAGCTTTTACGATGTAAACTTGAAGTGTAAAGTTAGAAACACCGTTCTTCAGTTGTGTAAATACTGTTCGTCATTCGTGTTAAAACTGAAATTTGTAAACTTTATTTAAAAATCGATTATTTAGATTTAGCTTTATTATTATACTTGGAAAATGAGGAGTCATCACATGATGAAATTAAGTATTGGTAAATAGATGCCATCTTTAAAAGATGTAATAAAGAAGATGTATACAAAATTTTAAAAAGTCGTGAATATTTCTGTTTAACACCAGTATATAAAAAAAAAAACAATATGTGCTGAAAAAAAGTTATGTATACTTTTAAAGTGAATATTTTAATTATCAAAAGTTTAATAAAATAATTTTACCTCGTATATTATTTGTAACGTAATAAGCTGTTGAATGGCAGAACAACCATTTAAAATAATATTAGTTTAATGTTTTGTTTTTTAAACTATAGGTACAGACATACTCATCTTTTCTATTTTTTCATTATTTATAATAAACTGTGTTTCACATTGTTAGTATAACCGTTTTATTAATTTTTACACCAATTTCAGCTTTAATTGGGTTTTCCATGAATCTTTATTTTTTATATTATATAAAACATCATGATTTCTTACAAAATCAATAAGTATTTCGTCGTCAACACTACTCCAAATAATTTAAGTCAACTTTATTATTACGGCCGCGTGAAAACAGCACCGTATTCCTAAGAAACCATATCTTTACTGTTTTGTTTGTTATGTATATTTCGCGAAATAGAGGTGTAATATATAGTTTGAAAAATTATCTGCATCGAATATGTAGGCGATTCTTACCAGATACACAAAACAATAAAATAAAACATAATAAATAAATACTGTAAACATTACTAGAAAAAATTTTTAATAAAAAAACTTGCTTCAAAAACCAGAGTAAAATATTGGAGATGACTTTGGAAAAATAATAAATACCGCAGTTCAAACAAATTGAAACCATTCGTTTAAATATTATCTATGGTGATAAAAGTAGCTGAACTTCCAGATGTCGTGCTTGCTATTCAATCTGTAGAATCGTAATAATAGATAACTTTAGGTTAGGATAATGTTAATGTGAGTTCATGTGGTAGAGCACTAGTGAATAAACAGATGCGACATTAGCTAAAGATGAGAGCCTGTTACTTTCACCACAAATATTAATGTAGCAAACGCAATATAGAAGTGTATACCTGTGGCAGTTTAATTAAAAATGCACTATATATACATACATACACACACACACATATATATATATATATATATATATATATATATATATATATATATATATATATATATATATAATATGTTTGTGAGTATAAAATTATTTTATGTGAAATATATTTCAAATTATACTGATCATCACACGAAAATAAACAAAATTAAACTGTATTTACTTATGCCCTACATGAATTAATTTATACATATTCATATTGTCATTATTTTTCTGTATATTTATTACATTGATTTGCCTAGAATTACTAAGACATTTCATATTTCTTTGCCGTTGTAATTATATGAATTTAATAATGATTTAAATTATTATAATTTTATAAATTAAAAATATTAATTTGTTTAATTTAATTAGTTGGCTTTAATAAAGTTATACAATTCTATTCATTAAATTTTAATATTTAACGTACAAATGATCTTTTTTTTTTAAACTTGGAAATTTTTTTCTATAGTACTATATTCGCTTTAATATTTTTACTTCTACTCGTAGGTAGTATTTTTCATTACACCAAGGATAACTCTATAACGCAAAAACAAAGTAGTCAATCGTTCATTTGGTTTATTGTTTATTGGTTTGGAGTTCGGCCGATAAGTTGAGTTTTGTGTTTCTAGTTTGCTTTGAGGAGTTAAGTGTTAGGTGGTGTGTTATTCTTAGTGTTTGCGTTTTTTTGAATGGTAACCTTCATTTGGAATTGTAATGCGTAATTTTAAATTTATTAAAGAATGATTTTTACAAATAATTTATTCGTGAATGATGAAATATATTCAATTAATATAGTTTTTTTTTAACCCGTAAGTATTCTTTGAATATGTTTATATGTTTCGAAATAATCATTTTCAAAATATTAACGTTTAATATATTTCGACGAAGATTAATACGTTTTTAATTTTTTATATAAAAATTTTATTTCTGAATACATGTTCAAAATTATTTATTATAAATTAATGATTTTAATTATATTTAAAAAAATATAATACTTTAATGATGTTAGTGCATTATAAAAGTGTAAAGTTTTGTTTATAATGTTAATTATAATTTTTTAAAATAAGAAGGGACAGTTAAATAATTATTTTAAACCTCATGACTTGTTTTCATTCATCAGATTAAAGAAAATTTAATTTAGGGCCTAAAAATATTTGGTAAATTATTTTCTCGATTAATAAAAATTATAATGAAATATTGAAATATGTGTTAGTTACATATAGTTAAATTAGAGAAAATTATGTCATTTATTTTGCATACAATGATTTACATCAATGTGTGAAAATGATAAAAAAAATATTATTATCCGTTAATAAGGGATTGTAAGTACATAATATTTCTTTAATTGCGTTTTCAACTGAAACTTTCTATATTGTAAATTAAATTACAAATAATAATATTGTTTATAGAGGTTGTAATATTTTCTCGAGAATTAATTCTTCAAATACACCTGTCATTTTTATTTTTAAAAATGTAATTAAAATTATAAATAATATTTTCATTTCTATAATATACCGACGTAATTAAAGTCTTACATTTTTTTATGTAATTAAAATAAATTATTAATGAATAATTTAATTATAAATACGAAAATTAATATACTACATCTCATACAGTAACGGGGGTAAAGTATGTTGCAAATGTGTTATTACGTTTTTATACGAGCATTTATAATTTGACTTCAGTTGTTTAGTTTGCTAGAAAACCGTACACTTATTTATCACGTATTTATCGACGCTCCATGTTTTTTTTTTTAGAGTGAACATCGCCCATTTTGGTTTTAAACATTTCTCCTTTTTTTAAGTTCGACAGCGGAAAAACTGAAATTAGTTTAAAATTCCCATTATTATATAGATTAATCATTAACGATTAGTTATGTGTTATATCATTCTTGTTTATATACGTTTTATAGTTTGTATCAATTTTTCTAATATTAACTATTTCAATGAACACATCGTACAATCTGGATTATACCAGTGACTTTCAATATAATATTTGTTTTTATCGCGTAAATTTTAAAATGTTCCATTAGGTACGACTATTTTATAAAATTCTATATTAATCTCGTAAACGTAATGAGAAAACCCATTATGTTGTAGGAATAATATTACATAGATTGTAAAAGGTTTTATTCGTTTTGTGTTTGATGGAAGCATATGGTTGAATAATGGCTGCTGTTTAGATGTGTTGTCTGCTACTTCATTTGGTGGAAAACCTGTATGATTTGGGATCCATAATAATATGCTAAAAGTAGGGTTACGCTATAAGATATTCAAGATTTCTATGGCAATAAGGAATCGGAACATATTACAAGATTTTTGTGGTTTTCAGTGAGCACAGTGGATATAGTAAGGTATATTGCATATCAGAAAACACGGAGTATTGTGACGGTAGGGTATAACGTAGGAGATCATCCTCTGAAGCTACAGCACAATCACAAAGTTGGTTTAGATTTGGATGGGTCGATGTAAATTTTTGTATATTCTTTATATTTGTTTAAAGTTATGATTATTTGTTTGAACTGTGGAAATTGGATTTATTGTAGACGGTGTTAGAGACGTGCCGAGTTGAATGGAGAAGTAGTGCCAACGAGGATATTGCGCATGATTTTTATAAACTAAATGGGAAAAAAGTTATCTAGAAGTTGAGATAGTGTTTGAAGATGTGTATAAAATTTTCCAACAAGGTATTTTCTTCTTAATAATGGAAAGCATTCTTCAGTTTCACAATGAAGGCTGTTGATGGGGCTGGTTCGGAAATCACCAATTGGCTATTCTAAAAGCTGTATCGCATATGGTAGCAAGTTTCTTCAATGCGGTGTTCTTAGCAGTTGTACTATATAAATGTGATGTTAATAGTTGTTGTAACAATTGTTTGGGTATGTTTATTTATATGTTCTAATCCTTTCAGTCTTTATGTTTACTTACACGAAATTTTAACGCTAACACAATTGTTTTTATTTTCTGGTTGACGCGAAATGTCTCAATTTTAAAAATATTCACGTAAATATATCGAAAATTACGTACAGTTCGTCTAAGAAGCAATATTGTATAATAAACATCTGTGTAAAATTTATAATTTTGCCTGAAAATATTATAGTGTATGACTGAAAGGGTTAAAGATGCGTGTCGGTTAAGAAGAAAAGATGGCATATCTCTGTAAACAACCTGAACATCTGAGAATTTCACGAATGCGAAGATTTCTTTTACAATGTATCGCAATTGTGGGCTGCGAATAATTATAAAAATTTTTCTCAATGTTTGTTTTAGTAATTAAATCGATCCGAAATGAAAAATAATTTAATGTCGTATACTTTCAAAACGAACCGATATTACATCGAAATCTGTAATCCCCCCCGCGGTTTAATTAAATAAATTTATCGTGCCTAATAAACTTCAGGACGATTTAGCTTCGATTCACCCTTTTTTAACCAGATGGAGAATCGAGATTAATCAAATTAAAAGTAGCCACGTTGCTTTTACTTTGCATAAAGGGTTGACACTATAGGCTCATCTGGATGGGACATCCATTCCCAAAGTTAACCATGCTAAACACCTTGGTTTGTAGTTGGACACAAAACTTACCTGAAGTCAGAACACATTAGTAATAAAATTAGAAAACAGTGAAAGCTATCGGTTGAGAATAAACTATTGATTTGAGTAAACCGATTTGGACTTATGACATTTAGCTATATGGTACTGCTAAGCCAGCTAACATCCGGCGCTTATAGTCGGTGAAATTAAAAATCTTGCGTTAAATTCATTGGTTCGTGTCAAATCAGTCTATACCGACTTGCGTATACCAACTGTTTCAGAAGTAGTAAAAAAAAGATATAAGCTCTTTCTCAGTGGACTGAGAAATTTCTAGCTATTCTACAACTGACAAATCGTGATAAGCCATTCGATTCATCGCGTCGATTGAGAGAAACTGGCCAATCTTAAAACTTGTTCCTCTCATTCCTCCTAGATTTGTCCTTAAGTTGTGGCGACCACCGACTGTATCTGATTTTTTGCTTTTCCTTCATCACATTTACTTATTGCACTATATGTAGATTGTACATAAATAAAGAAATAAAGTATTCAACTTTATTTACGTATAAAGTAAATTTCTAATTTCGTACGTTTTAAGCTAGACGTTGATATGTTATTATTTATATATATATATATATATATATATATATATATATACATGTAATAAACGAATTATTAAAATCTATAGATGGATGTGAAGTAAATATCCGTTGTACGGAAGAGACGTAATGCCGAAGTCGCATAGTCTGTATTATTATCATGAATTCACGGAGTCAGACGTTTGATTTAAAGGTAGATGGAAGACAGGTAGACGAGGCTGTAGCGTGTCTATTTCATACGGTCCTTTTCTATCGTACGATGGGTAAATTTACGTACGATAGCGACGGTACGCTGAGCATCGGTACGTTGGGATATCGCGACGTAGATTCCGATTTTATCGATATAACGTACGTATGTTGTTCGTCCGCTCATCTGGACGACGTTTTGAAAAAGGAAATTTCTCGATTTTCCGATTCGTTGCGGAAAGATAATCAGAATTCCGGTCAGATATCGTTGGAATTCTTTCAGAAGAAGAAAACTTTTTGGCCTTTGCAGCCGGAATGTATTCCGTGGGAAATATGGACGGTTCGTTTGGAATTATTGAAATTATACAACGAACACGAACGACAACTATCTAAAGAGTCGTTAGGTGAAGAATTAGGCGAGAAAATTTTACATATAACCGAAATTATTAACCGACACGAATACGTTCCTAGTACTCCTCCTCAAAGCGAATTGGAATATATTTTCGATACTTCCTACTCGGACGTGCAACCGTATTTATTCAAATTAGGCTACGTCACCGCTAATGCGTCAACACCTTCCGTTAGTAATACATTTTGCAGACTGATTAAGGAAACGCTTCAACTTTGAGTTCGATGTGCTATCGTAGTGCTTTTAAATAGTTTCTCTATGTATTAATTTCACCAGTCGTCGTAATTAAGACGTTTTTCTTCGTTCTAAATTAATTTGCCATAATATCACTTTCGTCTTAATTGTCTATTTTTATTTCGCTTTTTTTTATATATACATACGTAGATAATAAGAATAATTATTTAGTGTATAATCCTACACCTGTTTTTATATATATATATATATATATATATGTTCGTGTGTGTGTGTGTGCGTGTGCGTGCGTGTGTGTGTAAAATAAAAATAATAATATTTCCTGTTAAGATTTTTTACAGCAATTGCGTTTGTATACAATTGATCGTACGAATCTGCGATTAATACTTTTATACATAATATAATAAAAGTAAATTTGCTCATTTTTTTTTTAAATTTCTGGGTGGGACCATACGTATATTCATTTGTTTATCCCTTTTATATATATATATATATATATATATATATATATATATAATTATATATAATTATTTACGATGGTTCTCAAATTCAAGCTTTTTATATATATATATAATTTTTTTTTTCTCGTGTATAAATATTATAATTATTTCGGTTGTTTATAGTATTACGTAGTGTGCATTTTTTAACGATTATGTCCCTTCCAGAGCTTTTTTTTACTTAATACTTATACAATATGAAAAAATGCTTTTTTTTCACTTGATTATTTTGACGTTAATTGATAAATAAGTATTGTTTGATAAAAAAAAAACAACTAATTGCATTATTCGCGTGTTAGTCCTCGATTTATTTGTATCTCGGTAGCGTTCTCATTTTTTACCTGGCATATTATGTATGTATTATAGTTTTTTAATGAGTTTTTTTTTTTTTTTTGTAATTTATCTAAATAATGTTTGATTCAACAATAAAATTTTATTTACTTAATAGTAATTTCGTCGGCGCTTCTCTATATTATTAACTTACACTTGATGCGTAATTTATAGGTATTCATATTTTCGGAAAAATATATATATATAAAGTGTTAACTTTATCCCGTATTATTTTAACTAGTGTCCCGGTTACAGCCCAAGAGAGAAAACGGAACTAGTGAATTTTCTAGATTAATGTGTTATTTCAGAATTATCGAACGGATACACTGCCCTAAAATTAGATTGCTCTAACACTGATCGGGAAAATAAGTTTGTATACTTTTATCGCGAAATATTATTATAATTCGCTTCGGACATAGGAAATTTCAAATCTTATCGTTTACTTAATTTTACGACTTATTCGGTCAAATTTTTTTTCAATCCATCCAAATGCTAACATACATACCACCTTTACTAATAGACAAGTAACATGTCCTCCAATATGTATCCGTGACAATGAAGTTCGGTAAATTGTGTAAAATATCTCGGAATTCTAACATGTCGGTTTCATATGGTTCAAACAGGGAAAACTACCTAAACCAGATTGTTGTACTCTCTTATAGGAAGGAAATCTGCTTTAAACTTAACCTTAAAAAGAAAAAATTATTTAACTACGATAACACCAATTTGGTAATATGGAATCGAATTACATTGGAACTATATGTAAAAGATTGGGAATACAGCGACAACAATCGATAATACTTCGTACCGTCCCATCTGCACCACTAAATATCTAACTTAACCCTCCATAATGATCTAAAATATATACCATATGTCGATGAATATAAACCGGTATGCATTTTTTTTTGATAAATTGCAATTTAATATTAACCTACATGTCCGCAGAATACATTCATTTACTCTCCCTGACAATCCTACAAGGATTAAAAAAGAGGAGATGGTGCAGAGATGCTTTTTCAATGAGAAAGAAATAGTTTAAATCACAAGAGTAAACGATTTTAAATAATTCAGAATATCGACTAAAAGTTGAATAATTAACTTATGTATGGTTGTAGTAATTAAATAATTCAATAAAATTCAGTATTCCAACTTTAGTGATGCTGTCACTGAAAATATAAGTTTCTCACTGGAGACGTTAGATTAATCACATTTTTATTACATTGTTCGTAATCGTTTATGATGCTTTGGTGCCGGTACAATGAAAAAAAAAAAGTATGTAGATTGATTTCAAAAACTATTTTAATAAATGTTTTCCGGTCTGATTACCTGCTCTAATTGTGATTTATTAATTCGAATAAATTGTAAAGCTATTAAATTAAATGTTCATATTCGCAGAACCTTATTATATGTTTTTGAGATAATGTACCAAATATTTTGTTACGAAATAGGACCGATGGTTTGGACAACAATAATACTGCATCTTTAAAAGAAATTTTAATGTTGGTTTATATAATAATATGTATATTAAATTTTCTACAATATACGTCCGATTTGTTACTTATATTCAAAATGATAGGGTAGTTAGCGGTGCTGGTAGTAAATATTGTTTTTAAGATGTTAAGTGTAAATGCTGTACATAATTTTCTAACTTTGGCAGTTCCAGCTATAATAGCCTCGTAACTACTCCACTAATTGAGAAATATCGATGTATGTACTTCAAACAGAGATCGAAATGCCTAAAATAAGTGAAAAAAAGGGATATTAAATAAATTTCGGAAAAAAAGATAAAATACATGTGTACACTGAGATACAATTTTGTTTTAATTTTTTATGATGCTAACTAAAGCAGTACCAAATAACAAAATTTGAACTGGCCTGTTAAGCGGATTTCGTTTTTTGTATTTCCAAAAGTATATTAGGATACTTTATTCTCGAAGAAAAAGTAAATAAACGTTCGAATTTGGCCAGTTTAATCAGTCATATCGATGCATGTATGACGCAAAACACTCACAGAAACAGTTGTATTAGCATTTTTATAAATAAAAGGCTCTGGAATTTCAGATCGGGCTATTACTTTTAATTTGACGATATATCAACTTGTAAATTTTGCTGTAAATAATTTCCTTTGTAATACAATTCCTGAAATGAATCTCATAATTATTTTCGAGTAGGTGTTTTTCTGGGGGGTAGCAATTAAAGAGCGTTTTATTTGTGAAATATTTGTCGGAAGTATTCTCCATTTAATTTTTTTTCGACAATCTAATTGTTAGTATTTATTTCATCGCGACATAAATGTTACTGTGATTTGTATTTTGAGTTTAGGAATGAATAAAAATATTTTTAGAAGAAGAAGAAATGTTATTCATATAAATAAAAGTTATAAACTATTTCACAATATAAATTATCGGTATCGTAGGCCTTATGTAAAGTTCTTATAAATACAATAATAAAAGATACATTTTCATTTATGTATAGATTAAATATTAATTTATGCTAGGAAAAACAAAGAAAAAATCCAACTACAGAAAAATAAGAAAGGAGAGGAAACTTATTCAGTTATAATATCAGTATGAAATAATTTATTTTATACTTATTTTAACATAATATTATTGTTGACATGTGTTTATATTTTTTATATCTTAGAGCTAACGATTCGTAATTATAGTTAGATATTGCTTAACAGAGAGAGACGGGTTACTTTCACATTTAAGAAAAAATTTACTCGCGAGTAGCGATGTTCACTATGAAGTCCAAGTTCAACATTTCATGCATTAATTGTATCATTGTTTACTTGGGCAAATTTAATATGATTCGGCAGCAGTCATTCTTTATTGTATTTTTTGATTAGTAGTTTTAGGCACGTAGTTCCATACAGGACAACCGTAGGTTTTTTTTTTTTTTTTTTTTATTTTTTATTTTTAATTGGGCTTCCATATCAGTTTACCCATTAAACTATATTATATATACAAGAAAAAATAAAAAAGAATTATCTTAATTTTAACTATACGGGTATGTTACAGTTAACAATAAACCTATATAAACATATATATATGTGCATGTTACGTGTGGAGAGTAAGAAAGGAATATTGACAGGAAAAGGAACATTTAGAGATATGATGTGATTATTGAAGGAGTCACGAGTGGAGCGGTAATATGAGCACTCCAGGAAAATGTGATTTGCGTCTGCGATACAGTGGATATCTGAAGGATGTGAACAGAACGGAGAAGCAACAAGGTGCATTTGAAAAAGTGTAGCCGGTAGACGATTCTTTCCAAAACGTAGTCGACATAAAGTGACAATAAAACCACGGAGCAGACTCACTTGTATTTGATATTATAGAATCATGGTAGACAAGGAAGATCAGGCTGAAACAGTTTATATTTTTTTAACATTATAAGGATTATTCCAAGTAGCTTTCCAGTATTCTTTATGAGCTGTCTTAATGATAGACAGGAGATCAATGTACGGCGTGTAAGCAATAAATAAATCAAGGTAAGTTGTACATTTAGCATAATGATCAGCAAGTAAATTCCCTTTAATACCAGCATGACCAGGAATCCATGCAAACTTAGAGATACCGGCATCCCTTAAAAGGGTAATGTGATTACGAATTTTAAGTATTATGGGAGAGGAATGAGGATTATTAAGTGAGAACTTTAAGGCCAAGAGACAACTTTTAGAATCTGAAAAAATTATTACCTTTTGAGTTACCCGATTCAACAGAATGAAACGCAGAGCTTGAAAAATAGCCACAGACTCTGCTGTAAAAATGGAAGAAACTCGCAAAAGGGAAAATTTTTTAACTATGTCTAAGGAAGGAATTACAAAAGCTGCTCCTACATGATTCTTTGATTTAGAACCGTCTGTATATATAGCGAGAAATTCTGACCGGTTAGTAGTGTTTCAATAATTGGCTTATAAATAATTTATTTATTTCGAATATTTAGTTTGGATCTTTTATTGAAAATAAGGAACAGTGTAAACATTCTTGTTCTAGTTTTATTAACATTATAATTAATGTGTTTCTCAAAAGTTAATTTTTTATCGAGTATAACGCCTAGGTATTTAACGTTTTCTTCCCATTGTGTGGTTATGTTATTCAATGTAATTTCAGGTTTGACAGATGGCCTTCTTTTAGAGAATATAATATATCCTCCGTTTTAACAACATTTATAGCTAATTGCCATTTGTTTAGGAATGCATTGATGATGGCAAACTTTTGTTGCAGTCTATTAGTTATAGCACTAACTCTGAAGGACGAAGTTAATAATGCAATGTCATCGGCATATATTATGGAGCCTAATATACTACCTTGCGGAACCTCTGCATGAATGGTTTTAGATGCAGAGAGTAATCCTTTTTGATTCTTACTCTAACGTTTCTGTTTGTTAAATAGCTGTTTACTAGGCATATCAGATTAGGATGAAAGTGGAGTTTATCATTTTATAAATTAGACCACGGTGCCTACAGTATCAAAAGCTTTTTCCTTATCAATGAGCAAAAGTCCTGTATGTTCATTTAAATTAAACTTATCCGTTATTGCATCGCAGTAGCCACCGCGTGCACTGTAGAAAGATTAAAACCAAATTGATTATTCGGCAAAATATTATCATTAGCAAATTTAGTTAGATTAGTTAGTAACACTTTTTTCATTATTTTTCTAATGTTGTTAAGTTAATCGGCCTAATATTTTTAGGATGACTGATGTCTTTGTTAGGTTTCAGGTATTATAATTGAAGATTTCCATACAGTGGGAAAGTATTTTTGTCTGATGCATTAATGATATTTGTTAAAACGCCTTTACGCGGCATGTGTTTTAATAAAATAGCTGGAATGTTATCAGGACCAGTGGATAGTTTATTTTTTAATTTTTTAATGGTGTTTCTACACTTGATTAGGAGTAGTAAGATGGGAAGCTACAGGGTGTAGGGACTTATTATTTTTGAGGAAGTAATTAACAGCACGTGTGACTACACATTTTGAATTAAACGTATGTATAATAACGTTTTTCTATACAAATTCAGAAGTAGAATAGTAGAAGGAATAGAACAATGAAAAAATTAAAGCGATTGCTTTCATAGTAACGTTTATCTAGTGTTGTGTCTTCATGTGAAAATAAATAAAAACTAAAGCTAATATATTGTACGAATTAAGATTAGTATGCGATTCCTAATTTCTTTCCAATTTAACTATTTGTGATGAACTGTTTGCGATGAAAAGTATTGGAGAATTATTTCAACTGCCAGGCCTTAAATTTCAACGACTGAATTGATAATACTTCTTTTATATTAGTAACAGTTCTTATATATTAATTTACAGGTTTGTAATATATATTTTTAAATATTTCAGTTGCTTGAACACTCGAGTCGTTGAATAATATTGCTTAATAAGAATTAACAACATATATATATATATATATATATATATATATATATAAAGATATATATATATATATATATATATATATATATATATATATATATATATATATATATATAGGAATGAATCTGTTTGCTATCTGCATTGTTAAAATATTAACATAAATATGATTTTTTTAAACGTCTATACAATATGTATAGTTTTTGAGTAATTAGGGACATTTCGATGGCAAAATTTGAATTCTAAAAATAATTATATATCACATTAAAAATTATATCTAGAGTTATCTAAAAAGTTGCATTATACATAAAATATTGCTTTTTATTTTTATTTATTTGAATAGTTACTTTATTTAACTATTTCATATGCAATAATGTGTACTTCTGTGCAAAAAACCATCGATAAAATATGACTGAAGAGGTTCTGAATGAATGATGGTTATACTGACTCATTCTTTTGATATTTAAATCATGAAATAATTACTTATATATTTATATTCAAATATTGTTTCCACTACATCAAATCTTTAACAAAACGTTTAGAAACTTTTTGGATTTTTAGTTTTATACATAGTTCTTTATTATTAATTTAGAGGTACCACAGTTGAGATTTGTTGTTTTTTGCTTATCAAATAAAATGTTTTGTTTTGGCATAATTTTGTTCATGTTTTCCCATTTTTTCCTCGTCCACTTTTATCATAGAAAAAATAATTTTACACGAACAAACCTGTATTTGATATATTATTGATTGATTCTTGTTGATATTAACTGTGGTTATTATTTCATATAATATTTTGTACATGAATTTTTATGGATTCTTCAATAATGCTCTTGCAACCATTGCTGAGATTTTTTGAAATATTTTATTTGATTTGAGTTGTTTTATGACAAACAATTGGAATTTTTATGTGTGCTGCATATAAAGGAAGACAGTTGAAAATTATAATTTTAATGACGGTGTTTACTTTTTCTAGAGTCATCAAGTAAATAAAGATGTTAATGGCAAAAAAAAAGTAATGAATATTTAAACATTTAATACTGATGTAAAACTCGTAATATAAATTAATATTTCTTATATTATTTACAACTTTAGATTAATCTGAAAATTAAGTAGACAGTTCATGTACAGTGTACCTTTTTCTCTCGACAAATAAATATTAACATAATTTTTTAAAAAATATGTTTGTGATTTATATACTATTTCACTTCAAAATTTTATTTAATTTTTTCTTAATATAATGTTTTATATTTATTGGAATATTGTTTTTTAAATTCGTAATCTGTTTTTCATTACTCTATGTTTTCGAAGTATCTTATTCTTAAAAATTCATTACTCCGTGGAATTCCTTAAATTCCTTCGTTTTGTCTGACAAGATTCTGGAGTGACTAATTTATATTAATCGATTTTGATGTTTTTTAAATGTTAATTATTTGTAATTACACGTTAAAAGATCTTCAAATATTAGAAGACCCAGATTCTGTCACGGTTAGTTATTTTTCAACAAAATATTTAGCTTTATACTAATACTTGGTTTATTATGAATATCGTTTTTAACATTTAAACATATTACTTTGATTAAGTGCATAAATACAATTTATCTCACGTAGTAAGTAGTTTAATAAAACAGTTTTAAAATTTAAAATTGTTCACTTTGCATAAAAGTAAATTATTCGTGAGTAACTTGTGTTTAGTGATTGGGTTTTAATATTAAAAATATATACCCATATGTACTTACATGTGTATGTATGTATATACGTGTTTAGTAAATAACTTATAGGTATTTTACTAAGTTCTTTATGATTGAAAGTTACATACTATCATGCTTTATGGTCTGTGAAAACGTTTCGGTTTTGATCACAAATTTAGTACGAACCTGCAAATAATTATAGAATTCATACTGATTATATTTTAAGAGCTGGGATTGTGTAGTTTTTACAGTTATTCATTTATATACATTACGTATGCACACTCGTATATATTTTTTCATTTAAATTGGAAATAATGACCAGACCAAAAATTAACACGGAGGTTAAACATTTTGGTGTATCTATTAGAAAATTGTCTGTTCAATTATGGAAACATACAGTGAACATAAGTGCAAATTTATACAGTACGTTGATGTATTATAATATTCACGAATTTTTATTCTTATTTCTATTCTAGATTTTATGTTCATTTTTCTGATCACTAATTAGAAATTAAGCGCGAAAAATAAGTAATTTTAAATTTAATTTCAATAGTAATAACGATTTGGACAGTTTTTACTTGCTGGAAAATTTCGAAATATTTGACTAATGCTGTTCAGTCAAACTTCTAAAAATTCATAAATTTATAAGTATAATAAAATGAATTAAAACAACTAAATTCATATACCTTTATGTTTTCCGAAGAAACTAAGAAAACAGTATTGCTAATCGTGTATTTATAAAATTATTAAAGTACATTCAAGATTTATTATTTCACAATAAATTATTAGACATTTCAGATTTGTTACTTAATTATATATTATTTTATAGATTATTAGGCATTTCAAATTTGTTATCTAATTAGATATTATTTTATAAATAATTTATCAGGCATATCAGATTTGTTATTGGTCATTATTATTGAAGTGTTATTTTTGTTCAAAATTTCATTAATCTTGGACTTGGGGTCGAATATTCACCTCCCTCCCGCTTAGGACATTATTGAGGGCAAGTGCTTTCTGTTTTACGCCTATAAATGGGCTGTAAAAAGTTAATCGTTATTTGCAACGTTGTACGAAAAAACAACGTTTTAATCAACTATAAACTATAAATTTTTTTTTCACTTTATTTGATTTTTAATTTTGTGTGATTAAAACGATGACGTTTGCCCGTGCTTAAGTTTATATGGAAAATAATTTGTTTTATTCTGAATCAGCAGTTTTTTGGATAAGTAAATATAATAAAAATTTTTCAGTGTGAATTTAATTTGCTTTAGGACAGACGTTAAAATGCGTTTACTTGTTCTCCTTAAATAAGCTGATTCAGTTCTACATTTTATAAAATATTGAGTAGTATATATATATAATAAATATATATATAATTTATCAAACTTGTTCTCGTAAATGTGATACGTGAGAAATTTATAAAAAAAAAACATACATTTGCTTTTTGATACATTGTTGATTACTAGATTAATACAGTGCATATCTACTCTTTTAATTTTTTATAATGTGGGATGTAGTGATTTTTTTATAAAGAATCAATTGAAAATTAGTTAAATCGCTAATTTTAACTAATTTTCAATTGATTTTTTTATCTACTCTTTATTTGTTTTTTTATTTTTGATGATAGAGAATGTGTAAAAAATAAATTTAAATATAGTATGTTGTAATTTTTACATTTTTCACATTAGTGTCTCGAATCAGTTATTTTGTGTATATACTAAAAATATCTCATATATACATTTTTTTAAAAGCTTTCTGATGTTTACAAACTTTTCGAATAAAGATAACACGTTTTATATTTCCTGTTAATTTTTGTTTTGTTTTGAAAGGAAACTTGAAAATTACGATAAAGAAACCTAAACATAAGAAAACAAAATAAAAACAAAGTTAATCACTATATTAATTTATATGTAATTTTTTTTGTATATGCTTGAAAATGACGTTAATGTCGATAAGCTTTGCATTAATAAAATAACTTTTATTGTGATTAATTTTGTTTTTATTTTGCTTTGTTAATTCATAAAACTAGTACTCTCCAATACATCGACATAATGAAAGCTAAACGTAAAAAAATTTAAAGCAACAGTTTTTAATTCCTACACAAGTTTATTCTTGTTTTTTATGCGGTTGTATTCAATTTTTTGTTATTATAACCAGCATAATATCCGCATAACAGGAATTTTCAAATAACGTATATAACAAATTTATTCTGCAAAAGTTTTAATTTATAAGTAATGGAAGGATTCATGTATTCTGTAAACGTTAATTTTTATTGAAACGTAACTACCGGGTAATGGACATAGTGATTTCCAATGTGGCTGTTAGTATCTTCCACGAGTACAAATTATATTGATTCTGTAATTTATTTAAGAAAGTTACGCGGGATATGATTTATTGCCATTTGTAATTTTTTTTTTATTGTTGTAGAAGGTTTGTGTGAACTACAGAAAATCGCAGTATTATGTACATGAAGAGTCATCTGATAATCCTTAAAGAAAATTCAACAATCCTTTTTTCTAGATACATGTTTGATATAGCTGAGATAATGTTTGATTTCTTTTAGTCTTAATTAAATGTTAGCACCAACTTCTATCGGCTGAAGAAACGTATTGAATAGTATTGAACGTGTTAATATATTTTAGATAATTTTTTTTATGGAGGATTGAATTTTCTTAACCTGATAAAATGAGGTCAGTTTGAAATTACGCGTATGAGCTTTAAAATACCTTCAACCTAGTAGTGTCATTACTATTATACGTCATTAATCTGTATATGAAGGTATGAAATTGATCATTTTTATATTTACGCGTGAATAATGTTATTTGCTTTGCTACATACCGATTTGAAAATTTTGGTTGATGCAGCTGCTCTCCACGCCAGGAAACACGAGTCAAAACTTTATGATCATCCGAACATAATCGTAGCTGAACTACTCAATACTAAAGGGGACACTCGTAAATTAAGGCGGATTAAACCGCATGGATTATTATCACTTGTTACGTTTAATTATATATTTCTGCTAAAATTTAATCTAAAGCGTTAATTATAATCTTAGTTTCGTGATAAGGCATTGGCCGAATCCGTACATTCGTTTAATTATTTTCTTATGTTAAAATTTATTATGTGTATACCTTTTGGGCAATTCAATATTAAAAATAAACGGAAAAAAGTTCATTAAGTGATTTTAATAATTATCTCAAATTTTGGCGTTAAATGCGAAAGCTGTTTTAACGTTCAGCCTTCGAATCTAATAATTACCGGATAATGAGAATAAATTGTAAAACGCATTTTTTTCGAGATACGAAATATTTTCAAATACGATGCGACGATTGTTAACATAAATCTTTTTTTTTTTTAATGTTTTATTTTATTTACAAATTGGCCAAGCGTGACTAAGTTTCGGTTTTTGTTAACCGTCACGTGGTGAAGAAGTATCCGGTGGTGTGCTCACCCGATAGTCGTGAAAGTCCCGTGGTTTACTGCGCTTTAATCTAATTGCAAGTGTCTAGCATGTGTTCAGCCAGGTTATTAGGATAGCCTTCCAGTTTACCAGGATGTCTATGGACACACTGCTAAATAATAAGTCACGTAAATTCAGTTTCGTTTTTATTCGAGGAGTTTTTAATTCTGTAGATAAATTATTACACTTTCGTAATTCGTAACGTTTATATTATTTCATCTAATTTGCCTAAAATATTTATTTCATTCTAAAGGAAATAGTAAAGGAAGGTATAATCTTTAAACTATAAGTTGCTAGAAAATATACGGAAATGTTTTATTTATAACTGATTAATTTTTTAAATTGATTCTTATAAATTTTAGGACATTACATTCTCACTTCTACTCCAGTTCATCGTTTTCCTTGTATAGTCCACCGTATTTTACGAAGTTTATGTTGTAACATTGAAGACTCTATACGCGAATTTTAATCAGTTTTTAATAACTTATCGATAGCGTTTTTAGATATAGGGTGATCTAATGAAGACGGATGGGTTTGTTGTTTTTTGAATAACTCAAATATAGGGAAACGAGAGATTAGCTTATAGAATTTTTGAAATTTCTTCAGAAATCCGATTCAGGTCTTCCAGATCTCGTGGACGTGTTTCATAAACGTGGCTCTTAAGGTATTCCCACAAAAAAAAAACGCGTAACTTTGAATTCTTTTCGAAACTCTACACTGTCGTGTTTGATTCACGCCGAAAATAACGTTCCACGAAAACGCGCGCTCCTTTTTGTTATAGGATGTCCTGGCGATTGAAACTGGATAAAAACGAGTCTCTCGTCTGTACACTAAACGTGGAGCACTCGGTTTGCGTTATAACAGTCTTACCAACTGCGCTATACAAAAAAACAAAACCGTCTGTCTTCTCTCGGTCACTCTATAGTTGTTTTATTATATTTTTTGCTGTTCCGTTATTACAAGAAACTGTTTATAATTAGTAGTTAAAATAAATGCTAAAAAAACGCTGTAGATTTTTTACAGCGAGAAGGAATATTACACAATCATTGAAATAATAATAATGTTATGAAAGATAAACTGATTTGTCGGTCCATCTAAAAACACCATGCCAAATAGAACGTGCAGTTAAAAAATTTACAGAGCAGCTCCAAACGGCCGCTGCAAACTCAACTCCAGATGAGGCAAACAATTACAAGAGTAGCTATCCTAAATACATACAAGATCTCATAGCTACAGGAACCCTGAAAGCAAACACCACTTAAATGTCCTGATCAAAAGAGTAAGGAACGCACTTCTTGATTTAAAAAATGAAGAATTCCGTGCTTACATATTGAAGAATTCAGTGCTTACATATCTAAATTAACACCCACATCTGAAACTGGGTACAATTTACGGAAAGCAACAAAAAAATTTAATAGACCAGTAAGATGTAGTCAACCGCTGAAACAGGATGACGGTCAGTGGGCGAGAACTGCTAAACAAAAGGCAAACACTCTAGTAAAATACCTAGCTGGTGTATTTAATGTTTCCAACACTACAATAAAACTGTGCGAATCCCAGCCTAAACAAGATGCAACAAAAATTAAAATGTTTTCTCCTCAAGAAGTGCACAAGCATATAAAATTACTGAACAATAGAAAATTATCAGGTTTTGATAACATCATCGAGAATGTTGAAGGAGTTACCTAAAAGATCAATAATGCTACTAACATATATATACAATGCGATTGCCAGAACAGCACACTTTCCGATTCAGTGGAAGTTCTCAGAAATAATTATGATACTGAAGCCTGGATAGGATGGCACTAAGCCTACATCCTATTTCACTACTTTCAACCCTTGGCAAATTATTAGAGAAATTGATACTAAATCGATTAAATAAAATTGTTGAGGAAAAAAAGTAATTCCAGAACATCAATTTGGCTTCAGAAGTTCACATTCTACCGAACAGCAAACACACAGAATTGTGGAAACAATCGAAGAATTAATTGAGAATAAAAAATATAATGAAGCAATTTTTATTGATATCTCTAAAGCCTTTGACAAAATATGGCATAAAGGTCTATTATATAAAATTAGAAAGATTTTCCCGGAAAAATATTATCAATTATTGCAATCCTACCTGAAAGACAGGCTATTTCATGTCAAGTATGACGATGAGCACTCGGAAATATACCCTATACACGCTGGTGTGCCGCAGGGCAGTGTAATGGACCTCTCTTATATTCTATCTATAGCCGACTTACTAATGAACATGTACAAGTATAGGAACATTTGCAGACGACACGATGTTAATTGCATCTTATGAAGATGCTAATAAGGCTGTTGCTACAGGCAAACTTAAACACCATACTTAAATGGACACAAAAGTTGAACCTCCAAATAAATCCTGAAAAATGTACACACGTCTCATTCTCCAATAGAAAGGTTCATAATAAACAATTAACGTTAAATAATATACTGGTACCGCGAAGCAAAGGGACGAAATACCTGGGTGTACATTTGGCTTCCACTCTAAATTGGAAGATTCATATACAGAAGAAGATGAAGGAACTGGACCTAAAGCTGAGAAATCTATACTGACTTATAGGATATCAGTCGCAGCTGTCGCTACGAAACAAGCTGTTAATATATAATACCATGCTAAAACCAATATGGACCTACGCTGCACCGCTGTGGGGATGAAACCATCGAATCGGATGATCATCCAACGGTTCCAGAATAAAGCCCTCAGATTGATATACCGTATGCGTTGGTACGTTACCAATGAACTGATCCATCGAGATTTAGGGATTCATACCATTGACGAGATCATTAATAGACGAACTCAAAATAACATGATGCGTCTATATGGACACCCCAATCAGCTAGCGACAGTGATCCTGAACAAGCCAGCGACAAGACGTCTCAAGAGGATCAAAATTCAACACCAATGGGTGTGCTCCCCATACACGAGTCTCTTTTCAAACATTTGTTGATAGCCTTACCAGGCTAGGTACAAATTGGCAATAAAAAGAAAAAAAAAGTTAACGCTCAAAAGTCAAGCGGATACGATTTTTTTTTTAATTTGTTAAATACTTTCAAAACAATTTTCTTTTATACTTTATTCGTGTTCTAATAGTCTCATAAATTATCTGTAGGAACAATTTCGATAAGTAATAGCCCGTAATTTTTTGGCGAGCAAATTTGTTCTGAAATCTTCGACCTACGGTAAACGTAATCTTTAATTGATGAGAATTATTTGTTTTTGTTTGTTTGTTTAATTTTATTTTTTAAATTAATATACGTTTAAGCTGAAGTATAAAAACGTGTTATGTATAACTTTACGTGGAAATTGTAAAACAATGAATGATTTCTGTCAAACATTTCTTCTATATCCTTTATACCACGAAGGTATTTTTGGCAACGTCGTGTAACATCAAATCGTATTGACTACACTTTCTCGTAGCTTCAACTAATGTCTAGTTCTTTATCTCCCTCAAATGAATTGCCACATGTTTTAAATACCATAACTCGAGAACGGCTCAACCGACTTTTCTGTGTTTTTTTATTTTTTTATATATAATTGTAAGGACAATGCATAAAAAAATTTATTAAAAAAATAAAGGGGCTTTGGGATGACTTTTTTGAATTTCGATTTTTGTCAAATTGCGTTAAAACCGATTTAATAGATATTAAAAAAAAACAAAACATTTTAAGTACGATTGATAGGTTTTGAGTTACGAATTTTTAAAAATTGCCGACTTGCCACCTTTGACAGGGCATAGCGCACGACGTAAATATTTTTAAACGATTCCAGTGCTCTTGAATTAGGAGTTTGTATATAAGATCTATTATATAAAGTGAAAAAACCGCGAAAAAAATTCAAACGGAACCCAACAATTTCGAAAGGACACCCCTTGCGTTTTTTCAAATTCACTTTTTTCGCGATAATTCGCGAACGATTCGAAATTCGATAAAATAGTTTTAAAAAAAAACAGTTATACTGTATTGAAATACGCGTCTGTTGATAGTATAGCCGTATTTTTACACTAAATACCCATTGAGAAAATTAGGGTTAAGTGATTTAGAGGGGCTTTGACCCTTTTTTAAGCGGGTTATGATAGATAAGGGGTTCGAGTTGACGTTAGACGAAGGTAAACGTGGAGATCTATCATTTATGTAATAACGTAAAGTTTGCTAAAATTAACTGGTAACGAGATATTGCGAGTTTAAAATTCGGTTTTCGATTTTTAAAAATTTCTCAAGCATTTTTTGGTCGGCCGATTCTACAATGCTTTTAGCATGAGAATGTGAGATAGCTTGAATATACACTCGGCATTAGGTAATATATATATATATATATATATATATATATATAACAATTTAGCCTACCCTTACAACTTCGTATCGTCCCAGAATCAATAAATATATTAACTTAGCTGAATTAAATATAATTTTTTATTAAGTTCAATAAATCTACAAAAATTAAGAAGTATCGGCATATTTAAATTTCTTTACAATTTTTTTTTTATTTTTATTTTTTTTTGTATAATTCCTAATTCTCTATCAGTATTTGTGTTTTGTTTAATTCAGCTAATAATTTAATACATTTATTGATGCTGGGGCTCAGCTAGTTTTATTCTATTTGTCCATCCAAACGGGCCCGCTTCCCGGGTTTCTATATCGTCCTGGTATTTGCCGTAAGATAGTAGATACGAGTCTGTGTGTTGGTAATCATGCGTCCAAAAGATTTTACTGCATTCTTGTTTTCTATTGTATTATTTGTTATTACTTCGTATAAATATTAAGAAATAAAATGATTATCAAACGTTTTCATTGAACCATCGGTTCGTGTATTATTTTGGTCGCAAGGTTGTTATCCTTAATGTTATTTTTTTTTTAAATGCGTTTCGTTGCTAGACATCGACCAAAGTAATAGTTTCATTTTTTATTTCTATTATTATTTAGGTTAGTCCGGCGTCGTTTTAAAAGTATTCGTTCTAATTCTTTAATTTGCGCCCTAGTTGCACGGATTTTGCGTATTGCGACTTACTTAATGCGTTACTTGTTTTTCTTGTCTTGCTCATTTATACCCACAATAGAATGTGTTGCAAAATAGGAGATATACATATTTTAAATGGTACTACAGACGGTGATAACGACTATTGATTTGTGTAACGTTATTCATGTACAGACATAACGGTCTGTCTGAAGGACTTGATAACAAAGAACAAGGTTGTCGTAATAATGATTCGTGCGTACAACAAAATGAGTGTACCACACATTGTAGACGAGAATATTTTTATCGTCTCTGGCGGATGTAAAAAAAACGACATAGTTTCGACGGTTATAGTTCGTATTTAGCGAGGTATATACATACACACACATACATATATATATATATGTGTCATAATATATCATTTGAAATATAACGTATGAAATTATATCTTGTTGTTACCGGTTGCTGTTTTTTCATTTATTTTCGTATTGATATTACAAAAATACTCATTGGATGGCTGTTTTATATTTTGTAATCACCTTAATTTTCAAGTATCAGTATGTTATATACTGCTTATCACAATCCCACATACATTTTTATTCGTATTTAAACGTAGATTATGATTTATATTGTATAATAAGGCGAATACCGGAAGAACTAGTTTTTATTTTACCCGACTCCCCTTTTTACAAAGTGACCCTATCTATATGGTTACGAAATTAATGTTATTAAAATAACACGGATATCTGTTGACTTCGTGTGTTTGTAATATATAGTTAGACGTTTGAATTGTTTTATTTTGAAACAAACATTGACGCTTCTTTATATTTTTTTCTTCGTAAATATGTTTTTAATTTAATAAACGTAGCCTTAGACAATAACAATATAAATATAAAATTAAATATCAGTTTATTGCCACTAAATTGATATATATATATTTTTTTATATAATTGACATTATCATCGCGCAGTGGATTTAATTGTATATAAATTTTTATAGGATTACGGTATATACCGGCTTTCTTCTCGTGGGTTTAATTAATAAAATAAGTGTTTTTTTTTTACAGTGCTATGTACTGCTATAAAGGCTCACGAAGTTTGTTACTCAGGTGTGGAGATAGTTTGGTGAGAATAAGGAATAAGAAGTGTATCGTCGTGTTTAGGTAAAAGTATTTCATTAAGTGTACTAGGAAAGTGTAGCTAGTCGAGTTATATAGAGAACAATGTAGTATATAGTGATTTGAACATTATAGGTTGAGCAAGTAGAAGGATCGGTTTTAGAATTTTTTTTTTTTTTTTTGGCTTTAGATATGATCCTGTCCGGAACATCACTTGTTCTCGTTTTATACGATGAATACTCTAAATAGGCCAGATATATACCATTTTGTGGAGGTAAACCGGAAAATCTAACTGTTGCTTGCTTTTCGAATTTATGGAGCATGTAGCGACGCATATCGGAACCTGTTGCTGGAAGTAATTCTGTACGAGACGCCAAGTCGGCTACTTTCTTCATTACTTCCATATATCCCTTATGTTCAGGAATCCGGCGTGCACACGGGTCTGCTGCAGACTTTAATTGTCGATTGTATCTGTAATTTTCTTTCAGCTATTTGATCGAATACACAGCGAGTCTGTGACGATGATAATTTCCTGTTTCTTTTTAGAAGATGCGATTAATATCAAAAAGTATGCATGATAGGATAATGGACTGTATCATCATTACATACGACAACAAAGTCAGAACGGTCTTCATATTTTGATCCATTCGTAATATCGGAAAAGTGCTGCATTACGAAAGGAATTTACCGATATCTTGTTATGTATGATTTTCAGAGCGGTACATATCGTAAGATCGGTATTAGGAATGACATTCAAGGATATATAACAAGAACATGATTAATTGACAGGATTTGAGAAAGGCGAATAGCGAGGAGAGATGTTTCTACTTTGTGTGATAAATTTGTGTTAGTATACGGTAATTTTGAATCTTTCACGATGTTAGCTTTTTGTAATGGAATTTAAAAAAAAAAACACTAAGTGTATGTAAAATTTTTTCACGTAGCGGCGATGTAAATCTAGGGGTAATTCATTTGCCTTCTAGTACAATTCGATTAAGATTAAATTGCACTTTGTTAATTTAAATACTTATTTAATTTTATCGGTATAATATAATTTTCTGAAATTACTCATATATAACATAGTTATATAATTATTTATTTTGTTTTAATTTCATAACGTAATAATTACATTTTTTTTTTCTCGAAAGTTAATTTAATTTATGATCGACGGAAGATTTTAGCCGAATAAAATCGGATCCGATGCTGATTTCGATTTAACTGTTCCACTGGGTTCAGTTTTTTTGTAATATACAGTAAACTGCAGAACGAATTATTATAGACTGTTTCTTTTTGTTTTATCGTATTGTGCGTTAGAAATTTTTTCTTCTTTTTAAAGTCGCGTTTGACACAGCAACGCGTATATAAATATTCGGAAAAATACGCGTATACAGAAACACGCGATCGTTTAATAGGTCAAATGATGGCGTTAACGTATTCGCTTTGTAATAAAGGTTATCTCATCGGTGCCCCTCGCATATTTACAAATCTGATTCATCGTCGTAATAAGAATTTTTGTAATTTGTTACAAGAAAAAAAAAATAATAAAATGAATAAATATTCGAATCGTTTTAAACGGCGACCGTTTAATTATTCGAACGGATGACGAAGCGAATTTTTTGCGGTGTCGTCTGATTTAATTATCGTAATAGAGTAATCGATATTTCGTTTTAAATAATAATCGTGCACGCGTTTTAATATTTAACGTTTCAGAGAAGAAATTATTCGATTTGATGCGACGTTAATATCGATAATTCATCAAATACTTCGATCGATTTAAGTAAAATATTTACAAACGAGCGAAAATATGAATTGTAAATCGGGACAGTACTCGACTTATTCCATCAGAAAATCTCAACCGGCGCTAGGTAATAATTTTTCGTTTTACGTTATATATTCGTGTTTAATTAATTATCGACTTGTAGTCCGATTAAAACTGTACTATCGGAGTTTGAAATGTTGTAGAAGTAACGGTCGCGGGCTTGGGTGCAACCGACCTCGTAATTCCTAAATAAACTGTCTACGTAAGCATCGATAAAGGAAATAATGAAAAGAATCCCCTGTAAAAATAATAGTAGCCTTACGTATTTCTTACTTGAGTATTACATATATATACAGGGAGGGGCAAAAGTCAGTTGAGAAATTAAAAAAAAAAATCAAAGTTTACGTAATTCAACTCTTGGACGCCAGAATATCATAGAAGGTATACGTAAAGATGAAAGTGTTTCAAATCAAACACATAGTACAAGATTTGTACTGGCTCATCGATAGGCGTTCTGTATTGGACGTACAATGAAAAACGATTACTCTATAATCAGGTTCTAAAGCCTATATGGACGTTATGGGCTTTCATTGTGAGGATGCGCCTCCAAGTCCAACAGGAATCTTGTACAGAAACAGCAGAACATTATTTTACGTGCAATTGTGGATGCCTACTAGTACTCGCGGAATGAAGACATACATCACGATTTACAAATGAAGTTAGTTTGCTGCAGCGCATGAAAAGCGATTAAGCATGTAAATGCAGAAGCTCGTCAAGTTTTAGACACCAAGAACGATGTCAGACGACTTAATCGTCGCCATCCAAGTGATCTTAGTAACAGCATTACTAATTTAGTAATTCAAGTTCTACACGCTAGTGTATAACCACCTCATACATGCTTTTCTCTCTCTATTACTAACATATGTACTTATTTAATAGTAGTATTAAGATCGTACATAACAATATTTTATTTAAAAAAAAAAAATTATATCACAAAAATGTTCACAGTAAGTGCTCGAAGTGGTTACCGTCTCAATAGATTTTAAATAACGCTTTTCGATGGATTTAATAATACTTGCGAGCATCGCGCGGTCTTCATTAATGATGTCAAACTCAGCTTTATACAGTGTTTGAGATTTTCCATGTTTTGTATCGGATGCCTAAAAACTCGGTCTTTCAACATGCCACAAATCAAAAAATCTAAACCGGTCGAAAAGAATACTCTTTTTTGAAATGACTCTCCCTTCACCCATGTACACGGTGTGTGCGGTACCAGTGATGCTTGTATTGATCGCGGAGGCGTGTAATACACATTAAGTATTCAATATTATCAATACTTGCGCTCTCTACACCTGACCCATGTATGTGGGATTAGGTAAGTGCTATTAACTGCGCATACATAGTTGTCTAAATTATTTAAACGTTGACTCTTTTCCATTGGAAAATGACTTAATAAAAAAATATGACAGTATGTTACCAATGTCAGTTGTGGTCAAAAGAGCAGTATGACACACACACACAAAAAAACACGGTTAGGTTTGGGAGCCAAGCGATGCGGCCATCTTTACCGATCCAATCGGGGAAATTTAGTGTGTTGCATATATACGTATATATATATATATATATTATACGATTAATTTTTTTCACTGCAGGATAAAAGACGGTTTGGAAGATCAGATAAGGCACGTTTAAGGAATTTGATGAATTGTATTATATATTATTTATCCACCGACTAGCGCTTGGTTCTATCCGCGTCGGAACCGGAACTAACGATTAATTTTTACATGGTTATTGAAATTACGAGAGCACAGCGCGCCACTAATTTTCTAACTAGTCGATCGGGACAGGCGAATCAGGTTCAGTGCTCGTAATTTGCAACATATCACTCGCTACACGGCTGTCCGAGAAGGTGTCTATTTCAGGACGGTAGACTGACGAGCACTGCAGCTGACGTTTTAGAACACTCTTTTCTGAGAAATTTTGTGTTTGTTTCACAACTCTACGACCAATATAATGCATTTTTCAGTAATTACTATTTAGTATTTACAGTTAGCGTGCTCTTCTTGTGAGTTGTTTGTTTTGCTTATAACAATATTAAATCAAATAATTCAATTCTGGATATTTTATTCGATGATACCGGTCGAGTCCGATGAAAATGGAAAAAAGAGTTTGCGTTAAAATTATATATAGTTTTTCAGGAGTAAATGAAGTTCAAGATGTGCGAACAAAATGTTACGAAAGTTACAAAAAAAAAATAAAAAAAAAATAAATGGTTTGTTATATAAACGTTTCGTGTAGGAATCTTTTTGATTATTGTTTTACGATAGATTGTTTATAACCCTCAGTTATAATCTAATCGTTCTTTTTAATTGAAACAACAAATAATTAATGTTGGAATACTTATTTCGATACGTTTAAACGCAATCGTTACGTTAATAAATGTATTAATTTGAAATGTTCTGTAGATTTATTCCTCTAAGATAGTACCGTTTGAAATTATAGTTTTGGCTCTGTAGCAAAGTCTTGTTGATCTACACTTTTTGACTCGACTGATAGTTGTAGGTTTTCCAAATACGGATGTAGCTAATTTTCCTCATGTAGTTCGTTTTATTAAGACGGCCATAATTCGTCATTATTTTCTTTTTCCATTGTGAACTTTATGCTACTGCAGAACATATTCAAATCCACCAAAGTAGCTGTTTTTTTTACCGTGACGTCAAATCACGAACGTGTCACTTGTTTACCGAAACTAGAATTTATTTTTCATTTAATTTTTCAAATATTCCACGAATATAAAATCTAGATTCCGTTCTTCTACGTACAATTACTCTCAGTTTGCGAGTGCAAAATGTAATTGTTTTCGAAACATTACGTGATACAAAAAAAAATTTATAACCGAAAAAAGAAATCGTGAATGTGCTGATATCAATCTTGATAGTTTAATATAACTAACGTTCAATAATTTTTTCAGAGAAACATTAATATATGTAGTTGAAAAACGTTTTTAAAAAATGTCATTATATATAAACAGTTTAGATTTAACATTGTTCATCTACCGAATATTCTGTAGCGAGCAGGTGAATCAGTGATTTATTGTTAATTTTTAATTTTCGATGTTTACACATATTTACAATTGTCGGCGATCAAATATTTTCTTCGACGCCATGATCGTCGAAGAAAAAAAAAATAATTTTCAATTTTATAGTCGCTATTCCTCGATTAATTATAATGTTAACGTTTGACTGTAGGTTATAGGAGTAATAATCATAAATTAAGCGGCAGCGAAACCGACGTGTCCAGTTCTACGGAAAATTTGACTCAAGAAGATCGATTCGTTATACGTAATACGTTACGACAAGAACCACAGGGTCAAGAAAACAATAGGAATAGCCCAGATTCCTCGTACAATACTCTTATAATTCACGGGGCCAGTGACGATCATAGGTACGTATATATTTTCCCACACTAGCGAAATACTATTGTATATAATAAAAAATAGATTAGCAGTATATTTGTGGTCGCAAATTACAAAAGAGCAAGCAGGATTTGTTAAAGGCCGCGGAACAGGGGAACAATGACTAGTTATAAGGCAACTCATAGAGAAATGCTGTGAATATCACGTTCGTATGTTTCTTTGTTTTGTTGACTACGAAAAAGCTTTCGATAATGCCTATTAGTCTAAATTGTGGAAGATACTGAATGAAATGGAGATATCATTTGACTACTCTGATAAAAAAATTGTATGAAAAAAAATAAAACCGAGAGAACCCCCTCATGGAAATGTTAAATTATAAAGGGTGTTCGCCAGGGGTGCATACTTTCACCGTTACTATATAACGTACACAGTGAATATATAATGCGTGTAGTTCTGGAGAATTGGGACGGCGAAGTTAGTATTGGCGGAACAAAATTTTCCAATGCACGGTTCATTGACGATACTCTTCTAATAGCAAATACAGGAAGTGAGCATATTAATTACAATAAAACGAAAATAATGATAATTAGTCACGAATGCATAAATATGGAATAACCTTAATTAATTAGGAACTGTGAGATGGTACAGTAATTTACATATCTAGGCTTGAAATTGAACAATTGTGGATGTATTAAACCAAAAATACAGAGACGGTTCTCTGTTCTGTAACACCAACTATCAAACATGGAAAAGCACCCATATTACTAAAAATATTAAAGTAGCCCTAGTGCAAACTTGAATATTCCCGGTATTCCTATATGGTTCAGAAACTTGGTTGATAACTTGTAATGGTCTTCCTTATAATGTGTTGTCCCTTCTTCATCTTGATAATTTACATCTGTTTCCAGACATAGCGATATTTCTAGAGAAGCTGTCCGAGTTTATAGAAATATGAGTTAGGAATTATCACATTGGGTAGGCTGTAATGGCATCCCCATAAAAAAAAGACCACCGTCGAATACAAGCTTTCGGAATGTGGTACTGGAGGAGACTGCTGTGAATACCTTGGACAGCTAAAAAAATGAATGATTCCGTTCTATGTGAATTAAATCGGAAACATCGATCACTCTCTCCGACACCATGGTTACATTCCAACTTGTTTAGATGTTAAACCGGTTCCAGTTTCTAACTCTGCTCGCTACTTAGGTCTGCATCTTTAGAAGAAAACGCAAAATGTTGGACCTTCTGTCTCCAACTTTCGATGGTTCCTTCAGCCTCATTCTGAGCTTAGTCTCAAAAAGAGGCTCATCTATACTTCAATTTTCCGATCAGCATGGAGCTATGGTGCAGAGGTCTGGGGAACCGGAGCCAAATCCAATCTCAAAATTCTTGAAAAATTTCAAAACAAGTTTATGTGTATGATTTCAAGAGCACCTTGGTTTGTCTCGAATGCCCAACTGTTCCTGTTATCATTCACCAGAAGTCAAACAGCTACATTACATTGAAGTAGTTTTACCATTGGATAATTTTAATGACACCCGACGATTGAAAAGAAAACATCAGCTGGATCTTATTAATATTTAATGTTTAATTTTATTATTTTTTTTATAAAATAATTTAACTACCAGTGAAATCCTCCTATAATTAGTTATGGCAAATGAAATTATTTTTACAGTCCCAATAAAATCTTTATTTAAAAAAAAAAACAAAAACAAAATTGACAGTAGTATAAGAGTGCTCTCAGTGTACATTAGTTCCTAATGATTCTTATGCTCTAGCTGAATAGAGTGAATGATATTCTTTTGAGAAACTAAGGAGAGTTCTACACCATTAGACGATGCATCTTTACCTAATGAGTCAACAAATTCATTGTTTGGAATTTCTTTATGACCCGACACCCACAAGGAGGACACAAGTATTCCCACACGTTCCAATTATTAAGCTTTAGCAAAACTAATCCAATTAATGTATCCGACACATTCCATTTATTGTCTATAGTCGTCACCATGGTTTTTGAATCGGTGATAATAAGGTAATTTCCATGAAGATTTTAAAATTGACAAGGCTTGTAGTACTGTTATAAATTCTGCAGTAAATACTGAACATAATTACTTTGAAAAATTTAATGTTTAAAAAAAAATTAACGTATATACTTTAATGAATTTCGTCCTAACTACTTAATATTACGAGTGAAAATCTTTCAGTAAATAACAATATTATCTTTTTCGATGTTGTAGGCTATCTACCGGTAGTAATTCTTCGTACTTGTATCATGGCAAACATGCATCGAATGGTGGAACTAAAGATTTGTCGTGTCGTAGGAGTTTTGATCCGAGTATGTCAGAAATTACTAATATACCAGACGATTACCTGAGTCAGTCGCAGGTATGTTTTATCTTATTTTTTAACTTCACGATTTTTTTTCTAACAAAAATCGTTTGAAGAATAATAACGTACAAGAAAAGAAAGTGGAAACGCTTAATTTTATCGTTCGGCTTATTTTTCTGAACCACGAAGTAAACATCAAGACTTCTATCGTTTGTTTAATTATCTAAATAAAATTTCTGACTTATACGATTTCTACACTTAGGACTGATATCGAGTTGCTTCTTATTCAACAGTTGTACAGACTTTTTACTGACGTGTTTTATGTTTGCATATCTCTTCGTGAAGCTACGAATTTCATTAGTTTATGAAGCGATAATTGTATTCTTCTACCCCGGAATTATGCCAAAGTTTGCTACAAGTCCCTGAGCTGAGAAGCTTATAACGTTCATATTGAATGCTGAGTCATTTTGTTGACAAGTTAAATAACAATTTCATTTTTTATCTCGGATATCGAAGACATATGTTTTTTATAATTAATAGTTCGATCTGTTACGCTAAACTTTATTGAAGGCTCGCGCTAAATGGACGAAAACTGCGATGTAATTTTTGTAAATGACGATCTTGTGATTTTGGCCAATTATTGAGTGATGATATAACTGTCGGTTGAGTATTTCAGGTTTAAACTGCATTGAAAAATTCTTTTATTCCAGACGACTTATTTTTTTTTAAATAATTATTCGCGTCCGGTGATACTGCACTCTTGAGTTCAGATGTAACCCAAACCAAAACAGATCATAATTTGCAAAGAACGGCAGATAAAATTATGTCATGGAGCGAGAAACGGCGAATTAAAATAAATGAAAATAAATCAACACATATAGTATTGTCAAATCGTCATATAGAGCCAATAAACATTAAAATAGATGATAAGATTGTATCCTTTAAAAAATATGTTAAATACCTAGGCTTGTATCTAGACCAAAAGTTAACATGGTGTAAGCATATTGATACAAAAAGGGCTGAACTCAAAATCAAAACTAAAAAGTTGTATCGGTTAATAGGAATGCAATTCGAACTTACTTCAAATAACAAACTACTACTATATAATCAAGTATTCTTTCAGTATGTAAGGAACAAAATTATACATGATGAACCTTGGCATGAAGTACATAGCTGACATAATTAAAAAGGTGGCAATCAAACATCAGGAGCGTTTACATAGTCATGCTAACTGATCTGCAATTAGCTTATTGGATAACTCGCCACAGATGCAAATTCGCAGTCTGAGAAGAATTAAGCCATTAGATCTGACAATTTGGGTAAATTATTAAACATAAGGTACTAATATAGGAACTAGTCATTGGACTATGTACCCTTGACGTCATGATCTTTTGCTATACCATCTACTGATAGCCCATTGGCTAGGAATATATTTATAAAATTATTCGTGTAGTGATATATTATAATCGGGTAGACTTTGTTAATCGGTATTGCTACTTTTCTCGATAGTTCCTTCAATATTGTAATAATATCTACCGCTGTTTTTTCAAAATCATCTCGTTATTTGTCTGCGTAATGAATAATTGATATAAACAATTTGACTGGCCATGTAATAAGCGGGAAACATTTTTTCGTTAATTTCTTTGTGCCGTCTCCGTATCTGACATAGGCGACTACTTACCTATGTATATTTTGTTGTACAGTGTAAGTAGCGTACGAGTCAATTAATATGGTGTTGGTGTAGATAGACACACCTGGGAGAACCGACTGTTGTCACGACATAATGCAGCCTGCGTGTTATGATAATGAGAACTGTGTTTTCCAAACGTTATGTGAAAAAAATATGAACATGATTTACACCAAAAAAAATCATATACGAATATTAGGATTATTTATATTTTTATTTTCTGATGATAATTTTTGCATCGCCGATCATATTTGAACTCAGTACCTTCGGTATAGAAGTCAGTGCCTATAGCCAATGCACAGTACTTTCTCTTTGATCGCGGTTGATTTTATTGCTATGGATATCAATTTTCTGTTTTTAAACAGCTTTTAAGTAGTATGTTCAAAACATTGATCGAGTTCAAAGTCAAATTTGCCCTGATTCATATACTTGTTGTTGACGTATTGCCTAGAATTACTTTTGTCGATTTATGATGGGGGGGTCGTTTCATTTTATAATTTTTAATTTTAATCTGATTCAATGATATATTCTTGGCTATGTTAATGTTCAATAAGTGAAGAACATTTTGTCCATTATAGTTATCTCTTAATTCTGAGTTAATTAATAATAATTTAAAATTATTTTCGTGTCTTTTCGAACTGGTTTATTTTGTCTCTTTTAGCGTGGTAATGGTAAAATTAAGTTCGTAAATTGTTTCATTTTTTTTTAGTTTATTGTAGAAAAATATAAAATGTAATTTAATGAAGTGGACTGTGATATTGTGATATTTTTGTTTTCAAATCAATTGAGTTAGTTGAATGCTGAAATTGATTATTTAAGACGTTAATCATACTATATTCATTTTACGAGTGTTTTTTTTTTAGATATTGTCAGTTTGTATTTAAACATGCGAAAACAATAGAAATGTAAATATTATTTTAAACTTGTTTCGATAAAATTTTATCGATCACGTGGTGTAAATAATAATAATAATAATATCGTTTGAGAAAATGACAAGAAAAGTATCGAAATTGCAATTTTTTTTGTTGGTTTTATATTCTTTATATTAAATGTTTACATATTCGGCCAAAAGTATAACCATGTTTCGAACTACTTTTATTATACCGAATTTTTTGTATCATCAAAGAATTTTTGAGGATATATGTGTCTAAACTATGTGAAATATTGTTTATTGGTTAGTGGGTGTTTAAAATATGCAATTTAATAAATAACATGGTGGTAACGTTATTCATGAATAATGTTGATTTATAATTAAGAGAAAAATCTAACCTGATATTTGTAAAAATTGTTTATTTATTGTAAAAACGCATTTAGTTGTTTGGTGTAAGTTATTCATCTGCTGCGTTTGAATGAAATCTGCACAGTTATCCTAATGATACCATAGGAGCATATTCATTTTTCTGCTGCATAAGATACTGCTGAAGCTTTTCAATACCTTTTTTCACTTCTGTAATGGACACACAAGGTAAGGAAATGTCACATCATCATTTTCTGATTCTTGTATTAGATTCTTTGTGATCTTTTCAATAATGTTATCCAAATCCTCGATATTATCACAACATGACAGATTATCTGTTTGAAAACTGTTCCCAGTAGGTTACATGTAGTAGTAATTCATTCCATATTTCATTACTTTTTACTTCAATTTTATAATTGGGTTCTTTGAAAGCATAATGAGCAAAGAAATTCTCATAAAATAGACTTTTCTCCAGCTATCAGCGATAAATTGTACACTCTGCAATATCATTATTGTGGAAGTGACCTCTTTCGCCATTGTAGAAATGCTTATGAGGTTGTCTTCACTGCACCAGCATCTTTCGATATTGTGTTTTTAAATTTTTTATGATACCCATGTCAAGTGGTTGAATTAGTGAAGTAGTGTTTGGAGGTAAGAATTCAATTTGAATATTCTTCAGTTTAGGAGTAGTGAGGTGGAAAGTTGCATTGACAATAAAGAGTAAAATTTTTCTAGAATTTCTCTGTAACTCAATATCCCAGTCTTCTAACCATTTTGGAAAAATAGCAGTCGTACATTCATTTATGTTTTGCGTAATATATTACTGGCAGATTAATTACATTGAGATTTTTAAAGCAACATGGCTTTTTAGTTTTATCAATAACTATAAGTTTTTGTTTGTCACCTCCAGTTGCATTACAACAACAAGTTATTTGCGTTTGTTATGACCCGTTTGGAGTGGCTCAATAAAATAAACCACTTTCATCCGCATTATAAATGTCATTCAGGCTGTAACTTTCAAGCAATTTGGGAATTTTGCTTGAATTACATTGAGCGCTCGCTTTTATGAGTTTTTTTGAACTTAATATCATGCCTCCTTTTCCACAGAGTTAGCCAACCATCTGTGGTTGCAAAATCTTCATAACCCATTTTTTTTGCAAACTTCATATTTTAATTTCAACATTGGCCCAATAGTGTTAATGTGGTAAACCATAAAAAAGAGCTTTATAAACATCTCAGCTTTTAATTTCTTGTTTCCATTTCCTCTCGGACATCTGACTGCTCTTTTTGGTCCAATTTCATTCTTCATGTATGTTCTGTTCATTTGTTTTTAAACGGGAGATAGTATCTTTGGAGACGCTCATGATTTCTGCTAACTCCCAAATAGGTATATTTGGAGGTTAAATTTTAATTTTGTCTAAAATGGACATTTTTCCTGCAAGACAAACATTGTTATTCATATAAAAATTCACCAAAACTAAAAAAAAGGAAAACAGAAAATTTTCGCAAGGGGAAAAACTTGACCTGCTCCTTGCACTACAGTAACTAAGCTAAAATCATAATGAGGTATCCAAGAGAACGGCGATAGCAGTAAAAAAAAAACCAGTATAGACTCAATGAGAGAATATTCACGTTCTAACCTAGAATCGAATATAAAAATTGAAATACCCATTCTTCCAAGAATTTTTCACTTGATGAAGGTGTCAACATGTTGGCTAAAACTGACAGCCCTTGTAAAATTCGAAACTATTTTATAACTTGACGCGTGTATTGTTCGTTTCGCTATTTTGAAATGCCTGAAAAGTCTGTTAATCTTTGTCTCTTATAACCGACATGTTGAATTACTAAAATAACCTTAATTTCATACGTTTGTTTTTGTTATTTCCCATTTGTATCTTTAAGCTATTGTCTTTCTTATAAGTGGCTTCGATTATATTGCCGATGACATTGTGTTGATTAGTAATAATGTTGGTACCTTACAGGAAATGATAACTGACCTACATAACTGTTTCAAAAAAGCAGGATTAACCATCAGTATTAATAAAACGAAGATCATGACAAATACACCTCAAAAGTTACAAATAAAACTAGATGACCAGATACTGGAACAGGTCAATGAATATATATACCTAGGTCAAATTATTACCACACAGAAAGAAACAATGCGTAAAGAAATTAAAAGGCGAACGCATCTATCATGGATAGCTTTTAGGAAGTTGAGTACTGTCCTCAAAAATAAAGATATACCTAACAGCTTGAAGAAGAAAGTATACGAACAGTTTGCAGTGACACAGAGAGCCCACGAAAGATTAATATTGGGCATCAAGATATCAGACCAGAAAACCAACACGTGGATAAGACAGCAGACTAAATTGTCAGATGTAGTCGGACGTGTAGCGCAGTTGAAATGGAATTGGGCAGGTCATGTAGCAAGAAGAAACGATGACAGGTGGACGAAACGAATAACAGAATGGCTTCCAAGAAAAGGACGCAGAAGTCGCGGTCAGCCGGATACAAGGTGGCAGAACGATATACATAGATCAGCCGGTGTGAAATGGATAAACGAGGCCCAAGATCGCTACAGGTGGAAACAAAAGGGGAACGCTTACATCCAGCAGTGGATTGATATAAGCGCATCGTGATCGTGATATATATATATATATATTGCGACGCCACACCTACACCGTCTACCAACACAAGGGTTCATGCAGCATCACGTACAATTATTATTATTGTTATTTTTATAGGGTTATTTAATTACATTATTATTATATAAATAGTATTTAATTATGGTTATTATTGTTGTTGTTATTATTAATATTATAAAAAAAAAAGGGTGTTGAAATTAATATTACATGTTACCGACATATATGTTTGAACTTCACGAACTCCTTTGTCCAATGGGATGCCACGTGGGTTGGCCCACGACAGTTAATATAATAAAATAAATTAATAAAAAGAACAAAAAAAACCGCTGTTTTTATTTTATTGAAAATTTATTATTTTTCAGAAAGGAATAAAATTAATTACGAATCGAACGTGCGCGATATTCGGCTACGTTTATTTTTAGTATTTAACTTTAAAAAAAAAAAATAAAAAAATATATATATATGCGATGAACTTTTCTAACAAAGTATAATACACGAAACTGTTCCTAGCCTGGATGGATGTTCTTCACGATCGAAGTTCCGACGATCCATCCTCACTTCTTCGAACGACTAACTATCCGACTTAACGTGACTGATATCACTTCTTCGACTAACTGACTCAACTAACTAAACTGATTAAACTGACGAAACTCGTATTTCTAACTCTCCAGGGCTTTGGAGACGACACAGGTATTTTATTATTATTATTATTTCCTTTACTTTTGGCGAAATGCCGGTTTCTTTTCATTTATATTTTTTGTACATCTTTTTCTCGTCCTTATTGGATTTTGCCTGTTTTCGACAAAAAGTAGTTGGACCAAGGAAAAGTTCCGTTCTTCCTTATATTTTAAGGTTATATACTTATATATATATACACATAGCCTTATACATAGTTATCATTAGTACGGCCGGCCAGCAATTGTGAAATTAAATTTCATAGTATATAGAGGGAATTGGGGTCAGCCTACGTTCAGCAATGGACCGATATAGGCGTATCGTAATCGTAATATATATATATGCAGATAGATAAAACACATGTTTGATAACTTTGTTCTACTTTTTTTTTTTTAGAAGATAGTGTGTCTTAAAGTTTATATTTATCGTTAATGTTAATTTTGTAATTTAATTCACTCAATTTTTTTCTCCATTTCAGGTATTAAAACATTTGGCGAAGGAAGTCAAAGTGCCGTCTCATTATTTTGATAGAACGAATGAAAATACGAATACTTCGTTGAAACGCGGCATAAATTTATTATCGGAAGATGGTAGCCCGTTAAATCGATCGTTCCGATCGAAGTCTAAATCACAACCTGATTTATCTAAAAGTCATAAAATCAGCAAACCGGAACCCGTATCGATCACTCGTCATACCGTCGGGAATACTAGGTGATTATTATGATTTTTTGATTCTACAAATTAGCGCGTGGCTCGCCGGTTTTACATATAATTAAGGAGAGCACGTGCACTAAATTAATTTTCGCGCGTCGAAAATGATAAAATCATAATGATCGGAGAACTCTTTCGGTTAATAAGTTTTTTATCATTTTTTTCTTGTTTCTTTTGAAAATGTTTAGTTTTTCTACGAACTATTTTTTTTTTAAAGATAATATAATAGCTAGTAATTGTTTTTTTTTTAAATTTTGCAATTATTACATTCGAGTCGTGAAGAAACTAATATTATCGCGTTTTATAGCCGCGTATAAAAATTCCTTGATCAATTTTCGTTTACTCTGACGAAAATTATCGTTAAAAAATATATTAAAACAATATAAGAATAAATACTATCATCGGTAATTTTTTTTTCGAATAATTAAATTAAATATCGGTGTTTATAAAATGTTAATATAATAAATAATTTCGCAAGGTTCTTTCATTATTTTTAATTTGATAATTTCGATGTCATTATATTTATTTGGACATCGTATTTAAATCGTGTACAGATTAAAAGTATATTTGTTTTAAATAATAAATCAGTCGTAATTATATTGATAACAATTAACCGTCGTTACCATTAACATAGCCAAAACAGTTCTGTTGCGAAACAAATTCACACACATCAGTAATGTTATGATAGATCAGACGAAAATACAGGAAGTAACATCGTTCAATTACTTAGGACAGATTATAAAAGGCGACAATAGAATAGAGGAGGAAATAATGAGAAGAATCAAAATGACCGCCCTAGCATGCGGAAAACTAAAAAATATTTTACAAAATAAGGAGATTCCTGTAAGTCTGAAAAAAAAAACGTTTAATCAATGCTTGCTCCCGGTAATGACCTACGGGAGTGAAACGTGGAATACAACAGTAGCAATGGAGGAAATGCTAAGAGTAGCGCAAAGAAGAATCGAAAGGAAAATGATTGGCATAACACTGAAAGACAAGAAAGAAAATAAATGGCTTAGAGAAACAACAAGAATAAAGGATATAATACTAAGTATAAAGGAATCAAAATGGAGATGGGCTGGTCATCTGGTAAGACACCAGGAACTCTTGGCAAATAAAGCGACAATGTGGATTCCAGACGGAAATCGTAGAATAGGCAGACCACTAACACGTTGGGTTGACGATATAAATAAATTTCGAAAAGATTGGGCAAGTAAAGCGGCTGACAGGAAAAAATGGAAGGAACTTCGAGAGGGCTACATCCAGCAGTGGATTGAAAATAGCTGATGAAGAAGAAGAAGACCATTATTGTTGCAACGAAATTTCTCCACAATTGTCGATCATCCGTTGAATGTATCAAGTCAGTGATAGTTTCACACGTCGACATATTTGTTATGTCCACCGGTTCTTCTGTGTCCGTTCATTTTTCCTAATACAACTGTCCCGTCTAAATCCCGTGCACGCATTTTATATATATATATATATATATATATATATATATATATATATATATATATATATATATATATATATATATATATATACACTAACGTCGACCGATCGCTTCGCTCGCGAACTCCAAGTCAATTTCTTTGGGGTGTGAGGGTGTCTTATACCTGGGCAGCGAACGAGTGGTGTCGCCCAATCACATCGCTCGCGAACTCCAAGTCTCGTCTTACGACCTTAGCGGGTCTACGCCCCTACTTCGAAGTACACTTCAAGATCTAGGTAGAAATTCCGATAATATAATTAATTTATTCAAATTATCATTCAATTCGTTCAGTTTTAGATTAATGAAGTATTTCTGAACGTTTTCCATGAATTTACAGCTGCAACGGCTGGATATATTTGTCATAGTGATGGCTTATTAGACTTGGGTGGACATACCCTTTCCAAAACGGTACATCTCAATGAAATCGTCCAATTAGATTAGGCGAAGCATAAAAAACACAGTTTCTGGAAATAAGGGTACAGCTGCAATGTCTGAAAACCTTCCCGGCATTGGTGGTAATTAGCTTGCAAAATTTAATAAAACATTAGCCGAAGGTGAAATACCGGAAGAACTGAAAGTATCTTTAATAAGGCCAGTTCATGAAAAGGGGAAACACAGTGAATATGCAAACTATAGGCCCATTGCTAGTGGAAATACGATAACAAAAATTATGGAAAAATATGTAGTAAATTATCTAATTAAATTTTTAGTAGAAAATAGAGTAATAGATGAAAATCAATATGGTTTCCAGAAAAATAAATCTACATCAAAGGCTTGGAAGATTTTTGTGAAGACATAAAATTGAACTTTGAAATGGGAAATAAAGTAATAGTTACTTATATTGACTTTACTAAAGCATTTGACACACAGTAAATCATGGAAAACTGTTAAAAAAATTAGAAGAAATAGGGATCACTGGCAAAGTTAAAAAATGGTTTCAAAGTTATCTGAGTGATAGGAAGGGCACAGTAAGTATTTCGGGAAGACAAGGTCCAAAATTTCAAATAAATATAGGTGTACCTCAAGGTAGCAATATTGCCCCAATTCTATTTATCATATATATAAATGGGTTGCAAAAACTAATGAAATACAGTAAGATATACGCATTTGCAGACGATATTGCTGTAATGACGGCAAATGTAAATCTATCAAATGCAGAAGCAAACTAAACGAAAAAATACAGCGATTTTAAAAGAAAAACTCAAAGAATGGTTACACGACAATATAATTATAAATAAAATATTAAAAAAAGAGATGTAGAATGGAAAATGACGAGAAAGAGGGATAGACAACTCGGATATCAGGGGGGTATTGCAGGAAATAGGTAAAAATGATGGTGTAAATGTCTGAAAAATGAGTGAGACGTATAAATGACTTTTAGAATGAGTGGAATACTGTATTCAGTAAGTAAACTGTTAAAATTATGTATTTAGTTGTACGTGTATGTATATGTATAGATATATAGGTGTGTATATATGTGTACGTACGTGAACATTGGTGTATAAATATTAATTAGTTAGTTTGATACTTGTCGGCAAGCGAAAGCTTGACGGGATGAGGTAAAATATAATTATACATATGTAATTTTTAATCTGAATATATGTAGATGTGATTTTATAGTGTGTGTGTGTCAGTTTATATATGTTGTGTGTGTGTGTGGAAATAGTGTTGCATACATTTTATTTATTTGCATGTATGCGCACTAATATGACTGTGTAATTGTAAACAAAATATTCAAAAAAAAAAGATGATGCAAAAATTGTTGCGTCATCGGCATATCTTAAATTATTAATTTTTGGCGTCACCAATTGAAATATCTCCTTCCTCTATCATGTCGTAGTAACTGTTATATAAAAGTGACGACAGCATACATAGGACATATAAATAATTTCAACTGTCTAACACCGAAGTTTCAAATTAAAAATATCGAAAGAATGTATGAATATGAAATTATTAATTATATTAAAATTTTAAAAAATCGCTATTTAGCTTAATTACTAGAGGAAAAAATTATCTGTGATAATATTTAGTGTTTTCTTAAGCAGTTTTTTTTTTCTTGGGGGGGCATGTATTGTAGCACCTGAAACGAATTATTGGGTGTTATATGGAGTTGATCATATCTATATTTCGGGCAGAATTGAAGGACTGCAATTGAATTATCGAGTAAAACTTCTTGTAGTGAATTGCAACTAAATTTTTGAACAGTATGAGGAGTATTTTTTGACATTCAAAAAATAAGTGTCTGATGGTTGATCAGTTTTATTATTGATTATGTCTATGAGTCAATGCAGTGCGATTAATGCGGAGACGAGATAGAATTACCGGTTCCATTCTACTGTGTAAAAAAGATCTCTACAGAAAAGTATAAGAGCGGATAGCTGTAATTAGTTGTAGGAATAACATTCATAGATCACAAAAGGTTTTATTTGTTCTGTATTCGATGGAAGCAATTGCATCAGATTCGGATATAGAAATTAGTGAATAGCAGAGTGACTATCTATTTAGCTATTTTGTCTGCCAGTTCATTTGGTGGAAAACCTGTGCGACTTGGCATCCATAATCAAATTATATTAAGAGTAGGGTTACACGGTATAGGGATTCAAGATTTCTATTAGAATAGGATATAATTTGGTGGTATTAACAGTTGAAACACACGATAGAGGAGAAAGAATCGAAATATGATTTTTTTGCTTTCGTAATCTGACGCGAATGGTAAATTGTAATTTCTACTTATTATAATAGTATCGACGCCTAAATGAATATTTTATCTTTGAAAACATGTTTAATAAAATTATATTTTTAAATTTAAAAAATACGTCAGAAAAAGATATCGATCGTTTATAAAAAAAAAAAGTGTTTATTTTGATGAAATTACTTAACGATCAGATTTAACATTAACAGACCTATTCGAGGGAAAATACGTATAACGCGTAATAATTACGATTTAGGGATGATTAATATACATCGGAACATCTAAATTACAACGAAATAATTTTTTGGTCGATAAGGTTGAAATGAAAAATATGTACTAACGATGATTTACGTCACAGATTTTCAGAATATTTCAAAGTTTAAAATATATCCATCATGCGATTTCCATGAAAAGAGTTTTAATATAAAATATTAATGTATCGTATCGATTAAATAGCGAAGATATACGAAAAATTATTATTATTATTATTATTATTACTAGTAGTATTAGTAATTTTTTTCTTTTGGCAATGTTTAAAATTAAGAAGAAAGTATAACAAACTAAGTTAAGTCGCAGTTGTTTTTGTATCTAAAAATAACCTATTATTCAGTTGAAACGTGCGTTGTCACCGGAGTTGAAACGGTAAATAAAGATCTGGTACACGTGTCATTAATCGGAATGAATTATTATTCCCCGTTACTGGAACAAACGATGGCGCTGCGAATTCGTTTAATAATAGTTCGTAGTAGAAAATTAGTACAATTTTCATTGCGTTCGAAAAAGTTCATATTCATTTTAAAAAATTAAGGATTTATCGTTATTCGACATGACATACTTGAAAATGTAATTCTGCGCTATTCTATTTAATATTATAGATTATATTTATAGATAAGTCTTTGTTTGAAATTTATAATTTAAAATTATTTTTATGTATATATATATATATATATATATATATATATATATATATATAATATAATATAATATATATTTTATATATATGTATATATATATAATATATATATATTATATATATTTTATATATATGTATATATATAATATATTTGATATATATATATATATATATATATATATATATATATATATATATAAATTTATATATATGTATTTTTTTTTAAAGGAAAGAACAGCGATGCATGCAGATGGTCGATCATTTAGTTCAAGAAAATAATAATTTGAAATTAGAGCTGGAGGCGTGTTATCAAAAAGTTGCAAAATCGCAAAAGGTATTTTGTTAAGTTCGGGTTATTTATATACGAAATTGTATGCAATAATTAAATGTTTTCTCGTGATATGGATTTTAATAAATATCGGAATACCGTTTTAGTCAAACGTGTTTCTAATGTTAAATTTAAATTTAAAGCTGGCGATATATATGTATAACTATAATATATATACATATATATATATATATTACAATTACAATTACAATAGCCTTTATTTCCATGTTATAAAAGTATATTTATATTAGAAAACAATTAAGCCCGTTTGTGGAGCATCGGCGTTCCAACCATTAGACGTCCACATATTTTTCTCCTGGTTGTTCCAATTCCAAGCGATTATATACGCGCATACATATATACATAATGTATACGTACATATAATAAATTACTCGAAATATTAGTATTATATATATTTTCTGTGCTCGTAGGATACTTTTATTAAAATTATCTGAAAATAATCAAATTGTTCTAAAAACTTTAAGACGTCTGTCGCGTCGAATATATGTTGTCGTTATTTTTGGAACGTGTTTTAAAACGATATTTTTTAAAATAACGCTAAATTAAAACTTGTAATAAAAAGTGTAAGACGAAATTTGTTTTCTAAGTCTTGAACGCCGTGCGTACGACAAAGAAAAAATTATTTTGACACGCGTTGAACATAAAAAGTACCATGTTAAAAACCAATATATTAAAATGAAATCTAGTTATTATGATATCGTTAGGGTATGTAAAAATAAACGTTTATTTTATATATTTAAAATAAACAACAAAAAAAGAGTGTTAAAATCACTAAAATCGTTTCTTCGTGAAAAAATACAAAGCTTTTGGGCTGTTAGGCCACTATTACCAAGTGAACATTTAAAAATAAAAAAAAAAAATGAAAAAATATTAATTTAAATTAAAATTCACAAAAAACAGCAAAATGTAATAAAATCTGTAATTCATTTTGATGGTTTTTTTTGTGAAAATCTTAAATTAATATTTATTCATTTTACAGTTTTAATTTTTAAATGTTCACTTGTAATGGCCTAACAGCAGAAAAGCTTTGTGATTTTTCATGAAGAAAAAATTTTAGTGATTTTAAACTTCTTTTTAAAAATCACTACATTTCACATTCTTCAAATTTTATACATTTGTATACTCAACGATAGTCTTAACGATAATTTAATTCTTATTTTTACAGAATACTTCTTTGTAGTTGTATTATATTTTTTATATATTATACTTTCTTTTTTTTTTATAATTCTTTTCATTTTTTTTCTCTTACAGCTCGAACAAGAAATAGGGAAAGTTCACAAAGCCCACGAAGATTTAGTAGAATCGTGCGAAAGACGTGAACGTTTGGAAAGATCGGCACGTTCTAAATTACAAACCGAAGTTAGACGCCTTCAAGAGACTAATCGTAGTTTACGAGAACATGTCGACGTGCTGTCTAAACAGCTGATAGCTACACGTGTTTCTCATAGCGGCGGAATCGAAACTTCGGAATTATCTAAAAGAGACGCTCTCATCGCTCAATTAGTGTCTCAAAGTAAATTATTTTATTGAATATCATCTTTTTTTTTTAAAAAAAAAAAATTAATGGTTATTTTCGTTTGTTTTAATAATTTGAAGGAAAAGAAAGTCCGAATCTTTTTCTATTTTTAATTTCATTTAATTAAAAATATGAGTTAGTTTAATATTTAGCGATAGACAGTCCATTCTAATGAGAAGAGAGCTAAATGAGTACTATTATTATTTCGTATCCGGTCGACTTTGTTCAAAAATTTGAATTTAAATGTTCATAATTTCGCATCAAACTTCGTTAATACCTAGTTTCCGTTATTATTATTATTTTAATGTTTACGGTGCTGCATATCTTCGACGGAAGAGACATCAGACATGGGAATATCGATATGTTAGGTTATTGAATAGAAAATAATAAAGTTTCCCGAATTTGTACAGGATCATCGGATAATAGGCACATTGTGAATAACTTCGGTACAAAAAGTATTCGCTAAATGTTTCTGTCCGCAGTAGGAGTAGACATTTGAAAGCTGTATAATTGAAAGTCTTGTCAATAATTTCGATCGTTCAAATTTTTCGTCCTATTTAAACTAGAATTATAATTTAAACGTGACCACCTACCCGGGAGAAGATAATTTTTATTACTGGTACATTCGAAAGAAAATCTCTATAAATATATATATTCGAATAATATATTCGTATGTTTTAATTTTATAGAGTACGTATATAGTTGATATCAGGTGTAAGAACAGTCGTTTGTTTAGCTTGCTTGTTTCTTCGCTATGATCGTTCATCGAGCGTTCCGTGTTAGTTTTTTACGTATTAAAGTAGAAAATTTCAGCGATTTTCTGTAACGCCCGATTATACATCGTGGAAAGTTGGCAATTATTACATCGAAATACATAATGGAAATATCCCTTTTTAAGCGCAGTTTCGTAATTAATAGAGCTTCGATAAAGTTTAAAAGTTTCGATTATCCGGAATTATGTTACGATGAACGGAAGTATCTGCAAATTATACGGTATTATATCATTCGAGGTTGCGAAATTTATAGATGTCTAGTGTATATAATAATCCCGGTAATTTGTTTTATCAATTTGCTTAATCAATCATTATTATAAATTCGTTGGATTACCTTAACGATAGAGGGAATATTTTTTTGTTTATTATTTTGTTCTATCGTTGTATTTCATTGTACTATTTTATGTCCGTTTTGATTTCGTCTCTATCCGATTATAACGTGATTATTGCGATAATCATTTCATTATCATATTATCATCGAAAACAGGCGACTACTTACCTATAGGTATTTTGTTGTACAGTGTAAGTTACAAAGCCATCATAATATAGCGTTTAGATAGACACAGGATTCTAATCGCTTTGTTATCACACGGCACAATAATGCAACCTCGCCTGTGTTTTTGTAGTATACTATATTATTACTAGCGCGCGTACGGTATTGTGTTTGCTATTCCACGCGATACGATTAGGATTATATTTTCCCGTCGATAATTTTCGCATGGCCGATTGTATTCGAACTCGGTACTTCTCGTGTAGAAGTCGATGCTCTTCTAGCCATTAGACTCTGTCGACGATGATAATCGTTTAAGATCGAAAAAAATATTATACAAATATTTCGTAAGTAACGAAATTTCTATATATTTGTTGTTATCAGATAAAGAATTGATGGCTACGAAAGATCGTCAAGATATCGAATTATCCGCTCAAAGGGTTACATTGGAGGAACAACGTACTCATATCGATATTTTAGATACAGCTCTGACGAATGCGCAATCTAATGTTGTTAGATTAGAAGAAGAGGTATGCGTATTGTGTATATAAATCGTTAAACGGAGTATTCGGCTCGTGCGACTTAAATCGAGTATTTAATTTATTTACTGTAATAAGAGCCCATGCAACCGTTGAAACGTCTCTTATAGTTGAATAATTATCGAGTAGTACAATGAATTATTTAAAAAAACAAAAAACAAAATATAGATAAAAACTGAGAAAAACACAATTCTCCATTTATACTAGAATCGTCTAAATAAGCGCGTAGTTCTCAGCCGGTTAATAAATAAAATATAGGAATTTTACTCGCGTATCGATATGTACGTTAGAAAAAGAACACATACATCACACGTAATATAAATCTCGGAAACGATCAGAAATGTAACAGGGACATCGCGTACATATTGAACATTTAGGGAATATTAATTGTTAAATGGTTTTTTAAGCAATAGGATGGGAAGATGGTGTAAAAGTTGCTAGAAATGTAGTTAGTAACATGCTATATGCTGACGACATTGTGATAATTGTTTCGTCAAGAGAAAAACTACTCCATCTATTTCAAAGGCCGGATATCGTAAAGCAAAGAAGCATGTTTATTAATCAATAGAGATAAAAATGGGTAAAAGCAAAATAGATAATCTACAAAGCTTAGGCGGCTTCCAAGTAGTTGATAAATTTGTTTATTTAGGTTATCACAAAAAAAATTTTTTTTTACTATTTTTTAATTATTTTTCTAAATTAATTGTTTTAAAAACATCGATTTTAATTCAAACTAAAAATCGACCGACTTTTTCTCAGTATGATATTATATTGAACGACCGAAAAATAAAGTAGATAAAAGGTAGTATCACATAACGTTGATTTGTTTCTACAAGTGTATATATATATATATATATATATATATATATATATATATATATATATATATATATATTGTTGCTTGGTTTAAATTTAAGATATTACGAGAAATTATTTGCATTTAATTTTAAGAATTAAACGATAAATATTTTAAACGATAAATTGGTTGAACTTTATCGTATTATATCGAAACTTTTGCCAGTTTTGAATTATAATTACAAATTATGTAGTATATTATTCGCATGTGATACGTCATTTTTTATGTAGACTGCAGCGAAAATATTTTTTATTTAAAATTTAATTATTGCTACTTCAATTTACACGAATTTTGTTTCAGTGTCGTAAGAAACAGATGCACGTGGATAGGGTGGCTCAATTACAAAGAGCTTTATCGTCTTTACAGTTGGCCAGCGATAAAAGAGAACAAACCGAGAGGAAATTGAGAATTCAGTTAGAAAACGAACTACGTTTCGAGAGATCCCGTAATAAAACTCACGACGCTAATAGATCCGGTAATTATCGTTGCTATTATCATTTTTTACGTTTTTCCTTAAAAAATGGGAAGAAGTTTATTTCGAAAAGATTTTTTTACTCTCGAAAGTCGATATAGCATAAAACGAGATATCACGTAGTCGAAGTTGTGAAATGTGCTAATTTTTAACATTTTTCTTATTAAAAATTTAACGGTCTGGTTTTGATTTTGGTTATTAAAAAAAAATAATAATTATATAAGGTAACCCAGAGAAGACAGACTTTTTTTAATAGCTAGTTGTTAACACTGCTACCGCAAAACCGTCTGCTCCACGTGTAGTGTATCGTTTCGTTTTAGTTTCAGTTATCATGGTATCCTATAACGAGAAAGAGCTCGCGTTTTGCCTTGAAAGTTATTGCGTGAAGACAATGCAAAGAGAGTTTCGAAAAGAATTTAAAAGTTACGCGATTTTTTTGTGGGGATACTTTAAGAGCTCCGTTTACGAAAGACGTTCACGAAATCTGGAAGACCTGAAAACTCGGATTTCTGAAGAAATTTAAAAAACTCAACAACCTATCCACGAAAAAGTTATCGAAAATTTGTGAAAACTGAATGAATGTGTATTGTTGCAAATGGCGGTCATCTGAACGATATTGAATTCCACAAATGATTGTATTTAACTTTTACTTTTGTTAATAATCTTATTACATATAGTTCTAGTATGAGAGGTAACATACATACTTTTATATATAAATATATATAATATTTTGAAAAAAAAAGTCTGTGCCTCGGAGTGCAGGTAAGAAGTGAAACTTGAAAACGTTTTCTCAAAGAGACCTTATTTAATAAACTCAAGATTTTGTAGAAATTTCACAAAGAAAAGGAACGCACTGTCCGCTATGCTTAAGTTTACGTGGTGATGACCAGAACGTTTTCGTTCTCAAATCTACGCCGCACATACGTCCTTTGTGCGGTAAAGATTTGAACGAAAATAAAGGGTAACCGTGCGCGCATGCGCAATAGAAAAAATAAGAATGCAAAAATTTTTTACGCGTGTATATATTTGTATGTATAGACACGCACGTCTGTCATAATTTCTGTCCGTGTTTGTATATATATATATATATATATATATATATATATATATATATATATATATATATGTATGTAAACTAAATATACACATACGAATACAGCGTGCGCAAAGAGAGGAGGAGCCAGACTACACTACGAGAATAGGCCTGTTATGTGCCTATGTATAAGCCTTTCGCTCGCTCGCTCGTTTTAACTCCCCATATACAACGCGGCAATAGAAGTTTCACTTCAAAAATTCACTCAACACAAAAATTCTTTTTGTCAAATTAAGCAAATGTATTTTAATAGGAATACCAATACGGGGTTGTTTGTTACTTTCCCGAATTTTTTCATGTCATAGCTAGCTGGACTAAACGGTCACGTTCGCTGAATAATTGTGCTGGGTGTGAAATTTTTTTACTGCGAGAAATTTTTTTATACACGAAGAATACAAAAGCGTTTCAGCTAAATCAGAGAAAGGGAGAGAAGAAGGAAGGCTAAAAAGAGACAGGCAATATTGTGTAATTCATTGTATAATTTTAATCAGCACGCGAAATCAATGTTCTATATATTTGCAGAATTATCAAGTGTGTAAAATAATGATGATCACTTAATGATGGGTGCTTTAGCTAAATGTCGGATTAAAAAAAAATTGTAAACTATTACGTTATTTTTCGTTGCAGATTCCGTTGAAAATATAGCAGAATTGAAACGTACTTTACGGGAGAAGGACGAAAGGATAATGCAGTTGGAAGGAGAGGTAGCAAAATGGGAACAACGATACTTGGAAGAAAGTGAACTTAGACAGGCTGCTATCGACGCGGCAAGTATACCTAAGTAAGTAAAATTATGCATATAAATATATTAATGTATAAGCATTTGGTCGCGTTAAACATTACCAATTAATACGGATATTAAGAAAAAAAAGGCATAATGTGATTCAGATACTGGAGTGCTAAAAATTCGTACATATTGTGTGGAAGGACGAGATACTCTACCATTGGAGAATTCTTTCAGAAAATTACAAGTGCATACTAGGAAAAATTGAATCCATAGGTAAACAATATGGACTTAAAATCGTGAAAAGAAAACGAAGTTCGTGATAATAAGCCACAAAAAAAGTACCACAATGCTAGTGTTACAATCAATGGCAAAAATATAGAAGTTGCAAATATTTAGGTAGTTACCTTATAAACATACTGGATTCATCCGTTGATACTACGCAAAAACGACTTTTGGAAGAATACGTAAATTGCTAATTGACCCATCTCATAAGTTTGTGTATAAGACAAGAATTTATAAATATTACGTATGTACCATAATGTGGCTCCAGAAATGGAAAATACGAAGTATTGCAGATAATTATAGAAGGGAAAACTGACAGAAAAAGAGAACGAGGAAGAAGAACATCGTGGTCCGAGAATATAAAACAGTGGATTGTGAAAAATAACAATGAAAAGTAATTGAAACGGGGAATAACAGGAAAATTTAGATAATTATTGATCGTCCACTCGCATATGTCCGCGTATGACAGAAGAAGAAGAAGAATATATAATTAAATATATATATTATGTAAATATCTAAATATATATCAAGTATATAAATATATAAAGATATACATAAAATGTGTAAATATATAAATACATATATAAAATATGTAATTATATATATATATATATATATATATATATATATATATATATATATATATATATATATATATATATATAATATGTAAATATATAAAATATGTAAATATATAAATATATATATATATAATGTGATGATGCCCTGTATATTCTCACATATATAGTTTCGCGCGCTCGCGTGTTGTGTTAGGTAGTAATATTTAAAATATCGCATTTTATTTCATAATTTAGTTTTATTTTTATTTTTTACTTTTGCTTTATATTTGCCGGAGAATTATAAAATAAATTATTCGACATTACTCGTGTTTGATATTAAATGAAATACGAGTTAAATTCGTAGCATCCGTCTCTATTCGTACATTCTTTGTGTTTATACAGTTATCAGTTATTTTATACTTTGCAATACATCTATAACTTTGTTTCGTAATAATTCGTTGCTCCTATTATGTCATCTTTCTTTTCAATATTCGATATTGAACTTTATAATTCCTTTATGTTGGGCTTCTGTAAATAGGTTTACTAGCACTTGGACTTTTTCGAATGTCATCCGCCGGTTATATGTATCTTCATTTCATTATTATTACTTGATGTAAATTTGTGTGTATTTTATTCTTTTATTTGATGTAAATTAATAGTTGTGTATTTGTTTCGTGATCTTGAATTTTTGTTCGTCTTAATTGTTATAAATCTGTTACAGGGATGCGAAAATAGCGGCGTTGGAGAAAACTAGTCAAGAAAGCGAAAAAATAATAGCGGAGGCGAGAAATGACAAATTACGTCAAATGGATGAAGTACATGCAGCTCAAAAGAAAGTCACTGATCTTGAATCGAGGTAACTGTTATTTAGTGCATTCAGTTTTATATATTCTACACAAAGGTGAAAAGTAGTCTAGGAAGTAAAATTATATATATATGTGTGTGTGTGTGTGTGTATATGTATGTATGTGTATTTGTAGTGGTATACAATTTCTAAATATTTTACAAAGAAAATATTGGAATAATGTAAATGTTTTTTTTTCACTGTTCATTTTATAATTCGGCGGTATCAATAAATTCAAGTGTTCGCTGTACGTGAAGCATTTATAAATGAAATTAATGAAAATACTTTATAATGTATCTTTAATAGAAACTTAAACTCTTTGATCGCTAGCTTTCATGATGAAGTTGAATCTCAACGCGCAATACGTGGTATTTTTATTACCGGATATATAAATAAATAAATAAATAAATGTGCATATATAAAATCTGGTATATTACGTATAGGATGAAAGAATTGGAATCGAAATTAGCGGAAAAAGATGCGATGATAAAAGTTCTGCATAAGAAACATTCATTTGATAAAGATACCGCGATTTCTTATCAAAGCATGTCGCTTAGTCATCATACTCCACACTCTAGTTTAAATACGACTGACTTGAGTACGGAGGATCTAGGTAATATTTTTATTATATATATTTTACAATTACAATAGCCTTTATTTCTATATTTTAAAAAACATACATTTATAATATTACACATACTAGTTACTTAATATTATTTTGCTGTACTAAATATGATAAAAGTATATTTATGTTAGGTATATTCCGTCGGTAAGTCGCAAAGATTTATTGAGAATTATTTACTTTTTCGTGGTCGCCTAGTTTATTGAAATTTCATTGATTTTCATTTTATGGATTTTTACGTTTATTAAATTTATACTATATTTATTTATTTTTATTATTTATAAAATACAGAATACCCTTGGCTGCATTTTATCGTGACAACAAATCGATTATAATCAGTTCTCCCGGGTGTATGTGTGTGTCTATCTACGCTAGCGCCATATTATGATTGCCCTATACACTAACAACAAAATGTGTACAGGTAAGTAGTCGCCTACCTCCGATACGGAGACGGCATTTAATACGAACGCGTACTAAGAAATGAGTATGTACGTGTACGTGTTACCGAGCGAAAGGGGATTTAGAACAAATTTTTAAATTTTATTCATCATCATTTCCAATCTCCTATTCAGGAGGTTGGTACCTCGGATTTCTACATTTGTCTTTAGCTTCTTTTATCATTTCCGCGACTGATTTTATTCCTCCTATTTCATGTGTATATTCTATGCGTCTCCTTCCTCGTAGTCTTTTCTTATAAATTTTCCCTTGTATCGCAAGCGTAAGAAGATTCTACTCTCGGATTTTATGATCAAAGTACCTCTTGATTCTTCAACCATATTTAGCAGTATTGATTGGCTTAATTTGCATTTATTTAGTACTTCTAAATTCGTTCTTTCACGATATTTCTGTAGTACCATATTTGAAAGCAGCGATATTCATCTGGCTACTGATCCAAATATACCTGATCATCCGTGTAGCTTATATTCGCTATCCTTATTCCATTTAGAATATTATTACTTTTAAGAGTTTTTCCTCTATAACGATAGAAACGTTACCGATGCGCTCAACATGTACAGCCGAAAGATGTGAAAGGGACTATACCGAATCCACAAGATAACGACGCACGGATCTGGTCTCTTCAACATGTCTCTTATCTCTTCGTTAATTCTGTATATCAAAAATTTGCGTAGTCGATAGTATAGACATAATCGTACTTTTCTTTACCCATCGACTACTACATAACGGTACTAATATCTACATATCCAGATTAGTGTGACGTCACATACAATTGTTATTATTATGGTTTATTGTTAAATTGTTGAAATTAAAACTTTATATATATACATATATATATATATATATATGTTACCGACATTTACGAACTCTCCAGATGGGATGCCACGTGGATTGGTCCACGACCGTTAATTAAAAATGAACAAAACAAAACAAAATAAAACGCAGTTTCTATTTTTATTAGAATTTTAAAATAAAAAAAAAAGAATTAAAAAAATTAATAGATTACGGATTTTCGAACGCGCACGATTTTCAAATACGTTTATTAAAACTAAAACTGAAACTAACTTAAACTGAACTAATAAAATTATATTAATTTAAAACCAGGATGAAATGAATTAATTTAAAAAACTTAACAATTAATTTGAACTAACTAAAAATTATACAGAACATCTCCTTTTATACTAAAAAATATGCATATATACACCCACATATACATATATATACATGCCTAATTAGAACTTTCTAGATTTTTCTGGAAAGATTCGTTTATTATTATTGTATATATTTATGGAACTTCTAGAAAAATCTTTGTACATTTACATATGTGTGAGTGTATTTTTTGATTGGTTTAACATAATTTTTAATATCCAATCACAAACGTGATTTTACCGGCTCCACGTGGAGCATCTCACGTGTAGTAATTATCTTGTCATTTAATATATTATAATATTTACGTGTGTGTATGTGTTTCTATTATTAATACGTCGATCAGACGAGTTTCAATAACTAATCAAAATGTTTAAAATTTCTCCTCATTTTCTCATTAGAAAATTAGGCATACACATACTCATACATATATATATATACACATACACATATACTTATTGTGTAATTAATACGACGAGAAAGCAACTGAAAGGTTAATGAACCTTGTGTGTCATCTTAACTTATTATTGACCTTTTTACTAAACAATATATACATAATATATATATACACATTTACTTACTCTTATATAATATGTTTAGTTTTACTTATTTTTTAATTCTCAAACTCATCTTATTTATTTATTTATTTTATTTATTTATTTATTTAATCATTAACATGTAACAACATGGTTGTTACAATATATATAATGAAACCCCTCTATAACGGGCCACATTTCACGTTCAGTTGTAGAAAGTGTGAATAATAATGCATTCTAAACCCTCTATAACGGTCGCGGACATTAATTTCGATTTCCATAGTTCTTTAACGGACTTAAACAAGAATTAATATAATAAGTATGTGTGCGTATGAACGATAGAAAGTTGAGGTTTGACTACAAATTAGCTGATTCTGCATTCACAGTTCATACTTGTCCATTAAGGGAACAAATGTCCCCTACTACAATTAGGGACTGTTTTGTAAAGGCTGGTTTTCCAGAGAGTACCAGAGTGAGAAGACAATGAATTTACTTCCCTAAGTGAGTTGAGTGAACTCGTGAGACTCCGTCCGTCGAGGTCGGCTTTAACTGGTGACTTCGGTCAATTTGATGAAACTTAAAAACTGAGTGCACATCGGAAGACATAGCTGACATTTTGAACGTGATCCAAGCGGAAAAAAATCGGCTTCCATGGACAACGATGAAGCGCATGAAAGTGAAAGCGCTGCATGAACTTATTCGACTTCGTGAGTTGTATTCAAGAAAAGGTGACGAATGATGATTTCCCATGACATGTGTGATCTGATCGTAAATTACGAACTGAAAATGGTGAAATCCACAAAATTACTTATTTAAAAAAAAAATAATTAGGTCCTCTACGTGCATAATTACATAATTAAATACTATGTATATGAATACATAAATACGTATAAGTCTAAATAAAGCATATTGTGTATGTTATGATTTATTTTTAGTGGATTTTTCAGTAAAATTTTTCTTATATTATTTATACCTTCGTTATATACCAACTTACAATATAACTGTATGCGATACGAATTCTTTTAAAACCCCCTTCTATAGCAGGCACCCCTGTATAACGGACATTTCCTTTGGTCCCACCGGTGGACATTATACTAGTTTACTCGTTTGCTCTACGTATACAATAATATATATTTAATTGAGGACTTGGGGACAGTACATGATATAAGTGTATTTCGTTTAGACTGCACGCAGTCGGGTATTTTGAGGGTGGTAATTATTTATTTAAATATTTTTTTTTTTCTAACGCTCATTTACTACTGACGTATTCCGTGTTTTATTATTTAATATACATTTAAATATGGACTTGATTTAATACATTTTTGAAATGTCGATCGATTTCGTTGTGTACGAATTGTGCGGAAACTTTTTTTACTTAAAAAAAAAATATGTAAATTTTGTTTTCTTTTATAAATAGGGATCGTCGTCTTCGACGAGAAACGATTAATTTTTTTTAAAGTTAAAACGTTTTTTTTTTTGTTAGGTTTTGGTTCTAGTACATCCTATAGCGGAAGCGTTAATAGTAGTTTCCATCAACGTGGTAATAAATACAATTCTAGTAATCAGAGTTTCGATCAAAAGTCGCTAGATGATCAGTTAAAGGAATTAGATTCCCAGTTATTAAGCAAGGTAGTATAGTATAGGATTCGTTATTACGTTTTATTTTTTAATTAATTAGTTTTTCGAACACATCCTTTATTATTATTTAATTTTTTTTTAACCTTTTACCAACTGTAGTTTTCAACCTTTTAAAATTTTTACTAATTTACCGTTTCGGTAGTAATCCGCTTTTTTTGATTTTTTGTATGAAATTGGATAATTGTTAGTTTATATATATATATATAAAAGAAGAAGAAAACATTTATTGAATATTACAAAATTCTTAAATTATTACAATATTTTTAATGCTATGTACCTTATATATAGCGAATAATTTTATGCAAGACGCCGTTTGATCATGGAAAAACTGATAATGTAGATATTACATTTTATGTAGGAAAAACCAAAGAGAAAACGTACAAAAGATATATCTTCTTCTTCTAAGTGTCCTATCCATTATTGGACGTAGACATCACAATAATCTTGATTGGGCGGCATGGAACAACTGCTGTATTGAGTGAACTCCAGTATGCTGTTTTATGTTTTCTATCCATTCAGTTTTCCTCCTGCCTGGTCTTCTTTTACCATTAATCTTCCCTTGGAGTATGATTTTATATTCTTGTCCTCTGGCCAAGTGACCGAAATATTTTATTTTCCTGCTCCATATCATGTCCCGTAGCATACGTTTAGAATTTGTTAATTCTAGTACTTTTATATTTGATACCTTTTCGGTCCATGATATTCGCATCATTCTTCTAATCTCAATAGCTTCTAATCTCTTCCACTGCTTTTTGTTCAATGTTGATACTTCTGCGCCATATAGTAGTATAGAGTAAATATAACATTGGACCAGCTTCTGGCGAGTTTTCAAGTTGAGAGTTCTATCGCATAGTAAGTTTTTCATTTTGTTGAAGATCGTTTTCGTGTCATCTCGTTTTTATTTCCGTATCCGCATCCAAGTCGTCCGTTATCAGACATCCAAGATATTTGAATTTATCCACCTTTTCTATTTTTTCCCCATCAATTTTGATGGGTTTATTTCGAATATTATTTCTACTTACAGCCATCCATTTGGTCTTTTTCGCATTTATTTTAAGACTGTACTTTCTATACTAACTTTCTTCAGTATATCGAGCATCTTCTTTAGATCACCGGCGTTTTTTGGCAAAGATTACAGAGCATCATCAGCGTATCGAATGTTGTTTATTGTTCTTCCATTTTTATCCCGAGCTTACTTTCTGCTAATGCAATATTGAAAACTTTTTCTGCATATAAATTGAAAAGCTATATATATATATATAATGTTATGATCGACAAATACGCTAAAACCGAAGTAGCGATAATTGAAAGTTAAAAGTATAATTTTTGAACGAGAAAATACAATAAAAACGCTCGAGTTAAAAACTTTGCCATTACGTAAATATTAATCGCTATGTTCATTTTTTTGACGGTTAAAATGTTTCGAGCAATCTTCAGTTCAATTTCGTCCATTTTGTATTCAACCAATTTTGATCGGTATGACCTGCGAATGCTCTTCATAGATTCCGCGATTTTAAGCTGTAGTTGCTATCGTACCAAATTGATTCCACGAGTCATCAGTTCAGCGAATAGGCAGTCTTTTTTCTTCTTTTACTGGGTGCTTTACCAAGCGGTGTTTTTTCTAGATTTTCTCTTACAATATGTCAAAAAAATAAATAAATGAAAAAAAATTATCGGATCCGTATTGAGAGATTTGTTCATTCACAGTCTAACACGCACCATTCGTCGCGCTATCAAATACGTTAACGGGTTACAGTTGATTAAATATATAAATAACGTTTTGTTTAATTAGCGTAAGATCGGCGTTATAGAAAATGTTGAGGATTAACTAAATTGCGTTTTCGTGTTATATCGTTATTTAATATTTAAAAGGTTATTCCCATTATTATTTTTTAAAATTTTAAATTTGTAATATGTCGCGTACAATATCGCTTTTTAGTTGATAGATACTTTTTAAAGTGTTTATATAAATATTTTTAGGAATTGATCAATTAAATAACCTTTATTAAGGAAAAAAATGTACTTACGTTTCGAGAGCGTTAATAGTTTTTATAGTAGTCGCGTACTATGATTGATAAAAGGGTTAAAAGAAATTCAGTTAGCGAAATCCGTCGTGTTTCGGGCAGATCGGAAAAATCGTAAAAGCTTATTTAACGATTGTAGCGTAATTTTAATTTTTCGCTAAATGAGTCCGAAATATAATCGTCTCGTTTAAAATTATTATTATTTATTATTTTCGCGTAATTACGAGCTTTTAACAAACGATTGTTGTCGCTAGTTTTATTATTTAATATAAACAATTAATATAAATATAAAACTAAAAATAGTTTTTTTTTATTTGTTTTTTATTTGTTTTTTGTTTTTTTACCGTATAACTCTTTCCGCTTTCCTTCATTTTTTCCTCCTTGCGTGTGTGTGTGTTTTTTTTTAACCAGACGATATTAACCGTTTTTCGCGTGTTGTTATTGTTGTTGTTGTTGTTGTTGTTATTGTTTGCTGCTGCGTGTTTACTAATCCTGAAACTCTTCTCTCCTTTTCTCATCCTTCAGAGCGACGTGTCGGTTTTGTTTCTGATGTGTTTTCAGACTGGTCTTTGCTGTTTTCCAGGCTTCGCTCATTCAGGCTCTGTACCGAGAAAAGGAAAAACATCCCAACCATTATTGGCGAGTATAACCGGCAACAGTAGTAGTAGTAGTAGTGGTAACGACGCTATTCCGTTATTTCAATCGGCCGGCGGTTTACTACAAGGTTTAATTAGCGTCGGCGGTCAAAATGCGAATAATCGACCGGACGATATGATGCTGCTCGAAAAGCAAGGTTTATCGTCTCAAGCTCAAAGACAAGAATCTAGTACGCGAAGCGGTAGTCTACCGCCGAGTTCGTTACCGCGTCCGAAGCGCCATCGAAAATCGTCCGTCGTAACCGCGACGAAATTAGGCGAATACGGTCGTTTAAGCGACAGCGAAATAAGTACGGCTCCTCCTTCGCCGAAAAAAATCTCTTCGAACGATTTAAGCGATAATCGTTCGAATTCGGAAACGACCGATATCGTCGTTTTGGCCGGTAAGAAATTATTCGGCGATTATGCAGCCGGTCGTTTAAGCGATCCTACATCCGAAAGATCCGCCAATAATCCGACTAATACGAAATCGAACGCATCTATTATTCCGACCTTATCCGGCGGCCGTAATAATAATAATAATAATAACGAAAGAGCCGGAAGCGAACCGAGATCGTCGTCTGTTCGAAGTTATACAACCGGTAGTAAATGCGGCGATACTTCTTTCGAACGTTATCCGAATAAAATCGCTTCCGAAAATCCACCGACCATTAATACTATTACTACTAGTAGTACTATTACGAAAACGCGAGACTCTCCGACTAGATCGAATTTATTAAAATGGGGCGAATATAATAAATTAAATATCCTCGGTAACGAGAGGAAAGTCATCATGAATTCGAGTACACCAACGACAGCGACGGTCGTTTGTTCTTCCGAAGTGGATAATAAAGTAAAAGTCAGAACGTCTCCTGTAAGAAGTTTAATACCGGCGCCTAAGAAACATACCGCGCCGATGTTAATCGACTATTCTTCATGTCTTTCGTCTACTTCGTCGAACGTTCAGAAACAGAAACAAGAAGAACAATTACAATACGATCAGCAGAAATTAGGACCGAACGTTCAGTCGAAATTACGTATATTTTCGCCGGGCGGTGTTCCCGGTCGGCGCGGTTCGTTACAACGAGATTGTAAAAAAACCGAAGAAAATGTCCAAAATATTCGAAGCGGTATCGTCAGATCTTTACCGATACCGAATAAATATCATCGTATACATTTTTAAAGTTACTTTTACACAGAAATGTACTCGGATTTCGGGATTTCGGATGAAATGCTTTCTTCTTAGAGATGGTCTTGTTTGCGAAACAGTTCCGAATACTTCCTCAATCTTATTACTAGCCACTTGTTGCCTTTCTGAATTTCCTTAAGTATGTATCGAATTACCGATTTATTTATCGATCGTATCTAGGTGATACGTAATCCGTAACGAACACGTGTTTCCGATATTTATTAATCGTGTTGAAATTGGGAAAAAATCGTAATATTCTTCTCGATAGAACGTTGTTGGAATGTCACTTATATAAAATAGAAAAGTTTGTCATACATTATATATATATATATATGTATGTGTATAAGACCTCGTTAAACGAGCAATAATCGCCCTACTCGGAAACGGTTCTAACGATCTGGATGGAATGTTTTACATACCTGTAATTTATTAAATAATTAAAAATGAACTGTAACGAAAATTACGAATTTTAAAATTTTGAGCACTTACCTCGGTACTTATCTAACTTCAAAAATTTCGACTCGATCGTATTAACTGTTCGACTGTTACAAGCTTAGAAATTTGATTTTTACCGCGTACGCGTTAGTGAGCATAATTAAAATTTTTTTGTATAGCCGGTACCGTTTCGATTTAATGTATCGCATCTTCCGAAATAATTCTTTTAATATACGAAAGAATTATTTTAAAGAAAATAATTCGTTCGAAAAATTCTACAATTCATTTAAAAAAAATAAAATAAGAAGATGGTCTGATATTTGTGAAAACTGAAATTTTTGGTTATAACTCCGGAGGTTTATAAAACGAATATATGTATATACTTATACATATACATATTCAGGTGATATATTATATATATATATATATATATATATATATATATATATATATATATATATATATATATATATATATATATATATATATATATATATATATATATTCTATTTTAAGACATGGAATAGCAACGTCTATTATTTGTATAACCGTCCATTATTTATTTATATTTATGGTATTCCGTCGTATGTTTCTAACGGAAATTTAAAACCTAATGTAACTGCAGCTATTAGTTATATGTGTTTTTGGTGAGATTTATCTGTAAGCTACATACGAATAATGGGACATTATGGAATGGTGACTGAAACTCGATTTAATATCGGTTGATTTTTTGAAATAACTCTGTGATATCTACTTATAATGTAGATATCGAGCGGAGGTTACTTTTACACGCGATGGTTTATATATATATATATAAATATATATATATGTATAATATGTATGTGTATGTGTGCAAGTACGCGTCTGTGTGTAAAAGACTGCGGTTGCATTTGTTTCAAAGGAATAAAGGATCACGTCGTGTATAATTGATGTTTTATATTGTTAGAGTAACATCGAGTATCGTTAAATGCTAACATATTTTCCCCCTTTTTACATTTTGTGTCGAATTTGTTGATTTTTCCGATTTCAATGATGATGATGATAATAATTACGGTAATCATTGATAGTGATAGTAGCGAAAAAAAAAGTATTGTCGAAAATTTAAAACAAATTAAATATGTCGAATGCATTTAACAGTTTTAATATATTTTAAATAAATCTGAAAATTTATCCACTCGCTTAAATTCTGATAATAATAATAATAATAATAATAATAATAATTCAATTCAATTTATTACAATAATATTTCATTTAATTTAGTTTACATACATGAAATCAAATAAAACATGGCCGACTATGCGGATAGATTGCGCGAGCGCCGGCTAATAAGTAAAAATTGTAAGCGAAAGTTATAAACCGGTTATAAAACGCTTCTTAATACACTACTTAATTATATTCTATACACAAATCAAATTAAAATAATCACAATGCGCGCGAAAAATAAAAATAAAAAAATAATAGCAGTAATGATAATATATAAACAAATATACGAAGGAAACATAATCGTAATTATTTAAATAAAAACGCAAAAATAACTAAAAAAATAATCTCCGATTATCGACTAGGTACAGTAAACTATAAAATTAACGATAAACGGCTTTTCCGTCGAGCATGTACATATATATATAATAATGTCCGATCGTCGAAAATAATAAAAATTGTAATTATTTTCGACGATAGTAATCATAGACCGCCAGTATTTTCTCATTGCGATGAGACGTACTTAAACAACCTGATAGAGAATAAATTTGAGTATTTCGATTAATTTTGGTAATTCCGGTTTAAATAATAAAATACGTCGAATATTATATATATATACATATCACGATATGCCTATATCAACCCACTGCTGAGTGTAGGCAGTCCCTAAACTTTTCCAACGGCTCCTATATTGTGCGGGTCGGATCCAATTGATTCCTGCCCATTTAACAATATCACCGAGCCATAGACCTCCCTCCCGGATGTTGGCTGCCAATTGGCAATATCCTTATCTTGCCAAATTCCCGGCCCATTTCCATTTTAGCCTGGCCATCCGCTCCACTGCTTCTACCAGTTTCGTTTGTTCCCCAATTCATGTAACCCCGTCTTGCGATCTTTGATTCCGAGGATATTGCGAGCCGTTTGGGTTTTCCTAATAATTCTAGCTGTTCCTTTCGTAAGGCTCCATGGACTGGCATCACATATTGATTATACAGCTTACTTTTGAAGGCTATTCGTTTCCTAATTTCCCAAATGCCACCCGGGCTAACGATATTCTTTTAGTTCCAGCTGCGTTATATTATTTTTATACGTAGTAATTTTCTGTTGCAGGTGTACGTATCGACTTACGTGTTCAATTTTTTCGCATCTTCCGCGTATTTGTCATAATTATTATTATTATTATTATTTGTACATTTATTTCGTACCATTTTCATAGAATGCGCGTCAAGTTCGTTTATCGTTAATTATATTTCATCTAGCACTATTGTCTCTTAGAACTATATCATCTGCAAAACGTGATTCAATTTTTCCTCATTTATTCTGATATCCATTGAGCTCCAGTTCAATTTTCTGAAGAAACCTTCTAGGGCAGTAATGAACAGTTTAGGCGATATAGTATCATCTTGACTTACTCCCCTCTATAATTGTATATCGCCTTTTTGCCTTTGCCATAACTTTATTTTCATCGACGCATGTTAGTATGACGTTAATATAACGTCCTTCCGACCACGAGTCATATAATGATTTTAATATTGTCCATATTTCGACGGTATTGTATGCTTTTTCATAATTCACAATATATATATATATAAATATATATATATATAGAGGGAGAGGATAGATGTATATAAGATACATATATCTTTTATAATACGAATACATCCGAAAATTATATCCAAAGCGGTCGGTCTCATAGTCAAAAACGGTTTTTAATTTATTGCACCTTTTAAAAGGTTTGTATTTTTTATTTTTGACTTTTCGTACTAACGAGAAATTTCATTCTTTTATGTTATAACGACGTCGACTTTTTAACGTATCGGTGGTTAGTTATTTAATATCGTCGCGGTTAATTTTTTTATTTTTTCTTCGTTTTTTTTTTTTTTAAATATATATCGAAAATAATTATTCACGTTTGTTTTGTTATTATATTAAAAATAATAATTCTAATTAAAAGACCTATCGAGCTAGTAAATATATTATTACATTCTTAGTTTTACTGGATAGAAAAAACCCCGTGAACAACCAACAAATATCGATCGTATAAAATAGCGCGAAAATATACGTAAGTGTGCCATTTGTTTTTTGTTTGTCTATTTTTGTTTCGTTATTACCGAGTTTATAATTGTCAATTTTTTTTTAAAAATTATTATTAATAACGTACAGAATCGTATCGAATTATTATTATTTCGTGTTAGTGTGTTAGAGTTTTTCCTGTTATATATTTTTCTTTATATATATATATATATATATATATATATATATATATATATATATATATATATATATATTTGTTCGGATTTATTAATTTCGTTATTTTATTTTACGTTTCGTAGTTTGTCGAGTCTGTTTATTCTTTTTTTCCTATTCCAATTTAATAAAATAAACGCGTACCTGTAAATGTTACATAATTATTTTTTTGTTCGTGTATAGACGTGCAATATGTAGACGGAAAACCGCGTATAATAATTTTTCATCCTAATATATTTCAATGGCGAGTAGTAGACATTTCGGCTGAATAAAAAAAATTGACATCTACGGGGAGTTGGCAGTGACAATTTAAAATTTTCAATACATGTAAGCGATGTTGTTAATCGCTCTTATGAAATGCTAGATTTTATTATAAGAAATTCATATGTGTTTAGAGATCCGTGGACACTACTGTCGCTTTATAATGCATTAGTGCGTAGAGTCCTTTGGAATACTGTTCAACTGTTTGGGATCCGTGTATTATAATAAATACATTAGGTTAACTGACAAAGTTCGGTGTAAATTTTTAAAATATCTATATTACCGTATATATCAGGTATTTACCCTAAATATATGAGTTACGATATATTAAGAAATATAACACAGAAGGAAAATAGCCAAATTAAAGTTTCTTCATGATGTATGCAACGGTAGAGTTAATAGTGAGTATTTAACATCAACCGTCTCCTACATTGTACCAAGACCAAATAGGCGTTCGAATCGTTTTTTTAGTGAGCCGTGTGCACGAACAAACCTCTCAGCTTTCCGCTTGTATAATTCTCTTTCGAACATATTTCCCTGTACGGATATATATATATATATATATATATATATATATATATATATATATATATATATATATATATATATACTTTGATAACAGATATTTCTTTAATAAGTTGCTTCCCGAATGTATTTTGCGATGAGAACAGCAGTTTCGCTGTTGTCTATTCCAATGGTTCTAAATTGTTATTATGTGGTGGGTGTTTGGTATAAGGTTTATATTGTATTTATTAATTTGTTGAAGATTATTCGTCCGTTTATTTCGAGTAAGATTGTGTGAATGGGGTGTGAATGATGTATGCTTTAATGAGTGTGAAATTTGTGAATGCGTGTAGTTTTTTCTGGTGTGTTTAATGGGTGTGAGGCTAGTGAATGTGTTCAATACATTTTTTTTGGACTTTATTTTTTTTTTTACTTTTAATTTTATAATTCAGAAAAAATGATTCATCGTATTATTTGGTTTATAAGCCTACACTATAATTGGCTTTTAGCTGTTGTGTGGCTTCATTAAATAAATAAATAAATAAATAAAGACTGACGAGTTACGTCGAACGCTGAACTTTGGTCGGAAATGGTCCCCCGGTAAACCGCGATGCCAATTTGGCTTGGTATTCGCGGAGTCATCATCATTTTGTTGCATCTCCTTTCAGGGGCGCTTTACAACAAGAACCATTAGCATTCGTGGGGTACAAACTTAAATTTAGATGGTATTATTTCCAATTTCTCGTAGCACGATTAAAACATAATTAACGAACGACCTACGGTTAGATAAATTTAAACAGTTTATTATTTATCGATACTATATAACCGTTTTTAAACTGATATTTTAAACGCGCGTCAATAGTATATAAGGACATTCGAACAAGAAATGACACAAACTGTATGGGGAACGTCGAGTGCGCGTAATTCAGAAATATTTGAGGATGTAATTTTAAAACGCTCTTGTACCGGAAGCTAACATAGTTAAGATTTGACTTATTTACAAATTTAAATTTAATAATTTAATTTAGACTGTTGCACCTGTTGTCTTACCGTGCATATGTAAAATTATTGTTGCGATGAGATTTTTAAAGTTCGTAATATTAACGATATTATTATGTTGTAAATTTACACTGAATTTTTGGGTTAAATTGATCTAAAATATAATAGCGAGTTATAAACGATAATCTGAACATTTTAAATTCTGGTAGCTTAGTACGTACTTAAATCAGCCGGTAATCTTCCAGTAACAGTTGCAGTTGCCGTTATCAAACGTGGTTCTATATAGAGAATCAAAACTCGGCAGCTATTTTCTGTGAGCTTTTAGAATTTTATTTGTAGCAGTAACGCTTATTATGTTTAATATATATGATGGAAAGGTAATAAAATGTTCATTATTTAGAAATAATCTCTACTACTCGTATGTTCACGTTATAATAAATCTAAATTTATTATATTGAAGATGGAAAACTAATATTTAATTAATATAATAAAACAAAATATATATATAATTATTTATTTAATTAAAGTAAAATATATTAAAATTATTATAATAAAACCAGACCGGATTTGTAGTAGATAAACTATTGTTATACAATAATTAAAATTAATTTTAGTTAGTCAATGGAAAAAACCAGTAAATTAGTTAGACTAAATAATTTTAGTTAATACAGCCAGTAAAAATTCATTTAGCCAGTAAAAAATGAAGAAAATCGAGTAATTTTTGTTTAACAAGGCTTAAGAAAACGGTATAAAAAGAGTTGGTTGTTTATTTTTAAGAGAGTTCTAGTTTTAGTCGTTAGTTTCCTGATCAAGTAGGTTAGAATTAAATAAAGAAGGACGATTGGTTGAAATAATTACAAATCCGGTCAGGTTAGTTTTTTAAAAATTAAATTATTATTATTTTTTATTTAATAAATATATAATAGTTTTTTTTTTAAAATAAAATATTTCTTATTTATTTTTCGGAAGGTCCAGCCACTTTAGCTCTAACTAAAGAACAAAATCTAGTTTACGAAACTCTGACATGTCGAGCAGAAAAGAAAATATCGATATAAAATTTAAGCAGTTGTACTGCCTGCTTGGCAGACACTCCAGTCGTCTTTCTCTCGAAAATAAGATTATAATTTATAAAATTATGTTAAAACACATGTCCTAATGCTGTGGGGCTGCGAAAAAAATAGTCATACAAATAAGATTCAACGATTCCGAAATAAGATCATTAGGCTACTTATTGTTCTGTGTGGTATATTTTGAATGTTAACGACGAAGTCAAACGCGCCGTTCAGAAGTATAAAAGGTGCTTGGAGTCTCGTACAGATACACTGACCATCGATTTATTAGATAATACTCTTCAGATACGCCGATTGAAACGAACCGGGACATTTGATTTATCCTAATTTCTACCGGGATTCATTGAGGGAGCACTAATGGATGTTAACTCCTCTGATCCTAATTCGCATTTCATAACAATTAGTAGATAACCTCTCGGCCAGTTGTAATTATGTTACTAAAATAATCGACACGGAATAAAAGGCAATGGAATCTCACTCTGTATAACAATATGAGCCCGCATTTGCGTTGTATTTAATTAATACCTTGAATGCTAGCCAATTACGTAAAAATAAGTGTACAGCGGCTAGTCAGTACGTTCAGAAAAACAATGATGATTTTAATATACGTTCTATAGCATCCTCTAACTAAAAAACAATTAAATAGGTGTGAAGTTATAAAAATGTGGCTTTATCGAATAATGTTGAGAATCCCCTGCACGGTCAAGATGTCAAATATAAAGATGTTTTAGAAAAAGATTAGTGCAGACAAAATACTAAAAAAGCAAGAAATGTGTTATACTTTGGCCATATTATCTAGGGTACAAAATAATTACACAAGGACAGATAGAATGTATATATATGTATATATGTATATGTTATGTATTAAACAACGAAATGTATAAATTGATTTTTTAAACTTTTTTTTGCACCCTATATAATTTAATCTTACGTTTACTTTCTTTTTTTATTTTAACATAATAATAGTACTTTATATTTAAAAAAGGGAAAAAACATTAGATTTTATATAAACGAATTTTAACGTTATTTTTTTTTATATATTGATGGAAATATTTTAAAAATAAATTATTTCTAGAGCGCTGAACAAGGCGACATTCGATCCTAGCTGGAGATATGAAGTTTTTCATCGTCATATAACTTAATTATGACGACGAGAGTGGTGTCATCCTACTCCGTGCGACGTTATATTATGCGGGCGAAGTCGCGTTGCATATAGTCAGCGACCGGGATGCTCTAGCTTAAAATAGCGTACAGTTGACTCTAGTCACGCTGTTTCTTAACGAACGATACGACTAGTACGATGATATATGTTTACACCCGAGCATATTACATATATTTTTTTCCCTTATTGTAACGGCACTAAAATACCATAAACAAGGGCGATGAACAGAGTAATAAAAAATGCGATTAATCTAACGTCTACGGGGAGACAAAATTGGATTCTCAGTGACAATATCGTTAAAATTGGAGCACCGAATTATTGAGTTATCCGATTACTATAGCCGTACATAAGTTTATTATTCAACTTTTAATCGATATTCCGAATTATTAAAATCGGTTACTGTTGTAATTGTATCTTTTTGAAGTTAAGAGCGTCTCTGCACCATTTCCTCTTTTTTAATCGTCTTGTAGGATTATAAGTAAGTAAATTAATTGTAGGCTAATATTAAATTGCAATTTATGGAAAACATTTTATACCGGTTTATATAAACTTCGTCGAGACGTAGGGGTATATTTAGGTTATTATGAAGTGTTAAGTTAGATACATATTTCGGTGTTGACTATACGAAGTATTTTCGATTGTTGTCGCGGTATTCTCGATATGTTGCATTTAAACGCAATTCCATATTTCCAGATGAGAGCTATCAATAGTTAAATTATTCTTTTTAAAACTTTAAAGCAGATTACCTTCGTAGAAGAGGATACAGCGATCTGATTCGCGAAATTATAGTTTTCCTTGTTCGAGCCACATGAAACCGGCGTGTTAGCAGTCGATCAATTACCGCGATATATTACTCAGTTTGTTTGCAGAATTTCATTGCCACGGATACATATCGGAGGACATGTTACTTGTCTGTTAGTAAAGGTGGTATGTAAAATAAACATTTATAAAATATATATATTATAAAAATATATATACACGCGTACGTACATACATTAACTGCAAATATTCATCGTCTGTCTTTTTTTCAAGCGATATAATTTATATATTTATCTGTTTTTTTTTTTTTTTATTTTATTATTTTGTTTGTTTTAAAATTATAATTATATTTCTAAACAAATTTCTACTACCTAGAAAAAAATTTAGAAAATAAACACATTTAATTATGGTAACTTCATTCTGAAAACATTTTTAATTTAAATTTTATTCGTCTTCGCGTATAGACAACGAAACTCCATCGTGTCTGCTCGTTCTATTTTCTATTCTTGATATGTCTGTTATATTCTTTCATTTTCTGTTCATTTTTTTTTTTTTTAAATTATTTAATCTTTAATCGGTTTTAATTTTGTATACGGCATTCTTATATAACACGCTCGTGTGTGCGTCATATACGTTGTATAAAAATAAGACATTTATTAAAAAAGGGTGTTTTTTTGCGACGATGCAAATATTTGTTCTCGAATATTAAGATAAATATAAATTATTACGTCGTGTCTATTGTTAGCCGCGTTGTTCGAATAACATGGTCGAGGTGTTAACCGCGTTTTTCATTCATACTGATCGAGAAAGTTAACCGATGTACCATTAACAATTTACGATCTTAACGTGCGGTCCGAGTCTTGTAAGATCCTATTTCGTATATAATATTACAAACGCCGGAACAAACGTCACATTTACGCGGAATTTAAAAAATTATCATCGATAAATACGAAGATACGACATCCATAACGTCGTTAAGGTTTGTACGACGCTGCAGAATGCCTGAATATGAACACGAAGAAAGACATCGAGCTCATTCACGAGGAAGGTTCTAATTGATAGAAACAAATTTCGTGAAAAAGTTAGCTCATTTAAAAGTTTCGGCAGAGAATTCGAGGAAGAACACCGGTGATGGTAACAACGTGTACACTGAGGAATACACAGCACAACAGATCGAAGATGAAAAGATAGTTCAGGAGAAAATGGAAAAATCTGTTATTATTTTATTTTACTCATTAACGGTAACAACATGCGGACTGAGGAAAGAAAAATACAGCACAACAGATCGAAGATGAATAATACATCAGGAGAAAATGGAAAATTCCGTTATTATTGTATTTTACTCATTAATGATAACAACATGCGTACTGAGAAAAGAAAACTACAACACAACAGATCGAAGATGAATAATACATCAGGAGAAAATGGAAAATTACGTTATTATTGTCTTTTACTCATTAACGGTAACAACATGCGGACTGAGGAAAGAAAAATACAGCACAACAGATCGAAGATGAATAATACATCAGGAGAAAATGGAAAATTACGTTATTATTGTATTTTACTCATTAATGATAACAACATGCGTACTGAGAAAAGAAAACTACAACACAACAGATCGAAGATGAATAATACATCAGGAGAAAATGAAAAATTCCGTTATTATTGTATTTTACTCAATGATAACAACATGCGTACTGAGAAAAGAAAACTACAACACAATAGATCGATGATGAAAAAATACCTCAGGAGAAAATGAAAAATTCCGTGATTATTGTCTTTTACTCATTAACGATAACAACATGTGGACTGAGAAAAGAAAAATACAGTGCAACAGATCAAAGATCAAAAAAGATAGTTCAGGGGAAAATGAAAAATTCCATGATTATTGTCTTACTCATTAACGATAACAACATGTGGACTGAGAAAAGAAAAATACAGTGCAACAGATCAAAGATCAAAAAAGATAGTTCAGGGGAAAATGAAAAATTCCGTGATTATTGTCTTTTACTCATTAACGATAACAACATGCAGACTGAGAAAAGAAAACTACAGCACAACAGATCGAAGATGAAAGAATAGTTTAGGAGAAAAAGGACAGTTCATTTTACTCAGTCCCCGTAGTCGGCTAAAATTGAAAATTGTAATAATTTTTCAATCAACGTTTCCTTTTAAAGCGGAACTTATCCACTTTCTACCGGTACTCGTTAGACGCTTTCAATTTTTTTCGCTAATAAATTGTAAACACGACGCTTTAAGTACGGGTGATCGGCGGGGATAGCGTCTCGTTAAATGGGGGGATAACGAATGGCAAACAAATCGTCGCATCTCGACGATGTGGTCTGTGAACTTTTACTTAACGAGCTGGTTTTACTCTTTACCGCGCGCTTTAGTAAAAGTAAATAGCGACGGCTGGAATTAGAATCATCCATTTATGAAATGTTCCGTTATGTTTTGTATACCCGTTCAAGTTAGGTAGTAAAACACATCGTCCCTATCAAGACGACGAGGTAGATTTCAAATTTTATATTAAGGGCTGAAAAGTGTCAAATTTGACGGGTCGTTTATCATAATGTTTTGAAAGTCAGTTTCGCTATTCGCCACCTTCGCTCCCGGTGTCGAGAATAACTACGCGGCATTAGGGCGAGCGAGAAAAAGATTATAGTCCTACAACTACTACTGTCTACACGTATGTTTGTCACGATGATGATGAATTGACGACGGTATTCGGGGGATGCCGCGTAATAATAACAATAATAGTAATAATAAATGAAAAAAAAAAGATATATAGGTCCTACTCTAACGGGTATTATTATTATTCGTGGAAGAGGTTTGTGTTTGGTAGTATTTGGTTTCGTCGCTGCTCATTATTAACGCTCTGGTGATGTCACCGCGTTGCACATGTCATTTTGACGTATCATTTGTCAATGTCTTTCCATTACGTATATCCTCGTACGGAGATTGACGTATACGCACCGTACACGATGCGAACGTTGAAACATATTTGTATAATTTTCTGCCTGTCATGTTTTTTATTTTTATTTTGTTCTCCCTTTTTTTTTTCTATCTAACGATGTAACGCTACCAGAACAGAGGGGTAAGTTTTATGTGTCAGCAGTTATCGAGTGGTGAAAAGTATAAGTGAAAACATTGACTAAAACGTGACGCAAAATGTCTTTGGCGTATCCTTTTATTTCACGTAAAATTTCAGGGATGCTAACTTATTTTTCTGGTAATGATGAACGATTCAAATTTCTCATCTTCCACGCGACATTAATATAAATTCCGGAAAAATTTTTCTATTCTCTTTCACTTCTTCGCATTAACTTGCTTTATCCTTTCACAAAAATTCCTTTACATAACATCGTACCTTGTAAATGTCGAATGTAGGCATGTGGCAACTTGTATTTTTATCACACGGTGCGGTATTTTACGTGGTCTTAATTTTTTTTTTTTTTAAAAAAAAAGGTCTCCATCGTAACTTTGTCGCGTTTTTTTTTACCTTATATTTCATTATTTGATAAAACAAAGATGGATATAAATTACAGTTCCCTAACAGTCTTATTTCGATTCTATATATATATATATATACATAGTATTTGTAAATTTATCATCGTATATGCGACGTTGACTTCATTATTATTCTTACGAATTGGCCGACTACAGACTACCATGTATTAACTCGATGGTCGTTTCTTCCTCTTTATAACTCCTCCGTCATTTCTTCAGCTGTGTCCCTGCTTCTTCTTTTCGTTCGTTCATTTAGCACCGCGGTTTTAAATAGGTCTTCGAGGTTATAACAAATTTGAGTTGTTCGATGGATTTGTTATTAATTTCTTACACACTTTTTTTTTTTTTTTTTTTTGGTTGTTTTCCTTGTATCCTTTCTTGTATTTGCAAACGTGAAAATGCTATGTATTTAGTTTTCACGATATTCTTTTATTTTCCTTAAGACCTCCTCCTTGTTGGCTATGTAATTTTTCCATGATATTAATAACATATCTCGCATCTCGAAAGCGGATAATTTTTTTGCGCTCAGAGATCATTTTTCGCACAGGGATATTTCAATACAGACCATACGCAGCATCTCATTATGTTTTTTTCGTACGTTTATGATTATGTTTTGATTTCCAAACATCATAGTTAGGTTATTGAAGGCATTTTTTCAAAATAAATTGATGAAATCATTCGTGTAAATTCAATCATATGTTAGACAGTTTTTACCAAAACTAAAGAAATCTAACGCTCTTTATACTTAAAAATTCGTTCCAATAATTGTGAAAAAATTTCTAAGATAATTGAAAATAAACAAATGTGAGGACTACGTAAAGCTAAGCATTTCGAAATTATGATTTTGCATCAAATATATGGAAACGTTTATTATATATATATGTGTGTGTGTGTGTGTAATTATCATTATGGTTTTTGTTGCCGGACATCGTGACTAGCTCGTTGCGAAATATTTTTGCATACAAGATAAATTAATGCAATGCGGGTTTGCGGATGAAATATATGTATGTGTGTAATTTTAAATTCAAAAACTTGTATGCCGTAAGGACGTAAAACTTGCAATTGTAATGTATATCCACAATTTACGATATAAAGGATTTTAATGTTTACCGAACGCGTACCAGCTTAGAAATACGTATACAATACGTTTTAACTAGCGAGTAAATTTCAAGTAAGGCTGATTCCATACGAATTCGGTTATCGACGAGAAGGGCTCTGTGGGAGAATATTGTATCTGTATCGAAGCTTGTACTAACGTTTTTGCAAGATGTCCGTATTTGTTCGTCGACAACGTCCGTATTAGGCTCAATTAATACTGTAGGTTCAAGCTCTGGTCTCCACACGACGTTCACACGGTCAGGCTTCAGTCAGTCTTGAACCGTCAATAATTAAATTCGATTGTATTCTGCTTTTAATAAAACGTATTTTTATTTGTTCGTATTTAAAATTAAATATTTAATTAATTTTCCGTCGTAAAATGTTCTCGACCAGCCAAATTTTCTTTTGAATTGATCGTGACTGGAGCGAAAGTTGAGCGTTACGAAATGCTTACGTACATTTGACAGTATTTTACCAGAGCCGTGACCCTACTCAAGTCGAATCGATTCCACTTAGAATCGATTAGTTTTTGGAATCGCCGAGATTCAAATTCATACAGGTTTTTTAATTTTATAAACAAGTTTTTTTTTTTACTTAAATAAACAAAATTCTGCGCTTAAAAAAATTGCGAGTTTAACAATTTAAAATTTAAAATACGAAAAAAATTAAAAAGTAATATTTTATTAATAATTATTTTAAATATAAAGAAATATCGATTTTTTTGCCTTATTCGGCGAAAGGCGAGACAGGTTGCTGGTGAAAATGTTTCCTGCTGATAAATGGAACACTCTGTTGGCGCAGATGTGCATGAAATGCGCAAATATTTTCTAACCAATTGTGTTTCATCGGTTTCTAGCGCGTAGAACGACCATGACGTTCTTGTGTCTGTCAACTGATTAGGAAACTGTGCTCATTTCTTGGTATTCATTATTGTCTATCAACTCGATACTCAGTCAACTTTGACGAATCGATTTTTCACAAAAACCAATCGATCAACTCCGGAATCGATTCGAGTTGACAGCACTACTTAAAATCCGGCTAGTTCTATTATTCTATTCTTTTTTTTCTCTTCTAATTTAGCCATCTATGGGCCACCACGTGAAAACAAACGTTATCTTTTCCTTTCTTCCAAGTATTCGTTCATTGTTACTTTTTCTTCTTATCGTCCGTCCATCCTTTTCTATCGTTGCTTTCTCCGTTGAATTTTTAGATTTAATCTATTCCGTTATCAATCATAGTTCAACTACTTTCTCCTATATTTCTTTATTGGGTCTGTTTCAGAACATCTACAGAATTTTTCTTATAATCTTTACTTTTTTCCAATATTTCAATTTTACCGATGTAATTTTAACTCCGAGCATCTGCGTATCTACGGTTTACCTTTACTTGTAAATTTACGGACTACGTACTGCAGCTAGGCCAGAGGCACGGGAAAGGATAGAAAGGAAAGGTTAGTGAGAATGAATTGAAAATTGGAAGAATAAACGGCGAACGGCGGATTGTTAAATTAGATTATATAAATTAGAGGATTTAAGAAAATTTAATAAGTTACTGTCGTGCGTGTAGGAATGAATGTTTAGAGGAGCCTGAGCGGTTTGTCGAGGATAGAACGTTTGGAATCGAATTGCACACATTCAAGAAGAATGTGGTGGACGGTAATGAGAACATTACAGGTTGAACATACAGGTGGAAGAAGATTTTTTAGGATATAACTGTGTGAAGATATTAGTGTGACCTAGGTGCAGGCGAGCAAGTACATCATTTCTTGTGTTTGTTGAGTGGGATGGAGTCCGGAGGATTGTTGAATATCGAACCGATCGAAGTTTGTTGGTAAGTGGAAGTGCAGATCACTGCAGGTTCCATTACGTACTGAGAATTTTATATAAGTATGGAGGTTTTTTATTGCTGTAGTCGGGAATGGTTGAAGAAATGTGCCATACCTGGTTGCACTGTCCGCTTGATCATTACCTTGTATGTCAACATGCGATGTGTTCCGCGCGAGAACTACATGATTATTAAATGTTATAATCAAAATAACCAATTTCTTTAGCCGGGGGGGTGTAATTTAGAAAAACTCTGTACTGTCCGATCTTGACATTTAATGATATTGATATTTTTGTTGCATACCACTACTCGCTTCCATTTTCAACGCCTCTTCAATCCATTTTGCCGAATAATCTCGCCTAAGTATTTGAAATCTGTTATATTTTTTTACTTTCTCGTACTTTTTTAGTGCACAGGTATCGAGGCGAGATTCCAATGTTTGTCATATATTACTTAAACAAAATGTATAGACCAGTTTTTTCTCTTATTTATTTTAGGGAGTAGTTTTATTATTATTATTATTATTATTAAAATACAGGCGGAAAAAAATTTACTATATATATAAAAAAAAAATAAAAAGTAAAGAAAAACAATATAAAATTAAACAAGAATATGCAATATTAAACTAAAGTACACATATTAATCCGACACGTGTATATAAATAGCTTTGGAGAATAAACACATAAAAGTGAAAGCAGGCACAAGGTTTTTACGTTTGCATTTATATTTTAAGAAACAAAATAATAATAATAATCGAAAATAAAATAAACTTTTACTTAATAATAAAAAGAAAAGAAAATTAATAACCACTTAATAGTGACATAAACGGGGGAAAAAAAATTAAAGGCCACGTTTGAACTTTCTTATCGTAGACGTGACTGGCAAAATTCGACCCTGTGAAAACGGGAAACTCTGACCTCCGTGTATGTTGAACTTACTAAATCCTCGAACAAAGCACAATCAAGTGCTCAATATCACATCACACGGGCCGGGGGGGGGAGAGTTAACATCGGAATTTACACACCCAGGACCAGAAGTATAAGATGATTCGTTTACAGAAGCCGGTTGGTATACATTACTATCGATTTCGTAAGATTTACATAGCTTTCTTTCTAGGTGGGGGTTCTACTTTTATTCCTGATGAAAAATTCACTATTTAAGATCGAAACGGCTTCTATATTTCCGCGTTGTCATATTGGGGTTGCAGTTGGTTGGTGTGAATTAAACGAAATCTGGTTCTTTAATAAGCTAATTAAACAGTTTGATAAATTGACGGGGAAGTCAACGTTGTTTATGATCATTTCGATATATATATATATATATATATATGTATATGTGTGGGTGCATTTGCATTGTAATGTTATATCGAATGTATATAACGAATATCACTATACACACATACACACACACATATATATATATATATATAAGGTATAACAGTAGGGAATAGAAAGGAGCTAAATTAATGGGTTCAAAGATCCAATATTTTTAAAACACCTATATATATATATATTAAGTTACTCGAAGGTGTACATGTTTAATGAGTTATTTAATAATAAAACACGCCTGTAGTAGGGTATTGACAGAATTTAATGTTCATTAGGTTTGCCTGTCGGTTGAAAATATGGGGGATAATGTTGTAAAATTAATAACGCCTTTTTAAAAAATAAAACAAATCGATAAATAAATAAATCTTTTTTTATTAAATAATTAAAATACAGTCAATAAACGGTAATCTATAGATATTACCTGTATCCGGAGCTCGCCTTGCTACGATTACAAGATTGAGGTAAATAACGAGAAAAAAATGTACAACTATTTCAACGCAGGAGAAGAAATGAAAAAAAAAAACCCAAAATACAACGTGGGTTGGTTCGAAATTTTGCGTGCTGCACGTCTGATAAGTAAAACCACGTCTGTAAAAAAAAGCAGATTTTACAAATCATCGATAAATGTATAATTATAAATTCCGGTAAACGGAAAGAGTTTTAATTTGTGTCGATATGTGCGTTTGGAAATTTTAAAATTTTTCCTTTTTTTTTTTTTTTAAATAAAAAACTCATGATTAATAAAAAATCTTAAATTTTCATACATGCATTATGAGCAAGTTGACATTTCAAAAGTCTCCTCTACATGGTAAATAATGTTTTAGTATATACACTTTTAATAGGATTTGTTTGAAATAAAATGTTTCGATAACACATTAAAAATATTATTCTAAAAAGCGAGACATTATACCCGAAATTATATTTTATATAGGGTGATGACTCAATGACGCGGTTTTGCCGTTTAAAGAATTACTCGACCAAAACTTCCGAATGAAATTTTATTTCAAAATAGGAAAGCGAGAGATTAGCTTACAATCATTTGTGGATTATAGTCTTATTCAGATGACCGCCATTTGCAACGATACATTCATTCAGTCTTTTTACGAATTTTTCGAGCATAAGTCGCTGAATTTTTGAAATTTCTTCAGAAACCCTACGTTTCACCTGTTCCAGATCCGGTGGTCGTCGTAAACGCGGCTCTTAAGGTATTTCAATAAAAAAAAAAAAAAGTCTGCAGCGGTCAAATCTGAGGAGCCCAAGCGAAATCCGTACGACGCGACAATATGCGGTTCCCAAACATTTCGTTCAGTACTGTCAGCGTTTCTATATGACGACGGCGAAAAGTGAGGGAAACAAAAACGAGTTTACCATCTCGATATAGCGCGTTCTGTTGACAGTACCAATGGGAAAATAATGTCCCACGGGTACGATCGTTTAATTGTTTTCTGTTCAGGACGTTTTTTATCCGTTGCAGAAGCTGCCTCTCGAAAGTCTTCAATTAAAATTGAATTCCGAGATGGTACGGGTTTACACTGCTTAACTTTGAATTCTTTTTTAACCTCTATCGTGATCGATTCACGCCGAAGCTTTCCTTTATAGGATGCCGTGTAACTGAAACTAAAACGAATTTCTCCTGTGCACACTAAACGTGGAGTACACGATTTACAGCAGTGTTTACCAACTGCGCTACTCAAAAAACAAAACAGTCCCTCTTCTGTGGGTCACCATTTTTGCGTCCTGTTGTAATTTTCCGAAATTATTCCATAACTCGAAATATGTATATATATATATATATATATATATATATATATATATATATATATATATATATATATATTTAAAATAAATAATCGAGCGAACGACACGATTCAAATTATGTCTACTTTTACATAATTATGATTAAAAATTACCATCGAAGAACAAATAAAATTTATTATTATTAACGATAAAGCAATTAAAGAAAAATTTATATAAATAACCGAAGGAAAATCAATAATAACCTTAAAATCATATATTTAAATACTACATTTAAACGACTAAACAACAAACCGATTATCACTAAATAATTTAAAAAAGTAAAATTAAACCGAATTTCGATATTTTCATACATCATCGCGTCGATAGTGAAAAGGAAAAGTTTTCTATATACGTAAAAATGCTCTTTGAACGAGAACGATGATATAGCACGATGAAGTCAAAGCAAAACATCCGCTATGTAGACGATGGCGTTTTAGTTGCAGACAGCTTCGAGAATTTACATGGTTAAACCGCATAACGCAGATCAGCGCATCACGCGGACTATACATAAATATCATACCGAAACTAAACGGCTTCACATCGGAATACAGAAGATAAAAAATTAATTATCGAAGGTACAGAGACGCGTCTTAAAATTTCGATATCTTATGGTTCCATGAGGAAACGGATTAATCAGTAGAGCACGAATAGAGTCGGAAGGTACAAGTATGGATAAATCGGATGTTACATTTGGTCCATACTACTATACGGTAAAGTCGGGTTCTCGCAACAAACTTCTTTGGGTACGTTTATCTCGGAATGCTAAAAATATCAGATCACGTGACTAATTTAGAAGTAAACGTCAAATCATGAGGTGTTTTATACCGTCCGAAGCAGAAAGTTAACATACTGTGCAGACACATCCAGAAATATATCACCGGTTCCATCTTGTACAATATGGTGAAATTATTAGAAAACTTTCTTCGTAAGCAGATATGAGAAGATGGTATAGCATCTCCAAGAGACGTCCGGAGATATTTGGTAGCTACGATGATCGGCGACCTTAGACTGAAATTATTAAAAATTATCTAACAATCTGAAATATATTATTATATTTTTATCTCCCTGGTGTTATTTTCCAAAAATTATTTCCTAAATACCGAAATGTATAATTTTTTTTTTATACGTTTATCGAGTGACTGATAAAAAAGGGTTAAAATTTTCTGTGTACGTATTTGGCTGATTTTCTTTCTTTGTACTCGACTGTTTCGAAATAGAAAAAAAAAAAAAAAAAATTATGTACGTAAATATCTATATTAACATTAACCCGATAAAAAGATCTCGTAATAGACTTTTCGGCGAGTTGACGAATTGATCGGAAGATAACGTCGATTCGGAATTTAAATCCGTCGATTTCTCTGTCTGAAGTTCAAGTTTACAGAACTGGTTTCGTGTTGACGAATGAGATACACGTTTCACGATCGATAATTTAAAGGGTCGATCAATCTCGTCTAATTGATTTATTAATTAATGCGCGGTGGAGTGAATTAATTGATTTATTAATTAATGCGCGCGGTGGAGTGAATAACCGTTTAATAAATTAATATTGACGTTTATAATTTCGTCGAATAAATTAAGTCGAGACTATATTATTACCGTTCATTATGGTGGAAAAACAAGTATATTTCACGAACTATATATAACACACACACATATTTATTAATTATATATACATATGTATATAATATGTGCGTGTGTAATATACGTACCGAACGTTTTAAATATTATCGATTGATTCGGGAAATCATTAAACCCGGCGAAATATAACTATGAGCAAAAATAATTTACAAAATAAAACAAAAAATTATTGTTTTTTTTTTTTTACTAAAATCTCGTAAAGATTTAAAAATTTTTAAATTTTTTTTCATATATCGACTCTTAGGTCATCGACGTAATGGATATTAATTCTATTCTCCGATCGAGTAAACGGCACATACAAAATAGATGAAGCCGTTATAGAATAAGAAGAAATATATATTTACAAAACGTATAAACAAAATCATGAATACACAAATACATGAATAATGAAGAATGTTAAGTCACCTTATATATATATATATATATATATATATATATATATATATATATATATATATATATATATATATATATACCTTAACAGTTAACTTAATAATGTATGTATATGTGATAAAATTAAAATTTAAAGTTTTAAACTTTTAAGTACGGGAAAAAATAAAGAAAACCGCAAGAAAACAATAAAAATAAATTATAATTAGAACTTAACGTAGTAAATAGGAAAATAATTCTTAAACGAGTAATCTAATTCTGCGGTGTTTAGAATATCGTACGCGACACGTCGTAATCGCCTATGGTGTTAATTAATGCGCTGTCATGCATTACACAATTATGGTAAAATTTACTAGATAATTTGTTTATATAGGTAAGTATATCTAAAAGGTCTGCGAATGCGTATCACGCAATTTAGTACATCTATGATTCTGCAGCAGTGGTTTTGTAACAGCTGTAATCTTTTACAAGTACTGTTTGAAACCGAAAACCAAACAGGAGACAGGCGTAAGTTAACCGGGGTAGAATAATTGTATAATAACTTTTTGTTTGAAATAGATAATATTCTTACTTGTTACACGACGACTTTATTACTAAATCTATTTTTTCAACCGCATCTCGGCATTGTTTTTTTTCATAGTGTCTTCTGGACGGCTTGTCAGGAAGTCTATGCGCGATTTTAATGGATTACGCATTTTGTTGCACCGCTGCTTATGTGAGCTAATTATGAATTGTTCCGAACATAGTATGGCGCATCGATTGTTATCTCCGCATTTTTGATTGTAGAGTCCATATTGCCGTAACAGGAGCTACGATGGGGTTTTATACGGAAGAGCTTTGTTTGCGAGACTGAGCATAGATTTTTTTCTCATCGGTGGATGGTAATTTCTTTAACAGAGTCGTACGTTATAAAATCTTAACATTAAATTGTAAATTTTGTAACGATGTTCATTACGCGATACGTCGGGTGAACCTTAGATAATTTTCAGTTTATTTATATAAATACGTTTAAAATTTAAAAAATTAACATTAAAATTTCATAGTGGTGACTGAAATAGTAACTTAAGTTTTTTTCTCGGTATTGATTACATTCATAACTGTTCCGTTTTTTTAGCTGATTTCATTATTTTCATCGAGAGCGCGCTATAATTTTTCCAGTTACATAACCTAAATTGTTTTTTTACGTGTTTATACTTTCATTTTAAATTACGCGAGTAGTCACTGACGTAACTTAGAATTATGAAACATATTTAATTCGATCCAGCACGCGCTTCAAATCATTCGAAGAGATTGTTTTCATATTATGTCTTTATTAGAATATGTTTTTTAGTCGACGCCGTTATTATTATTATTATTCATAGTGATGTCTACGAAAAGATCTTTTTATTAAAAAAAAGGAAAGTAATCGAGACACGAAAAAGTTTATCCCCGATTACTCTTATGTGTCGTCACCGTTAATCTGGAACATTATCGGAAGAATAAATAGAAATGTTACCAAGAACTTCAGATTTGAAACATTTCAATTCGAGCGATTATAGCCCTGAATTCCTATTACGTAAAAACCGTGCCCTAAACAACGTCGAGAAATCCTTGCGCTTAATCGAATAGGGAATTACAGCTAGTTGCGCAGCGCCAACTAAAAACTATTCTAGAACTAGATAATATATACTTAATTATTAAAAACCTTCCTAGATCATAGGTTCTTTTCGGCTGACTATTCATTATTCAATTATTCATGTATTCATGATTTTGTTTATATGTTTTGTAAATATATATATTTCTATTCTAAAAAAAAAAAATATTCTATTATCGAGTGAAAATTAAAAAAAAAAATAAATAAAATAAATATTAATTTAAGAAATTCAGAAAAATCAGCAAAACGAATAACGGTATTATTAATAAAACAATCTGACAGCGAATATCCCAGGAGGAAACGTGCTCGGTCGATTTCTGTTCACTTTATTTTCAGATGACTTTCGTAAATTATCTTCGGCTAATTCTGTCTTATTTTCGGATGATACCGCATTATTCTCATTCAGGTTCAGTGCAATTAGTAATAAACTTTAAATAGGTTTAAATCGTACGATACACAGGAATTGGCAGATTCAAATAATAAAACTGGAGCTGTATGTTTCATTCGTAAGCGTGTAACTAACAGAATTGTCGAATAAACCTATTTAAATTGGACTAATACGCTATCTCGATGTATATTTTACTCGGCATTTATCTCGTATTGATATTAAATCGAATAATCAATCTAAAAATGATTTTCTTTATAAAACTCTTATACGCCCGGTAATCATTTAGAATTCGTCGTATAAACAACTCTAAAGTATACAAAACAGGTGCATTCGATGTATATTATTGGATAAGTCAAAATACGAGTCTCATTTTTATGCGTGGTGAAATTACTAACCTAATCTTAAGGATTATAAATTCTTCACTCGGTGTTCATCTCACACTAATGCGCACAATATTGGACATTACGATTCCGAGTGACTAAAAATCATGTATACAAAGTATTAACGTGAAACGTCTAAAACATAATCTATTATGAACTTCTGATCAATTCACAGTAACTATACAGTTGAAATTTTTCTTAGAATCCCGAGTAGTTACCTTGTAATCATCGTGTATATAAAGTAACTAATTACTTTTAAGTATACAAGTTTTACAGGTTTTAACGGTATTTTTACATTTTTAATTTTCATTACACATATTTTAATAAAATAACGATTACTATATTTAGTCCACTACGGTAAGGTATTTTTATCGGTACGCATCATCCGTTTTTACTACAGAAATATAGCGTTGTTTTGTTGTAAGCCCATTTAAACAATAAAAAAAATCCGTTTTCGACTCGATATCTTCGTATCAATGCCGCTAGTTTAGATATGATATACAGCCGAGTATCTGATAGCTTTGGGAAATGTTTTACCGTTTCTTTCAATTAGGTATATCGAATGCGAAAATTTGTTAAATTGTTACAACAAGGTAAAATCGACTAATCAAAAGACAATTCCGAAAGAGCACCGAGTAGTTAAACACATTGGGATCTTCTCCATGATGATTTTGTTTATATATTTGTCAGATTAAAAAGATATCGTATTTCCAAGTGTTACGTCGGAATTTGCAAAATATATAATATAGACTTTTAAATTAAACACGGGAAGAATCTATAATGGTTCAACAACATCGGCTACTTAACTCTTTGCAGCTCTACAATTAATCGCAGGATACAGTGGCAAACTCTAGCTCGATTACCGGCCACACTAGGTTAGCCACTAATCGAGGAGAATGCGTCGTCGGTAACATGCAAGTTTTGCCAACAGCGCTTACCTTATAGAGCATATACAGAATGTTCGAAGTTCGAACGACAACGTCATCATTAATAACTGGACGCTAGATTGAAGTGAAGCACTACAATGAAGATGTAATGCAGCGATCTAAAAATAACCGATTTAAAATCATTATTATAAACTAAGCATATTATAAGTAGTAAATAATTTTTCTGTAATTTATTGTATCTAATTTCCGTGGACGCAAATTGCAATCGAGCGTCCTAAAATAAATATATAATAATAATAATAATAATAATAAAAGAAAAGGTAGTATCGAACATCAGATATGGTCCCACCACCCCAAATACAAGAATAGAGAGATAACTTTCTGTTTGAACTTATGTATGCTATGAATACAACTTGAACAGATGATTTCGGATCCTCACTTTTTCCATACCAGGTAAATTATGTAATTTCATCGAGGTCCAATAGTATAATCTCCGAACAGCGGGGGTCCGTTTAAACTGGCCGAAAGTTGAAAATTGGACAGAAAAAAATAAATAAAGTAAAAATACGAATAAAAGTTAAATTGTTCGAAGTTAATAGAACTTTGATAACACTGCTTCAAAAATGGCCAAGGTAACCGTCTAAAAGATTTGAACAAATTGATTTTTTCTTTACAATTCGCTTACATTTTAATTGTGGCGGCGTCGAAATTTGATTAAATTTTTGTTCAATTTTTTCTATATAGAGCGCCGTGGGAATAATAATTTGAAAGTCTGCGTTTCTTTTGTCGGTCGGTCATAATCGAATCTAGAACGAATTTTCCGTGAAATATTTCTCGTAAACGGCGGAAAACAGAAGAAGAATTTCGCAGTTTCGATTTATTTTTAACAAACGATTCCCCTTCAAACCGTTACACGAGCTCCAACTAAGAAATAGGAAATTTTCGTAGAATATCGACGCAGGAAAATTGCGACTTAAAACTCTGTTGTCAACACCTAACAATGTATATATATATATATATATATATATATATATACATATATATACATAAATACATATATATATATATATATATATACATACATACATGTGTATTGAGAATGTGGAAGAGTGACAGAAGTTTAAAGTATGATAGTTCTCGTCTCGTGCCTGTTATATGTGTGAAAAATTTCCGTTATTCGCCTTCCAATTTCTTAACATTCGTCTGCATATTTCGTTTTGAATCCTTTTTATTCATCTTTTTATGTTTTTCCATTCCAACGCTTTTCAATATGATGGACAACTTTCCGTTCTATCATTTAGCGTGCAGCCTTATTCCCTTCTCTATTTTCGCAGCTTTCATTCTTGTATTATATATACATATATACATATATATATGTATGTATTTAACAGAATGACATATATTTCGAAGGCGGTTAAACTTGAACACAAGCCAAAGGCGACAGTTTCCTTTCTAAAAGGAGTGGAAATGACAAAAGGGAGCGATACAAAATTCTGCTCGAAGGCGAAACTTTTATTGAGACGAGCGAGATTTCTTCATTTCGAAAACGTAAATAATAAAACAAATTGGCTTTAAAGCGCGCGTTCATTCGAAACAGACTATACATACACACACACACAATCACTTATATAACATATAAGCTGGTGACGACGAGATGAAATAAATAGAACGACGCTTGCAACAAACAGAAACAGAAGAAAGAAGAAATTTGCCGTGTATGATTGTAGTAGTGATGGTAATAATTGAAGAAGAAATGAAAGTAAATTTGTCAACGAGCGAAACAAATATTTCGTCCGAAACAAGAGAAACGCCGCGCAATTTTAGGAGTTATACGTACATATTTATATATATATATATATATATATATATATATACACCTGCAAATATTTTGCAATTCGTCTTATAGGTTTTTTTTTCTCTATAGCTACAGTGTTAGTGTGGAATGAAGGGAAATATCGTCGTGAAAATATACCCGAGGAGGTGGAGAATGAGGAGCAGGGTGATTGTAAAAAAACAAAGTTGATTGGTTGCAAAAAACGTCTTTTGGAGTACGAACGTCGATATTAAATGGAAATCCAACTTCAAAGAACGCTTTGCACTCGCTATTAATATTAATATTATTATTATTATTATTATTATCATCGTGAGTATTATTATTTTTGAAAACTTATTTGTAATTGCGATAAAATTGACAGATGTGTTTTCTTTCGAACTGAAAACCGAATGATGAGAAACGTCAACGAATCCACCAAATTCCTTTATAGGAAGAATAATCCGAAAAAGGAAAACGGTTTTCGCAATTCGCTTTGTGGAACGACATTAGTTAAGGACGACAGAATTTACTCTAGGCTACGATGGAGGACAGAAATGGAAAATTAACTTTGAACAAGGAAAATTCTGGAAAACGATTTGCGCAGTCCATTTACGAAAAAAAAAGATAACAAGAAAATAGGAGATCGTCTTTGTTTATTTTTTTAAAGGGGATTTAAGAGTTCGTTTAATTTCTTTATTACTCCCCTCAACTCCAACCTCTCTCCCATCTATCTATCTATCTATCAATCTATATATATATATATATATATATGCGTACATAAGCACATATATAAATACACATGCATACATATTTATATATATATTTATTTTTATTTTGTTTTATTTATTTAATTTTTTTTTAAAATTTATTTAATTCTTTTTCCGCGATTTTCATCGACGATTTTGTTTGATAATAACAACGGTCGTAATAGTGATGACTAACTATGTGTGAAAGATTTCCAAGTAAGGGTGAAAGAAATAATTTATTTTCCATTCGGTGTTGACGTACCTCGGTTGGAGCTGTTTACAATTTGCCCGTCGAGTTAATATTATTATTATTACTATTACTATTATTATTATTATTATAATGATTATTACTACCACTACTACTGTCATTATCGTCATTGAAAAGGTTCAAATTAAATCGTACATCGTCTTGTAAGATGTTTTCAAGTATTTTAGAATTTTTCTGTATTATTATTTTGCAAACGAATAAAAGAAACGTCAATTTGCCGGAGTGAATAGATTTGTTTTTTTTTTATTCTTTCTTTATTTACAAATTGAAGTGAGAAAAAAAGTAGACGAGGTTTATAAAAGAAAAATTCCAATATAATAATCTTAATGTTAATAATAATAATAATAATAAAAATAAAAAAAAAATAGTAATATTCTTTTGATCGATTAATTCCGCCCTATTTGTGAAAATTAATTTCTTTCGTAAAACGTCGTTTATAAACGTTGAAGCATTTTTGATGAATTGAATTACGTTTAATTCCCTTACGAAGTATGTATGTATATATATATATATACATATATATATATATAGTCCCGAATCAAAATTTTTGTATATATACATACATACATAGATAGATATTGTATATGTATTTTTTTAAAGAAACATCACAAAAGTGATATTAAAATGTGATATTAAAATGTGATCTGTTCAGGAACATTTAGCATTAATCTGGTATTTGGTTCGTAATAACATCATCTTCACAACAGAAGTTAATTTTCGTCGGCATCTTCCTACGCTAATTCACTCGTTTTGATCTACGAATATCGAATTTATGAAACACCGGGTAGACAGCTGAATAACACAATGAGGCTAATTACAGGAGTAGTTGAACCTACGTCTACTGCCATTTCGCCAGTCGATATCTGTAAATAGACTAATCGGTCGATCAGACTTTGCGCTCTATTGCATCTGTCACCAATTGCTGTAGAGAAGACTTGTTTGTCCAGCTTATAATATTTTGCAGACAATCTGTTCTCCTTCTTCCAGGACTTCTCTTCCCTTCCATATTTCCTTGTATTATTATCTGAAGTATTTCATATTTTTCGCCGGTGATGATATGGCCAAAATATGGCACATTTCTTTGTATAATGTGATTTTTTAATATTCTGTTTGTGTTATATCTTTATTTGATATGTTGACCGTCCAGGAGATTCTGATCCTCGTTGGGGGCCACATTTCTACAGTTTCATATCGATTTATATTCGCAGACATCGTTTCGATTTCATATAACAAAATTGAGTGGATGTAGCTGCGAACAATTTCTTGTCTTATGCTATGACTAAGTGATGAATTACATAATAAATAATTTTAACCATTCTGAAGGTATCTCACCAGAGGTATAAATATTATTAAAAAGAACTACTGTTAAATCCGTTATGCGATCATCTTCCAATAATCGTATTAAATCGTCCGGTATCTGGTCGGGGCCCTGTTGCTTTCCTTAATTGTATATTGCATGTTTTACCTCTGTTTCTAATATTGAGGGGACGGCCCTTATATCGTTGAAAAGAGATATCAGCTCTATCATCGTGAAATAGCTTGCGCAGGTAATGTTTCCTTGGCTATCCGTTATTTCGTTCAGTTTGTACAATTTGCCTCTGCGTATATAAGCCTTTGGCTTGCTCGCTGGCTCGTTTTAGAGGTTAACTCCCCATATACAATGCGCCAATAAAAGTGTCACTTCAAAAAGGGGACCAAAAATCGCGTGTTCAATTTAAGAGTGACGGATACTGAAATGGGTGAAATTTATATATATATATATTTTTAATTATATAATACTGTTTCTCTTAAGTGAACTGTAGATAATTTTCAATAGGCATTTCGCCAGCCGATATCCGTAGGAAAATAGCAACCGTCGGAGAATGAAAAAAGTATAAAGCTCATTAGCGACTCCCTGTAAAGAGACACGTACGTTTGAAGAAATCCGGTTAAAGTGTAACAACCGAAAGTATTTAGGGCGTTAAATTGGACCGAGCTTTAACATTTAAAGAACACTGCGAAGATACCAAAAGAAAAATTGGTAGAAGGAATGGAAAATTGATTGGATCCACCCGGGGTGCAGATCCAAATGTACTAAGGAGCTCCTCCGTGTTACTCCGCATGTGAATATGCTAGTGCAGCATGGCGGAATTCAGCACATGTTAAAAGAATCGATGTAGCACTACACGAAACCGATCGAATAATTACAGTAAAGCCGACATCGATTGATAAAACAGAAATACTATGCGGCATAGCAGCACCAGATGTAAGGCGGGAAGTGATGGCTAGAAAATAAAAAAATAAAACAAGAACAAGACATGAAACATCCGTTGAATAAGAAAGATGCGGCGGTAAGTCGACTGAAGTTAAGGAAAAGTTTTCTTAAAACAACAAACGCTTTTAAACAACCGCCCGAAATTACTAGGATGGAATTATGGAAGGGAAGGCTGAAAGAAAATTGACTAAAATTATGGGAACAACCGAACGGACATCTACATCCTTCTGTGTTAATATGGCCACTTATATATTCATAAATCGAATATTATTTTGTAATTTTTACATTCATGTATAATTATCCTTATATGTCTTAGTTTAGTTAATTGCCTCTCTATTTTATAACTCATTTGTTAGCGTTTAGTTTATTTTAATTTCTATGTACAAGGAGTAGTAATGGCTTTATAACCTAAACTCAATTTGTGTGACAATAAAGAATATATATATATATATATAATTACTATTTTAAACTCTCGAATACAAATTAACCGGATTGATGATGTCCGTGGGTAGTCTCCAGCGATCGGATAGAAAATATATCTACAGTCAGTCTGTTTTCGAAATCAATTACTTCGAAACGCGTATATATATATATATATATATATATATATATATATATATATATATATCGAAGATTAGGCCTGTTTATGACTGGAGATGACGACGGTTCCATTAAATAAAAGTAGAAGAACTACATTAAAGAAATACGAAGAACTGCGCAGCGAGTAATCCCATCAAAACGTGGATATTTGCGAAACTAAATAAAGCGAAGGGACCTAATGACGGCCTAGTAAATAGGGTTTATTGTTCGTTTCAGTTTTGAAAAAAAAAAAATAATAAACCAAAAAAATAACACCGACACGAATCAACCCTCGAGCTTGACTCTATATGCAACTTGAAGAAATGTAATGACGACACCCCTAAAATGTTCCTCCTATTATAATAAAGTAAGTTAAATACAAAAAATCGAAATGGGTATTTTAAATGGAAAATATATTATATTTTAGAAGAAACGGTTTGTTACGTTGCGAATGATGTGATGTATACGGTAAACAGGGCACGTCAATTTCACTTTCGAAGCCATTACTCTCTCTTGTAAAGATGTCGAAACGGGCAACGAGAGTGCGCCGACAACGTGAAATTCAATCATGTCCTACATCGTTTAGGTAATACTTTTCACATTTTGACTTTATTCATTTTGTATTACGCGTCAAACACGAGCATTGCCTATATGTACGCAATTTGTTTCCCCGTACGTTCGGTGATGAGTGACTGGCTTAAGCTAATCTTTTTGAAATCTCGTTGGATTTTGCGATAGGAAACGAATTTTCTTTTCTGACGATACGAATACGGGGCGAGCTAAAAATTGTATTTTTTACCAACGAAAAAGGAAATTCTTTATGTAAACGTGTAAAGCTATATAATATTAATAATATATTAATTATACACGTTCGAGTATCGTCCGACTGAAATATCGGAATATTGTTAATTTAACTTCCGGAAGCCCCGTTGTGGTTAATGACGTAAGAAACCACCTCTCATGCATGGTGGTCAGTGTAGCTAAGATAGCTCAATCGATTCGTTGTAGATTGAGTGTATGACTCTGTTGGTTCTGTTTATTGGTATATAGATAATTGTGCGATTTCAAGTAGAATATTCTTTTCTACCTTAAACTATCTGTAAGCCGTCAAGGTTTTACGGTTGATTTTATGCTCCTCAGGAAGGTTTTTTCATATTCCTGTTTTACTGTTGTTCATGAGTATAGTATCGGTGGAAGTGGTGAGTATTCTTGGTGAAAGTAAGATCGAAATATCGCTCTTACAGAATATTAATATACGTGTTTTACTTACCGGAATTTCATAAGAAAAAGTTCGATAGATCCCCGGATGTTTTACGACGAAAATTAAAAGTCCCGAACTGTCCAGTCGATTAACGGAAATTTTCTTCGGACGTAAAAAGGAAAATAATAAATTTTCCTAACGTCGAAAATTTTCGGCAGACGGTAAATTTTCGTCGGCGCCGTTTCTTATTCGATATTAATTCGAACAGAATTCGCTCGTCCAAGGTGGAACGATAAATAACAGGCTACATGTAAAATTATGTCGGATGATAATAATCGAATATGAACACGTACATGGTGGTTGAGAAATTCGAAATGAAAGTTGAAGTAGATAAAATTTATGTAATAAATTATATACATACACACACACACATATATATATATATATATATATATATATATATATGTACGTGAAATTAGACGAAATGATAGATTAAAGCTGTATAATTGCGTTCGGAATGGCGCGATATTTCGTGCCCTGCAACTTCTAGAAGAAGGCACGGACGTTCATAGTTAGCGGCCAATTACGTTGAGTAGGTCATCTATCAAAATCCCTTTCAACCGTAATGAGCGCTGTTTATCGAGATAATAATCAACGCGACAACTCCTCCGAGGGATTGACGTGTTCTTCGTTTAGAAGCCAACTCGGTTGCCAACCCTGTAAACAGCCTAGGTCGACCTTCTTCATTCTTTCCCTAACCTATAACTTTCTTCTTCGGAACGATATTATTATTATTATTATTATCATCATTATATGACGTTTTTGGTTAACTTTAATTATCGTTATCGCGGTCATTTATCATCGCGCCCGTGTTATCGTTTATTATCGTGAATATGATGAAATCCCGAAATATTTACAGTCCAGCAATCGCGGTAAAGTCCATTCGGATAGACCGGGTCTTCTTAATCGAATATTTTTAAATTCCGGTATAGGCCTATCGATCAAATTTAAGGCTAGAACTTTATTTTTCAAATAATACGTACCGTTAAGGAGGCTAATGCTGTCATTTTATATTCCGAAGCAATTTCTTGGCTAATAATATATAAATCTAAAGGTAATATGTTACTAATAACGTTGGCAGCCGAGGAATGCCCTGTAGAGAGACACTTATAATATCACAAAAAAAAATTATTATCGTCTAGTTTGTCATTATTAAAAAAAAACAAAAAACGAATTTAATATATCGATTAACGAAGGAAATAATTCGAGTAATGTTGTTCCTCCACGTTTTAATAGTATTTATGCCGGTGCTGTGCAGGCTATAATAATTTGCCGAGGAACAATTAAGAACGCATACATAGGCGAAGAATGTTTTCTAAAGAATTTCTACTGTTCGAAAACTAAAACTTTCTCGACAAGATGTTACCAGGAAGATTAAATAGGATTCGATTTAACAAACATTTCTAGGAAACTGAATGATCATTGTGTACATAGGGTTGTATCTATACATATATATTACGTATTTATTTTAGTATCAGTTTTTTTTTTTAATTGGTTCACCAATTCCAACAAGTGGATAGAGCGAATATATTTGTGAAATGTGTTTATAAAAGAACAAGAAACTAGTGGACATTGGGTTGAAAAAGAAAAAAGAAGGTGTATACATGAGCATATGCTCTTACGTTACGATAAATTGTTAACATGAGCTGTGAGTTATTGTTCCTTGCCGAGTGTACTTAAAATAGATAACATAGTCCTTCCGACCACGCACGTGTGTGCAACTGGTTAAGTGTTCCATAAATATATATATACATATATATATGTATATATATATATATATATATATATATATATATATATAAATAATGTAAAAATTTATTACAAATGTACGTTTATAATAACTTATGGTATTAAAGATTATACTACATACTGCATTTTTATAAATATATTGGGCAGAGGTAAACCGTGCAAGATACAGTTTTATGATGTGGTTCAGAATTATTGGAAGTTTGAATCGGTTTTATTGGAATTTCTACTATACTTAATCACCTAGTAGGAATTTTCTTTGCATTGCCTTTTCTACAAATGTTAAAAAGGCTTTCATGTTATTTTTGTTTAGAAAGAACTGTCGAGTTTGATAAGTATGTCTTAAGTCATTAAAGACAGCACACTTGTATACGAGGTGTTCGATATTTTCGACCTACTATCGCATAACATTGCGATTCACACTAGAGATTCGGAATCTATATTCAACATATTTTTCACGCCCAGAAAAAACCTGAGATGTGAAGAAATTCATATTTAGTTTTTTCACGCTTCAATATTAGAGAAAAAATTACAAGTTTCTTCCTGTTTCGCGAGTGTCCCATCTTTGCTGCCTAAATATTGATACGATGCAGAATGGAAATATGTGGGTGAATCTGGATCAAGGTTATGAGGTTATTCTATAAGATTTCCGTAGTTACTATATTACCGCGTGAACTATCGGGTTCTAATGTCGCCTACTAATACTATGGAATGTGAAAGTCGGCGTAAAGGATGATCGAAGTCGGTTATAGGTTGGTCAAGGGGATATAAACATTAACCGATGAGATGCGGTACGTGTATTAAAGCTCTGCACACACTTATAAGTCTAATTGAATTGTTATTTTTATAATAAATGCGAGTGAGTCGTGAATAATAATAGAAGATCCGCCACACGCGTTGTGACTGTGTATATAATCATAACGAATGAAGGTATAATTTGTCAAGGAAGGTTTACGCTGCCGCGTAAAGTGAGCTTTTGTAGACGTAGGATCGGAGGATTATTGGAGCAGGCAATTCAAGCGGATGGATGCAAGTAGCTGAATTTCTCTTATAACTCGAACATTTTAAAATTCATACCGACTGTTCCATTGAACACAAAATTCTATTGTTGCTCGATAACCGTCAGTCTTATATTAGCATTTAGTGCGCAGACTTTTGTAAACATAGTGGAATTGTTGCACATTGTCTTATCTACTACTTGTTCGTAAAAATTACAGCCGCTAGGCTATTTTTCGTCTCTTAGAATAACGTTTTTGATTCTGGGACGGACGACAAATGATCGCGGTATAATAATGAAAATTTTTAATATATCGATTACTCTAAAGCTGGCTTCGTGAATGGCGTTTTCTAAATCAAATGTTGAATCCGGATTTTTATGCGCAGACACGCACCGAGTTAAATAAAGATATATTTACGACGCTAGACGTTGCTCCGTCAAATGTAACAGGTATTCCAGTTCGTTCAGAAAATTCCATCATTACTATCGGAAATATGATCAGAATTTATCGAAGCCTAGTTAGGCTGATGGAACAATAAATACTGAACGGTGATGCGTTGGTAATAAAATGAATGCATCTTATCATATTTCGATATTGTCAAAAATTATACTTTACTCCGAATAATTAGAAACGTTTAAAAATGTATACGCTCGTTATATGTATTTTTAATAAATGAGTTCAACACCTATAAAATATGTATATATACATATATATATATATATATATATATATATATATATATATATACTTATTTTTATTATATTTTGCGGTAAAGATAAACGTAAAAGTGTATACACATCTTCGTAAATAAAAGAGTATAAATAATAATATTTAAAAATGATATCAGCACTTTATTTATAAAAAAAAAAAAAAACGAATAAAAAACACTGTATTATAAACGGGATAAATGCAGAAATATTTCTTTTTCTAGTGATAAAATATGTAAATATATATAAATATATATGTGTGTGTGTGTATGAGTGATTGAGTGTGTCTGTGTATATAACGTAATTGTACCTTTATTATATTTTCCATTAAACATAAATATTAAAGACCCATCTTCGTAAAAGAATATAAATAATAAAATTCGAAATAAGAAACATAAAACCAACGTAAATGCTAAACATCCGTGCGGATATGTCCCAGTAATAATGATAATGATAATGATAATGATAAAATAATGATAACTTTTAGATACACGTCTTAACGGTGTAGGTTAATTTGAATATTCTTAAAGAAGTTTTTGATTGACGACATTAAAAAATATAAATATATATATTATTGTATATGTATATATTATATATATATATATATTATTGTATATGTATATATTATATATATATATATATTATTGTATATGTATATATTATATATATATATATATATTATTGTATATGTATATATTATATATAATACATAAAGTGAGTGTATCTCTTTGCGGTAAAAAACGAATGGAATATTTTAATATACTTCTCTCAACATATTTTCTTTATAAATGCAAGAAAAAAGCTGTTTAATAAAAATAAATTTTTGTAATAATGTTGCTTTATTTATTATTACGACTATTATTATTATTATTATGATTACTGTTGTCGTTATTTCAGCAAATATTATTTTCTTCGTATTTACACTATCGTATTTTATTTTCTTTCGTTAGTATTTTTGCATACTGTCCGTTTGAATTTTTATTTCGTTATTGAATTAATTTCAACTGAAAAATATTTAAAAAAAAAAAAAACAGAAAAAAAAAATGAAAATTCGAAATTAGATTTCGACTGAAAAATATAAAAAAAATAATAAAAAAATCGAAAATTGAGAACCGTTATACAGCAATATTATTATTTTCTTCGTATTTACACTGTCGTACTTTATTATCTTTCGTTAGTATTTTTACATACTGTCCGTTTGAATTTTTCTTTCGTTATTGAATTAATTTCAACTGAAAAATATGAAAAAAACCCAGGAAAAAAATGAAAATTATTGTGAAATTGAAAATTAGAAATTACGGACGAAAATACGAGCTAAAGAAACGAAAATTTATTTAGTTTTTTATTTCGCCACGAATATAGATAGATTCGCTGAACTATCAATCTCTCCTTTTGTTTCTAGTCACATATTCATGAGGAGTTTTTCGAAAGCTTTTATAGTTTCGTATTCCATCCATTAGAGAGTTTGTACGTTCGGCAAAAAAAAAAAAAAAAAAATACGTTTACGGCGAATACACACACAAACACACATACATATATTTAATACACGTATATAGTAGACGCGAATTTGTTTTATTCCGGTTAAGCGACTATCGTCGAGTTTCTCTTAGTCGAATGATAATTGTCCTCGGTATCTGCGAAATTTACTTAAAAATTTTTTTAAAAATATTTAAAGTCGGAAATACGAATAAACCGAGAGTTAAAATGAAAGATAAATATAAAAATTTTACGATAATAAATTTAAAAAAACAATAAAATTTTCGCGATAAAATCAAATAAATAATTAACCGCGTCGGAATTATGAAAAAAAAAAAAAATTAAAATTATATTACGTAAAGACACTAGCGATGAAAAAATAAGAAATAAGAAAATCCAGTCGCAAACTAATTCGCTACGTCGATCGTGTAATATAGATTGGATACTCAATTCGACGATAACCCGTTTGAATCGTACTAATTGATATATCTCGCGTGATTATTATCTCCTTGTGATCTGACAACTCCGAGTTCGAGCCGGCTAGTAAGAAATTAGAGGTAATCACAACAAAGGTGTTCTATCACCCGTGTCGCGTTTTATACGGAGAGATTAATCGCGAGAGTAAGACGATGTTACAGACCTCGGCAATAGCGACTTCGTTACTGTCGGTAAAATATAAGTTTCGAATTCCGGGTTAAATTAAAGCGCAAAGATGGTTCAGTCGATTTATCAGACACCGGCGATATCGAAGTGGATCGTTCTATTCAAAAGGTTGACGAGAATAACAATGAAATTAAATGCATTATTAGGATGAAGGGTAATAAATAATAAACGGAAATTATAATTTTATTGTAAAATTCTTAAATTATTACAATATTTTCCGTATTAAGTACCCCTTATTAGCGAATAATTTTATGGAAGAATCATAAAATAACTGATAATTTTGAATAGTATACATTATTAATTTATGTCAGAAGGAAATATAAAAGAGAAATTATATTTGATCAATTCAATTATACGACACTAGACTATACGACGAAAATAATATCGATACTTAATAATTAATTCTAAAAACCGACGTTTCATCAGTCGATTATAATTACCGATAGGTTTGATTAATTTGTTCGGTTGTTTTTCGCACTTTTCAATAAAACGTTTTCGATACATCTCGTTAATAAAAATGTCGAGGAGACCTAATTGAGAATGCAAATAAGATATCCGCGTTCGATAAGATTCGGCAGCGATGATTTTGCACTACAGTTGTTTTTGTAGGTACTATTATTAGACACCGAACACTAGACAGGGCACGCATATGGGTTTGGTTGCGTATATTAATTTTTTATTCGCAGCGTTACGACCAGAGTTTCTGCGAAATATCGGATAGAGTACGCGCATTGCTTTATCAGTTTTCGTTAAAATTTAACCCGCTATCCGTCACAACTCCCAACTAACTTCGTTTACCCGCTTAACTCGCTTGTTATTTATAGTAATTTCATGTAAAAGTGATGACGCGTTTTCTCTAAAAAAAATATATTCAGTTTTTACATTTATGTGTGGAACTTTCATCTAAATATTCTTTACAGCTTTTTATTAATATCTGTCCTGTACGAAGTGCGGTATCATAGTTCTGTTCAAATGATAATTTTGGAATATGATTTATTAATATTAAAAATGGCGCGAGGATGTTGAAACTCCGGTAGTGATGAGTGTTTTAGTAGAAGACTTGTTTAAAAGGGGACCGTTTTAAACTTAATGTCGGCGAGCTAGCGTCGAAATGATGCGATTACGAAATTTTTTATCGTTAACGAAATTAAAATTATTTTCCGGTTTAAACGAAATGTTTCAATTTCGAAAATATGCCTTCGAAAATTATCTAGAGTCGTCTAAGAATCAGAGTGTTGCATATTAAACATAAAATTTCTAATTTTCCGTCGAAATTCGTAACTGAAATAGGGTTAACGCGTGCATACACGTCTGTGTCAATGTTATCTACGAACGCATTGACAAGGATGAGCTGTAAAAAAAAACCCCAAAACCCCTCGTGAGGGAACATTGAAGATGAAAGTTTCGTTTGCGTTGATTTCTTTTTTTTGAACTAAAAGTTCCGCGTACGGTATAATCTTCCGATGACCGTTGTGTATTAGTCGAAATCTCGAAGCTGGTAAGTTCGCTAACTAGCTAGCTCCTTAAGGGGGAACTACAATAGTGACCACATGTAACGTATATACATATAATGTGTATACATATAACGTGTATATACATATAACGTGTATACACATAACATATATACATGTGACGTGTATACATATAATTCTTACATATAATATATATATACATATTATATAACACCTGTAATCATAGAACTACAGTGAACACATATAATGTATAATATATACAATGTATGTACATATAATGTGTGTACATATATATATATATATTATATATATATATATTATATATATATAATATATATATAATATGTATATATATATTTTATATATATATACGTTATATATATATAATATATACATATAACATATATACTGTATAGACACGTTATAGATGAATGCACCTACATGTATACAGAATATATAGTATTATAGATGAAATATAATCATCGTTCAATTCCAAAAGAACAAAATCTGGAAATGGTGAAGCATTTTTCGTTTTTTATTATTCTTATTATTATTACTATTATTTTTTTATTTCCACACTTTTGTTCCGGAGAGATGAGGTGGCCTCCTCTTTTTTTTTCGTTTGCGCTTTATTTTCATCGAGAAGAAATAAATTTGTCCCTGGAGCAAAAGGTAACTGACAAAAGCTTGTTTTACAACGTCCGCAATATAATGGAATACAACCGGAAATGCCGTCAAAATAACGCCGGACTCTTATTTCACGCTTCGTACCTGCCCGAATATAGTCGGATGTAACACAAAATAGACACCTCGGACACAGTCGACCGACCGACCGTAGTCAAAGTTTAAGGGGTTTTCCGTAGACTGTTTTTCCACGAGGAGATGTCTCCGTCCTCGCTACTAGCGATGAAGATGACAACGGTAAAGCGCTTGTTGACGGCGTCTTGATTAAGTTCTGTATCTCCGGTTTCAGCTTGTTGAAAAGTTGATGATACACGTCCTCGCTTTTCATCGACTTATTATCGTCACCATCATTGTTCCTACTGTTTATTATTATTGAGTGGTTTTTTTCTTATTAAGTTCGTCTTTCGCCTTATTTCAAAACTTTATTCGAACATCCTCATTTTGATTGTTGAGGGACGTTCTGAATTCACCGATTTCCAAAAGTTTCCCCCCTCTACTTCATTCATATCGGATATTGCTTATGTTTTACTTGTTTTCTTCTTATATTACAACTTTAACGTTTTTTTTTTTTTTTTTTAATCCGTCAATTTATTTCGGAACTTTTCCGTTTTAATATATCATCATCATCATCATCATCAGTGTACCATAGGCTGGTTCGTATCAACCGCTTCCATTCTAGCCTGTCCCGAGTTTCCTTCTTTAATTTTTCCATATTATCTTTTCTTCGATAACATCTTTCAGGATATTGTGATTTTGACGTAATGACCTAATTAAGTCGCCTCTTTCTTATACTGTGTAGTAATATGCTTTTCATTTATTCTTTCCAGCACACTTGTGTTCTTTATTTTGTCTACCCAGCTAATTTTCTGTAGACGCCGCCAACACCGCATTTCAAAAGCTTCTAATTTGTCTCGATCTCGTTGCTTAGGTGCCGCTGACCATAGAAAAGTTTTTGCGTATATTGACGGACATTATTTTCTGTGTTTTATATTTATCGTTAAAATCCTTTTTGTCCCATTGCTATACGATGATTAATATCTTTATAGTGCGATCCATATTATGCGTTATGGTCTGACCTAAATATCTTTATGTTTTTACTTGTTCTATTATTTCGTTCTTAAATTTTATCTTAAATCTGGCCAACTGTCATAAGTCCCGTCTTTTTGATGTTAATCTCCATTCCATATTTTTTCATTACTGTATTTAATTTCTTAATCATTACTGGAAGTGTTTTAGGACTGTCCGCAAGTAAAACTCGGTTATCGCAAATTTAATCATCTGTAATCTTCTGCCTCCGATTTTAATTCCTCGTTTAAATTTACTGAACGTTTCATTTATAATCATTTCCGCAAATGCATTAAATAGGTCGGGAGATAGTAAACATCCCTGCCTTACTCCTTTACTCATAACTGTTTTTTCCGACTCGATGTTATTGAATTTGACAGTCTCTGTCTGCTATATAAGTTATAGATTGTTGTAATTAATGTTTTTGAGCATCCTATTCGGCTTAACAGCGGAAAAAGATCGCTCCAACGTACTCTGTCGAAAGCTTTTTCATAATCTATGAAAGCCACATATAAATTTTTGCCACAGTTTATCACGCGTTCACCTGCTATACGTGGTAGCAATTGCATTGCGTGTTGAGCGGCTTTCCCTGAAACCATATTGATTCTCATCCAGGTACTGATCAATTTGATGCTCTAATCGCTTTTTAATTATCTTAAGTAGTATTTTAAACACGTACGGTATATTAATGTAATTGCCCTATAATCTTTGCAATGTTTTGCATGTCTTGTTTTTGGTATAGGGACTATAATTGATTGGCAGTGTTCTTTAGGCCATGCTCCTTTCTTCGTTATATTTTCCATCGTATTAAATAATATGTTCTTTACTTTTTGGTCGATTGCATTCCATAATTCTTCTGGTATATTATCTATTCCTGTAGCTTTGTTATTTGGTAGTTGTTGTAAGGTCATTTCAAGCTCTTGTCGAAGTAAGCGTATCACTTTCATCTTCTGCATATACATTTTGTCCATGGGCCATTTTGTTGGTTGTTCGTATAGGTTTTCCATATATTGTTTCCAGGTTAGCGCTATTTCCGTAGAACTTTTGCATAGATTTCCATTAGTTTTATAAAGTGTGCGTTTTATATATATATATATATATATATATATATATATATATATATATATATATATATATATATATCAGCAAAAAAAACATATATATGTATACATTTATTTATATTCGGTTCACATAACAGCTAATGCTAATTACAATGCGAACAATGAGAAATAAATAATTTAATAAAAGTATTTTACCTATATGGGAGTTAACCCGCAAAGCGAGCGAGCGAGCCGAATTAACGGACGTATATATATATATATATATATATGCATATATGTATATATATACATATATGTATATATATATACATATATTACTATATTCCCTGGTGGACTCATGAATGTATGACTGCTATTAAAAACAAAAATTAATTATTTAATAGATATAAGCGTCATCCAATTAATGAGAACCGTGTAAAATTTAAAAAAGCAAGATCCTCTGCAAGAAGAACTATCAACGAATGTAAAAAAAAGTGTTGGCGAGACTTTATTTCAGAAATAAACTCAAAAACCGCTATTACAAAAGTACGGAATCAAATTAGGAAAATTCTAAATAAGAAAAATGATAATACCATCGCGGGGATAACTGATTCGGACGGAAAACTACAATATGAGAGTAAAGACATAGCGGAGGTCATGGCAGAACACTATTACAAAATATCTACTTTGCATAAACATCTCAGTACCCATATCACTAGAATCAATTCAGACTTTGGACTCATCAAATAATGAAGAATATGATCAAGATATCACTCAAAACGAATTAAACAACGTGATAAAAGAACAAAAAAGATCTGCTGCTGGTCCAGATTATATCCATTCGGAGATGCTAAAAAATTTAACAGAAGAAAATACTAAATGTATCCTGTATATGTTCAATCAAATTTGGAAACTACACAAAATTCCTAAAAAATGGAACGAGGCAACTATTGTGCCGATATTAAAGTCCGGCAAAGATAAATATGAAGCAATTAGTTATCGTCCTATTTCATTGACATGCGTATTGTGCAAACTTTTAGAAAATATAATTGCAAGAAGGATGATGTGGACTATAGAAAATAAGTACTGGCTGGACAAACATCAAAGTGGCTTCAGAAAAGGACGGTGGACTATTGACAATATATTAAGACTACAACAAGAAATTCTAGATGGTTTTACAATGCGACAATATACTGTATGCGTGTTTTTCGATATAGAAAAAGCATTCGACTATATGTCCAAAGAATCGATTATAAATACACTATATGAAATGGGTTTTAGAGGCAACCTACCAAAATTTGTCATAGCATTCCTTCAAAACAGAAAATTTAAAGTTCAAGTAGGTAACTCGCTTTCAACTGAAAGAAACCAAATGTCAGGTGTGCCACAAGGATCCGTATTAAGTCCCCTACTATTTATACTAGCACTAAATTATTTACAACACTTAATCAAATACCCTGTTAACTACTCAATATTTGCGGATGATCTAGCAATTTATTTACAAGGAAATAATATTTCACAAATAGAAGAAAAATTACAAAAGATTATAACAGAAATAGAAAAGTGGGGCATCACTAAGAATATACACTTTTCTACCGAAAAAACATGTGTAATTAATTTTACAAAGAAAATACCTGAACGTGAGATCAAGTTAAAACTAAATAATACATAGCAAACAGAAACAGAACAAAATTTTTAGGGCTTATATTGGATAACAAATTAAATTGGAAGCCACATATTGAAAACATAGAACTAAAATCTAAGAAAGCTCTTAATTTATTAAAAATGTTGCATGGCAAGTCATGGGGATCTGATAGAAGCATGCTATTACGACTATATGGAATTTATGTCAGATCAATAATAGACTACGGTGCGATCGCATACGATTCAGCTGCAGAAAGTACGCTAAGAAAACTGAATGTAATCCAAAACAACGCGCTCAGAATATGCAGTGGAGCGTTTTGCACAAGTCCGGTTATAAGCCTGCATGCAGAAACAAACATATTGTCATTAAAACACCGTCGAATTATATTAGTACTGAAATACTATACGAAACTTAGCGGTAACAAAACGCATATAAATTACTATAAAACATTTCATTCCAATTTAAAACAAACCATTTAGAATTAGATGTAATGACTATCTAAACTATTTGCGTATAAATCGGTTTAACATCAGGCCACCCGAAACTATAAACCCGCCATGGGAAAATATTAAACAGATCAAAACGACACGTGAAAAAGATCTATTAAATGCAAGAAAGCAAATAATACTGGCAATCAAGATGGCCGCTCAAAATGTATGGACAAATCAAATCAACAACAACTTACGGCAAGTTAAAGGCAAATTGGATCATTGGGAAACATCATCTCACCGTGAAAACAGACGAGAAGAAATTGTATTATGCAGAATCCGTATTGGTCATACGAAATTAACACATGGTCCACTGCTCCAGACAGGACTCCCGCCGTCGTGTATATACTGCGGTAATCAAAAAATGTCCATCAGTCACGTCATCACTGAATGTCCAGAATTCACCGAGGAACGAGAGAAAGCGTTCGGACATAGAAAAATGACGACAGAAGAAATGCTTGCGGATGATGAAGCTATCGTTCAATATGTTTTTAGTTTTTTAAAATGTATAGATGTATTCCATAAGATATAGATTTACTTTTCCGTTGTATTTAATTATTTAAGTTATAGCAGACGCAAATAACCAAGATGTCGAGCGTCTTTAAATAAAAATATACAATACAATACAATATATATGTAAATATTTTTTATACACACATGCAACACATACACACATACATATATATATATCCCCCCCGGAGGTACCTTTTGTACCTTCCGGGATCCGGAGCTCTAACCGGAACGGGGCGCGTCCACAGGTGGTGGATAGTGGAACGGCCTACAGATATGTAGGTTAGCTGTGAATAAGACGTCAGTCGAATAAGCAGTCGCGAACCAAGAGCGGCTACTCGTAGAAAGCCTCGGGCAGGCGATTCCAGTAGTGACAGGGGAAGGAGACACGAGGATGCAGGTGTCTGCATAAATCCTATGACTGTCTCTCCCTCGAGGAGGTTTGACAGCCGTAAAAGCCTTACAGTGCTACCTCCTCTGTAGCAATAAATCCAAAGGCTAGGGTGTCGCCCCGAAATAGTGGCAATCCTTCTTCCTTCTTCTTTTCATTCATATTTCTTTCCTATAATCTTCCTCCTTCTTTCCATTTTTTATCCCTTTCCTATAATCCTGTTTCTACTTTCTCCTTAAATAGCCTAAGAGGAATATTGTGCCGTTCTTGACATACCAGTCGTCTTGGCCCCTGCCTTGTCATTGTATAATCTATGGCAGAACGCATATGCCAGCGTGATTGCTGTTTGCGCTCCAGCTACCGTGTTTTCCCATGCGCTCCTATATTTCCACTTCATTCTAAAAAAAAATGATTATTTATTTAACAATTATGAAAGTACAGCAAATGAAGAAAAATTCTGGATCAACGGGGCAAGTTTTAACGGGCTTGTCAGGCAGTGGGCGTCTATTGTGGTAACACAGAACGACTTGAGTCCTCACATGCCTAAAAGCAGGAGAAATTAAAATATTATTAGATAATAAGAAACAGGCATACAAAATTAACCATGATGCCTTTAGAAAAGCAAAGTCTCGAGCGCAAAGGTAGACCAGAAAACTCCAAGATGAATGGTGGAAAAGCAAATCAAGCGAAATCCAGACTCTAGCCTATAACAATGACACACGCGGATTTTATAGTGCGATAAAAGCTATATATGGACCAAAATATCAGCGTAAAACAGCGATTAAAGACACATTGGGCAACCTCATTCTTAAGAGGCAGGATGTAATGAACAAATGGGAGCAGTACTTTCAACAGGTGCTAAATAATGATTCCAAAGTTAGCCTGAACCTATTGCACAGGACGCTAGTAGAAGAGGAAAACAAAACAATTAGACGAGCCACCAAGTATGGAGGAAATTTGCGAAGCGATTAAAAGCTTGAAAAACTGCAAATCTTCAGGACTTGACGGCATACCTGCGGACATCTTTAAAACTGGAGGAATAGACATTGCGAGCTGGTTGTATGTCTTTTACCATAAGATATGGGATGAAGAAAAATGACCGTAGGACCTCAAAGATGCAGCTATAATACTTATATACAAAAATAAAGGTGACAAGGCTGATTGTCAAACTACAGAGGCATATAGCTCTTTTATTCACTGCGGGCAAAGTATTTAGTAAAATTTTACTGGAAAGGCTGAAGTTACTAATTAACTCACTACTGCCAGATAATCAGTGTGGTTTCCGACAAAATCGAAGCGTAGTTAATATGATATTTTCGCTGAGACAACTAATTTAAAAATGTCGAGAACAGGCTACTACTTTATACATTGCATTCAAATGTTAGAAAGGCATTCGATTCGATCAAATGAGAAGCGCTATGGGAATGCCTAAAAGCGATAGGCTGTCCACCGAAAATGCTATGCCCATTTTAAAACAGCTACATAATCAAACCAGAGCAGCCATCATTTGTGATGCTGGATTAAGCAGACTAATTGACATAAGTACGGGAGTCAAACAAGAATTCATACTGGCACCTACATTATTTATTTTCTATATGAGTATGGTGCATCAAGCTTTTACACAACGAGCATCCGAAACGGGTGTCAAAATCAAGTTTCGATTTGATGGCGGACTATATAACCTCGCCAAATTTAACTCACAGAAAAAAAAAACGAAATTTTTACATTAACAACTTTACAATACGCTGACGACTGCGTACTGGTTACCAATAGTGCAGATGAATTGCAAGAAGCGCTGGAGTGCTTGGAAAAAACATATAGTGATTTTGGACTCAACATTAATTTTGATAAAACGGAAATTATACTAAGTGGAAATAAAATACACTTGGTGGAAGCGTTCAACTACCTAGGTAGCGTCGTAAACATAAATGCGACACTCGATGACGAAATTTCATCACGGTTGAAAAAACTTAATAGCGCCTATGGGAAACTACAAGTGTATTTAATAACAGAGCTTTATCGGTTGGAACTAGAGCAATGGTCGTACCGGTTCTTCTTTATGGAATTGAAACATGGCCGATAATGAAGAAACAGGTGAAGAACCTAGAGATACGTGTCATCAACTCGATTAAGATGGGTTGACCATGTATCAAATGAAGAAGTACTAGCCAGAACCACAATAAGTCAGATGATGACAGCAAAACGTATGAAATGGTCGGGACACGTGCTCAGAATGGATAACGAACGGATTACAAAAAGGATGATATACGGTGTCCTGGTTAATGGTAAACGACCGCTCGGCAGACCACAACTACGTTTTAAAGACGTCATTGCGGATGATTTAAAAAAAGTTGGTATCCAGCCGAAAAAGAACACTTGGGAAAACAACGCCCAAGATCTCAGAGTGTGGTTCAATACTGTAAAGTGCAACGAAATAACAGGCGGATATATATATATCTTTCGCATGTACCGCACTACCATTATTTTCCGCGCTATTTTTGTGTTGTTAAACGCCCATTTGTTTAATTCGTCTTTTAATATCCGTTATATTTCTATTATCTCGTTATCAAACTTCTCCTAGGTAACGTGTTTCTGTACGAATTGTTTCAATTGTGTACTACAGATGATAATTAGTCATGACGTAATTTTTCTTCTTCTTCTTCTTTGGTTTGTGATCGTATCGTATCCTGCTACTTAAGCCAGAGGCACGGAAGGAAAGGTGTTAGGAAACTAGATTAGAGGAAGGATGTTTCTGTTTTGGAGGAAGAGGAGAAGTTTAATCTTCGCGGAACTGGTGTGTTGGGGAGATTATGAGGAAGGCCAGCGAGCGGACGCTGGACGGTATATGTTGGATAGGACGTTAAGATGTGAAAGGGGAGTATTGCATGCATTGCAGGTCGGCCAATCTTCGCTGGTGAACAGGAACTGGTGCGTAAGACGTATGTGTGTCTATACCAAACGCGACAGAGTATCACATCATTCTGTTTGGACGTTGACGCTACTGCGTTTGTGACGCTACGATCGTAATGAGGACGGGTGGCAAATCGTTCCATTGCTTTCGACTTCATCTTACTCCAAATGGATCGTCATATCTTTATTTGTCGTTGGTACGGCTAGAACCGGTGTTATATTAAATGAATCTGCTGCCGCTGTGTCAGCTTCGTTGTTTGCACCAATATTGCGTTGTCCGGTTATCCACGCGACTATAATTTGTCCCTTATAAGTAAACGATTTTCTTCTTAAATCAGTTTTTATCGCATACTTTAAATATGTATTCGTACGATTCTAAGTATATTTATCACAGTAAAACTAATGGTTAGCATTACATTTTTTATCATTAATTGTAATTCTAAAAGTGGAGCGAGATACTTCAGCGTAAAGTTAATTATCTTTTTATTTTAATATACTTCTTAAAAACACATATTTTTAACAGCTCATTAAAATTTTCGCCAATACTTATGTTTATATTAAAACAGAAAAAATTATTAATGATGATGACAATTCTTGCCGGGGAGTTATTATTATGTTATTATTAGTACCCATATTATTCTTACTTACACTACTGTTTCTGCCGTTACTATTATTCCTATATTCCTAAGTTAATTACATATATATATATATATATATATATATATATATATATATATATATATATACATATATACACACACACATATATATATATATATATAAAGAACTTAATATCGATAATTATGCTATTTCTTTATACGATTTAAAATAGTTTCTAATTTAGCGGCAGAAGTCGACCAACTGCTGGCAAAAATAATGGTTTTACGTTTGAAATTAGCTACTACAATGTCAGATCGAAGTTTGAATTCGTAATAGAAAATTTACGTCGCACTGCACTCTCTAAGAATTTAAGGAAGTCGTCTAGGTTTGTATTGTTCTGGTGGAGCGAATTCATCTTATCGATCTTAAATTTATCACAGGCTGAGTTCAAAGACTATAAAATCCAAACAAAAAAGTGTTCTAGGTCGTCTATTCTGTTACTAGAACAACAGGTGCAGGTTGGAATACATAGACTTAATTAGTTTACATATTTCTATCCAGTTAAATTTCATACTAAAGTATAATACTTAATTACAAAAATCAGTTAAAATCACTAAACCTTTATTTAGATTTCGCAAAGCTTTTCGGCAACTACGCCATTATCAAGCGATATATAAATAAAAATAAAGATATAAAAAACACAAAATATTAATTTAAATACAAGTTCACAAATTTATACGTACAAAATGAAATATAAATATTTAAAACAATCTGACAGTGACTGTGGTAAACAACACAATCAAATATCAGTAATATAAAATTTACAGAACAGTAGCCAGGAAATAATTATTTTATAAACGTATGTATTTGAACAATGAAAAATATATTTTTTATAATAATCGAAAATCAATAGCTAGAAATAATATAATTTTTTACAATATACTTTTTAAAATTAATTCTTCCTCCAATAACGTGTCAGTGGTCTGCCTATTCTACGGGTTCCGTCTGGAGTCCACATTGTCACTTTATTTGCAAGGAGTTCCTGGGGAGATGACCAGCCCATCTCCATTTTGATTCTTTTATACTTTGTATTATATTCTTTATTTTTGTTGTTTCTCTAAGCCATTTATTTTCTTTCTTATCCTTCAGTGGTATGCCAATCATCTTCCTTTCGATTCTTCTTTGCGCTACTCTTAGCCTTTCCTCCATTGCTACTGTTGTATTCCAGATTCAAAGTCCAAAACTCATTTATTACACATTGAGAAAATATATATTGATAATCAATTATGATACTATTGACAAGTGAAGTAATTATGGAGAACTGTTTTCATAAGAGTCATCAACTTCATGGTATAATGAATCATGATAAAAACCGGTTATCATGTCGTGTATTTGTCGTTTTACTCACTTACATAAATACGTCTATCTCGTCAGTTGATACGGTTAGTACGTTTCATTATCTTATCTTTAAATTGTATGTTGTTATCTAACACAAAAAAGTTCCATTTATTATTGATATTTATCCTTAAATTAAGTGTATTGTTTTTGTGTGTGTATGTAGACGAATTTAATTTGGATTATCGGTTCTTCAGTTATTTGTAAACTTTTTTTCATTTTCTCTTTTTTTTTTATTGCTGCATGCGGGGCAATCCACATGGCAGGTAGCTATGAACTCGGCTAATGAGTTGGGCAATCTCTTAAAAGAGGCTGCCCAGCTTTCTAATAACATTCGTTCCCCGTTTAAAGGGAAATGTGTAACAAAATGGAAAAAGAGGAAATTATTTCTACATCACTGAAAATTGATTTCGCGATCGCTAAGTAGCTGGATTTTTTAAGTCGATTAAAAAGATTTTAAACATTAAATAAACAGCCATTGAGAAGATGCTGCAGGATGTTCTCCACACCCCTCCTACTTCAGTGTCGGTTATCAGACCTTTGTACAGGGATGTTGTAACCGAGAAAAAGATTATAAATAAAAATAAAATAATTATTAAATGCGACGATGTTGATGTTTTTGATCGTGACTTAAAAAAAAACAAAAGGAGTCCATTAATGTGTCTTTTTATTTAAAAAAAGAATAAAAATACTGCCATTATTAATATGGCCTCAAAGACGGACTCTGATAAATTGGCAACGATTATTAGTGATAGAATTTCTCACGTTAATGTTCATCAGGGGAAATTGCTTGATCCTACTATTTTTATATTTCGTACTAACAATATTTCTGAAGATGATGTTAAACAGCATTTTCAAGTGTCATTTGGCAAAACACCTTTTACCAAGGTCACCAATCAGCGTTATAGTCGGATTTATGTTCGTCTTACTCCTTTGCAATACAAGAAGTTGCCTGAGGGAAAGCGTCTCACGATTAACGGGGAATCACTTGTTTTTGCAGAATCCATCATTGTGCTGACATAGGTGTTATTGCAGAACCCTATGTTTATCATGATGCTCTCTCTGTTCAACGTTCATATATTTATTACTTTAACAATAGGATAGCCTTTATTGTTAACGATAACATTCAGCATAAGTTACTGTTTTAAATGTAAATAACATAATTTTATCATCATTCTAAGGGAAATATTTGTTCATTTCTTGTTATTTGTCACCAAATAAAACTAAATTTCGTCATATGGATTTAATGGATTCTTTCGTTAAAGCGAATTGTCTGCTGTTCCCTATTTCGATTGGCGACTTTAATATAAGGTTGCCTTTCATGTTGGATAAGCAGACTTCTACACAAAATTCTGTAATGTTTACTGAATTTTTGCATTGCAATGATTTGGTAATCATGAACAGCAAAAAACCAACTTTTTCTAATTATAACGGAAAGAGCATCATTGACTACCTCATTGTTCATAGCAGAGTACAGTCTTTGATTACTTTCTCACTGAATAATTTGTACTTACTCCTCACGAAAATATCTGCTCTAATTTACCCGTTCATTCGAAAAGCGCTTTCAAGGCTTTAGACTAGAAAACATTTATTGATAATATTAATAAAAAATATATTGTATCCATGACGAGATTAATAGGTCTTCTGTTGATGTTCGCAGCTTAAATATCTCAGTTTCTAAGTTTAATATTTATCTATCAAGGAACCCTGTCACAGTATGAATTTACTGTTCCTAGCGTTGATTGGTGGAATCCTAAACTTCAATTATTGAAGGAAATGATTAATTCTGTTAGGAGAAGAAAAAATAAATGTAAAAGCATTGTAATACTTATTTATTTATAACTCTACTCTTAGAGTATTAACGTTGGAGAATAAAAAAACTATTTACTAAATCTAAATTAGATTCCTTGAGGAATTTTGTGCAGGATAGCACTGCATGGGGTCGCCCCTATAAATATATTTTTGTAAAAATAAGCCTATTGTGATTCTAGATACTACTGTAGGAAATTCATCTCGTTTCTAATGATACGGATAAGTGTAGCGCTTTCCTTGATCATTTCTTTCCACGATTACACGACGGACAACTTATTACTCTTTCAACTGTAAGTTCAGTTGTTCCCTCAGTTACTTGTGATCAGGTTACAAATATTGTTAAGGGCCCCGCCAATAATAAAGCTGCTTCTTTGGACAGAATTAATAATAAAGTTGTTAAATATATTGATGATGAATTTCTATTTTCAATAAACGTTTAAGTTTTAATCTTTTCCCAGATTATTGGAAACTGGTCAATATAAAAATTTTATCTAAGGTTGATAAAGACGCTTGATGGATATCGACCTATATCTTTATTAAATTCTATTGGCAAAGTTTTTGAGAAGGTAATCAATAAGTACATGTTAATGGAAGCTGGCCATAAGTGTGTTTTTCACTGTCATCAGTTTGGGTTCCGGAGAGTTCTTTCCACAGATAATGCTCTCTACAAGCTGGTTTCTAGTGTAAAGCACTCATTGGAATCTGGCTCGTCCGCAGTTGTCATTTTCTTCGATATTATGGGAGCTTTGTCCTAACGTATGTTTACACATACACATTCGAACTTACCATTCTGAAAGAATTTTTACCGTCTATACTCATCTACTGAAATATTACGTTTTCACCACCCTGTTAACAAAATTATACCATTTTATTAAACGAAGAACTGTTCTAGGTACAGATAAAAAATAAAGAGTTTCAGGAGGATTTCGATAATAACTATTATTATTAATATAAACATTTATAACTGGTAGTATATTATTATAAATTTTTAACCGCCTAAATGAACAACGAAGATAATAAATACATTTTTATAGGTACATTTCATAATTAACAAACATAAACATAAATCGAAGTTATCCATTTAGTTATAATCAAATATGCACAAGGAGAAAGACAAAAACTTCTTAATGTCAACCAGGAAGATCGGTATAAAAGGAAAGTAGTATATCATAATTATTGATTACATACATACATATATCATCTCTATAAACAAGTACGTATTGTAACCGTTTGTATACATATATACGTTCAACATACACGTATATTCAATTCGGCCAGTGAACAAAATTTTAATTAAAAATTAAACATACAGCCAGACGACTTAATTAAACAACCGGTATCTCAGACAACGGATTAATCTCCGAATATTTTAATTTTCTTTTTTTTTTGAAACTCATTTTTCACGAAGAAACCTCGCACACTAACCGACATTATATGGCGAGCATTAACGCGAGATTTATGAGTGAAAAATATTCCTAATAATATGGTAATGTATTTTGTTTTTCATTATAAATGCGTCCTGTTACGTTAGTACACAGTTACCGGTGTAGCTGATATTATTATTATTATTATTATTATTATTATTACTGTATTATCATCAACACTGTCGCTCCTAAAAGAACGGTCTCATTACACATTCACTTGTTTTAAACATAAATGTCATATCATATATATATATATGTATACATTTGTATATGTGTGTGTGCATAAATATTGAAAAAATTACTGGCAGAACGGGAACAAAATTCGCAACATATATATATATATATAAATATATATATACCATCTCGTAAAAACTTGTTGTAGAACTGGTGAAAGCCGTTAAAAAGTCCCCAACTTCGTAATCCCACTAAATTTAAAAGGCTGACATTTCGCCTCTTAAATTTCGTTCTGAATTTCAACTGGGTAACTACGAATATGAGTGCGTTTTTACATATTTTTAAATATATGTATATAATATATAGATTTACGTATTATATTAATATATATATATTAATATATATATATTAATATATATATATTAATATATATATATTAATATATATATATTAATATATATATATATATATATGTGTGTATATATACGCTTGGCGTGAGAGAAAGAAAGCATTAACGAATCGTTAACGTGAGAGCGAATGTAAGACTGATAGGACGGTGTGACGTCAACGTTAATATTAAAATATTAAAATATTAGCGGCGTACTACATGATGTATGGGGACGTTTTAGACACGCGCTGCGGTTTTACCTTCTCATTAAATAAATGTATATAGATAACGGCAGTTATACAAGGACACAGAAGCGGCCGAGAATAAATCCCAAAAATTTTAATGAAATTTTATTATTAAAATTATAAAGCGATTTTTTTTTGGCTTTTTCTCCGTTTAAAATATGGAAGGACAAAAAAAATTGCGTCAAATTACCGTTAATCGCGGCCTATTTTTTATTTTTATATTTCCGGAACGAGTAAATCAGTTTTCTACGTCCATATTCGGAGTTGGACGAATAAAGACTGGCTTCTTGTTTTTGCTCAAATTGCTCTCCTCCGAAATTAAGACGAGAAGAGGCTTTCCGAAAATTTGGGGAAAATTTTACACCGTACGAAGAACCGCTTAATGCGTGCAGATGAATAAGGAAACAGAGAAATCCAGATAGTCCTGGAAAACGGCGGTACATACGGATTTAAAAAAAAAAAAGTGGAAGCGAAGATGGAGAGATGAATTGGCAAAGAGTAAAGCCATTAATGCGGATATACCAGCATATGATCTCCGGGAATCGATCTATCACGAGACGGGAATGTTGCCGAATGAATAGATTCCGAACGGGACAAGGTAGATGTGCCTATACAACGAATAAATGGAACACGGCTTCAAATCCGTTATGCGAATGTGGGTAACTTTTCAAACTGTCAATCATTTGTACATTTGCAAAATATTCTCTTTAAATTAACACTAATAGAACATGCATAACGTCACGAATCCCTAGCGGATGTCTGAACTCTCGATAGATATTTAAGTATATTTCTTTTAGCTAGAATGAACGAATTCCAAAAAATGAAATTATCGACTTTCGATCGCGAAGTTTGAAGATATCGTAGTTACGCGACGGAATGAAGTGGTTAGGCAGCCCGATAGGTGAAACGAAATAAATTATATACCGCTCAATTCGAGAGTTCGGCGGATTAATTTGTCATTTATCTAGAACGTCCGATATATAATTATTAATTATAATGGAGTCCCGGCGTAACGGCTAAAAATCCGATTACAATAATAAATAATTCGACGTGTGCGTTCATAAGTATACACATTGAGAAATTATTTACGATCCACTTACATAAACCTACTCCAAATAGAGGCACGTGTATTCCTCGTCAGTTTAATAAATATACAATGTAAACTTTTAGGACCTAAAGCTGAGAGATACCGGCTTATAGGATATCAATCTGTCACTACGAAACAAGCTTTTAATATATATACAATTCTATGCTAAAACCGATATGGACCTACGCTGCACCACACTGTGTGTATGCGCAAAACAATCGAATCGGATGATCATCCAGCAGTTTCAGAACAAAGCCCTCAGATTAATATACCGCACGCTATGAACTGATCCATCGACATTATTCGTACCATCGACAAGGTCGTCGACATGAAAATCATATGATGCGTCTGTACGGACATTCTAATGAGCTAGCGGCAGCAATAAACCGGTGACAAGACGTCTGAAGAGGATCCAGATTCAAGATAGTGTAAATAAATAGGGCATATCAATGGTTGTGCTAAAAAAAAAAAAAGAACTTTACCGATTGTACAGAAACAAGAGGAACACACGCGCCCTCATCGCGTAATATAAATCTTGGAACGATCAAAAATATAACGCATAACAGCAATATCCTGAAAACATTGAAAGTTTAATGAATTTTAAGTTAAACATTTAAAAAAATTACAAAAAACACCCGAATACTTTAAACTAAAACGAAACTCACGCTCTTATCGTAAAGTACGTTCGATAAGTAACTTATTAAAGAAATATCTATTCTTCAAAAATAAGTATATCACCAGTAGCGAGGGAAACGTTTTTAATAGAGAATTATCGAAAGTCAATGGTGAACTTTAACCTGAAGAGGGTTCGATCGTTGGTTCACTGAAAATCTATTAGATCGTTTATTTGGTTTCGCTACTGTGTTGCACGTTATTCATATTAAAATTATTCAACCGTAGAAATCTTAATTTGGCTACTTTCCTTCTGTGTAGTGTAGGGACTTCGCATCCGTTACATTTCGCAACGTAACTCATATATATATATATATATATATATATATATATATATATATATATATATATATGAGTAAGTATCTGATATACGGTAATATAGATATTTTAAAAATATACGCCGAATTTTGTCAACTAACCTGGTGTATTTATTACAAATACGGATGCTAAACAACTGAACAGTATTCTAACAGAGTATAGCGCATTACAAAGCGATTGAATAAGTATAAATTTCTTATAATAAAACCTAGCATTTTATAACAATATCTAACAACATCGCTTACATGCGTAGAAAATCTCAAATTGTCTTCAACGTAAACGTCCAGATCCCGCACCGCAGATTTGTTAATTATCCGCTTACCATCATCCAAAGAGTATCTCTATTTCTATGCCGTCGGAAATTTAAATAAGCGCAAGCGCATTTATTATAGTTGAAAGGTAAACGATTCACTACAAAACCAACTTATTTAAAGTCTTCTTACGATACTTCACAGTTAGGTTAGGAAAATACGTTTATTTCGAGGTCGTCCGTAAGTAAAAGAAATTTTGAGTACAGGTTTTTCCGATATCGTCGATAAAAATTATAAATTAGAAAATTTTGACCTTGTGGAAACCGTGAAGTAGGCGAATATGTAAGGGCAGTCGTTATAGATTGCATAGATTTCACGGTTATATAAATAGGATTCACACAATATTATAAAATCTTTCGATAGTCTCACGAGCAACCTCAGTTTATCCCGGTAGTTGTGAGAGTTTAAAAATGTCAAATGTTTCACTATAATCATTGTGAATATTAGAAATGTGTAAATCGCGAACCACGATTACAGAAATCTGATCAGTGTATGTAACTAGATTTGTCACAGTGGACTTGTTTTCTAAATCCGTGTTGCTCAGGTATGATGTTAGTTAGATAACCGTTCAACCTAACGTATATTATAGAGATTCTAATAATTTACCAGATGTACAGAGTATAGAGAGATAGGTCGATAATTGGCGATTAGCTGACGATGTTCATACACATATTTCTATTCGTAACAATTTACGTTTCTACAATACAAAACGTAAAAGTCCCCTAATTTTCCAAGTAGCTATTTCGGATCTGACTTTCGCCAAATTCCTAGTCGCATTTTTTCCACGAGCTGGTTTGTTCTACTCGCATTACGAGTGAGCATATTTTCCTTGTTATGTGTCCGAAAAATTCATTCCCGTTAATTCTGGTTAATAAATGGACTTTGAATTTCGAATCTTCCAATATAGCGATATATATTAAAGGTTTGTTGGTTATGTTTTGCTTTTTAAATAGTGTCGGATTAAAATATTTCTCAAACGAAAACACGTATTAATTCAATTTCGGCGTAATCGTTACGATTTGAACAGAAAACACACAAGTAGGTAATTACGCGTCTACGTTATGTCTGAGCAGCGTTCTGGGCATATTTCGAAAAGTGTGGTGTACAAACAGAAAAATTTTGAATTTTAACGACGGTCGGAGCACAAAGAGGTGTCAAATATATTAAAATAACATCGTACATGTCGGAGATGTAGGTAAAATAGAGTGTTATATATCGTACACGGGGCTACTTCGTACACGTACACACAAGCATAGGTCGAGTATAATATTTGGAAAGATAAGGAGTAAAATTCGAGTTGTACTTCGATGACGGACACAACAAATGAACGATGTGTCAAGTGTAGAAAATAACATAGCGCATATAAAGGAAATATTTGAAACGATAGAATAATAAATATATCTATCATCACGAAACGAACATGTGTATATATATATTATATATATATTGTATATATGTGTATGTTATACATATATATATTTTACACATTGACGTACACATACTTGCAAAAAACTTTATTTTTTTATTTTTTATTTTTTTCATTTTTGGACAGAAATATGATTAGCAACGTGTTCCTGTCTGTATATCACGACATGCGACAGAACAGGCGATAACACACTTTCAAAGCCAGGTTACGGCAAAAGCCTAATCTGGACATTTTTCAACAATCCATCGCTTCAAATCTTTTGTTCGGAATATGTATGTATAACACTTGCATTAATATAATAACACTTAGCCTGTCGGAAAGACGTCTGTTATTATGGTCATTTCAAAGGTACGACATTTTCATTTGCGCTCTGTTTGAAATCATTCATTTCCCGTTGTCATCTCCTATTTACATTTTTCATTCGGAATGTTATATTTACATTTTTAGACGTCGTTCCTACGATAATGGGGTGAAGTTATTATGACCGAATAAAATCCCTCTCATATAGCCATTCTAGGGGGCTACTCTAGTTTAATTTGGACTCGTCGACTTGTCATTTTCATTTTTTCCCAATCCACCCATCCTTAAAATTCCTCCTCGAGCGTTTCGAAACACATATTTCTCGCTACGCCGGCAAATTGCTATTATTATTATTATTTTTAAAAATAGTAATTACGATTTATGGTTAAAAATAAAATCGCGATAATTTAATTTAAAATTGTAAAAGAACGGAATCGTAAAATATTTTAACTGTTTTTTTTTTTTTTATTAGCGTTTAAGGTTAATATTTACAATTGCGGCGTATATGCTTATAACTAACGTACACGATGATGGCTCTGTCAGTCGGAGTTCTTAGTATAGCCCTCTAAAAAAAAGCTATTCCGTATCGGCTTAATAAATTGTAGATTAGCCGTTTGCAGTAGGTAACTGAGATTCTATTCGCCAATATAAGCCGGATACTTTCGATCTGCCTGCGCTTCATCTTTACACGAGAGGTCGAGAGCCCAGACGCGTATTAAGATATTTGGCCGAGATAGCTTACGGAATAGGTTCGCTTCGAATATGGCTACAATGAAACGAATTTACACGTCGCAAGCTGAACATAACGTGTTGAGATTTACGTTTATCGAACTTAATTTTCTAGCCACTTGAAAATACGATCTAGATGACGACGTAGCAGGTTTTCTCTTGCTTTCTGTAGATTACCACTGTCGGAGAGAATGCCGGCAAACGTAACTGTAATCTGATAGGTCCAACGACACTACCCTGCGGAACTCCAGCCTGTATCAAATGATACCTTGATTTATCATCTCCGTGTGCTACCCGAAATTATCATGCTGTTCAATCGCCCTTTATTTGCTACACAGTAGCGGTGGGCGTACAACTATTTTTACCGAATCGATTCTTGTAGGTCTGTTCATCTAAAAGAGCAGATTTTTGAAAATCAACTCTCGATAGTCGGTAATTCTAAATATGTTTCCGATGTATGGAGTAGCATCATGGATCTGATCTCGCAAATTCGCAGTGAATTATTCAAATATTTATGCAACCTATTAAAAATCATATAGAATCGTTAAAAAAACAAAACAAAAATATTACACAAAATATTACTTTATATTTTCACCTACTGGAGTCATTTTCATTAATAGCCTTATTTACCAAAGTGTATAACTTTGTGCAAAAAATTGGAATCTGTAACTGAAAGTCTATATTGTATATATATTAATATATATATATATAAAAAGCAGAAATTAGGGTCGAATGAACTGAATCTGAAAGTAAGAGGGGTGTACTTTCTCCATTGCTTTTTAATTTATACACAGAGTCAATTTTTAAGGAAATCTTTGATTAAAAATAACGGTATAATCAAAGTGAACGGCTAGACGATTAATAACACACGGTAATGCCGATGACACTTTTATTGTAGTAAATAGCCACGACGATTTACAGAAAACGGTAGATAAACTTGCTACCCACAGCAAACCTTTCGGACTATCGATCAACAAACTTAAAACAAAATTGATAGTTTTTTCAAAGAAACCAAGGAAATGCTCGATACGGTTAAACGATACAGATGTGGAGTAGGTTTCAACTATCAAATACTTAGGCATCAACGTTGGGGATAGCTGTAAATCAAAGAGAAATGGTCACAAAAATTAAAAACGTGTTGCCTAGAAAAGAATACAATTTAGTCCTACGAGATTAAGAATGGCAAAATATCTTTTCAGTTTTGCTATAAAGCTGGTGAGAAGCGCATCGATGTACCTGTATAGATGGATATCGAAAATTCCTTGGATACCGAAAAAAGACGTTCTTAATAAAGTGAATAAAACTAATTCAGAATTATTCATCGGTATTCGAGAAAGGAAGCTGCGATAACCTAGGACACATTGTGAGAGGACGTATGAAATATTGCAGTTAGATGGCGGATGAAGAAGACAGATATATATATATATATATACATACAAGAAAAAAGAACTCGAAGTAAATTTGCTTATATTATAACTGTCTTTGAATGAACTTTAACTGTTTAACACTAAGAGAGTGTGGTTAGCATTTTACAATCGTTATTAATATAGTAGTAGGTAAATACTCCTAGCTGGGAAATTGGCTATAGGAGAAGAATGTTTAATAAAAATTATATCATAAAATAAGTTTACACATATCCATGTTGTCGAGTATCATTCGTGAGATTTTTGTTCGTTCTTAACATATTTTCATCATTTCCCATGTTGGAGCTTATTATTAGAAGATTTCGTATAAGGTTTCATCATAATTTAGCCCCGTCCCCGTATCCGAAGTTAGGCGACTCTACTTACCTATACATATTTCGTTGTACGGTGTAAGTAGCGTACGATACAATCGTAATATGGCGTTAGAGACACACACACCCGAGAGTGCTGATTGTATACGTTTCGTTGTCACGACACAATGCAACACTCATTTTGTAGCGTATACTATATTGTTACTAACGCGCTTATAGTGTTGTTCGCGGTGGTTTGCTGTTGCACGGCTACAATATTAGAATTTTAATTTTCGAATGACAATTTTTGCGTCGTCGATCGTATTCGAACTCGGTGTCTTCCGTATAGAAGTCTGTGCTTTATCGGCTATCCCGACGACTTTAAAAGTTTAGCGTCGTTAGCTATATGAATTTTCTCGATTGGCCGGCTCATTATCCTTTGGCCTAAAATGTAATGTACTATACGAATCGAGAGAATTGAAATTTCTGCCGGTTAAGCACTGGTCGAATTGCGTAGAAAATTACCATGACGATAAAATATTGTAGATTTACGCTACCGCGAATTTCGTCTTATCTACAGTACGGTTTTTTAAGTTATAAGAGTTCGCAAACATATTTACATATACATACTTACATACATATATATATATGTATACGTAGTTTCCTTTTTATGAACATGCATTAATATTGTAATTTTATATATATATATATATATTATTATAGGTTAATGTAAATTCTGGTTAGCGTGACTAAATTTTTGAACGAGATATTTCTTTTTGGCTTTATACGTGGAGAGTTAATGAGACGTGTTTAGGTGTGTTCAACCTGGAAGGCTGTACCCGGTTATAGTAGAATAAAAATTATACAGTCGGTTATTTCTCACAATTTACGAATCGCATTGTACACGCGTGCATTTCGGGGGAAAATCCTCGGGCGGTTTTCTCTTTTTGGAATAACTATTATTTAGTTCGTCCGTTAATCCGTACTAGACAACCAATAATTACGTTGTCTCTTTAGGGCGTTCCCTGGTCCTAATTTTCCCCTGGAATTATTAAGCGCGTTGTATATTATATATATATGTATATATGTATATATATACACGAAATGGAGGAGAGAATGAATGACGGATTGTTGCGTGGAAATAATGTATCGTCTAATAAGCCGATATCCATTTATCAATAGCGGGGTTTTTCGTGTTTTTTATTTCGTTATGTTCTATATTATTATTATTAATAATAATGTTATTTTAAACCGCACTATGTAATCGATATCAAAGTTCATTTGTCAGACGGTTCACTACGATAATTAAGATCTCCAAGCGTGACTAGACTATCGCCTTATAAGGTTAATTCGAATTTTAGGAATTGTTCACTTTCCCAGAAAGTAGGAAAATATTTCATTTATTTTTTAAAAATAAATAAATCCGTAAATGATAATTTTTCACCTAACCCCGTTCTTTGAAGCTTTCGGTTAGACTAAGATTTCGAACTTTTATAAACCAACCTTGAGAGTTCAACACTAAGACCCTACCCGAATTGAAAAATGTGGTGAAGTCAAAAATCGTCGAAATATTATTTATTCACAACAAAGGTCGGTATTAAGCTCGATCGTGTATGGAAAGATCACGTGATCACTGAAATAATAAAACCAATACTCCCAAAAAGGTTGGTTTTTCCTATAGGCTTCGTATGGTTCTGAAACCCGGACGATTAACAAATCGACGAGGATTTCGACATGAAGAGATATCGAAAAAACATTCTGCGGACGGCTTCTAGAACAAACGATTCCGTTTTAAAGGGCATTAAAATCGAAGCCAGGCATCGGTTGTTACCAACTATTAAAGACGCGTGCTGGGATTTTTCGTACATACGATACTCGAAAACGGGCTGTGGACGAACTGATCATCCTACAGCGAAAGATCAATGGAAAAAGGAAGAAAGGTAAACCGATGACATATCAATCGAATCACGAAAATAGGTGGATTGGATTTACAACGGATTACGGATTATGAATCGACACAAGTGACAAGGTCACCACAAAGGAGAATATTTATATATATATATAATATATATATATATATATATATATATATATATATATATATATATATCCAGAGAAGACGGATGGTTTTCTTGTTTTTTTGAATAACTCAAAAACCACTCGACGACGAAAATTTTCGAATTAAATTTTATTTAAAAATAGGAAAACGAGAGATTTAGCTTACAATCATTTATGGAACACAATATCGTTCGCATGATTTGCAACAATACATTCATTCAATCTTTATACAATTTTCGACGACTTTTTCGAACATAGGTTGCTGAATTTTTGGAATTTCTTCGGAAGTTTTCAGGTCTTAGATATCCGCACAAAAAAATTACGTAACTTTCGAATTGTTTTCGAAACTCTCTTTGTAGAATGGGATGTATAAATAGGATTTCAGACTCGATAACGATATCGCGACATGCTGTATCAACCTACTGACTTTCCACGTGTTCTATCTTATGCGCCTCGAATTCAATTAATTCCTGTTCATTTCGCAATTTCACCCTTCCACCAAAACGACTGTGAATCTGCCACCGCAATGCATCGTACGTTTGGTCCACTTATCATCGTCCTGTTTCGCGGTATGTTCTGCCCAACTTCATTTTAGCTTGGCTATTCGTTCCACCGCATCCGGTAATTTCGTTTGTTGTCTCATCGATAAAATCGTCTCTCGCGCTTTTCGAGTCTGATATGAAGGATAATTCTTTCGTACGCCATTTGAGTTTCCCTAATTATTCTAACTCTTCTTTTAGTAAAACTACATGTTTCAGCTCGTTAGGACCAAACTCTTCGATTTGATTATAGTTTACAAAAAAATAAAGTTAAGCGTATCAGCTCCCTTTTCGATTAACTTCTTCCGATCACTGTCGTCACATACTGATCACTATAAAAAAAAAAAATCTAATAGGCTCAATTTACACTTCCAAAGTATTGCGTATGTCTATCCTCAAATAAACTACATATTTCTGAAAAGACTACCGTCTGTAATCTTATATGGCATTTTGAACTCCAAAAAATCTCTTCGATTCACACGGATGACCACTATTTCTTAAACTTATAGTCGAGCTATTACGGTACTGCATAGTTTAAACGTGTCATGAGAATAAAACATTCGTCAGAATTATATACCGGAGAATATATAAAAAGAACTAGATTATGCTCAGTTTGGGTTTAGGAGGAATCTAGGTACCAGAAACCCAACGTCAGGACATTAGCCGACCGTTGTAGAGATGTTGCATTATTTCCAGTGTATATATATATATATATATATAAGAGCGCCCATAAGATACGCGGATGTAATTAAAAAAATGACAAACACCACGTCGATTCAGCGATTTATTCAATACGCGGAGAACAGAAACGCATGGCGAGCAAAAATTCGGCAAATTAAGGTTCACGATTTCACGATGCTCGGATCGAGCAAACGATGAAGAAGAAGAATATATATATATATATATTAATTATAAACAAACAAAATAAAACACAATCACTAAAAGTTTTTTAATCGCGAAGCTTTTCGACAGTTACGTCATTTTCAAGCGCGAACTAAAAATTATTACATCTTTTTGTATATATATACAAAAAGATGTAATAATTTTTAGTTCGCGCTTGAAAATGACGTAACTGTCGAAAAGCTTCGCGATTAAAAAACTTTTAGTGATTGTGTTTTATTTTGTTTGTTTATAATTAATTAATAAAATCACTACTCTCCAATATATTCAACTTTATATATATATATATATATGTATATATATATATATATATATATATATATAATATATATATACATATATATACACACACACATATATATATATATATATATATATATATATATATATATATATATATATATATATATATATATATATATATATATATATGAAAATGCATTCGATTCGGTTGAGATATGGGCAGCACTAACAGCGCTGGATAAATGCGGAATTGATAACTAATATATTCAAATTATCAGGAACCTATACAAATCAGCTACGATTAAAGTACGATTGTAGGATAACACTGATCAGATCGCTCTGAAGAGAGGCGTTAGCCAAGGACGACACAATATCACCTAAATTGTTTCTAGCAGCCTAAGAGGAAATATTTAGAGGCTTGAACTGGGAAGCAAAGGGAGTGAAAGTAGACGGAGAATATCTCACCCACTTAAGATTCGCAGATGATGTACTGTTCAGCAATAACATGGTAGACATACAGACAATGTTACTGGAAACATCCAAGAAAATAGGATTGAAAATAAATCTACAAAAAACAAAGATAATATCTAATACAGCTGGTATGATGCCAATAATGATAAATGGGAACGTAATAGAGGTAGAAGATTATATACATCTGGGGCAAGAAATTAGCACGAAGAAAGAAAAATGCTGTATACAGAAATATCAAGAAGAAAAAATCTGGCACGGATAGCGTTTGGAAAATTGAATAACGTATTTCGTAACAAGGATACACCAATCAACATGAAAAAGAAAACATATGACCAGTTTATCCTACCGGTATTGTCATATAGAGCCGAGATTTGGGTATTCACAAGAGGAATCATAAAGAAAATTAGGAAAGTGTAAACGTCGCAAGAAAGGTTTATAATCAACATCTCAGATTCAGAGAAAGACGAAGGTTCGCCTGGGTCAGAAAGCAAACAAAATTGATAGACGTTATAGAACACATTGCCACAAGGAAATGGAGCTGGGCTGTCGCCCGAAGGCAGGATAACAGGTGGTCCAAGAAAATTTTACAGTGGTGGCCAATAGAGATATGTAAAGGTGTAAATACAAGGTTGTATCCTGTCGCCATTGTTATGTAATATACATGTCAAAAAATTTTTGGAGAAGTGCAAAAGAAATATTAAAGTAAATAGAAGACTAGTAAACAATATCAGATATGCAGATGATATCATTTTAATATCGAATAGTATAAAAAAATTACAGAAATTCGCCGATATTTTCGCAATAACAGGCAAAGAATATGGATTGCATCTGAATATTTCCAAAACAAAGTACACGGTAATAAAAAACACGATAACGACACCAGTAACTGCTGATGGATGAACAGAAATGTATGGGGAATATCGACTGTAACATGTGGAAGCCAATATTCCTACCACTAAAATATAGAAGACAAACATTCATGCTAAAATATTATATCAAACTGCTGTCCACTTCATCCCACCCAGTCTACAATAATATAACAGAAAATAAATTACACCATCTGTATCGAAATAAACCTAATGCTTCTAAATCTACAACCGTCCGTATTCATAACCTCTTAGATAGACTTCAATACACCTTACCCAAAATAAAAATAGAAACTAACCTACCTAAATTACCCCCATCGACCAAAGTTACTGCAATGATAAATGTGGACCTAAAAAAATATATAGTAAAAATTTTCAACATCACCGCACATCCTGAAAACTAAATTTAACGAACTTGTCTGTAGAAACTACGGAAACTTAAATATACACCGACGCCTCTAAGACGCTAAACCAAACCATTTCTGCTTACCTTATAAAGGGCAGAACACAAGCATACCACTTACCTACTGGCCATCTGTGTACACAGGTGAATTAATATACAAAGCGTTAAAAAATATAGACAAAGAGAAACGCGAAAATAAGTTTATAATATGCTCCGACACTCAATATCCGCTCTACAATAGATTCAGAAACTGATTAAAATTACTAGCTTAGATATTGTAAACATAAAATTCATCATCCGTAAACTCATACAGAAAAAAAAACCAAATAGTGTTTCTTTGCACTCGAGAATCACAGGAAATGAAATAGTCGATAAAGTCCACCAGAACAAAATCGAAAAAACATAAAAATGATAAGATCCGCACTGACAAATAAGCTTTACTCAGTCATAATATAAAAAGTCAACGCTTTATATCAGGAATATTGGGAGACAAATTGCGCTTACACACATCTTTTCAAATCGAACCAATCTTAGGACACTGGAAAACCACAGAACAAAATAAAAAGCGCGACGAAGTAGCTATAACTAGATTACGACTAGGCCACACGCTACTTACATCACAATACCTACTAAACAATATGCTTCAAAATGCCCAACATTCCAATATACACCACATACTACTGGAATGTGTAAAATATGCAAACCATCGAAACCTTTACAATACATCGACCAGTTCACTAGGAGAAATACTACCTCAAAAAATAGATATATTATTAAAATTTCTGGCAGACACCGGATTAATTAATGTCATATAACCCTACCCTTAGACGCGAATGTTCTTAGTAACCGAACGTCTGTAAATAAAAGAAATAAAAAAATAAATTAACAACGGGATACGAGCAAAATTCGGATTGAGATAGCCGTTGATATATTTTTTAAAGCTTCAGACTATTATGTAGTAAAAACATAAGTATAGAATTAAAGCTAAGGCTTGTAAAATGTTACGTATTCGCGATACTGCTGTATGGAGTTGAAAGTTAACGAAGGAGTAAGAGAAAAAAAACTATATGCCTACGAAATGTGGCTGTAATGGACTGACAAGATAAGAAACTGGGAAATGTTAAATCGTTTAAATAAAAGTAGAGAAATAGTAAAAGAAGTCACACATTGAAAACTGAAATATTTTGAATATATAATGCGACACTCGAAACGGTATAAAATAATACATATACTATAAAGATTTTGGTCTATCTATTAACTGTAACAAGAAGATGTTATAGAAATACCTACGACTAACACAGAATATATTATCGATGGAAATATATTAAACAAAATGAAAGAATTTAAGTATCTGGGAAGTATTATTAGCAATGACGGCGCGGTCTAAATGAGAAAATTTCATATAGAATTAGAAATGCAATGATATCATATAAAAGGCTTTCTAGACGAGTTTTTAATAATAAAAGTTTAACAACGACTACTAAAATGATCGTGTATAAAACTGTAGTAATGCCAACCATGTTATATGGCGGAGAAACCGGGCCAATAAAAATTAATCAACTTAAAAAGTTAGAGATCTGCCATTTTAGATTACTGAGACGGATTCTGCGAATTAACTTGAAAGATCACATATCGAATGAAAAGGTACTACAAATGGCCAGCTGTTGTTCGATTGAACTAGCGAAGTCTCACCTAAGATGGATTGGCCACGTCATGTAGATGAAGAACGTATTCCGAAACGTATATTTTACGGAGTAATAAGTAATGGTAAAAGACAATGTGACCGTCCAAAATTTCGATATAAAGATATGATTACAAGGACAAAATTAAGAAAGCAGGAATGAATCCGCGAAAAGACATTACTTGGGAGGTAACGGCCAAAAATCGGATCGAATGGAGATCAGATGACATCGTGAACCAGCGGCTTGTATACCGGAAACCAAAGAAAAGGAATAAACAACATATTGACGCCGTTGTCGGCAGAACAGAAATCCGATGCTCGTTTTGCGATTTCGCAACTTATTTTAAAATTGGTCTGATCTCGCATATGCGACACAAGCATTAAATAACATGAAGAGCGTGATAAATGACATACTCGTAATCGAGTAAGCTAGATTATTATTATTATACATATATATATCACGATATGCTTATATCGACTTACTGCTGGATGTAGGTATTCTCCAAACTTCCCTAAAGATTCCTATCTTGTGCGGCTCAGATCTAATTGACTCCTGTCAATTTAACAACATTATGCCCCACCTAGCCATAGGCCAACTTCGCGGACGCCGGTGCCAATTGGCCACCACTTTAATATCTGCTTAGTCCATCTTTCATCTTCCTGAAATGTGCGGTCAATTTCAACTTTGGTTTAACGATCCGCTCCATTGGGTCTACTAATTTCGTCTGTTCCCTAATCCATATAACCGTCTTGCGTTTTTCAAGCTTGATTCTAAGAATAATCTTTCGGTGAACCGTTTGGGTTATCCTAATTCTTTTAGCTATCCCTTTAATAAGGCTCAATGTTTCAGCTCCATATGTCAACACACATTGATTATACAGCTTACTTTTTTAAGTTTATTAAGTATTTTCCTATTTCTGAAAACGTTCCCTAATTTCTCAAATTCCACCCAGGCGAGCGATATTCTTCTTTTAGTTTCCAACTTCGTTATATTATTCCTATCCATAGTAATTTCCTGTCCCAGTTACGCGTTCAATTTTTTCGCCGTTTACAGTTAGTGCCCGTATCTTCCGCGGTGTTCATCATAATTTTTTTGTTTTTGTATATTTATTTTAAGTCCTATTTTCGCAGAACACTTATCTAATACTTTTTGTAACGATTACTCTTAATTAAGTGAGGTCCGAAGGATCGAAGAAAACACTATGAGATTGCAGTCACGAAGAATATTATTTTACGAGGTAAAGGAAAAAGACCACCTAAATAGAATATGGAGTAATAAAATATTAGGTTTATAGTAGCATACATAATGATACAGTTACATCGGAACCAAATGCTTAAACTCATATAAATTTGTGCGAGTTTATTCGAAAATACGCTACAATATCAGAAGGAATTGGTGGAAAAATTGAGAGCCGGAATGCCAAAATAAATTGGACAAAGCTGCCATATTAATTGTGGAAACAATACGGGAATGTTCATGTAAGGTGGCCTCAAAAAATAAATCTATAAGAAAGGAAATTAAGTACTAGAGCTCTAATGCAACAAATATGTGCAATGAAAGTGGAAATGAATAAAAAGTTAAACGAGTGCGGGCGGAATTGAAAAACTATTAAAAGTGATATTCTAAGTTTAACGCCCATCTAATAAAGAAAAGAATTTAAGGAAATAGAGGTCTGAAAGTATTTAAAAACGGATTATAATATAGTACAAGAATATTAACAAAGATAACAAACTATGACGGGAAAATTGTCGAGGACATAAAAAAAATAACAAACGAAGTTGACAGATAATTCACGGATATAGCACCAAAGTATCGCCAGAAGAACAATTTAGAAACATCGGTTATAACGTAATGAACAAAAAGGACATTCCCGACATAACTAAAGATGAAGTCAGATACACCCTGAAATCATTGAAGAAAAATAAGGTACCGACAAAATATTGCCACACATGATGCAATTATATATATATATTTTATATTCGATTTTGGCCATCTATGGACCACGGAAAAGCTATTCGCATGATGTTAGAAGTCAATTCTGTTCTTTCTTCACGTTCCTTTGTCCAGTATTCTTTCATCCGTTTCGAATGAGTCTTTTTTCTTTCTTCCGTCCACGTTCGCCCTGTCTTTTTAGTTACAGGCTCATGAAATCCTTTGTAATGACGGGATCCTATGTCTAAACTTGTTTCTATCTTTGATTTCTTCATCAGATAGTGCCATATGTTCCACATCCTTTTTGATTTGTACCATCCATGGCACTCTACTTTTCGGATAAGTCAAACACCTTTTTGGTAAGACGGTTGTTGTCTATTCTTTTTTATGTGCCCATAAAATGCGACTCTTCTTTCCCTTATTGTGTCGCTAACCTTTTCTATTGTTTCGTATATTTCCCTGTTGCTTCTTAATTTCCAATATTCTTCACCCTCTCTAGGGCCTAATATTTTTCGTATTATTTTCCTTTCTTTGATTTCTAATTGCTGTATTTCCTTGTTAGAGGTCAAATTTAGGCATTCGGCTGCGTACAGGCACTATTGATCGTGTTATAGTGTCTTATTTTGGAATTTCTGGATATTGGCTTTTTATTATATGTGCCCCTTGTTAGTTGGAAAGCCATTTCCAATTTCTGTTTTCGTTCCAGCATCAATTTTTTATCTCCCGCTTTCACTTGAATCATTTCCTCAAGATATTTAAATTTTTCTACTCGTTTGACTATTCCATTCTTAACTTTTATAATGTTGGGAGCATTTTTATCATTAGTCATAAATTTTGTTTTCTCAAAAGATATTTCCAGTCCGACCTTTGCTGCCATAATGCTTAATATTTCAACTTGGCGTCTGGCTTCTTCTATATTTTCTGACAACAATGCTAGGTCATCTGCAAACGCGAGGCAGTCAATCTGTAGGTTATTATTCTTCCTTCCAATGACCACTTTCTTGATTCCTTCCTGTTCTGAACACTTCTTTCACTCCCGTATTACCTTTTCCAAAACGCATTTAAATAATACTGCTGACACTCTTGTCGTACTCCAGTTCCTACTGTAAACGGTTCGGAGACTTCATTTCGAAATTTAAATTTGGATTTTGTATCCGTTAATGTTTCTTTGATTAGAAATCGTAACTTTTCATGGACTCCAAATTCTTCCAGGATGTTCAGGAGGGACGTTCTATCAGCTGAATACTATGCTGCCTGCTCTTAATTTTTTGTAGTTCAATAATAATTTAAGATTCAAGATCTGCTCCGCACAGTATCTTCCTTTGCCGAAACCAGCTTGATACTCGCCCAGTTGTTTTTCCACCTGTTCTTCTAGCCTCCGGAGGATAGCTTTCGAGAAGATTTGATACGTTATTGGCAGAAGCGAAATTCCTATGTAATTATTCATGTCTGTTTTTTCTCCTTTTTTACGTATTGGGCACATCAAGGCCGTTTTCCAGTAATCCGGTATCTTTTCTTTTTCCCAGAACCCTTGTATTATTCTCTATAATTTCTTCACAATCTCGACCGTTGCTAGTTTCGACATCTCCGCTATAATAACGTCATTGCCGCATGTTTTGTTATTCTTGAGCTTTTGGATATGTTCTTTAATCTCATCGAGATCTGGAGCTCTGGAATTTTCTCTTGTTTTTGGTTGACTCCATCGTTCAAATCTCGTATCTGGCTCTTTGCGATTTAAAAAGTCCTTAAAATAGTCTGTTAGAAATCCTACTAAAAATCCAGAAGCGTCTGTTCTCCATGCTAAGAGCGCCTGGAATTTCACTCTGAGACTTACAATCTCAGTTTTAATATCGAGTTAGTGCCCATTAAGAGTGCTAGCTCCACAAAAATCAATTTCAAACCATACGCATGATGGAAAAGTATATATATATATATATATATATATATATATATATATATATATATATATATATAGTTTTCAACCCCTTCCAGGTTTTAATCGAATAGGATAGTAATGCGGTCAAAGCGTTAGTGTTAGTGGGTCTTTCCAATATAAAACTATTGATTGATTGACCAGAACCATTTTCACGTGTAGATCTTCTGGGAGTAATATTTCCGCGTTCGATGATAATTTATGCGTTAAGTTAATATTTAAAAAGCATTCGGCTGGTAAGTACATTTTAACGACTAAGATTATAATAATACGTCTTATTTTTGTAAAACGGATCTTATCAAATCATTATACTTGAAAAAATGAATTATACTTTACCTCAATAATTCCCTGACTGTATTTGAACATATTTGTAAAATATTATTTGGTGAATATGTATGTAGATTATATATATATGTACCTAATGTACAACACACACACATATACATATATACGTATATATATATATGTATAGTGTGCGTTGTAAAAAAGATATTACTTATTATTTTTGAAAAACGTTACTTTAGATATGTTAATAGCTGACTAGTTTTTACTATTTCAACTTGCTATATTTCGGTGGTGGCTGACACAAAAAAAAAATTATTAACATTTGGAATACATAATGTAACGAGTTTTAAGAACAACGTTTAACATTACGAAATCTATTTCGTCTACGTGCAGTTTATATGCACGTATACATATATATATATATATGTGTGTGTGTGTGTGTGTGTAAATATTCGTGTTTGTGTGGATTCGTAAGTGAATATGTCAACGAAGGCAGTGTTGCCAGTAGTGCAAAACTCGATGATCGCTTTTCGTTGCTAAATTTTAACATTATTTTTATGACTCAAGTATGTTTAACACACACACGAACAAGTAGGCGCGCATATGTATCTATACATTTTCTTCTTTTTTTATACATCGAGAGGGCGTAGTGATATTAAGAAACAGCCGCATATGTTATGAATCTCAATGTTGTCCTGTACTGTGCAGCCAGCAATGCTTGATGCACGTTTAAGTCAACTTGACAGTTTAGTAAATTCAACTTTGTATTCAGTGTCCGTCGGTCTAACTGTAGCATGGTTAATGTGACCATACGTCCCGTTTTAAACGGAATTGACCCTTTTTGTGGTATTTCGTCTCGGTGTCCCCGATGAAAGCTTCGGCCACACAGAATTATCCGGTTTACAGACGACGTTTAATTTGGCCGAAGTAAAAATTATACAAAAACCCGATACAGCGCCTAAATTTTAACCGGCAGATCGGAATAATTTAAACGTTTCGACAGAAAAACGTTGGGTGGAAGTATTTAAACATTTCCGGACGTCTTTAAATTTTGCATTTTAATGGAATATATTTTATATCTGCCTGGAACGAATGCCGCCGGTAGAAAGAGTATTCTGTTTAGTGAACAAAAAATTATGTACATCGGAAAAAACTCAGCTTCAAGCGGCTGTCCTCAAAACTATGTTGATAACAAAGGTGAATTTTAAAAATAAAACTGACAAGAATTTCATTCTTATTTTGAAACATCATCGGCTATATTGAAACAAATATGCTCGTCTGAAAAACCTAACAATAATTAGCTAATTAGCTATTCTTGAGTATTGCCGAGGTATTATTTGATCGCAGGTAGCTATTATTTTTCTAAATTGTAATAATCAAATCAAATCAAATCAAATCAAATTTATTTGTATTCAATACAATACAATACAATACAATGCAATTTAATACAATTTCAATTACAATTTCAATTTAAATTAAAATAATAATAATAATAATAATAATAATAATTGTAACAAAAACCGATTCATGTAACAAAAACCGATTCAGAAATTGCATGTGAACACTAAAAAAACTGGTTATGCGCATAAATGCGCGAGTACCAGCTCTATTTGTAATTTATAACTTATAAAATACACAAATAATAATAATAATAATAATAATAATAAAGATATTAATAAGTATAAAATATTTTTTTTTATCGTTGACATAGGCAGCGAAGATTCGAACGAAATAACGTATAGCTGTGCCCAATGCGTAAAAAGGAAAGAATACGAATTAGGGCGTATATATATTATAACGTACTCAATCCGAAGATCGAGCAGTATTTAATCTCTCGTCGTGGTTCCAAAGTTATAACGTTCTACTGGATGAGTGAACTGTCTTATATAATACTTATTCCGTCGTGCACGCCAAGTTATAACGTACCGAGGGGTAGCTATTTATAATGCGATTGTGGTGATGATTTGAAATGTTTTAGATATGAGAACCTAATTTAATTTATTTTTGTTTTATTTTATCTCGATGAGATCGAAAATCACGATTAAAGCGTCTAATTACTGCAGTTAAAAAAATACATATAACGAGCAAATCACGATATTCATAATACATAAACATATAAAACATGTATAATATTTATATAAAACAATTTTAAATGAAAATGTATGCGCGTATTATATATATATATATATATATATATATATATACAAAAAATAATAATAAAATCGATAAAATCGTACGACCTGAGGTATACCGCAGGTAGGACCGATGGTGATGCTGCATGACGAAGGCGTATCATATATCCGAAATCCACTGTCGTCCTGATTCCCGTATTTGATTTTTTAATATTATTATTATTAATTGATTCTTTATAGTCTTTATTTAATTTCCGATTGTTAATTTTAAAAATCGCGTTTTATATTCAATATATAACTGACTAGAAAGTTCTATTAAAAGTTTAATATTGATATATATACATATATTACAGTTATTTTAATAATTTATATTTTCTTTATATTCATCGCGACTAGAATTTTTAAGTTTTGTGTTTTACGTATATATATAATATATTAGCCTTAACCTCGTCTATCGTATTACGTCTTTTTCTTTTTTTGCCACACCGGTCTTTTGACCACAATTGACATTGATAACATACTATCATATTTTTATTAACTCATTTCCCAATGGAAAAAAGTGAACGCCTATGTATATACTATCCCTACTACTTTAAACAACTATGTATGCACAGTTGATATCACCTCCCTAGCCCACATATACGGGTCAGGTGTGGAGAGCACAAATATTGATAATATTGAATACTTCATGTTTATTTTTTCCTTCCGATAACAATGTATACAGACTAGGGGGAGAGTAAATCCAAACAGAGTATTTATTTCGACCATTAGGTCCACAACCGAAGTACGCTGCCATATACATGCCATAGTTATGTAGGATCAAGGATATCTCGTGTTCATGTTCTTTTTAGTCTTCTACGTGGATTACCAGGCAACACTGGCCTATACATGCTCGATATTTCCATATTTCGATTATTTTTTAATTCGCTGAAAAACTTCCAGTAACTCACGCACATACTCTATCTCCAAATCATGGTGTAGCGTAATGTTGGAAACAAAGTATGGAACGTTGGCCATTGAGCGAAGTATCTTTGACTGTAGCTGCTGAATTCGATTTAGATTTGATGTAGCTGATGTACCATGAACTTCAAGACCGTATTTCCATATAGGCGCCAGTACAGCCAAATACACACTAGTCGCTTGCATGGTAGACTAGTTACTGATCTTTTGCCTATTATGTGCTGGAGGTTGTTCATTCTTGACTGTATTTTTTGACACACATACTGAATATGTGGTTTCCATGTGAGCCGTCGATCAAAGCCTAGATATTGAAACAAGCCTAGATATTTGACACAGTTGTGATGTGCCGGAGTGACGTCATTGATTTTTACTGACGTCTTATCCGATTGACACGTGATAATTAATTTTTACGGAAGAGTACAATCCTGTTACGTCTTCTTTTTCTTCGTATCGTATAATCATCGGTTATATATAATTACACAAAATTCTCATCATAAGTCTAACTTTAAATTTGTTAGCCAGTCTATGGCTCCGTCATTAAGATTGCGAATATAATGTTAAACCTACAGGTGCAAATTCACTACAGTCTTCCAATATACGCTGCATTATTTGTCTTGGATTTCCGCACTGGCAGTATAAATCTCGTTAGAAGACTCGCAGGTTCGACTTGGTGTGCTGATGCCAGAACGCTCAGAATTTCTTCCTTGGCACTTCTATACTCAGCAGCCGAATATTGTTCATCAGTTTGATGTAATAGCTGCCATGTTAAAAGAGTAGATGTAATATTAAACGAAGCACTCCAAACCGTATCGCGAACGTTGAAATCTACACCACTTATGCGGCTTTCAGTTTTAGTTAATATAGCTACAGCTGCAACTAGACGGGAGACAGCATTATTAAGAGATGGAAATAAATTTCAGATGTACCCCGAACTGCCAATATCTGAAGAGATAAGGTCAGCACCAGTATCGCGACTGAAATACAGAAAATCATCCTGAACAATGGATGAATTATTAGCAGAAGATATGAAAGAGTTTAATAAATGGAAAATAATATCCGTAAGGAATTTAGAACATACAACAAATTCCCATTTACTTGTCGACCGGAGGGAATGGATTTACCTAGGAAACTATGGAAGACACTCGATAGAATTAGGACCGGACAGGGAAGATGCGGATATTTAATGCAGAAATGGGGTATCCAGTTACGTGACGACGGATCGACTCTATCGACGACTATCATACGAGTAAACTTAAGGTTAACATAGGGTTGTCTGCTTTACTCGTCTATCTCGTATCTAAAGAAATTTCCCCAGCATAACGACGATACAGCATACACATTTGTATTATCTAGGAAAACCGCTATCTGTTTTCGGGTTTTATCCTCGTAATTATGCTGATCATTTGGTTATATCTTGCCTATCGGGGAATTTTCGTAATTATTACGATCTGTATGTCCTTAGATAAGCCGATTTTCGACTTATTATATCTTTCACTATACTCAGCTAGAAGAATATTTAATTTTTAAATTTAATTTTTCTTTTCTATAATTAATATTAATTCCTTGGGTATTCTCTATCTCTTGACACGCCATTTTATATATATATATTATATATATATAGGCGTAAAAATTTGTTTCGTGTTCGTATACTTTCATTGCGCATGCGCGCATTGCTATCCGTTATTTCCGTTCAAATCTTCACTGCACAAAGGATGCATGTGCGGCGACGTATATTTGAGAACGAAAGCATTTGAGTCATCGCCACGTCAAGTTAAGCAAAGCGGACAGTTTTTTGTGAAATTTGTATGAGTTTTGTAAAAAAAATGACTTTTTGGGGAACCGTTTTTAAGTTTCGCTTCTTCAGATTTTTTTTGTTTTCAATATTTGAAAATTAAAGTTTATTCAAAGTCCGACTTTAGATGAAAAAAACCCAAATCCGCCTGGAAATGTTTCTTTAGTTGCAACTGTCGTCAAATGTGCGAAATATAATCATAAAACTGTATTTTAGACGTTTCCGTCATCGGGACTATTATAAGTTGAAATTTTTATAGATATTAAAATAAAAAATACGACCAGTCACGCGATTACTGAACGTAATTTTCTTAGATTTTCGTATATATATATATATTTTTTTTTTTCATTAATTCTACACATTCCGTGTAGGTTTTTAAACGTTCTCGTATATGCATTCATACATACACGTGTATTATATATATATATATATATATATATATATATATATATATACATATAATACACACATATAGAACATACATAAACTATGGATTTCTCAGAAAGTAATAAAATGCGAATCATATAATTTATACGGCAGTCATTTCAGCCGGGTGGGAATAGCCTGAGTCGTAAAAAAACTTAACGGACACTTTTACGAGAGTCCATTTTTATTATCAGCCGGGATTGTTGTTAATATTATGGCCCGAATTAAATTTTCATATTTAAGAGTCGTATAACAGAATAATTCCATCAACCGGGCCAGACGCGGTCTGTTATTATTAGATTCCGATGAAAAAGTCGATTATGTTAATCGACCGATATTAACCTGGCTGTAAAATGTGCCATATATATCGAAGTCTATTGAAACATACATACATACATACATACACCTCCGCAGACACATAAACACACATCGGTGTATACATATATATATATATATAATATATTTTCGAACATGAAAAATATATATAAATATATATATATATATAAAATATATTATCCGCGCAATTAACGCTAATTCATTCCTGACACCGTGTGTCTGTTGACTTAGCTGCTTTAAATATTCATTTACGTGTACGCATTTACTTATTCATTCGCTTCTATAATACGCGTAAATACATTTATTATAAAAGAATTTTTTTTTGGGGGGGGGTTCGTTAATATGTTTCCGTTTTAAGTCGGTTCAATAGCTGCAACTATCGCTATTTATAAGAAAATATATTAATTTCGATCCCTCGACAATATCGGGGCTTAAAGATTATGCCATCTTTTTGTTTCAATGGAACGACACTTTCACAACACGACACACCGGTTCTATCGCATCGGAATTGGATAATATTAAGCGATTGCGTCCTAAAAAGTGGAAATTTAACCACCGACTTACTTAATGCGATAAACGTGTAAAGTGCTCAGTTCGGAAGACTGAATCATTATTTATTGTTTTTATTATTTTATAAAGCATCGCGCGCACTGTAGCGATTATCGGATATAGTATATTGAAAACTCAATAAGCTCCTTTCCTATCTTTATACACTTACATACTCCCAAGTAAAGCGACGGGGTTATTTCCGGATGATGGTGGTAATGCCATCGTCTACAACTAACATTGTCAATAATGTTATCGACGGTGAAAGAGAAATAAACGTCCTTCCATCTCTAATGTGACTGCACCTACCGGGCCACTATGAACGTACGTGGGGCAGGAGGAAACGATTCCTACTAATCGCAACATCAGTTATGGACGTAGACGCTTATCGATGGCATACACCAGTGATGGAAGCGACGAAATGATCGAAGAAGAATGGCATAAAGTTAGAAAAGGAAAAATACTCCTAAAAAGAATCGTTCGGAAACGGTGATACCGTCATTATCAACTAAATTCACCTTTACGGCGGGTAAACGACGAAGTTAATTTATCTATAAATAAATATCTTAATGTTATCGCTCGGTCAATTAAATTTCCGACGATCACACCAATGAACAACCACATAATATAAAACGTTCATCACTCAACTAAAATCGAAAGAAAGTTCGAAATAAATTTAATATTAAATATTTAAATAATAAGACATCCATTTTTACATCCGCAATTGATGATTACGATAAATTTTATTTCTTAAAGAGAATAATTTACGTTTTATACACACTTGCTTAATATGCGTAAACATCATAAAATGGCACTAAAAGGTTTGCCGTCATGTGTAAAGGTAGATGAGGTTGCGTTTGAAACTAAAAACCAATGTGATATAATGTCACACTCAATTTACGAAAAAAAATATCGCTCATGCCTATCTATTTAGTTGCTTTCGATAGTGGAACTATTCTGAAAAATATCATTTAAAACTTTATTTTATTCTATTTATAAGTGTAAAAACCTTCTTCTCCGCCGTTCCAAATGTCAAATATCTGGGCATGTTTCTCTCACAATCGTTTCATGCCACCTCGGTGTGTAAATTTCGTTCTTAAACACATCAGCACCAACTGTTTAACCCCTGCAACGAAACGCATGCAGCTAACTCTCACCCGTGTAGAATTAATCAAAAGGCTATCTATTTCTAATAAATCTCGATCCAAAACTCCTCTCACTACTTCATACTTTACATCTGGAGCACCTCCTCCAAAAACCTGTCCATCAATCTCTTATGCGCAAGCAGCTAGCAGAAATAGTTCCTTTACTCAACAAGCGCAACGTTCAATTCAGAAATCAACAACAAATGAACCTTCAGAATTCTCTTCACTTCTTAATCTAGTTAAAAGTTTAAATATACCTAAACTACAAAATGTAGAAAAAATTATTATTAAATAATTAGAAAATCGACCGCTCTAGCAAATATGCCACCGCAATATACATCGTGTTTTCTATGCGTCAATGACGCATATTATCACCAATACCATTCAACATACATGGTGAATACATAATGCAAAATGCTTTGAAGGAATTTAAAGGAGGAGTTAAAATAGATGGTAGATAAAACATTCAATTTATGGTACGCTGATGATAGCACACTTATTACAGCTTATATATATATATATATATATATATATATATATATATATATATATATATATGATATAGCAAGTTTTTTACGATCGGAAAAATATTTTAACCAACAAAGCTATAAGTACAAATTTGAGGAAAAAATTTTTAACCTTATTTGTTTGGAATGCAGCGTTGTACGGATGTGAAACATGGATGATTGGAAAGGCGGAGAAAAAAAACATAGAAGCCTTCGAAATATGGTGCTAAAGGAGAATGTTGAAAATAAGATGGACCGATAAATTAACAAATGAAGAGGTGTTAGGAAAAATTGGCGAAGGAAGAACATTATGGAAAAAAACAATAAAACGAAGAACTAATATGATCGGTCATATTTTAAGACATGAAAGCTTATTAAAGATAATTATAGAAGGACGGATGAATGGGAAACGCGGAAAGGGAAGACCAAGAAATCAATATACACAGCAACTAATAGAAGACACTGGTAGCACAGGATATACGGATATGAAGAGAAAAACAGAAAATCGTCAGTTGTGGAAGAAATTAGCAAACCAGTCTTAGGACTGATGACTACATGATGATGATGATATATATATATATATATATATATATATATATATATATATATATATATATATATATATATATATATATTGCATACAATCTGTCTAAGAAAGACAATGAGTAGCAGTGCGGACAGTAAATAAATAAGGTATATGGATTACCATCCAATGGCGTGTGAAATATATGATAAGTTAATTATAAATGATAAGTTAATTTTAAATACTTACGATTTATTTTGTAACTGAATTTTGTTAATTCTTTTGAGGCGTTCAAAATAGATAGAGTTGTGCTCGATAAATTAACGGCTAGTTAACATATTTCCGAAATCTCTGTATATATTTTTCACTCGACCTTTTTATTGTTTTATCGTTGGTACATGCAGATCCAATGTGTGTCATCGTGACGTATATACCAGGGCGCAGAAATAATGTTTCGCACCACCTTGTTTTGAAATCGCTGAGTGATACCCAGTGTTGAATTACTTGCAGTGTCCCACATTTCAGATCCGTAAGTCCACACCGGTTTCAATAACACGTTGAGGAGTAACACTTTGTTTTGCAATGAGAGATTGAAGTGTTTGCCTATTAGCCAGTTCATGGATCGAAGTTTTAACTGAAGTTGCTTTCATTTTGAGACAACGTGGTTTTTTTCATGCGAGTTGTTGGACCGAGTGTAATCCTAGATATCTCACTTTCCGTGAAATTGGTATTATTTGGTCATTCATTGAGACGGATGAATTGTCAGCTTTGTTCAAAGTAAACAAGACGTAATTCGATTTGGATTCATCGGGTCTGATTTTCCACATCTTAAACTATTGCTCTAAACGCAATTGACCTGTTGCTATCTTTAAATCGCGATTAACAGATAATATTGCTGTATCATCGGCGTACAAAGCTGTAGTGATTTTGTCATTTAGATGTATAAACCTGGTATAATGTTGGTACAAGTACACTAGCTTGCGATGGCGTGCACACGAGAGTGGGTACTATTAACATCCACTTGGAAGTATCGATCTTTTCAATGCAAATTGAATAGTATGTAGTACTGATAAGGTAACTTGCTTTTAAATTTGTACAATAATCTAAAATGCCATACTTTATCAAAAGCTTTTTCGATATAAAGGAACACGATTGAACAATATTCCACTTCAAAGCGCCGGTTTATATTATCAACAATTCGATGTACTTGTTCAGTAGCGCTATGTTTATTCCTAAAACCGAACTTCCAATTTGGAATTAGTTTATTCGCTTCTAGAACAGTCTTGATTATTTTTAATAGAAGTTTTACAAATAATTTCGATATAACTGTCAGCCGGTTAAAAGGTCTATAGGAAGTTGCGCATCCTGCGTTGGGTTTCCTAGTTTATGTATTATTACAATGGTTGCAAATTTCCACAGAATTGGAAAATGTCCAGTACGAAGAATGACTTTTCAGATATTTATATATATATTCGCCCCAGGGGGTACTATGTACCTCCTAGGATCACGAGCTCTAACCGGAACGGACGCGTTCACAGGTGGTGGATAGCGGAACGACCAGTGGATATACTGGCCAGCTGCGAATAATCAATAAGCAGTCATGAACCAAGAGCGGCTACTGGCGGAAAGTCTCCAGCAGACGATTCCAGTAGTGATAGGGCAATGTGATATAAGGATGCAGATGGACAGCTTGAGGAACTGTCTACTAAAAGTCTGCATACGTCCTATGACTGTCTCATCCTTGGCGAGTTTTGACTTTCACACAGTGGCTCTCCGCTGCCTATTTTTGAGGCCGGTTGAACTGCAGCAGATTTAACAGTACCAAGTATGAGCGTATGAACCAATTTCACTCTACGGTTATATGTGGGCGTTATGAATAGACATAGTACGGCTACAGCACTGCGACCTGATTAATTTTCCAGAGATCACCGTGATAAAACAAACAAAACAAAATAGCGCCATTCCAAGTCCGGGTTTGATATGCGACCGATGGCGGTAGGCTGCGAAATGGAAGACTGAAAGACAGCCGCACTTGAAGTTAAAAAATAAAAAATACAGTTTAGCTACATGGAATGTAAGAGGATTGTTACAGACGGAAAACCTATACATATTAGAAAAAGAATTACTAAAACAGAACGTTTCTATTCGCGGTATATCTGAAACACATTGCAGCGGCAAGGGACACTTTAAAGCATCCGATTATGTAGTATATACCTCCGGGGACGATGAAAGAAGGCGTAGCTATACTAATACAGAAAAATCTTTCATAATACGTATATGAGTGTACAATAAGTGCACAGGTAATAAGAATCACACTTAATACCAGCCCTATGAAGTTACATTAATGCAGGTATATATGCCAACGATAAATGCAATAAATGACGAAGCAGAAAGCGTATATAATAAGATAGAATCGATTATGAATGTGGCACTGGCCACAAATTATTGAAGGCAGGTTTCAAGTTAAAATTCCATATATCTTTAAGAATGATGAATGTAATCAAGAAAATACCAACAAATCCTGTAGAATTCCGTCATACATTGTTAAAAGATAAAATACCATATCCAACAGGAAATCCAGACGATACTTGGAAGAAAGTGAAACAATGGATTGTTAATAGATAGCACAAAAATATAAAAGCTAAGAAGCAACATTGGATGACTGATGAAATCCTAAAACTGATAAACGAAAGAAGAATCTTAGTAAAGTCATTCAAATATTGAAATAAACAGGAAAATAACACGTTTGTGCAGAAGGGATAAGAATGCCCATATTACGAATATAGGCGATAAATTACAAAAACATGTTGAACGTAATTAATCAAAAGAGTTAAATATTGTAATGTACCTCACCTAGGAATTTAAATTACAAACTCAAACGATAGCAAATAATAATGATGGTAAAATAATAACTAATACCATGGCTATTGCCGAAATTTGGAAACATTATTGTCAAAATGTATGCTCTGATAAAGAAATAAATGATCGTGGAATTAAAACAGATATATGAAAATAGAAAAAGAACCGCGCATACTAAGATCAGAAGTGATATTATATTAAAAAAAGGGAAAAGTGGAGGAGATGATGGAACATTGACATTAAAGAACTTGAATATCATGGTATTAATCTAACACATGAAATATGCAAGCAAGTATGGAGTACTGGCAAATGGTCCATAGACTGGTGCAAATAAACCTTTATTCCATTGTTAAAAAAAGGCTCACTCGCGAAGTGCGAGAACTACAGAACTATAGCATTAATATCTCTCACACCAGAAAAGTTCTTTTAACGATTATCAATGAAAGACTTAAAACTACTTATATAATACCACAGATTTCGAATGAACAAGCGGGATTCATGCCTGGCCGAGGAACAAGAGAACATATCTTGCATATACGGCAAATCATTGAGAAAGCGGGTGAGTATCAATTTGAATTATCCACGTGTTTTGTTGATTTCTCCAAAGCATTTGACTCAGTCAAATGGAGTAAACTGTGGCAGATATTACATGTAACTGGAGTATCAAAACACATAATAAGGATTATACGCAATCTATATGAAAATAACATAAGCACCGTAAGGGTTAATAACTGTAAATCGCAACCATTTAAATTAGAAAGAGGAGTTAGACAAGGATGTATAATATCGCTTATGTTATTTAATGTAAATAGCGAACACATAATGCGAGAAGTACTTGATGGATGGATTGGTGGCGTAACATTAGAAGGCCAGAAAATCAATAACCTAATGCCGATGATATAGTATTACGCCTATTGTGTTGTTCAAACTATGTGTTTATCACAATCATTTGTAGTTCTTCACAGAATTGGAGTATTCGTTCTCTCCACACTCATTTCGTTTCCCTAATACCATATTTTCCAATGACGCCACAATGTCCACTATCTGGGTCAACTAACTTTAGCATTGAAATCTCCAATTAGTATCATAATGCCCCTTTTTGGTACCGCCTTTAATACCGAGTCTAAATCATTGTAAAATTGTTTTCTAACTTCTTCAGTGGCTGAACTTGTGGAAGCATATACCAGGATAACATTGGGAGGCGCACGCCTTGCAACTGTCTTTGATCTAATAACGGAATTCCCATAAGGCTGTACTACAATAATGCCAACTCCATTTCTTCCCCTTGTTTCTGCACTTGACACGTAAACCATATTTCCCAATTTTGTTTTAAACTCGCCGTTTGTATTCCAACGACTTTCATTTACTCCAATAATTTGTAGTGCATGTCTTCCCATTTATTTTTATAGGATGGATAATTTACCGCACTATATTAGTCCTCCTACGTTCCATGTACCTATTTTTAACTGTTCACTTGCAAGATTCCACTGGTTAGTACAAATGGTGATTCTTCGCACCCCTGTCTCATTTATGGGACGCCGTAACTCAGGGCCATTTGTATTTACTGTACTCATCACCGGGCTTTCTTGCGAATACGGACACAGCGGGTTCGCGTTGCCTTTTGTGACCACAGTTAATATGCATCCAGCAGAGCAGCTGCTCTACGCTGTCTGGTTGCCTGTAATTTATATTTTCTAATTGTATACATGTATATAAATATATATATATATATATATATATATATACATATATACCTATTTCTTTATTCTTTTCTCTTTTCTTCTTTCTTCCTTTCTTTATTTCTGTTTAATATATTGATTTCTAGTTGTATGACTTAAAGTCTCTATTGTATGATCTGGTGTGGTATAACTGCGTTTTCCCGTTCCGTTGTCACTATTTCCTTTGGATAAAAATCCTAATCGTAAGACAGCGGGTTGCTACTGAGGAGGCAACAGTGTAAGGCTTCGATAGCGTTCAAAACCCGCTGAGGGAGTGAGATAGTATTTGGATTTTGCAGACTTTCAATAGGCAGTTCCATATCTCATTACCCTGTATTATTTATGTCACTTTTTTTTAAAAATATTATTATTTATTTTATTTTTATTAATAATATTATTATTAATTATTTCACTTTTATATTCAATACTATTATTTATTTCAATCCAATTTTTAACATTATTTATTTATTTTATTTTTCTTTTTAATGCTATTATTACGTATGTCTATATAATATCGTAAATATTTCGACAAAAAATTAAAATAAAAAAATATATATATAGACGATAATTCATCGGTCCGTCTATTAAATTTTGTATTCCTTGAAATCGATCGTTCATTCAATGATCTTTCGCACAATATTCCAAGCCACAATAAAAAATCCACAAATATCCCTAATTATGCAGTCGGCATCAAAAATAAGTTCTTATCATTATTTTCTCAATTTAACAAATTTATTCTTAATCCCCCACTTCTTCCAATATATACCAACTCCCCACCCTGGCTTTTACAACCACTCCATATCAACCTGAAACTAACCCATCTTTCCAAATATTCATGCCCATGTACTACAAAGCTATATTGCTCTTGAAATCTCTAAATATAAGGACGCTGTTTGTTGTTTAACCGATGGTTCTAAATCTGGTGGACGTGTGCCCCTTTCACTCATCGCTTTCGGCTTACTAAGTTCTGCTCCATATTCTCAGCTGAATCTTTTGCTATTTTCAAGTGTCTAGAGTTTTTGTCCACGGTACAATCTTCTTCTAAATTCATTATCCTTGCTGATTTACTATACGTTTTAAAGTCTCTCCACAACCTTTATACGGACAATGCACCTCCTTACTAGATCTCAAGTTTCCATAGTTTTCATTTGGATTCTCAGCCACATCGATTTTCCTGGAAATGAAGCTATTGACCGAGCTTCCAGGGAGGCGTCTTTGCTTCCAAACATTTCCGCTCGCCTCTTTCTCTATAGCGACGTAAAGGTTTTTCTGAAATTGCTCATAACCAAATCCTGGTGTCGGGTGTGGAAGTCTAATCAACAAAACCATCTCCTTTCAATCAAACCTAATCCACTATCTCAGCTGCCATTTCCTTTCAGAACGAGAAAGAAAAATGTTATTCTTACCAGACTTCGAATATCCCACTCAAATCTTACCCATTCCTATCTTCTTCAAGGAACAGAACCTCCACTTTGTCCCTTTTGGACTGCTTATACCACACATACTAACATCCTGTCATGCTCTCACAACATTTAGAATCCATTCCTCCTTCCTTACCTCAACTGTTATCTGAATCTGCCGACCACATTCATAATGTTTTTCTGTTCCTGGATTCATCGAAACTTTTAAATCAGATCTAGGGCCGCAGTAGGTCAATCGGTACATATGGCTCGCTAGTGCAGCCGGCGCCCGTATTATCAAATAATAATAATAATAGAATGTACCGTTAATTCTTTCGTAACAGCGGATATTTGTGAAAAGAAATTTCTAATTGCACCGTTCGAAAAATGAGCTTTGCGGATTTCTTCCAAATCCGTTCTTCAACGGACTATTATAACGCCCTATCGATTTGCCGTTAAAATGTGTTAAATTCCGTTTATCAATAGAATCGAAACAGAATTTTTCGGTTATATTCCGCGAGTCTTAAAATTGACGAACGCGGATAAAACAGGAGACGAAAGGGATCTTTAACCCGAAAAATGAGGTCGTCGGTTAAGTTAAAATTATCGCTTTTAAAGCGTAGTCCGGAGGATAGGAAGGAGATTAATTTGGTCAAAGTGACAAAAGACTCTGGTACGTGTACACGTAAGCTCCCTTCCGATCAAACTGCCAGGAAAAAGTGGAAAGCGGAAGATGTTAAATTATTTTTGACGCTTATCGTTTTTAGGGAAGATAGACGATGTTTCGATGCAGCCATCTGAAACCGCATTAATCACCTAACGACAGAGTGAAATGTGGTAATGTATTTCAACGTTAAATATATATATATATATATATATATATATATATATATATATATATATATATATATATATATATATATTTGTATATAGGTCTAAAGGGGGATATACATACGCGCCCTAATAAGGGAACATTAGCCCTCATTGACGTCGAGTTTCGTCCCTTTATCGGAGGAAATGTGAAATGAACATATATTACACCCAAAAACACATTCGCGCTTTTTAGTCGGACATGTTGTTTACTCTACTCGTCCGTCCTAGCGCGCTAGCGGTAGATTATATAAACTAACGTGTCGGTCTGACCTCATCTTCTGACTTTTACGATATAACCGAATTTGCAGTTGTTTCTAGCGAGAAAATTGGATAGGACGGCGTACGTCCGTCGTGAATTATTAGGGTTGTTTCGCTTTTTATTTTCCAGAATCGAACTGGAAATGGGAATAGTCGTGTTGGTGCTGCTACGATATTTTCCGCACAGATAGGAGCTTGATGACTACGATGAAAAAAATATACAGAAGAGACGTTAGTGTTTAGATTGTATTTAGATTCTTTTTAGGTTTATCCGTTCTTTCTGCGTCCGAAGATAAGTATACGAGATGATGTTAATAATTCAGTTTAGTTTTTTGTTTTTCTTTTAAATAAAACCAGAACCGGCCTAATAGACGATCCTAATGAAATCTGACGTGGAAACAGACGGATGCTGTAAAAGTGTAAACAGACGAATGCTCGCCGTTTACGTACATACACCGAGTCCTAATGTCGTAACGATTGGGATATTCGGTACTTTGAATTGAAAGCGACGCTTTCCACGTTGTAGTTACATATATTATAAGGAAGTGTCTAAATTACCAGTTATAACAACTTCTTTTCACATATATAGAAGTCTGTTAGCGAATAAGTTTGTTGTAAAAAAAAAAAATTAATTAGCAAAATAACTTTTTATTCATTTATTTACAAATGGCGGTTTATAAATTCTCCTATTCTTCGTAAATCTTCTAAACGATTTTCAAATTTGGGCGATTTAATTACTCCCGTTTGCTATACTCTCTCCTTATTTTCCCGGTTTTTTTTTTTCACCGTTAATAAGGTAGAATTACACGTAAACTTATTAACTTTTTCTTATAAAATTATATATCTTCTTTCAGGTTTTAACACTTTCGTTTTTAATAGTTTGCTGCAGAAACACTAGTTTCAATTTATACAAGATGGTTTCAAATCTAATAATAAATTCGGTGTTGTAGTTTTCCCCTCCTTTAAACGTTAAGAAATTTGTTTTATTACATTTTTCTTCGAATCATCTCCAATTCCATTTCTAATGAACAAATACAATGGACTCTGCCGACAGCTAAAATTTTTACATATCCAATAATGTTAAATATAATTCAGCGGAACTACGGAGGCATTTTAAAAAATCGTCTAAACCTCCAAGGAATTTTTAATAAATCGCAATTTAGATATTATATGTTTACTTTATAAATCTGACTGCATCGAATTTAAAGTTTTAACATTTCTGGCTGCAATTGTTGCCGAAGTGATCAATTTGATGGATGTGGCGACTCGGCCGTAATGATTAATAATTCTATTCCTCGTGTTCCTTCTACTTTCTTATCCATCTCGTGATTTTAATGTAGTTCGTGTATATCTATCTCCCTATATATATACATATATATATATATATATATACATATATATATACATATATATATATATATATATATATATATATATATATATATATATATATATATATATACACGAAGATCACATATATATTGCATATTGTCCTTCCAATCATAGCCATTCTTAAATGGCATGAGTATAAAAAAAAGGTCTCTCCAACAATCGTCTACTTACAGGAGACACACCTCAAATCCTCGATAACCCACAAATAAAGAAATACAACATTTTCAGGCATGACAACACCTATGGAATTAGGGCTAAGAGGGGCTAACAATAACTTTAATTCATACTTCAATTCTTTGTAATCGAGTAAACATAACTCATTACAGATAATAATAGTCCCTGCCAATTTACCGTATATACTGTAACCGAGTATCGCCATTTGTAATTGCTGTCTACCCACAAACTCTTTTTTGATAGCAATAATAGAATTCAGTTCATACAAGCACAACTTAAATCATCCATAATTATGCTCGTCGACTTTAATGCTCACTCTCACTTCCGGGAAACACCATTTACCAACAAACACGACCATACATTTTACTCTATCCTCAGTTCTTCAGTGTTTGATGACTTGTGTTCTAGTGACCATGATCATTTCCTAGTTAACATACAAATAATAACACCAAATACTACTACCCAACTAATACAAATATCACATTTTCTTTTCCACAAGGCAGATTGGAAATGTTACGCAAACGCAGTCAAAGTAATTAACAAACCGATCAGTTCAATAGAAGATAATTTGAACGTATTTCTCGAGGCACTCTTTAAAGTTTCTGATACAACTACACCCAAATCAGCCTCAAATACACGTCTACGAAAGGTCTCATGGTGATGCAATGAAATTGCTGTAACAATTCAACGACGCAAACGTGCACTCAGGAAATATAAATACTCACGGTTAATCATTGACTTAATTAACTTTTAACAAATCCGTAACCTCATCAAAACAACAAATGTGAATCCTGTCATAATTTTGTTTGTCCTATTCCACAGTTAGCGTCAAGTCGTTATATGCGGTCAAAAATAAAAACTCTCAACGGCGTAAGTTCCATACCTACTCCGATAGTTTGGAAAACTATTTTTGATCCAAATTGTGCAGCCGATTTTCTCGCTCAGCACTTAGCCAATCTTCATCCTTGAGATATTCAGCTGCTTTCCTTGACACAAATGGCTGAAAAAGAGCAAATTGATTTCCCACGTGATCCAGCTGCACCATACAACTCCGAATTTACTATCTCACAGCTAAACTTTCAACTCAATCAACGTATACCAAACACTGCACCTCGTCCACATTCAGTATATCCGTATATGTTAAAATACTTTATGATATGTGTAAAATTATTCTTTTTAAATTTATACAACTAAATGATCCAGCATCATACCTGAAAGCTGGAATTTATCTATAGTAATTCCAATATTAAAAACCAATAAAAATTCCTTCCTCTCAAATAATTATGGACTAATATCTCTTCCGAGTGTTCTTCCAAAAACACTGGAGAATATGGTTAATAGACGCCTCTTATTTCTCCATGAAAATAACAATCTCATTTCAAATTTCTCATCTCTCCTATCACACTGCGTCCAGTCTAGTACTCAGTATTTTGAACAACCCCAAACTGAAGTCAGACATTCCAACTTCATTCGTCTCTTGGTCCATCGTAGACGCCAAGCAAGAAAAGCCTGGCAAAGACATCGTACTATTGAAAATAAATCTGTTTTCAATAAATTGTCTGATACTACACGTGCCATTCGTCAGTGGAGGAACAATTCATTTTCCAATTACCTATTGTCTCTTGCCTCCACTAAAGAAGCCAACTACTTATTATGGACTGCCGCTAGGCGAATTCGCCGTCCTACTCGGCCTTGTTTTCCTTTGAGGAAGGAAGATAACTCATGGGCTCGGAGCGATTCTGAAAAAGCATATGTTTTGCCAAACATTTTGAGCATGTTTTTGAGGATAATAGCATTCAATCCTCAATAGCTCCTTCCTGTCCTAGTACATCTAATGGCAGAATTAAACCAACTTCTCCCCTCGAAGTAGCCAAGGTTATTGATAGCCTAAAGTCTAACAAATCACCGGGACATGATAGGCTTTCTCCTGTTGTGTTCAAAGAACTGCCAAAGAAGGGGATTGTCTATCTGTCGACGATGATAAATGCTTGTATTCGTCTACGGTATGTACCTCGCACTTGGAAGATTGCGAAAATGATCATGATTCACAAACTAGGGAAACCAGCCGAGGATCCTGGATCTTACCGGCCTATTATCATTGCGAAAATCTTTGAAAACATTATTTCGCAGCGTCTTTGAACAGTTATTGTAAACAAACATTTGATACCAGATGTTCAGTTTGAATCGTGAAAAGCACGCAACCGTTGAGCAAATTCACCGTGTTGTACATACTGCAACTCAAGCACTTGAGAACAAAGAATTTGCTACAGCAGTTTTTCTAGATGTTAGTGCAGCTTTTGATAAAGTTTGGCACCTTGGTTTAATTCACAAAATTAAAAGATATTTTACACCGGGCTTTTGCAGACTACTCATGTCATACTTAACTGATCGACAGTTCTATATACATTTTGGATCAGCGACTACGCACTACATTAGCATTCGCGCTGGTGTTCCACAAGGCTCTGTACTTGGTCCTATACTCGTCCTACTTTATACTATGGATATTCCTCAAACTCCTGAGACAACAACAAGTCTTTTTGCAGACGACACTGCAATAATTTCACATAGTCGCAGTTATGTTACAGCTGCATGTATTCTTCAAACGGCTGTAGACAATATTTCAACTTGGGCTCATACCTGGAAAATTAAATTAAATGACAGCAAGTCAGTACGAGTAGACTTTTCTCTCCGACACCATGGTTACATTCCAACTTATTTGGATGGTAAACCGGTTCCAGTATCTAACTCTGCTCGTTATTTAGGTCTGCATCTTGATTGTAAGCTCAATTGGCACGAGCATATTAGAAGAAAACGGAAAATGTTGGACCTTCTGCTCTCCAACTTTCGATGGCTCTTTCAGCCTAATTCTGAGCTTAGTGTTAATAAAAATAAAGTTCGCCGGTGTGTCCGGTAATTTATGCAACTATTTACACATAAACAACCGAACATTTAAAGTTAAGATCGGTTTGTCAAACTCAATACCAGTTCAGATCAAAAACGGTGTTCCATAAGACTCGCACTTACTTTATTCATGTTATTTATCGATGATACAGCAAGTTATATCTCGCAGCCTGTAACTATTCGGCTTTACATTGACGACCTCAACATGTCCTTGCCATCCAGTCTTTCTTCTAATGCACAAAAAATTCGACAGAAAACCATTCATCGTTTGCAGCAATGTTCTGATAAGAAAGGCTTATATTTTTCAGCGTCCAAATTATCGTACATTACTTTCAATAAGAGGCGTGTACCGTACTTCAGTTTTTCCTTAAGTATAAAAAAATTTCCCTTAACCGCCAATACTTCGTTTCAGTATACGAAAATTTCGATAGTTCAGTGACGGACAATTATTACAATAATCTATGGCCTTCCACAAGGTTCAGTGTTGGCGCCAATTTTATTTAACTTATATATACATGATATACCGGCCAAGCGGAGAATTTCCAGTATGCGGACGACATTGTACTTGCAACTCAAAGCAAGCACTTAAAAAATGGCGAGGACGTACTCACAAAAGATTTACACAGCTTGGATGAATACTGTGCTAAATGGAGACTCAGGTTAAACCTGGTAAAAACAGAAACTTCGGTGTTTCACCTCAACTCACAGATGGCTAAAGCTAAAATACATGTTAAACTCAACGGTAAAGATTTACCTTTTAACCCAACGCCAAAATATCTAGGCGTCGTTCTTGATCGAACTCTCACATACAAAGAGAACTCCGAAAAAATAGCTCAAAAAGTGAAGACAAGAGTAAACCTTATCGCTCGCCTTGCCGGTACAGCTTGGGGAGCAGAGACAAAACTCATCAGGACTGCTACACTGGCACTAGTGTTTTCAGCTGCAGAATATTGCTGCCCCGTTTGGATGGCCAGCTCGCATGCTAAGAACATCGATACACAACTGAATGCAGCACTACGCTTAGTAACCGGTACGCTAAAATCTACTCCTACTATGTGGCTTCCCGTGCTGGCAAATATATTTCCACCGCACATCCGCAGAGAAGAAACATTCAAACGAGAATGGGCTAAATACAACAGTATGCACTCTCACGTAGAAAAATTTATCAAAGATCCCCCACCTACACGTCTCAGCAGCAGGAAACCAGCATGGCTGACGGCTAACGAGCTACAGAGCAGTGTCGACGCAACTACGAAATGGAAGGAAATATGGGTTAAGCAGACTCCAACAAACGGACAATTAATATCAAATCCGGCTAGCAGGGTGCCAGGATTTGGTCTCAACAGAAAAACATGGTGCAATTTAAATCGCGTCAGAACCAACCAGGGTCGTTGCAAATGTTTAATGAACAAATGGAAACTGTCGGAAACGGAGCTGTGCAGCTGTGGCGAGATCCAAACGATGTCACACTTTATAAATTCGTGTAAAGTAAATAGCTTTACTAAAGGACTGATTGGGCTACATTCACTAGAAGAAGGCGCAGAAGACTGGCTGTCGAACGTGAATTTATAATGCAGGATATCTCTAAATAAGCGCGTAATTGATACGCTAATAATAAATAATTACAATAATAATGACAGTTATTTGAAACTTTATTCGGTCACACAGTTAACGAATATTGAGAGGCTGTAGTTCGATTAAAGCCAAAATCTTATATAGCACTCGATGGTTTATCACCATTTTTCTTCAAATCGTGCTTAAACAGTCTCGAACATCCTTTAAGTTTTTTGTATTTAATCTAATTATTAAAACAGCCACATGCCCGACGGTTTTTAAAACAGCAAGAATAACACCTATATTCTAAATCTAGTAATAATAAGCTGGCAGTTGAAAACTATCGTCCTATTTCAATCCTGTCTTGTCTTTACAAGCTTCATTTTATACGATAGATTAAGTATACATACCTAGAAAATAGACTCATTCTCAACAGCTTGAGTTCAGATTACATAAATCAACAACAACGAATTTAATTACGTTAATCAGTTAACCGAATGGATGAATTGTAGACTATTACGTTAATCAGTTAACCGAATGGATGAATTGTGGACTTCAAAAGATAGTTCTTGTACATTTTAAATTTCTATTAATCGCAGATGACCTGAAAATTTATAGGACTGTGGCTCACTGTCTGATTGCTTAGTTCTTTAAAGAGACTTAGATAAACTTACTATGCGGTGTAATGGGCTTTTATACTAAACGCGTTACATTATCTTTTGACCGCCATATGAATAAACTTTCATTACAATCTTAATAATAATAATATTGTGAATAAGGTCGTTCGTGTTCGTACCTTGATATGAACTCGAGATATGTTACTCGACATGCTAACTCAGTTCTTGGGTACGTCTTAAGAAACTCAAAATTATTCAGTGATCCGAGAACATTAAATACTCGATACAAATCCGTTCTCAGTTAGAATATTATTGTTCGATAATTTTAGGACACATTTTATAATAAGTATACTACAGATTTAGAAAGGATGCAGACCAATTTTTTGAAATATTTATTTTTTTGGTATAATGAATTATTATCCAGACCACATAGAAGCTCTCATCATGACGTTATGCTTCGCGTAAGACGGAAAATTTCAAAGTTTTTACATAACTTGTACAATGGTTCACGTTAATGATGAATATTTGATTTCGCAAATTAGTTATGTCGTACCTAAGATCAATGCTAGAGGATGAATCGCTGTTTCTACCAACCGCGTTTGCTTACTAATCTTTGTTTTAATTCACCGTTGTGTCTACTTTCCGTCTGTGTAATTCGTTAATTAATTTTTAAGAAGAAAATCAGAACGAAGAATAATAAACGCTGGAAAACCGTCTTTGCTGTTTTAGTATTTATTAAATTTTCGAAGACGCCGGTAACACGCTTCTTAGATTTTGAAGCTCGGAAAAATATTAAATTTCATCTTAGCGGTAAGGTGGGTGTAGATCTCAGAAGAAAGGGATTGGAAACGTTGCATAATTTAATCGGAAATATATCGCGCTGCGTGACTATAAATTTCGTAATACTACCGAGATGGTGTAACTTACTATTTTACACGTTAGATAATATTTACGATTTATTTCGAGGACGAAAAGGAAGTTTTGTCAAGGATAAAAATGAAACCGATACTGGTGTGGTATATCTCAAGTCGGATTTTGCCGTTTCCATTGAGGTCATCACGAAGTTAGCTGTTTTAATATAAGTGTAGATTGAATTGACAAAACATCCTCAAGTTTGTCGACCAAACGGTACTGTTTCCTAATTGAATAGAAACTTGGGCAATTTAGCATTGAGTGATAGTATTTTTAAAAGCAATCTGTTCTTTTTTTAGCATATTTGGTATATATGTGTATTGTATGTTAATGCAGTGTGTTCTATAATCGTGTTAGGGTTCGGAATTCATCGCGTGAGACCCCTAGGTGGTCACCAAGGCTCTGTATCTATCTCCATGTTGTTTACAAATGTTTTTTTTTTTTTTAGAACTTCAATAATGGTACCACGTTGAATCACAGATATTTTTAAATGATAAATAGGGAGAGGGGTGAGTTCTGTAATAGAGGGCAGTATGTGACCGAACGGACGGCAGCATCAAATTTTTCATTGCCTAATATGCCTGCATGTGCAGAGATCCACGAGAAAGATGTTCCGCAATTTGGAACGTGCTCTGTTGGTTACCATAGTAAAAGCTTGCGATAACTCCGTAGCAATCGGTATTCCTTGAATGCTCAGGTTCATGGCGTGTAAATGCTGACGATAGAATAATATTGTATATAGCCTCTAAGATAAAACAGTAACCGCTTATACTTGCGGGGGTGATAGGTTCTAAAACTTCACGGTTTTGTCGAGTATGTAAGTTAGATCTCAGCTGTAATTATCTGTGTTTTATTAAAAGTAATGAACGGCGCAATATAATCTATACGAGATCTGATGAGTGCTTTATATATCTGAAGACCTTACTGGATGGGCACCCCGTTTCATTCCGGTAATGGCTCGTAGTACATTAAGTCCTTTGTTGCACTTTTGTAACAAAAATCTGGTCTATTCATTCGTTTAAGCGATAGATCATTTTATACCATTATAAATAATGCGAAATCAAGTAGCAAATCTTGTTCGGCTGGCGCGCCTCAAGGTAACGTATTGGGACCATTCTTATTTACTTTTTTTTCCATGCATGATTTCCCGCATATAAATAACATTCAGGTTGCCTTATACGCTGATGACACAACGTTGTACTGCAGTTCCTACAGACCAAATCAGCAATAGGTTACAATCCGGTGTTGATCGTGTAATTAAGTATTTTTATAAATAGCAAATTGCTCTTAATACTTCCAAAACGAAAATAATTTTTTTCATTAGTCGAATACCATATCAGACACTTCACATCAGTGGCACTGATATAGAATGGTCTGACCATATACGCTACTACCTTGGTATCATTTTAAACAAAAGGATAACCTGTTATAGGCGTATAGACCACGGCTCTACCTACAAACCGTAAATCTCATTTAAATATTCATAATAAACTAATTGTCTACAAGTCAATTATTAGGATTATTTTAACATATTCTTGCCCAGTTTGTTCTTTAATTTCAAATGCTCGTTTTAATAAATTAGTCCAAGATCGATGTCTTAGATGTATCCCCAATGTCCCCGTATATACTAAAATTCCATATATCCACAGTGCTCTGCAGGTTACCATATGTAAAAATCCTCAAAATATCCCGGAAATGTTTTCTCAGTCGTAGTGCGCACCGTAATAATTTACTTCCAGCAGTAGGAAATTACGATTCCAGGGAACTAAATATTAGATATGCTAAGTATAAGCATCAACGCATTAAACGTAATGTATTATTCTCGTAACGTTATAATTTGTTTCGTTTCCAGCACTTATAAATTATATTACATATTCGTTATATAATTAAACTTATTATTTTTTAAATTACCGCTTTTCATTTGTGATGGTTTTTTGTCTGATTTTTCCATCGATACTATATCTTATATATTTATTATGTATCAACCTATATTATTAGAATTTTTACTTTCAATTTATTCCGGTACATTTAGTCAATATTATTATAACTTTGTTAATATAATGTCAAATATATGCATTTTTAAATTTTATATTTTTAGCTAGCTCATAGACTCGTTAATGAATAACTAAATTTAATACTCGTTTCTGTAATTTTTACTATTTGTTATAAATACACAAGCCCCTATTCACAACGCTACACGATATTCTTTACGAGCTGTTTCGACAATAGTAACTAATCTGGCAATCACGGAGTCGGCAAAAAGGAATTTCTAATAACGTCCGAGTGATCAGGAACCACCTATAAATTCAACAGCTATATTAAACAATCCAGTACATTGTGTATTTTGTTTTCAATAGAAACATTACAAATGTATAAACATTGTAATTATATTATTCGCGGTTATTATTATTATCGATCGTATTGAAATTTAAAACGCCGCAAAAAATATTTATACCCATCAAAGTGCCATTTAATATGGAAAATATGTTTAATTATCGTCTGTAAGTTATCTTTCTTCTTTCTGCAAAGCTCGTACCAACGTGTAACTCAGTATTATAATCAGCATCTGTAACAGAATAAACAAAGTTAACAACGTAGTAAAAAAATGTATTCATTACGACCAGTTTAAAGTAGTGGAGGGGTACAATAGAAAATAAAATTGATTAATTAAAAGATAAAATTAAAAATAAATACTTCTAATAATAAGGTACGTGGGCTAAGTATAAACGTATATATATATATATATATATATAATGTGCGCGTGTATATATATATATATATATATATATATATATATATATATATATATATATATTACTCCCACACATATATATATATATATATATATACGAGTGTGTGTGTGTTTGTTTGAACAGAATCATACCGGTTTACAGGATGATGTTGTTCAAAACTCAGATTATCATATCAGAGATATTACCTCCTGCGGCATCTGATTCAACCTCTTCTAGTAAAAAAATGTATTCATTCGACGAGTTTAAAGTAGTAGAGGGGTACAATAGAAAATAAAATAAATTAATTAGAAGATAAAATTAAAAATAAATACTTGTAATAATAAGGATGTAGGCTAAATATAAACCTATATATATATATATACGTGTGTGCGCGTGCGCGTATATATATATAACATATACATATTTCACACACACACACATCTATACACACACGTATATATATATGTGTGTGTGTGTGTGTAAAATATGTATATGTTTTATATATACATACTTACATATATATATGTGTGTGTGCGCACACACGTAACATATATCGTCCAATGAATACATTTTTTTACTAGAAGCCGGGGAATGAGATGGCGCAGGAGGTAATATCTCTGATATGATAATATGAGCTTTAAACAACGTCACCCTTAAACCGGTATGATTCTGTTCAAACACACATACACACACATGTATATATATATCTGCATGACACACACATGTATATATATATCTGCGTGTGTGTGTGTGTGTGTGTGTTGGGACAGAATGGTACCGGTTTGGTGACGTTGTTCAAAACTTACATTGGCATCTGATTCACGGGCTTCTGACACATCATTATCTAACCAATAAGATTTCTCCTTGCTATATATATGTATATATATAAAAAACACACATATTACATACTTATACACATATATATATATATATATATATATATATATATATAAATATATACATATTATACATATATATATATATATGTGTGTGTCTGTGTGTTTTTGAACAGAATCGACAGGATTGCAGGGTGACCTTGTTCAAAGTTCACATTATCATATCAGAGATATTACCTCATGCGGCTGCTGATTCATCCGCTTCTGACACATCATTATCTAACCAATAACATTTCTTCTTGCTCTCACTCTCTCTCTCTCTCTCTCTCTCTCTCTATATATATATATATATATATATATATATATATATATAAAACATACACACATTACACACACATATATGTATAAAAAATATATACATATTATACAAACATATATATATATATATATGTGTGTGTGTGTTTGAACAGAATCGTACCGGTTTACGGAGTGACGTTGTTCAAAGTTCATATTATCATATCAGAGATATTACCTCATGCGGCTGCTGATTCACCAGCATCTGACTCATCATTATCTAACCAATAAGATTTCTTCTTGCTGGTCACGTCATGTAATCTGCGTGATTACTTTCTGTGGCTTGTGACTCATTCACTGATAATCTCAAACCTGTTGAAGTCATTCGATCAGTCTGTTCGAAGTCATCTGGGAGTTAAGACGTGTTTCTCGAAGTGATGTTCGTTTTGAGTTTTTCATGTACATATACCATATACATATACATTATAAAAAATCAATTGAAAAAAAGTTAAATCACTAATATTTATTTTCTTAAGGAAAACACAAAGCTTTTCGGCATTTACGCCATTATCAAGTGAAAAATTTAAAAAAACATAATTTTAAAAATATAAATTAAATATAATTACTTAAAAATATGTGATGGTAATTGTGAAAATATGATCCAAAAATGATGTCTGCTTCTGTCGGTCTATTTTTTTTGATTTGTTGAAATTTAATATCAATATATTTGTTTATTAATTTTGTTTTTTTATATTAATTTTTTCTTCAATATTATTTTCCTGATTCTGTAAAAGTTGTATACTGTTGGAATTTTAAATTTTTCATTTACTATTGCGATGTATGATGTCCAAACGTAAAATATAAAATATAAAAATATACATCCACAAAATTTTTTTAAAAAACACAATTTTACAAATAAAATGAAAATAAATATTAAAAATCTGATAATGACCGTGGTGAACAACACAATCAACTATCAATATATAAAATTTACAAAACAATAGCCAGGTAATAATTTAAAAATTGAAAAATATTATATAATGAAAATAAAAATTTTTGTGTTTTCCTTAAGAAAATAAATATTAGTGATTTAACTAATTTTCAATTGATTTTTTATAAGATATCACTACATTCCACATTATATAAAAAATTAAAATATACATTATATATATATATATATATATATATATATATATATATATATATATATATATATATATATATATATATATATATATGTATATAGAAGTATTTGTCTTTTACTATAATTTTTGTACGTTTTATTAACTTGTAATTATTGGAAACGAATTGATGTTCCGTGCGCGGTAGTTAAATTATTTCTGTTCAAATTTTATTTGATCGATTTCTGTGCGCAAGCATTTTCGTGTCAAGTTTTTCGGAGATCACTATTTTTGGTCTACCTGGTCGGGTACAGAATTCGGTCTGAAATTAAAATTTCAATTTCCAACACGTAAGTGTTCAATATTGTTATTTTCATTTTCTTTTTGTCGCTCTTCTGAACTATTAAAATGTCTGCAATGTTCTCAACCTGCAGCTTGATCGTATTATGTATGTGGAAAGGGTTAAGAAGGACGCCGAGAGTCGTGTTGATTTTTATACTATGCTATTTTTACACCTAGTTTCCTTAATTATTTGATAATCGATGTAATAAAGTTAAAATATCATGAATAAGTTACCCATCCAGTGAAAGGCACACAAAGTACATGTATACAATAGAAGTTACCCACGGTTTCACATTAATACCATAACGCTCTCTTTCATTTATTACGCGAACGCCATAAATAGTCGTTTTAATACAATATCGCTGGTTTTTCTGAACGAAGGATATATATAGGTATATAGGTATATTAGATGTATAGAGATGTATTATGTATGTCGAAAGGGTTAAGAAAGGACGCCGAGAGTCGTGTTGATTTTTATACTATGCTATTTTTACACCTAGTTTCCTTAATTATTTGATAATCGATGTAATAATTTAAGTTAAAATATCATGAATAAGTTACCCATCCAGTGAAAGGCACACAATCAAAGTACATGTATACAATAGAAGTTACCCACGGTTTCGCATTAATACCATAACGCTCTCTTTCATTTATTACGCGAACGCCATAAATAGTCGTTTTAATACAATATCGCTGGTTTTTCTAAACGAAATATATATATATATATATATATATATATATATATATATATAGGTATAGGTATATATGTAGGTATATAGGCATATTAGATGTATAAAGATGTATAAAGATGTATTATGTATGTCGAAAGGGTTAAGAAGAACGCCGAGAGTCGTGTTGATTTTTATACCATGCTATTTTTACACCTAGTTTCCTTAATTATTTGATAATCGATGTAATTTAAGTTAAAATATGAATAAGTTACCCATCCAGTGAAAGGCACACAAAGTACATGTATACAATAGAAGTTATCCACGATTTCGCATTAATACAATAATGCTGTCTCTTTCATTTATTACGTGAACGCCATAAATAGTCGTTTTAATACAATATCGCTGTTTTTCTGAACGAAGGATACATATATATATATATATATAGGTATATAGGAATATTAGATGTATAGAGATGTATAGATATCTAGATTGTGTTCAGTTAGGGAAGGTCGTGTATGTATATTATAATTGGAGAGTAGTGATTTTATGAATTAACAAAATAAAATAAAAACAATTGTTTTTGAATGAACAAAATAAAATCAAACAATTGTTTTAGCGTTAGGGGCGTAGCCGAAATAACGAACCGGTGAGTGGTTGTATAGTATGCGTATATATATGTATATATGTTTTGTAGTCGCACCGCTTACTGTTTCCCGTTTTTAGGTGAAACGATCTGATAGAGAGCGTACTAATATATAAAACTGTTAAAAGGGATAGCGATATTTTGAAATTTAAATTGTAATTTCTGTCCCATTTTTGATATCAATGTTAGAACGAATCCGATAATATAGGGACTATAAGTTGTGCGAATTTCATTATTATTGCTTCAATAGTTTTTGAGTTAAATCGGAACAGACAGATGGATAAAAATTTAAAAATATATAGATTTTATGTTTACACTGGACAAAAATAGCGCTTTGCAGTGATTATAATGAAAATATTAACAAATCACAGACACTGCAGTTTTATATATTAGTATAGATATATCGATGTTATCGGTTAACATTGTCATATATTTCAACAGTTGATCATCGAGGTAGATAACTACCGAGTTACAAAAAACCCGCAGTAGAATAGAAATAATAACGTGTAAGTGACAGTAGAAATCTTTACAGACAGTTTGTGTCCATAACATATTTATTATTTATTACGGTAACAAAGAGATAACATGCTCATTAGAGCAGCACTAGTCGATCTTAAGCAGCAACAAGTTTTGACGGATGAACCTGTAAATTGGCTACTCGATAACTTCGTGCCGCACAAATAGACGAGAGAAAGTGGCTCAAGCGAAGATATGAATCTGTCACACTAGGCTAACGCACGGCCCACTGATCGACGAAGAAACGCAGGCTTTGTGCTCTTACTGTAGAGTAACGTTATAGGACACATAATCGTTGAATGCCAAAAATTCGGAAACTAGAAGGAAGTGGACTCGGTATAAACGAAGTGCTACAAGACGAAGAAGACATGTCACAGAAACGGCTAAATTTTCTAAACCTATCGAACCTGCTCGAATTTATATAATTATGTTACTATATAATATTTACCTTTTCATTATTCTCATAAATGTAAGACTTCACATAAATATGACTTTAATTTTCATACTGTATCGTGGACAGAAATGACCCGAGTAGTCGAGGGTGGTTAATTTTTTTTTTTTGTGGCAATCTGCTAAAGTTAGCATTAAACATCATTTTATGACGGAGTATATATATCTATTCATTTAGTAGTAAGGTGTTCTCCATAATTGTTACAATTTCTATTACATCCGGTTTCTATTTTTAGGTGTCTATTTCGTAAGTAAATCTATTCGGAAATTGCGTTTAATTCTAAATCTAGTCCGTTGAAGAAGTCTTTAAGATTAAATTAAAGTATAAGATGTAAAATTAAATAGAAATAATAATAATAGGGGCATCGAATTCGTGATAATAATTAATCGGAATGGTCTGTATAATGAGAGAGCTGATATTTAAGTAGTATTCTGACGGCATCGCCTCATTTCCTTCCTACGGCGCATTATGTTACCTCTTTATTGTAAGTATATATTTTATTTTTGTATGTTTTGAAAAAGATCTTTGTAATATAATTAATATAATTAATATAATTAATATAATTATTTATATTATAAAACTATTGACGCCAAGTACACAAAACTTGCCTTGCCGATAAATAAAATAAGAATTTTACGTGTTTTTGTTAAAGTCGGGTTGCGTTTCGGTGCGTTCTCTGTGTATATTGTGTTCTATATAACATTATATATATATATATATATATATATATATATATATATATATATATATATATATATATATATATATATATATATATATATATATAGATATAAACTTATACATAAAGTAACTTGTTTGTTTTTATTTTTCTCTTATCGAGTCTAATACGCACGTGTATATAAGCTAATTCTATTGTGCGTATATATATATATAAGTTAGCCGAATTATGGCCCTCCACACCCGCTCACAGGTCGAGAATAAATGTTATCGATATGGAGTATCGGATCAGAAAGATTTCAACGTAATGCTGTTTATAATACCTCACTTAAATGATCAATTTCAAATAATTCGGAACCTGATAGCAGACACTCCTCCTTTAATCAGAAATAATTCACACGACAATCAACTTTATAATCCTAATATCCACTGCGGCCCGTATATACTAGTCATTATTCAACATAAAGATAAAAACATCGATAATTTACATCCACTCGCTTTATGCAAACTCTTGTCCCCTCTTACTCAGAAGTCGAATATTTTGATATCGTTGGCAGAAATAAAGTTAAAGCTAGTTTTATGCCCTGGCTAATAATTTTATCCTTTTCGTTAATAATAACGACAATAATGGTTTTGGAAGCGTATATTCCTTCTATTATACGTCTATTTCGATATGGTATTTTCTTCAGTTCCTGTTTCATCAGATCGATGAATAAATTGGAGAAGTGGCTCATCATTAGTACCTACAAATTCTGTCGAAATCGCCTTCTTGGGAAATGAATTGCCCGAATTTATATACATATATAAACTACGGTTTAGAGTCTCTACTCCTCCGATTATATGTTTAAACTGCAATCGATATGGTCATATGACTACTCAATGCAGAAGTAGGCTGCGGTTTTACAGATGTGGTAAGGGACATGCTTCCTCCAGTTGTACAGCGACGGAGATTACAGTGATAGCCACGATAATTTTTTTTTTCGAAGCTAAGAAAAATCTAGCCTTAAGAGAAGTCTCCAGTGCCTTCTCTTATTCTGATCAAGTTCGAAATTCATCAAATGGTATTGAAAATTCTAACACGTATATTAAGTATAACGATAGCAATCGAGATAATGGAAAGAATAATTTTAATCCAATAAATAATTTTTCTACTGACTTGTCCTCGGGCCCCAGATTTTCTGAAACCTAAATATACCCCTAAACCCAAAAATCTTTTAATTTAGACTCAATTCACGTTTTTCTCTCCGGAAGAATTCCCGCTGTTTTAACTAATGTTGCAAAAAAAGAAATACAGGCTTACTGAATGTAATGGTTTCTAATTATGTCTCGATATCTACAGAGGTCCTTCCTTAACCAAATCTGTTCCGATTACCACTACTGCCAAGTCCATGACAGTTTCCTCAAACAAGTTATCTTAGAATAACCAAATGTCCAATCATTCTAGCTCCCAAAGTGTTCCTAAATTGAATAAAAATAATTTCTCCTCTAGTAAAATGAATAATTCAAACACCAATTCAAACCACTAGTCTTCCCGCCCTCTGTCTTAAAAATCTAGATATTCAGTCAGCTTATGATGATAATGTCCATATTCCGACCCTGTTTAATAGAATTATTCAGATTGGTATTCCTAATCCCTTGCATTGTTCCTTCATAATCTGTTGATTAAGCGTACACTTGTTTTTCACCTTTCAAAAAACTCTAGCTGCTTACTCAGAACAGCCTACACTGGTCTGCCCAAAGGGTCTGTACTAAGCCCTTTACTGTTTAACTTGTTCATTTCTCCTCTCTTTGATCAAATACCAGATAAGGTAATTGTATTTCCTATGCGGATGATATTGTTGTATATAGTAAAGGAAAAGATTTACAGGAATGCTGTCAATCTGTATGGCTTTTTCCCTCAAACAGCTAGATATAGCTCACCTTTCGGTTAAACTGCGAACCACTCACCTTTGCCTCGCAGAAACGTTTCTTGGGGATTATACTCGATCAAAAATTAACATGGTTGTCCACATATCAAGGACTTAGCAGGGAAATTTTTCCGAGCCTCCAACATTTTGAAGTTTCCAACTTCCGTTTGGTGGGGGGCTGATCCGAGTATATTTCGTATCATTTATGTCGCTGCCATTCGCTCTCGTCTAGAATATGGCTCAGTGGAGCCTGTAAATCCCATCTCAAGAGGTTAACAGTTGTTCAAAATTCTTGTTTGCGAACAATAACAGGAGCTTTTGTGTCAACTCTTACTTTTGTACTAGAGGCTGAAACTCTTCTCTTCCTCCCTTGTAATTAAGGTGTACCTTGCTGGCAGATAGATTCCTTCTGAAACGAGTGGATAGTTTTAGAGTTTCTATCTTTAGTCTTTTCAGCCACGTTAATCGACATTGGAGATTTGTCCCGCATAACATCCCCCGCTTAGCCGACAGAACTCAGACTTATACCTAATTTTCCCCTCAAATATTCAACCATTCCTTACAAGTGTGGTTTTTTAAAGATCGATATTGACACTACATGTTTTTTTTTCACTACCCCCAAATGAAAAATCATTGCCAAATGAATAGTTTATTTAGCTTATGGCCAGATCACATGTTAATTTTTACAGATGGCTCTAAAAATACAGTATCTCAACTCACTGGTGCAGCATTTTATATTCCTCATTTAAATTACACCAAACTGTTTAGATTCCCTAAATTTTGTAGTGTGTTTACATCAGAGGCTTTTGCCATTCTCAAAGCCATTCAGTATATCAGATGTAATGGGATCAGAGGGAAAATATTAATAGCAAGTGACTCTCTTAGTGTTCTTAAAGCCCTGAAGAAACCTAGGTTACCCTACCATAGGGACTACATTCTGTTATCTATAGTAGAAAATTTAGTTTACTTATACAATAACCATGCCCTGGTATCTTTCGTTTGGGTTTCCCGCCCATGAGGGTATTCGGGGAAATGAAGTATGTTTGGGGCATTGGAGGGCATTCTCATCTCCTGTTTAGTAGCATCCACTCGAGCAGACCTTCTTCATCGATGGAAGTCTATGTTTTGTAAAAGACGGTTTAACTTTTATAGATCCATCCAACCTAACCTCCCTTCCACATTCATTCTCGCTCTTACGCCTCCTAAAAATCTCTCAGCTCGACTTTTCTTTTCAATCCTGGTCAGACTTCGTTTCAACGACAATTGCATTCCTATCCATTTGTACTCTTATCAATCTCACTCCATCTGTATACTGCCCTGTGCATGCGGGAAATATAGCCGACGCTAATCATGTGATTTTTGTTTGTGATTTGTATGCCATACCTTTATCAAGAAAATTTTACAATTAAATATTTACCCCCCCTACTCGGTAGCCTACTTATTGGCCCCGAATAACAACGATATCCTCACGGCTCTGGCCCACCTATGTCTTTATTTCTAAAATTAGTCTTTAAGTCGTTTTTTTATGGGTAATTTTGGTTATTAGACTATTAAAAAAAAAAAAATAAGAAATATTATATTACATTATATATAATCTTATATTTAAATATTACATGAAAAACTAGAAAAAAACCTGCAAATAAAAAAAAAAAATAAAGCATTGCAGAATTATAATTTAGCTATTTACAAGTTAATTATTATACATAATTCAACATTAGGAGTATACACACGTTATCTAAAAACCGGCCCTTCAGATGACGGTGCTTATAACGAGTATATCTATTTTATAGGCTGGCCATATCGTAGTCTACTACAGTTTGAATTAATTTATTTTATCGTAGAATTGTATAGAAAAATTAAATAAGGTAAGTTTAATGCGGAATGTGTTTCGCTAATTTCGGCATATCGGCATTTAGTGAGATTCTGCAACTGTATTTTTTATTAATAGCTGCATTTTCTTATAAGTGCCGTTGGAAAGTGAACTCCAGACAAAGGTATGCATAAGTTAACCTAGGACGAATGATAGTTGTATATAATATTTTATTCGTGATCGTGAAGTGGTATCTTCGGTTGAATATAGGTAAAATTATTCTAATAGCTTTGTACGCATTATCTACTATGTGATTGATGCGACTGTTGAGATATATGGGAATCCATAATGAAGCGTATAAAACTTCTTTAGTCCATTTAATTTTTTATGTATAGGTTGCCTTCTAGTTAGGAGAATGGCCTCAGTTTTTTCATGATTCGTTTTAACTTCTAACGTCTATAGTATTTATATTGTAATCTATTAAATATTGTGACAGTTGTATAGGAGTTGCAGAATGAGGCTAAATCATCGGCATAAAGAACAATGTTTATTAAATTGAATTTTGAATATTTCATTTAATCAGAGTAGAAAAAGTAAAACGCTCTTTTATGGAACTCCCGAATGATAGGTTTTCAAAGATGAGTTGCCATGTTTGTTTTTCCGTATATATCGATATTTAAATTTCATTATATGTATGTACGTGTTAAAGAGGGGGGTGTAAAACGAATAAAATAGTTGTCGACAAATTTGAAAGTTTAATTTTAATATAAATCGATTGCACGATATGGGTTGGCTGTTGTACTTCACTGGTTAGTTTTGGTATTCGGTAACTCTCGTCAATTAACGATAATAGGTTGTGTTGTCGGTAAGTGTAACACTGAATAATAGTAATTATTACTTTTTTATTTTCTTTTTAATTTGGCGTCTACAACGTGAAAAATTATAAATATTATTCTACGAAATCCGTTATATCACGAAGCGATAAAAGATTAAAATAATTATTTATTTAATATAAATTTGGCCAATCACTATGTGGGAAATTATAATAATCATTACTCAATTTTATAATATTTATTATAAATTTAGCGTACCACGACGTAGCATATAAGCAGCTTACGAAACAAATACTATCTATTAATTTATCATTATATATATATATATATATATATATATATATATATATATATATATATATATATACATATATATATATACACAAAAATATTAATTAATAACGTTAACTTGTTCGTACAATAAGTTTATGTAAGTATTAAAAAATTTAATACTTTTCAGACATTAATTCAAGAATTTTTATTTATTTCGTTTACAATTATTTTTCGTTTCTGATATGTACATTCACTTTTTACATATCGTAAGTCATGTAGAATTTTTCCGTTTCCTTTCTTCTTCTTGGGATATTATCGGGATGGCTTTTATGCATTTTGTTTTGAGATTCGCCATATGCCGTTTCCAGTAGAGTTTGTATACCTACGAGTTGTTGTACAGTTGTTTGTAAGGATAGCAGGATATATATATTTTTTAAGTATAAGGAAACAGATGATGATTTGATCCACTGGTAAAATCGACACAAACTGTGTTTCATTAAAAACATCATACTTTTAGCAGTATATTTAGTGTAATATTGAGATGATTTTTCTGCAGATACAAGCGGTCGAATACAGTCAGTTTTGTCATTTACATAAGCTACGAAGAAGGTCGCATTTAAAATAGCACCTTGTCGAATACTACTTTTTGTTGAAATGCGTTTTGATTTGGTCAAATGAATTTTTTTACTTGGTGCATCCTATTTGTTAAAAAACCGTTTATGTATCTGCTCGTGCTAACATTTATTCCGGTAGATGTTAGTTTCAAAATGAGACCATATTTTTCAAGATCGAAAAAAACCAAGCATCAATATATTGTTGGCGATTGTATCTAGTTAACATTTGCAGCTGTAGGATTGTTAAATACTCGATTGTCGACCGTGTTCTGCGCCCTCTAGCTTGTATGATGGAAAAGAAATGATTTTATTCGAGAATGGGTAGGAAACGTCTGTTAACCATTTTTTTAAAGTGTTTTAGACAGGACACTAATAATAAGGAGATATGTCTGTAAATTTCTGGAAAAATATCAATTTTTTTGTTCCAACGCTGGAACAATGTTCGCTGTTTTCCAGGTGTTACATACAGAACATCAACTTTTATTTAGATATGAAGGAGAAAACGTTTATCGTGAGAAGGTAGGTATTTTAACAGGAATGGATGGATAGAATCTGGTCCAGGTGCGCTATTGGCAGGTACGATGGTTTTAATTGGGAGTTCAGTTTAAAAAGCTACGTTCTGTTGTAAATCAGATTTCTTAGAGATCAATTTTAGGAAAAATTTTAATAAGGAGGATTCATTTTAGTAATGAATGCGAAAGTTTTAACTTTTTGTCTATATTATATATTGTTTTTCTATGGATGTTGAGAGCGTTGGTTGTTCTGTTAATACCAAACAGTCTTGGTTTATGATTTTAAATATTTTGTAAGATTGAAGAAATGTTGTATATACTGATAGGGACATGAGAGTCAGATCAATAGTAGAAATTGTGTTGGAGGTTAATGTTGAAATGTTTGGGATTTCAGTAATATTAAGTCATTAGTGTTATTTTGTTAAATGTAGTTCCATCTGTGTTTGTGTGGTGTGAACCACAAACGGGCATATGAATATTAAAATCGCCGAAGAGGATAATGTGTTAGCAAGATTTTAAACTCGTTAGAATTATTAATACTGTTGGGAGGAATATAACAATTGCATATTGTTATAGACGTGTAGGATAAGAGACGTGTATTATTAACTGTTACTGCTGTTTTTTGCAGTTGTGTGTGTTGATCGTGAATTCGTGTGAGCAGTCTGTATGTTCCAAAGTGTCCAACCTTGTATTAAGGTGTTCTAATAGTTTCCTAAAATAAACATCTGTATAAAATTTTTATACTTTCGCGTGAAAATTTGATAATGTGCGGCTGAAAGATTAATAAAAGGGAGTGGATAATAAATCTTACACTTAAATCTTCGCATCGGCCTTTACGCGAGTTTTTTTATGTTAAACTGCGCGTTTCTTATCCATCGTCGAAATTAATAGTAGTTTTCAATAGGGGCCGTTTATCGTGAATCGTGTAAATCATTAGTAGTCAGTACAGAGGCTCTATTACCTGATATTCAAGATTAAAGATTTAAACATTTCAGAGCTAACTTTTTCCTAACACAGCGTCTAACTCTGGTCACGGCGATTTTATTAGTTATTTAAAAAGATTTAACATCATTAACGACAGACTCTCTGCAAATAATGTAAAGAAGTAGAAGATACACCTGAGCACACCTTTAAGATATGTAAAAGTTTTAATTAATATAGAGAGAAATATTAACGAAAATCTCTTTGAATAATCTTGTACGGAACAAGAACAACTCAAAAAGTTCATTAAAGTTATTACCGAAATTCAAAGAAAGGAGAAATATGTCATAATAGACCACGAGGAAGCTTTTTTCTTTTTTTAGCCCAACTTTAAATGAAAGCTATTGCAAACCTTGGAGTAGGCCAATAGATGTACTAAGTTATCTCTAATCTTCGGTACTTCAAAATTTTTTTTGAAAGTATAATTTGAGGTTTTAGATATATCTATTATTAGGGATTCTCGAGCCTCCGTTATAACCAGGTTTTTTGCTAATAAATTTTGACTTATTAAACTATACTACATGGCCGACTTTAATTTATCTGTCACAATGGATGTACTTTTTCTAAATATTCAAGATGAAAAATTGACTAAACATTCGAATTTTTATGGAAATCAAATATATTAAATTTCCAGAGTAAAACATTGGCTAATAAATGTAGATTTTTTAAAAACTATTCACGAATTATTTAATTTTTGCGATTGGCTAATAAATGTAGATTTTTTAAAAACTATATTCACGAATTATTTAATTTTTGCGCCTCACCATAATTTTTTGTAAACGGATTGCGACGATTCACAGAAAAAAAGATTCAATCTTTGTAAATATCAGTTTTATATAACATATATATAATGTAGAAAGAAAGAGATCATTGTATATATATATATATATATATATATATATATATATATATAGCAATTATTTATACCTTTATTATTGTTTATGTGGTTAATTTGTTAAAATATTTATTATTACGAACGCGGTACGGGGTGTAATTAAAAATTACTTGGCATTTGTTGTGTATAGTAAACAAATATTCTGTCGAAACTCGTTCAACGAAATTAATTATTCTATATTTCTCGTCGACGACTCAAATTTAAACGAAATTTTTTTTTTTTGAAAATCCGAATTCTCGAATTTAAAATTTGAACTTTTGTCGGTTTTACTCGGCGAGGTCGTAAATTTAATCGACATCCAGTTATAATTATCGGGGGTCACGTACGGATATAATAATAAAAATAATAATTTAAATAATAATAATAATAAAAATAAACAAAATTCTAACCGATCGACTGAGTTTACAAAAACCGAAAAAATTTTAAATATCGAACGTTCGAAACGCTTGTCACAAATCGGGACAAATTTGTTTTTAAAATCAAAACCGAGACGAAAGTATACTCGTTTCGGGATACATACATAAAAGTACGTACGTATCTATGTAATGTAGTTTATTTATGTATGCATACATACATACATACACACATATATATATTGGTTTTTCCTGATGTTATCGGCGTTTTTATTTTTGAACAGCTAATAAACCAATAAATAAAACAATAAATCAATGTTTTAAAACGTGTTTATTATTTTCTAGTATACAATGTATTAATCCATCGTAAAATAATTATGCACGACGTACATACATACATATATGTTACACAAATACATAAACACACACACCTATATATATATATATATATATATATATATATATATATATATATATAAAAGAAAAAACGGGTAATTCGAACAAGTATATAAAAAAGGGAAAATACATGATATTAACATCTATCCATATTATGTACCTTACGAAAACAACTTAAAAATATTTTTTGTTTCCGTCTAAACTTATTTTCGGTTGAAATCGCGTTCTGAATATTGATAGAATTTAACGTTTCGAGTGAATTACTCATCATCAGAAAAGAACTAAATCGCAAAACCTTAAGTTAGCTAATTTTATAGACACTACTTAATCGGAACTTTATCTTTCGATGGCTATGATCGGTCCTACCGTCAGCTGATCCGTCATCACTTAATACTTCTGCATTGTGATTAGTCGATTCATCTGTCAACGTTTGGTTAGCCAATTGAGTTGGATATTTCTGTTTTTCTCTATTAGTAATACCGGTTTCCATGCGTTAGGAAGGATCCATCGTTTATTTTGTAACTTCACTTTGGAATGCCGCTCTATGATCCGATGCATTTGGCGTACTTTGCGTCTAATATGGTGAGCTTTTATGCGACCTCTCCGAGTTTTAGATGCGGTCACGAGTATTTTGCGGAGCGGTACTTTCTAATTATTTACGAAGACTACAAACTAGCGTGTCCCGCTTACGCAGGGCGTAGATGACATGGACAGATTTTTGCTCATTGAGCTTAATCTTCCAGTTATTTTTTATTATATATTCCGGAGCATATTCGAGATTTGTCGTTGCTTCAACTTAGGAGTTACTGTTTGACAGTATTATTGCTGTGTCATCAGCGAACAACGCAGTTGTGGTTTTTGATGTAGCTGGTATATCTATCGTGTATAGAAGATAAAGATGGGTAGTTAAGACACTCCCTTGTGGTGTTACTCACGCTTGACTTGGATAAAATGAAGATTTCGCTTCATCATAAAATATATGGATTTGTCGGTTTGATAGCATGATGATGTCAAGAGACGACACTAGTTGGCAGATAATTTTGTACTCGATGCGGATGTAATGCCAATGATGTTATGACGCCTGCGCGATATCAAGAAATACTGCAGAGTAGATGTTTTCTTCTTCAAACGTTTTTTCTACTAATGACGTTACACGATGGACCTGGTGGTCAATAGTAATCAGTTGGTATATGAGTTAGTGGTTTGAGACGTTTTAGGGTAGTCATAACAAGCGTCAGTTTGTGAACAAGAATGTGTTTACGAGTAGACCGCTGAAAATTGCGTTATTATCGGAGAGAGGCACACGACGGGTACGGTGTATTTTATATTATTTAATAAGATAAAACTACAATTACGACTTTTTAGGAAAGATAAGTTTTGCATGTTTATAAACGATATATATCATCTTTATCATCCGCACCGTTAAAACTGTACAATTGTTGTTGTTCATCGGTAATCTGCCGGTTCTCCAAATCACCTCTAAAACCTGCGACCAATGTAGGGTGGGGAGTTTATTTCTTTCGTTGATGAGTAAAGCGATATCTTTACATCGAGTAGTTTTTTAGGGAGCGAAGTTATCAATCTCGTGTTGATCTCGTTTGCTGTTTAGCAATTTACTATTTCAGGCGAGAAACTGTAAACCATTTCTTACATCGGGACTGTTCATGTTGCATTTGAAGTTTGTGGAAAAGTTTAAAATGATGAAGCTAGTCTAGTGATTTATAGCACAGTTTTTTTTTTTTTTTATAAACTTGACACTGGACGCAGTTGATACGGATTTGATTTAAGTAAAAAGATCGAGGTAGAATATATATATATAAGCTGTACTTGTATCTTGGCGAATTGTAAATATTTTTCATAATCTATACCATTTTCGTCAAGCGCTTTCAACACTGTCCATGTTTCCACAGTATTAAACACTTTATGATAATCGATGAACGTCATGTGTAATTTCATGTTGTATTCCTTGCATTTATATATATATATATTATATATAAATGCAAGGAATACAACATGAAATTACACATGACGTTCATCGATTATCATAAAGTGTTTAATACTGTGGAAACATGGACAGTGTTGAAAGCGCTTGACGAAAATGGTATAGATTATGAAAAATATTTACAATTCGCCAAGATACAAGTACAGCTGGTGGAAAAAACAAGTAAAATACCGTTAAAGAGAGGCGTCGTCAGATAAGGAGACAAAATATTTCCGTTTATCAGCCTTAGAACGTATGTTCAAAAACTTGTCTTGGGAGTCTAAAGTATGAATATTTATGGGAAGAAAATCAGTCACGTTTTGCTAACGACATTGTGTTGATTAGTAATAATGTTGGTACCTTACAATGATAACTGACCTTCATAACTGTTCCAAAAAAGCAGGATTAACCGTAAATATTAATAAAACGAAGGTCATGACAAATACCCCTCAAAAGTTACAAATAAAACTGGATGACCTGATACTGGAATAGGTCAGTGAATATATATACCTAGGTCAAATTATTACCACAGAGAAGGAAGCAGGAGAGTCCACGAAAGATTAATATTGGGCATCAAGATATCAGACCAGAAAACCAACACGTGGATAAGACAACAAACTAAATTGTCGGTTGTAGTCGGACGTGTAGCGCAGTTAAAATGGAATTGGGCAGCTCGTGTAGCAAGAAGAAACGATTATAGGTGGACAAAGCGAATAACAGAATGGCTTCCAAGAAAAGGATGCAGAAGTCGCGGTCGGCCGGAGATATACACAAATCAGCCGGTGTGAAATGGATAAACGAGGCCCGTGATCGCTACAGATGGAAAGAAAAGGAGGAGAACGCTTACATCCAGCAGTGGATTGATATAAGCGTATCGTGATCGTGATATATATATAAAAATCATATGGATTTCAAGTATTTTAGTGAATTGAGCACGAATACCTCGCGTTTATTTAAACTGTATCAATTGTTTAAAAATATCCGGCTGGCTTTTAACCAGTCCTTACTTCACTTACAGAGTTTATACGAATTTTGATTTTTTTACATTTGGCGAAAACAAGTATAAATAACTGCTGTAAAGCGAATCGATGATCAAGTTTTTAATTTTTTATTTAATAAAACGATTTTTTAAAATTTTGGTCGGATTTCTCCGTGTAGTATCAGATTTTACAGGAATTAGAGAATTTTTGTAAATCGAGGTTTTGCAAAAAGAAAAGATGGTTTTTTTCAAAGTAATTTTAAGTTTGTAAAATATTTTTCTTCTTTTTAAGTAATAAAACTGTATTAAAAAATTTCACCGCGATAATCGCTCGAATTTTAATTTTCGTAACTGACGATGTAAAATAAATTGATATTAGCATATATATATTATTTTTTATTTAATAAATTAAATATTTTAATATCGTACACGATCCTTTCATTCGTATTCTATCGTATAGTATTTATTTTTTTTAAATTTACGATCGAACTTTGCTAAAAGAAAGATACTCGTCCGATATGAATTAAATTTTTATAATTTTTTTTCATAATTGAATTTAATTTTTTCAAATCAAATCAAATATATTTGCGATATTTCAAACATTTTTACAATATAAATATTATAAATGCCTTCAAAAGTACTTTTAAATTTCGATGGTAAATATTTTATTTTATCCCTCGTACATTAAGAAAATATTTTGTCAACTTTTTCCAACCGAACGATATACTTGCGTTCGACGTTCGTGTTAGTCTGATAATGCGTTAAGTCGTTCCATCCGCATTAGGTTTTACGCGTGGAAAAAAATCATTTTTCATTCGAATTTGAAGCAATAAAAACACACACACTATATATATATATATATATATATATATAATATATAACACTAAGTAAATGAGTATATTCCTATGTAGGCGTTGATGTGTTAAATTAAATAAAAAATTATTTTGCACCATATGAAACGTCGTTATAAGGAATACTGATGTCGAGTGACAGGACTGAAATAACATAGAGAGTGTGAGAGATATAAATATGGTGCAACTCATAAGGATTACGTCATCAATTCAGGGATAAAAACAGGATTGATGATATTATCATCTTTACTTCACCCGTTGTAGACAATAATAATTTGTTATTAGTTAGCTAGTTGACATTTTTTTCTTCTGTCACTTTTTATGTACACACCCTTCATAAATATCACAGATGAAAACAGACTAACTAAGCTCACTCTGAATACATATAGCGTATGACACGTACTTACACGCGTACATATATATACATATATATATATATATATATATATATAATCTATGCGCACGTATAAATGGGTAAACGTGAGAGAATATATAATGGGACCACAAATTCCAAAATTGCTGGCACCGAGGCAATAATGAAACTAATAAATCATTTAATTCAGTTGAAAGTTGCGCCCTATATTTGCATTAATATCGCACAATATTAAAGCGCCTACAGTTTGACTATTACTATTATTACTTTACATCCTTTTTCATCACGCAAACCGCTATACGCTGGTTAGCTATACAGTATTTATACGTTTACAACGAACGATTATTTAATATGAAACTCGGGCGTAAAAAACATAAATCGTCTTCATCGCGTTATATTTATGCGTTTTATGTATAATATATAAATATATATATATATATATATATATATATATATATATATATATATATATATATAGTTGTGTGTCTATATTTAGCCTAGAAGTAGGATATAAAAAATTATTTACATAAATAATTAAATTATTACACTGATTTATTGAAATCGTGTTTTTTTGTTTTGTTTTTATCCGATATCCGAAATTCGATTCTTATAAAGCCACATTTATTTCGTTTTAAATTCCCATAAGTAGGGTTCGATTTTCAAACGCCTAACTACGTAGTCGTATATATATATATCACGTTATCACGTTATGCCCATATCGACCCACTGCTGGGTGTAGGCATGTCCCAGACGTTTCCAACGACTTCGGTTCTGTGCCACTCGGATCCAATTGATTCCTGCATGTTTGGCAATGTCGTCTCGCCACCGTGTTGTTGGTCTGCCCCTTTGCCTTTTCGAATACAATGGACACCATTGAAGGATATGTTTTGTCCATCTGCCATCATGTCTACGCGCCACGTGTCCAGCCCATGTCCATTTTAATTTTGAAATTTGTTCCACCGCGTCGGCCAATTTTGTGCGCTCCCTGATCCAAGTAATGGTTTTTCTGTCTTTTAACTTCACGTTTAATATTATCCTTTCGTGAGCTGTTTGGGTTTTCCTGATTTTCATAATTATTCCCTTTGTGAAGCTCCACGTTTCCGCTCCGTATGATATATATATATATGTATATAAAATACTAATAGCAGACGTGCGTAAATGGTATAAGTAATAAAGTGCCGTAAAAGATAAGTCGAATTATAATGCGGATAGTAAAAAGTAGAAATAAATTTAATATAACATAGCGTCAGTCTCTAACGCTAGATCAAAACGTGGCAAATAGGCGTTATCCAATAGTGTCCAATACTGCTCGAGAAGCGCTTATATAGAATATACGATAAACAAACTAAAGAATAAAAAAAATCTCCGGGATAGGACACGATAGCGGCGTATCTTAAAATACTATACATTAAATATCAGATTTGGGTCATCGATGAGACTGGTCAGAATCGCCTCTACATTCTGGTACATAATAAAGATTAATCGCTTCGATCAGTCACGCCCGTAAAATCGTGTTTTCTATAAAATAATCATTAAAACCGTACCGTTTACCACAGACATCGCTGAGACATACTGCACACGAGAACAACTTCTTACCATCCAACAAATAATATAATCGAGAAAAACCTACGAATTGTCAATCATATTCGGTTTTTTGAACTAAACGCCTTCGACCTATGGATGGATAGTCCTAAAGAAGACGAATTTCCCAGAACGTTTAATCGCACTAAAACTTATATTCGAATTACGCTGTTTACATCAAGATCGAAAATGAAATATCGGGGAAAGCTTTAAAACAGGAACAGACGTCAGACTAGCCTGTAACAGCGAATGGATAAAGAGCCAGGTAATGGAAAACTATTGGGGCTAGAGAATTTAAACAACTCACGGCTACGCTGACGATGCTGTTGTGATAATAACGCTATTAGATCGAATCGGATATTTCAGCCAAAAAGTTAACCTCACAAAATGCGCAATAATGACCGTACAGAAGGAATAAACGATTTAATTAGATAACTGATATTAATTAGTTGGAACCTTGTTTGTGTTTTTTTAATTATACACACATTAGTTTTTTTTTATTACTCATACATTTTGTACCTTGAAAAATATTTGTATTTTATTTAAACATTTTAAGTTCGTACGAAAGTTCATATTTGTTTACTTTATCCCTGCGTAATAAATGAATGAAATTAGTAAAAAAAAACCCGTAGCTCGGTATTTTATTTAGCAAAAAATTTCTTAATTTAACGCGAAATTAGGTAAAAATATAATGTTGCAATTGCACGCTATAATTTATGTTACGGTTAAAGTGTTAACAAGGTCATTGGTAAACGTTATTATATTGGAACGTTACTTTCCTGGAATATAATGGTTAGTATAACCCTCTGTGGAAATAACAGTTATTTGTATACGGTACCACGCGAAACTTTTTGCTACAAGAACTTCGAGGATCAGATTGACATTCGAACGCTCTCTAGAAATATAAGATAATAAAAAAAAAAAAATATAATCTAATTATAAAATTTATTCATACGAAATAATTTAAATGTCGTCTCCGTATCAGAGGTCTTTACATATTTTGTTGTACCGTGTAAGTAGCGTACGAGACAATCGTAATATTATATGACGTTAGCGTAGATAGACAACACATCCGGGAGAACTGATCGTAATCGCTTTGTTGTCACCGTGTGTTTTTGTAGTGTACTCAGATATTATTACTAGCGCGCATATGGCGTTGTGTGTGGTGGTTTGCCATTTCCTTCCGCCGAACGATATTAGGATAATTTTTATATTTTTATTTTCTGACGATAATTTTTGCATCGTTGACCGTATTCCAACTCGGTGGTACCTTCCGGTATAGAAGTCCGTGCACAAGCCATTAGGCTATCCCGATGACTATACCGTATACTGTTTAATTTTGTTTCTTTAAGCCATGTACTGCTACACTGTGGCCAGAAACACCGTTTGTGATATTTATATTAGAAGAAAAAGTTTAGCGCGCTTCAAAAATTTGAAGGTGAGATTGATCTAGGTTTATCAGAAATAGCGGATGAAAATGAAGAAGGTCGGGTTATGTGATAAAATTGGAGGGCAGGACGCTCGTAGAGAATACGGACAACAGTTGTAAATTGCTGGCCACAATAGTAGCACGACAGGTCGTCCCTTCGACCGAGGATATGCTTGTGTGTAATAAGAGCTGTATGCCGGATGCGGGAACTACTTTCTTTTTTGCGGCACGATGGTTTTTCCGGGGAGTTGTATGCAATCAGTTCCGCAGACAGAACAAAGAAGCCACACGGTAAAGTGTATTGACCTCGCCGTCCTGAACTACAGAACACCTAGTCCTTTCATTTAGATGCGTCAGTGTAGAATTTATTAAACGATGTGTAAGCTAATAGAAGTTGTTCACGGGCTTTGAGAGATTGTTCGTACAGATTTATATTTTATTAGTGTGGTATCGGTATGAATGTTTGCTAAAATTCCAGGTGGTAGTTAAGGTATTTTGTAAAAAAACAGCGCTATCCGCAATGTTGATTGCCTTTTCGATTTTGATAAATCGTTTGATGAAAGGAGTACCGATATGAGGATGGTTGTTCGTTGATTTAGTTTCACACTATCCGAACGATCTGTGTCCGCACTGAAGATGGACAAAGAATTTTGATAGTGTAGTCTCGACGAAGATTATATATTTAACAAAGGCCATGCACAAAACTGAATGTGATTTATTTATCCGAATTTGCCGACAGCTCTTTTTGTGTGTAGCGAATTTTATAATTTTACGGTTTTGCCATTTATTCCCCAGTTTTACACGTTTAACGTATATTTTAATATCGGATTCGAGGACCTCAACAAAGTCGTGTTTTCACTAGTATAGGTTTTGCACACGTACAGTTGCACAATTCATGTATGCATATATATATCATCATTATCAACATCGGTCGTAATCCTCCGAAGGGATGTCGTGACAACAATTCATGTTATTGCTTCTTGTACTAATGATTCCGGTTTTCAGCCTCTCGCGCACATTCCGCGAACAATTTCCCTGTTGCTGTCCTTATTTTCAGGGCGTTTTTTCCTTATAATTAATCGCTTCAATAGAGTTCTGTCGCCGCATAACATGACCGAAAAGTTTCATAATTTTCGTTTTTACCTGGCTGTTTAATCTTTGTGTAAATTTGAGCCTGTTTAATATTGGCACATTTATTTGTTCGACCGTCCATGGTATTCTCAGCATCCGTCGCCAAACCCATATTTCAAAGTTGTCTACGCGTTTTTTATCTGCCGCTTTTAACGTCCTCCGACGCGTGCATAAATATTGAAAACACGAAGCATTGTTTCATTTTCAATGTATTTGTGATGGATGTATCTTTACATGTTTCGTTTAATCTACTTGTAGCATTTCGTGTTAACTGAATTCCGCCGCGTTTTATACTTCATTTGTAGAGCCAACTACGTCTTCTATTAATGATCGGAAATATATAAATTTCTCTACCGTTTGATACCCATCTGTACGTTTTTCAGTTTCATTTATTCCGTTGTCAAGCTTCTTAATTATAGCTCTGATTTCTGCAGGAGAGAAATGTTTGATATTTTCATGCGCTGTTAGTGGACATTGATTTAAATATTCATGTACCGAATCTTCTAATCGTGACTTTACTTTATTTGGTTTAAAAATATCGTGTAAAAATAGGTCGCAAATATTTCTGTTTTCATGTTGTCATCTGTAGCCCAGTTTCCATTCTGCATTTTTAGAGGGTTATTTCTCGGTTTTGGCTGTTTCATAAATTTTGTAGCTTTCCACAAAGAGTAGAGTTGCTTTCTTTCGTATTTGATAGGTTGTAAACATAATCAGCGAATGAGTCGTTTTTAAATTTTTTCTGATTAACAATTTCAAATTTTTTCGTTTGATTATTTAACAGTCCATGATATGACCAAATTACTGGAATAATACTAAAGCAGCTTCCAAGAAAAGCACTAGTCTTTTTGACTTATATATATATATAATGCAATTTTACGGCACCGATATGTTCCTGTGCTTTGGAAATTTTTGCTAATATTCTTATGATCTTAAAACCTGGGAAACCACCTGAAGAAGTAACATCGTACCGACCGATTTCACTCTTACCAACACTTTCAAAGGTTTTTGAAAAACTCATTCATAAAAGGATGCAGAAAATTATTGATAAAAATAAAATCATCCCACACCATCAGTTTGGATTTCGTGTTGGACATTCTACTGTGCAACAGGTTCATCGAGTTGTGAAGAAAATTGAAGGATCCCTTGAAGATAAGAAGATTTGTACTGCTGTTTTTCTCGACGTCAAGCAGGCGTTTGACAGAGTTTGGCACTCGGGACTGCTATATAAATGTAAACAGATATTTCCATTGATATACTACAACATTTTGAAGTCCTACTTGGAAGAGAGACATTTTCAAGCGATTGTCAATAATAGTCAATCATCTATATATAAAATTACGGCAGGAGTACCCCAGGGTAGTATACTGGGACCACTTCTATACTCCATTTTTACCAGTGATATGCCGGAAAACTCGTTTATTGCAACTTTTGCCGACGACACAGCAATACTAGCTACTCATCACTGTCCCGATACGACTAATCGACAGCTCCAGAGTACCATTGATCTGACGGTTGATTGGTTTTGCAAGTGGAAAATAGTGATAAATGAGCTAAAATGTAGCCATATCATATTCACAAATAAAAAAATTGATCGTGGAAAATATCAGATTAAAATAAGTGGAAAGATACTACCACAAAATCCTTGTGTAAAATATTTAGGAATTCATCTAGATCAAACACTAACATGGTTGCTGCCACACATTATACCGCTAAGAAAACTGAACTAAATATCAGAATGAAACAGTTATACTGGTTACTGGGACCTATGTCTCAACTAACAATTAACAAACTATTGCTGTACAAACTTATATTAAAACCGATATGGCTTTATGGCTGCGAGCTATGGGGATGTGCTTCCAAAAGCAACAAACAAAAAATACAGCAGTGCCAAAATAAAATTTTGCGTATGATAGCTGGTGCTCCATGGTACGTGTCGAACGACACGTTGCACAGGGACCTCCGGATAGGATATGTAGAAGATGAAGTCCGCTGTGCTGTCCGAAGGTATCTGTCGAAACTGGACTTTCATGGGAATCCGTTAGCAAAGAAGCTGCTAGAACAAGAAGAAACCAGAAGATTGCGAAGAAAACGCATCACCGATTTCAAGTAGAGTCGGTGTAGATAATTAATAGGACCACCCAGGTGTTCGGCTGTTGGGTCGACTCCTATTAAAATAATTTTCGTTCACTAAATCTAGTTGATGATGAGAGTCTCGTCAGTTCTAGATCTTAAAAATTTATATATAAAAAAAAAAAAATTATTCCGAGTTATCATTATTTGTTCTTTATAATCCTCGCTTACTTTGACTAGTCATTTCGTGAGACATTTCATCTCACTAACAATGTTGGCTATTGTGTCGTTAGCGAAAAGGAAAATTATTTATTTTCCTACTTCCTACGGGAGAAACTGCCGTTCCATCCGTCTAGTATTTGGCGCATAACATATTCTCCATATAGATTGTGACTCTTTTACTCTGTGAATTCTTTTGATTTTATGTGCGTCGATACAAAAACTATATTTTTATTACAGACCATATAGTCGATTAATAATATTGTAAACCGGGTGTTTTGGGATTCCTATTTCTATCAGAGCGGTCAACATCTTAAATTTTTTTTTACCAGAGAACGGATTAATTAATTATAAACGAATTTTAAGTAGTAATCGTATCGCGTGAGAAGGTCCGAATAATTTGTTCGACAGTTTAGTCATTTTCGTTACAGTCTGATACGTTATCGGTGAAGCCGACCATTCTGGAGGAACTTTTTAATATCTATCAGAGAGGGCCACATATTAACATTTTTTTTTTACTAAAAAACGGATTGATTAAATATAAATGACTTTTAAGTAGTACTCGTATGCCTCGCGTTAGAAGATCCGGATAATTTGTTCGATAGTTTAGTCATTTTCCTTACAGTCTAATGCTTTATTCTGGAGGAACTTTTATATTTGCTTTAGCCTAGTGAAAAGTGCCATCGTAATTTACTGCGAGTAAAATGGGAACCCTATTATTATTATTATCATTATTATACCCTTAGGCGTCGACGTTGGTATTTCGTGCGTTATCGAGAGTTATAATCTTTTGGTTTTATTTTTTAAGTCCGACAGATAATAATTTTACTCCTCGATAGAAATTACCCTTTAGAAGTGCAAACGTACTTTTACGACGGACACTAACTAACTCCTAGTTAGTCGGGAATAATCACGCGATGTTAACCCTATCAACACCTCCGTGATAACGACGGCTTCAATTCCGGTGGGGGGTATGACTTCGCGTAATTTTAAAGCGTTAATGTAAATTTCGGCGTTTTTTTTTTGCTTTACGTCTCACGCATCGGAACTGTGACGGTGTTTATACTTAAACTTAATTTTTTTTTTTTTTTTTTGAAATTACGGCTAACGTCAGTCGTGCACGTTTTAGCTTAATGGAAAAGCTAATTACTAGCCAGAATTTATTTCAGACGTGTTAACCGGCAATTCGATTCATCTTTTTCTATCATATCCTTTTCCTTGGACATATATATATATATTTACATAGCAGGAAGGAACAGGGTAGTTATATCTCGTGTCCGCATTGGTCATACTGCACTCGAGCGAATACATTATAAATAAGTCACACCATTGTGCGCTCGCTGAGTCTAGACGCTCGTAATACTTCGAAACTTATTTTACAATACTCCATATACCTGTCTCAAAAATGTATTTGCAATTTACTACAATAAGTTTTATAAGCGGTTCTCCAATTTCTCCGAAATATAGGCACGATCAACTCCATATAACATCGTTCTCGTCTGTAGCAACATATCCTATTAAAAAAAAAAAAAATGAAGCGATCAATATAATTTCGGAATAGGAAAGGATACGAAAGAAGTAATTTAATTAGTAGGAAATAGAATGGAGATAAATAAAACGCACGTACAGAAAAGACGGTTGACAGAAGATGTATATTTCGAATACATACTTAAAACAATACACGGAACAATAAACATCGATAGGACTATGCGCTGTTTCGAAAGTAGAAAATAAAAATCGCGGAAAAAGAAGCAAAAGTAAGGAACTGACCGAGACGAGGATGTAATCTGCAAAGGTATTTACCTAGAACAGCTGATGAAGAAGAAGAAGAAGAAAAAGATGTTAATTCTCTGTATACGTGCAACTGTTTAGAAGAACAATAATTTTGCTGAATGAGCATAGCTTATCGAGGATGTAAGGAGAAGCGTTCCAACGAGCGCACTCCCGGGTAACATTGTACATCTTAATCGTTCAACACATCTCGAGGTCAGCGGCGCTTTAATCTTCTGTTGCCTGGTAATTGGCGTTCTGCCAAGGTCGATATAAGGACATTATTATTGCAGGTTAGCTTGTTGTGGAATTTTCTGCATCTAGTCTTCACAACCTTATTGATATATTTAAATCCCGATGGATTATTTTATTTGATACGAAGCACGGATCATTAATTATCTTCCTAAGATTTTTAACTACGTGCATTGTGAGCGTGAATGTAACATGATGACATTTACCGGCATTTAAATGAATTCGCCATTTCGTAGACCAAAACGTCGTCTTCTTTGACACAGAAATATCGTTTGGATAGATAAGACTTAAGTAATAAATAAAGGTTATGCGTTTTTGACTTAAATAGAAGCCCTTCATGCCACACACGGTCAAACGCTTGAGAAATGTCAAAAATATTCTAGTATAGTACTGCTTCTTCTCGAAAGCGGATGATATCGTATTAACAACACGGTGACACTGATGAATAGTAGTGTGATCATTTTGGAAATCGAACTGGCGATCGGGGACGATTCATTAATAATAAACATATTTACAACATTATATATATACATTTACATGTATACAGCAGTGTAAACGTTCCGGGTAAAAACAAATTATAGAAAATATTTAATACAGGGGAAAAATTACAAAAAAAAAAAAAAAAACCTTTGCGATTAATTTCATTATGGAAATAACATGTTCATAAAAAAAAACAAATATACAATATACATACATATATTATAAAACACATAAAACTATATATATGTGTATATATATATATATATATATATATATATATATATATAGGCATACACATGTATTCACATGCATAATATATGCACATGAACACACATAATTACTTAGTAGCATCTAATCATAAATGATAGATTCATCAAATGATGAGTATTTAGTCGCCGGTATTTATACTTTATATACTTAGAGACTCATAAATCATAACATGTTATTTATGACTGCTATATCTGATAATTTACACGTTTCGTAAAATTGTTTAGATCTTCTAAAAATCTCTTCTTGAATGTAGGAAAGTTTAAGATATCATGCATTCAAGATATCCGAGAGTATAACTTGATTTATTTAGTATTATCTTTAAACAGTAATTTGTGTAATTTCAGTATATTTATCCTGCTGGCAGAACACCATACAGAAGCAACATATAACAGTCTAGTTAGAATAACAGATTTATATTTTAATCGATTAATGCGATTTTTTCTATTGAATATTAGAAAAAGTGCACAAGTTATCTGTTTAGCTTTGTTATTTATGAAATTAATATGGTTTGAAAAATTTAGTTTATTATCCAACATCATGCCTAAATTATTTAATATGATGTTTCCATTCAATTGTATACCGCTGGTTATTATACATTTATTTATAAACGGTCTACGCCTGGTTAGAAAAAATCTAGTGTTTGATTTCGTTTATTTTGATTTTCCACTTGTTAAAATAATGAGAAACATTAGATTGAATCCTAACAAGTTCAAAGATAAATTTTAAGAAGAAGAAGAAATTTTATTCATATAAATGAAAGTTATAAACTATTTCGCAATATAAATTATCGGTATCGCGTAGGCCTTAATTTAAAGTTCTTATAAATACAATATAAAAGATATATTTTCACTTATGTATAGATTAAATATTAATTTATGCTAGGAAAAACAAAGAAAAAACCCGACTACAGATAAAGAAGAAAGGAGAGGAAACACACATTCAGTTAATTTATTTTATACTTATTTTAACGTGATATTATTGTTGATTACGACAGAAAGTTATGTTTCAGACGCTTATATTTTTTATATCTTAGAGCTAATGATTCGTAATTATAGTTAGATATCGCTTTAACAGGGAGAGACGGGTTACTTTCACATTTAAGAAAAAATTTATTTGCGAGCATGTTCACTATGAAATCCAAGTTCAACATTTCACGCATTAATTGTATCTTTATGTACTTGGGCAAATTTAATATGATTCGGTTAATTCTGTATTGTATTTTTTGATATTACTTATAAATAATTAATTTATTTCGAATATTTAGTTTGGATCTTTTATTGAAAATAGGGAACAGTGTAAACATTCTTGCTCTAGTTTTATTAACGCTATAATTAATGTGTTTCTCAAAAGTTAATTTTTTATCGAGTATAACGCCTAGATATTTAACGCTTTATTTTCATCGTATGGTTGTGTTATTCGATGTAATTTCATGTTTGACAGATGACCTTCTTTTAGAGAATAATATAGCCTTCGTTTTAACAACATTTACAGCTAATTGCCATTTGTTTAGGAATTGATCATTCTAAACTTTTGTTGCAATCTATTAGTTATAACTCTGAAGGACGAAGTAAATAATGCAATGTCATCGGCATATATTACGGAGCCTTTAAATTGACGATTATCATTGATATATAATAAGAATATAGAACGGACCCAATATACTACCTTGCATGGATGGTTTTAGATGCGAAGTAATCCTTTTTGATTCTTACTCGAAAGTTTCTGTTTGTTAAGTAGCTGTAAATTTTAGGTATTTTCATTTGTTTATGTGCACGATCAGACTACAGACAGGTCAGCAACCTCGTTAATAAAATATCGTGAACATCGAAAAACTACGCGAGTTGTGCGACTGTTTCTAGAAAACTGTAAATACATTTCAATATAATGTACAAGTAACCTGCACAGAAGATCAAATCGCATTTTATGTTAAAGCGTTCTCCAATCCGACAGTATAACCAATTTCTAAAGCGTTAGACCTGAAACAGATTCCCGAAGAATATTATTCTCTTCAGTTTCATCGCGTGACGTCATTCATTTTACACAGTCTGATCATAAAAAACTCTGGGAACAGACATATATGGAGTGCATACAGCGGTCGCCTCTGCGTATTATCAGCTGCAGTTCTCTTCAGTTTCATCGCGTGACGTCATTCATTTTACACAGTCTGATCATAAAAAACTCTGGGAACAGACATATATGGAGTGCATACAGCGGTCGCCTCTGCGTATTATCAGCTGCAGCCGTCTCTCCCTAGGTTCCCATGGTTCTACGTTTTCAAAAACATCAAGCAGAGAGGAATTGTGCTTATCAGCAGATTGCGGTTTGGGCATTGCTTGTTGCCGGACCGCCTGTTCGTTATGCAGCTTAGAGAAAATCCGTATTGTCCTCTACATGCTGGTCGTGTGTAGTCTGCAATCCTGGTCACGTGTTCTTCGAATGTCCTTCATTAACAGCATTACGCTCTGAACTGTATCTCAAATTACTGTACGCATCTCGTGATGGTCCTCCTTATAACGTAATGTCCCTTCTGCATATTGAGAATCTAGATTTGTTCTCGGACATAGCGATTTTTCTCGAGAAGTTGTCCGAGTTCATAAAAATATGTGTTAGTGAGCTGTAAATGCATCCCCATAAAAAAAAATAAATAAAAAAAAAAATCCCCGTATGTACTTTCTATATTCGAGAGAAGTGTCCGACTCAAGCAATGCACACCTGTTTGCAAAATTATTTATGTTTATAATACATAGATACTCGTATTATTTATTTTCAATACGTCGACGAGGCGATTTGAAGTTGTCGAAAGTTTCGTATTAATGGAAATAACTCCAAATGTACTAGGGTCGACGGAAAATTTTAAAATCTTCAAGTACTACACACTATGAAGAGGATCCAATATGAACGCCAAGAAGCTCGAGGAAGATCTTTTTACGCCAATTAAATTTTAACACGATATCGGGCAATAGCTACTAGGGATTTTACCGGGTTTAGAAAGCAAACTTATATTAGCCGTTTTCAAACACTGAGTAAAGATTTGAAACTCGATACATTCGCTGAAAAACACGTACTAAGTTTAGAAAGTGTAGCGTTGAAAAGTTTTACGATTTTGTTATTAATTTTCTCTGCCGCAACTATTTTTTAGTCTTTTTTATATAATGACATCCATTACGTACGCGTTCGATGTCAAGGAATAGGTACGTAGTTTAAAGTTTTATCATTCTTGTTTCGAAAGAAATGACCTAATAAGAATCTGCAACAGATAAGACGTTGTTCAGACCTAATTTCAGTAACAACATTCAAATTCACTTAAAATATTGTCGAATGAAAATAAATAGAACGATTTTTTACACTTCGGTATCTCTAGCTATATTAGTTTTTATCTTTATTTTTTTTTTTTAAGCTTAAAGTTTCATCAGTCATTGGCGGGAACCATAAATATAATTTGACTCCTTCCGACCATATTGAAAATGTACATATTAAACTTTTAGTTCGTACAGAATGGTCTGCAGGAATGGTAATTGTGATCAGCATTTAATCTACATAAAAAAAGAGCGCTTAAAGAAAATAAACATTCCGAAAAAAGACTACCCCACGGCACTTGTGGCACCGGTCAAATTTCACTCTTACGCATCTATCGCTGTCTGATACGATCGAACATTGACTGTTGAGCAGCCATATATATTCCTCAACAAAACCATCGTAACTCAAGTCCTCAAACATCATCCGGAATTCAGTTTTTCGCCTAGCTAATCGATAGTATGTACTCAGAGTTATCAGAATGACCTCTCAATATTCGTAGGCAGTTCCCGCTAGCTAACTTTATAATCCAGTTAGAAACTTACGGATTTAAATTACTTCCATCCGCCGTCTCATCCTCTCCGAAGACAACCTCAATCGTTTACAACCATCTTTAACATCTTACCAGAAATAAACATTCTAAAATCGCGTATATAAAAACATTCAATCGCTGTGCTGCCACGGTGGGATGGAAAATCCAGTGAAGCTTGATCTTTTAATGTTCGAGGAAATAGGGCTTACCAACCAAGGATACCACAGCAAAAAAAAAGTCCTGTCTCTTACTACCCTTGATTCAATCAATGGGCTTGTTGGCTACTCTGTTGTCATGAACAATGCCGTCATTATATGGTCTTTCAATCCTTTCAGCCGAACTCTACGCGATTTACCTCGCCACAGAGTTCGTAATAAGCTCGAACATCTAACAGCCATCGATTGTATGTTTCGACTCGGTCTCAGTACTCAACTTTTTCTGCGATGTATTCAGCAACGATCTTCATATTCCGACATTTAGACGAAATATATTTAAATAAACAAAAAAGGAACGCTAAAAGTATATAATATTAAAATACCAAATGTGATTTGTAAATTTATAAACATTTTATTTCAATCGAACTACTATTCAGAAAAATGGAAAATATCAAAAACGGTAATTCTACCTAAGGCAAATAAACCTATGTGCGAATCAAGCTCGCAATGTCTTTACTATCAAATATAACTAAAATATTTAAATAAAAAAATTAATAGACTAAATAATTAGTGGTAAAAAAAAAAAAGAATATAGTATTCAAAAGAAGCTGGTCACATTGTAGAACGTAAATGTCATAATATCGTAGAGGTCGGTGCGAGTTACCATCGTCGTCCTGATTATCGCGATTAGTAGTATAATTTATATCCGCCACGTGGTTTTCAGATTATCGTCCCATCTCGTTCCTAGTTCATAGCACCATGCAGTTTTTATTTTTTCTCATAACTCTAGCGTGTTACTTTTAGTTTTGACAAAATTAATGCATATCACTAGTAGTAGGCCCTACCAAAATGTACGATAAAAAGAACTGATATTTGACGTTAATGGCATACTACCATCATGAAAAATGTTCTCTTAATATAAAGTGTACAGCTAAAAACGAGTTGGTTATTTACTATATGTCAAATGAAAAAAAAATTATATTTTACATTTGCAATTTTTTGTACTAATATACACATCTCGCATATATATATATATATATATATATATATATATATATATATATATATATATATATATAATACGAGCGTTTTACCTGGTATGTTTTTTTTTAAATCTTGTTTTTTCGAAAAATATATTTAAATAAAAATCGCAAACTATTTTAATCGTCCAAAATTTCATTTTATAATCGTTCACATTGTACGGAGGAGCGTTACGTGATGCGCGCAGTAATTTAAGATATATTTCGTTTCTGATGATGAGTGGTATAAGTCCATTCGAAACGTTAAATTTTTTGAATAATCAGGACGTGGTTTTCACCGAAAATAATTCTAGACGGATGTAAAACAACCACGAAAGTTTTAATAAATATATAATTTGAGGTATAGTTCAGAGCGTGATGTTACTAAAGATCATATCAATTAAAAATGATAGTAATACTGCTACACACTCAAGTATCAGATAATTTGTATGCCTTGCTAATATTAAGAGATGGGATGAAAACTGCTGCTTCTGTTCCTGAGACGACTTTGATCCGTCTAAATAAATAAGGGTGTGGTACGATGCTTTTTTTCATCTTGAGAACTTGCGCCTATTTCCGGACACAGCGATATCGCTAGAGAAGTTATCCACGTTTATATAAGTTAGTACGTGCAGTATCACCGTTCAGTGGGCTGTAAAGGCATCCCTCATTAAAAAAAAATAAATAAAAAAAAATTACATTAATATGCGCGAAGTGTTAATTTAAACGATTTCACCGCGTTAAAAAAATTTTAGTTACCTATAATTTAGCGTGGAAAATAGAACGACAGCGATACCACCCGTCCTCATAAATATATATATATATCTATACACGATTGAAGAAACAAATATTGATAAATGTACCGACACGTGAAAAAAAAAACGAATTAAATAATATACAAAAAATCGAATTTAATAATATTAGGTCATTTTCTACGTCTTATGTGTTTTACATCGTCGGCCGTGTTCAACAGTAATGAATGATTTACCAGCCTCACAGCATATGTTTGCATGTATTGCTTAATGACCTCATCTATATAGGTCATGTTTAAAGCATGATTAATGATCTGGCTTGGTATATACCAATGCGCATTTGTTATCAGCCGGAAAATTTTATTTTGGACAGTCGGTATAGTTCTTACTTTTTCGGCTTTGTACAACACCACAGTTCGACCCTGTATCTCCAGACAGGCCTTACGGTAGCAATATAGATAAGATGTTTGTTTTCAATAGACAGCACGCTATTTCTGTCAATTAACTAGAATATTTTTTAATACATATACCTAGTTCTTTACTCTTCATTTGAATGTGATTTCGATATGTTAGTCGGCTATCCTTCAATGGGGAGACGGTGCTAAGAATAACCCCCGCCAAACAGTGATAGCCCCCCAAAATTAAGATTACGAATAAAAAGATTTGTATAGCTAAATAGAATATCCATAGCCTTTATCAAGTAGGTAAACTGTATAATGTTACAGCTGAAAGGAAAAGATTAAACATCAGTATCCTCAGATTAAGCGAGCTAAGATTGCCTGATGGACACATACAAATGGAGGACGCAGATTTTTATTATTCAGGTGCAAATGATGTAAGCCATGGAGCAGGTGTCGGTATTATTACGGATAAAAGTATTGTCAACTAAGTTTTGTAATATATTCCTAAATCCAAAAGGATAATGTTAATAAGACTACGAACTAATAATTATCGTCCGATGAATACAATTCAGGTTTATGCACCTGTAGCAGGCAAAGTTCAACATCAAATAAAACTGATTGATCAAATGGACACCTTAAATAAAGTAACAAAAGCGGGTGAAATTACAATAATATTAGGAGATTGGAATGGCAAAATTAACAAGGGACAACAAGATCAGAGAGCTGGAAAGTTCGCGCCTGGTGATTGGAATGACAGAGAGGATAGGTTAGTACAATTTTGTACAGAGCAAGTAATGTTAACAACAAACACTTTTTTCCAGTTCGAAGACTATACAATTGGACATCGCCATAAAGTTCAACTTGTAATAGATTTCATCCTTATTTGCAAATAGTTTGAGAAATTAAATCAGTGTGCACATACTCGGGTGTAGATGTCAACTCATACCGCAACTCGGTGGTTGCTATTCTTAGGATTGCTTTTAGAAACGTTATTGACATATAGAACCTACAACAGCCAGATTATAAAATAAGGTGGCAACGAAAAAAAGGTTTTAAAGTAGTTGAAGTAGTTGGAAAGGATGTTGATGACATTGAAATAATGTGGAAAACGAATATTCAGGAAAATGTAACTGAATCTGTTCAGAGAAATAAGAAGAAAACATGGATGATGGGAGAGATACTGAATGTAATGAATAAAAGAAGGAGGTTTAAACGCAATGAGCACATGTGTGAATGAAAATGCTAAGATATTGAAGAACTCGACGCTAAACATGATGCTTTTAGTGTACACAAGAATGTGAAAGAATTCATTAACATCAGACGCGCGCAGTTAATGGCTGTTATCTAAGAATAAAAATGGAAATATTATCCTAGAGAAAGATAAGAGAATTTAGAACTGGAAGAAGCATAAGTCCATTCAAGATACCAAGGTATCTGATATGTTTGGGAAGAAGAAAATAGATGCGCGATAAAAAATCTGAAATCTGTCAAAGCATCCGAACTAGACAAATTACAGGATCAATTATTGAAAGTATGTCAATGCGACCATGCGACGCTATTATATACCGGTTTGTAGTTAACCTCTATATATATGTATGTATGTATATATATATACTTGTAAATATTAATTTTAATTAGTAATAAAATAAAATAAGTTGATACACTTAAGATATCCTGTACAATATTTTGTAAATAATAATTATTCAATTGATAACGTCATAATAAACGCCGGAGCAATTGGCTTACGAGGATGACAGCGTGTATAGTTAAGTATAAAATGTAAAAATTAAATGAAAATGAAGGTAGAAAGAGAAAAAGTAGTTGTTTTAAATTTATTAGAAATGTATAAGCCAAGTTTATAATTGATAAAGTCATAATAAATTCCAGAGAAATTGTCTTGTGAGGCTGATTTTTTTGTGTCTAATTAAGTATAAAACATAAAAAATATGAGGAAAAAGAAAAAAAAGAAGGAATTGTTTTAAATTAATTAAAATTGTGTAATCTAATTTTATATATATATATATATATATATATATATATATATATATATATATATATATATACTAGTGTCCGACCGAAACAAGATTTTCAGCCGAAACCGAAACCGAAACTTATTTAGACATATTAAACTTTCTATTGTATATTAAAATCTGGTGTATTTTATACACAAATACAGACAATTAACTCATGTAAAATACAATAAAAAGTAATAGTTGCAATATTTAACAGAGATAGTTATTATTTATGTTATATTCACAATTTGACATTAAATAATAAATTGAAATTAGATTTATTATTCGTAATTAAAAAGTCTTTTATTGTACGCTAGGAAAAGTAATTTTTCTACGTTTTCGCCAAGCAGGTTAGTCCGACGATCTGCGTATATTTGTCCAGCGGCACTAAACAACTGCTCGCTGGGAACACTAGTAGGTGGAGCAGATAGATACTTTAAAACGGCTTTTCTCAGGGTAGGATATGGACTATTGTTCCAATAACAATATATGTCAGCATTGCGTTGCAATAATGGCTCCGACAGATAAGATTGAATTATTTTTTCCAAAACAGTTTTTTGATCTTCAGATATGGTTGCCTGCATCTGTTTAGGAATATTATCGTGTATATCCCAAAGACTCTCTATTTCTTGCTGTAGGTTGGAGGCTGGCAATACCAATTCTGTAGAAACTGAGGGAACATTTTCTCCACCACCAGAAAGTATACGATCCTCTACGTCGTCATCATCTTCTGTCAAAAAATATATTATTTCTCTCATTGCAGCATCCACTTCATTGGAATTGAGATATTTCGATTTAAATCTTGGGTCCAGCATTGTCGCAGCCATCAATGAAGGGTGCCTTTTTATAAAAGAAAATTTGGTATTCAATGACTCGTACAATGAATTTTTCATATTTGTCAGCATCTCATCTTCCTTTTCGGATCGAACTTGTAGCTTGCGCTTTAATAATGACATCAAAGGTATTACTATTGATATGCATGCGCCATCAAATGATAAATCAAGTGTGGCCTCATAGAAAAATTTCAAACAGGTTCGTTAAAACATTCCATTCATTACATAAAAGAGTATCAATTTTACCATATTCAACACTATACGTGTTGACTGCATTTTTTGCTCTAAAAGCCTTTATAACATCAAGTATGTGCTGTTCCACCTCACCTCGACATCTTGTACCAAAATATGTTCTGGCAGTCCACATTGTTTTTGACATTCGGCCAATTTTCTGGTTGCTTGCTCGCTATGATGGAAATGGCCTACGATTTTCCTGCATTTCTTAAACAAGTCTTTGGTTTCTTCGTCTAAAAAGCGTAAGGCAGCATGTCTACAATAATTAGATCCATTATTGCTTTGTCAATCCTTTTTGTAATTTCGTGGTCATCAGGCCATTGTACAAGTTTAGAGGACAAACTCGGGATCGTTGACTGAATATGATTCGGTCGATCAGTACTCAATATTTCCAGTGAGGTCTTTAAAACCGTTCCCTTTAATTTAGCTTCATTTTTCAATTCGTCTATTGCTAACTGCCGTTTTAACAACTGCCTGTGTTCAATGTCATGAAACTTTGATAAATGTTGCTTTACTCCGTGCAACGTTTGTTTTTTAGGTCCGTGGCTTCCCAATGAATATGATTTATTACACATTTTGCAAACAGCTTTAGATGAATCGGTAGTGATTTTTTCGAAAAACTGCCAAATCGGATTTTTTTCTTTTTGTGATATTTTTACCTGAAATTATAGTGTTAGCTGATACATCACATAAAATAAAACCACTGTAATAATGTAGCACGCAGTTAAATCGCAGCAGGTAGTTGTTTGGATGGTTAAAGTACAGGTATAAAGTATAAACAATCATCTACATTTAAAACAAATATAAATAAAACATAACCTGCTTTTATAATTTTTACATAATTCTCATTCTACATAAATCTGAGTTAATAACTGAACAAAAATAACTTCAATACTTAACGTCCATCCGGGTATGCTCCATAGGACCAGGAAGAGTTTTAAAATGTTTTTTGATTTTGTTTTCGATATTTCTGTAAGAGCTTGTTGGCTCAAATTAATTTCTTCCTACGAAAAATTTTAACTCGCAATTCCTTGTCATTTTCATCTTTTCGACTCTCATCATTCGTACAGTTTATTGCAGTCACTTTTATGCGTATCTTTTGAAATATCTTCCGTTCGAAATCGACATCATCTGTCAATTTGCTCGTCTTGTTTGCCTTCTCGTTGTTGTCGTTCTCGTTTTTCCTCTGATTCACAATCTAATTCAAATAAAATTCTACGAACATCTTCCCGTTTACTGGGTTTCATATTATGTAACTTGAAAATGTATTCCATTTTCATTCTCATACAGGACCCTAAATAAAAGTTATTTGCATTTTTAAGAAAATGACGGTAAATTACCGCCAGTGCTCCTGTAATAAGGTTAATAAATGCCATTGAAATATATCAGAAGTAAAAAAAAACACTTACCTAATCATTTATAGATGAGCAAAAAATGAAAAAAAAAAACACAAAACACATAAACTCAACGCAATGACGCTAGCCGGTGAAGTATATCGGTAATGAAACACAAGTTATAACCGGAAGTTAGCCGAACGACGCGCGACAATTAATGAGTCATAATTACACTAAGTTTCGGCGCGGCCGAAGTTTCGGCTAATATTTGGCCGAAACCGAAACTGTGGCCGAAACTAGCCGAAACCGAAACCGAACCTGGTCGGTCTTTAATACTGTTAAATATGAGTAGATCATAAATGGATTCGCGTATGTTAAATAAAAGAGCAATTAGTATTTTCCGTCGTATCGTGTCGATCGAAATCGTCTCGAAGCGTGATATAACGTATAAAAGATAAAAGTATGTCTAAAAATATCTGGATAGCTAAAGATGTCAAACGAATTGAAAATAGATTACAATTTATCTCCGTGCTTTAAGATTGGAATAAACGTCGCTATAAATTATCGGCTAACGATTATAAAGGAATTGTTTCCCGTAAAATAATCACACCCCGGGAAGGAATTATCTCGTATTTGGACAAAAAAGATGCCGCTTCTAATTGTGAAAAGAAGGAAATTTGCCACAGAAAACGCACGAAGTGTAAAACCCCTAAAAAAAAAATAGAATGTTAATAAAAGACTAGTACGATTTTAGCCTTAAAGTGGCAGCTGAATTGAAATTTATTTCTATAACGAGCATAATAATCGTCATCATCACCTTAATTAAATAAAATTCAGGGAAATGATGATAACAATAATAAGTAATAATTCCACGATAACAATAATAAGTAATAATACCGCCGGTAATAATTCAATTCGATTCAATTCAATTCAATTTTTTTTTTTAAATGTTACAATAATAATTATAATACTTGTAATAAAATATAATAATAATAATGGAATAGTAATAAACAATAATAATAATGGAATAGTAATAAATAATAAAAATAATTATTAATATTATGGCGACGGTGTTAATAATAATATTAAATATTAATAATAAATTCATAATAATAATCACCGACGGTGAGCTTTTTTTCCAACCGAATGGTTTTGAATTCGTCCTTCTCTTCAATGGGTTCATTCGACCGAAAAAGTATTCATCTTGGAGCGCGCGACCATTTTTAATTTGGCTTCGATCCTCTAGCTTTTAGTTCCTATTCTACTAACATACACATACATACAAAGAAAAAAAAGAAGGAAAGGACAACCCACAAATTTGTCCTAGTCTCACGTTCGTTGAGATTTAATTAGTCCACCTGACTGACTGGAAGACGATTAACCGATACACGGCGTACGCATACACACACGTTTTGAGACGATCCGGATGTAAAACGACAAGTAATAATTAGCGACACTACGCTAATGAGCGGGTCGTTGAAAATTGATTTTAATTACGATGATGGTGGTGGTGGTAATGACAATGATAATGATTATCTTGGTTATAATTTGAAATTTAAATGAATTCGCTTCTTTCAGTTTGATTATTTAGCTTGTGTTGATTTTAATTTTGTTTCGTCACGTTCGCATTAGCAGATGTCCAAAGAGTGAGACAAATACTTCGTTAGTACGCGAAATTCTACTTCGTTAAATCTTTTCTAACGACTAATCAAATTTTACATTCAAATCTATTTTCATTCGATTAATAAATCATTCACGTCCGCGCACAAAAGACCAACTTCGTCCGTTGACTTCGTCTGTTAAGGTTATGGTTACCACGCGTGAACGCTCGTACGGTGGCGCATAATTAACAGAAAGCTGAAGCAGATGTACCGCAGAAGGAGGACTTTATTTAGCTGTAAAACACCGTTAGATTTGGTCGAGTGTTTCGCTATGAGAGATTCCTTCGGAATAAAAATTCAAGGAAAAAAGAGTAACCCTGCTAAAATAAATCCTAGGATGTAGCGATTTTTATTAAAATTAACCAAAAAAAAAGAACAAGTTAAAATAACGAAAACTTTTCTTTATGAAAAATCGCAAACCTTTTCTGCTGTTAGGCCATTATCGAGTGAATATTTAAGAAAAAAAAACGTTAAAAATATAAAATGAAAAAATTTAAATTTAAGACGTCAATTCACAAAAAATCAGCAAAATGAAAAACGGTATTAGTAAAACATTAGTGATTTTAAATTTTTGTTTCCTGCTACAATACACCGAGTTGAAGAACTAGGCTGAATTAGCTTTGGAAAACCGGGAAAGAGAGAAGATTACTATTACAGCAATGAACCGTCCTTAGGACTATTGATGATGCATATATATATATATTGTGTACACGGAATAGCCGAATGGCTAAGAACACGGACTTTTATACGGAAGGTCCCGATTTCGAATACGATGGACGACGCAAAAATATCATCATTAGAAAATAAAAGTATAACTAATCCTCGATATTCTCGCGTGGAGGGGGCAATTAAACAAAGCGGTTCTCCCTCCCGGGTGTGTGTATTAACTGAACTAGCGCTGTATTATAATTGCTTTGCACGTTATTACATACACTAGACAATAAAATTGTGTATAGGTAATCGCACAAATTTCCCACCAACCTAGCGGTTGAGGATAAATGACGATGATATATCAGCTAGAGCAGCGATTCTATACGGAAGATAACGAGTTCGAATACGATGAACGACGCGATAATTATCGTCAGAAAAATATAAATAATCCTAATATTATCGCATGGAAGGCAATGTCAAACCACCATGCGCAACAACACCATATGCACGCTAATAATAATAATAATAATATAGTACACTACAAAAACACACACGGGTCTGTATTGTGTCCTGACAACGAAGCGATTACAACAAAGTTTTTTCGGGCGTGCATCTTTATCTACGCTAACGCCGCATTATGATTGCCTTGTACGCTACACACACAATGTACAAGAAAATATGCATAGGTAAGTAGTCGCCTACCTCTGATACGGAGACGGCACTCAATGATGGCATATATATATTCGTTAAAATTCGTCGTAGCTGACAATTTTCTTCGATCTATTTAGAGTACTTTAGCTCTTCTTTATATATATATATATATATATATATATATATATATATATATATATATATATATATATATATATATAAAAGCAATTACTAATAAATTACAGACGGAATAAATCGCATCTCTACTTATAAAAGATAGTAAATTAATTTGAACTGTGCTAAAACTGAAACTATATTTTTCATCCGCTCACACATTGCCCGTTGAAATTAGAGTTAATTCCACCGTAGTAAGTTAATCGAAACATGTTCGTTAATCTAGGATAGCAGACTAAATTTTTCCCAACATGTCAATCATGTCACATCCAGGGGCGTATTTCAACTTTTGTCGCCCCTACGCCACACAAGTGGTGCCGCCCCATGTAAGGCCATCGATTTTCCAAAATTTTGTTACTCAAATATGTTGGTTCGGTTACAAAATTTTATTTTCTGAAAAGTGTTTTACTATTCTTAAACACAAAAATAAAAAATTTAAAGTCTATGGTATGAGTAAAATAAAAACTTTTTAAAAATAATCCATTTTTGTATTTACTGTATAATAAATAATTTACATTTGAAAACTTTACACTGTTTCAATAATTATAGTTGATAGAAAAAAGTCATGATGTTTATTAGCAAAGTTAATGATGTCCGTCCAATTAATTTATTGTCATATATTTTTAAAGTTTCTATACCTACAAAATTTTGAAAATTTGATCGAAGAATTCGCCTTAAGAAAGTCAAGAAAAATTGTACTATAAAATAATTACTTGTATTTTTTGTGATAAATATATCTGATTTAAAACTAAAAAAATTATTTTTTTTTGTTAACAAAATTTATTTTTGGTCCTACATGCCGCCCTCCCAAAATTTTCCGACCTATGCCATGGCATTCTTGGCATTGGGGTAATACGCCCCTGGTCACATCGCAGGACGAATGAGCGCTTTATAAACGTCGAGTTTATTATTAAACATTATAAAGTACGATTTACGATTCGCGCTTAACGCTTTATTCATTCGTTTTTAGACATGCGTAATTTACACGCGCGAGAAGGTTAATGGTTTATCTAATCTGAATAACGCGCACTATCCGACTAATTTATAACCTTATAATCGACCTCGAGAAATTCAATCGGCAAAATTTGTCGTGTACCCTTAGGAGACTATTAATAAGATGACGCAGTAGCTGAACGGAACGCCACGATCGGTCTGAACTAAATAATATGGACAAGGGAGTCATAAAGATAATAACATTTACGCAACGCTCCCGGTATTTATGTAAACGTATAAAACCACGGACCTCGAGAGCTGTCGTCCGTATAACCGAACGGATGAAATGCGTCGATCATAAATTTGAATTAGGAAAACATTAAGCGATTAGAAGATTCGGTTAAAATTACAATTTTTTTTTTTTGCTGGAAATACATTAAGCGACGGAAAAAAAAATTTATCGGGCGATTGAAGATGACCGTCGAGGAGTATATACGCAAGATGAATTAATCTCACACAACCGGAAATTTATAGGAAAGTTATTCGCACAACGTATGCGCAAGAATCGATGACGAATATAAGCAAGAATCCGAATCACGGTTATCCCTCAGAGAGATTACGACTAACAGATACGGAAGAAGATCGGACTTTGTAGCGCGGTGGAGAGCAGATGGCCAAACTGAAATGGACCTGGGCAGGGTACGTAGCCAGAGGGGGAGCAAAACGAGTGTTGGAACGGTAGCCGTTTCAATAAGAGAAGGAACATTGGCGGATCGCTGACTCGTTGGTACGACGATGCAATTCGGGTAATGGAGAAGAGCTGGATTCAGAAAGCTCAGAACCGGAGCGAATGAAATAGATTCAGACGAACCTACGTCCAGCAGTGAACCGATATATGATTAAAAAATATATATATATTCTAATGTTTTAAATATTTTCAAAAAATTAATTTAAAATGATATAATTTCAGAAAATCGTAGTGTGTAGCTAACTATTTATTCCTCTAGCAATTTTTAGGGATAGTTTACCGGTACTTATGAAGTAGGTATGTAGTTTAAAAAATTGCCAATGCGAGGGAAAGTTATTAACCGATTATTCATAAAGAATCAACAAAATACGAAGGGTGTTTACTAAATACAAACCTGATTATATTATATACAAATTTTTTTATGAATAAAATATAATAAATACTTCACATTATCGAATAAAATAGGAATCCATTTCTTATGAATATATTCACTTGGATCTGTATTAATATATACATACACACGCACACACATTAATATATATATATAAACAAAGTATTTAAATTAGCTAATATGTTAAAGACGGCGAAGCTTTTCGGCTGGTAAGCCATTTTCAAGCGGACAAAATAACAATCATTACCCGGAGCTGTTTAATATAATATTGTGTATATCTAGATTAAGTACTTGATCGTATTTTATTTTTATTTAATTTCAGTTTTTTTTGTACTTTCCCGAAAAGCTTTGTGGGTTTTTAACTTATTAAATATTGACTGATTTTAAATATTTTTTCTTAATGTTTACATTTCAAATCATTCGATTTTACTTCAATTAACACGCTACACACACACACACCCACACACACACATATATATATATAAAATTTGCGAGGACCCTAATACTCGCCTAACGGACTTCTACGTACTTCATCATTCCACGATTAGGATCCTTGTATATTTTATTTCTATACTACACTCTTCTTTTAGCAGTTTTTTCTTTTCTATTGCACAAATGAACTCTGACGCGGTATTTATGAAGAAATAATTTATTATAAGAAAGTTAATTCAAAAGATTATAAATCACACGCGCGTTAATTTTCGATTTGCGAATAACCCTTTTACACGTTAACAAATATTGATTTGATCATGCAATATAAAAATCTATATACTTTTACTTTTTATCGGCGGATTGGATAAATAACATAAAATAATATTTTATTTGAATTATATATATATATATATATATATATATAATATATACATATAAATCAAACTAACCAGATTCATGATGTAATTTGCCGACCATCTTTTTGGTTCCCAATACCGACATAACCAATCATCATCAATGACTTTTTCTTGAGTCTTGACCAACTGACTCTTCTCGACTAAGCTACTGATTCTCTTTCTTCACTAAATTTTCCTGGCTCTTCTCTGAAAACCTTTAATTATCACCTTATCCAACATCTTCTGTACCCTCTCTTCTCGTCATCACTACACTCGATCGCTTGTACGCTGTCCGAGTAGCTTGAGCGTGGGCAATTTTCTTTTTAACTTACCTTGTGATTGTAGGGGGCGTTTCAGCTTAACTACTACTATTGTATGACAATAGCTCGCTCATCACGAATCCATTTTTTTACTATAATAATAATTATTATAATTACACGTACGTGTATTCACGATTAGTACGCTAGCAAGCGTCCAATTGAATATTTCATTTTAACTAAATAAATAATTATATATTTTTTCATTATATCGATTAAATTAAATATTAGACATCGTTGCCCAAATTAATCAATTAAATTATCACGACGTGAACATACGACGATCGTCGTAATATATATATATAAAAATATATATATATAAATATATATATATATATAAATATATAAATATATATATAAATATATATATATATACAATGTCGACGGCCATAGCGCGTTGAGTATGGAGACTTTCCGTCTAATTGCCGAAGTTAAGCAAACGGTACTTGGATGGGTGACCGCCGGCTCAGTGTGTTGTGTGCTGTTGTTGGTATCTCCCAATTTGCCTGTAGTCTATTTTCTTCCCAATTTATTGATTGAGGAGTCCTACGTCCAGCAGTGGACCGATATAGGTTAATATATATATATATATATATATATATATGCATCTAACACTGGAATCAAATTAATAAATTATGGGGTTCGATGAATATTTTCAAGGGTGTTGAAAAATTTTGATACCCGCTATTAAGATATAACGATTATTTAGAGTTAATAAATGAAAGTCGGTTTCTTTCTATGTTTATTGTTATTACCTTTTGCATCTTTCTACGAAGATGGCCATTACTATTAATATTGTTACTAGTACGACGGCCATGTTAATTATTATTATTATTTGAGATGTTTCTTTTATTAATATGGTTAATATTATTATTATTACTATTACTATAATTATTATTGCAGTTGTTATTATCAACAAATTACATACGTCTTGGCGTTTTCTAAGTTTAAATTTTATAGACAGATACCGCCTAATTTATAACGCAACAACTCGGAATATCCTCTCCGCTCTCTCTAATTAATTTATTTCAATTTTTCGGATAAAAAACTGTGTAACGGGTACTTGCGGGTAGGTGGTACAGATGTAAATTAAGATAGCGGATGAATTATTTTATTTAAATCGTCACCAACGTGATCATTTTCTCTTCTGGAACATTATAATAAGAAATAGGACGATAAAGTAACCTATATGTATATGTATATATATATATATATATATATATATATATATATATATATATATAATATGGGCTACTCCTTCTTTGAGTCGGATGTTTTTATCGTGCCTCTAATCGACCTTAACTTTAGTTAGCTAAGTGATGATTTTTTTTAATCATTATCATCTTCTGGTCGTTCGTTAATCTGTTAATGTCTAATGCCTTTGTCGTTATCCAATCTCCCTAATACTTAGCGAGTCCAGTTGCAGTCCTACAGCCCGAAATTCGGATTTTTTTTTTTTTTTTTGTTTTTTGTTTGATGGAATGTTTTAATTCTGCGCGAGATGGAAAAACCGGTTTTACGATCGCCTAATTTATTTCACTGAATTTTTTTCATTCGGATTTGTAATAAAGAGGTCGTTTTTCGCCTAGTTTTACAGGCTTAGTGTACACATATACATACATACATACATACATATATCTATCTATATATCTATCTATCTATATATATATACTTCATACGAACGATGTGTATATGTCGTGCGTGTTGATGTGGATATATCCGTAATTTGTTTTGATTGACTGCCGGGAGAATTACTGTACAATATGTAAAAGGATGGAAAACATGCCGGATCTGATAAGAGGTATGATGACTTTTATTTACGACCAATCTTATAATAATTTATTTAAAAAAAGGACAAAAAAGAAAATTGTCTCGTGTGTTCGCCGGTAATCGTTAATTTTCTTCTCACAGAACATTATTTCCGGTGTAATCCGCTTTTTGTCAAAATAAAAAATTAAATATATTTCCTTACCGTAGATATTATATGTATATATATATATATATATATATATATATATATATATATATATATATATATATATATATATATTTAGCAAAACAAAATAAAATCAAAGTTAATCACTAAAAAATTTATTACATAAACACAAACACGAAGCTTTTCGACTGTGAAGTCATTTTCGAGCTATTGTTAAAAATGTTACAAATAAACCAAAGATATTACTAAAAAACTTATAAATTACATTGAATAGCCAGATATAAAAAAAAAATTTTTTACAATAACATGCCATTATAAAACCGATTTTAAAATTAATTCTTCGTCAAAATTAATCATATTATTTAATAAATTATTACTACTTCTATGTTTTATAATTTGTAGTTTTTCTAATAATTTTCTTTTTTAAAATTTATATTCTATGTGTAAAATTTTTATATTATCTGTGATGTTTTCTATAAAATGTTTTTCTTCTCTACAGTGCTTACCATAAAGTGACTTATCATCATTTTCATTTTTATACGAAGTAAAGTGTTCTTTTAGTCTATTATTTATTTGTCGCCCCGTTTCACCTATATAAAACTTATTACATTTTCTGTAGTTTATTCTATATACTCCAGATTTTTGTAATACCCTATAATCTTCTATTTTATTGTTGCAAATTGATTTAAATAATGTTTAATTATTATTTATTGCTATCATTGTACTTTTTAAAAGATTTTTAAAAATTTATATTTTCCTATATATTTAATTGATCCAAAATATTTTTCTTTTTCTTTTTTATGTTGTAAAGAACTATTATTTGGTTTGTTCCATAATTCATCTACTATATTCGGATTGTATTTATTTGCTATTTTGTTTAATAATATTCTTTTCTTTATTAAGTTTGTTTTTGTTGCAGTTTAAAATAATTTTCACTCTATTACAATAATTTCTTAAACTAGCTGCTTTATGTGATTTTGCATGAAAAGAATCGTTTGGAATTATTACATCAGTTAGTGTTTGTTTTCTGTATATATCAATATCTAATATATTATTGTTTATATTAATATTTAAATCTAAGAAATTTATATTTTTATTACCTATTTCTATTGTAAATTTAATGTTTTTATTAAAGTTGTTTAATTCTATTACAAATTTATTTAATTCATAAGTTTCCAACTTGTTATTCCAAATAATTAATATATCATCTACATATTCAAAATTTTATATTATTTTTAAATATATTATTTTCTCGAGATATTATGTTCTCTATTCATATATATTTCTGCTAAAATAGGTAATAAAGGTGAACCCATCATTAATCCTTCTTCTTGTTTGTAGTATTTATGATTAAATTTAAAATAGTTTTGATTTAATACAATTTTTAATAAATTTATAAATTGATTTTTAAACCTTATACATTTTATTATCTTCTATATATCTTATTACTTCATCTATTGGTATATTATTATACATATTAACTATATCTAGTGATATAAGAATATCATTATTACTAATTTTTATTTCTTTCAACTTATCAATTAATTCTACATTATTTTTAACATTAAATTGTGTTTCAAATTCATAATTATCCTGTAAAAATTTATGAATTATTTTAGAAACTTTATAAAATGATGCATTTATACAATTAACTAATGGTCTTATTGGATTGTTAATCTTGTGTAGTTTAATTAAACCTGAAAGAACTGGCGCTTTTGGATTCATTTCTATGAAATTGAAGTTCTTGAAATAATTATTTAAAGTATCATTTGTTGTATTACTTTCTTCTGCAGTACTTCCATTAATTGTTTTTATTTCTTTTTTGATGTATTCATTAAATCTGTTGGTTGGATTCTTAATTTTCTTGAATTTATTATTATCAATGAATGTTTTCATTTTTTCCAAATAATCATTTTTCTTTATTACTACTATAGTATTACCTTTATCTGCTTTACTAAGCATTGAATTATTGTGCTTCAGTTTTTCTTTCAATTTACTTAAGGCTTGATTTGTATTTTTTTGTTGATTTTTCTTATTACTATTTTGTTTCATTTGTATTAAAATATCGCTAACTTCTATCCTTAAATTATTTTGGACATTTGGATTAACTTTTTGAATAATATTTTCACAATCTACTGCCATCTTTTCCATTTCATCTTGTTTGAATATATTGATACTATTTCTGTCTATATATTTTAAGCCTTTATTAAAAAATATTTAAATCATCTTTTGTTAAACTTATATCTGATAAATTAACTACTCGGTCATGGAACATGTGAAACTGGTGTATGTTTTGAGGGCGTTGTTTATTAATTAAATTCTTGAGTTTCTTCTTAACAATATCACTGTGTTCTTTTGTTTTTTGTTTAATGTATTTGTTAGCTAAATTTGATGTTTAATAAATTTATTATTTCACCTGTATAATAACTTGTAATATCTTCGCTTAAACTGTCTTTCATTTTATTAAATAACTTAAGAATTTTATGTAAGTTACTTATTTCAGCTTTAATTCAGCATAATTCCGCTTTATGTTTTATGCTTTGTGGAATTTTATTCTTATTTTTAATAATAACTTTAGCATAATTTGGTATAATATTGTAACTTAAACATTTATGGTTAAACCAAATCTTTGTTCTAGTTTTATTAATTTTAACACATATTTTTAAATATTTAAATATTTTGTTAATTATTATTATCGTAATGTCATAATTTGTTACATTATATTTATTAACTAAAATATTATAAATCTCCCGACCTGGTTCAGGTTCCATTAATGTTGATGTATTGGAGAGTAGTGATTTTATGAATTTAGCAAAACAAAATAAAATCGAAGTTAATCACTAAAAAATTTATTACATAAACACGAACACGAAGCTTTTCGACTGTGAAGTCATTTTCAAGCTATTGTTAAAAATGTTACAAATTATAAAACATGGAAGTAGTAATAATTTATTAAATAATATGATTAATTTTGATGAAGAATTAATTTTAAAATCGGTTTTATAATTACATGTTATTGTAAATTTTTTTTAATATCTGGCTATTCAACGTAATTTATAAGTTTTTTAGTAATATCTTTGGTTTATTTGTAACATTTTTAACAATAGCTCGAAAATGACTTCACAGTCGAAAAGCTTCGTGTTTGTGTTTATGTAATAAATTTTTTAGTGATTAACTTCGATTTTATTTTGTTTTGCTAAATTCATAAAATCACTACTCTCCAATACATCAACATTATATATATATATATATATATATATATATATATATATATATATATATATATATATATATATATATATATATATATATATACATAATAAAAACCGATCGCGGTAAGCCTTTGTCTATCCACTCTAAGATGAAGGCTTTCTCCAACGTCTTCCAGCCACTTTCGTCCTGAGCTTTCCTCGACCAATTTTTCCCAGCTACCTTTGGTATGGCATTGTGCCACCGCGTCACTGGTTTTCCCTGTTTTTTTTTTCTGTCTTATCGGCCAGCCACCACTGTAAGATCCGCTTTGATCATCTATTATCTTCTCCTCTAGCCACGTGATATATGCATATATATATATATTATCATCATTAAGTGCCACCTCCGTATCAGAGGCAGGTGATTAGTTATACATATTTTGTTGTACAGTATAAGTAGCGTACAAGGCAATAGTAATAATAATGTCGTTAGCGCAACACGTGCACCCGCGTGGAACTGATTGTAATTGACTTTGTTGTCAGGGCACATTGCAGCCCTGCGTCATTTCGTGGTGTACTATATTGTTACTATGCGCGTATTTTGGTTGTGCGTGGTGGTTTGCCAATGCACGCGATAATATTAGGATTATTTTTATATCTTTATTTTCTGACGATGATTTATGCGTCGTCGATCGTAAGCGGACTCGATACCTTCCGCATAAAAGCCCGTGCTCTAGCCACTAGACTATACCGAAGACATAATAGAAGTCCGTGCTCTCGCCACTACTAGGCTATTCCGATGACATAGTGTTTTATAACTACTACTACTATGATTATGATGAGCAGGGGCATTTTTCTATTTGAAAAACGCCAGTTAGAATGGATATGACTGAACATGTTAAACAAAGGGAAGCGATCATTTTATTCATTCTACGTATCAACAGTTTCAGGGTTAAATAACTCCGTCTAAGTTGTAAGGGTGGAACTTTGCACTCTGCCATTAGTGCTGATATCGGATTTTAACACCACCAATACACAACCTAATGCATTCATTTTGCACACGATCCAACTTGCCTAAATTTATCGATATATCGACAGAACTGAAGTTGCATGTGGTTCACAATGTTAGAGTCGAAAATGCGATCGAGTTCAAATTCACCGTCAAAGGGTTGCCGTTCGCGAATTGTTAATTCGAAGTAGGTTATGTTTTCGACATTTTTTGCTTAACCCTTTTAGTCACGATGTCCGCTATATGGTATGCAAAAATTTTAATACTAACACGATTATTTCAGGTTGACCTTGAAATGTCCTAAATTATAATATATATATATATAATAGATACATTTGAAAATCGTCTAGTCATCTATGATGCAGTGTTGTGTAATAAACACCCCGTATAAAATTATTTATTTTTTGTTAAAATTTCATTTGTGACTGAAAGGGTTAAAATAAAACATCGGTTTACTTCTAACATTATCTTATCGAGTTATTTCATTCCATATAAACCGTATAAAGTTTTCCTATTTAGCGGTTAACTATCGTACCCTCCCCCCTATAATAATAATACTAGTAATAATAATGAAAATAAAAATAAAACTAATAATAATAATAATAATAATAATAATAATAATAATAATGATAATAAAAGACGGTTTAGAATAAGTTTTCAACTGCTCATGGATATTACGATATACAAGATGGAAGAAAACGAATGGGTAACAATAGAGCAATGGAATTTTACAACTCCGATTTGAAGTGTAATAATGTACATACATATATGTATATATGTATATATAATATATACATATGTATATATGTATATATAATATATACTGTCCTAGCATTATAATGTTTTCCCGATAAAGCTTATATACTACTCGGCAAGTTGTTACGTCCAGCGGTTGAGCTCTGGGAATAGATCGTAAAAATTGCTCGTAACTTAAACTTTTGCTACTTAACGGCTCGCAGCTTTTGCGGAATAACTAAACATAAATTCACTTATAAACGAAGGAAAAAATGAAATAAAAGACACATACATATATAATATCTTTATAGGTTGCACGCACTTACTATTGGCAGTAGATGCGGTAGTGTACTCTATCAAATAATATATATATATATATATATATACATATATATATATATATATACATATATATATATATATATATATATATACATATATATATATAGTTTTCTTCGTGTATAATATTACGCCGTATACGCGCATTAACGTGTATAACTATAAAAAGCCGTGGACTTTTAGCAAAGCCTTACAAACACTACATTTACGTTTTGGGAGACGGTAAACGGTAAACGATAACAACCACCATCCGATAAGCGGATGGGCTGGCGAAGGTTAGACTAGGAGTAATATAGCGCGATAATAGCTCTGAATCGCTTTCTCGTAAAAGCTCGCCGTAAAGCGAATGCGACAGCTTTGAAGGTTATTATTTACGAGGCTAAACCGAACATTATTACGATAATAACATTATGCTAAATAACTCCCGAGCCGACTAAAATCTTTTTTCGCCTCTATTATTATTTACCGCAATTTTTCATTTTTTCAGTCATCTTTGAATTTTCTTTTTTAACCCTCTACCATTTTTTCTCAGTTTATTATTTTTACTTTTAACTTTCTTACCGCCCGAATCTGCTTTGTTACTATTGTATATATATATATATTATATATATATATAATTTAAAGTCCCTCATTTTTTCTAGTGAATATTCCGAATTGTACCTTTCGGCGAAACCTAAAACGTATATAAAATTAAATCGTTTCTCTTTTTAACGACAGTCTCACCCTTTCGCTCGGCTTACGTAAGAACCGATCCCTTCTTATTTCGAATCGAATTTATTATACTATTATTATTTATTAGTAATAATTATTAATTCGAACAGAGTGTGTAATGTAGTGGTTTTTTAAAAAATAAACGAAGAACATTTTAAAATCCGTTTTTTCACTTTGATTTTTTATTCTGTTAATATTGTGCATTTAAATTAAGTATTTAATTACATTTTATTTTTCGTTTTTTCCTTTTATATATACAAATTTTGATAAATTTTATATATCATATTTTCGTATTTTATTTTTTATGTAAACTTAATAAAGACTTCGAAAAGTGTTTTGGGTAGTTTTACGTGAAAAATGGAATGATTTTACCTATAACTTTTTTTGTTGTGCTTCTTCTAATTTAAAAAATGACGGCTAGATTTAAATCTTACATCGCGTGTTGTAATATAATAAATTTAATTTAAATAACTATAAACTATATATATATAATATATATATATATATATACAGTGGAAAAACTCGATAATTCGTCATGCCCGGGACCAGAAGTTCTAGAATAGGTCTAGAAAATATAAGAAAGAAATATAATACATACGTATTTAATACATTTATTCTACTTACAATTATTGTACAGATTTAATTGTTGAAAAAATGTCTAATCGTTTTTTGAATTAATTTTTCACGTCCATTCGTAATTGCTACATTACGCACTTGTCGCATTGCAATTAGTTTCGAAATTATCGTTACTGTTCATACCATTGAATACACTTAGTTAACATGTTTTCTACTTCTTTAGAATGAACACTTTGACTATGAGAAGCATCATCTTCGTCATCTTCTTGGTCGATTTTGGTGTCCTTGTTGATTTCAACTATTTCGTCATCATTTAAAATTTCGTATCCCAAATCTGAATGACCAACATTTAACCACTCTTGCACATTCTTCAGTTGGAAAAGTACGACTTTCTTTCCATAGTTGAGTGACTTCACATAAAGTCGTTCATTTTCAATGTTGTCAGTTTCGTATTCCACGCGCGTTGGCAATGTTGAAAATTGCATTTTTCATTTTGTAACCTTTCCAGAAGTCCTCCGTATTAGAGATTCGCGAGAAATTACATTTTGAAGAAATATTTTCTGCCAACGACGTTTCAAACTTTCAATAACCCCCTGATCCATTGGCTGAATCAGAGGAATTGTATTCGTAGGAAGAACTACACATTTAATATTTTCATCAAATTCTAGTTCATTTAATGGATGGGCTGGTGCATTGCGCATTATTATAATTGCCTTTCGCGGGTAATTTTTTTGGTTTAAGATAAGATTTCGCTTGAGGAACGAAAAAAAAATTTTTGAAACCATGCAGTAAAAATTTCTTGGTTCATCCGAGTACTTTTTTGAGCATAGTAATTTGCTGGAAACAAATCTCTATTAAAATTTTTCAGCGCTCTCGGTCTTATAGTTTTATAACCGCTAATGGGAGTATTTCCACTAGCATTGGAACAAACTATAGTTGTCAGCGTTTCTTTCTTCATTTTATGGCCCGGAGCCGAAGTTACTGAACAAGAAGCTAAAGTTTTCGTAGGCTTTCCAATAGAGTCCGATTTCGTCGAAGTTATATAAACCTGTTCTCTAATTAATCCTAAATTAATAATTGCGCTAATTAATTTTTCACCGTAACCTTTACCACAATATGACTGATTCTATTGAAAGCTGTCGGATCCTGTGTCTTTGCTTAAATTTTCCTAACCATCCTATTATACTAGTCTTGAATTCAGGATTCCCATTAAGTTTTGTGTTCATTTTCAGAGCTTTTTGAATTAAAGTTGGCTCACTCAGAGGTAAACCTAAACTTCGTTGTTGCAGAGATACATTGCCTCATCTAATTACGAGTTTATCGCTGGAGTGAGTCTAATGGCATCACCATCCCAAACTTCCATTTTTGTCAGAAAATCTTCGATCATATCACTATTTTTCTTTATGTAGTTAATTGAAGGTTTTTGGAATTTAATATATTTCGACAAGTTTGCTGGCACTTTCTCCTTTTGTAAGACGTTGTAAAATTTCAAATTTCATTGGAAGATCACCTGTAATTTTTGTAATTTGAGTTGTTTTTTTTTTGTAGCCATTAGTAATTATAGAAAACAACAATTCACTAAAAATACGACATAAAAACACAGTAGAAAATAACGAGCAAAATGCCAAACGGAACGCACTATAAATACGTAAAGAACTTTGTGGAAGAATAGCGCACACAAAAGTGAGGATATAATGACGAAAGATCACTAAATTGTTTATGTAGCCTAGCGCATCAGTTAAGGGAACGTACCGGATGTACTTCTCATAATTGATGTAGGATACGCAGTAGATACAGTAGCTGATTCATCAATGCTCAGTCGGTGTCAACATACCATTGTTTTTTTTTTTTTGTTTTTTTGTTAAGGGGCGACGAATTACAGAACATGATGATTTATAGAGTGACGAATTATCGAGTTTTTTAATGTATCTTTTAGTTGTAAACTGGTTATGGAATGGAGAGAAGCAACTGAATCTGTAATTACAAAGACTCGGGGCTTGGTATGCCCTATAACTGAGAGTCAACCAATCACATAGTCGAAATTGGTGGACCGAGCCAAATGCTTCGAAAGAGTTTGCTCCATTAGTATACACTGGCACTCAGTCAGTGTATACTAATGGTTTTTAATCATTTCTCAAGCACATCTACTAAGTTGTTTGTCTAAGCATTTAAATTCCAGTCGGTCTCATGGTGTGTTAAAATGTTTGTTGGTTGTTTGTCTAGACATAAGGGTTTATGTCAGATTCCAGTTAGTCCGATGGTGCCTAGGAGACGTTCGCGTTATTATCACTTTCGTGCGTTCATATTTTCTTACGTATAAACACTTACATGCTCGCATTAGAATGACGGTATTATTCCCGGCTGATGGCTTTACCTCGCTCTCCGCGCCGTCGTAAAAACGACGAAATACCATCTCGTCTACAACTAACACAGTCAATAATGTTATCGACGGTGAAAGAGAAATCAACGTCCTTCCATTTCTAATGTGGCTACATCCACCGGGTCACTTACGGACGTGGGCTTAACGATTCCTACCACTCACAGTAATAACCGCAGAAGCTCATCGATGACGTCAATACTAGCGATGGAAGCGACAAGATAGACTAAGAAGAATGACACGCTGTTAAAGTTAGAAAAGGAAATAGTACACCTAAAAAGGAATATACCGTCATTATAAACTAAATTCACTTTTACAGCGACGAAATTAATTTAAATTTAATAAATAAATATCTTAATGTTATCGCTCGATTGATTATTTAATATTAATTTATGCGATAATATGAACTGAATCAGTGCTTACTAAGTTATTTATTATTTTGAATATGGTCATTGCAGTACCCGAATGTAATAATCAACAGTTTCCTATTACTCGCCAACTTGTACAACTTATTCAATTACAGAATAACGTAGATTACACACACTAATAGTGTCATATAAATTCGCATAAAAAATCAGCGAAGAAAATCAATTATCCGTAATTACTGCAGTGTGAAATAAATTATTGGATTTTAAAAATTATCCAACAATCGGTTAAAAATTTATCTACTAGAAACAAGGAGCCTTCGGAAAGTAACAAAACAACGCACTAAATCTCACGCTACACTTTCCCCACTTTTGGACATTTCCCATAACTGTTATTTATTTATCGATATTGACGAATTACTCGTTAATTACTATTACACGGTTCATTCTGAAAACTCTCATATTCTAATTATAAAGTAGATAAAATCGGCCGTAAAAAGTTATTTTTGTCGTAATATACCTCAGTCCCATACCTTATAAGTCGGTCGATCCTTTTGAAATTCAAAAAATTATTCCTACTATTAAGTCCAACACTTTCAACTGGCAATGACAATTTATCCGATATAATCCTTAAAAAATTATCGCCGAAACATAATCAATGCTATATTTAAATTCGTTTCCACAATCATGGAAAGTCTTCAAAATTATCCCACTTCCCAAACCCGGTAAAAATTATTTCTATATTGATTTTTTTTTTCTTTTATTTATTACTACAAGCTGACCAATAAGATCATTTAGCAGTATTTGGGAGGATTGCGTAACAGGGAGGTATATAGTACCCACTGGTACACACCTGGCGAAATATATTGAAAATGTGCGTCCTATCAGTGTACTCAAGCAATATAGCCGAGAAGATTGTTCATCGCAGGCTTAAATCTAATACACACAAAATATTGCTTATTCCGCACGATCAGTTTAGTTTCAAGTCTAATCACTCTACAACTCATCAAATTGTAAGAATATGTGAACGTATTCCGAATAATTTCAACCGTAATTACTAGATGTCGCTAATTCGACACAATGTGGTGGCACGATGATATTATTTATAAAACGATTGAAACAAAATTTCAGATTATCTAATTACTCTTATTAAAAGTTATTTGAACAATAGATCATTTGCGTGAAATTACTAACCTACCATAAAGAATTATATATTAAAATTCTTAGTGTTCATCTCACATTAATCCACAGAATTAGGCCTATTAGAGATTACGATTCCGGGCGACTAAACATTATCTATACCAAGTATAAACATAGACGTCTAAAACGCAACCTATTATAAAACTTCTGATCAATTCATTTTACTAACTATACAGTATAAATTTGTCTCTGTATTAGAATTAGAGTTACCTCGTCGTAATCATTGTATCGGTGAATGACGATTAATTAATTATTAAATATATCTGTTTTACAAGTTCTAGCGGTGGTTTTCCCTGTTAACTTTCATTATTTAATAATAATAGCAGCTCACTGCGATAAGGTATTTTTACCGGTATTGCATTATTGTATGTAAATTTTACTATGCAAATATTTCGTTGTTTTGTTTTTTTGGTTGTTGAAAATATTAGTAAACTTTATGCGATTAGAGAAATAATTTTTAGAAAAAAAAAACCCCTGTAGTAATTAGAGTTTAACGGATTTCTTTCACTATCCGGTGCACTTAGATTTAAGTTTTAGATTTAAGTTATTTTTAGATTTATATTAAAAAGTCGAAAATAAATATTTGTTTCTTCCACAAAAGCATTACAATACCTTTCTTATTTTTCTAACAAGATCAAAATTTCTGAGGCGAAATAATTTTCGTTTATTTTTAGAAGTAACCCCCTATACTTAGATTTTGATTTTGTTCACTATCCGGTGGGCTTAGATTTAATTTAATTTTAGATCTATACTAAAAAGTTGGAAATAAATATTTTTGTTTACCGTAGCTAGTCAGATGTTTTATCAAAACCCGTATCCTCGAAATTATAATTTATAGTTTAAATATTACCTTGTATAAGAAATTATAATTACATATACCTTTGACGACTGGGAGAGCCCGCGTAAATGTGACTGTAAAAGTGGTTACTATATTATACTATATACTATACGAGTATTGTAAAGGGGAATAGTAAATTAAACTTGTAACAAGCTGTAAAACATTAATTTGAATGAAATAAAGTATTCATACAAAACAAATCCTCGAAGCCTACCTTTTTCATATCGTTCGAATTTAATACCGACAGAAAAAAAGAAAATTATAAAAATAAATGCAACGAACAACCAGCGTTATGCAAACATATAGAAAATAAATTTATTCGAGGTAATAAATTATGGTAATTCTATTATAAACGCGTTTTAGAAAAACCATGATATAATAAATAAGTATATATAAAAATATACAAGTAATATATATTGAACATCGTTGAAATATTACGATTCACTTAAAAGTTGAATTCACACATCTACTAATAATCCCTTAATGTACACACGAAAATATTCACTTGTAAATTTATCGAAAATCAGAATACGCTTGTATTCTTTGTCGAATATCTTAAAACTTTTTTAAATTTTTAAAGAAGCAAGTCGAACAAAATCACATCATTCGTGAAAAGAAAAAACTCCCGTATAGCAGCGCTCGGAAAAATTGACGTTATTTATTAATGATTAATTATTTAATTATTAATTATTTCATCGTTAATTATTACTATTTCGGTGCGTACGTCGAAAAATAAGCCGGATACGACGCGTTATTAGATGCGAGCGAAGAATAGTTTCCGTGTAAATGTTGCAGAAAAGGCGATTTGGAATACGGATGATATCTAGAAGCGGCTAGAAACGCGTTAGACGCGAACGGACTCGAGGATGGGTAATTGCCGGAGGTCGGGGCGCGATTAAAAAACGAATTAACGAAGTTAGTAGTAGCGCCGGTGTCGGTCGTGTGAGTTCGTAAATGTTGCATTAATTCTTCGGAAGTGAAAAATCGTTTACCGCAATAGGCGGTAGTATCGGCCGCTACCCAAGAGCACACGTAAGGCATCTGAGAGGCGGCTGCTAAAGCGGTTAATTGCGCTTGAGCGTAAGTTGCGGCTAAAAGATGCGGACGGCATAAAAACGATCCGCCGCCGCTAGTGGAAAAATTAGATTTTACTTCGGCGCATTGATTACAACCGGGTACCGAACAAGGGACGGTTTTGGAAGCGTTTTGAACGGTCAATAAGTGAGCAGCGTTCAGTTGACAACCGACGCAAAATGGATCTCGGCACGCTGTCGATGATAAGTCCGAATTATTTTTCATTCTGCCGTCGTAGTAGGACGACGATAACGCCGTAGGTCCTAAGTAGTAAGGATATAATAAACCGGTTTTTAAAGGATAATATAACGAATCCGAATAACCGGTAATCGGCGATATTCCACCGGTGGACGTAGTGGATGTAATAACCGATGTAGTTGATTGCGTAGAAGTGACGACGTACGGTTTGGAGGAACTAATAGATTCCGCCGCGATTTTATCGATTAACGGACTAGAAGAAGTAGAATTAACGCTACCAGCGCGAGATCGTGCTATATCTTGAGGATAAAGCTGCGGCGATTGTAAAGCCGAAGAAGTTTTCCTAATTCTTTTGCTATTATTACTACTACTACTAGTACTACTACTAATACTTCTGATGACACCGTCTGGAGATGAACTGGGCGAAGAAATGACGGTCGATTCTTTGACGACGTTCGAAATCGGTTTAGTAGAAATCTTGCGATTTATAGGCTCTTTTACGGAGGTTGATTCGCACGATTTGTAAATATAATTAGATTTGGCGGATGTCACCGGTGAACAACGACTGCTGCAAGTTGAAGAAGTCGGCGATGTCGCTTCCGGAGACTTTTTACGGACGCTCTTATCTTGGACGCTCTTATTAGATAAATAACTATTATCAGCGCCGATTTGACTGCACGTTTGAGCTAGTAAAGCTAGCGGGCTTTTTTTAGAATCCAACTGTAAAAAAAAAAAAACACAACATTTTAAATATTTCTATTATAATTATTAAATTCAATTTATTCCGATTTAATAACAAACGTTTTCGATTTTTCGATGCGATAAAATAGCTTGAAAACTTATATACGGATTTATAGGAAATATATATTATTAGTTCGAAAGATATTTATAAAATAATCGGTGTCGGAGAAGGAGCGAAATACTAATGTACACCGATGACTCTATTGAACATTCCAAAAAGAGGTATGCAGCAGTTGGTTTTTTTTTTTACCATAGTAGAAATACTTCTAAGTTATTCGGCGTACCAAATGCGAGCTTATCATTTTTGATCGAAATGTAAGGGGCTGTTTCTTAAGACTCACTGACTCCATGGGTTTTCACAACTGTTTAGATTCCCAGAATTTACAATGAGCCTATTAGAACTCTCAATACGGCAATGGGTTTGGCAACTCCACCAGCGTGGAAGTAAGGTGAAATTTAATTTGGTAAATTTAATTGGTTTCCTGCCCACTGTGGAGTTCGTAGAAATGAGAAAACGGATGCGATTACTCGATCGGATCTAACTGCGGCAATTGAGAGGTATATTAAGCTATAATGGGGGACAATTTATACCAAAACTTCAGGAAATGTTTTACCATTCTTTTCAATTACATTTCGAATTCAAAAGCTTGTTAAAAGGTAAAAAAATACGCCATTATTCGAAAGACAATTCCAAAAGAGTACCGGTTTGATTTTTCCCGTAAAGATTTCGTCTCTGTGTTTGTTAGATTAAGAAGTGGCCATAATTGTACACAATCTTTCCAGGATAGGGATCATCATAAGTGGAGTTTGTGAGCACTATTCCACTCTAGCTGTTCAGAACCAGCTGCCAATGAGGTTAATTATCCCCTTAAAATAAGGGAACTAATTAAAGAACGAAGGATTGGCACCAATCAAGGAATCCTATGGATAAAACAACTTTTAATCGAAAAAGTAACATGCTCAATCGATTACTTTCTGAATTCGAACAGAATAACGTTTCAGAATTCTTAAAAAACTCGAGTGCGGACGCAAATAAAGATTATTCCTTATCGAAAGCAACAAGACGTTTTAAGCGACCACAAATTCAGATAGCTCCAATTCGAAATGATAATGGACAATGGATACGAAAAGAGGATGAGAAAGCTGAACTGTTTGCGCAATATCTCGCGTCAGTTTTTCAGCCTCACGTTATACAGACGAGCATAAATTTATCTAAAAGATATCAACCAGACATCGTAATAAAACCCATTACTCCATATGAAGTAGCCATGGAAATCGATACAAACATAAATCCAAAGAAAGCACCTGGTATAGACAACATTTCGCCAGCAGTTCTTAAACAACTTTCTCGTAAGGGGACCATCATGCTAACGTATCTATTCAACACATGCTTCAGGTTGAGGCACATTCCTAAATGTTTCAAAATCGCGCAAGTCATTATGATTCCAAAACCGGGAAAACCGTTAGAACATGCGACATCATATAGGCCAATTTCACTTTTGCCGTCTATATATAAATTCTTTGAAAAACTGCTGTTGAAACGATTAAAGCCCCTTGTTGCTCTTCCGAATCATCAATTTGGATTTAGGGATAAGCACTCTACGATCGATCAGTTACATCGGGTAACTGCGACCATTGAACGTGCTATGGAGGAAAAGAAATATTGTGCAACAGTGTTTCTAGACGTATCGCAAGCCTTCGACAAGGTATATGAAGGACTAATTTACAAAATTAGTACAATCCTTCCAAGAAATATGTGTCAATTACTCGAATCCTACCTTGCAAAGAGAAACTTTCAGGTCTTTCTGGCAGAGGCTATATCGTTACCGTATCCAATAAAGGCAGGAGTGCCACAAGGTAGCGTCCTTGGACCTACCTTGTACCTGTTATATACAGCAGATATACCGCCAACTACAGAAACCTGTATTGCCACATTTGCTGATGATACTGCTATTCTGTCAGTTGGTGATACAATAGAAAGTGCAACAACTAACCTGCAACGAGCCATACACAAAATTAGTAAATGGATGCGTAAATCTTAGTTAATCACCAGAAATCAGCTCATGTCATATTCACTCTCAGACGATATTATACCTATTTACCAGTATATATTGATGGCATTGCAGTCCCCAAGGCAGATTCAGCCAAGTACCTTGGCATGCATCTAGACTCACGTCTGAACTGGAAGGTGCATGTCAAGATGAAAAGAAAACAAATTTATCATAAGTTACGGGAAATAGACTGGGTGTTAGGGCGGTATTCAAAACTCAGTTTATTTAACAAAGTTTTAATGTATAACCAGCTGATTAAGCCGATCTGGACATACGGCATCGAGCTATGGGGCTGTACAAAGCAGAGCAATCGTTTGATTATTCAGCGAGTTCAAAACAGCTGTTTGCGGACTATCACAGCGGCTCACTGGTACCAACGAAATCCTGACATACATTCGGACTTAAACATTCCGTGGGTCGACGATGTAATTCGCTGCTTCGCAAATAAACATGCAAACCGACTTCACCAACATCCAAATCCTGAAGCATCAGATTTAATCAAAATTGTGAATTAAGACGCCTTCAACGAACAAAACCACATGATTTATAATAGTTAGATTTAATACGCGTTTAGCGAATAATATCGCACGACTTATTAGTTCGTATGTATGTAACTGTACATATATATATAAATATCTAAAGTTATGGGTTCTATTTTATAATTAATACTTATTTATCTCATAGATAAGATTGTATTATATTAACAATTACAATAAAAAAAATGTATAAAAAATATTGAAGATAACATCGAACATCAGATATGGTCCTGCCCTAAATACAAAAATAGAGATAGCTTTCTGTCTGAACTTCTAAAAACAAGATACACGCTGCTAATACAACTTGAACAGCTTATTGTGGATCTTACCTCCTTGGATGCTCGTAAATTGTATTATTTCATTAAGGCTAATAATATAAGTTTACAGTCCGAAAAGTTCAAAGCTGAAAGGGTGAAAGCTCGGTCGGTCAAAAAATAAAAGAAAAAAAATAAGTCCCCTCCTAGCACACTGAGCAAAGGTTTCTCCTAGGCGACTTCGCTAATATTCGCGATGACCTTGCGCGATTGCCTTATATTGTTAAAATTACCAGCAAACATCGTCGTTACATCTGTCTCGTCTGAAAATTTTCGTTTCTCTCTTTTTATCCATAATAAACGGGTTTTATAAGTCCACCATCTATCGTCCTCCGAGTATCTGACTTTTTCTCCCGATATTTAAAATCTTTAAACCTGCAATTTTTTTTTTGACAACTCTCTAAATTTTCTTTTCGTATATATCGAATACGCTATAAGTATATTTTTCATTCCATAAGGATACGTATATATTTTGAAAAATAAATATTTTTCCCAAGCTATTATCCTTCTATGTAGATCTCTTCTTTAGTTATTCTTCGATCCGAGTAAATTATTCGAGATATATATATATATATAGATTATCGCAGTTAAATAACTTTAAGGCGTGGAATGCGGGAAAACCCTCCTTAACGATCTGGTATTGCGGTTAATTTGTGGAATTGAATTTATTTTCCCGGACGAGGAATTATTAATAATATAGCCGGAGTTCATTAATTCCGTCTATAACGTACGCCATTTTAAGTGAAACTTCCTCTTGATAATTTTGACTTATTGCACACGTATAAATATATATATATATATATATATATATATATATATATACATATATTCATCTTAATTCGTAACTATAACTACAGTTTTTATTTTATTTTTTTTATCGTCCATTCGTCCGTTTGTGACTAGTTAAAGAATATTATTTTTTCAGGCTACTCCGGGTTAATGAAAACGGTTTAAAATGGTTGTTAATGGCATCTTCAGGAAGTGAGCTATAATTTCACAGGCGCCTGGATTCATTATCGACGTAATTTATGAACCCTATTATTCTTAATCTTACTTCATTTAATTATAATCTTTTCTCTGAAACATACTTATCGTCAAAAAAAAAATAAAAAAACTTGTCATCCTACTCGTACATTCCTCGCATCAACACACACACACATATATATATATATATATATATATATATATATATATATATATATATATATATATATAATAACTAAATAGTATATATATTCGTACGAAATTAAATAAGGACATGCTGATGATTTATTTTCAGTTGGTAACATACATACATGTCCTCCTGGAGCATCTTATTATTCTATATGAATAGATATAGCGGTATTACGAACTCAATCCTTTCAATCATTAATTATACAATTTTTAACAAATTTACAATAGCGTTTTTCACATGAACTACTGTAGATAATTTTTATATATACATATATATATTTTTAATTGAGACATTTCGCATCTCAATCGGAAAATATAAAAATTTTATTAGCGTTAAAATTTCACGTATAGTGGATATCGTAACTGAAAGCGTTATAACACTAGTAGACTTCTAAGTGACAGATTATAGCAGGTCCCAAATAATAGCGGATATTAAAATATTTATCGAATATTAAATTTACTAAAAATGTATACATTCAGTTCTACACCGCGCTGATCGATTTATTATAATCGGTTATCTAAACAATTAGTTTAGAAGTTAACTTATTTGACAGTCGGAATTATTTAAAAAAAAAAAATTATATATATATATAATATATATATATATATATATATATATATATATATATATATATATATATATATATATATTACTGAGATCATCGTACGTGCATTCAACCTATATAAACTAATTTATTAAAAAATATATTAATTAAGAATTTTTATATGATATAATTAATCATTAAAGGTTTAATTTTATTATGAAAAGTTTTAAAAACGGTGCCATACGTTGTTTCAATAGTGCTATATAAAATTGAGAGAATACGATTAAGCGAGAGTGCAAAATTCATATTTCTTTATGCATATGTGTTTAACATTTAAATAATGTATAATTTGGAGTTTATTTAAATTAAATAATTTAGTACACAGTATGTTATACAATTATAATAGGAACCATTTAATTTATACGAACTACTTCGAGAAACACCATACCGAGTCCGAATATATCCGATAGCCTTATCAGTGGTTACATATTGGGTGCTCCTCTTCATACGATCACGATTCGCTTATTTATATCCACTGCTGGATGTAATCGTACCCTTCCTTTTCCATTGTACTCGGTCCCAAGCATAGTTCATCCATTTAACTCCGACTGACTTTTGAATGTCGTCTTACCATCGCGTGATTTGCTGCCTTATCCACCAATTTCCTAACAACATATTTTGTCAGGCACCACGTTTCCGCTCCGTATGTGAGCACTGGGAAGATGCACTGTTCATATGCTTTCTTTTTTAAACAGTTCGGTATGTCTCTGTTTTTCAATACACTATTTAGCCTTCCAAACGCTATCCATGAAAGGTGCTTCCGTCTTTTAATTTCTTTATACATTGCTTCTTTGTCTACTGTGATTACTTGGCCCTGATACACGTATTCATTAACTTGCTCCAATATTTGCCTATCTATTGTTATTTCTGTAACAAGTGTGAGTTTGACATGACCTTCGTTTTATCTATATTTATCTTCAATCCTACTGCTTTAGAGCAACTATGAAGGTCATTTACCATATCCTGTAAAGCATGTGCGCTATTACTGATTAACACAATATCATCGGCAAAACATAAATGATTGAGTTTTTTCCCATCTATATTAATACCGTATGATTCCCAGTTTAAATTTCTGAACATACTTTCCAGGGATGGTATGAATAATTTAGGTGATATTGTGTCCGCTTGCCTAATTCCTCTTTTTATTAATATTTCATTTGTTTTTTCCACAAGTTGTACTTTCATAGTGGGCGAATCATATATATTTTTTATTATGTTTATATATTCGTTTTCTATGCCTTGTTCGCTAATAGCTTTTATTATTGTCCATATTTCTACTGTATCGAAGGCTTTATGGAAGTCTAAGAAGTAGTAGAACGCAACAAAGGTCCCAATGTGTTCAAGTAATGTCTACAGGAAGTAAAATACTGACAAAATTGAAAAACCACAACGAGGATACTTTTACTGGTAAAATAGAACTATTGAAAGAAATTGAAAGATTTTACACAGAATTATATGATACAAAGGTAAAACCGAATATGAAAAATCAGATAACATTAGGCAAGCAGAAAGGTAACTTACCAGAAATACTAACTTCAGAAATTACATTTGCAATGAAGAAAGTAAAAAATAATAAAGCAAGTGGACCAGATAATATAACACCGGAAATGATTAAAAAAGGGAAAGACGAGATACTAAAAAAGACCTGTGTAACAAATGTCTGAAGGAAAACAACATCCCTCATTCATGGAAGGAAGCAGATGTTGTCTTAATACACAAGAAAGGTGATACGACTAAGCTTGAAAATTATAGGCCCATTAGTTTAATGTCACATATATACAAGATTTATACAAGTATTATTGCAAATCGGCTGAATTCTACGCTGTATTCATTGCATTTGGAAATTAAAATTTTCATAGTATGCACATGGTCATGCGTGCTGAAGTTCGCATGGTTGATTATAATTCACTTGCTTCATCAGCCGATTTGCAATAATACTTGTATAAATCTTGTATATATGTGACATTAAACTAATGGGCCTATAATTTTCAAGCTTAGTCGTATCACCTTTCTTGTGTATTAAGACGACATCTGCTTCCTTCCATGAATGAGGGATGTTGTTTTCCTTCAGGCATTTGTTACACAGGTCTTTTTTAGTATCTCGTCTTTCCCTTTTTTAATCATTTCCGGTGTTATATTATCTGGTCCACTTGCTTTATTATTTTTTACTTTCTTCATTGCAAATGTAATTTCTGAAGTTAGTATTTCTGGTAAGTTACCTTTCTGCTTGCCTAATGTTATCTGATTTTTCATATTCGGTTTTACCTTTGTATCATATAATTCTGTGTAAAATCTTTCAATTTCTTTCAATAGTTCTATTTTACCAGTAAAAGTATCCTCGTTGTGGTTTTTCAATTTTGTCAGTATTTTACTTCCTGTAGACATTACTTGAACACATTGGGACCTTTGTTGCGTTCTACTACTTCTTTAACTATTTTCGTATTATGTTGTCGTATATCTTTTCTCATTTGTTTCCTTATCAATTTATTCAGTTCTGTTCATTCAACTTGATTTCTATGTGTATCAACTTTCATTTTCCACCTTTTTTCAATTAGATGTTTTGTGGCGTCGCTTATTTTTCCGGGTTTTCCTTTTTTTGTTCTAGGCGCAACTTTAGTCGCAGCTTCTTTCATAACATTCATAATCAGTTTATTTTGCTAATTTATTACTAACGTTGTAATATTTCCTGTTTTTTGAATTTGTAGTTTTAATTTCTCTAGATATCCGTCTCTGTTTCTTCTTAATTTACCAGGGTCAATTATGTTTATTTTTTCTATAGTGGAATTTATTCTTGTTATGGGTATGTATAACCACTTTGCTTATTACCAATCTATGGTCGCTTCCAGTGTTAACTCTTACGTTGGCAATGATAAAATCGATTTCATTTTTATAAGCAAAGTTGGGGCTTCTTCAAGTCCATCTGCTCTTACGGTTTTTCTTAAAGAAGGTATTCATTAATCTTAGCCCATTACTTTCAAGGAATTTTAAGATGCTGTTTCGTACTGATTTTGTTTAATGACTGGTTTTTGCATTAAAGTCTCCGGTGATCATCAAAACATTTGTGGGCTGTTGTTGCATAGCTTCTATTAGATTACCATAAAATTCATTAAGTTCTTCTTCGCTATTAACTGTCGGAGCATATACTTGAATTACTTTAAGACTGGTTTTATCTGATGTCTGAAGTACTATATACGCTATTCTATCTGAAATTGCCACCCATCGAGTTACTCTTTGATGCACCCTTCTATTGATCATAAATCCGACATCATTTCGGCATGTGTTAGGTAATCCAGAATAGTACAGTACATTTCCCGATTTTAATTTCAAAGCTCCGTTTCCAATTTTCCTCATCTCGCTTAACCCTAGTATATCCCATTTTATTTCCTTTATTTCACTTTCCCGTTCTTCTAACTCGTCCTCTGGAGAGAGTGTTCTTACATTGTATGTAGCGACGCTGAATTTTAACTTGCCGCTTTCCATACGTTTTGTACTTTTACTATTATGCTTGGCACCTCCTGGGATATCTTTACATTCGATTGTATGTTTGTTACATCCATTAATATTTTTGTTACATCCAATATTATTTTTGTTACATCCGGTTATGCACTCCATATTTATATATTTAGTAGGCGGGTGGAGTGCGAAGGTCTTAATCGGTCGCCCATTATGGCCTTGGCAGGTACGGCCTTTCTTTTTTCGTACAGTCATATCAGGGGAAAATTTGACCTAATCTCCCGTGCTGGCCAGGCAAATTGGGAGATTATATATATATATATATAATAAACAAAAAAGAGGTTAAAATAATTAAACATACTTTCTATATGAAAAATTACAGCTTTTTGGCTGTTAACCTATTATTCAGTGAATGCTAAAAAAATAAAATATAAAAATATATACAATTTATTAAAATATAAAATGTAAAAAATATTATTTCAGATATACAATTTGGAAAAATTATCAAATGGTTGTATTTGTAAAATAATCTGACAGGGAACGTGGTAAACAACACAACATTGAACAACTTTTTTTAAAATAATTTTTTTACTTTATTGTCGTTTGTAAAAAAACAAAATAAACACGATCACTGTAAAACTTTTTTATTCGAGCGTATGTTTTCAACAGCTACATCATTATCAAGTGTATACAATAAACGTCTTATATCTATATATATTTTATATATATATATATATATATATATATATATATATATATATATATATATATATAGTTTTGTTTATGTACAAATTTTATATCGTCGGATGTTTTTATTTATTTTTATTTTCCCGGCTATTGCGTTATTATTTGTGTATAAAATTGCTGATTGCTGATGATGTTATCACATTCACTATCAGGTTATTTTACAAATACTGTTTTATCCCTTTGATCATTTTTTAAAATTGTACATATTTTTATATTTTCTTTTTCTTTTTATATTCACTTGATACGTATTTACTTTCCGTGTCCGGATATTGTATGCTTTTTATCGTTTGCTGCAATTAAATCTTCTGCGTCACATTTGTGATCCATCCATTGAACACTGGAGGAGGTGATCAGAAACTTGTGTTTCCCCGCAGTTGCATTTATCGTTTTCTGCTATGCCCCATTTTTTAAGGTTAACTTTACACCGCGTAGTTCTAGTTCTCAGTCTGTTGAGCGATCACCAGACTTTGCAAGGTATGACAAAACTTCCTGTAACTTGGCTGAACTGTTTGGTGCTGATGCGGTTTCGTTCCACTTGCTAGCTGTTTCTGATTTGGTGTGAGCTAACAGCACTTGAGTTGATTTAATGAAGCTGTTCCTTGATTTTAATGGAACATCATTATGTCCAAATAGTGGGTGCTGTCATTTGTGATGTGCGCTCTGATGCTCCTGCCACCTTACGTCTTATCTCAGGCGGCGCTATTCCCGCCAGTGGGTAGATCTGACCTCTTGATAATAGCTTAACAGTCGAAAAGCTTTTGCGTTTTTTTTATAAAGAACTCTATTTTTATTGTTTATTTTTTTGAAAATCACTACATTCCACACTTTTCATATTATATATATATATATATATATATGTATGCCAAATGAAATATTCGCTGGTCATATTGTTCCGTGGAATGTTATTTAAATGAACTTCTTATTATCGGCAATGATAAAATAAATTCCGTAATTGCTCTAGTAACGAAAGTAGAAGTCGTTCAAAACGTATTGCGTACAATTGTAGCGTGCATGATCACTTTATATACAATGTTGATTGTTTACATCATCTCACATTTCCATCACCTCGGTAATTCACCTTAATCCTTGCTGCCCTCTCTGTAGTGGAAATCCTGATCGAGTGTTCTTCGAATGTCCTTCTTTTGATGAGATTACGTCATGAACCACACCTTAAATTATCGCGCTCATAGTATATATTTCCAGACATAGCGATATTTCGAGGGATGTTGTCCACTTTTAGAGAAATACGATTTAGGTCTTCACGTTGGCTAAGCTGTGAAAGCATCCTCATTATTAAAAAATAATAATTATGATAGAATGTATCGTTCTATAATGACGGGAATATAATTAAAAGTAGCGTAAATATAAAGATAGAACTTCCGATGAAGACAATCGTAAACATTCTTTTTTTTCCCATGAAGTTTATGGTGATGTCTCTGTATTTGACAATATCGATGATGAAGTTGAAAGCACGTGTGAAGAGTTACACACTTGCAATGAAGCGACTCTGACTTTACTCCACTAAAACAAACGGTTTTCGACGTTTATTCTTCTTCTTCTTCAGTTTCATGACCGATCTCAATCTTTGGCTCATCCATTGGCAGACTCCATTAATTCCCTATACGTGTTCGTATCTCGAGCTGTGTGAAACAATTCTTCGACGTTGCAGTTTGTTCATGTTTAGCCGAGACATTCTTCTTCGTCCAGCTCTTCTTTTTCCTTCTACCCTCCCTATTTTCATATTCTGTAAGAGTGTGTGTTTAGGCGCACGCATCGCATGACCGAAATATTACACTTTTTCTTCCTTTAACAATATTAAGCAATTCTTTTTCCTTCCTCATTATTCTTAGCGTTGACAGATGTGAAGAGCCTGAGAACTGTAACAAAGGAGAAAAATGAGGAAGAGAGTAAAGGAAAGAAAGAGAAAAAAGTTGGAAGGCTTGAACAATTATAATCAGGTAAATAATCACGAGGAGAGACCGAGCGTAACGCACAGAGAAAATTCAGACCTTCAGATAGATTAAATTCATAAACAAACATAAAAATTAAGGATTGTATTAACTAATCTTTAAATTTATTTTAAGTTATTTAGTTACAACAAGGAGATAATACATTAACGAGGAATTATGAACAAGAAGATAAGTGATCCAAAGGTGTAGTGGGGAAAAAAGGAAGGAGAAGTAATGGTCAACATTCAGAAAGAAACTAGGGAGATAGTAAGAAGACATAAATGAAGATCAAATTATTAAATTAGGAGAGACAGAAGGGAAGAGCCCGAGAACTGTAACAAAGGATAAAAAATGGGGAAGAGTGTAAAGAAAAGAAAATTGAAAGCTTGAACAATTATAATCAGGTAAATAATCACGAGGAGAGACCGAGCATACCACACAGAGAAAATGCAGACCTCCAGATAGATTAAATTTATAAACAAGCATACAAATTAAGGATTGTATTAATTAATCTTTAAATTTATTTTAAGTTATTTTGTTCAGGTGTATATATATATATAAGAAAAAACAATATTTTTGTTGAAAGAGAGTGTTGCAGTGTATTTGGCAACGCTGTAAATTATTCTACGTTGTACAAAATGTATGTTCATATTTTTGTAATAAACTGATAAAAATGGTTTCTTTCTAATTCTTCGTTTCGTTATTATAAAGTGTAAGTTTTCCTAGGTTAGAGGTTTTCAACAACATTAATGCGGGGGGTACCTGGAGGGAGTATTTTAGGCCCATTAATTTTTATTATTTCTATTAAATCGACAATAAAGGGGAGTAGATATAAATCTCTAGGCTGATGATACATTTTCAATGGTGTTATCTTATAGACGCAATAAGCTACAGACTATCAAAAGCGATAGATAGAATATTAAAAATTTTGCTATAAATCGCAAATTTTAATGATAAAAAAAAACTGAGTCGATAACTTTTACTAAGCGTAGGCATTCGTTAAATCATTTCGTTAACATTAAAAATGTTCACGTCGACTGGAAAAAGCGTGCAAAGCATTTAGGTGTCATCGTGGATAGACGACTTTGCATTTATCAAAACATACTATAGATAGGAAAAATGAGTCGTCTATTTTCTACAATTAAAAAAAAAATCCGCAATATCTAAAAAAAAAAAAAAAAAATTTAATATACAAAAAAGTAATTCTGCCGAAACTACTTTACGCCTGCCCAGTCTGGTCTTATACTAGTAGTAACATAAACCAGGTGCAAAGACTGCAATTGCCTTCGAATAATATCGAATTAATCTCGATTTACATCGATCAAATCTTTACACGATATGTTAAAATTTCCCTATATACAAGAAATGATTATAACTTTTTGACGTTTGTAGGATATTCCGATAGTGATTAAAACCAATCTCTACGACTTAGGTATAAATGGTATAAGTACAGGTGTATAAAACATGCCCCAAGCCAGCTATTAACTCTAAATCACTAAATTTATTTTAATAAGATAAGTGTGTATATGATTCTAAATTTTTCTCGCGATATTACATACAAGTTCTTTCTTTATAAACATTATTAACATTGATTATATTTTTACCAAAGTGTTTTACAACATTCGCTATGGATATATATATATATATATATTTGTAATTTTTGTATAACGTAGAATTAATGGCGTTATAATAAATGAATTTTTAATTTCAATTCAATTTTCTGTTCATGTTTTTAATTTATAATACGCGCTACGTTATTTTATATAATGTTCGTACAATGACGAGTAATATCGAATAAATTTAAATTCAATAATAATTTTTACGATAATATAATAATAGATGGAAGATATTAAAAACGATCTTTAAAAAAAAATGATGAAATTTTAATTTCTACATTTCGCAATTCGGAGAATCTATAAAGTTTTATAATTGCGAACAACTGAAGGGCGAATTCTCTGGTAAATGAAAATAAATATGGAAAAAATAAGAGAAGGAAACTATAAAGAATAAATCAATCATTCGAGTAGAAAAAGACAGGAAATGGAGTCCGGTTCGTTTAAATAAACCGTTAATAGTCGAGATGATTAACCTCTTTATTTATAGGTCGATGGGTAATCACGAAACGAGACAACTTTGTGTAACTTCTTCTAAGTGTACAAAGAGTAAAGAAATAGCGCTACGAATTGATGAGACTACCGCGTCCACTTGGACTTTATCATTCGTAAGTGGAAAGTTTTATTTTTTCCCTTCGGAGCTTTCTTTTTGAATGTCATCTTAGTCGGTCGTTAATCAAAACAGAAATATGGTATGTATTTATATATATATATATATAAGTATTAAAAATATGAATAAATAAATATACATGGAAAAAAATACGCATAAATACGTATATTTAACAATAAATAATAGTTTCGGATGAGTAGTAGTACCCTTCTACTACGGTGCTGTTTTATATATATATATATATATATATATATATATATATATGTATAACGCAGAAACAGAATGATGTGTCGGCTTTTTCCCTTTTAAAGGAAGAGCAACTCTAGGACATTTGATTTATTATCCTACTACAAGGGAACAAATAGACAGAAGGGAGAAGCTTTAACGGATGAAGATGAAGAAGCGCAAGTTAGCATTTCCTAGTATCATCCGTTCAACGACTATTACCGAGAAAGAGGGAAAAAAAGACGTTTTCTTTTTAAATATAGCGCATGCGCTTTTTAGTGCAACGACGCGAAGTCAAAAAAGAATAAATAAAAATAAATAAAAAGTATTATAAAGAAGAAATGACGCGAACTAGCTGACAGAATGACAGAGTGTAAAGGACAGGCCGTCGCTTTGTTAACTGTTTATAATAATTAGCCGTAAAGTTTCTCAACAATTTTGCTCCGATCGTCGAATTCCGAAAACGATTTAAGAAGTTTCACCATTTTTTCGACCAATCGATTTACTAACCAACTAGTCGTAGTTTTCGTGACGTATTCTAGAAAATGGAACAGTCGCGATAGCGAGATTCATTCATTATTGTCTCCTAAACCTAAACCTAAATCTAAACCTAAATCTAAACCTAAACCTAAATCTAAACCTAAATCTAAACATAAACCTAAATCTAAACCTAAATCTAAACCTAATTCGATTAGGGAAGTTGTTAAAACTCGAATCGCGATTAACGACAGAAATGGAATTTATTAAAGTAACTTTCTTTAAAAGGGAAAATAATCAAGCGACCCGGGGAACCTTCGAACTAAAGCCAAATCGCGATACTGAGGAACCGCACGCGTCAGCAAATAGTTGCGAGCTTACGAGCGTAATATCGTCCAAAGTAAATTTGCCCCGCTCGCATGTGCGGGTAGTAGTTGAAATTTCATTCCGTTTGACATCATTGAGAAAATAATTTCGATAATCCGGAGTTAAGATTAAATTCTTAAACGTAAATACAACGAAAATTGAAACTAATTTCAACATTAGGCAGCACAAAAAGGAGGCAAAGAACAGAACGTAATTACTTCGAATTAGATAAATAGCGCGTAATTATAACGTAACAAAAAACGAATTCAGGTGGTTTCGTGTGAAAAAATTCAAACGCTTAAATAATTTCGACGCTCAAAAAATCGCTTAAGTACTTTAAAAGTAGTTTAAATGCTCAAAAAATCGTTTAAGTACTTTAAAAGTAGTTTAAATGCTCAAAAAAAAAATTATATAAAAAATTATAGTACAAACGTAACGTCCGTGCAGAATTTATTCGTAACCCATCTGTCACGATTAGCCTTTCAAAGTAGCTCCGAGTTAGTTTTTAATCGATTTACACACACACACACGTCTATTTCGAACTGCGTTTGAAATATTGCAACGGGTAAAATGATGAACCGTTTCCCAAATATGACGTTATTTCGAAAAAGGACGTACACGTCGATCTGAGCGGGTATTTTTCCGAAGTAAACGTATTTTAGGCAAATTTTGAATTTCACGATGTGACTATATCAACACACTGCTGCGTGTAGGCAGTTCCCGAACTTTTCCAACGACTCCTAACTTGCGCGGCTTGAATCCAATTGATTCCTGCCTGTTTAACAATGTCATTCTAGCCGCATGCGCCTCCCTCGCGGACGTTAACTGCCAATTAGCCGCAACCGTAATATCCGTTTAATCCATCTTTCATCCTCTTGGTTCGAGTAAAAAATGAATATAGTTTAATTACACGGTATATTACATAACCAGGAAATAATACCAATTAATAACGACTATTGACTATTACAATTATGGAAATTTTTTAAAAACCAGAAATAATATTTTAGAGGATCATCCAATCGATATAATCGCTACATACCTATTTTGTGTATATACACACACACATACACACATTTGTATTATACATACATAAACATGTGCGTTTATGTGCGTGTGTGTGTGGATGAGTAAGCGGGTATCATCTATAAACGTCGAAAGCAAAAACGATTACACCACTATACCTCGTTCGAATTCACGTAATAACAATACTAATAACTAAATATATAATAAATATGTGATAAATATAAATATATGATAAATATAAATATATATCATAAATATAAATATATCATAAACATAAATATATCATAAATATAGATATATCATAAATATAAATATATCATAAATATAGATATATCGTAAATATAAATATATCGTAAATATAAATATATGATAAATATAAATATATCATAAATATAAATATATATCATAAATATAAATTATGATAAATATAAATATATATCATAAATATAAATATATATCATAAACATAAATATATCATAAATATAGATATATCATAAATATAAATATATCATAAATATAAATATATCATAAATATAAATAACTTACGTTGGCTGGAAGTGAAAAATAATCTGGCGGTAAATACTGATTAGAATTTGACGTTATCATGGTAACTGTTAAATTTTTACGAATTACACGATAATTTCCCTCCTTTTATGCACCGTGTTGTGTTATATATATATATATATATATATATATATATATATATTCTTATTTATTTATTTTTATTGATATATTTATATCTATTTATCACCGCATAATATTGTTCGACCGTTTAAACATACATACATTTTAAAAATTTTCTAAAATTTAATTAAACTTTAAAAAAAAAACAATTAAAACTCAGAATTAATTGAAGAACATGTGAATTAAAAAAAATAAAATTAATGTATAAAAAAAACTAACGATGAAACGACGTAAATAAACCGTTCGCGAAAATAACGCAATGCGTAACGTGGTAAACCGCACGCATCTGGAATCTAATAATACCGAACTGACAAACGTCGAATATTACTAGCGCCGGTTTCCTCTTTATTACGCTATTCGACGATAGATGGCGCTAGTAGTTCCGCGCAATATATTTATTTTTCTATTTACATATTAAACGTAATTTCCGAGTAAAAAGTTAGAATTTTTTTATTTTATAAATTACACTAGTTTATACATAAAAACAACGACAACGCATATTTCAACATAATTTACAGAAAACAATAAAAACAAAAAATTTAAATAATCAAGACGACAGAATTAATATAAATACGCTTAATATAGAAAAGAAAAATTTATACTTAGAACGTAGCGACACTAAAAAAAAAATGTATCCATAAAAAACTGTACAGCGAAAATGAAATAATAATAATAATATATAAAATATTACGTAAATCTACATATGCCTAACTACCAGGGTTATTACAGCATAAGAAGACAATATGTATGCTATTTCTCTTACAAAAGCCAGAATACTACCTATTGATCGAGGGTTGTTTGAGAGTATTTTGTATATCGGGCCCTGTGTGTTTTAACCTCTGTGGTGTGAGTGTTTGATTAAGTGTGTGACTGTTGGTTCTGTTAAACGTCCGCATATAGTTTGTTGGTGGAGAGCTTTTGGTATAAAGATAACTGTGTCATATGGCTGTATGACCCACACGTGGACGGTTTAGGGTACCATATTCTTTTCTGCTTGTGCCATCTGGAAGACACCGAGGTTCTATGGTCGATTTTATGCTCCTTGTTTTCTGTTGTTAATGAGTACGTGTGCTAATGTTGATGGAGTGAGTATTCCGGTAATGGTGAAAGTATCATAGAGCTTCAAGGTCTACTTTACCGTGCATCCCCGTGTGACTTGGGATCCACAGAAAGCGGATTTACCATCCTTCTTTATGTAAAATTGTGTTGGATTTCTAATATTATGGTATTTTTATTGTCTTGACGACATATTAGTTGTAGAGAGGGAGTCTGTTATTATAACCAATGCTTTTCGATGTGGAAGTACAGCTGATCTGATGTACTGACTGCAGTACATAATTCCATACATACGTCCAGAGAAGTGCAGCCATCATCGCTTAGTCGGATTGAGTGTATTATGAATTTGGTAAGAGCAAGCTGCTGGTGAATTCTCGCCGTCTGCTGTAGATTTTGCTCCGTTTGTGTTGCGTGTAGTCATTTGAATGAAGAGTGCTTAATACCATTTCTTTTATATTTGAATAATAATAATAATAATAATAAAACAAAAAAAAAAAACGACGCACGTTACACAGTAAGTGAATGTAGAAATTAAGTGATTATCGCGGACTAGTCATTGCGGAACTTAAGCGTTGAATTTAATATCCTTAATATATGACGTGTTTAAGGTAGTACGAGTGTCGACGATTCTGTAGTGTTCAGAGTAGGAACATTTGGTACACACCTGGGGAGATGCCGGTTTTGTAATAATTGTAATTTGTTAAAATTGGTATTTGAAACAAAACTCCGAGCTGGACAACAGTGCGCGATTACTGGAAGAATAAATGTGTTTTATACGGAATTAATTTGGTTGTTAACATTAAGAAATTCTCTTAATTAGCGGATATATGTTAGATATGTTTCTTTTTTGTGATGATTAACATGTTCGGAAAAATTTAGTCTGTTACCCGAGATTACTCCGAGGTAATATGTTTTGATCAGCTCATTACGGTGAAATGTTATTATTTCACCGGATAATATGGTACGTCTGGCTATATTTTGTTGCTTCATATCGCGGTTTAAATTAATTCGTCATTTTTTATAATAACACGAGATTCGATTTATTCCTGTCTGTAACTTATTAGTAATTGCTTTTACAGAGAAGAGCTGGAGCAATCTGAACATCGGGACAAATTAGGAAAATCAGATATATTCATTAGGCGGGACGCAAGATCGGGCGCTAGGTATGTCGAACTTAAAAAACGAGCGATTAGCGCGTTGAATATGGAGCAACTGACGCGCGTGTGAAACAATTGCCAATCATCGCACTATAAACTCGTGTCTAGAATAATGTTCGTGAAAGCTGTATTAACCAATTTGGTAAATGAAAATATACGTAACATAAAAAAAAATAACACATCGTATAATCTCTAAGCTCACGGGATAGGTAAAATGAAAATGGTGACTTACATCTCGCTAAATAGGAAATTGACGCGGAAAAAGTCGCTAAAGTAGAAGAAAAATCATGTTAGTCTGCAAGCCACCGAATTTAAAATTATTTGAATATCGACAAAAGGTATGGAAAATTTCTTAGCTTCGAAGTAGTTATCGATCTCGTCGTAGGATGAACCAAGATGCAAGTGATATTTTAATTACCTTTAAAAGTGGAAAATGGAAAAGAGGTTTGGATATTCAAAAGAAAGTATACGTTCTAACGAGATGTCATCACATAGAATTCATAAACGTTCAAGTAGTCGCAACTATCAAAACGATATAGCTAGTGACGCGTTAATTGACTTTTTAGTTATTCCGTGGGCTGTGTGTAACTATTTGTTTTTTAAATACAATATCGCTGTCTCTTTCTTTTATTACACGAACGCAACGCTATTCCAGAAATGGTCGATGTTGAAATATTTTACAGAGATGGTCAAAGAGATATCACCGTCTTTTTCTTTTACTAGGCGAAAGCAAAAAATCCAGAACGGACCGATGATGCGATGTTTATACAGCCGGTATACCGGCTAATAGATGTACTGTCTGCCGATTTTAGGTTGCTATTTTAAACGATTTGACAGAGATATCGCTGTCTCCTACGTTTTAAAACTGCAAATTAGTGTAATTTCTGTCCTATTTGTGATATCAATGTGAAACGAAGCTTAGAACGAATCCGATAATATAGGAGGCTATAAGATGTGCGAATTTTGTAATTATCGCTTTAAAATTTTTTGAGTTAAATCAGAACGGACAGACGAAAATTTAAAAATATAGATTTTCTGTTTATGTGAGATAAAAATAGCCCGATGAAAATATTCGCAAATTATAAACAGACACCCCAGTTTTATATATTAATATATATATTACGTGCGCATATGTGTACACCTATCGTGTGTATGGTGTTAATTGCTGGTAACTAACGGAATTAATTAATTAAGAAATATTATTTATCGATATCTTTAATTGGAAATAATAATAAACTTATTAACGATCAATTCGGTCACATGGCAACTTCAACGCGTTAAATTATCGAGGGATAAAAATTAAAATTTAGTATAATGTATTAGGCGAAAATAAAAACCGCTATAAATTTTGAAATCTTAATCGGAATAATCGTTTTAAAGTCTGTCGCAAATTCGTTCCGTAAATACAATAGTCAACTGTCGTCCTTCCGCTTTGTAAATGTCGATTTGCGCGGTAACGAGGTGAAAGTGAAGCGACGTGTCGCGGAAAATAATAATAAAAAAATAAGTACCAACCGGTTGCGGAGTTTTAATCGTCGGCGATGCGATTGGTAATTAGATGAAATATCGTGTCGAAATGATTTTGCGATTAAATAGATTTTCACGTTAATTGGAGAACAGTTAATTGTTTCGTCGACTTATCCATTAATCGATAATAATTTAAAATGCGCGACTTTTTTATGGCGTTGTTTAATCGGTTACGTAAAAACGCGTGTCGTTTTAAATATATTTTATTATTATCCATAAATATCATCATAAAAAGAGAACAAGCATCTCGTATCGAAATGTGGGAATTTGCTCTCAGAAAAGAAAGAAATAATAAAGCCCTGGGGGGGAAGAGGGAACATCAGCGGATTTACTTACGAATAAAGCGATTGCCGAATATATTGAATAAAGTATATGACGACGACGTGTAAAGTAACGTTATACCGATTTAAAAAAAAAAAAAAAAAAGGGCATGTGGACACAATACAGATAGCTTTAACGAGTTACACGTTAAAGATACTATCAATAAACATAGAGAGAAAGATTGACATACAACTAAGTTACACTCAATTTGGATTTATAGCGAATCGAAGGACAACAGATATATTGAAACTAAGCCTTGAATATAAGCTAAATAGATAATAGCCTGTTTTATAGAGTACGAAAAGGCTTTCGATCGAGTAGTTCGTGCGAGGAACTAATAAATATTTTACAGAATTATAATATAAGGCTAAATTTAAAATCTCTATCGGCAACAAACGGCTAATATTAAAAAGTGCAAAATACGTAAAGGGACGAGGTAAGAATTCCGATAGTCAGCACGGTTGTTCGATGCATACGCCGAAGAAATAATAAAAAAATGAGACGAATTAAAGAAAAGCGATTGCAAAATAAATGGGAAATATTAGTTACGCGTACGATAGGCTAGTGAAGAGCAACTGCAAAGGATGTTGGATATCGTTAACAGCGAATGAAAAAAATTTGCAGCGGAAATAAACACGAGGAAACAAACATAATGAAATTCTCAAAGATCGCTAATGAGGTTATAAAAATTAACAATATAATGAAACAGGCGACAGAGTTCACATGGACGCATTATTAAAAAAAAGAAGCGGATAGCACTGGCAAATCTTTACAAATTAGGGAGAAATATTACAGAATAGAAAGACGGATTTTGAGTTAAAAGAATAGCGCGTTGCTACGTGTACCCGTGATGGGATATGCATCGGAATCTTGAACAATTAACGACGAAAGTGAGATTCGAATGAACGTTTTCGAAATGTGGACATGTAGTTGCTTAAAATACCGCTTCGAATAAAAACCCCGCTACATCGACGCAACGTCGATAAATTGACAACTGTCCAAGATATAAAAGGAAAAAAAGCGAAAATATCTCAGGCATAAATTACGAGAAGGAAGGGATTTTTATGTTAGTGACCCAAGGGAAGATGCTCGGAAAGGCATCGAGAAAAGGATGGAATACATATAACAACGAACATAGGGATTGGTAGAACATATAAAGTAATACATTCAGCTAGACACAGGAAATATGAAGTTGCTAATGGTTCTTGTTGTGCAACCTCCTGAAAGTAGATGCAACAAAATGATGATATATTTCCGTGGACCCAGAAGCGCTCTGTATAGGTTGGCACGCAATAAACGCAACTGAGAAAAAGCGGGAGAGACCTTCGCTGGGCCTAGTATGACTACATTCGAAATTAATTTTAGAAAGAAATTTTAGCAACAGATATTTATAAATTGTTAATTTAGTTATTCTAAATAATGTTTGTTATTATATATACATATATATATATATATATATATATATATATATATATATATAACAAATAATTAAAAAAACGCAGTTCAAAAATGTTTATATACAAAAAGCCTACAAAGCTTTTCAGCTATTAAACCGTTATACGTAAACAAAAACAACACATTTAAAATATGTACAGGGTGATCAAGAAAACTTTGCATTGTAGCAGTGTTACCAACTACGCTGTTTAAAAAAAAAACCTCTTCGCTCGGTCGCCCTATACGATTCATAAAGAAAAATATGAAAGTAAAAAAATAAAAACATAAGTAAAATGAAACGTATACAAAAATACTTAATTCATACGTACGATATTATAAAAATAAAATCCGACCGAGTGAAAAAACGGATATAATTATAAAATGTTTAAAGATTTAAAACACAAAATCGATAGTTTTCAACGCCGAAATTATAAAAATTTACATCGAGAAAAACATTATAAAAAAACCTACTAGAAAAAATGTAAATAATAAAAGAGATCGAAATAATTTATTAAATTCGACGAATAAAATTCGATGATTACCAGTTTTTATTTTATGAATATATTATAAATTTTGATTAATTTTTATAATAGACGGAAATTTAATATAGCTGATTTGTTAATCGCGTTGTTTACCAAATTTTTATAATTAATTTCTGTTTAATTGTTTTCTTACGTTTTATATTATTTTTATCTTTTAATTTTCATTTCGTATTTTTTATATATATTTTTATAATTTATTTTTTTATAATATGCAAATTTTGGAATGTAGCAAATAAAAAAGAATAAACAATAGAATGGACTTGAAATTACTATAAATTTTTTTATTTAAATCGTAAAACTTTTCGACTGTTAAGTCATTATCGGGTGAATACAAAAAATAAGTAATAAAAATGTGTATAAATGTAAAAAATGTTTACTCAAATACGCAGTTTACAAAAATCTTATAACGCATAATGGCTGGATGTAAATTTAGTAATTTCAACTGCCTTTTTTTTAATTACTACATTCCACACTGTTCAAATTACACACACACACATAATATATATATAAATGCAAAGAATACATGATTACTGACAAATTCTGAACATGTATATATATATATTTCTTTCTGTACTGTGGTCGGTTCGATTTCGGATGTCGAGACCTGATTCGACAACAATTAATCTGATCGATTCTTAGTTTTTCATGGTTTGTCGGTGTATTCCTCATATTTTCCAATTTTACCCGCCATCGAAAACACATGATTAAAATCGTTTCCTGATTCGTAATAGTTTTGTTCGTTATCAATTATTGCCATCACGAGAGGCTGGAATTAAGAACTAAATATATCCCTTATATTATTTATCAAATGAAATATATATAAATCAAGATTTCTTTAACGGTCCCGGATACATAAATATGTATGTGTATATACATATTTTTTGTATATATATATATCTGTGTTTGCGTATATATATTATATTATATATATAGTATTTAGATAATATTTTTCTATTGCGGTACAGGATGTTACTGATAATTTACTTTCTAATATTAAACGAAAAAAATATTTCTATAGTACCTTCGATATTGAAGGTGCTTTTAATAATTGCAATCGCCGAAGTTATTATCGATATCTTAATATGAAATAGTTTTAGTCTTAACATTATAAAGTTAATTGATAATTACTTATCTGACAGAAAATTAAAATGCACCCAATCGTTGTTGAAAGATCATGGTGTACTACAAGGATCGGTCCTTGGATCAGTTCTATGGAACACACTATATTCAATAATTCATCGCAATATGTGCAATTTATATCGCAACGTCAGATTGTACAGTTACGCGGATGATTTACTACTTATTTATAATGCACCTATGCGCGGAAAAGTTGATCTTTCCGTTTGTGTTGACAGATGCAACACGATAGTTAATAAGTTTTCTTTAATAGTTGATTCTTTATACTTCAAATTTGAAGTTAACAAATCGCATATAACGGTTGTCACACACACGTCGTTATTCTACATACGAGCAAATGATATATAATCATTAATAATTTTAATAACTTTATCCCCGTCAGTTCAATTAAACATCCGGGTTTTGTTATAGACAGTAAATTAACTTTCTCCAAGTACATATCGTATATAAATGATAAAGTTGATAAAATTTTTAAATCTCTCGAAGCAAAATTATGGGGTTTAAATTACTAAGCTAATTTTACGTAAAGGACTAATACGATAACCATATTGCGCTAGTACATATTGTCCTACTTTAAGTAAGCAATATATTCGTAATATTAATTCTAACTGTAGAAAATTTCTAATAGGTGTAACATCCTATCTAATATTTCTCCGCAGATTTTAGCAAGTGTATCGCCAATGGACTCTATGCGGTAAACAACGGTAATTTCAAATATATCGATAACTTAATTCTTACCGAATTTAAATCTAGATACGATACAAAAGCTACATGGTAAATTAATTAAAAAATTTTTCTCGATATCCTAGCTCGTTTAAAAGATAAAAATTTTAATATTAACTTTTACACGTCTCAGATATTAACTGGACGAGGTTTATATTGCATACTATTTCATCAAATTAAAGATTATTAATAATGATACACGTTGTAACTGTTACAGTAACGATACAGAAGATGTTCATAAAATAATATATGTATGTTCTAAATATAATCGATTAAGATTAACCTATAATATAGTCAGCTCATTGCCTTTAAATTAGATAGTTCTATTGGAATAAAAATAATAATTATTAATTATGAACATAAAGTAACCTGCTGGAAAGCTTATGGTCACCTTGTAGTGGTTATTTATATGTATATTTGAATATATAAATGTTGGAAAATATTCCAATAGAACTATCTCATTTAATGAGCCGACTATATTATACGTTAATTTTAATCTATTATATTTAGAACATACAGATATTATTTTATGAACATCTTCTGTATCATTACTGTAACAGTTACAACATATATCATTATTAATAATCGTTAATTTGATTAAATAGTATGCAATATAAACCTCGTCCAGTTAATATATGAGACATGTAAAAGTTAATATTAAATTTTTTATCTTTTAAACGATCTAAAATATCGGGAAAAAACTTTTAATTTATGTTCTAAATATAATCGATTAAGATTAACGTATAATATAGTCGGCTCATTGCCTTTAAATGAGATAGTTCTATTGGAATATTTTCCAACGTTTATACATTCAAATATACATATAAAAAACCACTACAGGTGACCATAAGCTATCCAGCAGGTTACTTTATCTTTATAATTATGATGTTTATATTTAATAATTATTATATATATATATATATATATATATATATATATATATATATATATATATATATATATATATATATATATACGTGTATCTGTCTGGCACGTCTACGCGTATATATATTTATATATATTTAACATATAGATATATAAAATACAGACTTAGGTATGAAATAAATATGTATCCAACAATGTGAAATACCTATTTATAATTTACTGAATAATTACGAAATAATTATGCCTGTTATTCGAATCAAGAAGTGGAAATGTAAATTTTTCAAATATTACAGCCATCTGCAAATACCAACTGGTTGTAGAAAATTAGCATAATATTTTTATCGATTTAATTTAAACGGTAATGATAAATACGCAAGTGGAGAATAATATATATGGGATGCATAGTTTTTTTTTATGTGTAAGCATTAAATTACGTTGAGGATTTCAAATAAACATATATATATATATATTAATATACTTGATTTATATAAACACGGATGTATGTATATGTATGCCCATATGTGATTTAAAGTGTTAATAAAACAAAATAAAATAATACGACTTTAAAAACATCGAACTAACGAAATATTTAGTTGAGAATAAAAACGTATTTTTTTTTTTTAGTTCTACACACGATGTGTTTCACAATATCATTAAGAAAATTTATTTCGCTAATGATTATTTCGCTAGTGACGATGGAACGCAGTAAATAATTTATTAAAAACATCGAATTGATGAAATATTTTGTAATTTGACGATAAAAACCGATGTGTATAGTTTTATTTAGCTTTACACGCGATACCGTTTACAATATTAATTTAAAATGTTTATCCTCCAAAAGTATTGACGATTATTTTGAAATAGTAACGAAACTAAATCGATAAATAAAATGTGTATTCTATATGTATTGGCATGTATACGTTTATTTGTATACCTCGAGATAGTCTGTGACAGTTTCACTCATAGTACAGATAGAAGAGTGTACGAAAAAACGTAAAGAATAAAATATTAAAGTCAAATTTATATTTTTGAAAGTGTCAATCTTACCGCCGTTAATTTTTTTTTTTTTTTCGGGTATCATACATTGCTCAAGAGCATCCGAAAGTAATTATTGGATATTATATAAAGTTGATCGTATGTATATTAGGGGAAAATTGTAGAACTGCTTCTGCTGGCATTGAATCATCCTTTATTGTAGTGAATTGCAACTAAACTTTTGAGATCGGTATGTGGAGCATCATCGAGAAATAAATTTCGGAGTGTTAAGAATGTCTCCGGACGCAGGGAGCGCAAAATGGTGGATCTGTTTTATTCGTAATGTAGCTACGAGTCAATAGAATGTGATCAATGCGAAGACGAGATAGAACTAGCGACGGTGTAAAAAAATCTACAAGGAAAAGAACGAGATCGGATAGGTGTAAGGTGAATTTTTCTTTTTGCAATAACATAGATCAAAAAAAGGTTTTATTTATTTTGTGTTCTCGTTTTAAGCGATGTAGCTAACGGATTTGGTTGCATAGTGCCTGTTTTTTTAGTTGTTTCGTCTGCTAGTTTGGACCTGTATTAGGATTCCTAATCCGATTATATTAAGAGCGAGGTTACAGTATAAGAGATTCGAGAATGGCAACATGGTGTAATTTGGTAGTGTTGACAGTTGAAGCACGCGATAAAAATGAAATAATCGGAACATATTAGAAGATTTTTGTGGTTTTCAGCGAGATAGCGAAATTTTAAATCAATCTAAGGATTTACGATTTTAGACGAGCGAATTTTCAAAAATAAAACTCGAAATCAAGTTTTTTTTTTATCGTTGATGATAAATTTATTTTAAAAAAACTTCCGAAATAATTCTTATTTCATTTAAATTAATTTTAAAAATAAATTACAGAGAATTTTCTTTTTTTCTTTTTCTATATAAGAGTTAAGACATCGTGCTCTTTCGAATAGCACTGATTACGAAATAGTTGAACCCTTCGGACACGATATTGAACGGGCGACTATATGAAGAAGATACCGATATTGAAGAAAAAGCACTCGAGGATATGTTTTTAATAACGATGTTATTAGATCTATATAATATAGAGATCTAAACTAACATTAATGTCGGTATATTGGAGAGTAGTGATTTAATGAATTATTAAAATAAAATAAAAACGAAATCAATCATTATAAAAACGATTTTACTAACGCAAAGCTTTTCGGAAATCACGTCATTATCAAGCAACGTTTATTGTATACGCTTGATAATTGCACAATGAATGTCTATTGTATATGCTTGATAATGACGCGATTATCGAAAAGCTTTGTATTAACCGTTTCAGTCGTCACAATATCCACCATGCGCGAGACATGGAATTTTAATGTTATCAAAAATTTTTATTCGTAAAATGTCTCCAATTTTAAAAATATTTATATAAATACGTTAAAAATCATTCAACCGAGAAGCAGTATTGAATAATAATAAACACTGCTGTAAAATTTATAATTTAAAGATTTTATAACGTATGACCGAAAGGCTTAATAAAAAATTTCTTACTGATTAATTTTGTTTTCAATCTGTTTTAATAAACTAACATTGCCTAAGAAAGTTTGAATAGTTAAAAATTAGCGTAACCTAATAGTGAAATTAATATTTGCACGTCGGTCCTATTATAGGTTCATTAAAATTTTATAAAAATATTTAATAACTATTTTGTTGTTTAGACGACAGTTGTCTAATCCTCGTAATTTGAATGGCATCTGCGGTGAAAACCACATAAATATATGTCGTGCTGTGAATAAAGTAATAAGTAAAAGGAATTTTAAATGCGACATTCTGTATTCGTGGTGAAGAAATTATCGATATAACCCCAATAGTTAATATAAAAACTATTCCAAGGACGAAATAGACAAATAAGGTCATTCATACATTTAATGTTAGACATTCCTAGTCGGAAGGTATTGATTTTATATATATATATATATATATATATATATATATATATATATATATATATAAGGGAAAAATTTTGTTGTTACGATACATATAATTATTTATCGGATTCCGTATATATATTACACAGGTTGTCAATACAGCCTTTTGTAATAAATGTCCACCCACCCCCTGTCAGTCTGTTCTATCTTACTATCTCTTGTACGACAATATTAAACGGTTTATCTTGTTACATATTAGCCTTTAAGATATTATTTCTAAATGCCGTTTTTTGTCAATAAGAACTTCTAAATATCTGCGTATTTACGGAATTTTTGAGACTGTCTATGAAATTTGACTCTTTCTCTTTCATAATTATCTCTGTATGTCTACTACTACTACTACTACACATTGATAAGAGTACATATAACGGGTTATATATGTCTTCGTTAGTACGGTTTTTTAAAAATGTATTTTAATTAATTCTCGTAACTTTTACTTTTTCGGTAATAACCTTATATATATATATATATATATATATATATATATATATATATATAAAAGGAGCTTGTTCTCTAGCTTAATTTTAGAGCGGTGTAAGCCAGTACATTTGACGTATTTTCAAATCGAATCAAGCTTTATTTTTACTTTCTTATATATATAACAGTTTACAATTTTATACATATAGTTTCGATGTGAGTCGTATACTCGGTACAGATGCATAATATTTAATATTCAATTATGTACGTCTATTTAATTATTGGATTTATATTATATACAAATATACGCTCTTGTGATCTATATATATATATATATATATGCATATTCATCTATACATTTTATATATATATATATATATATATATATATATACATACGCATATTCATCTATACATTTTATATATATATATATATATATATATATATATATATATACAGGCGTTTGTATATGTGCTGTGTGTATATGTATGCAAGCGAGGCTAAAGCTCCCGGTGTAATATATTAAAAACAGGAAAAGACCGTTAAAGGAAATGTAATATACACATTTCGTTTGATAAATAGCGACATTTTCGTCTCCACCTCCATCTCCTCCTCCGAACGTTAAGTCACTTTTTTCTTTTTCCCTTTGTTCTTTCTTGTCGGAAACTACTTTAGCCGAGGTTATTTCTCGGTCTTTATTTTCTTTGGTCTTAAACTTAAAATATCGTCTTCATCTTTAGACTTTCTTACGAGGACGCGACTACGGTTAAAGCTTAAAAATAGGAAACAATTTACCCCCAAAGAAGAGTTGTAAAGGCAGCGCAGAACTTACACCTATAAAGCTTTTTTCGGGCTTTAGGCGTTGAAACGACGATGTTGGCCTCGTAATACGAATATATAGCGAGTAAGACATATATATATATATATATATATATATATATATATATATATATATATATATATATATATAAGTGCGTGTATAACATAGGTATACGGAAATAGTGAAAAAGATAGATAAGATTGGATATAGAAGGAAACAATGTAATACCGACTATTCGGAGATGGAGTAAGATGACATCAGGATATTAAAGCCGGCTAGTGGGGAAAAATATAAAGCGGTTAGGAAGCGAAGAAATGTAATGAAATATTTTTCCCAGTCGTCTAACAATTTAGCATCTATATCTCATATATATATATATATATATTGTGTGTGCGTGTATGTTTCGGAAAGTTTAGACGCTGTTACACAATAGACAGACACGGCGTCTATTATTCCAAGTAGAAAAGGGGAAAGTATATATACGGTAGCTTGTACAAAAAAAAAAGCACAATTTTACCGCGTCAAGCTGGAAAACAAAGAATTATGTCGGACAACGCAGTTTTCCGGCAAACGACGGCGAAGTTAACCGCGTTACGTATTTATCTATCACGAACAATTTTCATCGCACACGAGAAGTTTCCCCGTATACGGTTTCCCGGCGTCTTCGCCTATTTCGCGGTTTTGTCTTCTCGGGTTTGTTGTACCAGCTAATTCGCTATTCTTTTTTCAGGGTAGTTCTTAACGGTACATCCATTATCTTCGTCCTATTCGCAAGTTAAATGTAAATTAGAGCGTACCGACAAGATCAAGTTGCAAATTCTGCAAAATACTATATGCATATAGATTAGAATTTAACATGGGGAACACATATCGATCACATAAAATTGTAAACTGTTATATATAAGAAAGTAAAAATAAAGCTTGATTTGATTTGAAAATACGTCAAATGTACTGGCTTACATCGCTTTAAAATGAATCTAGAGAACAAGCTCCTAATATATATATATATATATATATATATATATATATATATATATATATATATATATATATATATATATAACTGTTATACATCCGATGTGGACTTATGGAATATAAATATGGGCATATAAGGATCAAATCGAAAAGTACTTCAAACAGTTCGAAATTATCGTTTTTGATGAATTGTTTCTTTGTCGTTGTGTTTCTATCATTCGCGATACTTTGTTTTGATATATCCGGAATGATTTTACATATCCCCCATAACTCGTTAGCATGAAGCCATACTGACTTCAAGATCATCTTGTAGATAACTTTTTTTTTTTCATGTTTAATTCCGATTGAGTTCCGAGTAACCGGCGAAGTTTTCTCGTTTTTTTTTATACAGTTTCACGGCTGTAATCTAGTAATTAACGACTGACCGAGACGTAGACCGAGGTATTTAGCGAGCGGAGTTTATTCTATTGCTACGTCATTTACTATGCGACGTACGAAATAATTAACCCTTTCATCAGTTACAATGTCCACTATACGGGACGCGTGGCATTTTAATGTTAACAAAAATTGTTGTATATGAAATGTCTCCAATTTGAAAAATATTTATATAAGTACATTGAAAATAATCTAAGGTTCATCCAAGAAGCAGCATTGTATAATAAACATTCCTATAGAATGTATAATTTAACGTTAAGATTTTATCATGTACGACTGAAAGGGTTAAAAAAAAATTAACCAGAGCGATTGAAAATGTCGCGTTTTATTTGTTAGATAAACTAGATGATTTTAAGTTTAAGCCGGTCCGTTCTCTATAAACGATGTGGCATTGACGCGCTATAAAGTGCTCCTTATGAGACCATCAAATGCTTCGGTTTTGGTACATACGGTTTCCAGTAAGCCACGGTTTCAATTATACCGGAACGTTTTCGAGGTATTATATATCGACTTTATTTCGACCGCGTACTGGACAGAATCTAACATCTTGCTAAATCGGGCGTAATTTCTGACGGAACGTGTGACATGTGTGTCATGTTGATCACTGTATCGAGCATCAAATTTGGGTTTGCTGTTCCCGAATGTTTTACAAAAGTGACGCACATTCCCGTGAGTGTCGAATTAATCGTTTCCGACCCCCATCGTCGTTTCTTATAATCAGTTTATACAAATTTATCACACAAAGATTTAAAATACACTAACTAGATAAAGGTTTAATCCCCCCCCCCCCTAAAAATAAAAAAAATTAAAGTGTATATTTTTAGAATTGAAATAATACTACTACGATGCTCTTAATTTTGTTAGCACTAAAAGCTTACGTACTAGAGAAGGTTCGCTGGAAACAGTTAAGATCGTCATCCGGTCATCTGTTAAAATGTTTACGTTTAGTAGTCGGTTAATTAAACGAGCAGAAAGAAACTCGATAAAGGAATAGCACTGGGTTTGACTTAAAATAAACGCGGTTAACCGTCGAAGTGTATTCCAAGAAGTCATATTCGTTTTGTACAGTCTTCGGTCTCCTGCGACCGTTTTAAACTTTTTTTCAAAAAAACCGAAATGTTAACAGCGGAGTAATAGTAGTAATAATAATAATAATAGTAACGCGAAAAGAGTTACCCTATAACCCCGGTTAAGTTAGGATAGAATTCGATTTTGTACAGTGTAAAACGAGAATTAAAGCGGAGTTTATTAAACAGTCGCTTGTTAACCGGCGCGTAAAGCTCCGCTACAGTTGGCACGACGACCACCACCAGACCGGTGAGATTAAGTTTTGAGCAACTGTTCGGCGGAGGCAGCTCACTTAATCTTTAACCTCTTTTAAACAAAGAACAGAAACGAGAAAACGGTAATGGGTAGTTGTTAGAGAGATAATCGATTCGATAGCGATAATAGGCGATGCTGGTTGTGGTGTTTCAGTATGCGTAGTTTTCTCGTTGATGACAACGGAAGACTGATAAAGAACTTGGGTTACATTATTAGCGAACCATTACGATCGTGGTTACGTGCATATATATATATATATATATATACATATATGAAGAACCGAATTAATGCGCTAACAAGATTGTATTAGAGGAAAACGAAGATAGTATAATTTAAACTAAACGAATGTTGTTAGTGCCGCGGTAATCGGTAAAAGTCGCTGTGGCGGAGTGGCATCACGATGTGCGGTGAGGAAGTAATTGGCTCAATACGCCGAAAACTGTTTTCTTCTCCACGGTTAAAGCGAAATAGCGGTTAACACGCTACTTTTTCGGCGAAGGAGGAATACTAAAGATATCGGTGTTGATAATAGTAATAATAATAATAATGATGAAAATGATGATACTGAGCTTTCGGCGGTTTACGAGCTTGCGAGGTATCAGACTGAGATTAGCGCAGTTACTACTTGCGCGATGAAACGTTTACAACAACGACAAGTTCCCTCTGTTTCGTCTGTTGAAAAACTTTCATAAATCTTCGTTTACCCTTTACAACCGTATCGTATACGTTAGGACACGACCCGGGGGTTTCTACTCCGAGACTTCTCCTCGAAAGCTATTTAGTTTATATTCGTTCTATTCGTGTATTCGTGTATAACATATTCGCTTATTTACGTATTCCTGTATTCGTGTGTACGTTTTAAATGGGTTTTTATATTATTGTAATTCGATGAAGTTCGTACGGACTTTTTAAAAAAGCGCTGTAGGCCCTCGTTCTAAGGAAATATGTATATTTTTTGATGTAATTTTTTTTTTAATTCCTATATAATAATAGCCCCGGAGGTTGTACTTTGTACCTTCCGGGATTCGGAGCTGTAACCGGAACGGGGTGCGTCCACAGGTGGCGGATAGTGGAATGGCCTACATATATGTAGTTAGTCGAATAAACAGCCGCGGACCAACAGCGGCTACTGGCGGAAAGTCTCCAGCAGACGATTTCAGTAGTGACAGGGCTAGTAGACACGAGGATGCAGATGGGCAGCTTGAGGACCTGGCCATTAAAAGTCTGCAAGAATCCTACGACTGTCTCTCCCTCGGCGGGTTCGGGTCGCCGTAAAAAATATCTTACATCGTTAGTATCTCCTCAGTAACAACCCGCTGCCTTGCGGTTTGGATATTTATCTAAAGGCTAAGGGAGACAACCCTGACAGAAAACAACCGCTGTCTTGCAGGTAGGATTTTTATCCAAAAGGGAGTAAACCCTGCCAGAAAATCAGGGGCAGAATAACACAGCCTTATTACCTCTGCTCCTGCAATAATTCTACTTATACTATATAAACTTTTTTTTTTCACCATTTCCAAATTTGTAACTAGCCAGTAATAGCTATCTAACAAATTGTATCTAAGATTCAATCACCTGTATGAAGGACACACCCCTTGATGAGTCCTCCTATTTGTCAATGGGCTAAATCCGTAATCTTCGTCCTTTTTAGTCTTCTGAGATCTTGCTGCGTGTGTAGTAATTGAGCCGCCAGCTCGTTTGGATGATGTCGTAGCCGTTGAAGGTGCCTATTAGCAATTTTACGTATTTCTTCTTGTACTGGATGTACGCCTAGATCTAAGTGGATTATATAATTCGTCATATACCATGGAGCTCGGTATATTAGGCGTAAGATTTTATTTTGCAAACGACGGATTTTATTCGTATTTGTCTTTTTTTGCACAACTCCATAATTGCGCACTATACATCCATATGGGTTTCAGCATGGTTTTGTACAAAAGTACGTGATTACTTAAAGTAACTTCTGATCTGGGTCCTAGCAGCCAGTGCATTTTTCTAAATTTTAATTCTATCTCCCTTTTTTTTTTTTTATCTATATGAGTTTTCCACGATAGCCGGCTGTCTAAGTAAACTCCCAAATATTTAACTTCATCGAGCTTTGGTATTACTTGTTTATCGAGAGATACTCTGTGGCTATGTTGAAGCCGATTGCTGAATGTAATATGTGCTGATTTTTCTGGATTTATTTCTATCAGCCATTGTTTGGTCCAGTCACTGAATTTATTTATATAGCTTTGCAATTTGTTAATAGCTACACTTGGATCTTTATCAGATGAGAGTATCATAGTATCATCTGCAAACATGGCTATATCTACCGTACTGTCTTTTGGTGTGTCCGCAGGTAAGGGACCCAGTACACTGCCTTGCGTTACGTCTGCCTCTATACCGTGAATATCCGACACATCTTCTCCATGTGTTACATAGAAGTGTCTATTGTGCAGATATGATGTGAGCAAAGGAAGGTATGCAGGCATGATCGTCCTGAGTTTGCACAATAGGCCATTGTGCCAAATTTTATCAAACGCCTTGCTTATATCCATAAATACAGCTTCATTATAATGTTTGTTTTCCATCCCTTTTTCTATTAAGTTGACAACACGGTGTATTTGTTGTTCAGTGGAATGACCCTGACGAAAACCAAACTGATGATTTGGTATCACTCCTTTTTGTTGAACAATTTCGCTGATTCTGTGGTGGATTAGTTTTTCTAATAATTTAGCAGCGGTGGGTAGTAATGATATTGGCCTATATGATGAAATATTTGTTCCATCCTTACCAGGTTTCTGTATCATTATGATTTTTGCTAGTTTCCACTGAGCAGGAAAATAAGCAAGCCTGGCTATAGCGTTATATATATATGTCAAGAGCATAATTCCTTTTCTCGGTAGCTCCTTTAACATTCTCGGAGTTATCTTATCAAATCCTGGGGCTTTTTTGGGATTCAATAACTTGATTTGTTTTGCTATTTCGCCAGGTGAGAATATTTTTATTTTTAATTCATTACTGGCTACTGTAGTTAGGGTTGAAGCCTGAATAACTGTGTTATTGGTAATATGGAAATTAGGTTTAAATATTTTCTCGAGATATTTTGCATATGTCTCGGCTTTTTCTTTATTACTTCTCAGCCAAGTACCATCATCGTTCCTTATCGGTTGATTAGGTATTATCGGCTGTTTTAGAATCTTAGTCACTTTCCAGATTTTGCTTAAAAGGTGATAAATTACACAAATATTTTTCTACAGATCTATTTTTAAATTCACATAGGAGTTTTTTTACTGTTTTCATCATCCTGTTGGCTTTATTTTTATCCACTGGGTGCCTAGATTTTTGCCAGATTTTACGTAATCTCCTTTTCTCTAAGATCGCTTTTTGTATATATTGTGGATATTCAGTTATAAATTTATGCTGTTTAAAGGTAGGGGTAGCAGCCCAAGCTGCAGTCTGCACTAGGTCTGAAAATGTTTTTATTGTATTTTCAATATTTGTTGGTGTTTTTAATGGGATGTTTAAATATATTTGCTCTTCAATCACTTGTCTATAACATTCCTAGTTTGTATTTCTCGTATGTAAAAGCTTGTTTCCTTGGTTTATGATTATTTCTGCACTTAAAGTAACCATTACTGCTGAGTGATCCGATATTAGGTCATGGTATGGTGCTATTGATAGGTAGTTACTTGAAATTTCTTTTAAAATGAATATATCCAATAAATCGGGGATCCTCTTCTGATCTGCTGGCCAGTAAGTGGGTTGGCCGGTTGTGAGGAATTCACAATGATACAGGCTTGCTGCTTGATATAACGCTGTTCCCCTTGGTGTTGTTACTCTTGATCCATAGTTTTGATGTTTTGCATTGTAATCACCTCCTGCCACAAATTTTGGCCCCAACTTAGCAAGAAAATTAAGAAACATATCTCTATGAATTTTATGGCGAGGAGGGCAATACACAGCAGCTAAGACTAATGGATTACTATGATGTTCTATGGTTATCACAGTAGCTTGTATCTCTGCTGTTGACAAGTTTTGTTCTACATGGTGTTTTATATTTTCTTTTATCAAAATTGCTGAACCTCCATGTGCTTTACCACTCGGATGGACGGAGTGATAACAGTTGTAATGTGGGATTTTTATGTATGATTTGTGTGTGCAGTGGGTTTCTGAAACAAGCAGTATATCAATTTTTTCCTTCTGTAAATAGTATGAAATTTCTAGTATGTGGTTTCCTAACCCATTTGCATTCCATAGCGCTATTTTTATATTTTTATATATCATTTAATTAATTTTGAGACTATCTGTGTTAGCATATTTAGCATAGAGCTATTTTGATTCATGAGTTGTTCAAACATATTTTCAAATTTTGTTAAGAATGTCTGTAACAAATTTTTCATACTGTCATCTTCATATTGGATTTCATTGTGGTTGATATTAGGCATTGCTGCTTGCGCGTATGTCCTATTTTTAGGAGTTAATGTTTGCTTTATCTGCGGCGTGTGGTTTATAGATGGCCAATGATGTTCATCTTGTTTGTATATCTCTACACGTTTTTGAGATATTTGTTTATGCTCCGTCTTATAAGTTTTCTGTATAAGATTTTTGTAGATTTCACATCCTTTATAGTTGGCAGGATGACTGCCATTACATAAAGCACAAGTTGCAGGCAATTCCCGTTTTCTAGTGCACACTTTGGTGTCATGTCCCTCTCCACATTTGACACACACAAAGGGTCTGTAGCAATAGTTTTTTGTGTGCCCATACTGTTGGCAACGAATGCACTGCGGGATTGTATTCTTCTTCCGTGGTGCCTCTATGCTGATATTGATATTAAATAAGCTTCTTATTTGATAGACATCCTTGTTATTTTCTGCCGTCTCGAGATCAACAAAGAACAACGGTAGTGGACTTTTATTAGTTCTATGTCGTATATTGATTATGTTTCTAACCTGATGTCCTTCATTAGCCAGAGCTTGAGTAATTTCCGAAGTACTTATTGTATGCCTCTGATTACTATTTTGTAGGCTCTTTCGTGTTTCGGTTGATGTGTATAACGATATATTCTTTTTTCATTCAAGTGTTTGCATAGTATTCTATACGTGTCAATTTCCATAGTTGTTACCTTTATTTAATGTTTTATTTTGGAATTTCTCTTTTTCCAATATTTTTGTGAAATTCTTTTAACATGGCGGAATAATCTACAACCCCTTCTATGTATATAGGAGGAGGTTTCGAGGATGTTTCATTTGTATTTATTTCAGTTAGGTTTTTGTACTGGGCCGCTGCACTGCCTTCTTCATTACGTAAAGAAGCAAATCTGTTTTTGCACTGTATTGCAATTGTTTTGTGTTCATCACTATCAGCAGAATTTCGTTTTCTTTTGAATTTATGTGGTACTACTTGCCAGGGTACTTCGCTATTATTACAATTATAAGAATGGCCATCATCTATATACATTGATGTAGGCGATAATATATTTGTATAGGCAATATTTTTATTTACCGTCGATTCATTAATTCCGTGTGTGTGATGTAATGTGTTACTATCTAACATACGAAAAGGAACGAACTCACCGTTATCTTTGTTTTCGGGATAATACGGGATTGTTGATAGCTGTCTCACCGTTATCTCTCTGTTTACGGATAATACAGGATTGTTGATAGCTGTGCGGGTAGTTGGTGTAGCGGTATCTGTATTATTAGTTGACGTACGTTCCTCCTGTCTCCGCCGTGTCGGCGGGGATTTAGGAATCATGACGAGGCAACGAAAACCGGTGCACGTGCACTTATATTGTTTGATTTCAGATATAAACTACTACTACAGTACTAACTTACGGATCTATTGGAAGAACGATAAGAACGCAACGCAACGCACGACTACGCGAAAAGCAAAATAGAAAATAAACTAAACGAAATAATTTTAAGAGTGATAAATAAACAAATAAAATCAAACAAATAACCATAATAATTACAACAATAATGATAACAGTTAATGAATAAAGTTACATAATAACTAACCTGGCAGTAGGGATAAAATGCATCCTCCAATTTGCCTTACCAGCACGGGGGATTAGGTTACCCATACCCAGACATGACTGTAAGAAAGAAAGGTCGTAGTAACAGCCAAGGTCAAAATGGGCAACCGGAAGTGACAAATGTCTCTTTATCGCCTAGATTAAATATAAGCCAAGGAGGCAACCACCGATTTAGACAACAACCGCCCGGATATAACGTAGCCTCTTGTCTAACAAGGGACAAAACCAGTGATGTATATAAGTATATATAATGTAAGAACATTAGCAACTGAAGATAAGCTATTAGAACTCGAAGAAGAACTAAGTAATATTAACTCGGACATAGTTGAACTCAGCGAAGTAAGAAGAATTAGCGAAAACACCATATAAGATCCCAACGAATGCTTTATTACAAGGGACATGATTCAAAACACATAAATAGTGTGGGCTTCTTAATCAATAGAAAATGGAGTGATAAGGTGATTAAGTACGCCAGCATATTGGATAGGATAGCATATATACTGGTGCAGCTAACACTAAATAAAATCCTTAAAATCAGTAAAATGCATTCGTCTAACCAAGGCGATTTCTGAAGTCATGAATTATACGTACAGAATCAGTAAATGGAACAGCAGGTGTAGGAATAGTTCTTAGAAAAAGTTTCGGCTTTATAAGTCATCTGCAATATAATGAAAGAATGATCAGACTGACAACGCGGCCAACAAATAATGTTATTCTACGGGTTTACATGCCGACGACGAAATATAATGACGATGATGATATAGAAGAAATATATTGAAACATTGAAGAAGTAATTACGCGTGTGAAAGCGGAAGAAAATCTAATAATAATGAGCGATTGGAATGCCACAGTAGGTCAGGAAAGTGGAGGAAAAATTATAGGAGCGTATGACCTAGGAAACAGAAATGACAGAAGAGAAACGTTAATAGAATTCTGTATGAAGAATAAGTTAATTATTTCGAATACTATGTATAAAAATCATTAGAGAAAAATTTTCACGTGGAAAATTCCAGGAGATAACAACAGATATCAAATAGACTATGTACAAATAGAAATTTCGGAACCAAGTTAAAAACTGCAAAAGTTATCCTCGGCCAGACATAAAAAGTGATCATAATCCAATAGTTATGAAATGTTGTTTAAAAGTTAAGAATCTCAAGAAAAACAATTAAACGACACTGAATATAGAAAAACTAAAAGATAATGATATAAACAAAAAAATAAAAGAAACGATCAGTCAGTCTACTAAAATACGAGGAAGTAAAGGTATTGAAGAAAAATGGACACAATTAAAAACAAAAGTAATGACACCGCGAATACCATATTAGGAAAAAAAGAATAAAGGGCGAAGACAAAATGGATGAACAATGAAATTTTCGATATAATGAAGAAACAAAGAACATACAGTGGTAAAGACGAAACCCGGTACAAATACTTGAAGAATGAAATTAATCAGAAATGTGAAAATGCAAAGGAACAATGGATACAAAAGAATTGTGCGAAGGTCGAGCAAAAATTTAATGTAGGAAAAACCGAAGAAGCATACAAACTAATAACGAATAATTTTTCAAACTATAGAACAAAAAGTAGAAATATAAAAAGTAAATTTGGAAATATGCTAATTGAAGCTAGAGACATAGAAGATAGATGGACAGAATACTTGAAAGAATTATAAATGGGATATGATAAAGAAGGAATTATCGAAAAAGAAGATATTGTAGATATAGAAATTAAAGGATTAAAAGCTGAATTTGACGGAGCGTTGTTAAGACCAGGTAAAGCGCCTAGGATAGATGAAATACCACCCGAATTATGGGCAAATATTGGAGAAGAAGGAATTACACAATTGTATAATATCATTTATGAAATATATGAGATAGGGAAAATACCCGACGATTTTAAAAAATAATAGCAATACCGAAATAAAAAAAAGGCTGATACACGTGAAAAATATATCAGTTTATTGTTACACGTGTCAAAAGTTTCAGCAAAAATATATATAGAAGAGCAGAACAAATGTTGGAAAGAATATTAGCAGAAGACCAATTTGGTTTTAGAAAGAACAAATGTACCAGAGAAGCAATAATTGGCCGTACGATTAATCATTACAGAAAGAATAAGGAAAAGCACATTTATAGGATTTATAGATGTAGAAAAGGCATAATGGTCGAATGGAAAAATATGTTTATTATATTAAAAAACACGGGATTAAGATATAAGGGAAGAAGGATTATATACAATCTATATAATAATCAACGGATGGTTATAAAGATAAGAAATAAAGATAGGCAAAAATTGGAAAGGTGTAAGACAAGGAATTGTCACCCGTTGTTATTCAATGTTTACATAGAAGAAGCGATGAACTAAAGAAAAAGTTCAAGGAAACCAATGCACATGGGGAAAATGTTAGTACGCTCAGATTTGCCGATGATATCGCTATATTAGCTGAATCAGAAAAAGAACTCGATAAAAATTTAAACATAATGAAAATTATGCTGCGGGATTGTAATATGAAAATAAACAAAAGGAAATACCAAAATATTAGTACGCAATAAATATAATAATATAAGTAATCAATTCAATATCGGTATTAAGGGAGAAAAACTAGAACAAGTAAACGAATTTTGTTATTTGGGAAGCGTAATAAGCAACGATTTAGGAGTAAAAGGGATATAAAAAGCAGGCTTGCCTAAGCCAAAACAGCGTTTTATAATAAGAAAAACTTATTGACATCGAGAAACATAGATCCAGCCGTTAGGAAAAGACTGCTACAAGCATATGTATTCAGCATTGTCCTGGGTACGAAATCTGGATAATGATGAAAGGTGAGAAGCGAAGATCGATGGCATTAGAACTCTGGTGTTACAGAAGAATACTAAAAATAAAATGGACCATTGAGTACATCCGTTTCGTAATTATCACGTAGCGCTGATTTTACCTACATGAATGAGGGCTTATTGCTACACACTTTAAGCCGTTTGTCAATGTATCTTTATAGCGGAGCTGGTTGGGTCTGTCAACGTGTCTTTTCTCGTCTTGATCTTTCTTTTCGATCACTCGCTAAGATGGCTCGAAATAGACGCATTTGCATTTTTAAATTTCTTCTAAATCTCGGATTCTCGTTAATATGACTTGGAAGATATGTGACCGTATTATATAACTTATTGCATGCCATAACGAACGGTGATGAATAGAAGAAGTACGAAAGATAATGAAGAGCGAAGGAACGAAGGGAAACGGGAAACGGGTATGCGACTAACACCTGCAGTGAGAAAAGTTGGTTTGAGGATGAGGTTAAAAAAAAAGTACAACAAATCTATCGCATTTAAATTAGGTTGATACGTATGTAGAGCTGTTTGGCAAAATTAACTATTTCTTCAAGTGATCGGCAAGGCATCAGACACCATTTCCGTTTCTTGAATCTCTTGGGAGGGTTATCCGATAAATTAAGCGTATACATTCGATTGATATTATGAGCTGAACTGTACTTTATCAAAAAAACTTCTATGCTGCTATACGTAAACATCTTTGACATACGACATTTGTAAATCGGAATGAGGTTTCAGACGTATTTCGGAGCAGATGGAACGTAATATCTTCGACTGTTGAATCTCTAGAAGATTACTTTTACTTGTGCTTCCGTATAATTCTATACCGTATTTTTAAATTAGCGCCACGACTGAGAGATAGATGTTTCGTTTGGATTTTAAATTGAATGGTGATTTTGCAGACAACAATGGATACGGTAGTCTAGTACGCGATATTATATATGTTTCCCAGTTTGAGCTACATGAAAATCTGAAATGAAAATGAAAAAATCTTTATTATATTTTTACACATAAACCGAAAACAATTTTCTTTCATAACTTAAAGCTAAGTACCTATACATAAACCTTAGCAGTTCTAAATATGTGTAATTACAAAACTTATAGTACACTTTGAAATTACTTTAGAAATAGTGCAGGAAAAAATGAAAAAAAACCTACAAAAAAGACACACCCTGAAGGTAACAAAAATTTAAAAAAAAGTCAATAAATCAACAAAACTAAAAGTAGTGTTTTTAGACATAATTTAGCTTAAAATATCTGTACTTAACAATAGGTTAATAATTACAAAAATCTATGTTTTAATCTACGATGCTTATACATAGTATAACGTATGCGTAGATGTTCCATATTGTAATTTCCTATTACAGTATTAGTTTATTTTGATGAGTTTTACAGTTTTCGTAAAATTTTTTCGAGATTTTACTAATAAACGAATGTATGTAAGGGATATTTAAATGATCGTGTAGATTAGAAATTTTAGTAAATCGCGTTGCATTCAACGAAATTCTGCAGCAATGATTTTGAACTACTTGCAGTTTCCTGTATGTACTATCAGACACTGATGACCATACAGGGCAAGCATAGGTTAATCTAGGGCGTATAACAGCCGTATAGATTAATTTTTTGTTTACGTAACTAAGACCCGATTTTCTGTTAAATAATGGAAAAAGTGTATGCATAGATTTATGCGCTTTATCTATAGCGAAAGTAATATGGTTATTGAAAGTTAATCTGCTATCTAAGATAACTCCTAGATACCGAACCTGTTTGACCCAAGAAATTATTTTAGAATTTATTGTAATTTCAGTTAGCGGTAGTGGTCGTCTCCGAGTAAATAGAATTGCTTCTGATTTTTCTTCATTTAATTTTAAGTTCCATCTGTTGTAATATTTAAATATTTTAATTGCAGCCTTTTGCAATCGGTTATATATTGTATCTGTCCTATAAGAGGATGTATATAAAGCAAGGTCATCAGCATACAACGCGGCACTAACGAAAGGCAGTTCTGGAAGATCATTCATTAACATTAGGAATAAGTAAGGCCCGAGTATACTTCCCTGAGGAACCCCGGCATTTAGTGTTTTAATTGGCGATTTTTCGAAGTAATTCGTAACGTAATTAGTTCTCTGACTTAAGTATGATTTAATCAATTTAATAAGTAATATTGGAAATTTAAATTTAATCATTTTATATAATATTCCGTCGTGCCAAGCTGTATCAAAAGCTTTTTCAACATCGATTAACAGCATTCCCGTGTGTTTCTTGAGATTAAAGTTATCAGTAATAGTGTCCGCTATTCGAGCTAGCTGGTGAACCGTAGAATGCTTAGGTTTAAAACCAAACTGCTCATCTCTTAGAATATTATTTGAATCAGAATAAACTCGTAGCCTGCGCAAAATCACTTTTTCCGCTATTTTGCTTAAGTTTGTTAACAAATTAATTGGCCGTACGTTATTGATATTACTGTTATCTTTACCTGGTTTTGGCAACAGTATAATTTTAGCAATTTTCCATTTTGTGGGAAAATGAGATAACCGGAACATACTATTAATAATATTAGTAAAATAAATAATGGCTTTGTTCGGTAGATTTTTAATCATTGCCACAGAAATTCCGTCGTCACCGCATGATTCCTTATTTTTTAACTGTTTAATGTAATTTTGAATCTCAACAGGCGTAGTGAAGGTGTTTGCATGTAGATGTACATTTGCTGAATTTATTATCGTATTTTTAACTGTTTTGGTCACATTATAATAGTGCGTTCGTGGAACTTTAGTTCCGCAACTATCCGAAATATTATAAATGTGCGAAGCAAGTAGCTCCAATTTTTCTTCAGTTTTGTATACGGATATTTGCCTGATCGAATCATATAGTGGTGATAGTGATAATACCTGTCGATTTAGGTGCTTAGTTATTTTCCAAAGGTTGTTAGTACCAGGTGGAATGGCCGCAAGTAGATTGTTCCAGTTTTTGTTCTTCCAGTTGTCTAACAAAAATTTTGTAAGTCTGACAAGCATGACATATATAGTTCTTAATATTTTGTATGAGGCCGTAAATTTGCTTTTATTTGAGTGACGCCTATAATAATTTTTTAGAAAGATCATTTTATTAATATAATTAGGCACGTTAATCTTTTTATTACAAAAAATATGTGATGCTCTCTTAGGAATACTTATGTCAGCAGCTGCCAAGATTGCGTTAGTAAATTTAGTGATTCCTTCATCTAATACGGTATCATTCTCGAAAGTATCGCGGAGATTTAATTCCTGCTCAATATTTCGTCTGTATTCAGACCAGTTTGCATGTTTATATAAAAATATTTTTCTTATGGGTTGCTGTAATGTGGCTGCGTTTGCAACAGGCATTATGTAAGAAAGAATCGGGTTATGATTTGACGATAAACACGACAATGAAACAGGAATAGTAATTTTATTAAAACGTCTTGTTAATATTAAGTCTATTACACTAGGTTTACCATTTTGCCAGTCTGGGAAAAAAGTGGGTTCTTCGGGGGATAAAATATTAAAATTAAGTTTTAATGAGGCATTCACTAATAATTTTCCCGCGAAATTATTGTTATGATTATTAAGCACACTATGTTTCGCGTTTAGGTCTCCTATAATTATTACATTATTGAATTTATTAAATAGATAATTTAAGTCATGTATAAAATATCTTATGTTTTTCGGCGATCTGTAAACGCTTAGCAAAGTAACTGAACCATACTCTGTTTCTAATTCAATACCTACAACCTGTAACGTTCTTAAAGAAATTCTATGTACAGCGTTATGACGAATGGTATCCCTTAATAGTATTGCAACACCTCCACCACGCCTACATTGATCGGCTCTATAAATAAGATAACCCGGACATTTTATTGGTATACTCTGGTCGAGTTTTGTTTCAGAAACAGCTACGATATCTATTTTGTTATTATACACGAAGTGGATCAATTCATTTAGTTTTGGTTTTATGGAATTTGCATTCCATCCTATTATGCTAATTTTGGGGCTTCTTATTAAGATTTAACTCTTTATTCAGGAAAATGCATTAATACAATTTCAAAAATTGTCATTATTTTAGTTATCGTATCAGAATCTTTAAGTTTACTTAATTGATTACTTATTTTATTAATCAATAACATGATTTTACTTACATTAAATTCTTTAATGAAATTAGATATTTCGGTAAATGCTGATACGTTACCCTGTTCATTCAGCTTATGATTTTTTGACATGAAAACGTCACTATAAATATCGGTTACTTCTACAACATTAGAAGTAATGGAGGCCGAATTTTAGACCACATCATATTAAGATGCGCACTGTGTTTTTTGTAGGAATTAGTTTTTCTCCTCCGCGCTCACATACACGCAAACTCGCACAGCTACATTCACATACACACATATCTATGCATCGGTAATCAAGGGCCCGTGACGTCTATTAGGACATCTAAACTTTTTCATTCGATTCATTACATTGCTCTACAGTGTCTGCTTAATTTACTGGTTTTGTCAAAACACATTACCATTAATTTAGAAAAATTTTGTAAGGTCGGTAAAATTTTTTTTATATATATATATAATATTCACACCAACGTACACTATATGTACTGTTGATATTTTATCCGAATGAATTAATATATGTAAGGTCTGACGATATTCGTTTAAAAATTTAAGCACTTCGCTATAGTAAGTAGATAGAGTGTCTAATGTAGACGTCAACATTTTAGATTTGCGTCATAAAGTAGTAATTATAATAATTAAAACATTAATTTCAGAAAATTTAAAATTCGTAACGTTTAGTTTATTATTTAATTTGCATAATGAAATAACTAAATTTAGTTAGTAATATTATTTTTCACTTCGAAACTAAATTATAAAAGTTCAGCTGATGATGATTCGTCGCCTATATATATATATATATACACACACACACAGACACACATATATATATATTCATGTGTACTAGTGTTTTGACGATTTTCGAATCACAACATACTGACGTACTACGCATAAAATATTAATTGCATTTAATTTACATTAATTATATATGAGAATTATGAAGCCGCCTTTCAATGTAAATACGTACAAAAGGTATATTATCATTTCCATTGACTTTAATTTATTCGTGACACATCGCTATTTTCTCAATATTATTTTATTTTAAACACGCATAATATATCTAAAAGTTGGTAATATTAAACAATACTGTTCAAAAATTTGGTTTTTATTAATAAGTGGTTCAACATAAATTAAACGATAAATTTCTTAACAACACGGTGCCACCAAATTCGGCTATTGCTTAGTTACCATGAATGGGTTCTACTATCTGATGAAAAAAGTCCCGATCTCTTGTTTCGCTGATTATTGTCCACGGGATTTTTCGTAGTTTTCTTTAACATCGAATTTCAAATGATGATGCGCTTCTTCATATTTTCTTTTAGTGTTTAAGTTTTACATCTATACAAAAGCACTGGTTACACGTAACATCGCAGAACCTTCCTTTTGATATTCGACTTCCGATTACGGAGAACGTGATTAAATTATTTCAACGTGAGCTCGTATCTCGATATAATGGTTCTGTCAATTTGTTTGTATTCAGACACGTTATTTTATTTCTGCTCTGTCTCATCAAATCGAGTATTTCATTTGTAATCCATTTCTTATGCCACCTGCTTGTACAGTAAAATGTTCTTAACATCATTAAGAGCAGATTTAATTTGCCGCCATTTCTCATTACCATTTTGTGTCTATTTCACATTAACGGTGATCACGATAAATTTGGAGTATTAAACTAACGGCTCCAATGAGACATTAGATTGCAATACAATAAAATAATTAATAAGTATGGATAATAATTAAGATATTATAACGCGAGAGTAATATGTGAGATAAATATTGATTAAAGAACGCCTTTTAGAAGTATTGAATTAATGTAAGTAATATAGTAAAGAAATATAACGATCAGGATAATTCCGGTTACTAGGTAATCGGGAGAGCCGGCACCATTTCCTTCTCAGTCTCCTAGCTGGATTGCCTGGAAGTTGTAATGAGTGTATTCTGAAAATATTGGGATTACTGCTATGTTTGAGTTTGTTAAATAATTTCTCGCACTGGCTAATGTAAACATCCTGGACAAATGAAATATTCAAATCATTATGCAGGGTTAGATTAGAAACGTAGAATGGCGCGGATGTAATTATACGAAGTGTCTATAAACAACAACATCTCAGCAACAGACACACAGACTGGAACTCGTTCTCTACTATAGTTGAAAATAACATAAAGCTGAAAACTAGACTAAAGTGTAAAGATGATACTGACTTGGCGGTACAGAGTCTATTAGAGATTATCCAAAACGCATGTAGAAGTTCAGACAGGTGACCAAAAACAACAAGAAAACCTTTGAACTCCCATAAAAATTAGAAACTAATAAAACAAACACGCTCTGCTAGGAAAAAATGGCAACGTAATCGTTTTCCGTTCTTTCAAGGATTTCTACTATGAAGTACAAAGTAAACTAAAAAAAGAAAGTAATGTCTATAAAAGTGACTTGCTAGATTATCAACTGCGGTCGCTGAATGAAACCAGCAAATCCTTGTGGGTTAAAACGAAGGAGTTGCTCCTGCCAACTCCTGAGCCGTTTAATATAAAATTAAGTAATCTTAAAAGTTTTATATAATTAAGAATCACTTAATAATCATTAAGTTGACCGGACGGATTTCAAATGTGCCGTTTCTCCTATTATATTTGTGTGCATACACACACATATATATATATATATATATATATATATAATCATCATCATCATCATAGTTGCTTACCCTTAGTCAGGAGATTGCATATATATTCATATTATTCGGTTTCTTGAGAGAACAATTGTCTCTTGTAAGTTCAGTTTGTTCGTTGTCATTAATTCCAGCCGTCTCCTTCCTCTTATTGATTTTCCACTAATTTTTCCTCGCATTGCTACCATGAAGATTTTAGTATCCTCCAGTAGTCTTCTTCTTCCTTTTGCTTTTTACAATACAGCTGAATTTTTCATTCTGTCCACGATATCTTCATCAGCCTTCTGTAGCTCCATATTTCAAAAGGGTATATTATCTTTTCGCAGTCTGCTCCTATTATCCACGTTTCGGAGGCGAATTTTAGCACTCTCCAAACGTAACGTCTCGTTATTCTTTTCCTTAAGGCCCATGCTTTGGTTTCCAGGCACCTTTTTCAGATTGTTTGTTCTTATCTCTTTGCGATCTCTTCCATCTCTATTTATTTTCTCTGCCAAGTACTCAAATTCATCTACATTTTCTATTTCTCGATCATCGATTTTTATCTAGACTTTTTTTTTACTATTGCTTCTTGAAATTTCCGTCGCTTTTGTTTTTTTTTTCCTGTTAATTTTCATACCGTATTTTACGCCTGTATTATTTCTCGATCTATCATTTTCCGTGCTTGTTAATCAGACTCCGCTACGAAAAAACTTTATCATCTGCGTAGCTTATTTCCTCGATTGTGCGGCCGTATGCCTTGATGGTCTAAAGCAATCAGAATTAGACGAAATGCATTAAAAAAAGTAATTAAAATCGAATTCAAATATGGAAAATCATTTGAATTTCAGAAGTCTACGCGCAAAAGCCGTATGTACACCCTCAAACAGGCAAAATTCAAAATCAAAGTGCTGAAAAATTTTTTTAGCGACTTTAAACTCGAGCTCATCAACCAACGTTGTGCGGAAGAAAGTTAATTCAATCGAGAAATTAGCTCCTTAACGCCAACGTGTATACGAATTGATAATAACGTATACGATAATATTGATGTAATAAAGACTGCTGAAGTTTTCACGCTGTCATTTAGCGATGGAAACCAATTGTTAGCCAATATGGACTTATCTAAAAAGTCAAACCTACAACCTTGCTTTTGTTAGCAACAACCAAGAAGATTGTAATCAGCTAATCACAATGAATGAATACGACCGTCAAATGTATACTAACGGTCCAGATCACTTCTACACTTATCTCTTGAAATACGCGTCCGAAGCTTTCGGGTAACCTCCCATTAAAATAGATAAACACCATTGTAATTTCGTTACTGAAGACTAATTCTGGCACTCCTCGACAGTTATAGACCTATATAATACTTTACGTCGACTGTTTGTAAAGTATTTTTCCCCCTCAACACTCCGATGTATCGCGTCAACAATTCGTATGTACTTCCTGAATGGTATTATGCTGCTTCCTAAAGTGAGAATCCGGAATACTTTTATTTTTGGCGAGTCTTAATAATAATTATTTAATAAAGAACATTCAAAGTTTCTATTATCGTCGACTTATCATCGTTAATCCTAGAATTAGTGCCGTATAATAACATGGTTAAAGCTCCATGAAGAGCGGTATTTTATTTACAACTTCTATAAAGTTTTCGACATTCTCCGGAATCGATTAAGGAATAAAAATTATATTCGAATTGATTTTGTTTGAAGTATTTATATATATATATATATGTATAATATAGATTTAAAACATAAACTTCTAAACACTTGTCTATAAATCATCGTTTGTATAATATACATACTAAGGTCTTTATTCCATCCTCTTGGAAACGACGTGTATAATACTCATATATATATGTGTGTGTGTGTTATATGTATACTTACGTATTCGTCGTACAAGCCAAGTGTTTATTTCCCTCGAGTATATTTTAGCGTGTATTAAAAAATTTAAAAAAATATATATCCGGGCTGTTTTCTACGCCGTTAAGCTCGGTGAAAGCCCCGAGTAGGTCTGTATACCATTTAATGGTTTTCATATTTTCCTTCTTTATTTACATTATATATGTATGTCTATACATATGTGCGCGTGTATAACATAGATATATGTTGTATATTAAATTTACGAGCGAAATCGCGTTGAATAGTCTCATTAATCAAGCTATTTCGTTTTTCTAGCCACCTCACACGGTATTAAACGTCGACGAGGTCTTGTTTTTATTACGGATACAAGGAAGAGCAGATCCTCCATTCGAAAACCTAAACTTGGACGAAAGACAAGGATAAAAGAAATATAACATGGAGCATCCTTTTCTATCTAACGCCGAGGTCTGACTTTAACGGACGAAAATAAATAAGCGAATCAGAATTTGAATATAAAGTTTATCATCCGATGTCGGAGGGGGTACATAAAACGATAAATTGTAATTAAACGTAATTTATAGCATTTTTTTTTTCTATTTAATTTTTTCTATTTATTTTTTTTTTGTTTCGAAAATTATTATAATTAATTATTATTATCCAATAATAATAATAATAATAATAATAATAATAATAATAATAATAATAATAATAATAATGATTCGAGACGCCGCTGGCGGTTTTAAAAGCTACCGTTAATTGATAGTATAATTTAATTGATGGAATAATAAATGGTAATGTAATTAGTCGGTTTTTTTTTCATTCGAATAAATTCTCAACGTTCGAAATTAAAATAAACTAACAATAACGCGTAATAGTAATAATTACAAGAAGAAAAAAATTTCGTCGATAATGATAATGAATAATTACGTCATCGCCATTATTAACAGCAACAATACTAGAATAATAACAATAATAATGATAATAATAATTCAAATTCAATAGTATTTTTTAATTGCGATTTACAAACTTACATACGTACAACATATATTATATTCCCTAAATTATCAATTTATAAGCACAAACATGATAAAATTTAGAAGATAAAGTAAATCACAGGGCAAATATAATTACACGTAAGTACGTAAATTTGTACTTTATTAATGCGCGAAATATTGTGCGACAACGTGATGTTCCGAATATGAATAAACCCAAATTATGCCGAAATTAACGGAACTATATAAACAGAACTAACATAAAACAAATCCACCATTGCACGCTCGCTGCCTTTAGACATCGTTATTCCACATTTATTTCTTGAGTGTCTACAATACTCCCTATACAAACCTCAAAATTTCAGTTGCAATTCCTTACACGAAGTTTTAACCGATAACTCAATTGCGGTACAAACAGCTCTTAAAATGTATCCGAAATATAGATATGATCAACTTTATATAATATCCAATGATTACGTTCGGGCACTCCTAGCAGCCATAGCAGCAGTACATGATACCAGGCAAAAAAAGAAGAAAAAAACCTAACATAAAATAAAAACAGATAGAAATGAAATTAAAAAATAAAATGTAATAAAAAAATGAAAGATGTCATACATATATATCATCATCATCATCATCATTATCTAATGCAACAGTCCGTGGACTGGTTCGCCCCCCCTATGCTTGTCTTTTTCCACTCGTATCGGTTATTGGCCATTCTTTTCATTTCCGAGTAACTGGAGAATCCCTCTTCAGATTGTCTATCCAGCTTAATCGTGGTCTACCTCTTATTCGTTTTCCTGGATACATCCTTCGATTGCATCTCGCAGCAATCCTCCATGTCGTAACACGCGCCCCATCCAACATTAGTTCCCGTTTTTTTATCTGGTTTAGTACGTGTCGCATTTTATTGACCTCCGTTTAAAAACTTCTTAGTTTGTTGCTTTCTCCGTCCAGCTTATTTTCTCCATTCGCCTCTAGCACCACATTTTGAATGCTCCTGTCCTCTTCTCGTTTTGTACACGTCCATGTTTCCGATCCATAAAATGCTACTGGCCACACACATGTTTTTATAATGCGTTTTCGCAGCTCCACGGGCGTTGTTCTGTTGGTTATTGTTTTTATTTTTTTCAGCATAGCCTGTTTCGCTATGGCAAGTTGTTCCCGTATATCTTGGGAGCTATGCTCATCTTCAGTAATGGTACTTGACCGATGAAACCTGCTTTAGGTTTATTCCATTACCATATTCATTTGTTGCGGTTTTATCCCTATTGTCATTACTTTGGTCTTTTTAATATTATATATATATATATATATATATATATATATATAATATATATAATATATATATATGTAAAACACAAACACTTAACAACAAAGGAACAGTAACTTCACATATAAGTGATACGAGGTGGTCAAATATCAATACACCGTACATATATCTTTTAATTGTGAAGATTTTTACTAAATACGTAGGATACTAAATTTTTCTGCGCTTCTTATAATTCCTTAGGTTAGATTTAATAATTTCAGGTAGCTTATAATAGTGTACATCACACACATGTATCGTGCTTGCATTCGTGTATGATATTTACTAAAATTAGGAATTTTAGCTTTCTCCTGATAAATAATTAGATTTAGTAATTACTTCGCGAGTGAAGACTTTAAAACAAGATCAACTTTTACATACAAAATGTAATAATTCGATTTCATATAAATCTTCAAGTCCTAACAAATTACTATTTATAATTTACGAATGTCAGTTGTTCTGTTCAATAAAGTTAATTGCATCTATATAAATAGTATACTGTTTAGCAGCAGTACCCCAGTGAACAATTCCATATGACAATGCAGGTAAACATAAAACGTAATACAAAAGAAGTACATATATTTCGGAGTGATATAACGTTGCGGATAATAAAAGAGACAATTTAATTGTCTCAATTTGGCACAGAGAAATACGGACTGACATGACCAAACGGTCAATCTCCAAATACTTTAATGCACTTTCCGAAGTTACGTTATTTAATTTAATATTTAAATTCCAACAGCTCTGAGGTAGGAAATTATAGACAAGATATTTAGTTTTTCGAACGTTTAAAACTAATTTGTTACCGTTTAGCTAAACTGAAACTTTGTTAACGTCTTTTTGTAGTAAATATTGTAAAATATTAAGAACCTACCAAAATAGAACGGTATCGTCGGCATAAATTTACCATGAACTTTAAGATTACATAAATCGTTAATATCTCCGCCAATTGGGTACTTTATACCTTTCGGGCCGGAGCTCAATTCGGAACGGGGCGCGTCCACAGGTGGCGGATAGTGGAACATAAGACGTCAGTCAAATAAGCAGTCGCGGACCAAGAGCGGCTACTGGTGGAAAGTCTCATGTAGACGATTCCAGTAGTGACAGCGTAAGAGACATGAGGATGCAGATGGGCGGCTTGAGGACCTGCCTATTAAAAGTCTGCAAACATCCTATGACTGTCTCTCCCTCGACGGGTTTAGGTCGCCGTAAAAACCTTAAACCGTTAGCTCCTCAGTAACAACCCGCTGCCTTGCGTTCAGGATTTTTATCCAAAGGCTAAGGGAGGCAACCCTGACAGAAAACAAAAACCGCTATCTTTGAAGTCGTGATTTATATCCAAAGGCTAAGGGAGTAAACCCTGACAGAAAATCCGGCGGAAGGCAAGAGGAAAACCACTGCTGTATTCTTCCAAGTATATCATCTAAATGGCGAGTGAAATTCAATCGGCGCCAAAGGTCCGGACGCCGCTTCAATGGGGCAGGTGCGAAGAATCTCCCGGTTAGATCTCGCAAAGATGAATTTAAGAATAGGACATGGAACGTTAGAACAATGATGGAAAGTGGAAAACTGAAGGTTGTTGAAATGGAAAGATTAAACATCGGATTATTGGGTATCTGTGAAACAAGATGGATAGGAATAGGAAAATTTAGAACTGGCAACTACACCGTTTGTTATTCTGGTGCTGAAGAAGGTATTCATCGTAAATAAATAAATGATTTTTTTTATAAATAGTGGCACAGCCATAATAGTTCGCAAAGATATAGCTGATGCAATCAAGAATACTGTTTTTAATCTCAGACAGGATAATATTAATGCAATTCGATGGTAAGCCAGCTCCTATAAATATAATACAAATATATGCTCCTACAGCAGAGTGCAGCGAAGAAGATTCTGATGAGTTTTACACAGACCTGGAAAATGTGATTAGCATAATGGAGAGTTTCGTAGTCACGATTGTTATGGGCGATTTTAGCGTCATGGTATGGGAATTAATTGGAGAAGTTACAGGAAGATATGGTCTTGGAAACCGCAACGATAGAGGTGAGAAGCTAATACAATTCTGTCAAACGAAAGATTTCATAATTGAAAATATAAAACTGCCAAAACGTCGTTTGTATACGTGGATAGCTCCAAGCGAGTCACGATATAATATAGGTACACAATCAAATTGATTATATTCTGGTTGATCGTAGACATAGGAATGCTTTAAAATCAGTCGAAGCATATCCGAGTGCAGAAGCAAATAGAGATCATATTCTGCTGATGGCAGAGATGAAAATGAAATTCAAGAGAACCATAAAAACCAAAAACAAGACTTAACTTAACGGACATGAAAAAAACAGAGACTCGGAATCGTCTGCAATTGGCCACGGAGATGGAATTACAAGAAAAAAAAATTAAAGATAACTGATAAGGACCGATCGATTAATGAAACCTGGGCGATATTAAAGTCAGTAACACTCAAAAATACTGAAAAAATTTTGGTACCAAGTAACAGTGTTAAAAATAAGTAATGGATAACCGGCGAAATATTCGAACTGTTGAGAAAAGAAGGCAGGCAGCTATTACGAATAATAAAGAATATTACAGACAGATTCAGCGATTACTCAGAAGAAAGATAGGGCAGCAAAGGCAAAAATGATGATGGATAAATATCAACGAATAGAAAAGTTACAGAAAATCCACGACGAATTTCAAATACACGAAGAATTAAAGGAAATAGCTGGTTTATATAAACTGAGAAAACCAATGGTTATATTTAATTTAGAAGATAAACCAATTACAGAGGAAGAGGACTTCCGTAAAATATGGGAAGCATACGTTTAAATAAAGAGATCAATGAAGAAATTGCTGTCGACTCCTATTTTGAAATCTTGGAAGATGAAATGAGGAAAGCAATAGTTCAGTCAAAAATGCGTAAAGCAACTGGACCTGATGAGATTGCTGCAGAATGCAGAATTGATAAAAGCATTTGAATATTATGGAACTAGTGCCCTCACAAAATTGTTTAATGAGATTTATGCCACTGGTTATTTTCCAAAGGAATGGTTAATATCAAGGTTTATAATAATACCAAAAAATTCGCATCCAAAATTTTGTTCGGAGTACAGATTGACCAGCTTAATGAGTCATACTTTAAAAAATATTCCTTAAGATAATATATAATAGGATACGAACTAAATGCGAAGAAAATATAGGAAGAGAACAGTTCGGATTTCGGAATGGCCATAGAATTAGAGAGGCGTTACTCTGTATGAATATTTTAATTCGGAAAAGGAAAGAATTCCAACGCCCATTATATCTCTGTTTCCTAGACTTTGAAAAGGACTTTGATCGAGTTCTTCATGACAAATTTTTCAAAGTACTAGATACTGTTGGTCTAGATGAATCAGATAAACGTATAATCAAGAATCTTTACTTACACCAGAGCGCAGTAATTTCACTAGAAAATAATAAAATATCAGATCAAATTAGTATTGAACAGGGAGTAAGGCAGGGCTGTATACTGTCTCCTATGTTGTTCAATATATACGCGGAACAGGCCTTTAAAGAAGCTCTCGATGACAGGAAAGGTGTTAAAATTGGCGGTGAAATTATTAATAACATTAGATACGCAGACGACGCAGTTCTAATTGGCTGAAGTTGCAGAAGATCTGGCTATATTAACAAAAGCGGTGGAGAATGTATGCAATAAATATGGATTATTAATTAATGTGAAGAAAACTAAAGTAATGGTCATCTCAAATTATCCGTACCCTGTAGATATAACGATCAACAACGGAAGACCAGAACAAGTCGATAAATTCAAATATCTTGGTGCCTGGATTAATAAGGATGGAAACTCGGACGGAGAAATTACATGTCGTATTGAGCAAGCGCGCTCTGCCTTCATGAAAATGAAGAAGTTGCTAACAGCTTATGACCTGAATCTATACGCTTCTAGGTTGCTCGATCCTGAGCCAATTCTTCCCAGCTGCCTAGCTCTATACCGCAATCACTGAGTACAAATCTCACATATAATCTCTATACCTCCAGCGAGGACGCCCAATATGCCTTGTACCCAACGTCATTTGGCTGAAGAGTATTTGTTTGGGGAGCCTAGTATTGTTCATCCTTTCTACATGTGCGAGCCACCTCAAATTATTTTTGTAAAGCAGGAGATGGATCGATGTAGCATGTGCTCTTTGTAGCACGGTTATATTCGACATCCGATCCTGCCAGCGTACGTGTAAAATTCTTCGCAATATACGTTGCCGGAATTGCTCTAATTTTCGTACATTCCTTATGGTGCCCATGTTTCCGAACCATACAGCAATGTTGGTAAGACGATAGATTTGTAAACAGTCTGGTTGGTATCAATATATGTTTATTTCTAAATACTCTCCAATTTAGTTTATCAATTGCTGTTATTCTGCTCTGAACTTCGTTGTCTAGGCAGGTCTTGTCATTTAATCGGCTCTCAATGACACATTCTATCGCTACATCATCTATTTTTAATAGAACTTTGCTCTTGTACGTCATTCGTTGGCGAGAGCTGCACTATTATTTTCGTTTGCTTCGGGTTTATTGATAAGTCAAATCTTTTTTATACCCTTACTAGTGCATCAATAACATCCTGTAGATCTTGTAAGGTGTGTGCCACCACAACACAATCGTCAGCGTATTCCACGGTTGAACACTTCGTACGGGTCTTAAATCTACGAATGCTAAAAAATCCACCGTCAAATCGGCACCGCAACGTACAAATCTACATTCTGTTCGCGACATTTTTCCTGCAGTTGTCTTAATGAAAATATAGAATCTATAGTTCCCCGACCTGGGCGAAAGCCATTCTGCGTCTCAGGATAAATAGTTTCGAGGACTGGAGCAATCCGATTCAGCATAACCCTAGCGAATAATTTACCGACCGCCGAAAGCAAGGATATTCTTCTATAATTATTACAGTCACATCTATCCCCTTTGTTTTTAAGGATCGGTATTGCCATTAGAAATAAGATAGATTATACACGTAGTAGTTTAGAAATATATGAGATGTAAACGTAAAATAATTGCATATTGTTATAGTGCGTAGCTTAATTTTCGAATATGTTACCGATGCAACATTTAATTTAATTTATATATTTATTATATTTTACATGTGTACATAATAGTGTATACATATATAATTTACGTAAATACGTATACATACATTTTATACATATGATTGAGTATATATATATATATATATATAAATAATAGATATGCGTGTATGTGTGGGTACATGATATACATAAGGATAATACTATTTTTATAGTGGATTCCTTTTCTTTACTATAGGAAAAATACACACCATCGAAGCTGCTATTTATTTTTCTTAACTTAAAAAAAAGGTGAGACCATTGTTCATTGTTTTGTTTATCAGTACCTACGTTCAGAATTTATTTAGGAATCAGGAGGCCGGCCACGTTTAAATATATCAATTGTTTGCGTTAAATGTTCATTGTGTTCGAAAGTAGGACCTATTCCCATTGTATTATCTTCTTTACATATATAAAATACGTATATATATATATATATATATATATATATATATAATTATCATAAGTAGTATCCGTATCGGAGGTAGGCAACTACTTACTTATACATATTTCGTTGTACAGTGCAGCCCCGCGTGTTTTTTTAGTGTACTATATTTAGCGCGCATATGGTGTTGCTCGTGGTGGTTTGCTATTCCACGCGATAATAATGTTAGGATTATTTATATTTTTATTTTCTGATCATAATTTTTGCGTCGTCGTTCGTATTCGAATTAGGTGCCTTCCGCATAGAAGTCGATTCTCTAGCCACCTGGCTATCCCGGCGGCAGATATTATATCTATATATGTATTCACATATATAAAATATATGTATACTTATTTACGTGAATTATAAATATATATATATCCTTATTCTATCATATCTTCAACAGATGTCGGTGATTATCCGTTTGCCATCTGATCTGTCAGATAGTGTTCGCAGTAAGCTTCGGTATTGAGACCTGTCCATTCCTTCATATTTTCAAACCAGGTTTTCCTTCTTCTACCTCTTTCCAATTTTCTGTGACGTATCCTTCAGTAATCATTTGCAGTAGGTCATATTTTCCGTTTCTGAGGACATGACCAAGATATGACTTTCTGTCGCTTTATAATAGTCACCAGTTCTAGCTTTTTATTTAATAACTGTAGAATTTTGTTTTCGAAACCTTATCCGTGATAACCGCAACATCCCACATCTCGAGGGCATTCAGTTTATTTATCATCGATTGTTTAATTATCCATTACTCCATATAGCAGTACAGACCATACGTAACATTTAACCAGTCTCCATTTTCTATTTTGTTGTCCATTTAAGCTTTTTGTTTGTGAATGTTCCATGCTCGCATAATTCTAGTCCTAATTTCATAATATGGATCCGGTGCACTATTGACGTTACTGTCGAAGTATCTAAATGTATTAATTTGATGAATAATTTTATTGTTAACTTTTATCGATACTTTCTGGGTTCAGCCTCTTTGCTAACTACCATAATTTTAATTTTGTTACAATTTATCAATAATTTGGCTGATTCCGCATTAAACCTATTTATCATCCGTTGAAGTTCACATTTGTTGTCTGCAGTTAAGACTGTGTCATCGGCATAACGTGAATTGTTAATGGCGCGACCATTGACATTTACTCCACTATATGTTCAGATAGTTCCTTGTGGAACGTCTTTTCAAAGTTTAAAAAACAGTGACGATAGCGCAGTCCTGCCTGATGCCTTTCCTGATATTCGATTCTTTTGTATTCCTTCTGTTTCTACTAAAGCTACTTGATTCAAATACAAGTTTTGAATTATTCTCCTGTCAGTTCCATCTATGTTTCTAACAGTTTATCATGTTTAAAGCCTTCTCAAAATCTATGAAACAAAAAAATACCTTTTTTGATGATAGTGATGTTTTTCTACTAGGACCCGCAAGCAAACTAATGATTCCTTTGTTCCTAATCCGTTCCCGAACCTAAACTGTTCTTTACTGACGTTTGCCTCACATTTCTTGTGTATACGTTTGTGAATTATTTTCAATAATATTTTTATAGTATGATTCATAAGACTAATTAGTCTATAGACCTCGTCTCGAGCTGTTCTTCTTTGGTATCGGTATAAATACTGATTTTAACCAAATCTTTAACATCTCCACATGTATACTGTCCGGTCCGGGCACTTTTATCGTTTTTAGAATTATTAATCGCCCATTTTAGTTCACTTTTCATTATGCTAAGTCCGGAGATATCATTTTCATTCTTTCGTCACGTTCTGTCGCCCTTGAATAACTCTCCGATATATTTATCTCATATTTCTATTCTATTATCTTGTTCTGTTATAATATTACCATATTTGTCAATTAATTTTGGTGCTGGATAGCGTTTATGTATTCCTGATACTTGTTTTAGTTTTTTTGTCTATATTAAATCCTTCGTTTTCCTAGCCGCTCAATTTCTTTGCATCCCTCGTTTAGTCATTATTCTTTGGCTTCTTGTATTATATTCAGTATTTTCCTGTGTGTATAACTGTTTGCTGTTCCTCTGTTCCTTCAACGTGTCTTCTTTAGTACGCTCTTTGATAAGCTTGAATTTTACACGTATGTATTTATCACTACTGGAATCTGGACCCGACATCAACACCTGTGTATGTTTTAGCACTAGTAACTCCATTTTTTCTTGCTGATTAATATATAATCTATCCGATTCTGGACGACACAAAGTGGACTATCCGCTGGAGACTTTCATGTTATTTTAACGTACAAAATGAGCTAGCATTCGAGAAACTATATGCGCGTGCATAGTATGATGCTATACGAAGTGCGTGATAATTAATAATTATATAAGGAGGAAAAACTTTCTTCCAACCCTCGATTGTCTAGTTGACAGCTGTCTAGTTGATAGTCGAGCACCATTAACACTGCGAACCGGATTAATATATTTTCATTTCTTCATTAAAAATACAAACTGTGTTATATGCTTATACTCTTAAAGTTCTAACAAGAATCCCAATTAATATTCCTTCGCCCATCAGTGTCCGAGAGTCGCGTTGTTGAGTAATGATATCATCTCCGATATATGGCGGCTAGATCGTAAATAAAAAAACCCTCCATTACACACTCTGCCGCGGTAATTTCCGTAATTTCTAAACCGTAAAAATACGTCCGAACGCGAATAAATATGAAAGAGAATTATTATGTATACTCATTAGCATATATATATATATATATATAAGTAATATATATTAGTGTTTTTTTTTACTATTATATTACCGCAACCATTTCCAGATATAAATCGGTACATTATGAAGCGTATACAAAACACTCTTAGATTCGCAGACTGAAACACAATTGAAACTGGGTTTGTTAAAAAAGGACCATCCTATTTGGAGTAAGCTTTCGAAAGAACGGAATAGTATAGTGCATATGTCTCCCTAGGGGCTGCTGCTGAGAGACTTAACTATCAGCGCGAACAAGGCTTATGACATAGTAAAAGCTACCGCGTCGCTAATTTATGACTTATATTTCATCCTGGGCCCATTTATGGCTCCGCGGGCGTCTAATCTCCTCAAAGACAACTTGATAAACTGCCTTATAAATTAAAGCGAAAATAAAACTTGCTAACACGCCCCTCTATGCCCTTAGATGTTACGAGATTCCATACAATCCATACACACACACACAAGTCCAAAGTTGCTTTACACATAACACGTATAACGAATTCTCCTATATCTAATATACATTACACATAAATAAAGCCTGCTGCGGTATATTTGTATCGTTTTCTACCGTGTTACCCTCTTAACAAATATGAAAGAGAATAAACCATTCGAGAGGGTAATATTTCTTTGAACTGAGAATGGACTAGCCTAAGAACGAAGTAATACATCCACGGAAAGAGAGATGCCGATAGAGAAACGGAGGAAGCTTGACGGAGTGGGTGATTGTGAAAACTGAATGTATACGTATTTTTCCTGCTGTAGAAATATCGTGTATATATATATATATATATATATAGATAGCTTTTCAAAGAGAATGTGTTTTAACTATTTTACACCGACTTAAGCCGCTTTATTTACACGCTTAATACGTATATAGGAAACAGACTGCTTGCTTCCGATATGGTGGAATCATTGTTCGCGATAGCTAAAATAGTTTTGACGGTACAAATGGTGTAAAAACGCGAAGAAAAGGGGATAAACTGGTTATCGCAAAGATTAATGAAAGATTAAATAAATCAAAAAGCATTATAATATAAATGTATAAATAAATAAATAAATATATATTTAATATAGAGAATATCGATTTATTATAAATGTCACTTCTGATGATACATTAACCTACGAACGTCTTGTTTGGCTATCAGTACTTAAAAACTTACAACAACAACAACGTATATTTCAGCATAATTTACAGTGAGTATACACAAACCAAAAATTTTAAATAATAATTACGTAACGCCCAGGATGGCTCGCCGTACATCAGAAATAATAATACAAAGACCCGTAATAAATAAAATAACTAATTATACTTATACTTATAATGACAGCAAAAAAAAATTGAAAAAAAAACTGTACAGCAAAAAACAAAAAATTAAGATAGTAATAATAAAACAAAGAAAAAACACGTTAGACATTAAAAAATAAATAAAGAAGGAATATTAATTTCTAAAATAGGCGCCGCAAAACGTTACAACAGGTTATGTTTGAGCCTCCTATGTTTATATTTACTATACATAAATTGGAGTTGCCTGGAATCGTAATTACCAATGGTAGAAATTAAACTGTTATCGTGGACTAAGTCATCGCAGAACTTACGCGTTAAATTTAAGATATGGTCCTTAATATAAGGCATGTTTAAGGTAACATGCATGTCAACGATTTTGTGGTATCTAGGGACATTTAGCACACATCTGAGACACCTATTTTGAAATACTTGTAACTTATTAAAATTTTTATTTGAAATAAAACTCCAAGCTGGAAAACAGTACGTCATTATGGGACGTATAAGTGTTTTATACAGAATTAATTTATTATTTACATTAATAAGTGATTTTCTGTTGATTAATGGATATATGGCAGATATGCTCCTGCTAGCTTTCAAGGTAGTATGACTGACATGTTCAGAAAAATTTAGTCTGTTATCCAAGACTACCCCGAGGTATCGAACATGTTTTGACTAACTCGCAGTGGTAGAGTTGACCTTAATTTCAGCAGGTACCGTGGGACGCCTGCGGGTGAAAAATATAGCCTCCGTTTTATCACAATTAATATCAATTTGCCATTTTTTATAATAACGAAAGACACAATTTATTCCTGACTGTAATTTATTAGTAATTGCTTTAGGTATATAAGAAGTACAGAAAAGAACTGTATCGTCTGCATAAAGAGCAGTCTGAATATCAGGTAGGTTTGGGAAATCAGATAAAAACAAAGTAAACAGAAAGGGACCCAGACTACTATCTTGGGGGACCCCCGCTGAGCACGTTTTCATAGTAGACCTTGAATCATTGATGGTAACGTAAAATAGTCTGTTTGCTAAATAGCTGCTAATAACGTTGATTACATAACGAGGAAACTGATATTTTATCATTTTGTAAATAATACCTTTATGCCAAGTAGTATCGAAAGCTTTCGCTACCATCCGGGAGAACCATACCAGTATGTTTATTATGATTAAAATTATGCGTGATAAATTCCGTGATTCGTGCTACTTGCTGGGTGGTGGAATAACCTGGACGAAATCCAAACTGTGTATTAGGAATGATTTTTTGGTTATCTGCATGAAGTCTTAAACGGGATAGTATAATTTTTTCCGCTATTTTGCTTAGATTGCTCAATAATACTTGCTGAGGCATCCTTTCCGGGTTTGGGAAGAACAATAATTTTGGCTATCTTCCAACTGTTTGGATAATAACCGAATCTAAAGATAGCATTAATTAAATTTGTAAGTTCAATAATAGCTTTTAGCGGCAATTTCTTAATAATGGGAGTAGAAATATTGTCATCCCCCGACGAACCTTTTACTTTTATAGCTTTAATATTGCTAAGGACTTCACTTGGGGTGACAAGAGGGAAAATATTGGGCAGTAGATTGGCATTGAGGAATTTTTTATGAATTTTTCTCACTTGATAGCCAGATGCAAAATTAGAATTACGATTATGAACTTTGGAATACTCTGATGCTAAAAAAACTCAGCTTTCGCTTCATTTTTGTAAACATACTTATTTAAGTGTGAATCGTAGATGCTGTCTCGTGTGATTCCAAATCACACTGTTGCAGAATTATACTAAATCGTCACACATATATAATTACCGATATACGCACTCAGAATTAACACATGTTAATACCTACATATTCTTACGTTAGTAAATTATCTAATAAAAAGTTTTACGATAGGTGTGTAGAATGCATCGGAATAGATGAATTAATTTCCTAAGTGACTACGATATGTTAAGCTGCACTATGCGTTATATACTATAGGTGCAAACATCGTAGAATTATGTGTAAACCTAAATTATACATTTAATTCGGTGCATACATCGATCATTTTTTCTGTGTAGATATTTTGTGTAGTTAATGCGGTATGCATGTGCGTATATTTGTTCTTACATATATATATATATATATATATATATATATATATATATATATATATATATATGCTTTATTGTGAAAAAAGTCATATATTTATATTATAATAATAAAGTCCTCATCATCGTCATTAATTGTCGTCTCCGCATCGGAGGTAGGCAACTACTTGCCTATAGATATTTTGTTGTACAGTGTAAGTAGCGTACGAGACAATCGTAATATGGCGTTAGCGTAGATAGACATGTACACCCGAGAGAGCTCGTTATTATTGTTACTAGCGCGCATATGGTGTTATACGTGGTGTGGTTTGCTATTCCACGCGATAATATTGGAAATGTTTAGATAATTTCCGCGTCATCGATCGTTCCATATAGAAGTTCGTGCTCTATCCACTAGGATATCCCGACGACTTAATAATAATAAGTCCTATTAACTGAAAATTTGGTATAGCGGACTTTGCCCGACGATCACCATTAATCTGAAGATCGATTAAGAAATCAGCTCCACGTAACCGAATAAGGCATTACAGCGTGATTTGCCATACATTTTTACACCTAGAGAGAGTTTTAAAAGAATTGCTCGAACGTACGCGATAGGAAATGTACATATATTACTCGATTCACTGAAAGTTGATGTATACATATATTATATAATATATATTATATATATATATTATATATATATATATATGTATGTATGTAGTCGTTCTTTTAAGAAATATTCAATTTTGTAGTGAATTTTGTTAAAATTCCGTCTTCTCAAAAATGTCCGTTAATTAGTTTACTGTATTTATTATTTGTCAGATATTTAACATTGGCATAGATAATTTGAGCGAATAGCTTTCCTTTTTTAACTTATATATTATAGAAGACTAAAATGTGGACGTCGCCATTTAATTTAAAGAAATATAAATAAATTTTGTACCGGGTGCGGTGATAAAATAAAATTTTTTATTCTTCATATAATCGACAATTCAAAACACATGCCTACATATATTTCTTTATTTTCTTGTAATCTAATCGAACTTTAACAAATTATACTAAATAATATTAATGTCAAAATTTGCCCGATGGAATTTTGGCTTTTACATATTAACTAAAGGTAATAAATACCTCTTAAAACTATATATATTTAAATTAATGTAATATTAGTTCGCGCGATTTTGTTCTCTCGATCCTCTAAATCGGTCGTATTTAAGAGCCGACGCGCTTCCGGTACATGTGTACATTTTTAACATAGTATGTTGCGTTCGCGATGTTTCTTAAAACTTTATTTCGAAAACACTCTATAATATTTCAATCGCTTTGTTTAGTGCATCCCCATAATTCCGTGTGTTTGTGTAGGATTTTTCAAATTGCTTCGTAATGCTGTGCACGCGATCGCGAGACAACGTTTAAACCGGAATGAATCGGATGAATTTAGTACAATATGTGAAATGAAAGGGGAATGCTTACATTTAGCGGTAGATAGAAATAAGCGAATCGTGAACTGCGTCCCCCCCGTCTAACATCCTCTTTTCTTTCTTATAAAAAAAAAAAATTAATTACGTAAAATTTTCGACTAGATATATTTTACGCGTTTAGAAGTGAAATTGTTCGCACAACTTCGTACCTTATATACCGTCGTTTGTAAAGACTTCATTACGACGTAGACACACTTTAGACTAATGTTACATTAGAAGTCTATATAAAACGGGAGTTTCGCTAAAATAATTTCGATTAGAATTTTTTGTTTTGCTTTTTCCCCCCTCTAATCTAGAACTAATTAAAACGAAATCATCTACTGGATTTTATGTAGGTATGTATATCAGGAGATGGAGGTTTTGCCCACTAGCAAATCTAACCTTCGAGTAGTATTAGAGTGCACGCAAATCAGATCTATGATTCTTTTCCGTTTTAATCTGGTAGATATTTCTTCACTAAGTAGGTTAGCTGCCAATGAATTTGGATGGTGTTGAAGTGTTGATAAGTGTCTATGAACAGTCGATTTTTGATTTCTTCAGCGACGTATCGCACACATGTAGGTCGGTATGTAATGTCCTGTTGGAGACGTACCATGGCGCATATCAACCGTAGTATTATATTCTGCTCGCACTGAATTCGTTCTACGTTAGTTGACGAAGCACATCCCCACATTTCCGTTGCATATAACCATATAGGCTTCAGTATTGCTTTATATTAATTTATTATCGATATTCAATCGCGAGCGAGTGCCTATCATCCGATACAATTGTTGCATCTCGAGTTCTAGCTCGATGTTCTTAGCTTTTATATGTTTCAGCCGGGTTAACGTTTGATCTAAATAAACACCGACATATTTAGTAGACTCGCTTTAGATTAATCGCTTCTCGGCCTTAAAAAATGTAGTATCGATTAGAAAATGAATCTTAAAACTTTAAAAATTGTCTACAAGTATTACTATTCGATACAATAATCCGGCATAGAAAACCATACACGATCACCAGTCGAACAGGATAGGTTAGGTGACTACCTAAAATCCCGATTGTCTACGAATAAGCTATTACAATATTTTTAATATAACGAATTATATTATTTACGTGTTCGAGGTAGTGTCCGCTACTAATTAAAACACGATGGTAAATAGAATTAATTCAATATCTATCTTTGTTTTCTAGGACATCAGAGTATATCGGGATATAAATATAATAATATATTAATATTATGTCACGGTGGCGTAGTTGCTACAGTGCTCGACTGTCAACCCGACGATTGGGTGTTCGAAAATAGAAAGTTTTCATCGTTATTTAATTCTTAATTATCACGGAAAAACCCCAATACGTATAATTGCGTCGCATATAAATAGTGTCTTCAATGCTAGCTCATTTTGTGCGAAAAGTCACGACGTTCGGCAACGAACAATCAATATATATATATATATATATATATATATATATATATATATATATATATATATTATATCGCTGGATGTAAAGTTTTCCCAAATTTCTTCTTTTTGTTCCGGTTCTGAGTTTTTCTGAGGTAATCTCTGGTTCTTCCCCGTTACCTGATTTATGCTATCAATATTCTCTGAATTCCGACATTCCTTTTGTCCACCTATTGTCTACTAGCCAGGTCAACTTTAATTTGTCCATCTGTTCCAGAGTCCGGTCTTCTTTGGTATCCGTATTGTATTTAATGTTAATCCTTTCCGAGCTATTTGTGCCTTTATTATCCTTCCGATATTTAGTACTCGTCAAAGTCCACGTTCGTGAACCATCTGAAAAAACCGGAAGAACACGCTGATTCTTTAAACATATCGGTATTTCGTCGTTTTTAAGTATACCCAAAAGCTACCTATCCTATTAGCGATATTCCGCGAATTAAGGATATATATTTATTATTGATATACTCCGTCGTCGTCGTCTGATTTAATGAACCATCTTATCGGATGGAGGGATAAGAGTGGCGAACTAATTAGTATAATTTATAATCAAGAAGGTAGTGGAAATAGCTCTACTCAATTTTAATTTAAATAACTCGAATGAGCGTCATTTGTGTGTGTATTCTGGCCGGTGGTTATAGACGCTGTTGATTAAATAACGATTATTAATTAAACCCGACTATCTCGATTAATAATAGGAGATAAGTTTTGCGCAGACGTGAAAATTTGCCGAGCAGCCGTTATTTTAACAAAAGGACGACGGAGTGAATAAGAAATTCTTAGTTCTAGAGGCATCTGATGGTAGTAACCTGCTGCGAACGAGCGGAAATTAGGCCGTATACACCGACCGGAATTACTCAGATGGTCCACCGAAGAAAATGGGTTATAAATTGTCAGCGAACTCTATAGGAACGAAATGAAAAGAAAAAAACATTGAATAAGGTATAACCGAAAATTGGCCCCTCGAGGGCTATTAATTTTAACTTAGACACCAGTATATTTTTGGCGCGCGATAAAATTCGTATTTTCGTTTAAGAAGCGAGGAATAATATTATATATATATATATATATATGCATTTATATGCGCAGGTACCTATAGAATGAATTTGTGTAAGTCCGTGATTACGTATATCTGTGTATTTGCCGCCTATATCTATTAGACTTAGGACAGATAGGTGCTATATTTCAGGGTAACAACTTTTGTGTGTAATCGAGCCGGTATCCTGTCATAATCACAAATCACCGAACGAACACAGGAATCTGCTGTCTAAATCACCTCGCCGGCCGTCCCAGCATTTTGCTTGTAGATTTCCACACCCTAATATACAAAGGTACACTATATCGTTCTAACGTCCAATCAAACCCCCCTTTTTCTTTCGAAGCTGGTTTAGTTTAGCGTCGATGGAAAAAGCGTGTAACAATCCTGTAATAGTAATAATAATACTAGTGGTAATAATTTATTACAGAACGACCCTCGACGTCTTTTATCATCCAATCTCCCCTTCGCGTTTGATTATAGCTACCGGTTTTCAAAATGAAATACTCAAATATAGCTTTATTTTTATACGCCTAAAAATGGGTTATCGTTTTTATTATAGAACGATGTAATTCTATTACGTATTAAAAAAATGGGTTAATCGATATGGTTATCAGATTTACGTAACGTATCGCGGTTAATTATCTCGTCGGATAAATTAAATAACGCATTTTAAAAATTAAAAAAAAAAAAAAGAATTTTGCACTAAACGAAAGAAAACAAAAATTAAAAAAAGAATCGTACATCGCGGGAAAATAATTTAGTCGATTCCTCAGATTTAGAATAATCTATTTGATTCGTCGTAAAATCTAATATAACATTAGTTAACAACCAAATCAAATCCAATCAAATTTATCCTTTGTTCATATTACGATAATTACATTTACTACTTCTGTAATTACAACCGCCTGTAAATTTGCGATGGTGCCGCAAACAACAGTCTATATAATTTTATATATCTATACTTCTATACTATATCTACAATAATATATACAAAACTGTAGTGTCTGTGATTTGCGATTTATTATAATCACACATAAAGAGAAAATAGTTTTTTTTTTTAATTTTTGTCTGTCTGTCTGTCCGTTCCAACTCAAATATTAAAGGCATAATTATGAAATTCATACAGTTTATAATAGCCTATATTATCGGATTCGTTCTAAGCTGTTTTACATTGATTTTTAAATCCTTCTTAACTTGCCTTTTTTTTTAACATATACAGTAGAATCCGCTTAATGTGAAGCCGGATATTGTTATCATTCGGTTAATGTTATCAAAATGCTTCGGTCCCGATTTCTTGTCCTTTTTACACACAAATTTCCCCCTTTTATGTGATCAAGACGTCGTTTATTGTTATCGCAATCAGAGCAGGTTTTTCAATAAATCTCGTTTCTTATCTTCTTTCATTGAATGTGTACCTACAATTATGCATATAACGAAGTTGATAACAAATCGTCTTCGTATACAGTTGTTTCATCGCTTTCCTTATGATAATGTCGTCGAAACCAAAACGTCGCGATTGCAGTGTTTCGGAAAAAGTAAACATTTTACGAAAGTATGACGCGCTTGTACCCATATCTCAACGTGAAGCAGCATCAAAATTAGGAATTTCGCAACCGCTATTATGTAAAATTTTGAAGTCGAGAGAAGAATTGGAAACTGCGACGATATGCAACGGGAACACTTCGCGTAAAAGAAAACGATTCGGTAAAGATGAACAAGTTGAAACAGCTTTGGTTGGATGGTTCGATCAGGTACGTGACAAGAACGCGTCAGTTAACGGTCCGATTTTACGTGCAAAAGCGGAAAGTTTAGCGAAACAGTTAGGCAAAGAAGATTTCGTTGCTACAGAAGGCTGGTTTCGTAGATTTACGAATCGGCACAACTTAGTTTATAGAAAGCCGTGCGGCGAACAAGCTGACGCTGATGTTTCTGCGGCTGAGTCGTGGATCAAAGATGTTTGGCTTACCTTAATTGATCAGTATTCTCCTGATGACATATTTAACGCTGATGAAACCGGGATTTACTACCGAGCACTGCCTGAAACCACGTACGTGTTCAAAAGTGAAGCGTTAGAACAGGTCGAAGTGCTTTGTGAACTCCCTTTTCCCGATGACTTGTTGCAAGTCGAATTTGAAGAATGGCTCGATATTGATTCCAATTTGACTACTGCTGCTCCTGTGACTGAAAAAGATGTATGCGACAACATTTTAAATCACGACGACGAAGAGCTTTCATCATCAGAGGAGGAAATGGAAAATGAAAATAGTGTACCCTCTCACAAAGAAGTTATAGATGCCCTCGCAACCATTCGACGATTTGTGCAGTGCAGAGGCACTGTTGATAATTTCAATGATACTTATGCGTCAGAAAAACTTGTTAAAAATTTACTCGTTCAGAATTTGAAACAAAGTTCTTTGACACGTTACCTTCCGAAGGGTAAGTAATGCCTAATCATATTAACCTACGTATCTATTTTATCAAACGCACTTTGTGGTATGTACTTCAAAGCTAGAATCAAGTATGTGATATATGTACGTGCAATAAAAAAAAAATTTTCAACTCGATTTTTTTTTCGCTTAATGTTATCAGCCGCTTAATGTTATCGATATCCCCTCGGACATTTGCGATCACATTAAGCGGATTTTACTGTATAATATCTAGGTAGGCGTCTACTTACCTATACATATTTTGTTGTACACTGTAAGTATCTCACAAATGTGGCGTCAGCGTATTTAGAACACCTGGGAGAACTGATTGTAATCGCTTTGTTGTCACGACACAATCCGCGTGTTTTTATAGTGTGCCATATTGTTATTAGCGTGCGTACTGTGTTTTATACCGTGCTGGTTTGCCATTGCCTTCCAGGCGATAATATTCGGATTATTTATATTTTTTATTTTCTGATGATAATTTTTGCGTCACCGATTGTATTTGAACTGGGTACCTTCTGTGTACAATACTAAGCTATCCCGACGACGTGTATATATATATATAATATTTTCACAATCACCATCAAATATTTTTAAGTAATTATATTTAATTTATATTTTTTTAAATTATGATTTTTTAAAATGTTTCACTTGATAATGGCGTAAATGCCGAAAAGCTTGGTGTTTTCTATAAGAAAATAAATATTAGTGGTTTAACTAATTTTCAATTGATTATATATATATATATATATATATATATATATATATATATATATATATATATATATACAATCCATGTTTTAGTGCTTAAGTAACCAATCATTTTATTGCATATATATATATATATATATAGGGTTACTGGTATTAATGACTTATAGTAACGAGTATAATATATACATGCGACATGAATGATAAACTTATTAATTAATATCCTAACTATTACGAATCAGAGAATGGGGATGATCCAGTAAATATTTTTATTCGAATACGTACAATATTACCCTGGTCATCTTTACCACATATTCAATAGTTCGATAATACCGGTGTAATTACTACTACGGATGTAATAATACCGGTGTAATTACTACTAGGGATGTAAACTCGGAACGAGGTTGCTGCTTCCCACAGCAGGATGTTGACTGAAGGTGTCCAATTTTAATTGGGGTGTTACAGGGCTTCATGTATTTTTCTTCTACCTACCGAGTGTGGTAAACTTCTTTTATCTTTCATCTTTCGTCGTAATATATATATATATATATATATAAATAATATATGTATATGTAGTATGTATAAACGTACATAGGCATCTGTGTTCATTTTCTAGGCCTCCCTTTAAATCTGCTGTCTGTTTTGTTCGGGTACTATTACTACATTATTACTACCAATACTGTAATACTACTGAAATTGTTGTCGCACAAGCTGTACCTATCTCAGCAGCGAGAAGACATTCGACTACTCGCGTCAAGAGGTTACTAGGATGGAAGCCTTCATAAATTACAATTAATTTCTATAATTCTACCTGAATTACGTACGTGCCGTTTAAGTCGACCGGAGGATACGCTTGTAAATACAAATAATAAATCTATACGTACAGACAACGTATATGTTATATAATACGCGTTGAATAGATTGCATTTAAATTCATGACTGAAAATTAAACGTGAGATTATAAATTAATAATAAGGTGAGAGTAAGGAACGGCATTAACGAGCGTGTAAGTTAAGGGGTAAAATTTATGTGTTCAATTTGGTGTTTCTACTCGGACGTGAATAATAATAATAATAACCGGAATAAATAATCCCGGAAGAAATGTAGACGTATACCGAACCAGTATATCCGTCAATTTTACATACAGAGTCAATTATCTGCGGAATCTGGATCTGAGATGTTGATGTAGATGTTGTTTGCTAGCGTGCTAAATTACGGACCGGGTGCTTTACTGCGTGGAAAATGTACATTTTCTAGATTTCCTCCTCCTTCAAACATGTCCGAAAAATTGACGAATCCGTCTGGCGCATAAAATTCTGTCGGTTCGTCCACAGTTCTGTCCGGTATTGACAGATTTGTTCTTAATACATATCGTTGCTTATCCATTATTTTAATCGTCCTCGTCTCGGCTGCGTATAAGAAAATTAGGAGGTTTTTATTCGGTAATTTTACTCTGGCCGATCTTCGTTGCGAATTATACGTTCCAATCGTACGTCTACTAACGAAGTATATTCCAAAATATTTTCTTCATATACTATTTCCATGCCTCATCATCGATGTTACTTGGTTGTCCAGGTTGTGTATTTTTCCTACAGTAAGACGATTCATCCGTCGATAATATATTTTCTCTCGCTTTACGAACGATTTCGTTCACTCGGTAATTTCATAATTCTTTTCGTTCTCTATACGGTTCATAAACTTTAAATATATATATATATTAATATTAAAGTATCAATTCGAGAAAGGCGACGTTACACAAGAAATATTATATTTTCACCTCTTCGAATAATTTTTTAAATATTATTTAGGGAACCAATAAATGTTTAATATTGTGTAAAAAAATTGATAGTGCGTGAGTGAAAAAGCTTTATACATATGTATAATATAAATATAGATAGAAATAAATATCCATATATATATAATAATAATAAAGCATTTATATAATTTAAATACACCAAAAAATACACGCATAAAATTATTAAAATTAATTATAATAATGAATGCCAAAATTGAGTAAATTCCCGTTTTTTTTTGTTTTTTTTTTTTTTATTTTGAAGAAACATATCCAAAATCCATTTTCTTCTAAATCGTTCTATCTCTTCATTTCCGCATCCAATTGATCCCAACATATTTAACTCGGCTTTCCATCGTCTTTTCGGTCTTTGAATTTTCCTTTTTGTCTGCAGCGGAATCCATTCTATTCCATTTTCTGGTCGAGCTATCTGCTTGTTTCCGCAGGGGCGAATATAAGGGTTGGGCCCATGGGGACTGGTCCATCGCCGAAATGAGAAAATAAAAAAATAATAAAGTATTGTAATCCGGAGTAGATTCCCAAATTCAGCAACTTACGCAGGAAAAAGTCGTCGAAAATGTTGTCAAGACTAAATGAATGTATCATTGCAAATGGTGGTCATCCGAACGATATTGTGTTCCATAAATGATTGTAAGCTAATCTTTCGTTTTCCTATTTTTAAGTTAAACTTCATTCAACAATTTTGCTCGAGTAGTTTTTGAGTTATTCAAAAAACGATAAAAGCGTCCGTCTTCTCCGGGTCACCCTATATAGTTTAATTTAATTAGTTCGATGCATTATAATAAAATGATTTTTTACATTGTCAAACATTCGAAATTAAAATATTGCTGAATTATAGTTTAAATATTTACAATACCGAACGCTATAAATAATTCGATATACATTAGAATATAGATAAATTTGAAAACCGATGCTTCAGACGACGGTGCTTATAACGAGTATATATCTATTTTGTAGGCTGCCCATATCGTAGATGGCTTGAATTAATTTCTTATTGGACATTTTGCAGTTATCTTCGAATTGTTTAGAAAGTTTTCCAATGTGTGTAAATAAGTAAGTTATTAATGCGGAATGGTACTAATTTCGATATACCTGTTGGCATTTAGTGAAATTATGCGATAGCGGTTCTGTAATAGTTGTATTTCTGTTTGAAACAGAGCGTGCATATAACCGGGGGCGAATGATAGTTGTACATAATAACTGTTTATTTGTCACTGTGAGGTGGGATCTCCGGTTGAATATGCGTGAAATTTATTCGCATTACAGCTCGCAGAATACACAGTTAAGCGCTACCTCGCGGAGGAAATTTTTACTACTGATCAGTACTATTTTTCTTCAAATGATTTAAAATATCTTCTTCTCCTCTACGCCTTCTCCGTTCGAAGTATTGTTGGCTCGGATGTTGCAGCCTCCTGTAACACTTCTTTTGGGCATCCGTACCATTTTCGCAAGTCAGCTAGTGTTCTTCTTGTTCCTGGTCTTCTGCTGCCTTCTATTTGACCATTTAGAACAAGCTGAAGTAGGTGGTATTTTTCCGGGTGTATATGTGACCGGAAGTATAAAAATAACATATTTTAATCTTCGAATTCATCCAACTCGATTGCTGTTACAGTAGGTCCCGACTTTAAAGGATTATAAACGATGAAGGCATAACGGAAAAAATTCTGCGCTGGTGTTCGATTATAGCTGCAGGGAACGTTTAAGATTTAATCAGATAACCTTTAATGCCTAATCATTTATTTACAAATAATATATAATTACATAACAAATCTGAAATGTATCCTAGTAATTTTACGAATGCACGATAAATAAGTGTTCGCAACACTGGGGGGGTAACTATTTCCTACTGTAATCGATCTTATAATCGATACATCTGAACCGTTATATTTAAAATTTAGTTCGCAATTGTACAACCGATAATCGATAATCGAAAATTAATCGGAATATTTAAAGAATACTAATTTCTTTTTTTATATTACGTTTTAAATATTCAATCAGATAATCTAACTATTAATGCCTAATAATTTATTTCTAAATAACGTATAATTAGATAACAAAACTGGAATGTATCCTAATAATTTTTACGAGTATAAGATGATATACGATAAATACGTCTTAGCAACATTGGGGTAATTACCATTATCCTCACTTTCCTGGGAAAACGTCGGGAAATATAATGAAATTTAGAATATCGTAAAAATTCATTAAAATAATTTTTTTTCTTGTAATTTTACGTCATTCAACAATTCTTCTAGTAAGTATGTATTACGTATTTGAAACGAAATTATTCCGACAAAAAAAATTAAGTAGTTTTGTTCAGGGAAATTATTTACATTATCCCACAATACACGTTGGAATTTACACACGCACGAACAAGGGGAAAAAACAATTGTCCACACACACACACACTCTGTACAATGGAAAGTACGTAATCATAGACGTGAACGGAAATACACGTGAACATTAAAGAACATTAAAACATATTTATGTGTGTATACGTATGGAAAAATATTACGATCGTTTAAAATAGTAAAATCAATGACACAAATTACCTTTAACACGTAAGTAAAAGCTGAAGTTTCACTAAACCGAAGAATCGTGTAAATATCTGCTTTGAAATTGTATAACCGAACACTAATGAGTTTTAAGTAATTAGTTATACAGATGGAAAATGTATTGGGTTTTTTAAAATTTTTCAATAATTTTTTCATATACTTTACTTAATGAATTTATCAGCGTATATAATGTATACTATATATTATACGTACATATGTATACATCTACACTAATATAAAAATCTGTAGTGTCTGTGATTTGCGAATATTTCCATTATAATCCCTGCACTGGGATATTTTTATCACACATAAACAGAAAATCTGTTTTTTTTTTTTTTTTTTTAAATTTTTATCTGTCTGTTCCGATTTAACTCAAAAACTATAAAAGCAATAATGATGAAATTCGCACAGCTTATAGCCGATGTTATCGGATTCGTTCTAAGCTTTGAAATTACGCAACAATGTTTTACATTGATATCGCAGATAGGGCAGAAATTACAATAATTTAAAGTGTTAACATATCGCTGTTTCTTTCTTTTAACAGTTTTGTATATTAGTATAGTATACATATACATGCACATATATATATATATATATATATATATATATATATATATATATACATCTCCGTCCGTTATTTCGGTCACGCCTCTAACGCAACAAAACGTGGTTTGCATTGCGTGGGTTGGTAGTGGAGGTACATTCGAACCGGGAATCATGTTAAATTTTAAACAATTTGGCAGAGATATCGCTGTTTATTACTTTTTAAAACCTTAAATTATCGTAATTTCTGTCCTATTTGTGATATCAATGTGAAACAAAGCTTAAAAAAATAATTGCATATGCGAAGCCGTGGATAACGTCTAGTATTATATATATAATTGATGTTGATGTATCGGAGAGTAGTGATTTTATTAGTTAACAAAACAAAATAAAAACAATGATAATCGCTATAAAATTTATTTTATTTTAGCAAAGTTTTTCGACTTTCACACGTCATTTTCATTAGGCTTGAAAAAATGACGTGTAAATGTTTTTATTTTGTTTTGTTAATTATATATATATATATATGTATAATATAAAATATATATATCTCTGTCACGTTCATAGCCTTTTGTTCAATTGTTCGTTTTTATGATTTTAATTCTTCTTGATAATTCTTTAATCCTATATCTTGCGCAACTTTATCTACAAGTATTTTATTTTTCCATGTTCTTCGTTATATATGGTAATATATATTTGCCACGACATTCGGGGATTGAGTTCGAATGCCTATCAATGTAGGTAGGCCGAGCTACAAAGTGATCATCGAAACATGTTAGATAATCTGATTATCCGAATAGTATTACTATAGTCACACTTGTCGACTTTCTAAATAATCCATCCTATCTCTTCTTCCTATTTAGTTGGATCAGAACCTGACGGATTGCTACTTTTTCCCGTGGGTTCGTAATCTGGGTATTATATTTGTAAATCGTAAATATTACTTACAATATGTACAGGAATATGTGGGTGTGTGTGTGTGTGTATATAATATAAAAAGTCGATAGGTTATTTTCTCGGTTTTATACTCAATGGCGCCTATTACAATAGTCATCGGTCTCCGAATTTTACGCGATGCTAGAAGAAATATTTATTTATTTTATTCGGTCTGGGATAATTTATCGTCCGCACGTATCGGAATTCGCACTCGTGAAAGTGTTAGCGACACGCGTTTCAGTTTAGCCTAAGATTAAAAGTACCCGCTTTCCTCGTTTTTATGCGCGAAAATTATGTTCATTATTATTGTTATCATCACCGTCATTATTATTATCCTGTGTTTAAACTTAAAACGTTTCACTTCGTTACAAAGAGCGAATGTACAATATAAGTATCTTGTTTTACTAGTAAAATCTATCTAGGTATATATATATATATATATATATATATATATATATATATATATATATATATATACATTTGTGTGTTTTGTTTGTACACACATATATATATGTGTTAGTGTGTGCGTAGAAGTAATATTTGCTTATAAATAGGCCATTATACTCCGCATTTGGTATTATACTGTTCGACGATACATATATACAAAATGCTAATCGAAATATTCACACGTTTTGCCGTGTAAAGCTTAAGAATCGAATGAAAACATACCCGCATAAAGAAAATCGTATATACGTATATATACACACACACATATATAGTACATTTACGTGTTCAATCCGGGCGATTATTCGTAATTTATATGTAATTCTATATGTGATTATATATATATATATATATATATATATATATATATATATATATATATGTATGTATATAAAGTATAAATGCATAAAGAACACGCCTTTAAAAGTTATAATACAAACCGAACACGATATAAATCACTAGCGACAAATACCGGTAGATACTTGTTACACGATAGTGTGTAGTAATCTTTAGACTTTTATCACAGTGTCGCTAACAATCGACCATGACTGTGTTTATTACAGTTTCTATCGGGAGAATATTTCTCTGGAACCTCTAACGACCAACGAGTAATTTTTCATCGGATCATTGTATTGAAAATTGTTCAAGCTTTTTCGTTCGATACGATTTTATACATATGTATCAGCAATGGCCTGACTACCCAAAATTAACGTGTAGATTGATAGAAGAACATCGCTGAAGTACCAATACGGAATGGTTTGCTATTCGTCTACTTTGCTCGAATCTACAGCTGAATTGCCGCGTTCGTTAAAGGTCAAAAGCTTTAATTCGTAATAAAAAATTTATGCTGCATTTCATTCTCGGCGAACTTAAATGCACACATTTTGCACCGTACAAATGAAAAGAATTTGATCTAGATTGAACTTAACACATTGAGAACGTAAAAGCCGAACACTCGAAGACGAAAGATCGTTCTAATACTTTCGTATGTATATTCGATAACCAGCTCTTTAATTCCGCCATTAATTCTACCTACTTTAAAGCAAGAACTCCGTGACAAGCTTCATCCTACATATATTTAGTTTAAGTTTCACTTATTCTCAGCGCTCCGCGGCACGGATGTTTTTTTCTAAATTTTAATTCTATCTCTTTTTTCTTTCAATTAATTTTTTAGTATCGGAGCTTTCTACACAAGTTAGGTTATAAGTCCACACATCGAAAGTAACGTACCATCGTTAAAAGATCGTCGAATTACGCTAGCACTCGCGCATTACTTCAAACTCGACATAAATAAAGCGCGTCCTAATTAATATAAAACTTTTTCCACTCAAACTGGGGGGAAAAATTGAAGTATTACGTCTACGGTGGAAAAATTAGCCAGTTCAACATAATACCGTTAACACCGGAACTTTCTTATCCACCGAGCACGCCATTGTAAAATGTCAAACTAGGACGTGATAAACGTGTGAAAATTTTAAACAGATAAGATGCTCACTAGAGCGTGCCAAACAAGAGCACTAGCTTAAGCAGTAAATTACGAAAGCATTGGCACCTGGACAAAATCGTAGCGAATAAATAGACGAGAGGCTCTAGCGTGGATACGAATCGGTCACACTAGGCTAATGTATGGCCCAAACGGAGAAACGCAGTGCCAGCTCTCTGCACATCTTTAGGTGGGACGCATAATCACCGAATGCCAAAAATTCGAAAACCAAAGAGGGGAGAAAGCCTCGGTATAAAAGAAAGTGCTACGTGACAATGTAGTAGATAATTTTTTTAAACCTAACCTAACCTACTCAAATTTAATATAGTTAAATACGTACAATAATATTTACCCCTTTCCGTTGTTTTCACCGTTTTCGATAAATATATCGATAAATATATCGATAAATATAAGATTTAATTTCGTGTATCGTACACGCAGTTGACCGGAGTAGTAGTTAAATAAAATGTATTATAAAATAAATAAATCGTTAAATATAATATAGGTCAACTTATTTCTAATAATTTAAAATATTATCGGTATTATAAAATCGGGTTTCTTATTAGATTAAATATGCCGCTAGGAAACCGTTAGGAATTGCATATATTTTGTCCTAAGTGTGTTTATCTAAGAATTTATCGTTAAGCCGCACTTCAAAAAACCGGTATATTCTGTTTTATCGAAATTAAATAATTACACGTACTATTCGATAACATTTATGTTGTATACTTCCTATAATAATTCCGGCCAAGCAGATGTTCAAACAAAGTACGAGTCTAACTAAAAGGGCTGTTCATCTAGTGTAAACACACCGGTTTAGAAAAAATAAATATATATACATATTAATATATATTCGACTAGTATTATTATTATTGTTACTATCGTAGTTTTAGCGTTAAAATTATCATTTAAAAGACCGGGGGGATGGTAATCCTGCCAAATAAATTTTTCTACTAGCGGTTGAAACAAGCGTAAGTAATGTAAATAAAGAAATGAAAATAATGCCAGCCCGACCGAGTGGTTAGTTAAATCGTTCGGCTTCGTCGAATATGAGCGAAAACTCGTTGTTGATGGAAATTAAATAGTCTCGAGAATATCTAAAGGTCGCTGCGAGAGATGGAAAATCGCGGCAATCCTAAGTAAACATTACAAGTCCCTGGAGGGTACCGGACTCTTTACAGGAACGTCTAAAAGATACGGGAAAAATCTGCGAAACAATTCCTCCTTTACTTTTTCGTAACCATCTTTAGGTTCCTTGCATTAAAAAAGAAATCCGTTACTATTTCTATCTGACGTAAAATGTACATTTATCGGCCTTAAATACCCGAATGAGAAAAATCAACTCGGGTTAAAATAATATTAACTTTACAGTATAATACGTACAAAAATAGATTTGTTAGTTAAAGTAAACAAAATCGTACGCAGGTATAAAATCTCTATATAACCGAATATAGGGCATTAAAAATTCGAGCTTTTCTTTTAAAATTTTCCATCTCTATAAAATAATATAATTAAGAAATTTTTTTATTTTCTATAAAATAATATAATTAAGAAAGTTTTTCATTTTCTACAAAAAAAAAAAAAAATAATAATTAAGAACATTTTTCATTTTCTATTAAATAATACGATTAAAAAAATTTAAAATTTTGCATTTTCCCTAAAATAATATAATTAGCGAGTTTTTTCATTTTCTTTAAAATAATATAATTCAGAACTTTTTTTTCATTTTCCACATTTTCTATAAAACAATATAATTTAAAAAATTTTCATTTTCCGTAAAATAGTATAATTAATCCAATTTTCTATAAAATAATATAATCAAAAAAAAATTCATATAAAATAATGTAATTGATACAATTTTTCCGTTTTATTTTTAGTTTTAGTTTTACTAAGTCGTCGAAATAGCCGAGTGGCTAAGAACACGGACTTCTATACCCCAAAAATGTGTATATATTTTGTATATATACACATGTATATATAATATATATGTATATATTATATATATATATATGTATGGATGTATATACAATTAGATTTACTTGTATATATATTCATGAATATAATGTTATGTGTCGCTACGAGAGCCAAAAAGTTAATATACGAAACAGACACTAAAAGAAACGAAATATTCAATATTTATTTAATTATAATCCGACACTCGCTAGAGGTGGGAGTCACAAAATGCGTCGTCATTATATTTCTGTCAAAATACAATCTTACTTTGGTCCTATCGCGCAGTTTCTTTCGTTTATCGTCCACTTAAGAATGTCATAAAGCAACAGCAGTTCAATGAGTACTTTCAAACCTCCGGGTAACAGATTTATTTCGGTGGGGGAGGAGATTTTAACGCTAAGCCTTTAATATGGGGATTTCTCGATTGAATAATCCAAGACGGAATCAGCTGCATAATTGCATTCAAATGAACAATTGTAACAGTTTGCCAGGTGGAGACTCTACTTACTGGCCTACTGACAACAAGAAGATCCCGGATTTACTCGACTTTTGGTTCAATCGCGTGTTTTGTCTCAGCCTGCAATTTGCTAGCTTCTTCGGCAGTTTACAACTGAGCGTTTTCAGCCACTATTGGGTAAAATTTTAATACTAACAAAATTTTTTATTTTTTCAATTTTAAAAAAAATTTATTATATAGCAAAATTGTCTACAGTTCACCCGAGCGAAACGGTATCGTTATAGTAAAAATTCGGTATATAATTTGCAATTTCCCGACATCGAAATTTCGATAAGTTCTACCGTCCACAAATCGTTAAATAAATTCGTCTAGTTAACAGCGATATATAAAATTGTCGCAGTCCACGTCGACTGTAAAAACCCCGATGAAATACTTTTCGTCGGAATTTCAGTCGTAAAACATTGCGATCTTGTACACGTGGATCGGCGCTGAGCGGGTTTCGTAGTTAAATTTAACTTAACGAAGATAAATCGCACGTTCCATAATTCCCTTTTAGCTCGGTTTTCCAGCGTTTTGTTTCCAATATTTCGCGTTTATTCTCGTTTAGAGTTTAACACTAGCATCGAGGCGGCTACTAGAAGAGCCGTCAATTTCTGGATGGGTTTTTTTCCCGGCTAAATACACATCGGAAGAACGATGTAAACGACTAAATTGCCCTTCCGAAGAAAAATGATTTTCTTATTTTTCTTCGGCGGTGCTAACCAATTTTTTCATTTTACTCCGCAGCACTTACACTAATATACCATCGCTCTACTACTGCTACTACTAGGTGCGCAGTTACCATCCCTATGAGCATTTTATATTCTCTGGTCGCGTTATCAGCGATCGTTGTAAAGAATGATGAATGAAAACTGTAGAGAAAGATCATTTATATGTGTATAAATATATATATATATATGTATAGAGAGAAAATGAATATGATGGAAAGCCGCGGGATATGATAAATAATAATAAATCACGGTCTGCATTTTCGGGTGATGCGGCGTGACAACACGATTTTTATAAAATGTGCCTAGTATTACCGCCTAGGCAACATTGACAGATGCCTCTGGCACGGCTGAGAAATGGAAACATTCATTATACAACTAATAGTAGTCGTAGTAAGTCTACGTAATAATAATAATAATAATTATTATTATTATTATTATCACGATAGTAAAAATAATACAAAAACCGACATTGTTAGTATTATAGTGGTGACGGTTAAGTCGTCAGTGAACTAAGAGTAAGTGGCCTCTCAGCTTTGAACCGAAATTTAAACTGATAAGATGATTAGACGATTCGGTTTATGTCGGAAGATTAATTTTATCCGCGTCTATTCCGTTCAATGACGATGATGGCTTGCCACCGTGTCCGTCTTTATATTTTTATTTATTATTATTATTATTACTAGCGTTTTTTTTTTCGTCCATTACAACGACGAAGCTTTATTGTATCCGGAGATTAAGAGGAAAGGAGACGTCGTTACCGAAGAAAACTTGACAGGTGAATCCATCAAATAAAAACGGGACAGAATGTTAGAAAAGGGTAAAATAGTGTACGTTACAAGTTACGCCATCTCATCCGTTTGATAGAAGTGCGAGCAAAAATGAACTTTTGATATGGCGCGGTTCTGAACGAGTAATATATAGCGTATATATATATATATATATATATGTATATATTAATATGAATCCGTGGAAGAAGAGAGAGTTATAATATATAAGTTGTGTATTCTTCTCGGAGCGTCGGATGAGTTATTACCCCTGGAAAAAGAGGCCTTTGTTTGCTGAGTCACGGACATTGATTGATTGCTGATGAGGAGCTTAGAAGTTGTACACAATAGTTCTGAGTTATGTGTATATATATATATATATATATATATATATATATATATAACGTATACAACGTATATAAACATAGTCTGTACGAGAGCTGTGTAGCTATTATATTCAACTTACCGCTGTCTGTAAATGTCATGCACTACCATCAGTTTCAACTGTCATAAACTCATTATTATTTCTTTTCTTATTTCACCACTCAATTGTTGCCTATGCACGCCTATTAACGTGACCGCTACCTGAATAGTGTTATTACCGTACCGGGGAGTTATCATTATTTTTATTATTAAAAATAATAATTATTATTATCAGCCTTACTAGTAGCGTGCATTCGATTGATGCCATCTAGGATCCGTATTATAATATTCGTTTTTTTCTTTTTTATTTATTATCCTCTTTTTTGTTATTGATATTCGGTTTATCCTAAATTGTTTTATTTCGTTAATTTCGAATTAATCATCAAATTAGGTCAAATAAACGATAATTAACTTTAGCGGTAGGGAAAAAATGTAATTCTAATATTATACTAATTTTTTTTTTTTAACTTGTTGATGTGATCAGGGGATGTAGTTTTCCGCGATTTATGAAATCGATAATAGGTTAAAACATCGTTTTGCCGGTGTTGATTTTTTAAACTGAACATACGCACACACATAGCAAAATATAAGCTGCTTTATGTATAGAGAAGACAGACGGTTTTGTTGTGTTTTTTAATAACTCAAAAACTACTCGATCAAGATTTTTAAATGAAATTTTATTTAAAAATATCAAAAACAGAGAGATTAGCTTACAATCATTTATGAAATACAATATCGTTCAGATAACCCCCTATTTGCAAAAATACACACTCAAAAAGTTTTTCGAGCAATTTTTCGAGCATAGGCCGCTGAATTCTTGAAATTTCTTCAGAAATCCGAGTTTTCAGGTTTTTCAAACCTCGCGGACATGTTTCGTAAACGGTGTTCTTAAGGTACCCCCACACAAAAAACAAATCGCGTAACTTGGAATTCTTTTCAAAACTCTCCATGATATCGATTAATGACGAAAGTAACGTTCCAAAACGCGCACTCATCCTCCTTATAGACAAAAGTAAATCTCTCGTATGTACGATAAACGTGGAGCACGCGGTTTGCGTTTTAGCAGTCTTGCCAACTGCGCTATTCGAAAACCGAAACTGTCCGTCTCTATAAAATGGAAAATCTGTACACTTCTTTCTGTTCGTTTCCTTCCTTACTCGGTGTATTCTTTCATCCTGTCCGAGTATGTTTGCTTTCTTTCTGCGAAATCTCGTGGTATGCTCGAAAATTTCAACCCTAAGCACTTGTTTCTAACTTCTTCGATTATTCCTCCTATATGTTTAACATCTCTTTTAACTCGCCCTACTCGTGGATACGTTGCTTTTCGAATTATCGTCGAAAAAGTCGAAAATTCATTCTCAGACGGTTGTTATTCGTTCTTTTAACTTGTCCTCAAAATATAGCTTATCCTAATTATGTCACTGATCTTTTCTACTGTTTCGAATACTTCCCTATTACTTCTGAATAACGTTCTTCGTATGGAGGACACAACATTTTCGGAATTATTTTCCTCACCTTCATTTCCAGTTGATATAGTTCATTGTCCGCAAGTTTTAATGACGGTGTTGTAGCGTATTATTTCAGATTTTTTTTTTTTGTTATTATACGTGCCTCTTGCTAGTTGAAAAACATTTCCAATCTATGTTTTTGTTTCTGCATAGATTTTTAACATTTACCCGAATTTTCCCCCTCAGATATTTGAATGCTTTTATTCTTTGAATTATTATAGTATTCCGAGATTTATTGGGTCGGGATAATTTTGACAGTTGTTCGTAAATTTTGTCTTCTCCAAAATATTATGCCGTAATGCTTAATATTTCAATTTGACGCCTGTCATATGGAATCGGCTATAGGTCGTCATCTTGTCGTGACGCAATTTCTATTTCGAAATTTTAGATCTTATTACGTCTGTCAGTGAAATCGTTAATCGTAACTTATCGTGGTTTTTCTAGAATGTCGAATAAAGTTACTGGACAAACGTGAGCATTACACTTTTGATTTGAATTTTTTTACACTTTAGCAATAATTTAACATCTACTCGGTGTAACATCTTTCCTTTCGAAAACCAGCTTGACATCTTTACCAATTGGTTATCCAGCTGTTCTTCTAGTATTCCGAGGATAGCTTTGTGTAATATTTTATAGATTAGCTACGGAAACCGAATTCCCGTATAAATTACTCGCATGCCTAATTTTTCTCGGTTTTTGCAGATTCTTTCGACCATTGCTAATTTCCACATTTCTGCTATAATATCGTAATCACCGGGTGATTCGCTGTCTCGCAGCTATTACACGTATGTTCTTTAATCTCGCAGTAATCTGGAAATGTGCAATTTATTCGTTTCTCGGCTGATCACATCGCGTCAATCTTATTTCCGACGTTTTGCAAGTTAAACGACTCATAAAATATTCTGCAAAATTTTACAATTTTGTTCATTATTCGACACTTTTTTTCTAGAAAACCAAAGAGAAACTACTGTTGGCGCGGTTTATATGGCGGTTAACTAGCAATAACAACCAGGTATATATAATATATGTATATATACACACATACACACACATATATATATATCCCGTTCGCGTACTGACGCATCTCTATTTAATGGCTTTGCCGGCTGCTCAGTTGTCAGAGATGGAGCAATCATCATTCAATATTCGCTGCTGCCACAGACATTCTCCGTCATTTCAGCTGAATTATACGCGATGTATCTTGCCATGGAATCTTTAACGCGCTCCGATGTTGATAAACCATCGACTATATGTTCTGACTCTCTTCCAGCACTCCGCGCTCTCTGCGACGTTTTCAAACATGATCAGCACCCAATAGTCAAGAAAGTGACGGAAATGGTACTGGCGGGGCTGAGTCAGAAGGTGACGTTCCTGTGGATTCCAGCTCACGTCGGTATTCATGGGAACGAACTGGCTGATAAAGCGGCCGGGGAAGCTGCTGTGTTCTTGCCGGTTCCGAATGTTCCAGTTCCAGCGCGTGACCTTAAGAAGTTCGTCATAAATGGGCTTTTTTCATTATGGCAGAAGGAGTGGCAGCTAACGCCACAAACCAACAAGTTGCGGCAAATCAAATATTCGGTTGATCCATGGATAACTTCGCTTTCAAACCGTAGAGATGATGTGGTTATCACCAGATTACGCTTGGGACATACGCATCTTACTCATTCATATCTCATTAACAGAAATTTGGCTCCTGTGTGTCCCAGTTGTAATGTTGTCCTCTCCGTTTCCCATATTCTAGTCGATTGTCCCTCATACTCCTCGCTTCGAGCGTCTCTTAATCTTCCTCCTTCGCTCCATCTCCTCTTCAAAGATGATCATGTTTCATTGTCGAACCTAATTATCTTCCTCCATCAATCCCGTCTCTATTCCTCAATCTAATCCTCTTTTCCTATCGTGCTTCTAGCCTTGGCTGCTGTACATGGCACGTTAATTTAATTTAATAATAATAATATATATATATGTGTGTGTATCACACGAAATTAGAAAAATCTCTGTATCGAATTTAGTTAAAATATCTTTAAGTTTCACTTTCTCCCTGCGCTCCGTGGCATAGATGTTTTTTTTTAACTCGAATGTTTCTTCAATAATAATAATAATAATAATAATAATAATAATGATAATGATAAAGCCTTCGTTTCATTTTACACCAAAAGTACATACTCAAAATAATATAATGAAATCCCAACTTGAGCAAAAGCATCTTCTACTTTTTTCTACTCCAACACCAATTTTCTTTCAAATTGTTTTATTTATTCTTACTTTCCGCATTCAACTACTACCCACATATTTGACGATATCATCTTTCCATCGTTTTTTTTGGTCTTTTAATTTTCCTTTTCCTATCCAACCGAATCCATTCTATGCATTCTGGCCCATCTATCTGTTTGTTTCCGCATGACATGATCCCATCATGTCCATTTCAGTTTTCTTGTTATCTCCATTAGGTCATCTGTTGTTGACTGTGTATAATGCTCTGTTGTTTATTTTATCAAATTTTGTAGCCCCTAACATTTTTCCGAATGTTTCAATATTTATGCGTAAAATTATTCCATTTATTCCTGAAGCTTTATAGTTGGTATTATCGTTGTTAAGTAGTGATAAGGTTTTATATTTGCCCCTTTTCCTATTTTGACGTGTAGATATATATATATATATATAATTTTTGTACGAGATCGCTACATAGTTTATTTGAAATTTGACAAGTTGTTTTTAGGTGACTTGCAGGTTTTCTGTTTTGTCGGAGGTTTTCTGAAAGTTCTGGACACTAGCTTTAAATTAAATATTTCATTTATTAAGCGTTCATTATTTCTGTTTGCTGTTTTGTAAACCGGGTATTCCCCAAATATTTTCTTTCTTTGGTCTCGCCTAGTAAGATATAAATATCTTTTAGGATTCTTCTTATTTCATTCTCTAAAGTTTCCAAAAATTTCTCGACTTTCTCTGAATTTTTATTCAACCGTGTCTTTTTGCCGATCTCGACTTATTTCCAATGGCCGCATTTGAACAGGGATGGTTCTATAAAATCTCGCGCATTTTTTTATAAAATCTTATTCGGGAAAACTTATTTTTTTCGGGAAAGTTAATTTTATTAAGAAATCCTTTCGAAATCGGTAAACTAGGAAAGAATGCAAAGTGGAAAATTAAATAAAGATAGAAGGAAGTTGCCGGATTCTAGATAATCTTATGAAAAAAAAAACCATAGCGTTATTTCTAATCCGTTCATCATTATTATTTTCATCATTATACGAAAATATGCTATTTTAGTCCGGTATTAAAAACATTTACATAATTACCGGAATTCGACAACCTTTACAAACTTCCTTTATCTTACATTCGATTTTTATGACTTCATTCCAAACATCCGCTTACATATTAACTTCCTACTGCCTCCGTAAGAACGGCTCAACCTCTGAACAGGGCGGTAGTTTTAAACAATTATCTTCTCTGGAAGATCTCGTATATACACCTTCTGCAAAAGTATGTATCTACAAGGATGAATTGCGATTACAATGTACTCTAAATATAATTTTATATATATATGTGAATGTGTATGTGTATTTTTATGTATGTGGATATATAATTATATAAACAATAGTTTCCGGTTGGTTTAGCGTCTCTCCCGTATATATATATATATATATATATATATATATATATATATATATCTGAATTTTGGTTTTGAACTGATTCGCGTGTTCTAGACGCCGATGCGCGCCATAAAACCTACAATATATCCTTAACACGAAGTGGCAGCCTTGTCAGAGTGTAATCAGAATGCGCGGCAAGTCGTTTAAATTAATTAATTATTTCTTACGACCGGTTTTACACTCTACAGTATAGGACGATAATGAGCAGAAAAATCGCGCTAATTACACCGTCAAAAATGACTGATACCGTGGAAAAGATAATTAAAATAATCCTAGTAACATTATCATCATCATTATTATTAATAATAAGGAATTAATAATAATAAGTATAAAATGGCCAGCGATACATAATGAAAAAGCTATACACACTCCTAAGATATTTCGTGATAATGAGGTCAAAGCTTAACACACACACTAATCGTTTAAATGAGCACATAAATAAATCTAAAATCGCCTATTTCAAATGGCAACTATCGAGCTAAAGGAGTTTTTAGGAAAATTCCCCGAAATAGGGTTTCGTTAAGCGTGTTAAGTATTTCATAATTTTTTGTCGTTGTGAATATTCATCGAAATTGCAATACGGAATTACGTCGTGATCAGAATTATGCCATAATATAAATTACGGTTTAAAGGTAAAATTTCATCGTACATTGTGTGTTTATGTATACATCGTCTATATCAACTCGGTGTTGGGTGTAGGCATGTCCCACACGTTGGATCCAATTGATTCGCAATGAAATCAGGCCACCGTGTTGTTAGGTCTGTCTCTTTTCCCTTTTAAATTCAATGGGCACCGTTGAAATTTTATGTTTTATCCACCTATCATCGCCCCGTCTCAATTTTGCTATTCGCTCGACTGCGTCGCTTAATTTTGTTCGCTCCTTGATTCAAGTAATGGTTTTTCCGTATTTTAACCCGACGTTTGGTATTATCGTGAACCGTTCGCGTGTTTCTGCTCCGTACGTTTTTAATATCGGTAAAACTGGTCATCGAGTTCGCACTTCACAGACCGTTCCGCGATATATTGGATAATTTTCCGAATTTAGCCCATCGCGAGAGTATTTCTGCAACTCGTTTTCATAGTTTGACTTTCATTGAAGACGATTCTTATATATTTTTTTAATCGTGTTTGCATATCGCTCTTCGACTCCAAAGTTACATATCGACTTTAGACCAGATTTCAACCGCGTTAAATGCGTTTTCATAGTCTACAAATGCCGTATAGACGTTGTATTCTATAGTCGATTATTTGTGTTATACGATTCGTTAAAATACTTTATATATTTAACGCGCTAATAGGTCCATAATTATGCAGTGGTTGCGTAATTCCGTTTCTTATGTATCAGGATAATACTTCCTTCCATGCTACAGGTATTTTATTAATAAGGCACTGGTTGAATAAGTATCACAGTGTATCTGCTATTGCGGGACCACCATATTTCAACATCTCTAGTAGTATGCCATCAGGGCCGGGTCTCGGCCATTTTTTTAGCGATTTGAGAGCGTACTCAACTTATTCGTATAATACTTCTGGAAGAACATTTCTATCATAGTCATCGTTATAATTGCCGTTATTTTACTTCAGTTAATTGTCGTCATATATACGGATTAAAAATAATCTTTCAACTTCTTCAGTTATTGCATTTGTGTGCGTTGCTATTTATACCTCGGAGTTCTCAACTTTTGATAGTATATATATATATATATATATATTAAACGTTTTTTTTTTGTACCGCTTGTAGGCTTCAGAAAGTAATGCTGAAGATTGAAACCTAAACTGGGCACGCACTTGTTAATCTCGTCCGAATTATGCTGTTGTAAATCAACTTTTTGTTGGCAGTATTAAGATAATGAAATGTGTAAAAAAGCATCCGGATGCATTTTTGTACGCTACCTACAGCCCGGTTTATGTGGTTAGTGAAATTTAGTCCGAGAGTCTAACCCTAAGTATTTTAATTCTTCGGACCGACGAATACATGCGGTCATTAAGAACAACATTAGGTAGTGATTTTGGAAATCCCCTTGTAAATAGTATAGTTTCAGTCTTATTTGAATTGCGGAAGTTGTCGTTTCTCTTCAGTATTCGAATAAATCTTTCTGCAATATATCCGTATTTGTTCATCGCAATCAAATATAACCAATTGTTTTAAAATATTCTTTACTCGCGTTCTACAATTTGATATATTTTCCGGCTGATCATATTTTACATATCAATTTATTTACATACGAATCATTATTCTTGTTGTTATTATGATTATTATTATTATTGGACGAGCATTCATAGTCATTTGCATCTCGACAGTTTTGGAATTATTGGCGAAAGTTTAGCTAAAAAGAAAGAAACCAAATGTATGTAAAGAAATATATATATATATATATGTGTGTGTTATAGTTCACTGTGTAACTTAAATATAATATGGAAAACGGATGACCTTTTACTCGTCGTGGATGGATGAAAATAAGTTTAATAAGGTTTCATGCGCGAGACAAGCCCTATTTTTTGGCTTTGCAGATAAATCTACAAACTGGGCTCGTCACCCGGGTTTGTATTATCTTCTTCAGATCGCCTTAAATTTGTAAAAATCGCAAAATTTCCGGCAATTTAGTTTTCGCACGGAGTCTGCCTTATTTTCTTTTGATTTTATTATTCCATGCTTATATCCTACATGGCGTAGTGGTGATTTTAAAATCAGCTGTTCTTTCGTTGTCGAATTAATAAAACTTCTTTATCCGAGATATAATTCAACCATTTTATACGTAGTTAGAGTGAAAGCTGCTGAAATATCTTCAGAGTCTATATACTATTCGAGTTTCACAACCATACTATCGTATAGAGATTATCGTAGCTGAGTACGCAGTCTCTTTTTTATTCGTAAGTAGGACTCCGTCGTTTTTCAAACATGCCGAATTCGAAATAGGAAAAACGATTACATTTCAAGCAATATGCCGTGCACACCAACAGACCTATACTAAAGTACCTCTGACCATAACAAGCTACTACCTTCAATTGACCAATCACAGTTCTCCACCACGATGGATCAAGTCGGAAGCATTGAAGTTCTTGAATTTTTCAATTTCTACGGCTTCCCTAATAATTCTTTCACCTAACCGATATCTACTTTGACCAGAACTTTCTTATTGCACGCCCTGTAACCGTTTGATTTTCAAAACGCGCCCATACTTGCAGTCCCGTACATGTTCTTTAATCCTTACAGTAACATTTTTGTCCACATAGCTAAGACCACAACAGCATGGTATTCTGTACACGATCGCTCCTTCCCAGTCTGGTAGCATATCCTTTACATTTTTCAGAGTATTACTCAATTTTATGCGCGTGCCAAATACTGACCTAATAATATGATTCTCCTGTATAATATCCTGGGTCCGAACGATTAATGCCCTTTTTCTTTTTACAAATGGGATGCGCATCGTAACTAATACTTCTTTGTCCAAACTAGAATTCTTCATGCTCACCTTTTTTTCGCTAAATTTTTTAAAAAGAAAATGTAAACTAACGATCGCTTGCTCTACATTGTTCGGTTCATTCGATAAATTGTCCTCGTTGAATACTCTTTTTGTCCCGGTAATTAATGTTTTAAAAATTCTTAACTTTTAACTCGTTTTAAAATAAGTGTAAATACATCGAAAAATTCGTAATATCGCATATTATTCGGATAAAATTGGTTTGATTCGATTATTATTTAAATTTTATTATTATTAAAATTTGCTTAATTTAATTCGGACGATTTTCTCTGTTTTGGACGGACGACTATAATTTACATTTTAATGAAGGTTTTTTATTTAAGACACACGGTGGATTAATTTTATTTGAAATCTCCGTTATATATACTTTTATTTTTATTTTAAATTATTCGATATTAATATTTTTTTCTTCGCATCGTACAATTATTATCCTGCGTCTCTCTTTAGCCGGTATTTATTCTCGGCATTTACCTCATCGCGTGAACTCGTTTATTAATATCATTTTTTTTTTAATTTATTTATTCTTTATTTATTTTTTTGTCGAATGGCGTTGTTTCTATTTTTAAAATGAAACGTAAATGCCGGGTAAACTTCAAGGGAAACGAGAAAAGTCTCGTGTAATATATGTGTACGTGTGTTCGTTACGTGTGTAAATAATTTCGAATAAATTATTTTTTAACACGACATCGAAATTAGTTGAATGTCAGTTTATTCGTTATATTTGACGGTATACAATTTTACTTTTTCTTCCATTTTCTCTTTTCTTTCTTTCATTTGCATTTTGTTCCCGTTTTCGTCCTTACCTATGCGGTCGGTTTATTTTTAATTACTTTTTTATTTTTCGACATTTACGGAAAATAGTTTTCAATTTATACCTAAAAAAAATAAGGTACTATCGTATTAAAAATGACGATGATAAATAATAATAGTAATAATAGTGAAATAAACGGTAAAAAATGACAAAAAAGTAGTTCAAATCGTTAAATTTTTATATACAAAAAGACGACAAAGCTTTTTTCTTTGTCAAAAAATACAATGTAAAAATGAATACACTTTATAAAAAAAATATATTATATATAAAAATATATAAAATTTATAAAAAAAAAATATATATATATATATACAATTTATAAAATATATATATATATATATACAATTTATAAAATATATATATATATATATATATATACAATTTATAAAATATATATATAAATATATACAATTTATAAAAAAAAAATGAAATAATAAAATATATACATTTTATTTAAAAAAATATGCATAGAAATATATACAGTTTATTAAAAAAAAATATAAAAATATATACAATTTACAAAAAAATAAAATATAAAAATGTATACAATTTATAAAAAAGTATAAAATATAAAAATACATAAAATTTGTATAAAGTATTAAAATACATTAATATATATACAATTTATATTAAAAAAATGGAATAATAAAATATATACAATTTATATTAAAAAATATATATATGTCCTATTTAAAAAAGTATAAAAATATATATAGTTTATAGAAAAATTAAATTTAAAAATATATACAATTTATTAAAAATAGTCTAAAAATATATACAATTTATGAAAAACAAATACAAAAGTGTATACAATTTATAAAATAAAAATATAAAAATGTATACAATTTATAAAATAAATATATATAAATATATGCAATTCGTAACAAAAATGAAATATAATAATATATATACAATTTATATGAAAAACGAATATATAAAATGTGTACGATTTATTAAAAAAAAATGAAACATAAATATACATACAATTTATAAAAAAAAAATAATAAAATATATAAAATTTATTTAAAAAATTAAATATAAAAATATATAGAATTTATAAAAAAAATAATGAAATATAAAAATTCATAAATTTATTTAAAAAAATAAAACAAATATACGTACAATTTATAAAAAAAAGAATAAAAAAATAAAATAAAAATATATACAATTTATTAAAAAAAAAATGTAAAAATATATACAATTTATAAAAAAAATAATAAAATAAAAAATATATACAATTTATAAAAAAAAAAAAATAGTAAAATATAAAAATGAAGACTCTATTCTTGTACGCAGGGTCGCCACAACGGGGAGACAACCGTTATAAATTTCAGATGAAAAGGGACTAATTAAAAAAAAAAATGTACAAGTTAAAATCCCTTTACATTTTTAGTCGGAAACATAAACGGTAAAATGCGTTGTTTATCTACTAATATGTTTATCTTTTTTTATTTTTTATTCTCGTGCACATTAATAAAGTCTAAAAATTCTAGGAACGAAGATCGACGCTGAGTATTTCATCCGTTGTATTTTTTAATTTACCATTGTTACTATTATTTAATTATTTGTAGACAGTGAATTTCGAAGAATATTTGATATATTTTTTAATAGTTTTTCCTTCATTTCAAGCAATTTCTATTTGGTCCGTGCCCTCCGAGTTTATCCGACGGGTCTTCTGGCTGTTATGAGATTTATTAATGGGGGTTTGGAATGTCGACTAATTCTTCAGTCCCATTCTTTTCTCTTAAAAAAACGAACTCCAAATCCGGAAGATCTGTTTTTACAATTAAAATATTCCATAAAAGAGTCTTTAGTATGCATAATCACTAACGAAAGAAATAAACCGGGAAGTGAATCATATCCGTCCGACGCGATTTGGAACTCGACGACGCACAAAGGAAAATTCCCACTAGAGTTGAAGGCAAGCGATTATCAATGATCTTGTGTCGTGATAAAAAAAAATTTAAAAGGTCTACTAACTGAACCGGAATAATTATATGCGTATAGTATGAACTTGAACTTTACACGGAGATTTTCAAATTCTTTTCTTTTATTGTATATAATTTATTTACCCATTGTAACTGGCCCGTTTTATGGTCATCTAGCAATTTGTACGGAAAGGAAATGTAACACGCGCGAGGCCTACACCAAATATTCGATCGAATTTTAATTTATTTATGTTAAATATAGTCAAATATTAAATTGAAGCCTTCTTACGTATCCGCTATTATCTAACAGATTTATCGCTGATGTTTTATTGCGACTGATCAGCCTGTTTTTCATATGTACGTGGTTGATGAATTCATCTGTGATATAGGTTTGAAGTTTCTGTGTAACGGTATCATCAATCCGGAAAATCTGCAGTGAACAATATGTAATAAATTCAATTATTATTTATTTGAAAGTTCAAACGATCAGATTGATTAACATTAGTACACATTGTTTTACTTAATATCAGTTGTAATTATTTACCTTATTAACGAACAAAACTAGAGTTACTTCATTTGAAGTCTATTGGTTATTTTTTAAAATTACCAATTATCGGCGAAGTATTTAAATTAGCTCTCTTTCTTCTTGCAGCGTAGTTTCGGGTATTATTCCGAAATAGTAAGCGTTTAAATCCGTGAATGTTTCCACTGGCGAACTTTCACGCTCAGGGCGCAGCCTAAAATATCGCTTCAGCGAGCATAATTTCAACTACTCTTGCTCAACCAGACAATCTCTTCACGCATTACCAGCGAACATTGAAAATTACTAATATAATTTAACCACAATTAGTCTGCCGCACGGTCTCAATAATTCAACCGTGGAATCAAGAATCCAATCAGATTGGATCTAGACCTGCTAAATCATGCCAGAAGTCGAAGTCTCGCTTCTAAACGGAAGATATCTTCGTATGCCACCAACTTATCGATTTTTTTCACTGATGCAACGGTCTTTAATACATTCGTTGGCTGTTCAATGGTAAAAGGTGACTCAGTTTTAACACGATGTACACAACCTGAGAAATTCTCAATTCCGTCCATTGAGCTCTATGTACTTAGCTGTTCAGTATATTGCAGATCATGAGAATATCGACCAAGCACCGCTTTGATCAGATTCGGTAGCGGCACTAAAAGCCATCTCCGATTGTTACACTGAGAAGTAACATCCTATTACTAAAGAAGTAGTGAAGCTTCGTGAAACAACCCCCTATTGTCAAATATCGTTCCTCTGGATTCCCCGTCACTCAGAAATTCCTGGAAATGAACTGGCATGACCCGTCCTGTTCTTGACATTCCAACACCTGCAACAGATTTCACCGGCTACTTGAAAAAACCCTTGTAACTTTCCGGAATCAACGGTGAATGCTGTTCCAACCGCAAATAAACTCCGTCAAATTAAACGTAATATTCAACCTTCGGATACGCTCTTCACTAGGTGCCGAGATGAAATATTAATCAGTAGGCTCCGATTTGGACATACTCAGCTAACGCACGGCTACCTTTTGCAGAATAAATACGTAATACATGTAATTATACTATTTCCGTTAATCATATCCTTATAGAATGTCCTTAATTTAATTCTGTTAGATCTGCACTGAACTTTAACCAAAACACTTGCTGATGATTCCAACTCCTTATCCAGATTAATCGAATTCCTTTATCGTTCCAATTTATACGATTTAACATAAAAAAAAATCTTAGTAGCCTAATTTATATTTATCCGTGCCACCAGCCATCAGTATCATGGCGCGTAAATTTAAAATATAATAATAATAATAATAATAAAAATAATAAAAATAATAAAACGATTAAATAATATATCTTCTTCTACTTCTTCTTCCAATGCATATCCGTTAACGGATGCTCGCGATCGAATTAGCTATTATGGTTTTGTCCATTGGTGTTCTGAAGAGTTCTGTGGATGTTGCTCCAAACCGTGTTCTTAAATTCTCGAGCTAAGATATTCTTCTTCGTCCCTGACCTCTTCGTCAGCACATACCTTGAAGAATTCTTTGCAGTAATTTATATCTTTTTTCATTAAAGTGATGCGAATGAGATGACTAAGCTTGTAAAATTGTATCGACGCTTTTTAACGTGCTCGTAGTGAAATAGATAGAAGAAAAATTACGTAAATTTTTATTTAACCCTTTCAGTCACAATGTCCACTATATGGTACTAGGTGAAATTTTAACGCTAACAAAATTTTTTATAAAGAACTCGTAGAAAGCAAAAATATAATTAATGAAAACCGGTACGGTGCATTTCCGGGCAGATCGACTGAAATGGCCTTACATAATATATTGCATACTATTAAAACTTTTAAGAATTTAAGAAAAAAGGCCTTTGCACCTTCCCAATCACACTAGACATTAAAAAGGCATTCGACAGCTTCTAAATAAGTTTATTTCACTATTACAAGATTTAACGTTCACAGCATGCTCAATATTATAAACCAATACTTTGATAATGGATCGACATTACTCGAATTAGGAATGTACTCTAAACTAAAAAAAAAAATGTAATTTAGTGTATCACAAGGGTCTATGTTAGGATCTTTTTTTTTATGGAACGTAGTGTTCTCCCAAATTTACAACATACCTTTAACTAGTAGCGTAAAGTTATTTACTTTCGTTGATGATATAGCCATAATACTCGGAGACAAAAGGTGAGGCCCCACTGGAAAAGTAATTGTGCGAAGTATAATAAATAACTAGTTACGCTCATTCAAGTTGAGCATCGATGATTCGGTATCGACCTATATGTTATTCGATAGAATAAATTCGAAAATAAAAAGTTAAATCTCAATATGGTTTATTCGATTCGTTACTGAATTTAAATACTTAAAAGTATTAATCGACAATAATTTAAAATTTTATAACCACTTTAATTACATTACAATCGAAATCGGTAAATTTATAAGAGTATTTAATAAATTATATGACAATAACGATAGAAAAAATTACAAGAAAGGATGAATACTTTAAAGTGTAATTTTATCAAATATATAATTTATATCGATACGATTAATATTAAACGATTTCGAAATAGACTAAAAACTTTTCAGAGAATTATCGCCATCGAGTTAAGTCATATAGAACAGTCAGCTATATTGTCGTTATTAAGCCACTAAAATATGAAATAAAGAAACATATTAACACCTTCCTGATAAGAAAAATGACATAAATACCAATCACGAATTCATCATACATATCATCATCCGAATTATCTAGATGATAAAAAAAAAAATGTTAACGTCTAAACAGTTTAAAACCGGATGATTTACTATGTAAAAAAATATCGAACATTACGAAATGAATATAACGGTTTAGCGAAACAATTCTTTTAATAAAGTTAATGACGAATTATTTTAACGTACAGTTCATCAGCGAATACGGATTATTTAAAGATTTGAGTTTTGCGTAATATTGGCAACCGCAAAGCACATCCTGACAGGATGCGATCGTAGCAGCGCCGGATTTACAAACATCATCGGTGCCGAATTAGTTAAAGAATTCTGAAAATTTAATATAATTTTACAATATCCGAAATAACATACCTAAAAACTATCCTAATAATATGAATTTTAAAATTGTCCTACCGCAAACTTAATCGGATGGACTCGGTTCAGTTCATTATTTTTGATTTAATTGTAACATTTATAAATAAATTTATCACATCTCACGAATTGTGGACCAAATAAAAATAAACTCACATTAAAATTTTTTATACGTGAAATGTGCCAGTTTTATAAATATTTATATATTTACAGTTCATCTAAGTTATAATAAAATTTATAATTTTGTGTCAAACTTTTGTAATGTACTAAAACTTACCCATGGCTTCGCCTTCGGAACAGACAGACAGACAAAAAATAAAAAAAATAGATTTTCTGCTTATGCACGATAAAAATAGTGCAATGCAGCGATTATAATGAAAATATTCGCAAATCACAGACACTACAGAGGATAGATGACTGAAAGGGTTAAAACATTATATTCTTCTGCACGCATGCAAAAAAAAACTTGTTTCGCCATATAGTCCAAGTAAGGACGGAGGTGATCTGACTATCTACGTTGATTATACAAGTAATTACGGGAAAATATTTGAAAGATTTATATCGACCTTTAAATTCGCTAATTAATTATTTAGGCGTTAAATTCGCGGATTATAAAGAAGTCGCGATTAATTAACGTCAAAAAAAGTTTAATAATAAGACAGAAAAACTTACTTAAAGGCGACAGTAATTTTTGTAGCTGTTGCGCAGTTTTGGATTAAAACAAAACAGAAAAAACCAAAAAAAAAAACGACGCTTCGTGCGGTAATTAATATAACTCAACCAGCGGACCGAATAAAAATATCGAAAATATGAGCGCGATCGATGCAATACGATCAAGGATATAACAACAATTATTGGAACATGTGAAACAGTATAAATATTTAGGAGGTCTGATTAATAATGAAGAAATAATTAGCGAAATAACAACGACCAGATTGACGTTTGGAAATCCAGAAAAAGTTCTGAAAAACAGAAGGATAGAAACAATGTATATATATATATATATATATATATATATATATATATATATATATATATATATATATATATGTTGATGTATTGGAGAGTAGTGATTTATGAATTTAACAAAACAAAATAAAATTGAAGATAATCACTAAAAAATTTTTTTATTACACGAATACGAAGCTTTTAGACTATCAAGTCATTTTCAAGCTTTTGTTGTAATAAAAAATTTTTTTAGTGATTATCTTCAATTTTATTTTGTTTTGTTAAATACTATATATGTTATATATATATTATATATATATATATAAAAAATCAATTGAAAATTAGTTAAATCACTAATATTTATTTTCTTATAGAAAACACAAAGCTTTTCGGCATTTACGCCATTATCAAGTGAAACATTTTTAAAAAATCCTAATTTTAAAAATATAAATTAAATGTAATTACTTAAAAATATTTGATATTTTCACAATCACCATAAAATATTTTTAAGTAATTACATTTAATTTATATTTTTAAAATTATGATTTTTTAAAAATGTTTCACTTGATAATGGCGTAAATGCCGAAAAGCTTTGTGTTTTCTATAAGAAAATAAATATTAGTGATTTAACTAATTTTCAAATGATTCTTTATAAGAAATCAATACATTCCACATTATATAAAAAATTAAAATATATTATATATATTATATATATATATATATCGCTTGTGAAATCCGAGAAGAAGAACTTCAGCAACACGGGGTGAAATTCCAGGAACAAATGCAGAAATTAAGTATTTCGTTGAATTATTTAAATCAGCCGGACGACGTCATATATACATGCGTAACCTACCGAACGGGAAATTCCACCTTTACGACGACGACGACGACGATGATATTAAATTAAAAGCTAATACGAATTAAAATGGTATTAAATGGAGAAGATTTATATTTTGAAAAAATTGGAAGCATTTGGAACATGGAAGCGTGACGAAGATCAAGCGGCTGAATAAAATATTAAATAAAACTTTTAAGCGTAAAGAAAGGAGAATTTTATAGCCATCTTTGAGCCGGATGAAATGAAGAAGAGGAAGCACAGGAAATTTTAGACAAATAATGGACAGTGTAAAAGTTAGTACTTATGACAATTTAATCTAGGCGACAGCAAATAGAGCTGGATGGAAACGAATGGTAGTACAAGGCTACCAATCAAACGACTTATGCGACTGATGAAGAGTGTATAAAAATATATGTTTTATATATATATATAATATACATATATATATATATATATATATATATAGTAATTCATCATTATATTACACGTGTTATTCTTTAATACAAATTGCTAAAATGGAAGCAACAGAGTACAATTAAATGTAGATAATAGTGAACGATTCGAGCAAACAATAAACGCTAAAATTATGGATAAGTATAAAAGCATAATCGCTATAATAGAATTAAAGGGGTATATGTATAAAGAATATATATATATGTATGTTCACCCCTTCATCCAAGTCCTCTATTTTCCCGTTCTAGCTCTTGATGTTCGCTTCTTTCTTGATTGTGTCCATCAATGTCTTCCTTTCCCTGCAAATAGGTATTTTTCCCTCTATAATATCTTTCAATACCCCATCATGTCTTAACATTATCCATTTCATTTTTGTTTTTCTAATAGTTTTCAAGCGTGACCTTTCCTCTTGTACTCGATTAAAAATTTCATTCGGAATTTTATCAGTCCATGAATTTTTTTTAGCAGCACGTTTCAAAAGCATCGACTTTCTGAAAGTCTCTTTTGTTTAAATTCCGCGTCTCTGCCGCGTAGAGTGATACTGTTTATATTGTTCCTATTTCTTGTCTTTTTAACCATTGAAATTCTTTGCCGGATCATCTCTTCGCTACAATACAGGTTTTTCTATTATTATACGTCCTAAATATTTGAGTTGTTTCGGTATGAGTACTTATGGAGAAAGTCGTTAAGAATAAAATCTCTCATGTAAAGCACGTGAGCAGCTTCGTGCATGCTGTCAATTCTAGCATAGCGAGGTGCATTGAAAATACCTACGAAGCTACTATATGAGTTGAAATTTCTTAAAAAGGTAGCTATCAATGTCTAATTCCAGACGAGGCAAACGTAACAAAAAGTTCTGACTATAATTGCCGTATATTATGTAACTGTTATTTGAAATTAATTTAAATTAATCGATTCAGCGTAAACACAGATCATTTAATTCGTACGAGTTGATTTTAAAAAATAGGATAGAAGTCCCAGTGTATCCGATAGCTTTATCTGTAGTTGTCAAGTAGGAGCCCCTCGTAATAAATAAATAAATATTACACACATATATTTATATATATATATATATATATATATATATATATATATATATATATACAATGGCTAAAGCAGTAAGAAGACGAACGGATGTCTCGTGGATAGATTTTAGACGGTTGAGGAAGGTGTTGAAGAATAACGGACTAAAAAAAAGAAAGCGTACGAACAGTCCGTCCTTTCGCTGTGTACATATGGAGCGAAAACATGGAGCCTGGCGAAATATATAGTTAAGAAACTAGCCGTTAGTCAGCTTTTGAAAGTGTTGGGAATTTCAGACAGGAAAGCCAATGCATGGATAAGACAGCAGACTAAACTGTCGGATGCGGTAGAAGGTTCAGCTGAAATAGAGAACTGGGTAGTTCATGTGGCAAGAATAAATCATGACGGGTGAACGAAACGAATAAATAACTGTTGAGGGAAGGAGTCATCGGTCGGCCGAAAACAAAATGACGGGATGATATAAAAAGGTCAGTCGGTATAAAGTGAATTGAAAAGGCCGGAAATCGCCATAGGTAGAAGAAACATCCAGCAGTATATAAGCATCTCGTGATATATATGCACATATTGAATGTATATAATATATATATGTATGTATATACTCGTATGAATGGATGTATCGTACGTTTCCACGACTGCGCAAATTGAGATCGCGAGTGTATAACTAACTGGCAAAAATTTGTAGTCTGTCCATTATAGACGCAAAGACTACCGTAGTAAAATCTTAAAAGAAAAACGGCTAATAAAACCGCTGAATAAGGAAAATAAAATCGAAAATAAAGAGTCAAACGTCTGATATTTAATATAGTGCTTAAGGTACCGAAAGTAATTGTTAAAACCAAACTGAACAGTTGGAAACGATTCATCAGTGAGTCTAGTGCTTGGGGTAAACCTTATAAATATATTATGGAAAAATGTAAAAGATTCAGTATACCTGAAATTAAATACGAAAACAAAACCGTTTCTGACGATCATGAAAAGTGTAAAATTTTCTTGGACTACTTCTTCCCTACTAAAAAAAGATATTGATTTAAAATTAATGAATACTGGAAAATTTTCTGAAAGTCGCCGATAGAGAAGCAGTTACGAATATTATCAAATCTCTTAATAATAGGAAAGCATCAGCCAGTGATAAGATTTCAAATAAAGTTGTTAAACTCGTAAATATAAATTTTCCTAATTTACTTGTCTCTATTTTTAATAAACGTCTTAAAGCTGAACTCTTCCTCGTCTGCTTGGAAAATTGCAGATGTAAAGCTGGTACAAAAACCGTACAAAAATAAGATGGAACTCCTTCGGAAAAATTTATGGAAAAATTTATGAAAAAATAATTAATGCGTACTTATTACATGAAGTTGATGAAAAACAAATCCTGCATGAAAATCAAGTTTGGTTTTAGAAAAGACCATTCTGCTGAAGGTGCAGTTTATAAGTTAGTAACAGCGATACGTAAAACATTAGCAAGCGGATCCTCTGCTTTTGTCATCACTTTTGATATTAAAGGAGCTTTTGAATTGCTTTCTTTAATGACGTCTACACACTCGGTGAATGACTATATCTGCTGTTAAATGTTATTGCATTATAAAAAAGTCGTAGCTTTCTAAAGTTGCATATATCCCTAAACACGGGATCGATACAAGTGCAGCTCCTGAGGAGGTTTGTACTTCGATCATCTATATAGTTGCCTACATGTATTGAAATATACTGATAATTTACGTATTTTTGAAAACGATCAAACGTTAACGGAAGCATGAAATGTAAATCGAGACTAACTTACCTAGAGATACGATGTAAAATCAGGAGGAGTATAAAGGAACGAACTTTGCAAATATACATCTCGGTACTTGCTCTTGTAAAAAAAGAGATTTTTTATTTAATTTGAATATTTATATCGATTTTAATTTCGTACCTATGCACCAAAGTGGACATTAAAAGAATTTGAAGATTAAATTGAGAGTAAAAAGCGGAATGTTTCAAGCGGTTATTCTTAATGTTTAGAACTTTCTTGTTTTTATTCTGTCTAATGAAAAGTTAACTAGTACGTAATTCATCTCGTTTAATTGTCTAAATTTCGCACTGATAATAAAGTATTATTATTATTTTCTTTACACACACACACATATATATATATATATATATATAAAATACATATACATATTAGCTGCGTATGCATTTCAAGAACTTGGGATGAAAGGTCTTTCGCATTGTTCTGTATATTATTTTCCTTTTTATTAATAGAGTTCAATCGTTTTTCAATCGATCCGTTTGTCCGCTTTAGAAACGCTTCATCCGGTTATCTGAATTCGCATTTACTTAAATATTCGTCCATTCCGTGGGACCAACTACGCTACGAAAAACAAAATAAACAACTACTTTCAGCTTCGAAAGAAGAACTAAACCTTCAGCGAATTGTTTTTTTTTTTTTTTTTTTGTCGAAGATCGCGAATTTTTAACCTTTTTAGGACATATCTGGAATAAGTCGGGGATCAAATCCAGAGGTCGCCAATCTCGTCTTCGCAGGTTTGGTATTTCGACAATCGAAGAAGGTGCCGAAGTAAATATACACCGTTTGACGTGTCTATATAGTATATAGACGCGCGATTTTGTATTATCGACGATATGAGCGTCTAGCAGACGTTTGGAAACCTGGAAACCAGTTATAGCCGGTCTGAAAGCGACCGATAATCTATAAATCATTTGAAATACTCGGAAAATCCATTAATAAAAAAATCGGACCGACCGAACGACTACAAGAAAAAAAATTAGACAGTCGAAGGAAACTACTACGTTTGTATGCGGACGAGCCGGTGGAAATTATGGACAAAGTGCACGCACACAGCGAGATAACGAGTGTGATTCGATTCTTCGTAAAGATGATTGGGGACAAATGGGCACTTAGAAAAAAAAGGAATAAGTCAACCGGGTACTTGTCTTCCGCGAAGAATGAAGCTAAGTAGCCGGCTTTGTAAACGACGACGATCGTCACAGGCATCATTGTTAATTTCTTCGCGCGGACAGAGGGGAATTCAGAGACTTTCTTTAATATGGACGTTCGGACTAGAGTATGTTATATAGACACGCCGCGGAATGTCCTTTATACTATACGTATATATATATATATATATTGTTCATATATAAATATACATTATAGAGGACGGCTCAATGAACGATTCGGAATACACTCTCTGTGTAGGTAGCAGCGGCTTTTTAAAAAGGATTCACCTTGGAAGTGCGTAAAATTTATGTGACAGTATCTGGCCGACTAGTTTTTGCTACCGGTGTTCGATAGAGTTTGTGTTTTTCATCGACTGCCGTCAGATTTATTAGAATTCCGGTTTAGTATACCCTCCATTTGTAGACTTCCTCCAGCCCGTTCTTTGATTTAATTTCGAGTTAATTTTTAAAATTTTCTAAAAGCAGTTAGTCTTAAAAAAAAGTGTCATAATTACACGAGTTGAGAATGAAACGGTGATACAGTTCGAAATTTATATTTGCGATTCTGGAGAGCAGCTTTTATATATATGGAAATCAATCACGAAGAAACTAACAAAAGGCCGTAAATACAATAAAAAGAAGAAAAGCCAAGCAAGGATTAATGATAACAACGAGAGACAAGAATTTAAGTGCACCCACTGTAATGTTATATTTACCCACAGAATAGGGTTAATATCACATAGCAGGCATAAGCACAAAGATGGAATCTGAGACAGCGGATTGAATACTCGTCAATCGAGTTCACACAGAAGATATATATATATATATACTTGATTATAAACAATTTAGCAATTTTATGAATAACGTATTGCATAGTACAGGACTCGTTAGGCTAGCTTTAACAACCTGCAAGAAAAACAAAGAATATGCACGCATATCAGGCGCCTATCCATATATAGGTATATGTATATAGATAAAAATAGTTCAAATAAACGTTAAACATTATAAAAATAGTAAAACAAATTTAATCGATTTAAAAATATTTTTTATTAATGTAAAGCTTTTCGACAATCACGTCATTATGAAGTATATACGATAAACGTTACGTATGAATCAACTGTGTCATATTTATATAAAACTAACTTATATATTTGATATAAATTTAACTAGTCGTAGCTAATTGTTATTAAAGCAATTCGTGTATTTGTGAAATATGTATATATACATACATATACATATATATATATATATATATATATATATATATATATACTAGAAGTTACCCACGGCTTCGCCTGTGTAATTATTTTTTTAAGCTTTGTTTCGCATTGATATCATAAATAGAACAGAAATTACGATAATTTAAAGTTTTAAAAAGTAGTAAACAGCGATATCTCTGCCAAATCGTTTAAAATTTAACACTTTTTCCGGTTCGAATGTACCTTTACTACCAACACCCGCAATACAAACCACGTTTAACGGACGGATATATTTTATATATATATCGCTGTCACGATTCGCTTATTTCTATGCACTGTTGGATGTAAGCGTCCCCCTTCCTTTTCCACTGTATTCGGTCCTAAGCATAGTTCATCCATTTAACTACAACTGACTTTTGAATGTCATCTTGTCATCGAGTACACGGGCGACCACGGATTCTGTGACCTTTTCTCGGTGTCCATTGCGTTATTCTTTTGGTCCACCTATCGTCCGTCCTTTTAGCGACATGACCAGCCCAGTTCCATTTTAATTTAGCTACGCGTTGTTTGCTGCCTTATCCACGTATTGCGTTTTCGATTCAGCCTCTTAATACCCAGCATTATTCTCTCATGGGCCTTCTGCGTAACGGCCAGTTTCCTAACAACATATTTTGTCAGGCACCACGTTTCCGTGAGCACTGGGAGGATGCACTGTTCATATGCTTTCTTTTTTAAACAGTTCGGTAATATATACTCTACTAATATATAAAATTGTTATAGGAGACAGCGATATTTTCAAACTTTAAATTATTACAATTTCTGTCCTATTTGCGATATCAATGTGAAACAAAGTGTAGAACGAATTCGATAATCTAGGGTATAAGTTGTGCAACTTTCATTATTATTGCTTTAAACAGACAGATAGACAGAAAGACAGACAAAAATTTAAAAAGTATTTTCTGTCTATGTGTGATAAAAATAGCCCAATGCAGTGATTATAATCGCAAATCACATACAGACACTACTGTCATATATTATATATAAGGGACAAATGATTGGATTTTAAATTCGAGTAAGATAAAGAAAAAAATTATACATTTAATTACTACGTAACTACAAACTTAAGTTTAGAGCTGATCATATTATACATTATTAATGTCGCTTGTTTACACTTATTCATTCTATAAAATGCATTTATATATATATATATATATATATATATATATATATATATATATATATATGTATATTGCAGAGATAATATTAATATAATTATTACGTACAAAACAAAGGTCCACGTTGTAAAACAACATTGCTATTAATATAATTAATAACCTTATAATTAATTAACCGTATTGAATTACACCGGCTTTGTGTATTATATTATGTATTGGAATAACGTGAATAATAAATTACCAGGACAACACGATGCACGAAATCTTTATATATACTTTTCTAAAAGAATATATTAATTTTTTTTGTATACGTAAGATGTGTGAGGAAAAAACATGTCTGAATTAGAGCTTGTGTGTAGTTTTTTCATAGCATGTATTGCTGTTTGAATGTATGTTCATTATGTGTGGATGCTTTACTTCTATATTTGTTAGAACAGGTTGTATTGTCCGAAGTATGTGTATACCGATACCATACGGTGTATTGAGGAAAACTATCTATATGGAAGATATACTTGCTGCTCATTGTGTTACGATTTTATATAGATGGAATTGTTTGCATCGATATATATATATATATATAATATATAAATAATGATTTTACTTAATTTATATCGATCTTAATGCTGATACAAAGTATTCATACGTCCTTTCTTATATGTTCGGATGATGGTCCGAATGGAAGTATCATTATATCGCTTTATCATAGGGGTCAATGGGAGCTAATGTACACTGAGAGCATTAGTCAATCGCCTCTCACTTATTACTATCAGCTATAGCCGTCTTCCCCAAAGTCCCGTGGTTTTATATTAATCGTAAGGGAATTGTACTCATCAGTAGATTACGATTTGGACATCATTTGTTGCCTGACCGTCTTTTCCGTATGCAGCTTAGAGAAAGTCCCTTCTGTCCCCTCCATTCTGAACAGGCAGTTTGCAACCTCGATCATGTCTTTTTCGAATGCTCTGCTGTGGCGCCGTTGCGTTCGGAGCTTTTCCTTGTCTTGCTACGTTCTTCGAGTATTACACCTATCGTCCCTTCTCCATCTGGCTAATCTACAGTTATTTCCCCATATAGCGACATTTCTAGAGAAGTCAGCGGCCTTGATTAAGATGTAGATAATCCCCACAGTATCACGTTGGGTAAGCTGTAAAGGCGCCCCCATTAAAAAAAAGATGACATTTACGAATGTATTTGTATACAGTGAACCCTTCTGCGCAGTTTTGCGCATAGACGGGTTTCGGGAAATAGCTAATATTCCGTTTATATAATGTTACGCATTATCTTTGTAATATTACTTTACTTTGCGCTCAACATGGGTTTTTTTCCAAGTAAAGTTTGGTTTCATTTGATTATTATTATATTGTCGTTTCTGTACACTGGACATTGTTATATCATCCTATTTGATTAATTTCGATCCAAACCTTCATCACCTGAGACATCCTCGGACTAGTCGTTTTCCTTCCATTTTTCCTACCGTATTAGCTATTTGTATCTGATTCCCTTCAAGACGTAGTTTTAGTTTTTTTTACGATAGTTATCAATTCGCATTCTTTCTGCAAACGCTGTAGGGTATTTTTGTTACTTATACGTCCAACTCACTTTCAACAAACGCCTGTAGCCCACATTACAAACGCTCACGACTCTATTTCGTGCTGTGAGCGTCCATGTTTCCAACCTATACAACAGTGTTGCCTGGATGTTAACCTTGACTAGACGCAGATTCTACTTTAAATGTACGTCGTTAATACGTGGTGTACATTCGCATTGTTGAAAAATTTTACGCGCTATTTCTGCTGACGTTTTTCTTGATTTAGTTCCAATTCACTGTTCTCGTCTTTTGAATCTTGCAGAACTTTTTTTTTCATTTTTCGGCCGTGAACTTTGATCATTTTACTCCGGTGTTCATTCTAATATTTTCCTGAAAGTTCTGAAAGTCGTTAATTTTCTTCTGAAGTCGGCATCTTTCGTTGATATTTTCTTTTTCTGTTATTTCTGTTCGTGTTTTGTAATTTATATCAAAAAACTCAAATATCTGTTTAGTCGAAATTACTGGATACCGTTCTTTTGAAGTGCTCCTAATACATTATACACCACCTTTTAATGGTTCCTCTAATTATGTCTATTATTATAACGATAATTAATATTTATTATTATTTATTATTATCATATAAAAATATAACCAAATGTAACCTATGATTTTTAAAATAACTTAAAAAAGAACGTGTAAACAAATACGTACCGTTTAAATAGTTTTGTAAACTTTTTATTTCAAATACTAAAATTTTTTATTCAATGAAATATCACTAAGTAAATAAATTAAAACATATATATATATATATATATATATATATATATATATATATATATATATATATATATATAATAATATATACACGAACAGATAAGTATTGTTCAAATAGTTACATTCGCTTATCGCGCTAACGGTTATATATAAATTTTATTATTTCATATACACCATTACAACCAACTGCCACTATCATAATAGCAGGTGGCTAGAGCTTAATTATAGACCATAATTTTTTTTTTTTATCAGCAAAATAACACTTAGTTTTTTTTTATCTCGTTTTGGTTAAAAATAATATTTGCTACAACTACTTACTACTTTACTTCTATTAGTTTAATTATTACAATTTTATAATCGTATACGTATCCTATTTGCACTCGGAATTCTGTCGATAACGATAATTCTTTTATAGTATATATATATATATATATATATATATATATATATATATACATATATATATATATATATATATATATGTATGTATGTATATATCATTATACAGTTACTTTTTGGACACGGGTGAAGGAATTTTTACGACTCCAAAAACGGTTGTGTCGTCTTCTGAGTGTAATTTTACTAGGTGACAATTCCGATAACAATTCTACTAGTCGATTTTTGTTTTTACGTCTAGACCATAATCTAGTCCGGTATTCGTAAGTTTTAGTTTAATTCCTTGTGTGGTTTTTTTTCAGACGGATAACGTTATCCCTAAGTATTTTACGTGCGAACTTCTCCGGTTTTCTCGATATAACGGGACGAATCTAATTTTGAAGAACAGTTGTAAAGTTCCATCAATGGGAAAGTTGTTGCGATACGTCGTCTAGGCGAAAATTAGACATGGACCGGCGCTGTACGACGATTTCCGATAAGAAGTTGACATTTAGTTCCTCAGTTTCTTTACTTTCCCAACGGGTTAACGTAAGTCATTTATCGCGATCAAACGAACGGGACAGCCGAGTTGAGTGAAGGTCACCGTTTAGTGCTGCACACCAGGATAATTTTCGTTTTTAGCTAAATTCAAATTCAGATAATACTAACGGTATAAAACTTCATCAGGTATATTACCGCTACAACACGAGGCCGGTATAGCGCAGTCAGTTATAGAATATTCTAATAAAAAAAAAAAAATTAAAAATACGTGAAATTACAGACAAAAAAACAAAACACCGGTCCATAAATTAATTTAATTTAAAATTATAAAAAAAAAATTAACAGTCGATTATGTAAATCGTTCTCAATTAATCGAAACTGATTATGTCTTTAAAATAAATTTTCCGGTTTTTAGGTTTGGTTTTTATTTGATCGGTTTATTAGGTTTAATTATTTTTTTGCTCTTACAACGAACCGTTATTTCCTATTAACCGGTGTCTAAGCACCACCTAGTGGCCGGTCCAAGTTTCGTCTAATTTACAAATACCAATGAAATCTTCCTAGAAATTTAGACGGTGATTACGAGTTAACTGTTATTTTTATAATTACCTGACGAATGTAAAAAAATTAATTACCTCCAAAAAACTAATTATATCTATATATATATATATATATATATAGATGTGTAGGTTTCAAAACAATAAAAAAATAATTACTTAAATTAAGGTACCGAAATAGAATTTTCGAATACATATAAACATACGTAAAATAAATGTGGACAGATATATACGTAGACGCATACCTAAGTATATATATATATATATACATATATATATATATATATATATATATATATATATAATAATAAACAGGTATATAAATATAATTATTACAAAGATATACATAGAAACATAACACACACACACACACATCATATGCGCCTATCAGTATCTATTTTCTGCCTACGTTTGTATGTGTCCGTAATATTGTGCACAATTATATTTAAATACCTATTACATACGTATATATTTATAAGTATATATATGTGTATATGTATATGTCTGTATGTACGTATGATTATATATATTTGTGTGTTCGTTATATATATATATATAAAAAGAAGTACATATTAAATCGTACATAATTATATTTAGATATGTGTTTCATATGTATATTATGTATGTTAAAACATATATCTAATGAAGTTATGTAGGATATACGGATATTATGTGCTTCCTAAAGTCTGCATAAATCCTATGACTGTCTCTACCTCGGCGAGTTTAGGTCGCCGTAAAAACCCTACTCCGTTACCTCCTCAGTAACAAACCGCTGCTTTGCGGGTAGGATATTGATCCAAAGCCTTTCTTCCTTCTTTCTTCTTATCATCTTTTCTTCTGATTCCCTCTCATTTATTGCTCAGCATAAGCCGCATTATGTTTCTGGCAATCTTGCACTGGTTGCCACTGGATAAAAACACATGTAGTTGCTGAAATGTGGTTGCACGGTTTTGTGCTCCTGCTCCTACATTATCAATTCACGCACAACTTTCTTCATATTTCTATTCTTTCCTTTCACTTCTCTTACCTCCTTCCCTTTCTTTTATTTCCTCCTCCTATCATTATTTTTCTTATGCAGGCGACGTAACTCAGATACGAGTGTCGGTATTATTATTATTATTTTTCATTAATTAATACTTCGTTATTAAATTTGTTAAATTTACAGATATACAGTTAACTTTACCCAAGTTTTGATTAAATAGGCGTGCCACTTCTCTTTACAATGGTATGTTTTTATATACATATATACACACACACATTATATATATATACATATGTAACAACCATACTTGTGCACTCACATTTTTACGAAGTGTATCATGTTCATTTTTAATTATCCTGTTTATGAGATTAATTTTAATTCGTTTAAGTATTGTTTTTTGTAATTAGGTAACAACAAGTGTGATATATATATATATATATATTAGTTGTACGTGCGAATTTAAAATGATATATACCCGATGAATACATCAGTACTTTATAGACACGAATATCACAGAATGTCCATGTATACACTAACAGCACACGTACACGCACACACATATACACACACATATAAACAGGATCATGAGTATATGACGTTTACTAGATGCTACAAAGTAATACTATCTCTATTGTCTATAATAAAAACATTAATGATCCCGGAATTTTCGCTGGAGTATATCGAACGCAAATATTTGGAATTTATTTGGTAGCATATCCACTTTCTGAGTTAAAATTATTTTCTTTTTAATGTCTCGTGGGATCTACTAAGAGTATTAAGTTAGCTATTTCTGATGCGCCGGAAGGGGGGAAAATCTTCAAAGGATACTGATACTTTATGTAAAAATTATATTTTCGAGAGCAGCACGTGCGCCTGGCAAGTGCCGCTTTGTTCTACAATCAGGATTTTTCAGGTACCTCCATTAAATATGAATGAAATTAAATAAGACGGAGAAAGGATGAAAGAATATAATCTCTCCAAACTATCAAAAAAAATGTGTGAGTAATACGAGTTTGTATTAAATATATATACAAAAAAAAAAAAAAGAATGGTGAGGAAAATAAAAATAAATACTGACAGAGAAAGAAAAAAATTATATATGGACGATATTGTAATAATCGCCTCATCAGAACAAAAAATGGTCAGCCTCCTTGAAAAATTGGAAAGTATAAGTAAAGAACATGGATTATACATAAACAGGAAAAAGACCAAGATAATGATTATAGATGGCAACAGTCAATCACAGGATCCGCAAAGTATAGATGGCTTACAAGTGGTTGATAGATTTGTATAACGCTAATCACAAAGGACGGAAGCTCATCAGAGGAAATTAAACGGAGAATAAAGATAGCAAAAATGGCGCTATTACAATTAACGAAAATATGGAAGGGCCATGAGATAACAATACACACAAAAATACGTCTTATCAACTCGCTGGTGTTCTCTGTATTCCTATATGCATCAGAATGCTGGACAATGAAAAAGAGCGATACACAACGCATTAATGCGTTTGAAATGCACTGCTGGAGGCGAATGCTAAGGATACCATGGACTGCGAAAAAAACTAATTTGTCAATACTTCAAGAAATTAAGGTGGATCAGAGATTACAAACCGTGGTACAGAAACGAATAACATCATACACAGGACATATCGTACGACAGAATGGATTGGAAAAAATGATTATGACGGGTATGGTAGAAGGTCGTAGGAAAAGAGGCAGGCCACCAACAAGATATATAGACAGAATTAAAAGAATCGCGGGCACCGCATCAATACGAGAAATGATGGACCGGGCAGCAGATCGAACTACATGGCGGCTAAAAACGTTCGTTTATGAGGATTCATAGGGCCACGATGCTCGAAACGAGCCACCGATGATGATGATGATATAAAAAAGAAAGAAAAAAATGCAAAATTAAACAAGAATATACAATATTAAACTAAAATACATATTAAACCAACACACACACACACACATATGTATATATAATTAAACGCATAAAAGTGTAAGCAGGCACTGACAATGATTCAAAACGTTTTGAATTTATATTTTAAAAAACAGAATAATAATACTTAATTACTAAAAACAGTTGAAATCACTAAATTTATTTAATTATGCGAAGCTTTTCGGCATTTACGCCATTGTCAAGCTATATACAATTAAAATTAACTATACAAAATCATAAAATATTAATTTAAAACTAAGTTTACAATTTTACACTAAAATGAATTATAAATACTTAAAATTATCTGACAATGACAGTGGTAAACAACACCATCAATGGCGTAAATGCCGAAAAGCTTCGCATAATTAAATAAATTTAGTGATTTCAACTGTTTTTAGTAATTAAGTATAAATAAAATCACTACATTCCGCAATCTAAACTTATAGAATAATAATAATCTATAACATAAAAATGAATCTCTAAATCTGTTGGTAAGCGCATAACTCAAGAACGAGCTCACCTATCCAAACCAAATGTTTAGGCTTTGTTCGGACTATTTAGTAGATGGTTCATGTGAAGTTTGCAGAAAATCGGTCGATCACATTTTTTGTAACAAATTATATAGCTAATTTGTTTTCGACTATAAATCGCTTATGTTTAGAGATACGAAAAAATTGTTATTACCTAAGTCGATCGTCGTAAAAGAACCGATTAAACCAAGTCATCGTCAAAATTTAAAAAAAAAATTCAGAGGGGTTATGGGGGGGTGACTCATTAAAATTTCGATTTTAGAAAAATTTCGATTGAATCGATATGTATATGATAGATATTAAAATGACGAATTCAAAACAGAAAACCGTTTTTCGTTATGATCGATAGGTCTCGAGCTACGAATTTTCGAAAATCGATGACCTGCCACCTTTGGCAAGGCATAGCGAGCTACGTAAATATTTTTAAACGATTCCGTTTCTCGAAATAGTCGTTACTATATAATATCTATAGGATAAAGCGAAAAAACTACGAAAAAAAATTTCAAGCCGAACCCAAAAATTTGAAGGACACACTTCGATTTTTTCAAAATTTCGATTTTTTCGCAATAATTCGTGAACGATTCGAAATTCGAAAAAATTGTTTACAAGAAAGTTATTTGTCATTAAAATACGCGTCTAACGATGGTATTGCAGTATTCTTATATCGAATACTCGCCGAGAAAATTGGGCTTGAAGGGTTTTCGGGGTTTGGACCCTTTTTGAGGCCCCTATGATAGATTGGCGGTTCGAGTTGAGCTTAAAAGAAAGTAGACGTCGAGATTTATAATTTATGTTATGTGGTAAATGTTTTAAAAATTAACCGGTAACGAGAAATCGCGAGTTGAATATTTCATTTTCGATTTTTTAAAATTCTGCCGGCGATTTTTAATCGGCCGATTCTACAATGCATTTAAGTTGAATAAATCTACAAAAATTAAAAAGTATCGACATATCATTTAAATTTCGTTATAAATTTGTTTTTTAATTTTTTGTACAGTTTCTAATTCTCCATCGGTGTTTGTGCTTTATTTAATTCAACTAATAAATTTATACATTTATTGATTGTGAGGCGATACGAAGTTCGCCGGGTCAGCTAGTAATAAATAAAATAGAATAAACCCCTACTTAATAATAAAAGCTAAAAAAATATAACTAAATAGTACTATAAAAAGATAAGTTTTGATTGTCGAAGTGGAACTGTTTTATAATTGTATTATTGCAGATAATGTTGACGTATTGGAGAGTAGTGATTTTTATGAATTAACGAAACAAAATAAAATCGAAGTTAATCGCTAAAAAATTGTTTATTAATTAAACGCGAAGATTTTCGACGATAAAGTCATTTTCAAGCGTGACTTTATAGTCGAAAATCTTCGCGTTTAATTAATAAAAATTTTTCAGTGATTAACTTCGATTTGATTTTGTTTTGTTAATTGCAGATAATGCTTATTATTAATATACTTTTTTTTTGATTAGACATAATATTCGTGTTATAACTATAAATTTTTTTAATCTTTCATGCCATGTACTGCTACAAAGGCTAAAAGCACGGAGTCTATTATTCCGTTATTATAGGTGTGAAGATAATTTAGCGCGAACCATGAAAGTTATAAGAGTATTTTCATTTTTAGCCAAAAGTATTTTATTAGAAAACTGTGTAATGAAGAGCGAACAGAGTTATACAGAGAACAGTGGAGTATGATATGAGCTATAGTGATTTGAAAATTACAGGATGAACAAGTAGGAGGATCGGTTTTGGATAGGGTATAAGAATGAGTCAAACGAGTGTGACCTGTGCGGACATGGAACAGCATCACTTCATCCTGTCTTGTGTGATGAACACGTTGAATAGCCCAGATGTGCCATTATGTTGAGGTAAGCCGGAAAATCTGACTGTTGTTTATTCCTTAAATTTATGGAACACGCAGCGACGCATATCGGAACATGTTGCTGGAAGTAATTCTGCAGGATACATGAATGTATTGATATTGAAAATTATAATTATTTTAGTCGCTATTATTTGTAACTGTGCAATTTTATAAAATTATCACGATACGTTTATGTCGATTCGCTGATGGATGTGTAAGCGTTCCCCTTTTCTTATCTATGGCAGCCTTTTTTCATGCACCTTACACCAGTTGCCTTTTTTTTTATCTCTTGCTCAGGCTTCTATATCTTTTTCTTGGCAGCGTTTCCATTATTCGTTCTATCCACCTATTATCATTTTTTCCTGACACATGGCCGGTTCCATTGTATATGTATATATATATATATATATATATATATTATATATATATATATATATATATATTGGAGGAGGGGGTGTAGTAAATTAAGAAAGACTTACGTATTATAGAAAATCAACCCATAAGTCAAACCTTTTGGTCATTGAAGGAAAAAAACTCACGCTACTTACTTCAAAATAATATACACACACACACACATCGTAGGACTTGCGGAGAAAGATTAATTGCTTTGAAACGCACAATGTACGTGTGTTCGTGTTGATTACAAAAAAGCTTTTGATAGGGTCGATTGGAGCTAAATGTTTATTTTAATGGGGAAGATAATAGTATGAGCTAATTAACATAATCAAAATTATATACATAAATCAAATAGCCGTTGTTATGTGGAAAAATAAATATGCGCAACCAGTAATTATCACAAAAGGAGCCACCCGCTTTCATACTGTTCAACATATGCTCGGAAATGATTGTCAAAGCTCTACAAACAGACAACAAGGAGTCTATTAGCGGTCGAAAGTTCAAAATCATCAAATTTGCATACGACTAGTCAGTGATGGCTATAAGACTTGGAGGTTTGGAAAAAATGTTAACAAGGCTACAGCATACCGTGAAGAAATATGAAACGAGCATTGATATGGAACGTACCAAAATCATGTGCATCAGTAAAGAACCAGCAAAGGTTAACATAAGTAAGCATTATCTCTAATAATACAATTATAAAATAGATCCACTTCGACAATCAAAACCTATCTTTTTATAGTACTATTTAGTCGTTATTATTTTTTTGTCTTTTATTATTAAGTAGAGGTTTATTCTATTTTATTTATTATTATGAAAGTGAAAGCTTCTGAACCGGTAAAAGTGTAAAAATATTTGATACAGTAGATTACAGAGGATGTATTCATAAGGAAATAACAGTCAGAATTGCAATGGCAAAAACAGCATTCAATGCTTAAATGTACGGAAAGGAATATTAACAACTGTGTATGGTCAGGAGTCTTGTACGGGGCAAAAATCTAGACTATGTCCGTAAAAGATAAACAAAATTTAGAAATTTGGTATTAGCGTTGCCTGCTGAAAATCTCATGGACTGACAAAGTGTCAAAACAATGTATTTTCGATCTAGTCCAAGAGCGACGTTCTATCCTACGAAGCGTAAGAAAAATGAGTTTAGAATGTATCGGACATGTATTAATACAAATGCTAGCCGATGCAGTGGAAGGTAAAATAGCGGCGATAAGATATAAAAGCATACCAAGACTAATGAACATGGTAAAACAAAAAGTAAGATTACTCACGTATGTCCAACTAAAGAGGAGCCCGCCTGAACAATGGAAGACGGATGTAGTGATGTCGAACCGGTCCTAAGGCTGAACAACCTTCCAGTACAAGATTATATATATATATATATATATATATATATATATATATATATATATATATATATATATATGTATATATCGAAAATAAAATCACGACATTCGGATTAGATAGTGGAATAAAAAGTATATCTATAGATATATAGATATATTTCAATCAATATCATGTAGTTGAATATTTGCTGGTATCGTTCGGATCTCTAAGCGTTTTGATGTTTTTAAACATTGGCGCTTCTACTCCAAATTTATCGCGAATTCATTTATATATGAGAGTTAAATATTCCCTACAACTTTAGATATATTTAAGTTTTAATTATAATTACTTCGTATTCGTGTTTTTTTTTTATTTGAAATTTTCAATTAATTATAAAGATTTAAAAAAAAACTCGTTATTATACACCCGTGTATATTTACATAAATTTACTATTATTCAACTTTAACGTAGTCTCGTATATTTACATAAATTGACTATTATTAGACTTTGTTAACAGGTTTTAAGTCCTTGCAGCGGACTGCCGATTTCTTTGGCGTTTTCTCTCTATAATTAAATAAATGAAACGCTTTCGGAATAATTTTACGATATAATATAAAACATTTTATGGACTTTTAATTTTGGCCATCGATTTATGAATATGTATAAATTAATTATATATTTTGTACCCCGTTTTTATATATATATATCCGTCATATCTAATAGTCGTCGGAATAGCCGAGTGGCTACACGGACTTCTATACGGAAGGTACCGAGTTCGAATACGATCGACGATGCAAAAATACCATCATTAGAAAATAAAAATATAAATATTCCGAATATTTTCGTGTTGAAGGCAATTGCAAACTACCACGCACAACACCGTACGCGCTCTAGTATACACTACAAAAACACACGAGGCTGCATTGTTTACATTCAGTTCTCGCGGGTGTGTGTATGTGTTCGCGTAAATTGCTCACCATAAATGATTTAGATGATGATATATATATATATTACCGGGGCTGGGGATATTATAATTTGCCCCCCTGCCACGAATTTTATTACTTTAACCTCTCCTTTCTCATCGCGCTTTCTTACTGTTAAGCCTGTTATGGCATTAACAGAACTTTCTGTTCGGTTTTAAGCCTTTGGATACCCTATCCGCGAAACAGCGGTTTTCTACTGACATAACAGGTGAGACATACTTATATACTTGGCCGAGGATTAGTGATGCAGTTTTATAGAAACTGAGTTTTATAGATCGTATATTTACTATCCCGTCATTACTGGCATCGTCTGTCTGAGACTTTTTCCAATAGCCGCTGCTCTTAGTGAACGAATATGCTTATTTAACCGACGTCTTAGCTAACCCGCATTCCGTCCGTTTGAGTTTCGGTCCGATTTTAGCCCTAGGTTTTAAATATATAACATCCAGGAGGTGTTTCTTCCTCGTCCAGGCGCGCAATTTTTTTTTTTTCAATTTTAGTTCTCATTCGCACACTATTAACTAAATTGTCGGATTTGCGAGTATATCGGACGAGTGTTGATCGATTTAATGTAGTTTGGGTAATTTATTAAACTATTCGAAGCGAATAGAATCCTAATTTAAAATATTTATTTATTTATATATTGAATGTAATTTATTCTGAGGCGGTCATATTAAAAGAGCCACGTAATTAAGGAATGTTGAAAATAGATAAAAAATTATTACGTTCGCGACTAGACTCGACTCGGTTACCACCGAGACGGAATTCGTCTTAACTTCAAGATGGATTGGTTCGTTTTTCTAGTCTACCGACTAGCGATTTTCATCTGGAAGTTTATTTATACCGGTTGTCAATCGCGATTGAAATTCTTCAATCTTCTCTTCTGTACGTAACGTACGACCTATCACTCATCATTAGAAAGGTTAACACGATGTAATTGTAGTCGTCGCTCAATATCATCATCTATGTTAGTATTAGTAACTAATATTTACTATCCAAGTAAGTAATGATTGCGAAAATTTCTGTTCTACATCGTCGGATGACCGTAAGGTTTGCTCGTACACACACACACACACACACATATATACATATATCTATATAATATATGAACGAATTCAAACGCACGAGCGGAATAAAACAACGTCGCTACCTGCCATTAGAAGTCCGCTCTTGACGTTGATTGATGGATTCGGTAAATTCCGACTCATTCGTTTGATACCGTTTGGAAGAGCTTTGTTTTTATATTTATTATACGTGTATACGCACATATGTATATATATATATGTATAATTTTTTATTCAGCTCGGTTTTGCATTTTATCTGTCTTCGGTTGCCGCTTCATTTCCAAGTCGTACTTTTTCGTCTACACATCCTATCGCGTGTTCTTGTCGTCAGCAGACTAAGAAGCAACTGGTAGTAATCAATGTGTCAAGGCGAAGATAGATCAATGTCTACACTGTCGTTCCTTAGACATTTCTTCCAATCTAGTTTCGTTTAGTATAGATAAATTACGCGTACGAATGCTCCTCTAGACAACTCCAATATTCTTAGCTTTTTATATATATATATTTTTTTTTTTAACTACTCCATCTTGTTATTTATTTTCTCTTCTTTGCTCGGAGTATGAGACGCGAGTCGCGTAATTCGCTAAATTATTTCGCTACCGAAAGCCAGTGAGATAGAGAGAAAGATGTATTCGTTTCTTTGTCTTACACCACATTTCCACTAGGTTCTTTTCTTATTTACAGATGTATGCGTCGGTATATATATATATATATATATATATATATATATATATATATATATATATATATATATACATATATATATAATATACATATTGATTTCACGGTGTACGGGTAATAATTTAGAGATACAATCTGAATTCAAATCCTTTCAGGGATGAGGAGTTTAATGGCGAAAAGTTAACTGCATATAGTTCGCTATAAGTATTAGCTGTTTAAAATAAAACAATTGTGAACTGCAGATCTTGATAAATTCTTCGTATCGTACTTAACCGGTAGAACATTTGTTGTTAGAATAAATCGATAATTGAGTTCTTTACCCGAGAACACAAAGTTTTAGCTTCAGTGCCACAAAGTAGTTTGCTCGAGGTACAATATTATATAACATCCATACTGCGGATATACCTATATCGAATTAAAACAATTCGTTGCTGATATAGCTATACTGGTTGTTAATTCAACTCGAGGATATACTAGTACGACTGTTCAAAATCACGTAGATCGAATTGTAAAGCGGACACATAAATTGCGTATAACGTTTAATCCATCCAAATGCCAAAACATAACACCTTTTTGCCGACGGACGAGTAACATGTCCTCCGATATGCATCCGTGGCAATGAAATTCAATAAACAATATAAGATATCTCGGAATGCACATTGACCGACGGTTAATATGACCGTTTCACATGTGGCTTAAATAATTTCGCGAACCGGATCGCTGTATCTTTTTCTAAGAAGGAAATCTGCTTTAAAAAAAAAAATAATTTATTTAACTATAATAAGCTCTCATCTGGAAATACGGAATCGAATTATATGGAAGTGCGTTTAAATGCGATTTATTCAGAATACAGCGATAATCATCGAAAATACTTCGTATCGTCGCATCTGCACCTAATATGTATCTAACTTAATCCTCCGTAATATCCTAAACATTTACTATACCTAAAAATCCTACACGACGATTAAAAAAAATGAGCAGATGGTGCAGGCATGCTGTTCCAATAACTTGAAAATGAAATAGTTCAAATCGCAAGAGTAAACGATTTTAAATGATTCGGAATTAAAAGTCGACTAATAAACTTATAGTAATCAAATAACTCAGTAAGTCGCTGAGAATCTAATTGTCTCACTGCAGAGACGTTAGATTAATCGCATTTTTTATTACTTTATTCATCACGATTATTCATGGTGATTTGGTGGCGGTACAATCAAAAAAAAAGGTAAGATATGAAAACTATCCTCTGTAAGTAGACGGTCCTCTAAAAATAATTTGCTAATTGACCAGGATGTTCTTAATGGACTTAAAAACATATGTACAATAAAATGTATTTAAATAATATTTTTTTTTTATTTATCGTTCATTTGTTCATCGATCGTTTAGTCGCTATAACTTAAATACCGCGACCTGTATCGAAATATAGAAAGAAAGAAAGAAAGAAAAATGTATTTTATCAAATTACAACGTGTACACACAAATATTTACATAGTAGAGTTCCGGCATGAGCCTAGACCGCAGTATTAAAATTAAAAATAACAACACTATAGTTTAAACGTAAGTATGATAAGCGGGGGGGAATTATAAAACCCGCAAACAAATAAAAAAAAAATTACATATATATATACATAAATATACATACAAATATATACGTACATGAACACACATATACACATATAACTTAAAACGATACAAAGGTAAAAATTGTAACAACACACTTAAAAGTTAAAACAAAACAAAAATTAAAAAAAAATTAAAAATAAAAAAAATAAATAAATAAAAATTATATATATATATATATATATATATATATATATATATATATATATATATATACATATACAGCGGAGAAAAGAAAAAATACAAAACAAAATAAACTCTTTTCGAAGCGCATGAAAGATAAAGCGTACAGAGGTATAAATAAGTGTTAAAATAACTTAACTATATAATTACGAATAATAACGATTGAACATATTACAAATATACTAATTTACAACAAATTATGTTTAATACGACGATGTTTGTATATACATGAACATAAGTTGCCTGGAATCATAGTTGCCAATAGTCGTTATTAGTTCATTGCTATGTACACTGCAGTTTTGAAAAAATTTGTTCGCTAATTTAAATATATGTTCTTTAATATATGGAATATTTAACATGTGGTGCATATCTCATATTCTCGTATAACGAGATGCATTTAAAATGCATCTTAAACATTGATTTTGTACAAGTTGCAGTTTCTTAAAATTAGAATTGGATACAGAGCACCAAACCGGACAAGAATAAGTCATTGTTGGACGGATAATAGTTTTATATAAAATTAACTTATTATCAATATTCGGGTGAGATTTACCTTTAAAAAGCGGATAAATTGAACATATAGTTTTATTCGCTTTTGTAATAGCAGCATTAATGTGTTTAGTAAATGTCAATTTTTTATCGAAAATTACGCCTAAGTAACGAACATGATCAGACCACTCGATAAGATCGCCATTAATATTAATTTTCTCCGGTAACAAAGGTCGTCTGCGAGTAAAAAGTATCGATTCTGTTTTTAAAGGATTGATGACAATTTTCCATTTAGTGAAATATTTCAAAACTCGTGAAGATCCTTGTTGTAATCTATTACTAATTGCGCGTGGTATAAAGGAACTACAGAATAAAGCTGTATCATCAGCATAAAGAGCAACTTCGATGTTGTTTAATTTTGGGAAAATCGTAAAAATAAAGCGAAAATAGAAACGGTCCTAAGACGCTACCTTGAGGTACACCAGGTAGACAAGTCTTGCTGGAAGAACGCGCTTCATTAATTTCAACATAAAATATCCTGTTACTTAGGTAGATTTGTACAAGTTTAACCAAATACGATGGAAAATTACAATAATTTTGTATATAATGCCATTGTGCCAAGTAGTATCGAATGCTTTAACGATGTCAAACATAACCAATCCAGTGTGCTTATTACAGTTGAAATTATCTGTAACGTGTTCTGCGATTCTCGCAATTTGATGAGTAGTAGAATGAGCTGACCTGAAGCCAAATTGTACTTTAGGAATAATATCGTGGCAAATAGCGTACTCATTTAGCCTCTTTAAAATTATTTTTTCACACAATTTATTTAGATTACTGAGTAAAGTAGTAGGTCGTATATTGTTGATGTTAGAAGAATCTTTCCCAGGTTTTGGAAGCGCTATAATTTTACCAATTTTCCAAGTACCTGGATTCTGAAGCCACTGATCTATTTGTACCTAAAAATTTGCATACTAATTTGTCGCTAACTTCGGCACCGCATTACATTGTTACCATTATTAAATTTAAAAATGATGCGAGAAAAATTTATATAAATAACCGCTACACTCATCGCCGTGGCAATATTAAGAAATTTCTTAAAATAGATTAGTACGAGCGATGTTAAAATACCACAATTAAGTTTAATAAGTTTCTAACTACACTAAATACTAAAAACAACAGTCTGTGGAAAGTGTGCAAATACTATCATAAACCACACGAAGCTTTTCCTCCACTTTATGACACCGTTATAAATAATTATGCTTACAAAGACTTTGATAAGGTAGAATTACTTGCTAACCATTATTTTAAAGTGCATGCCCAGAACGCGCTCATGGGGACTAGTTATCATTCTAAGAAAGTTTACAACCTGTAAGTTTATAAAGTATAATCAAATTTCATCTGGTATTAATTATATAAAACCTAGGGAGGTTCATGCTTGTATAAAACTGTTAAAAAATAAAACTTCAGTAGGTAACGAAATATAGAAACTGACTAGAAATAAATGCCACAATGTCGTATTGTCAACTAGTCGAAGAACTTCCACGCGGATTTCAATCTTAGACGGTAATATCGAAAGAGATCTTGAATAGACTTCGTTTCGAACGTTATATAGGAGTAACTTACTAACACGTGTAAATGGTAAACCTACGCGATTGCGGAAATTTCCGAAAAACGAATCGGCTGTCTCTTTGCTCCGAAAGTTTGAATAAGGGGTACAATACACGAGCTAAACCTTTGTTTATAGTCACCGCTTAATAGATAATGTAGGGAATGTGGATGAAAAACAGCGAACGATATCGGTTTATTAAAAAATATTCGTCTATTATAATTAAATTTAGGACAATTAAAGAGAAGGTGGCTTATATATTCTCCGGGAAACTTCTGGAAATATAGTACATTGTACCTGATTATCTCCGTTTGAAAAATTGAATTCTATACGAGAATTGCGTAATCTATAAATTATGGAAACAAATCTCGCTAAATTGAAAAAGGTGGTTAGATATTGGGATACGAGCGCAACCGTTCTTAAATTACGCGATCGAGAACAACATTCTAAGTGATAATATAAATAATGAAATATATAATTAAACAATGTCCTAAACTAACTTGAGCTCACTCCATATACATTCATAAATACATTTTACCTCTCATGATATAATGAACATATATATATATATATATATATATATATATATATATATATATATATATATATGTATGTAAAATGGTTGCACTGCTTCCATTTTATCATTTTATTTAAAATTACGGAAAACTGTAAAAAGCGAAACAAGAAAAACCATTAGTAAATAAATTTATTTTATTTGTTATTTCATCATTTTAGATTTTTTGATTTAAATTACGAACTAATTCGAAATCGATTTTAATTTTTAGGTAAATTTACGAATTGTTAAAATAATATTATTTCTTTATTTTAATTGTATTATATTGTATTATTCATAAATGAATAAATTACATTTTAGTTAAAATCGATTAGAAATTAATTAATTCATGAAACGTTTTATATATACATATACATACATATATATTTATCTGCATCTACTTTTTTAAAATATACACAATCACTATCGAAAGCGATAATACGCGATAAAAAAGGCAAATAACAATAAGCGATTAGTTCGTCAGTTGTGATAATATATATATATATATATATATATATATATATATATATATATATATATATATATATCATCATCATTTAGTCGTAATTCCACGTAGGAGTATCGTGATCAAGGTAACAGTTTCATTATTTTCTGCCTCCATCCTGGACGATCTTCGGCATCATCATTTTGAAAATGACATTCGAGCTGCAGCAGTCACTGCATCTGTCCATTTAATTGGTACTCTGCCTTTTGGCCGCACACCATTCATTCTTCCGATAACTATTGTTCTTTCGATTCCGTCATGTTTTCGTATGATGTGACCAAATATATATATATATATATATATATATATATATGTATGTATGTATGTATGTATGTATGTATATATAAATTTTTTGTCCAGCTCGAACAATCCGGGAAAATAAAAGCTATTTAATTATTAAATTAAATAATAAGGGACTGAGTAGGATAAACAATTTGAGCAATTCGACCACTTCCTTTATAATACACATAGAGTGTTACCTGTGGAAACACACACTGCCTTATTATTCTGAAAATAAAATAGTATGTTGCAAACATGCTTTCCTACATACTTTGAATTAAGGAAAAATACATCGCTGGTTTCAATTTTTTATTTAAATTTTTTTTTTCGTATAAATCAACTACATAATATGGACCTGGAAAATGCGCTATAATACTTTTGTAATACCAAAGTTAAATCTTTAGATTCGCTTAAAATTATATAAATATTTTCCTTCGCCAAAGTTTATAGTTTACTTAATCAATTTTTAGTTTCTGAGGTACACTGTTCAGTTATATGTATTTTGGACTCTTACTGTATAACTCGCCTGCGTTCTGATGCGAGTTTTATTGAAAAATCGAATTTCGCTTTGATTATTTCTTTCAACTTAGTTATATCCCTACTATATAACAAATTTAAACCGTTTCAACATTTTCAACCTGTATAACTCGTACAAAGTTACTTAATGATCACTTTTTTTTTATTATTATTAAAAGCTCGGGGGGGATCTTCTAAAGGCACTGATATATTTTGTATATAAATTATATTTTTTTGGGGGAGTAGCACGTGCACTTGGCAAGTACTGCTGAATTCCCCCAAAAAAACCCTCCTTCAAGTAAAAAAACTTTAAGTCCGGTTTCCAAAATTAGGAAACAAAAATAATGTAAATGGGGGGGGGGCAGGATGTTAAAATACTTAGTCATATCCCCATTTAATATTGAAAGGAGTCGATCATTTATCGCCGAATAAAGCTTTAAAGATAGACCTTTGTAAGCGTTCGATAGATTTTACTTAGCTAACCCACTCCACTGCCCACTGGACTACGCTGTAGGCAAGAATTGAATGTTAAGTATAAACGCTTCGTAATGTTCGATCGAGGATAATTGTTTTAAACGATAAAATAATTAATTCATTTGACCTAATTTTTTTTTAAATACTCAAATTTAACTTATTATCTAGTAAAAAACGAAAAATATTTAATTTCAGTAACCTTCGTTATTGCTTTAATTACTTAGATTTATTTACAAATTATTTCCACCTATTTCGCCCTAACTCGTGTGGATTACGTAATCGGTCTTATTATTTAATTAACGAATAATTTATTAATGATTAAACAGCATACTTTATCAACATCCTCTCGAATTAAACTTCTGTAGCGAGTTTAGATGTTAACTATTAATAGCCTATCATCGGCATAGTAGAATAATCGTGTCCATTGATTTCTAAAAAAAAAATCAATTGAAAATTAGTTAAATCACTAATATTTATTTTCTTAAAGAAAACACAAAAGTTCGGCATTTACGCCACTATCAAGTGAAATATTTTAAAACATCATAATTTTAAAAATATAAATTAAATATAATTACTTAAAAATATGTGATGATGATTGTGAAAATATGATCCAAAAATGCTGTCTGCTTCGTTTTCTTTAATAAAATAAATATTAGTGATTTAACTAATTTTCAATTGATTTTTTATAAAAAAATCACTACATTCCACATTATAAAAAATATAAAAAATTAACATTGATTTCTAATTTACGTAAATCGTTTAGATAAATAAAAAAAACGATACGGTCCTAAAGTACTGGGTGCATTTCATTATTACTGTAAATATAGTTTTAAAATTGAGTATCAATTTTTCAAATAACTATTTAACTAATAATATATATTTCCATTAAATATGTTGAGCAATACATCACGATTTATTGCGTTAACGGCATTGCTAAAATAAAAATATACTGAAATAACAGATCTGTCTTCCTCGAGGCATATCGTAATATGAGATAATTGCTCAAAGACGTCTTTTTTTTTTAGGTAACAAACCGAATTGATCGACAAAAAAAAATAGTTTTCAATTTTTATTTAAAAATCTCCTTTACAAATTAGGAAATTTACGTCACCAAATTTTAAAATAAATAAATAAATAAATAAAAAATATTTATAAAATATCGAAAAAGAAGAAAAACAGAATCGAAATGTAACAAATTCGAAGATATTGTATTTTTTGTCGGATTATAGAGCGCGATCTATCGATGCGTGTACCAGTTACAAATATATAAGTTGTAGACATTATATAGCCGCTTGAAACGATTTATTTCGGTTTTTCTTCGTTCTCTGTTTAAAATGTAGTACAATAAATAAATAAACATTAAGATAATATTTTCTTTTACAATCGGAACGAATAGATGAATATTTTTAAATTAATTGTTTAATGTTTTTCAATTTCCCTGTAATTGATAAATTCGTTATAAACAATTAATTATTACTAAACCAATAATGAAAATTAATATTGAAGTTGAAATATTGGCCGCTATTAATGATAAGAATTATTATATTTCTTATACTTAAATGTCTGTTATCATTATTTAAGAATTCAAGTAATTTTACTAGTCAGTTTATTTCTGTTTTTTAATATAAATCACTACATCTCTCTATTTCTCTCTCTACACACACACACACATATATATATATATATATATTGCGAATATTCTCATTATAATCACTGCATTGAACTATTTTCATCACACATAAAGAGAAAATATATTTTTAAAAATTTTTGGTTATCTACCTGTCTGCCCATCTGTTTGTCTGTCTGTCTGTTCCGATTTAACTCAAAAACTATTAAAGCAATAATTCGTACAGCTTATAGTCTATGTTATCGGATTCGTTCTAAGTTCTGCTTTACATTTATATCACAAATAGCACAAAAATTACAATAATTTATAGTTTGAAAAAGTAGGAGACAGCCCTATCAAATCGTTTAAAATTTAGCAGGTCTTTCCGGTTCGAATGTACCTTTACTACAACACACGCAATACAAACCAACGTTTTATTGCGTTATGGGCGTAGCCAAAATAACGAACGTATATATATATATATATATATATATATATATATATATATATATATATATATATGAAACTAAAGTATTTTAAAGCAGGGGAGAAGATCGCATTGTATCGGAGATGTTCAAATATTTAGGGGAGGCATCAATAAATATTTTCTATATCATATATATGTCAAAATATATGGAGTACAAACATATGGCCAAAGGATTGGACAACATCAATATATGTCCCAATCCATAAGAAGGGATCGCGAGATATATGCAAAAATTATAGAAGGATCGCCCTTGTATCGCATGCCAGTAAGATAATGCTGCAATATCATACATGACAGGCTTAAGCCGTACATACTACCACAGATATCAGAAGAACAAGCAGGTTTTATTCCAGGAAAAGGTACGCGAGAACAAATTCTGAATATGCGACAGATAATAGAGAAAAGTCGCGAATTTAATATTGCAGCGTACATTGGCTTTATAGGCTACTCAAAAGCATTCGACTGTGTACAATGGAGGACATTATGGCAGATATTAGAACAAATGGACGTACCGCGACATTTAATAACATTAATTAAAGCGCTGTATGACAATAACATTGGAAAAGTAAAAATCAATAATAAATTAACTGACGCATTTAAAGCTGAAAAAGGTGTCCGTCAAGGATGTATTCTGAGCCCCATTTTATTTCACATTTACAGTGAATGGATACTTAGGAAAGTACTCGATAATTGGGAAGATGGTATAAAAATAGGCGGAAAAATTATTAATAATTTACGGTATGCTGATGATATAACAATAATCGCCTCATCAAAAGAAAAACTTTTCACCCTTTTACATAAGCTTGAGAGCATAAGTAAACAAGCTGGATTAATAATAAATCGAGAAAAAACTAAAATAATGATTATCGACAAGAATAACTGCAGTCGGCATGCATACGATACAAGTAGTTGATAAATTTGTATATTTGGGATCACTAATTACTAAACATGGTGCATCTACCGATGAAATTAAAAATCGAATATCAACAGCTAAATTGGCACTGGGACAACTACAAAAGATATGGAAAAGTTACGACATCTCAATGAGTACGAAAATTCGCTTAATAAATACTCTAGTCTTGTCTGTTTTTCTATATAGGAATGCTGAACGCTAAAAGCAGCTGATATTCGGCGCATTGATGCTTTTGAGATGTTCTGCTGGCGACGAATGTTGCGAATCTCGTGGACAGAAAAACGAACCAACCTTTCTGTTTTGAACGATATACGATCGAATCTACGCTTACGAGATATAGTAATACAGCGCATAATGGGGTATTTCGGACACGTGGTACGTGGGAACGGAATAGAAAAATTAATTCTTGAAGGGATGGTAGCAGACAAAAGGATACGCGGAAGGACAGAAACCAGGTACACAGATAGGATAAAACAATAAATTGCGGCCTCATCGCTCCAGCAAGTTATTAGACTCGCGGAAAATAGGGACATATGGCGAACAAGTTTGAAAGGAATTGGAACTCATAATTTCACGATGCTCGGACTGAGCCAACGAATATGATGATGATATATATATATATAATAGTTAAAAGAAAGAAACATCAATATAGTATAAAAAAAAAAGATTAAACAGGCAAAGCCGTGGGTAACTTCTAGTACATATATATATATATATATATTCCATTCTATTCTTATAGTCCGACGTGGAACGACTACTTGCATCGTGTCGAAATTACGTATCCATGTCAACGCTAGTGGTAACACTTCGTAAATATCACAAGTACCGTTAAAAGCTCGACCTACGCACCCGTGGACAATGTGATCAACGGTTTCAGCCTCATCTTTACGATAAATTCGTTATATCGCCCCTTTCAGTACGATTTAGTTCCATCCATTCTCTTAGGATTAGATAGGTCAAAACACCTTGTGATCAGTTTCCGTTTGTCTCGATTTGATCGAGTCCAAGAGTGTTCTTGTTGTGGAAGTTCTTTGCATTTCCGTATTAACACACTGATTTCCTCGGCTTCAGTCGGGTTTCTTAGAAGGTATTTACAGGTAGTCGCTAATCAGCTTTACTATGGTTGCTATTTTCTTACGGATATCGGATGGCGCAACGTTGCTGAGTATACCGTGTAGTAGGAGTAGATGTAACTACCACAGCGATTAGCCTCATTGTGGTATTCAGTTGTATATGCAGTGTTTTGGCGAAGATTAAGCCAAAACCAAGTGCTCCATATGCCGCAGATGAGTACACGAGAGATAGAGGGTTGCCATTCTAAGCGTTTACAGCGTAATATATTCGCGTTATTTATTTTCTCGTTTATTACGACCTCCGCATTTCTGAAGATTTATCTTTTAAAATAATAAGCTGTTCTACATGCGATTTAAAATGAATAAATTAATTTCTATTTCTATTTACCCTAAAATAAGTCAGTATCGCAGCTGGACCAACATCGAACTTCTTCCTAGGCACGCGTGATTTCTACCTTTACCTTCGTACTGCTGTTTCATCGAGAGATTAACAATAATAGTGATAATAGTAATAGTAATAATAATATTAATAATAGTCGTAATAGTAATAATAATAATAATAATGACAGTTATGATATAGGGATAGATTTAGCGCGTGTGTGATTTCTATACATACCGTTGTGATAGAGTATCGGTTAAAGTGTATATTTTATACGAAAGCGGTGAAGTAAAGGTTTCGCTACAGGTACATATAGTGTAATTTATCGATTTTCGGTTTGTTGCTATAGCGTTTTTGTAAATAGATAAATGTAACGGATAAGATTAGATTATACGATAAAGTACTTTGGCTTATGTGTGTGGTCTTCTCTGTTCAGTTTAACAATGTCACCTCGGGAACGAATACAAGGGGCAGGCCACCCGTCTTTTATTCTACCGATGATCGTTAGTTCTGCACGCCGATGAAATCGAATCCCCCGTAGAGATTCCGGCTGATAAATAATAAAATAGGACGCAATGATTATTCGGAAATAGCCGGCGGTAAACTTTTACCTATTATCCGCACCTTTATCGGTCATCATGGTACGCTATCTGTAACGTCTATAACCGAGCCCTGTAATAATATTAAAAATTTTCCATTGAAATCTGTTGCATTCTGAATTCATTTTTCCATCTTTTTAAATACCGCGAAACTATTTCTCAATTCGTGTACACAAAGCGTTATCTCCGTAACATGCACACAAATATATATATATATATATATATACATATATATATATATATATATATATATATACATTAGAACTTCGGTTTTGGGGTTTTTCTCTAACAGTCATCCTCCAGTAGCAGCATGAAGACTTTGTATTTAACGTGTGTCAAAATATATTTTCAAATATTTTTTTTTATTAATAGTAAATTATCTACCGAAACTCATTTTGTACAGATATATTTTTAGTCATGATTTAAGCTTGACCGATAATTAATTATTAATGTAACGCCTTCCGAACAGAGTTTAATACTACGTGTATAGTAAATTAGAAATTATGTGATCAGTCGCTTATGTAGCTAAAATAAGAAATACGGTAAACCCTGCGTACTGATCTGTCTGTACTTAAAATTATAAATATTTCAGCTAATAGGATAAACAATATCTTTTAAATGTCGATATATCTGAGAGTGGTGATTTTATGAATTAATAAAACAAAATAAAAACACAGTTTAATTATTAAAAAAAAAAAAAAAATATTGTAAACACAAAGCTTTTTGACAATTATTAAGTGTATACAAAAATAAACATTACACACCGTTTTTAATTTTAAATCGAAGTTGTTATATAAATTCGCCTAATATTTGGGATACTATTTTTGTACATTTATAAATAATAATAAATAAATAAAAAGTGTATTTTTACATTTAAAATAAGAAACAACAAATATCGCCTACACGTACCGAAATAGTGCAAAATTCTCCCCGTGTATCGCAATATATAAATATAAAAACAAACAGGAAAAACCACCACCAAAACCTGAATGAAATAAGTATTGAATAAAATAATAACATAAAATATAGTATGCGATAACAGAAGTAGCAATAAATAGGAAAATAAATAACTATATACATAAAATAAACTTAAACTTAAATAATAACTATATATCATCGGGAATGCCGGCTACTCATCATAATAATGTATGTTTAATTCTTTTATGTTTATATTTCTTATATTTTAATTGGAGACTAGTGCGAGTGTAGTCTCCTATATTGTTTATAATGGAATACTCACTTAGAGTACAATCATAAAAAAAAGTGCAAACGATCTATCCTAGCATAAAACGGAGCTTTAAGAATAATTCTGCAACATTTATTTTGCATGGCTTGCAATTTAGATAAGTTAGAGTGACTTGCGTAAGACCACACAGGACACGCGTACAACATTATCGGTCTTAAGATACATTTGTAGATAATTAGTTTATTTGCAGAATTAACGTAGCATTTCCTATTAAAGACTGGATATAATTTAAATAAAGAGGCTTGAGTTTTATTAACGGCGTGTTCGATATGTTTAGAAAAGGTAAGACCTTTATCTAGAATAACACCGAGATATTTGATCTGAGTCTTCCATTCTATGGGTATGTTATTAATTATTATAGGAGTTAGAGAGTTTGGTCTTCTTTTTGTAAATAATATTGACTGTGTTTTATCAGTATTTATGTTAATTTTCCACTTATTGAAGTATGATCTTAATTTCTCAAATCCTATGCTTAGCCTTCTTTGAATAGTATCTGTACGATACGACGTACAATATATAGCCGTATCATCCGCATACAACGCCATCTGAAGGTGTTTATCCATGGGAATGTCATTAATAAATAAGAGAAAAAGATAGGGTCCAAGTATACTCCCTTGAGGTACTCCAGCTAGTATAGACCTTTCCACAGAGTTACAATCATTTATTTTTACCATAAATTTCCTATCTGTTAAATAATCTTTAATAAGTCTAACGATATAATTAGGAAATTTTAGTTGAATTAATTTATATATTAATCCGAGATGCCATGTAGTATCAAAGGCTTTCTCAATGTCTATGAGAAGTAAACCTGTATGTTTATTTTGATTAAAACCATCTGTTATGAAATCAGTAATCCTCGCCAACTGCATAACTGTTGATAATTTACTCCTGAATCCAAACTGTTGTTCAATAAGAATATTATTAATTTGTGTAAAAGTTTGTATTCGACTGAGAATAATTTTTTCAGCTATTTTGCTAAGATTACTGAGAAGAGAGACAGGACGTCCTGATAATTTAACGGAGGTAAGTATGTCCGAGGATTTGTTGATAATGCGTGGTTCGATTTTTTATCATCGGTCTAAATCATTCTTATGTATACTTTTCTCTTTTCTTAGGTTGTATATATATATATATATATATCATCATAATCATTTTCTTCAAATGAGGTTGCGCATCGATAGCGTTGACTTTTTCGTATTTTCCTAACTGAGCTATCCCTGGCTTCGTTGAATCCAGTATTCTATGTTACATATTCCAATTATTTCTTACCTCTTGTTGCATTTGCAATTATTTTCCAACGTACTGCCAACATAAACAGCCCCTCTTCCCGGAGCTCGTGTACTATATAATTGAATTTTCTTCTCGTAATATCTTCTACTATAGTCAACTTGTCTATTACGCCGCTTTAACAACTTATGATCGGATATGAGATCTGTTCAATGATATCCTTAACAATCGTCGATAAGTCCACGCGTTAATAACCCACACTTCGGTCGCATAAACACAGGCCACACGTAACATTGCGCAATTCATTTCCTCGATATATATATATAACGTGTTTAATTTATTCAACCGATATTACTACTAATACCACCCGGCAATTGGTATAAAACTGCGAGACGAATTATTTATAATCTCTTTTAGTTGAACGGTACGCGTTTATCAATATTACTAATTATTAAACAGACGCGCGTACGACGGTCGACAATTCTAATTCTTTTCCAGCGTCGTGGCGAGTTTAATCATTAAAATACAGTCTCCCTCCAGTATGAATTCGAAACGTCAATCGCGTCATATAACATATTGACGTCTGGTTGTAACTACCAGACAAGCGAACGGACATGTCGGTGGCATAATTGACGGGTGTTGGAGTGTAATTCGCCATTTGCTACTTTTGAAATTTTAATTAGAATCGAATATCCTCCATCGTCAGCCAGCTATACGCCGACTCGTACGCCATAAATAGTAATAATAATAATAATAATAATGCGTCGGTTATTTTAAAATTATTAATAGACGTAAACATGAACGTGGGGAATAGAAAATAAAATAGGGACTCGGTGGCATCGGTCTGAGTACGATATGTCTCTAACCGGAACGGCGTGCCTAGAACGAGGTGTGGGCGATCATTTCGATAAGATTAATTTCATCTAGTCATGTAAATATATACACGTATAAAGGAGACTATTCACGATTAACGATGGAACCAAATTATACACACACACAATATATATATATATATATATATATATAATTTATTTAATATACTTTAGAATTCAGGAAAATTAAAAAAAAAATCAAAGTATATGTTATATACATAAATTATGTCACGAAGTGATACAAGAATCAGTGTTACACTGAACAAGAATATAATAAACTAGAGTAGCCTGCTGCGAAATTAGCTTAGGGCTATTAGAGTAGCGATTATGTATATACGTGTTTAATTTTCAATAATTCAAAAATGAAAACAGGAAACCGTTGTAATAATATAATTTCATTTAATTCCAGTACACAGTCACTGTCACCCGGTGATTATATTTACCTTGCGTATATTTTATATGTTGAACTCGTTCAATTTCATAATATTTACCATCGTTAATGATTTTAAATTTATTTCGATAGTAACCGATAGAACCACGATCAGTAAGTATCTGAGTCATGTGACAGTTGACGGTAATGCTTTTTTTATTTTTAAAACGTTCTATTACATTAACGTACATACATATTATACATACGAGGGAGAGGAGTATATATTTTTGTATTGCTCAATCGGTTACATTGGTGGATAACCTTTGTGACTTATGATCGTAATGAATAAACTGAACTTAAAAACCGAAATTGTTTTTTATTTTTTTAACGTGCCTTATACCGCTTCTAAGGCCAGAAGCACGGAAGGATAGTTAGATTAAGGCGAGAAAGTTGGATAAAGTAAGGAAAGTTATAAGTTTAGATTCAGCAGATGGTGAATACTGTAGGATTTCGGTTAGAGAGGATGCAAGTCCAACAGTATGAGTACAAAGGACGTGATAGGAGAATGTGAGGAATAGTAAGGGGTATGTTACATGACGAGCATTGCACTCTGGCCTAGAAAGAAATGCTTGCGTGTAAGTGTGTGTCCACAGCGTATGCGGAACAGAGCGACGTTCTGTCCTTTTCTACTCAGCTGTTTTTTTTGCTCCCGTTTCCATTACTATTTATACGATGGATTCGTTTCTTGATCTTCCTTTTGTATTGTTTGCCTACCATTTTTTCTTCAATTAATTCCAGTACAAAATTTGGATTACATCGATGTAAGTGCCTATCTGTATATTATAATGAATAAACAAATATATATATATATATATATATATATATATATATGTATGGATTTCGATAAAGTTTCATATGATATATGTACGATTAATACGAGATCAGTCCACTGTCGAATGTAGGCTTTGTCCGGTTCAATTTATTCCCGTGACTTGTGTTATATCATTCTGTTAGTGGATTACCGATAGTCTGTCTTCGATCTAACGGGAACCATTCCACTCGATAACGATAATTTGGGTTCGATAATCCTATCTAAAATTATATTTAAAAAATATTTGATCGATTGACTTTTTCTACGTGCTGTGTACTAACGCAAGATCGGAGGCACGGTGCAGAACTACTAAAGCCGACTGAACCAGCTGACTCTGAGCAGTAAGTAAGCTTTGGTACAGGTATATCAGCGCGGAACCTATATCGTCTCCGGGCTTAATATTTCTTCGGTACTTGGCGGGAGTTGGAACTTGACGACCCAATTATATATATTCAATCGAAAGGATTTTTAAATAACTAATTCACGCTTATACGTTATTCGTATTTATTTTCGTTACGGTTTATTACGAAAATTTACAAGTAAAACCACACGGAAGTGAAATTTAAATAAGTTTTCTGACGTAACTTAGACTGCTCTGGCCTCGAGTGTGGGCTCTAGGTTCTTATTTTCGTACTTTTGATTATTGTATTCATTAAGTATACTAAACGATTAGAATTCGCTTTGTGTTTCTTACCGTTTTACGTAATACGGTAAAAATTCAAAACAATTCAGACCAGTCGAAAAAGGACGGCTAGGCCATGTTAGGAAACACGCTAAATAAATACGCGTAAAATAACTAATGAATATGTAAAGTAAACTGACTAAATATATACATATATATATGTATGTATGTGTACATTTAAAAAAATACATACCAAATATTTTTAAATATTCATAACAAACATCACGTAAATATGTATATATAATATTACTATATATATATAACATAATAACTAAAATAATTATATATCGGTTTAAGTGATAGTTGATGGTTTCTATAAACATACGTGTCAGTCATCGTCGTTAGTACTTGTCAATGACACATTATGACAGCAGCCAACAAAAAAGTGATAGAAGAATTCCTGTGAATCGTCACAATATATATATTATATATATATATACATATGCATGTACTTATACACACACACACGTAACGGCCCGTGCGGGTGTATCCTATCAATAGTATCAGACGTATGTGTCAATGTATAGGTTATTGATGAATGTGGCTTCATTATACCCGTTTAGTGTGTAAATGACGAGTCACTTCCGTGATACATATATATATATTTTATATATATATACATATATACATCTAAAATGACGAATACAAATTAACGTTTTGTGTAACCAGTTACTAACGTAATCACCTATTTCAAATAATTTTGTTTAGCCTCATATTTCATTAATAAAGTTTAAGTAAATAAATAATAATAATAATATAATAATACCAAACAATTATTTCGTACGTGCGAGAATATAAAACGCTATATGAAATGATCCTTCAATTTTGACATACGTTTGAAATTAATATAATATTTCACACATTACAGGTCGAACAGACCTTAATTACTTCATACATTAATTCAAATAATATACATAATATATATATTGTTTTGAACAGACCCCGTTTCGTTTTGTTTTACCTGTCACCGGGTACATTTTAAATTTCAACTAAAATTGTTTGTTTCAGTCTTAAAGATTAGCAATTCTTATTATAGTATACTACGTGTTATATTATTGACGGTATTCATTTTTTGTACGTGGTTATACATATTATCGTTGAATGCGAAAAATGTCTAATCTGTGAATTGTGTTCTTATAACAAAGGTGTATGTGTGTGGCTTGTGTTGTGTGGATGCTATAAAGAACTTGTACGGGACCGTCGACTACAACGACGGCTGTCTGCTAATATGACCGTGTCGTCTGCATATCGGTTGTTATGAATGATTTTGCCGTTAATCTTAATTCCCTACGGCTGCTTTAATTGCGGCTTGCCTGACAATCAGCTCGGCGTATACGTTGAATAACAACGCTTGCAGTGCCAAAACTCTACCGTAACGTTTAACGTCGAAATTTAAGTTTGACTTATTTTTGCAGCTTCCCGATTCCGATATAAATATCTTATTATTTTCCGATCATCAATTCCCATATATCTTACAATTATGATGCCCTACATTATCGAGCGTTCTTTCGTAAAATAAAATGTTAAGTAGGAAAATAGCGAACTATAAAATTAATTTATCTTTAACCGTTCCGTTTATTCCTTAATAGCGCGTCCTATAACTGATGAATAGGATAAGTTAAAAGTCGAAAAAGAGGAATTACTTCGGAATTAACGAATATGTCGTTATCACGGCACGTCTTGGTAATTAACTTTTTTATTGTATTCTATATAAATATATATATATATATGTATGTTTATTTCAGTCATCACTGCTTCTTCTATTTAACAGTTTTTCAGAGTGAAGTGCCGCTTCTTTAAGTATGTCTACAATGACAGGCTGCGACAGTGATGTTACAGGTAAGATAAAACACATAATCTTAAGAATAAGCCAGTTTATTACATTATTATTATTATTATTATTAAAGTTATTATGAAAGTTACCAAAGCTGTGTTCGTGGCGATATAGCGACATGAGAAAGACAAAGAACGAGTTTGCGTTATATACGTTATATTTCACCGGTATGTCGTAATCGTCTTTCCGACGAAACTGCCTTTTACGTGTAACAAATATACCAACATCAATCTTCGCCGTGAAAAAGACGGTCCTCCACTTCGCCCGAGCTACTTCTTTCTCTCTGTTTATTCCACTACTTTTTGCACCTTCGTAGTAAAGGATAAAAGATTCTCGGCGCTGTTTCCATTTTTTTTTTCGGTTCTTACCACGCTCGACGGAGATATCTTACGAAAGAAGTTCGACAATATTAATAAGGACGCATTACCAACTGCCACGAATACCATTATATAACTAAATTAACGGTCATTATTTCGTATATAATTTGACGCGGCCACATTTGTTATCATCGGGCTTGCCACCCCGCCCATCCTGGCCGACGGCTGGCTCTTTTGTCTTATATATTATACGTCTGTGTGTGTGTGTGTGTGTGGCTACGACATGCCTTATTAATCTTAACCATCATTTTGTTCCGCGGATTCTTCTTATTCGTGTCGAGTGCTTAAACATCCAATTATCCTTCCTCGAATAAAAAAAAAAACTCTCCAGTATATTATGTATATATATAAATTAAATATGTCTCTACCGTCGTTACCACCCCACTACGACAACTATATACCCCAAATAATAATAATTCATTCCGAGTCATCACCACCACCACTACCATCGTCAATTCTTATTTACTGTTCGTTATAGCAACTTTGAGCGTGTCGTTAACGATTGGAGCTCTGACATCCGGATTATTAATTAATCTTTCCAGATTCTGAAACTCTGTTTATACATACATATATATATATATATATATATATATATATATATATATATTTATATATGTATGTGTAATTCGTCGGATTAACTACTACCGTTTCCAAATATTCAAATTTTCGTTGATATTATCCTTATTACAAAGATTTTTCCTGAAACGCGTGTGACATTTTTATTCCCGCTTATGTTCTTGGATAATACTGTAATGAGAAATCAGTCGAACTGTCTCCCGTCTGACTTTTTTCGTTAATAGTTAGAATCTTTCAAAGTGAGCTCGTCTCTTTTTTCAGCTCGTTCAAATATTAATAGGTTTTCCGGAACTCCTTAAACATCTAGTGATTGTGTTGTGGGGTATAAAGATCGAATTAGAGATAACAAGTAGTAATCTTTAGTTAGTATCCGGAATTTAATTGATCGAACGTGAAATTCCGATTGAATTCCATGATTTCGAATAATTTTGAAAGAAAACCAGTGAAATTTTATATACATATTATTATTATTATTTAAATTAATGCGCCATATACAGCAACTAATGGCTAGAGTCCTAGAGGAAAATAAATATTAAATTAAATGATACAATCCAGTATCATGTAGGAAGAGAATGAGTCTGGATAGCGTGGAAACGTTGTCATCGAGCAGTAGCTGTAATGAAGATGAAAGACTGTAGTCTGATCTCTGTAGGCTATATTGAGGACACTCTGTCAGTATATGTTCGTCAGACAATGCGATGTTTGATGTGATTGAAATAGAGAAAGAAGAGGCCATTTCCGATAGTTTGATTCCATCGATCACAGAACACGAAGTAGAAAGAGCAATAGACTCAAAAGAACAACAAAGACCCGGGAAAAGAGTTTTAATAGAAATTATTAAGCTATAAATAAATACCTTGCAACGCTGTGTAACAGATGTTTGAAAGAAGGTAAAATCCCGGAAAAATGGAACAACGCGGAAATTATACTGATATACGAAAAAGGCGATAAAGAAGAAATACAGAATTATCGACCAATTAGTCTTCTCCCGAATATCTATAAGCTGTTTACAAAAACAATTACAATTAGGCTAACGAGTATAGAATTCCAATGTGCACGGCTTTTGTGGATTTTGAAAAGATATTTGATTGCCTGAAAACCTATAATAGCATTAGAAAGATTAAAAATTAGTGACATATACGTACGAATAATTAAATATATATATACAAGAAGGCAACAGCTACGATTACAATCAATGAGGAAAGAGAAAACATTCAATTAAAAAAAAAGAATAAAACGGGGAGATGCGCTGTCCACGAAACTGTTTACAGCTGCACTTCAAGACATCATCGGAACGATTAAATGAGGAATTGCGGGTATACAAGTCGGAAATAAAAATTTAACGCACCTCCTATACGCGGATGACATTGTATTTATTTGTAAATAGCCTGGAAAAATTACAAGAAATGGTACAGGCAGTCAGCAAACAAATAGGGCTTAAAATCAATATAAATAAAACGAAATATATGCGCAATGTCCTTGTAAGAGATAAATACAAGGATATAAATATAAACACGCAAAAAGTGGAAATGGTTGATTCATCTATTTAGGACAATTAATTAAAGTAAATGACTTAGAGAGTGAAATATCCAGAAGAATACAATTAGCATGGATGGCATTCTCAAAGCTTAGAAACATACTGAAGGAAGTTAAAATACCGATAATCCTGAAAAGTCAGTGTGTAATGCCAGTTTTAACATATGCTAGTGAAACATGGATAAAAAATAAAAGTTAATCAGCGAAAAATGGAAAAGTCTACGCTGGAGATCACTCTGATGGACAAATGGACGACAAAGCGCAAACGAAAAACAACAAAAGTTAAAAATGCAATTAGTAAATGGAGATGGGCGGACATGTGGCTAGAGCTGAAAACCGCTGGATAAATGCGTCAACATCGTGGAAACCTGAGAGCAAACGAGTTTTCGGACGACCAAGGATAGGTGGACAGATGAAATCCGAAAGTTCAGGTCAATTTGGCGATATGAAGCTCAATATCGCGGCGTCTGGGAACTTCGTCCAGCAGTGGACTGATAATGGCTAATGAAGAAGAAGAGATAGTTAATAAAAACCGTTTTCGAATCCAAGGATAGAAGCTCTACGTTACTTGACAAGTATATAAAGAAGAGTTGCCGCCCGTAGATTCGTTTTATTGAAGAAAACGATGACAACCGAAACGATTCGGAATGGCTAAGTCTGGGAATAATAGCGAACATCAGACTTGCAACCGTCCGTTGTAGATGATTGCTTGGGAAGTGAATGAAACCGGATTGAAATCATTTTGAACGGCATTATGAGCAAGAGTTCTAATGCCACAGAAGAGGACCAACAATAGTGGGGAATTCACGAATTCATAAAAATTAAAGTGTTACAAAGAGATTTGATGAAGGGGGACGGCAAAATGTGAGAAAAGCTCGAGAATATTCAAAAGCTCGAAAGTTGCACTCTTTATTCAGGCGTGGCCTTCGTAAGAGTAATGTAAGCGATGTACATATGTATACATTTTTAATAATATAGAATAAATTTTTAAATTATTATCAAAGTGTAGATGAGATAACGTGAACGAATGATAAAATAGCATCGACGCGTGTTTATATGTGTGTGTGTATATATATAAACGCTTAGTTGGTTACTAGGTAAAATATAGTCGGCGCATTTAAGCGGAATCGGATTTTGCTTCGGAGAGTCATCAATTTTAATCGAGCGAAAATAACGACAGTGTTCATACGTTGCGGCGGTCTTTTAAGCGACCTGATAAATTATCTGATTTAACCGAATCGGCCGTAGTAGTCTATAGTCGAAAGAAGATTTCCTCCTCGATGGAATTGCTGATCTAGTGCGGCAATTTTATCGTTGCGAAGAGAACTGCCGGGGCATTAAATCTCTATACGAAATAATTCTTCCACTATTTCCTCGCTGGTGGATAATGTTGCTGGTAGAGATTTAAGATTTTCGGGAAAATACTTCGCGTGTCGCTACACAATAAGCCCGCGTCGTTCGGTACTAAATTTAAGAGTCGTTTTTCCGGCTGTAATAGAAATTCCGAACTAGCTGAAACGGAAATAAAAACATTTTTCGTTATATCGCCGTTACCAACCACAACGTCCAAGTACCCGGAACGATGTCCGTATAATAAAAGAATACAACGAATCTCCGTAATAGCAATTGTAACAGCCGTTGCGCTAGTAATAGTAAATATGTGAATCAGTATTAGTAAGTTATGTACTAGACGTCACCTTTAACAACGGGGGTCAAGTTGACTATCGAAAGGGTATCGAACGACCCGAAGTCTGTAAATCAGCGACGAGTTGCGAAGTATTCTTTTTTTTTTTCCAGCAACTTATCGCCGCCATCTGGAATTGTCGGTTATCTAACAATTCAGAGGGGCAGTTTCTTTCTTGCATACGCACGCACGGACACACGTCAGAAAGTTGACTGATGAGGAGTATAGATCAGAGAAAGTGGGGAAGTCGATATTTATTCGGAGTCCGAAAGTTTAATGGCCAGAATCTGTTTTCATCAACTTCTTGAAACGTACGTACACAAAATTTTTGCGGTTTCTTTCTCTTTCTTCTTTAGTTTTTCCATTTCAAAGAATCGAACACTGGATCGACCGGCGCGAAAATATATAAAATATTCTAGTTAGCGGTCGACATATTAACTGTGTTTTAATTAATAAGTTCGTATTGCGAACATATTTTCCAAGCGATTATTAAAAATCGAGCAAAGCAAACAACGATTAAAGTAGGTTCGAGAAAGAAACGACTCAGGCTGAGATTTGTCCTTATATTTCGTACAGAACAATAATCGTATATTTTAAATAATTACATTGCGGAGGTTCGCGAAGCTGATATATTGTATATATATGTGTATCTGGTAAATTGTGAACTTAGTTACACACAAGATAGATTTTACGTAAAATTTTCTCTTTTCAATGGTGGCAATTAAAAATACAATCTTTCAACAGCTGCATTTAGAAACAAATTTGCAAATTTTTCCCATTCCTGCACATGTTAGGTATGAAATTATTATCCGCTGCATATACCTCACAGAGAACATAGTTCAGACTGAGTTACATCAACTTATTTTAAAAAGTTACCCTCGCCTATACTTCTAGTTGGCGACTTCAATGCCCACAGATCACTATGGGTTTGAAGGTATACGAATGCAACAGATAAACTACTAGAAGAAACAATTGATCAATATAATCTCATCCTACTAAACACCGAACCCACGTATTGTAATTTCAGCTATAAATATCATGGTCCATATTGGACCTAATTCTTGTTTCACCATCATCGGTTAACTCTACACAAGTTTATTAGATCACTTACCAATAATAATAACAACAGGGCTAATAAAACATCTAAAACATACACCTAAAACTAAATTTCACCGTAACTACGGGAAAACAAACTGGGACAAGTATACGCAGCTGTGCGCTAACGTTGATCCAGCAACGCACGCACCTGATTTACAAACCTTTACCGCTCAGTTACTTCCAGATCAGTGCACTATTCACTCGCAATCAAAGGCCTTTAAGAAATTGAAATCACATGCTAGTCAGGAAAACCATATTACCTACCTCAAAACTCCATGCAAAAATCAGATTTATACAAAAACAAGCAAAAAAAAAGACTCCTGGCAGAAATTTACATTCACGATTATAATCAAAAACACCACCCTCAGTAGTATGCAACAAGATTAACTCGATTGAGCAAAACATTAGGCATCATTTACCTTTTATTATCGTCGTTAACAATTCAAAAATTTACGATTCGGAAAGTGTAGCAAAAGCTTTTGCTAATCATTTCTTTGTGGCTTCGAAACGTGTCTCAGCAATGGAGACCGATTCGCATCAGCAATTCAATAAATTATTAAACGCTCAAAGAACTTAACCTGAGCGTCCGTACGGTAAACGCCTCTGCGGCTGGACACGATAAGTTTCGTGTCATTATGCGAAAATATTCCCCCCAAATTATTGTCATTCATCTATTAAATATATATAACCCTTTCAGGCACACTCATTATATATGTGGGAAACAATTCTGAAACTTGGAATATTATTCCCCGATATAAAAAGGATCTCAGATAACTTTTTTTTTTGAACCGATACCCCTTCATCATGAAAAGTCATAAAATGTAACCATTGTGACCCCATTGAGTATACATGAAACATAATTTTTTTATATACCTCGTGAAAATCAGAGTGGTCGGAAAAGTGAAATTTTCGACTTTTTCGAAAAATCATTCTATAGTGATTAAACTACACGGTATATCCTATTTAAAGTGTATTTTACCATTTTTCAATACGACCAATACCGGCTGAGTAATTGAGGTGGAAATTCGGGAAATCGACAACTTTGACTGAGTATTGCAGAGGCTGTATGAACTTTTAAACGGTCCGGTCTTCTGATATACGTGTAACTATATAAAATCTATCGTATAAAGCGAAAAAACCGCGGAAAAAATTACTAACCCCGACCTAAGCTATTAATGACAATACAACTTTAGTAAAAAGAGTTTTCGCGCTATAAATCGCTTACGTTTAGAGATACAAAAAAAGTGTTATTAGCTAATTAGATGATCATAGAAAAACCTATTAAATAAAGTCGTAGTTGTAATTCGTAAAAATTTTCCGGGCACTTTTGGGGTGGTGACCTTTTCCAATTTCGATTGTTGAAAAATGTTTACAGAACCGATTTACGAGATATAGTTCGAAATAGAAAACCGGTCTTCATTACGATCGATAGATATTGAGCTACGAAATTATGTAAATTGCCGACTTGCCACCTTTGGCAAGGCATAGCGCGCACATAAACATTTTCGAACAATTCCGACTCTGAAAATAGTCATTTCTATATAACATCTATCGTATAAAGCGAAAAAACCGCGAAATTAAAATAATAAAATACATATCAATAAAACCATTTGACTAATTTCAGTACTTTTGGTGACGAACGTAGCCAGGAAATTTTTATGTAAATAATTTCGACGAATATATTTTTTGAGATGTTATTAATGATGGTATACATTACCTTCATCTTTTAAGTATCGAGGTACATAAAAGAAAATATTATTTTTTCGGCTTTGTACTCAATGTGAATAGATAGTATAGTATTTGGATACTGTTCTAGAGACTTGTGTACACTTGTAACCATCGTGTCACAATGGAAAAAATAGAAACTATTCTTTTAAAACAGCCCATAAATTGCATGTATACATTTTTTTTTTAAATAAAGATTTTATTGGTACTGTAAAACTAATTATATTTACCATAACTAATTATAGGAAGATTTCGCTAGTAGTTAAATAATTTAAAAAAAAATATAATAAAATTAAATATTAATATGATCCAGCTGATGTTTTCTTTTCAGCCGTCGGGTGTCATTAGAATCATCTAATAGTAAAACTGCTTCAACGTTCGGATGGAGGTGAAGACGATTAATGTAGCTGTTTGACTTCTGGTGAATGATAACAGGAACTGGATCGATTTTGAGATTGATGCGAAGTTGGGCGTTCGAGACAAACCAAGGTGCTCTTGAAATCATACGCATAAACTTGTTTTGAAATTTTTCACGAATTTCGAGATTGGATTTGACTGCGGTTCCTCAGACCTCTGCACCATAGCTCCATGCTGGTCGGAAAATTGAAGTATAGATGAGCTTCTTGCTTTCGAAACTAAGCTCAAAATGAGGCTGAAGGAGCCATCGAAAGTTGGAGAGCAGAAGGTCCAACATTTTGCGCTTTCTCCTAATATGCTCGTGCCAAATTGAGCTTGCAATCAAGAGGCAGACCTAAGTAGCGAGCAGAGTTAGAAACTGGAATCGGTTTACCATCTAAATAAGTTGGAATATAACAATGGTGTCGGAGGGAAAAGTCTACTCGTACTGACTTGCTGTCATTTAGTTTAATTTTCCAGGTACGAGCCCAAGTTGAGATGTTGTCTACAGCTGTTTGAAGAATACATGCAGCAGTATCATAACTGCGACTATGTAAAATTTTTGCAGTGTCGTCGGCAAAAAGACTTGTTGTTGTCTCAGGAGTTTGAGGAATATCCATAGTATAAATTAGGAACTCGATAGGACCAAGTACAGAGCCTTATGGAACACCAGCGCGAATGCTAATGTAGTGCGTAGTAGCTGATCCAAAATGTATATAGAACTGTCGATCAGTTAAGTATGACATGAGTAGTCTGCAAAAGCCCGGTGGAAAATAGCTTTTAATTTTATGAATTAAGCCAAGGTGCCAAACTTTATCAAAAGCAGCACTGACATATAGAAAAACTGCTGTAGCAAATTCTTTGTTCTCAAGTGCTTGAGTTGCAGTATGTATAACACGGTAAATTTGCTCAACGGTTGCAAGCTTTTCACGAAATCCAAACTGAACATCTGGTATCAAATGTTTGTTTACAATAACTGTCCGTAGTCGCTGTGAAATAATGTTTTCAACGATTTTCGCAATGATAGGTAGTAGGGAAACGGGCCGGTAAGATCGAGGATCCTCGGCTGGTTTCCCTAGTTTGTGAATCATGATCATTTTTGCAATCTTCCAAGTGTGGGGGTACATATCGTAGACGAATACAAGCATTTATCATCGGCGACAGATAGACGATCCCTTTCTTTGACAGTTCTTTGAACACAACAGGAGAAAGCCTATCATGACCCGGTTTGTAACCATTGTCTGGCAAAGGGTTAAAAAAAATTGGATATCCTGTCCTTTTTTCACCTTTTGGCGTCTAGCTGAGGTCATACCGTTCTTAAAAAAAGAAGCAAAAACCCAGTGGAGTTAGACAGCTACAGGCCTATTGCCCTCACACCCGTTCTTGTCAAGGTAATGGAGTCCATAGTCAACCGTCGTCTCCTACGGATACTGAACAACAAGAAGTTTCTATCAAGCAAACAGTGCGGTTTTCGCTCTCAATGATCCACAACTGATCTTCTTCGTTACCTTAAAAGTAATATTTTGGAATCCTTCATCATGTACTATCTGCCAAGGCTTTTGATACGATTCTACATTAGAGAATCCTCGAATAGATACTCCAGCGGAATATTGACGGCCGATTATTAGCATTCATTAAGGGGATTCTTAGATCAGCGTCAGTTTCAAGCTGTACTATGATGTTAGCTCAGAGCCTCTTGAATTAAAAAATTGTGTACCGTAGAGATTAGTTTTAAGTGTGGCGCTCTTTATCATTGCTTTAAACTCGATACTGGTGGAAATAAATCCAATGATCCGAAGTGAACTCTTTCGTGATGATCTGGGAATTTTTGTTTATTGTCATGACTGTAAGCTTGGTGAAACCATGCTTCAATACACAGAAACTTATTGAATGGCCTATAAACAGCGATCTTTCCTTTTCACCTGCAAAAACCTAAAACGATACACTTCTGTAGAATGTATCATACTATCAGCAGCACGTGGCTATTACCTTGGGATTTAAGGCTACAGAAACTGTTCCTCGAATTCGATATCTTGGCGTGATCTTTGACAGAATGTTGACGGTTGAATCACATAAATTACCTGTGCGAACGGCTTGCACGCAAATACTAAATATGATGAAACATTTGCCACATACCACTTATGGTGCAGACAAAATTTTCCTTCTCAAAATATACAGAGTCCTAATTACAGCGAAAAGTGACTATGATTTTCCTGTTTACACGTCTGCTACGCCAACAGTCTTGAAATGATAGGAGAACTTCCTGCCGATCATCATCGCTTTTATATCCTACTTAAATTCCACCTCTATTAACTCCCAACTCCTGATCTTCATGATGATGCAGCGTCTCACTGCAACTACAAAATCATTCCTTATTCAAATTTAGTCCACAATAAAATTACAAACATCCTCCATAATCTTGACGTCAACCTGCATCCCTTCTGCAGAACCAACCAATTGCCTATTCCTCCTTCGATACCCATTCCCATAATCTTTGACACTTCTCTCCTAAACATATGTATACAGGTGTGTGTGTGTGTATGTAACTTCTTTACACATTGAAGTATAAGTTTGTAGTGTACTTAGTCTACATTAGATGTTTACTGGTGATATTTAACAAAATGGATATTCTCGATGGTGACATAAATAACATGAGATGAAATAATTATCAAAGCGGAAACAAGATAAAAGCGAACTGCGGAGAGGCCTACGATAAAAATTTATTACTGCGAATAAATTGCCAAACTTTTATCGTTCTTCTTGAAAAAATCCATGAAAGTATTGCACGCACGCATGCGCACACACGCACATACACACACATCAACACACCCATTTATATATAAATATGTGTGTATATATATTTACAAGAGTTATCAAATTTCGAAGATTGAATCGTATGACATTGCTTTCGAACTTTTATATCGATATAATTAATTAATTATATAAAGTATTTCGATACCTCATCGGATATATACGCGTTGTAATTCAATCATATTGTCAATATGATGTATTTAGATGTCGCCGAGAAAAATGACGACGATGATTATATTAATAACAATAATAACCTATATTAAAAAAATAATAATTGCTGTAATTCAGAATATAAGCAGTCAATTCTTTTTATTTTTATTTTTTTTTTTTATCAATTTTAACTTTGTCTTTTTTTATGCCGGATATTGTTCATTAAGAATGAAATAAATTAATTCTGGAATTTCGAAGTGTTCTAAGTATCCGTACGCAAATATTTGTTAATCGCAACCCGATAATTAAGTTAATGAAAAGAACGAACTGGAAGTCAACATATTTACGCGGTCTACGGCGTGTCAGTGAAACAGACAGGAAAAAACCGCGTAAATTAAAATCGGAATTTCCAGGACGATGACGTGGAAGAATAATATAGCCGAGTGATGAAGCCAAGTAATATCAATAATGATGATAAAAATAATTTCGAGTGTATTTTAGACAGATATGGTGTATGTATGTATAGGGATAGTAAGACAGCTTTATATTTAAAAATTACTGTACATACACTTCAGTACACATCAACACTTTATAATAAACTTTTACAACTTAATACGTTTCCATACACGTGGAAAAGTGCTAGTATAAATCAAATAAAGATCTCAGTGAAATAAACGGTTACAGACTAAATATACTTATTAAATTCATTAAATTCGTTAAATAATGTATATTAAAAAATAATTATTTTAAAAGTTTTAAATAACGAAATTAATAATTACATCCGTAATGTCAGTACGGTTTTAGAAAGTATTATTCCAGAGAATTAGCTATATGTCAGATATAATAGATAATCTCTCGCGAAATAAAGAACGTATACTAATAAATCTATCGTTATATGATATAGACAACCGCGATTGACAAGTCGTAATTGACTAATTGACGCATTAATCGCGAATGGGTTTAGTTTTAACGTAATAAGTTTAATACATAATTATTTATCGAACGGGAGAATTATTCGGAAATATCGAAAAGATATTATAGATGTTAGTAATAATTTTAGTGTCCCGCCCTTTGGAATATTTTGTATTCTAAACTACATTCGAGATTTAACAACACGCACGAAGGCTTGTGCACTTACCGATTACCCTTAATCGATAATGTTCATTCATGTAAGAAATCTACGTCCCATTTTTTAAAATAAGCTTAAAAATGCTTTAAATTTCAAATTTGAAAATTACGATTTTGATCAAGTAAAAGATGATAATGTTAAAATTGATAATCACATGTTCAGTTCTGCCGATAGTATAAAATATTTAGTCTTCATTACAGATAATACATTAAAATATATCAAAAACATATACAATATATAAATAATAAAATTCGTCAAATATTATTCTATTTTTGAAACACTCGATGTTATATTACGGGGGACTAAACTATAAATCTAAAGTAATTTTTTGTATTACAGCCACACATTGTCTACTTCGAACATTTAACTAAACGACAAATGTACAATGTAATCTGTAACGGTCCTTCTTCATATATCTCTAATATATAACGTTATATACCATAGCACGGATCTTATCGATATTTATATTACAGAGAGAGAGCGCGTCGATTTTTAATGTTAAAAAAAAAAATAAATAACGATATCAAGTAAAATAGTTCTCAAATATGTCGGTATACAAATTTTGAACGAAAAGATAAAATATATTAACTAAATATATATAATAAATAAATTATTTCCTAACGTAATAAATCGTTTAAAAAATAAAAATATTTAAAATTCAGATACTTTCTGATCATGGTTTTAACGGATATTATCTGAACAAATTACATATAATTGGAGATAATAAATGTTTCAACTGGTAAGAATAACGAAATATGTCCGACATATACTATATATAAGTGCAGATCCACTGCGCCGGTCGTATAGAATTGACTGTACGCTTAAATTGAATAAAATTATTTTATCAAACCAATTTCCGATTTTTATCACCGCGGAATTGTTTAAAACTATCTGACCCGGTGAACTTCGTATCGCTCCAGAATCAATAAAAGTATTAACTTATTAGCTGAATTAAATAAAACACAAATACCGATGGATAATTAGGAATTATAGAAATAAAAAACAAATTTATAAAGAAATTTAAATGATGTGTGGATCCGTTTTAATTTTTGTAGGTTTATCGAACTTAATAAAAAATTATGTTTAATTCAGCAAATAAGTTAATACATTTATTAATTCTGGGGCCATACGAAGTTCGCCTAATATTTATTTATTTCAATTTTATTTTCAATTGATTATTATTATTATATTCCTATTTTAGGACGTTCGACTACAAAGGTCAATTTGCGTCTACGGAAATTAGATACAATAAATTACAAAAAAAAATATTTTCTACTTATTATTTGATTAGTTTATAATAATTTTTTTTAAATCGATTATTTTTAGACAGTTACTCGCTGTATCTTCATTGCAGTGCTTCGCTTCAATCTAGTCCAGTTATTAATGATAACGTTGTTGTTTGAATTTCGGACATTCTGTACATGTTCTACGGTAAGCGCTGAACCTTGACAAAACTTGCATGTTACCGACGACGCATTCTCCTGGATTAGTGGCCCGTGCGTTAACCTTAATTGGGCTAGTACTATCCTCTTCGTGTCTGTTCGCTCGATACCATGTCGTCCAATGTTCTATTCGCGGTTTGATTCTCTGTAATTTGTCCTCTGTTAATCTCGACCACGACTCTTAGATTTATCGCGAATTTTAATTGTTTGCTTTTCCCGTGATCCGGGGTTTTTAGTCCGTGGAGTTGGCTTGTGTCATGGTAGGTACGAGGAGGCTTGTGTAGTACAATTAACCGTTCTTAAGTTAAGGTGCCGTATGATCTAAATGCTTCGTTATTTTTACTGTATTGATTTTCTAAGTTTGAATGAAAGGTTTTGTAATAGTTTGGATGGGTTTTCTTCGTATTCAATTCTAAATAATATTTCGATGCTAGATTCTTCGATCTTTGAGTGTTGTTATATTAGTTTCGGCATGTGATACTGGTACAGAAGGCTCGGTTGTAAATATGAAGTGCCAGATTTTAGTATTAAAAGTAATTGATGTATTGGCGATGCCGTACTATGTACAATTGAACACCGCCGTCTAATAAAGATATAACGTGTTTGTCATACAGACGCAATAACGTTAGGAGTTTAGAGTAAATTAAGAGCCTTTAGCACTCTAGCTTTTACTTAATCTACATGTGCCTTCCAGTTTAATTTTTTTTATCCGCGATTAATTCCAGTAATTTAGTTTGTTCGGTGTGTCGTATAGTCGTACTATTTAATTATAACAAGAATACGACGTTTTCCTGCTGAATTGTACCGCACATGTCTTTTGCCAGGAAAAACGGATATTTTTTGTCGAAGCCCATTCTTCTATTAATTCGATATTTTGTTGTAGTTTCTTTTCCAGGGCAGACATATTATGTCCTCCGATATGTACAACCAGGTCATCGGCATAGATGTCATATTTTACAGGTTCCCAATGCGCTCTTGTAAGTCAGACAGTGTGAGTATAAATAGTAGGGTTTAAAAATACAGTTTTATCACTTTGATAATTTTCGTAAATTATGTATGTAAGTAATATTTTTTTATAAATTTTTGTATATTTTTGTAATTTATTATTTTTTATATTCGTTTGATAATGGCTTAACAGCCGAAAAGCTTTGAAATTGTAAAGATTTTTTTTATTGATTTTAACTATTACTTTTTTTGTTGTTTATTTATTTATTTATTTATATTTATTTATTTATTTATTTATTTATTTATTTTCTTCTTCTTCTTAAGCCGAGTCACATTGACGATATTATCAATTATATAGTAACCAGGTGGTTAAGATGGATAGATTTACAGCTTACGATAGAGATAATTCCAATTGTTACTTCATTCGGATAATGGCGATCTATCGACTTTACCTTCGCTTACCGCGATACGGAACTACCAAAGGGACTGACCCTCGACAGACGAACGATCGCGTTATCGTGGGACGTTTCTATAGGTGAAAAAGCGTTCTCATTAGTTCCGAACAGTTTAACTTTCTTATCGTCTCTTTTGTCGAAACGCCATCCGAAGTGATAGCGTACGAAAAACAAAGATTGGAGTTCGGCTTTTCTATGGTGGTCTCCGGGTCGTCAGCGGAGTGTAATGAGTCACACGTATGTGCGACTCGTTCTAATCGTCTAAGCGATGATATCCCTTCCTTCCAACGATAACAAATTTCATTTCGGTTCTCTAACAATATACGATATAACAGTTTACGTACGATAATAACAATAAAGGACCAGTGATATGAAATATATATAGAGTAAACACTGGTTTTATTTACGTACATCGCAATATGTGCGAGGGTTCTTACGAATGTGTAAATATCTTTCCTCTATTTCCGTTTTTATTTCTTAACAACATAGATTGTCGTTGTGACTATCGGTAAGATTAGGGGCGACTTACGGCAAGGGGATGTAGTTTCGTGTGTTGGTAGTTGTGTAACTTTTGTTAGGGACGAGATGATTTATAAAGCTAAACGTTACTACCCTTGTCAGTAAGATCTGCTAAACACTTCGTCGTAGTCGATAGTCTTTGGCGAACGATTATTAATAGCCGAAAGCTGACTGTCTCTAAATCGACTAGATCCCTTTCGTAACATACATCATCCTCTATTCTACTTAACCGAACTGTAATCCATCATAACGCGCATACACACGCACTGATATATAAATACATATATATATATGTATATATGGGTTTGAATGCGAATGTATATCTGTATTTACAAGGTGCACATTTACACATCCGTTTTATCTACACCGATATACGTAAGTATATGAAAATATATACGTGTATGTTTTAATTGACTGCCCCTTCATTATGAAGAGAAGATTAAACTGTTTTCCAGTGTAATAAAAGTAAATTGTCCATAGATGATTGAAAAGTGTCATGTACACCCATTAACACGAATTCGGAAATAAATAAAATCTACGGTATTATCAGGGATTACAAGAGAATGACTGTACTATCGCAGTCGAAATTGGAATACAATATTATAAATTAATTTCGAAAATGAACCTAACGAAAGATTAGAGTTCTATTTTCAAGCTATTTCTGCTGACTAAGCAAATTTGCCTGCGATACATGTGTTCCGATACAGTATCGTCGACTTCATTTATATTGTAAACTATTGTTTTACTAATAAGCTATATATTAATCCATCCGTTAGTACTAAATAGGAAGGATATTAATCCATCTGTTAGTACTAAATAGGAAGGAATTTCCCTCCGATGTCAATTCACTCGTTTCATCGGTATTCATGCGAACGTACTAACGACTTATCTGCGGTTGTCCTTATGGCTTACATCCACCAACACCGCATTGGTCTAATGTATCGGTAATTTGTAAGCCGTTTATAAATTCATTCGTTTTTCTTTTTAAAATGCAGCCTCATGTGGAAATTGTCTATTCGTTTCTTTATCAGCGGCTTCTCTAAGATTCACGTTTCACCCGTTGATGTCCTTTATGCTACCGAACGAATTTACAAAGATGCTAGAGAATTTATCTTACAGATTTTTCGTGCTTACATCTCGAATTCCCGTTTTAAATCGCTATTCGCTGTTAAATCAGTTTTACTTATTACTGTGGTAAATCGCGCGCTTGACCCTTAAATTTAGGCGCATCTGTGTCACTAACGTGTACGTATCTCCTTCGTAGTTTCTTTTACACTATTCACGACATAAAAATCAAAAATTGAAGTAAACTTCATTCTATTAGGTCGCGTGGTTTATTTGAACTGATATTTTACGCGGGTACACTCATACTGATATCCGTAGGATGTGATCAATTAGGAGAACTAACAAGTTTAAGCAGGAAGGCGACTACTGCCGAATCTTAGCCGGCAAATGATAGTAATAAAACCACCCAATTTGATCGTTTCAACTTTCATATTGTAGAACCGTGGATTAACTGATATGTCGGGTTGAATGGATTTATATTGCAGTAAATGGATCGGACCACAAATTTTTCCACTATTTCTTATGCCCAAATTTAATGTACGCTACTCTACATCCGTAGGATGAGTATAAAACAAGAATATTCATAATGTAGCCGTCGAAGTGACTAAATGATCAGCTAGATTATTGCCACGGAGTAAGCACGGGGATCCAAACAAATTTAACCGTCACTTCGAGCGAGCTTAATTGACATATGTAATTAGAAATTTTGTAAATAATTAACGGTAAGCGAGAATTTAGCTGGGAGCGTTGTAATGCCGGCAAGCAACTTTTATAATAATATTCCTAGAAGGTCGATGGATGGAAACGTATTATCGAAAAGATTGCAGAATAGCATAGCTTCTGCAGTAAAACCGGAACATATTCTATTAAGTGTAACTTTTTTTTTTTGAGATGAGAAAGGCGGGGATTACGAATACAGCTCTGAAAAAGCGCATTTCGAGCCATCTGTGAAAATTAGGAGAGAGTTAGGATAGTTGTTATTAACCGATAAGTGAATATTATAATTTTCGGTTAGTTGGAAAAGGTTTTTCTTAAATGAGGAAAACAGTTTTATCTTGATATTGATGATAATCGAAAGGAAAGGTGCAGGAGGGTAGGTTGGGAGTCATATCACTGTAATCGGAAAAATGAACAGAGGAAATAACAAAGAACGTCGAAGTATAGGGAACCGCGCCGGTTGTGAAGAAAAATATTTAGTACACAATAGGGAGCGATATGATTGAATACTTTCGAAAGAAATTTACTTTCTTGTTGTTTGTTTATACTTAACTGTTTGTCAGCAGCAGTCATCGGCATCTTGTGTCCACGCATTCCGTATACAGATGTCCGCGTTGTAGTGAAAGCCCAGTTGGAATGAGATTGGACTGTTTTCCGTCTCAATAAAGTCAGCAGTTTTTATAAAAACGTTAAACCAGTTCCTTCCAAAGAAGCGTGGTATTTTACAAAAAAAAGTTTAGCGGACCAAGTCACATGATCACAACATTAACTCGGCTTAAATCATTGTTGCCTACCTGTTCATTCGCACAGAATTGGAATGGCCGAAACCAGCACCCTCTCTCACCCGGACGATACCGATACGATTCCCGGATTCGAATAATTTGTTTTTTAACTGTTCCTCCTACTCGGCAGAACAATCGCGCTTATTTTCTAGACTTATATCCTTTAGGCGATCGGCCTTTTTATATCTTAAGTTCATTACTTTCCTCGGATGATGCTTATATATATATTATTCTTTATTTAAATTTATTTTAGATTATAAAGTTACTTTATAATGTTTTTGTTGTTTTTGTGATTCGTGGACAGATCGGTTAATTCCAAAGCCCAATTTATAATTTATAATAATAATTAAATATATCGTAACGTCAAGTTTTTGCAGGCAACTTCATCGATCGGTCCGTCAATTTGATAATCTTTTTTTCACCATCTTTCGAAGCTCATTTCTGAGACGTGCTCATCGGAATATCTGTTCTGTGTTTTTGCGCAGTCGCACGATGCTCTTTACTTTCCATGTTCTGTTCGGAAGCGGTTCAATTTTATGTATTGAAAAATCGAATAAAGTATCTGTCGGTCGATCGGTTGGTTAAACCGATTCTTTTACTCGTTTATCTAACGCGTTGTGTGTGACGTTTGTGAGTAATGCGCTTATTCTATAATAATAGTAATAATGATAGTAATATATATTATATACAGCGTGAACTTACGAGCACACGCAGGACACCCATAAATCTTATCCCGAGTGAATTCCTCGCAATATATACGTACGTATATTATCGTGCTCTGTATGAAGATATTTCCAGTCTTCCAGCTCACCGGAACGTCCTACAGATTATATCGATATATATGTCGATATGTATGTGTGTACGTTTGGAATATTTAAATCGCGTGCAAGAGTGGAATAGATTAACCTACATATAGGCGTATCACTCGTCGGAAAACCACGCAGACGTAACCTACTAGCGATCATTATATTATTTCTATCGTTACCGCGTTATTTCTTCTACTACTGCCAAGATGGTTATCGATGATAACACGTCATATTGTTATTAGGCTGCAAAGGCGGGCGATACGTTACGTCCGACATTGGTTAGCTTCAGATCTTTGGAACGATATCATACTTTAACATCGATATAAAGCACATAAAGCATTATATCGCTACGTCCGGATATCTACTTACTTGTTTGTTGTAATTCTTTGTGCCAGCTATATATACTCGTTTATGTTTTAAACATATGTGTGCAACATTCTTTAAAACTGATATCGTTTCACCTTTACTTTTTCACCACCCGGTATTCATGATCGAGGACGGAATGTGCATTATATATATATATATATATATATATATATATATATATATATATATATATATATATATATTTGCGTGATATATCATTATTATTTCATTACGATCGGAAACGATATATTATTATTATGTTTATTTATTTTTATTTATATTTATTATTTTTATATTTATTTATTTCTTTATCGAATTTGATCAGCTATTGACTCGTTTTTTCTTCATCGTTCGATAATAATAATAATTATATTGATTCAATATTTTGCCTTTTCAATTTCGGTAGTATTATATTTTATAATTTTGGTTAACACTATCATTTTTTTTTTTTTTTTTTTTTTTTTTTTTTTTTTTTTGGTGTACGTTGTTTATCACATTCAGCATCAGGTTAGTTTACGACGATACTCGGTTTTTCATCGAACCTGTTAGTGTAATATCTGGATTAAGTAGAAGGCGTTTGACTGCCTGAAAATCGAAGCAATAATTATCAAATATTCTCTTCAGATTTGCCGACAAATGCTAACACAACTACAGCCATGTTTACTGATGATACCGTTATATTGTCTGCTGACTTTGACATCGTGACAGCAAAGAATCAATTACAGAGTCATCTCTAAAGGAACTTGAAGCATGGCTTACTTATTGGAAAGTCAAAGTCAATGAAACGAAATGCTCGCATAATACCTTGGTATGCATTTGGATAACAAATTGACCGGGAGAAAACATATTACTGCCAAAAAAAAAACAACAATTGTTTATAAAATTTTCCAGCATGTACTGGTTAATTTGGAAAACTTCCAGACTTCCAATTGAAAGTAAAGTCTTGCTATATAAGGCGATTGTAAGACCTATTTGGTCTTACGGAATAGAACTTTGGAGTTCAGCAAGCAACTCGAGCATCGATATCATACGGTCAGCTCAAGATAAGATATTGCGTACAATAGTCGGAGCGCCATGCAACGAGGATATACGAAAAGATTTACAAATACCATCAATTAAAGATGCGATTTACAACCGTAAGGAACGATACATTCAACGATTAGAAAACCATATTAACCATCTGGCGCAGAACCTGACAATTCGTACGCTTACAAAGGCGTAATATCATTAATGTAAATACGCGAAAACACCCATAAAAAGTAGTTCTGTTATAAAATAAGGAGCTGCGGCCGATGGGACATGTTCCACTAAATAAATATATTTGTTAAATGCTATCTTCGCCGCTTATTGCCTCAGATAGGCAGATTGCGAGCATAAAAAAAAAAAAAATAATAATAATAATAATAATACTACAGGCGTTAGAAAGGAAAATATTACAATCGACGTGGAAAAAGAAAACATTCGATTAAAAAACGGAGTAAGACACGGAGATGCAACTGTTCACAGCTGCACTTCAAGACAGTATCGGAACGATTGAACGTGGAAATACGGATCGGAACTTGTTACGCGGATAATATTGAACTATTTTACAGAAAAAAAAACAAACATACAGACAGTTAAATGAACACGAATAAGGCGTAAAATTAATATAAAACTATAAGTATACGTGCAATGAACTCGTAAGAGATGAATACAGGAGCGTGAATATAAACTTACTTAGGATTATTAATTAAAGTAAATAACGAGTTAGAAGAAGAAATGGCCGGAAGAATAAAATTTCTCAAACCTTCGAAACTTTGAAAAAACGGATTCTCGATTAGTTATTAACATATACTACTGAGGAACATAAAAAGAAAATGAAATGAAATAAAAGTTGCTCAACGAAAAATGTTAAGGTCTACGCGGGGGATCACTTTGTTGAGGGCTAGAAACGACAAATGTGATAGAATAAGTATTATTAAAAATAAATAAGCACGTGACTAGAACCGAAGACCGTTAGATAAGTACGGTAACACTATGAAAACATGAAGCCTCAGGACGACCGAGAATGGACGTATTCGAAAATTTTAAATTCGCAACATCCGGAAAAAGTTGGGGAAGAACTTTCGGTATAATGGCTAATGAAGAAGAAGAAGAAAGTGAAAACTACTGTTATTTATAATGCGGTTATGAAAAAATATATATAACTGGGAATTGGCGTACGACAATTCAAGATTAAGATTGTAAGTCTCAAATTTAACCGCTCTGCTAACAAACAGATGCCTCCGGATTTAGAATGGGATACAGCTGCCATACTCGCTTTGACACGATCCATTTGATAGATTTATGCAGCAAGACTTTCCCACTGCATCCTGATACATCGCCGCTCACGGTTCACGATTGCTTATTTGTCAGAGACTTATTCGCAACTAACCTCCATATCTGAAGCTCAACCTGTGGACGCGCCCTGTCCTCTAAGCTAAGCTCGTTTATAATTTTTCGTCAAATAATTGAGCGATTTTTTTAACATTATTATTCCAATTTTTTCTTTTTATTATTAAAATAAACATATTTATTTTCGTTCCTTATTAATTACTATTTTTCATTTTTTTAATCGCGTCTATTCTATTTGTTATAATCGTTGTTTTCTGTTTGTTTTTATTTTTATTTTTTTATTTTTTTATTTTTTTGTATCCGCGTTACCGCATAATATATCGTTCGTTACGGACATTATTTTGCGCGCATCGAGTACGCCCCGTTATAGCGATATTTTAAATGAAATGATTTCCCCGAGGTATCGTAAATCACCGCGATATCGAGTATAAACTCCCCCGGGAGTATTCTTCTCAGTTAGACCTTCCCGCTTTATTGATGACCCGTTTCAAATGGAAAAGTTCGCTAAGGAGAGTCTTAACACTCGCTAGAAAAAAAGGCAATATGTCGTAATATCGACGGATTGACATCGAGAGATTGTTAACGCTCAACAGGACGAAAATAAAGCCGACGAACAAGTACCGAATTATTTTGAAAGGGTAATTTCATTAAAACCGACGCAAGCTAATAATAATTTGGCTTAATTTAAACTGATTGGTGTTTTTTTTAGTTTATTTTGCGTGTTTTTTTAGTCGATTTATTATGTATAAGTACGTCGATAAATTGTAGATATTTGTTTACATACGCATATAATCATTTATACTCGTTGCTCGACAGTAGGTAATTATCGCGGCACACTTCTTGCTACATACGCCAAATCAAAATAACTCTGAATTTAAGTTTTTTAATTGTTACCAAATCGTCGAAATTAGACGTCATTTTTAAGTTAAAATTTCAGCGGCAGGTTTTAATAATTTTTATATATATATATATATATATATATATATATATATATATAATCCTCGTCATATTTTACGGATTTCAAGTATTAGATGTGATATAAGGCGAAAATATTACTTTTTTGCCTAAATACCGCTTCTCTAAAAGGATATGTTTTGGTTGGCTCTATCGACATCATCCGTAATTGTATTGTAACGATTGTGACTGAGGTATGGTAACAATTTGTCTCATCTCTTTCGAAAATCACATTTCTTACTGGTAAAATCTGGTCGCAATTGGTCGCTACAGTAACTATATTAGTTTTATTGTTTTACACGACTCAATTTTTCCTTCTTTTCCCCCGATATTGTTATTGGGGTAAATCTTGTCGATTCTGCTAGCGCGAGCTCGATTGCTTTAACTTCGAGATTGTCTAGTAAATAGGCAGAAATAAAAATATCAGCGAAGAATATTCGTGATAAACTAATCTCGACTTCAAGAGGCGTAGTAACTATAACCTAATCCTTTGTCAGAATATTTTCTAGTTTTGATCTGGAACCTTTGGAATGTGTCCATAGCATTCGCTGTTACAATGAGGATGAGTCGAGAATTGTACTCGATAGAAAATGAGCCCAAAAATACGATTATCATTTGAAGGTATTTCGGCGAGGATAATTTACCCGGCTAATGTCTTAACAATGAATCCTCTTCTCTGCGAGAATCTTCATCCGCCGTATCACCAGCAGAATTATATAGTTAGAGAAAAACTGCGATATCGTATCGACAAGATGGATTCATAATCTTCTGAATTTGGTCCGAATATTGTAGGCCATTTGTAACTGCAAATTACCGTAATTTTTTATTTATATAGCTATCGTCTCTTCGAATCAATCTTTTAATATTAGCTCGAGAAATATTTGCAGCGTCATCTCGATCGTTTAATATGACGCTTTCCATCCAGCGGTTAAAATATTCAAATTCCTGTCTTAACTCATTCTAATAGTACATACCTTAGACAGTTTCTTTAAAGCGGCAGCTGTATACATTAGCTGTTTGTCCGCTATAAAATGTCGCGATTTGTCATGTCAAATTCTGCGCAGTACAAGCTGATGAAATGGTCCGAGCGAGCGTACGGTTTTTTATATCAGGTTTCTGAGTTTCCAGAGAAAATTATCAACTTCATTTTAGCTTATTCGTAGTAGTTGAAGCAGCATTTATTCTGATGTTTATCTCGTTATCCGGGCTGATGTTATTTAGCATACGTCTAGATATTTCAAGTTTCCTACGTGTTCTATTGAATTTAAACGCGAGCTCTTTTATTTTTCAACCGATAGTTGTTCTAGTAGCTTGATTATATTCTAATATCTCTGTTGTCGCAGTCGATTATGTCGTCCTCGTCCGTATATATATTGGTATCATGGCTGCAACATGTAGATTCATCCGAAACAATTTTTGTATAAAGTATTTAGGATATTCTTGCTTTCCAGCTGAAGTAAGTCAGGTGGTGGTATTTTATCTGGGATAGGAGCCTTTTCGCTTTTAACTTGTTTCGTCGCACGTTTTATTCCTTTTTCGGATATTTGGGACTGAAACGTCTATACGAACTTTATATAGTCGAAGACAACATTTCGAGAGGGATATAATTATACTTATTTTACAAAAAAAAAAACCGAAACTAACAGATATTTTTTTTTAAAAATTGGAATGCCTTTACAGCTTACCCAACGTGATACTGTGGGGACTAATCTTAATCAAGGATGCTCACTTCTATAGAAATGTCGCTATTGTAGATTATCTAGATGGAGAAGGGACGATACATTACACGTAGGTGTAATACTCGAAGAACGTAGCAAGAGAAGATAAAGTTCCAAACGCAACCGCGCCACAGCAGAGCATTAAAAAAAACATGATCGCGATTGCAGACTGTTCAGAATACAAATGATGTCTAAATCGTAATGTACGGATGAGTACAATTCCTGTACGGATGAGTACAATTCCCTTACGACTAATCTTCTTAAAGAAATAGAACCACGGGAGTTTAGAGAGAGACGGCTGGAGCTGATAGTAATCAGTGAGAGGTGATTAACTAATGCACTCAGTATACATTAGCTTCCATTGTTCTATATGTTCTAGCTGAATAAAGTGAAAATGATATCTTTGTGAGAGATCTACACCACTAGACGACGCGTCTTTAGCCAATAAGTCAACAAATTCGTTGTCTGGAATACCTCTACGATCCGGCATCCGCAAGAAGGACACGGATACTGTCACACGTTCAAAATTATTAAATTTTAGCAAAACTAAACCAATTAATATATCTCAATTACGCTTATTGTCTACAACCGTCACCTAGCTTTTTGGGTCGATAATAATAAGTACTTTGTAGTAATAATAATAAAAAGAATAAAATTGAATAATTATAAATGAGGGCAATCGATATTTTAATAATCGCTTAATATCGTCAAAGTAGTAAGAATGTCGTACTGATAAACGAACAGGTTGGATAGCACACCCCTCCGTCCCCCCGGGGTCATCAATAGTTCCTGCGATATATTGACAGGTCGTACGAATTTTTGGCTTATTTTATATATATATTTTTTGGATAATTTTGTACGTATTCTTTTATTATATGTTTTATTTTTTTATATATTTAATTTCGAATTAATAAAAGTCTAGCCAACTAGTCCTGAGTTTTAATTAATACATAAAACGATTTCATAGGTTGGCTGCTGCTGCACACTTTTAGTTTTGGTTATTATGATTAAATAATTCCTCGTGGAGCTGAAATCAAAACTAAAATTAAATCGATTAAATTAAATATTATAAACTTGGGAACAACAACAAACAATCTAAAATATTAATTAAAATCGTTATAAATTATAGCTTCACACAACGGCATTATATTTGTTTAGTACATCATAAATTCTGGCTCCGTACTACTGGCACTTTTATAAAAATATTATTAAATACTTTAAATTTAGTTACAAATCGTTATCCAACCCAGACTATAAATTGTGACCAACACCACGTCCGGATATTATTTAATTTCTTGATAACTCGGTGGCTCTTGATATTAGCGCACTACAAATTGTGGCTAAGACCGCGACAGGATTCATTTATTTAAATACATTATAAGGCCGACCCAGAGAAGACGGACGGTTTTATTTTATGAATAGCTAAGTTGATAACGCCGCAAACCGCGTTTAGTGTACACACGAGAGATCCGTTTTAGTTTCACTTATCACCATTCTATAACGAGAAGTAGTGCCCGTTTTGCGTGGAACGTTATTTTCGACCTGAATTGATCACGACGGTGCAAAGAGAGTTTAGATTTTTTTTTTTTTCTTTAAGAGACGAGATGCGGAAGACCTGAAAACTCGGATTTCTGATAAAATTACAAAAATTCAACGACCTATGTTCGAAAAAGTTTTCGGAAATGTTGTAAAAAGCCTGAATGAATGTATCGTTGCAAATGGCGGTCATCTGAACGATATTGTATTCCACAAACGATTGTAAGCTAATTTTTAAATAAAATTTCATTGCAAAATTTTTGTCGAGTAGTTTTTGAATTATTCAAAAAACAACAACCGCCCGTCTTGTCTGGGTCACCCTGTATGCACACGTATATATGCGATAGCAATTGTGGCCTTTTGATTGATGGTCGTATACAGATGACATCCTCCTTTTAGCAAATACTAAAAAAAAAAAATTAAAACGTGGCTTCGATATTCCAAATGTAAGGATAACAACATAAAATGGTAAATATGATTATTAGGCACCCTCATCGTAAATAATTGAAGTTGCGAATAAGATATCAAGAAACCCCTGCCACTGGCAAGATGCGCGACAATGAAATTAACCAAGAGTTGGAAAAGCGCCGCCCTTAATAAAAAAATAAAGTAAAATCGATCAACGGATTAATTTTTTTGACATCGATGCACGGTTGGAAGACGAATTGTGACGTTTTTGAAATGATGGTTTATAGATGGGCGCTCAGAATACCTCCGACGGAGAATAACGAATAAATACGCTGATATTGGATGATCGTCGAAGTTGGCTTATTAACAAAAATTAACAGGAAGACAGCAAAAATTCATGCGACACCTAACAAGGAAAACAGGCTTACTATGCATACAACGAACGAGCATACAGAAACCGAGGAAATCTTACGTGTAATCGAAATGATTAATAATGCATACAACGAACGAGCATATAGAAACCGAGGAAATCTTACGTGTAATCGAAATGATTAATAAGCCATAGCCGGCTAAAAAGAAAATTATAAATTTAATTTTTAGCAAAATTACAAATTATATGTTTCAAAAAAGTTAACATCGCAAATTTTACTTTTGAAAACTTACAAATTTTATTTTAAAATAAAATAAATTACCAAAATTTTATTTTATAACATAATTACAAATTTTATTTTAAAAAGATTACATTTCTTCTACTTTGTTGTCATGCCGTGTACTGCCGCCTAGGCCAGAGGCATGGATTATACATTTTATTTGAAAAAATTATAAATTTTGTTAGTAAAAAATTACATATTTCATTTTTAGAAAATTGCAAATTTTGGAAAAAATACAAATTTTATTTAGAAAAACGAGTGAATATGTATATGAAAAATAAAGTCAATAAAAAACAAATCTTAGTTGAAAATGTTTGAATATCTTTAAAAAGATGATAAACATAAAGTTTTATAAAATATCGCTAATATATATATATATATATATATATATATATATATATATATATATATATATATATATATATATATATATATATATCTGTATATATATATCAAGTAGATTTACTAGTGACAGTGGCGTTAAAATGTATTTCACAAAACAGGGATCATATATTCTATGTATACTTTAGTTTATTATAATAGTAGTTGAAATTTATCGCCGGTAGGTGTAATAAAACATCTGAAAGTGCATATTATTAGGGAAACGTATGGTTTATTATATATATATATATATATATATATATATATATATATATATATATATATGGATTATATGAAAATTTGTGTTCACACACGCGTAGACAATATTATATACAGAGGTTATATGAAACTCTGAATATACATACAGGCATATATATATATATATATATTAGTTATATAGGAAATCTAGTGATTTAAGTTTGTAATATCAGTAAGAATTGGAAAACGAAACGGAAGATGTAATATTTCGGTGGTCGATACGGCGAGTTTTTCAACCGGATTTATGGAAAGAAATCTGTTAATTTATGACAACATTTATCATCGCCTATTGGGTTACACATAACAATACGCAACCCCGGTTTAGTAGTTAGTTGTGTAGCAGCCATCGCTTATATCAATATATATAATATATAGCAGTATGAAGGAGAGAAAAGGACCGTCTCCAATATCGGGCACTAGAATTGTTCTTTCTCGTTTATTGGACCGTTTTACTCTTTTTGGATATTATCCAACCGTTTCATCTTGGCTTCCTCTTCGGCGTCGTTACACCTACTTCCGTGCTCAAAATACAATTTTCAACACCACCGTCAGTACACACTCACCGTTCCACGTGGTTTGCCCGGCAATATTTATCGCCATTACTCATCTTTCTTCATTATTCGTCGTTTCTTAAGTCCTGCTTTTATCGCGGTGTTCCGGTTAACGATGTGTAATCGATTGCTTTTTATTTTTCATTTCCTACTAAAAAACTTTTTTTTTTTTTTTTTTTTCTGTGCGACGAGCTCCATAAGTCTGTCTTGCACTGGGGGAAATAATTTCTGGACACTCCTATCCATCGATGTGAGTTTCATCTGGTGTTCTTATTCCGCTTCAGGCGTCTGACTTCGTTGCGGTTATAATACAACGGTCATGTTATTTGTACGATTATTAAGCGTAATTTCGTTAATAGAATGATATAACGTCAAATAAAGTCGGCGAAAATGGTTTTTTTGGTGAGAAATATCGTCTTAACACTTTCGGTCGTATATTATAATATTTCGACGCAAAAATTAGAAATTTTAATGCGAGCGTTGTGTTATATAATTATCTAGGTGAATTGTTGATTATATAAAAATATTTTGAAAAAAATTAGGTTATTTGGAAATGTCGAGGATTTTGTTAGCGTTAACAAAATTTCTCGTAAGACTAACAGGGTTAAAATACTACTTCAACATGAGGTTAAATATGATATAGGACAAAGTTTTATAATTAAATTTAATACTTTGTTTAATTGCCATTATTTGAATATAATCGATTTGACGGTCTGGAATATTTTAATAATTTACCGTCTCTCGGTATGTTATATTATTCGATCAACACTATAACCGGTTAACAAAAAAAAAAACCCCTGTCCAAAGATTATAATATTACTTCGAACAATTTCCGAACGATTTAAATAGAAACCAAACTAATAGATAATCTCAAAAATTAGTTACAACGAAAAGATTATACGTCGTTCGCTGCATTTACCTTGATAATAAAACCGTCTTGATTAAAAAAAAAATAAATAAAAAAATAAACACCGAGTTGATTTTATTAAAGAAACAATGTCGATTTTATTAAAGAAACAATATTGATTTTATTAAAGAAACAATGTTGATTTTATTAAAGAAACAATATTGATTTTATTAAAGAAACAATATTGATTTTATTAAAGAATCCGTGTATTAATTTTATGAGAAATCGTGTCGATTTTATTAAAGAAACCGTTGAAACGATATGACAGAGATCGGACTAATATATATATGAAACTTTTTTTTTTTTTTTTTAATATTATATAAATCTTCATATGCCGTTTGTAACTACCAGGGTCATTACAGCATAAGGAGACGTGTGTCTAGTTTATATGTATGCTAGGAATCCGCTTTCTCTTGCAAAAGCCAAAATACTACCTATTATTTGAGGGTTGTTTGAGAGTATTTTGTGCATCGGGCCCTGTATTTTGTGTTTTAGCCTGTGTGGTGTGAGTGTTTGACAGTTGTAGATTAAGTGTATGACTGTTGGTTCTGTTAAATGACCGCATAGGGGGCAGTTTGTTGGTGGAGGGCTTTTGGTATAAAGGTAATTGTGCGATATGTCTGTATGACCCACACGTAGACGGTTTAGGGTACCATATTCTTTTCTGCTTGTGCCACATGGAGGCCACAAAGGTTCTATGGTTGATTTTATGCTCCTAGGGAAGGTTGTTTGTGAGGTCCAGTCGGTGCTCCATTCCTGTTTACTGTTATTCATGAGTACTACTAATGTTGATGGAGGTGGTGAGTGTTCTGGTACTGGTGAAACGTCTACTTTATCACTACGTGCATCCCAATGTGACTTGGGTTCCACAGAAAGCGGATTTTCCTTCCTTATGTAGTGTGTATGGTTGTGTTGGTGGTTTTCTAATATTATGGTATTTTTATTGTCTTGACGGCATATTAGTTGTAGAGAGGTTATTACAACCGATGCTTTTCGATGTGCAAGTAGAGCTGATGTGATCTACTGAATAAAGATACAACGATATTTTGAAACTTTAAATTGTTGTAATTTTTGTCCTATTTGTGATATTAATGTGAAACAAAGCTTCGAACGAATCCGATAATATTGACTATAAGCTGTGCGAATTTCATCATTATTGCTTTTATAATTTTTGAGTTAAAGTGGAACAGATGAAAATTTAAAAAAAAAAATTAATTTCCTGATTATGTGTGATAAAAATAGCTCCCAATGTAGTGATTATATTGAAACATATTCAAAAATAACAGACACTATAATTTTATATATTAGTAATAGATTAGTATAGATAGTATAGATATAGATACAAATATAGACCAATCTCTGTCATAATTTCTGTACGTGTGTGTATTATGTAAATTGATTATACACGCGTATAATGATACAGTATGCGGGAAAGATAAGAGGAGCCCCTACTACACTGTGGGAATAGGGCTGCCTATGTGCCTGTAAGCCTTTGGCTCGCTCGTTTTATGGGTTAACTCCCCATAAATAACGCTGCAAATAGAAGTTTCACTTCGAAAGAAAATTTCCAAGGATAATTTGCGCTTCCTTTTGTTTTCTCAATCGAATTATCTAGACTCGCTCTTAATTTTTTGTCAAACATTCTTACCGAAAGTTTTTAAGTTCGTTTTATCCGAACGATTTTTACGCGATCTCTTACAATTCTTCATTACGATCGGCTTAATTAGTTTTTGCATTCCGTTTACTATGTTGGCAGGAAGATTGAAGAACCTCGTATTATATGTCGCCTAAGGCTTAATGTCAACAACATTCCGTACGTTCTAATTATTAATAAATTAGCCCGTTCGCCATTCTGTACCCATCCCTGCGATGCAGATCAGATTGCAGATGAAAACCACCTGTTTTTTGGGTTGCAGTTATTACGGAATGTATCAATCGATGTCGTATTGTAAGCCACTTTCCCAACTAGCCTCAGATGCCTGCTCAGCTCATAATATAAATATTTAATAAGCCATGTCGACCGTTCGTTACAGCCCTGGGCGGAATCACGAAAGCCCATTAAAAAAAAAAAGAAAAAAAATAGTTTTTACATTATTTCTAACATTTATATTTTCTTAATTTTCTTCTGTTGTTAGGCGTTATTTTTTCATTTTCCAAATGAATATATTTGTTAATAAAATACATTTCATAGTGTGTGAAATTTAAACCAATTAAGTTTTATGCCACTTCGAACTTTTTTATTTTTTTATTTGTTATTCGTATTACTAATCTTAAGAAAAACTAAAAATCTTAAATAAGTAATAATTATAGATATATTATTTATACACGAAAACATAATAATGTAGAAGCGTAGCCCAATGGTATTACGTAGGAGATATATAACTTTTATAAATTCAATAATTCCTAGATACATTATTTATAAAGGAAAAACATAATTTGGGGATGTGCCGCAACATCCAATCGTGCAATTATCCAGAGAGCACGGAACAAAATTATACGTCTGATCATAAAAAATCGAGGTGGTTCCATCGTAACGATGATTTACATCGGGATCTGCAGTTGAAGTAAATGGATGAATAGCGATTTTGCATTTATGAACGGCGACTAGTGGCTTGTGTAAATATAGAAGCACACAATTTTCTGAATACGGGAAAGACTGCAGCAGCTTAAACCGCATGGATTTATTGAATTTATAAAAGTTATATATCCTATGTATTAGTATACCATATGCTTCTACATTATTATTCCACTTCAAACTCCATTTATAATTGAATGCAATAATAATGACGATAATAATACAATTTGAAGAATGCCGAGCGAAGTGATTTTTTTATTCAAATAAACAAAACAAAAAAAAAATAAAAAGTTAAAATCGCAACTTTTTTTTCTTTATGAAAAATCCTATTAGAATGCGCCTTTTCATTGTCAAATGGTTTTATTAATACTATCTTTCATTTTGCCGATTTTTATGAAATGTAATCTAAAATTAATTTTCTATTTTCTATTTTTATTTTCACGTTTTAAATATTCCCTAACGGTCGAAAAGCTATGTGATTTTTTTCATACGGAAACAAAATTTAATTATTTTAACACTTTCAATCATGAACCCTCGTTGAAAACCCTACGGAGCAACCTCTAGGAATGGAACTTGGACGAAAGGAGCGGCGACTACTCTTGAATAGAATCCGAACTGGTCATGGTAGATGCCGCCACCTCCGGCAGAAGTGGGGTATTTCTGATTCGGCTAGTCAGATTATAATTATAATTACTATTCTTTATGGAATATATAAATCGGATTTATTAATTTTTTCTGTCTCGCCTACGATTAATTATATAATTTTCTTTTATCGCGATTATTAAACGTGCGTCCGAAATACTCGCTAACATCCTGAGACGTTTAAAATAAAAAGGACGATATTATTCTTCACGAATTTTCCTCGACCGAATCTGATCGCCCAAATTGATACGGTAATGAGAAAAAACTTGATCATTCTAATTAAGAACTTCATATTATATATATATATATATATATATATATATATATATATATATATATACATCTCTTCCATACAGGTGATCCGTAAAGAAGGTTGTAAGCCTTATTGCAGTTAGTGAAAGAGTTGGATGTTTTTCTATTTTTAAGTAAAACTAGACAAGCACCTAAAATGTATTCGTCTGGACAATAAATGGTTAACGTTAATAGAAACGGACATTCTCGTATATTTCACTGCGCGTTCGAGACGTTAGATATTTGTTTAGATAGTCATCGAGAATTCAGATACTACCTGGTGGATCTTTGTAGTAGATGGGAAAATAAAAAAAATACTCTAGACTGTTACTTTTAAACACACACACACACACACACATATACATATATATATATGTAATATGTATATATACATTGTGTGTTATATATGAAGGTAATTTTTGTTCTCCAACATTTTTTCGACGTTGTTGTAACTGATACTGATTGTATTTGATAAAGTTGAAAAAGTCGTTTTTCAGAATAGCATAAATATAATGCGGACAAATTTAATGGAAGAAAGCAAAAATCAAGCCTCGGCATGTTAAAGAATATCCGAGATGATTTCAGCGTTAACATTTGTACACGTTATAAGTTCGAATCTAATCTAATAAATAAACGGTCGATACCCGTATCTGATAACGAATTTTAAAAATGTCAACCTGTTTTTTTTTTCTAGTCGGCTATGATACTTTTGCAAAATTGTTGAATAATTTACCATCGTCCTGAGAACAAGTCGAATTTTTTGAACATTTCTTTACTCATCCTTCGTCTAATCGTAAATATTACTTTTTCTAAAAAAAAAAAAAAAAAAACCTAAAAAAATTAGCGAGATTTCGACAAAAATTCTCTCACGTTTAGTATACACATAAGACGGGGGAATAAAATAAACGAGAGTCTAATAAACGAGCAAAACTTTGTACGCTGATGGGAACCGCCGAGTGGATATTAATAAACAATAGCAGTTGACTTTGATCGAGATGAAACATTACGATGGGTTTTTAATCTCGATAAGGTCGGATAGGGAAGGTTCCAGCATAAAAGGGCTGAATCGCAACGTGTTACAGAAATTTGGGATACGTGCTCTAGCTAGATCATAGACACCAATGTTGTAATTTGGTTTTGGTATTTACTATTAGCTATAGTGTCAGAATTAGTACAGATATGATTAAATATACAATAATAATAATAATAATAATAATAATAGAAATAACGATAATAATATAAAATAAGAGGTTTTAACCGTGGGTATGGAACTTGTTATCATTTGCGCGCGCGTGGGAATACTTCTTAATCGAATCATAACTTTAATACTACTAATAATAACTTAACAAATAATAGTAATAATAATAATAATAATAATATCAAAACTGGACAGAAAAGCTACTCTGAAATAACTCGATGTAATAGTAATTCATCCCATATTAATGACTCATTAAATCACAGCGACTCTTCAGACCTATCATCCATTTTATCATTATTTAAGGGCGCTGATTTTAATAAATTAATGATTGTTATTAAAACTATAATTACAAAACTAAATGCACTGGCGAATGCAGATAGTTTCACAAAAATAGCGGTTATTTTAGAAATAATTGTAATAAGTTATATTTTGTATTTTTTTTTTTTTATATGTAATATGATTAAGTTAGTTGCCTGGAATTGTGTAATTCTATAGTACACAAACTAGCTGAGCTTCATGAATTTGCTATTTACAATAGTATTGATATCATTGCTTTATCCGAAACTAAACTGAACAGTAACCTCACAGTTAAATTTCCTGGCTTTGATATTTGTAGAAAAGATGGGACGCGTTATAGTGGAGGAGTAGCATTGTTGATTAATCAACGGCTAAAGTATGATCTTGTGCCAACGCCCCAATTACATAGTATTCAGGCTGTTGGCATAAACATTTATTTAACCACTGCTGGTAATACTCATAATGTAAATCGCAATGTAGAAGTTGCTACTATTTTTGCTGTTTATAAACCACCTAATCGATTGACTAAGTATAGGGAAGACATTTTATCCTTGATGAAGGCAATTAAAAAAATTATTTTAATCTGCGATTTAAACTCCAAGCAAAAGTCTTGGAATAATTTTAATAATAATCAGGCTGGCAACGTCTTACTTAGTACTTCTCTAACAAATAATATACAAATATTAGCACCACTAGAACCTACATACTTCCCACCACCTGGCTCTCGACCTAGTATTATTGATTTAGTTCTCGTCAAAAATATCAATACAACGCTGCCCATTTCAGTTAATATCCTCCGATCATAACCCAATATTTATAATCGTCAAAACTGGCAACATACTGCAGCAACCAGTACGTAAAACATTTAATTTTAAAAATGCGAACTGGAATTTCCTTAAGCGTCATATTTCTGATAATATAAACTTAAACCTACCTATTTCTGATACTGACAACATTGACCACTGTCTCACCACTCTGACGAACTTGATTCATGAAGCTATTGCCCTTTCTGTTCCTATTAACCAGAATGTTTACCCTATATCTTCGATCCCTTCGTATATAACTTCCATAATTAAAATCAAAAATATTGTCAGAAGATACTAAAAGTCGTTCACGTACTGATTCACAAAATATTAAGAAATTATTGAATCAACTTTCAATTTTAGTTCGATATTTACTAAATAAACATAATAATGAAAAATTTAGTAAAATAATTTCGAATCTTTCTGTTAAAAATAATAGCCTTTGGAAGGTATGTAAACAATATACACAACACCATGAAGCACTTCCCCCAATTCATGACCCTCATACTAACACATATGCATATAATAATAATACCCATAAAGTAGAATTGCTTGCTGCACGCTACCTTGAGATTCACAGCAGAAATATCCATTTAACTTCAAGCTATCAGAAGAACAAAGTACATAAAGTTGTCAGCAGATTTATCGCATCATCTCGGATAACAACTAATATTAAATTAACTTCTCCCAAAGTTTGTATACATATCTAAAATCAACAAAGAAGAAAAACTCGGTAGGTCACGATGGTATCCAATCTACTGTCATTAAAATGCTACCTCAAAAAGCCATCGTCCAGTTAACTAATTTGATTAACGCAATGTTTAAATTTGGGTACTTCCCTTCTAGTTGGAAAGTGGCTAAAATAATTCCAGTACCAAAACACGGTAAAGATCGCTCTCAGATAGACAATATCCGTCCAATCAGCTTGCTCAGTAATCTTAGCAAAATCGCTGAAAAAATTATTCTGAAAAGATTATGTGACTTCACTAACTCTAATAATATAATACCTAGTAGTCAATTTGGATTTCAACCAAAGCATTCCACAACACAACAGATAACAAGAGTTTCCGACTCTATCACAGATAATTTTAACTTCAATAAACATACCGGGATGGTATTATTTGATGTGGCAAAAGCTTTCGACACTACCTGGCACGACGGTATTATCTATAAAATGTTTGTTACCAGGTTTCCCAATTATCTAATTAAACTGATTAATAGTTACTTAACTAATCGATCATTTTACACCATTATAAATAATGCGAAATCAAGTAGCAAATCCTGTTCTGCCGGCGTGCTTGAAGGTAGCATGCTGGGGCCATTCTTATTTACATTTTTCATGCATGATTTCCCGCATATAAATAACATTGAGGTTGCCTTATACGCTTATGACACAGCGTTGTACTGCAGTTCCTATAGGCCAAGTACTATCAGCAATAGGTTACAATCCGGTGTTGATCGTGTAATTTTTCTAAATGGCAAATTGCTCTTAATCCTTCCAAAACGAAAGCAATTTTCTTCACTCGTCGAAGACCGTTTTTACCGACCATCATGTCAGTGGCGTTGATATAGAATGGTCTGACCAGGTACGCTATCTTGGTGTCATTTTAGAGAAGAGACTAACGTTTTCTAAGCATATTGACCATGCATCATTGAAGACAAACAGAGCAATCTGTTCAATTTATCCCATTTTCAAACGTAAATCTCACTTAAATATTAATAATAAATTAATAATCTACAAGCCAATCATTAGGCCTATTTTAACATATTCTTGTCCAGTTTGGTCTTCAGTCTCAAATGCTAGTTTTAATAGACTGCAATTAGTCCAAAATCGATGTCTTAGATGTATCCTCAATGTTATACACTAAAATTTCATATATGCATAGTGCTCTGCAGATACCATATGTAACCCAAAAATTTTTTCTCAGTTGTAGTGTGCACCGTAATAATTTACTTACAGCAATAGGAAATTACGATTCCAGGGAACTAAGTATTATACTAAGTATAAGCATCGACGGATTAAACATAATGTATTATTCTCATAACGTTATAATTTGTTCGCTTTCGTTTCCGTTACTTGTAAATGATATTACATATTCGTTATATAATTAAACTTATTATTTTTTAAATTACCGCTTTTCATTTGTGATGGTTTTTTGTCTGACCATCGATACTATTTTCATCTTGTATATTTATTATTTACCACTTTATATTATTAGTTACTTTCATAAATGGAGAGGGCATTTGTTCCGGTACATTTATTAAATATTATTATAACTTTTTAATATAATGTCAAATATACTCGTTTTACATTTTACATTTTTAATCGCTGAAAAACGCTTAGAATTTTTCGATTTTAGAGGGTGTACATCTGAAGAATTAAGAATGTATATTTGTATATATCTTGTTAATTCCTCAATCTATTAATAGATTGGTGGAAACCCACAATTAACAGTTTCTGCATAGAGCCATTTCCCAGTTATCGGCTTTTACATCTCGTTGTACCTGTTTTATATGTATTTCTGCCCCTATTTCCCTTTAATTTTTTCCTTTCTTATCATTTACTTCGCAAATTTTAACTGGACACGGTACGGCGCGAATATCTGCATAAATTCAATTCGACCAACACATGTCACTACTGCAAGACAAATGCTCCTGATATAATTCATCATATCGTATATCATCGCTGTTACTATAAAGAATTTTAAAACGGATATAAATTCTCCGCTTGTTATAATAATAAAAAATTATTCGCATTAACACACGAAATAAACGTAAACTATTCATCTTCCATACACAAAAAATTAACGATTAAAATATTATTACAAAAAGGGAAATAAAAATAAAAATAAAAATAAAAATAAAAAATAGGGGAACAAATAACCGAAAAAAAAATGTGAATAATAAGATGAATCATAATAACGGTAATAATAGTAATAGTCAAATCAAATATATTTCAGATATTTCGAAAATTTACATTCGGTAATCCAATAATAATAATAATAATAATAATATTTGATAACATTTACATAACATTTATAGTCAAAGAACCGGTTATGAGTACAGGTGCGCTAGTACCCGGTGATTATTAATAAATCAATCGAGAGATTGTTGTAGAACCCAGAGGAAACAAAATATATATATAAACTAACAGGACGACGACATACTAGTATCAAATGCAACGCGAAGTAAAACATTCGAAATTATACACTCATATAAAAATATATGAACATAATTAATTTTATATTAATGATAATATTGTACATATAATAACGCAAAAATCTATGTTGAATTCATTTTATTCCGGACTTAAAGAGTTAAACGATTTCGCCGCTTTTTGTGAATCGATAATTCAACACATTCCGGTAAAATGTTGTACGCGACAGCCATACTGCAATCGGATTCGTGTGTGATATTTATTAAAATGCGGGACTTTTGCTCCTTCTGTACCGGGCTGTCTTCGTCTTATTATCTACTGACCTTACGTTGGATTTACGATTCAAAATGTAATCTAAAATACGTAGCTAACTGTTGTATATTTAAAAATATCTAATCGCAATGTCAATTTATTTTGCCACTAACTGATCGTATTACGCACCTCGTCGATATTAACAGCCTAATACGATATTTTGCTGCACCACCCCTATATATATTACGCTGTAACTTGCAATCGGTTGATAGAATGAGATGTATGTACGATATAAATGACATAATGAGAAATACTGTTTTAAATAATAAAATATTAAGTTTTCTTAACATAATTTACCCCATGATAATTTACTATCTAATGTAATGACTAAATATTTAATATCATTTACTCTTTCAATTACACTATTCGAATGGGTAAGTGTTAAATTTAAGTTTATTTTCCTTTTGAAAACTATGGTATTATGTATTTACTCGGATTCACTACTAAACCATTGGCTAATAACCAACGAGAAATTTTACGTCAGATTGGGCCAGCATTTGTAATTTATCCGAATAAAACGAATTTTATTAGACACCGTATCACCAGCTTAACTAAAAACACGACACCTGAAATGTCTATACCGCCTAACTCGTCGATATTTTTTGGAAACAAATATGGGCCTAGCACGTTAACCTGTAGCATAACACCATACTCGACTGAATCACTGAAATCGTTATTAACTTTTATAACATATAACCTGTTAGATAAATAAGATTTAAACCACTCGTGTATGTTACCTCTGAAACCGTAAGCGTGTATTTTTTTTTTAATAAAATATCACGATCTAAAACATCGATGATTTTATACATAAATCAAAATATATATTATTACGTCATATATTCAGCGATATGGGAAATATGTTGAAATCATCGTCCGTCCCCTCTATTAGGTAAAAATCTAAAAAAAGTTGAACTCCTGTAGATAATTTAATAAATAACTTTTTTAATAGATTTCTCAAAATTTTTCGAATAAGTTGATAGAACGCATATTGGTCGATAGTTGAAAATATCTGTGTTCCTTCGTTTTTTAAAAAACTGGGGTAATAATATCCTGTTTTAGTACAATCTGGAAAGACTCCTGCAAAATTCAATTTAATTCAATTCAAAAGACGTTTGGATTTGCTAATGGACAAACCTGCATAAAATCCAGTAGATGATTTCGTTTTAATCAGTTCTGGATTAGAGGGATAAAAAAAAACAAACTCAATTTATTACAATGATCATTAAAAAGTTAACATACATGAAATGAAATAAAGCATAGACCGACTATGCGCGTAAACTGCGAGAGCGCTGGCTAATAAATTAAAATTGAATAGCATTTTACAAACAAGCTAGTGAACGAGTTATAAAACGCTCCTTAATTAATTAATTTAATTATATTCTATACGCAAATCAAATTAAAATAATACACACACAAACTAACGATAAACCGTGTGAGACATTAATATTCTTATATACACACGATCATCTTCTTCTGATACACATATTTACAAACAACCGCATTATATATCCATATTATGTACACACATAAACATATACACATTTCATACGTATGCATACGAACATTTATGTATCTCGTGAAGACAATTTGACGTTAAAGTCTATACGCACACGCAAATGCAATCTTAAAGTAAATGAGACGGCATACCCTATAATTATAAAGTTTAACTAATAATAATAATATTAATAATAATTATAATAATAACAACACTAACAGTAATGATAGTAATAATTTCGATAATAATTTCAATAATAGTAATGGTAATAATAATAATATGGAAAAATAAAATTTTGACACAATTTTGAATTTTAGGAATTTCAAGATTTAGTTGCAGATATAATCCGCAAAATTAATAAATTCCTCCGTCTTCGCTTATAATTAATTAGATCTGTTTTTAGTTCCCGAGGTAGTACATTAAATTCTATTAGCATAAACTGCTTGGTCCCTCATTCTAGTTTTACTAAAATGCAGAACTGGCACTTTACATTCTCCGCACGTCCTAGTAATCGCCCTATTTAATGATATACTAAACTTAGTATTATTTCTGAGCACAAAGTTCAACGGATTTAGAATGTTACCTATAGAAGTTTATTTTTAAATTTCGTACTTAATTTGTTGCCTTTTCCTAGCGATATTTGCGTATACGTTGAATCTTGATTTGTATATATATATATCATATACTTCGTTTTAGTAACATTAATAACAAAATACAAAAGCATTCATAAATTTTATCTACATCGTTTTGTATTAAATTTTAAAGTATATTAAGTATGCCGGGATATCGTGAATCTAGAGCAATATCGTCGGCATAACTAAATATTCTCCCAGTAGTGACGTCAAAATTACAGAAATCGTTAAATCGTTACTATATACTAAGAAAAAGGCTTGACAACATATTTTCAATTTTCTCAGTAAGTCTTAAACCGACTGTGTATAAATCCTCTAAATCCACAATTGTACAATTTTCTCAGAGTGTTTATGTATTTCTGAAGTGCAGATATCCCGCCTACATTCGGGCTGAAGAAGGGTGTCATAACTCAAGATCTAAACACATCCAAGATGGTAAAGCAGTCAAATAATCATGTTGAATCGACGATAGCTGAATAACAAGATTTGCCGTCAATTCTACTAAAGAAACTGTTGTTTGATTGAGACGCTATTGAATCGTTAACTACAGGAAGATTAGGAACTGTTCTTAGATGAGAATAGAAAGAAACCGGAAGAAAATATCGTTAATAAAAAGAACAACTTAAATAATTATAAATTCGTACATCAGCGAAACATTTAATAACAATAATTAAAAAAAAATTAATAATAATAACATTAAACAATTATTTTTATGTTGGTTTTTGCATTTTTTTTATTACTTCCGCGGTATAAACATATGCAAAAACACAATATATATATGTACACATTATATCCTACATATATTTATGCGTGTGTTTGTGCCCCTACATCTACATATGTATGTATGCAAAGTAATTACGATATGTTGCCACGAAAGTAATATAATTCAGTAAAGATACCAGAATTACAATAATAACTCGATTAGTTAGTAAATAAATAAATATAAATATATATATATATATATATATGTATGTGTGTGCAAGTTGGAGAAAAATAGTTAAATTATTATATATTTCGAAATCGGACATGTCGCCCTAGGTAGGTGTACACACCCGTTAATTACCTGAAATTGATTTAGCGTTTAATTCCAAATTCCAAAATTAGCAACGAACCAAATGATTTGTGTACGCTTCATCCTTCTCTCATTCGATTACCTCGTCGTCGGCATCACTAATTTCGGTTAGTAGTTGCGAAAAATTATAATCGTCCAATACGTCATTATATATTATCCGCATTATCGATATGATAGATACGATTAAATATTATTATTGTTATTATTTTATAGGAATTATTTCGACTGTAACCTCGTTTATTCTTTATTACTATAATTATCCAGCAGAATGTTATCACTGTTATTAAACCGTCTGCCGAGACACGAAGAAACCTTCGCCCAGGAAGGAAAGTCCAGTAATTTAGGGGAATTTAATAGAGATCTCTCCTAATATACGATCGAAACGGAACAACAGGTCCTCCCGGATTCCCCTTTCTCCTCTTACGCTTTAAGATAAACCGCCGCGGGTGACTATAAATTAAGGAGGTTGGTACACGTTAACTCGTCAAAGACGGCAATCCCACTTTATGTTAACTAACGTTGTTATTATCTATACAGCGTGAGGCGATATATAACGAATTTCCTATTTCTACTCTTTTTCCACTCAGAGTGTTCGTTAATTATCATTATTATTATTTCCACGAAACGTGTTTCTTTTATTTAAAAAAAAAAAACAACGAGTAAGCGATAATTAAAGTAGCAGGATAGCCTAGAGATATTTTAAAATATAGGTACATAGATAGCGGCGTTTCGTCGTAAATTCTAGATATATAGATATATAGATACATATATGTATATAAAGATATATAACACGTCACGTAAACGTACGGTTTTCAGTAAATATTTATCTTGCTGTCAGTTAGGAATAGAATGGAATAATTTTTATTTCAATATTAATAAAAAACACGATACGGCATGTAATACTAATTAAAAATCTTAATAGTCAACTGCGATATAAATAAATCGATAAACAATTACGACTGTAATTGAATTATAGATAAAAAGAAACCACCCCTAAGAATTCACCTTCGTCGATAATTCCAAGATCGATATAATAGGGCAAACTCGCGGATGGTCCTGGGTGTGTCTGTTGTTCGATAAATGTTTCTGAGGATATCAGATATACACACAATTATTCGAGTGTCTGGCTTTCTCGGTTATTCGAGATCGAAATATGTATCCCTTAAATAAACATCTTGTTGCTGTATCAGCTCTCGAGAACACGAAGCCAAAAAATCCTCTGTTAATATAGCATACAAATCCTAGTTTACCAATTGTATATATAGATCCTGTAATAGGAGGTTCCCGGTCATTAGGGAATCGTAGGAAATGAAACGACGAATATTGGCAGCCTCTAACAACGTATAAAGCTCAGTAAACACAGCCCTCGAATACACAACTCGCAACAGAATTTTAATTCATACCGGCGTAACTTTCTTCTCGCTATCAAACCCGATGTTGACTTTTGGAAATCACCCGTTAACTTATCCGGTTCCAAATATATTCCCCTCGACCACATATCACTCTCTCATGATCACCTACTCCAACGTACCTACCCCATGCATTTTGCCTCTTTTGTCTACTCTCAAACCCCTCATTTATTCGTCATATTTTACTACACTGCCTATTCGCCTCCATATCCTTTCGCATAACCCATTTGGTTCCTTCTCTCTCTCCAACAGTCATTCAACTCTTTCCTCACTTCTCCAACCTCATTTACTACATCATCTGGTTTCGAATAAAATAACTTTTTAATCTTTTTCGCCATTTCCAAGTATTAAGCTTTAAAAATTTCGCTCATAATCCTTGGATATATTTTTTGCTTAACCGTCCGGAATAACTGACGCCGCATAATGTTTTGCACATATAATTAATTATCAGCACCGTAAACCGAAGAAAAATAAACCATCATCCGAAGTTAGCGGACTCACATTTTAAAGCCTATATACACAAAAAAAAGAGAAACTTGGGAAATCTATACTGGCTTATTCAAATCGCACTGAAGCTACTAAACAGATTTTTTATTATTATAAAATCGTTTCGGAACTAGGTGGTCAGGCCAAAATGTGTGGGATTTAATCGAACTATAAACGAAACTCCCGGATCCAACATCATGCTACACCAATGCGAATTCGTACCGACCACTATCCCCACTTCACCACACGTGCTGACTTTCTTGTAGCTGCAATACTTTCGGATCATCCATATTGAAGAAATGTATCAAACCGTCAACGTCCGCTTACTAAAACTATCCAAACAGACAAAATTAGATTCCTATAGTAATACTGTTACGTCGTCGCAATTGCAAAAGCTTGTACCGTGTAAAATCACCTGGTATTATAAGAGACGATCATATTACAGACCTAAACATTCAACAGTGCATCAGATATCGAGAATTTCAGATGATGTAACTGATAATGTCAACTTCGAGAAACATACCGCGGATATTAGTTGACCATTGAAAAAACATTTAATACAGCATGGTATAACGAAATATTATACAAAATAATTAAATTTCAATTTCCGCTATATTAAATTAATACAGTCGTACTTAAGCAACAGAAAATTCTATCTTATAAACGACTATGAAAAGTACCTTCTATGAAATATCAAACTATATGTGTAGCACAAATAAGTGTATAATCGAGCCATATTTATTTCTAATACCATTAAATGATCTTCCCCTAACGTACCTTTTATCGAAACTGTATTATATGCCAACTAGCATTGTAATACTGTTCTTCACAAAAATATATATCGTCTGTCATCGTTCGAAGATTCGAGCACAAAGATGGCGATGGAAATAAAATGAGCAATTATTTATTATACGGGTCCCGCTAAAAAAATATGCTAAATGTTGCTTCTGACTTATACGAGACGTGCCAGTATATTTATTTTTACCTTAACAAAAGCTGACGTATTATTATTAATTATATTATTTTTATCATTATCATCAGCATCATCATTGTTAATTTATATTGTGAAAGAACCAACAACCCCCCCACCCGGTCGGTCCCCAGCCAATTTTTTAGCTCGCGCCATATATAATAACGTACTCGGCTCATTAGCATAATAAAAATGAACGATCTTTCCCCACGGGTAATACTTGACAGACTCCATAATTAACACGTATGTTACCTCCCAATGCGAAACACGCAATCTACCCATTATTATCGTAACAAAAACTTTTTTACACATCTATATATATCTATATATATGTATATATTATATATATATATATATATCTATATATATTTATGTATATATATATATATATATATATATATATATATATATATATATATATATATATATATATATATATATATATATGGGCTTGTATGTGTATACAAGAAATATTACACGTATTAATGTGTATCGGGTATTGCTTAATAACGTTTACAACATTTTCGTTGTGAATTATAAAAGTAAAGGAAAAAGCATCTTCGATACTAACGCGTGCATAGAGACGTTAAATTACTTTTATTTACAAACGTCTACTACTAAAGGCTCACTCTTAATAGAATATTCCTCGAGTAATTTAGCACATTGTAAATAGTTAAATTATAATTCAGCAATATTTTGTTATAGTTTTTTATTTATTTGCAGTTTTATTTTGTTTTTCTTAAATTTTTCCTGTAACGTTTAAATATAACATGATATAATTTTTCATATTTTATTTATTGCGGAGGTAAATTTTGTGTACTTTCTATTATTAAATAATGTCGTAGTGGGACGTCGGAAGTTAGAAAGGAGAAAAATGTCAAAAAGATACGTGATATGCTTTCGTGGTACAAGACATCCACGGAGTTAACAGAGGTATCCATGGACAAAGACGGAATACCTACACCGATCAAACTTCGATCGATATGGTATAAAAAGAAAAAGAACATATATATATATATATATGTGTGTGTACATATGTGTATATATATAATATGCAAATTGTTTTATTAAAACAAAAAAATCGTTACTAAATTTGTCCGTTGTACAGTATTTTTAATATTCGTGACTTGATACTTAAATTTTGCTCAAATTTATCGCGTACATTTTTTCTGGAAATAACATTTCTGGCATGATACTTCGAAAGAGCCAGTATTTTAATCATCGCTGTAGTATAAATATTTAATCAGACATATCATCCATTTATTACAGGTGTGGATGGTATGACTAATGCCCATAAAAAAATAAAATAAATAAAAAAGAAAAAAGTATAACAGTTTGCCTTTAATACGAATATATATATATATATATATATATATATATATATATATATATATATATATATATATATATATATATATATATATATATATATTATACAGTGGACTCCCGATTATCCGCGGTATTGGGTTGCGTGGCAACCGCGGATAAGCCAATCCCGTGGATAATCCGAAAATTTTTCAAAAGGTCAACAAAACAATTCAAATCAAGGCAAAAAGTTGATTTATTATGTACATACGCACATGCATACATATATGTACACACATCATGCAAGTTATAAAGTAAAGAAGGTTTTAAAAGTTACCCGTAGATTTTACAGAAAAATCTGTCACGAATTTTTGTTTTTTCAAAATCAAACACCTCTTCTTTATTTATTAATTGAAGTTTTTTTAGTACCATTTTATCACAGAGCGAAGCATCGTCTTGTTCCTCCAGATATTGGATAAGTCCTTCGATACGTTTTAGAGCTGCATCATAACTTACTTGTGTCTTCATCTTATCCTCTTCTTCTTCCTCACTCTTCTCCAAAACCCTACCTGATGCTCTGTCAACAATTTGTTCATCAGTAAGATGTTCAAAGCCTGCATCATTGGCATAGCAATTGATCCACTCAACAATATTTGCTTCATCGACGTCACTTCCTCCTATAACGGATTTCGCCAAATTAGCTAAATCACAAGTAGAAACTTCTTCTTTTTCTTCTATACATTTTTGTAAAGTATTTTCCACATTAGGTAAAATTTTCCTCCAGGACTTTACTAATGTAGATTGTTTAACTGACTCCCAAACAGTATTTATAATCATAAATGTTGTCAAGAATCGTGTAATCTTTCCAGAAACTGTGAAGACCATCTTCAATCCTTTTTTTCAGTAAGTTTGTTCTACACTTTTTTTTCATTAACGCAATCACACCCTCGTCCTTTGGTTGGAGAGGAGCAGTGACATTGGGAGGCAAAAACTTTACGATGAAATTTTAAAACGTTTTCCCCTGGGTGAGATGGGGCATTGTCAATCAGCAGTACAGCTTTCTCTGGTAAATTCTTTGACTTCAGATGTTCTTTAACTTGAGGAATAAATTTTTTTTCAAACCACTCTTTAAATACTTGCTGGTCCATCCAGCCATTCTTCTGGTTAAAGTAGTGTAATCTTGTCCCGTTAAAGGATCTTGGTTTTCTTGATTTACCAATCACTACCAATTTCAATTTGTGAGAGCCTGATGTATTGCTGCATGTCATTATAGTCATTCGCTCTTTACTGGACTTATGTCCTGGAGCATGCCGCTCGCTCTCGAAGGCCAATGTTCGCATTGGCAAACATTTCCAGAACAGTCCCGACTCATTAGCATTGTACACTTGATCGTATGAAATTTCCCCTGACTGAAGAAACTCTTCAAAATTGGTCTTGAAATTTTCCACTGCCTGTATGTCGCCACTTAATTTTTTGCCATGAAGTCCAATCTCTCTTATCCCGTGGTGCTGTTTGAATGTTGTTAACCAACCTGATGTTGCGTCAAATGTTCCTTCCAAAGCTAGCATCTGAAAAAACTGTTTTGCTTTTGCAGCAATAATAGACCCTGAAACAGGAGTGAGTTCCTTCACTTCTCAATTGACTTACCCATTCTAAAAGTGGCGCATCTAATTCTTCATAACTGCTCTTTTTCATAGTTTTTCTTTTTTTCATCGACGAGTAGTTGTCTGATGTGGATGCAAATTGAATTAATATATCTTGTTGTTTTAAAACGTCTCTAACAGTAGATTCTCCTATTCTAAACTGCAAGCTAATTTGCTTTTTTGAAGCGCCATTTTCAATTTGTTTTATTAATTCTAGTTTCTCTTGAATTGATAAAACCACTTTTTTTCTTTTATCAGTCGTTGTAAAATAAAATAAAACCACGAATCACGAAACAAGCACACTTTTATAATAAATTTCGCGAAACTAAAACCACGATTCACTAAACAAACGAGCTATCTTCTACGGCCAAGTTGACAAAACTGACTTGAACGAGACAGTAAAATGTTGAAGCAAAAAAAGTAAGACGAGAGTGCGGTTCTGAGAGTTGTGACTCATACAGACTTCCGGTAACGATGACTAATACACTTAAGTAAACGAACGTTTTTTCGTTTGCGTTTTTTCTCTAGAACAAAAAAAAATTAATCCTAGAAAAACCACGGATAATCCGCATCGAGAGTTTACTGTATATATATATATATATATATATATATATATATATATATATATATATATATATATATATATATATATACATTTTTATAACTTGATTTAAAATAAAGGTATATATATATATATATATATATATATATATATATATATATATATATATATATATATATATATATATATATATAATTAAAAATTAGTTAAATCACTAATATTTATTTTCTTAAAGAAAACACAAAGCTTTTCGGCATTTACGCCATTATCAAGTGAAACATTTTAAAACATGAAAATTTTAAAAATACAAATTAAATGTAATTACTTAAAAATATGCGGTGATCATCGCGTATTTTTAAGTAATTATATTTAATTTATATTTTTAAAATTTTGATGCTTTAAAATGTTTCACCTGATAATGGCGCAAATGCCGAAAAGCTTTGTGTTTTCTTTAAGAAAATAAATATTAGTGATTTAACTAATTTTCAATTGATTTTTTATAAAAAAATCACTACATTCCACATTATAAAAAATTAAAATATATGTATATAATGTTTATATACATATTAATGACATATTGAAAAACGAACAAAAATTGCAAGGAATTGACGATTTGATTTTAGAAATTGAAATATCTTCCATTTGACAGCGACATAAATGGTGAGTTTTGTACGATGAAAGAATTAAACGTGACGGTCTCGTAAGGTATAGTAAATATATGTAAATTACATAGATAAAGAGACGTTATAGGTAGCAACGTAGCAATGAAATTGATCAGGAGGTAGGTAAGATCGGATTAATTTTTGTCAATAGACCAACTGTCAAACGTAAATGGAAAACATGATAGACGATTTAGGTTAAAATTATATATATAAAAAAAATATATATATATATATATGTGTGTAATACGTTTATTATAGTATGTCGTGGGTGAGCACATTTGAAATATTGTAAATGATTTATAGGATAGAAAATAACGCCGCTAGGGAGTCACCACCCTTTCTTTATTGAACGATTCCTCGTTTTAGTCATCATCGCCGTCAGAGTCAACTTTACCTGCCCGGCCGCGGATAAATTGATGCTATAGTAAAGAAAACGACATCATCGATGTATGTGTTTTCGTATTATTACCGGCGAGGATGTTAAAAAGCCGCCTTCAGATGGAGACGTAGATTGATGAAGTTTACCAGGAAATAATGAGGTGCCTTTACATCCGGACAGTCGACGAATCATCGAGCTTCGTTAGAAAAAGAGGTACAGCTGTCTGCTAGTTTTTCTTGTACAATGATTACATTGTAATTGTTTGTTGGTCTCCAGGGGTTCTAGCTACATCGGGCTGTGTATCATCATTCGTCTTCATCACAATACCGTCGCTAAGTATTACTATCATTACTCCTCCTACCCTTAATGCAACGTTCATTCGCCGAACTTAACCGTAATCCATCATTACAATTCGCCCTACAGTGGTACAAACTCTAGCTGTAGGCAACAAACATTTCGCACACGCGTTTTATGTTAACCGAAAAAAAAAAAAGAAAAAATTGATATTTAAAAAAAAAATTGGAAAAAATTTAATAAAATCGACGATAGGAAAAGATTGAATTTCTTAAGGAAATAATTTTAGTGACCCCAGTTATGGCTTTATGTAATTATGCGATTAACGCGCGGAGCAGATTATGCAATGAAAATCGTTAACCAAATAGGTTATATATCTTTATATATAAAACTATGTCATTTTATAAGTCGTCGAATTTCTAGAGAATTACCTCGTAGTAATGGCGCTGCCACTCGGCTGTCTTTCCAGTCTGTGGTAATAAGTTTTAGCGTCGTTTGATTTATATGATGAATTATATATCGTTATCATCGTATTCACGTTTGTGATGTACCACGGTGCTTTAATGATCTGTCGTAAAATTTTATTTCGGATCCGCTTCATTATTATAATTCGTCTTTTTGACACAGCTCCGTGTAATGGAGAGCCGGTAACGTCAGATTAGCATTAATATCTGCTTGTAAATGATCAACTTTATTATCTACACAGATTTCACTATCGAGTAGATAATTCGTTTTTAACTAATTTCACGTTTATTTCACTTTTCTTGGTTATCATATGTTTTTTTACATTAAGCGCTGATCAAATAATTCAAGGTATGTTTCTTCATTTTTTTTTTTTGTATACGCCATTTAATGTTGTACCTTGTGACAGTTCGTGCCTTTCTGGTTGCGAAGATTACACGCGTGTATTTAGATTCATTAGTCCTAATTCTCCAGCTATCACGGTTAAATCCTGTAGGTTATATTTTTAGGACAAACATCTGTACAGAAAATTGATGTGCCGTCAGCGAGCGTTGTTATACGTTAGATGGTGCACGAATATCTATAAATGATGTACAGTAGTGGTCCCAGGACGCCGGCCTGGGGTATAGCTACGTTTACGGGATAAATGCTGGGTATATCATCTTCGTATTTGATTCGAAAATATCATTTGCCCCTCTATATGATTACATTATTCGAATGAATTCCTAAGGAAAGTATCCGCTTGATTTTGATTTTTCGTAACAAACCATGATGCCGTATTTTCTCGAAAGTTTGTCTTTGTCTAAAAATAGCGGGCTACTTTTCCTCTTCGAAGGATGTATCAATAACATTTACTAGACGATGCGCTTGCTCAGTCGTGGCACGCTTTGCTCCGAACCCAAATTCTTAAAAAAGAAAAGCTAAGACATTAATAAAGTACGACCTAATATCATCGGTAGAAACCATCGACGAAAGAGTGGCTTGAAGCACGAATTAAAGGAGTGTGAGAAAAATAACGAAACGAGTAATTGAATTAAGACGTTGACTGAATTTTGAAGAAAAAAATTTAAAAAAATAATAATAAGTTTCAAAAAAAAGAGTGAGTATATAATACGGATACCATACATAGAAGGCTGACAAAAAGTTGTATGTGAAAATGTAAATGAGAATACGTGTAAGGGTGGAATTCGGAAACAAGTGAATGTGTAAAAAGGAGTTATCGATTATATAAATACGATAAACTATAAGGTAATTGTGTATTTAATATAAATATTTTAACGATGAATGGAAGAACAATAAACAATATTCGATATACTGATGATTAATCTTTGCTAAAAACGATGATGATCTACAGAAGATATACTGAACAAAATTGAAAATACAGTTTTAAAATAAATTCGAAAAAAAAAAATGAATTAGATATGATATTCGAAATAAACCAATCAAAAATTGACGGGGAAAAATAGACAAGGCGGATAAGTTCAAATACATTGCTAACTGACGACTTAGATGCAGGTACGGAAACAAAAAAACGAACTTTAACAAAATGAAAAACTTACTATGGGATAGAACCCTTAACTTGAAAACTCGACAGACGTTGGTCCAATGTTATATTTACTCTATACTACTATAGGATGCAGAAATATTAACGCTAAACAAAAAAACAGCGGAAGAGATCAGAAACTATTGTGGATTCGTAGAAGAATAATGCGAATATGATGGACCGAAAACGTATCAAATGTAAAAGTATTCTAAAATGCTACAGGACACGATATGGAGCGGGAAAATAAAATATTTCGTTGGCCAGAAGAATATGGATTATTAAAAGTCATGCTCCAAGGGGAGATTAATCGTAGAAGAGGACCGGGTAAAAACTGAATGGATAGACAAAATAAAACAGCACACTGGAGTTCACTCGGTGCAGCAGTTGTTCCATGCCGCCTAATCAAGATTATTGTGATGTTTACGTCCAGTAACGGATACGACACTTAAGGAAGAAGACGAATATAAATATTTATTTTCATATTAGTCGATAACGCGTAGTAATAAAAGAATCTTTCAGTTCTTCCAACTGACTTGGTTGCTACTAAGTAATATACGTAACAGAGCTTAACCATTGGGTTAAACCTCTGCACATGTTGAATGATCACGATTGCTGCTTATTTAAACTAACGTTTAAGATTGCAGAAAGGAAGTAGCCGTACTTTCTTGGAGCTACATTAAAAAAAAAATCTGCGGAGATGCTACAAAACTTACAGTCGATCTCACATTACGGTTAAAGACAATAAAAATTTACTCAGATTTTCTTCACTCTCGCCTATCTTACAAATCCTCAACAAATCGTAAAATCCCGTCGCGAAAAATATAATTTCAGTCATCTCTTCCACTTCGTTCTATATTCCTCTTTCGCACGGATATTCTCGGAAACATGGGAGGAAGCGAACTCTAGTGGATAGCAAAAGAAGCTACCAGTTCCCTTTCATCGGACTTCTCAAAAATTAATAACATCTCTGTTAAAGAAGAAATGATCGAGAATGTAGAATGAAGTTTCTAGCACCGATAAATTACGGTCAATAACTGAAGTTTGTATTACTTCATCGAGATCTAGCCGGCAAGAAGAAGTTATACCATACCGTTTAGGTATCGGCCGAGCGAAATTTTTTTTTTTTTTTTTTTTTTTTAATACAGCCCTTTAGGCTATTGATACAAATTTTAGCCATTTGGCTAAATAATTATCATCTTTAACTTAATGATTACTTAATAGTTTTTACAACGGGGAAAAATAGTCATACACCGGAAGTTAAAAGAACGATCCAGCTCGACTGAATAGCGTTTGGTAAAATGAAAAAAATCCTGCAAAGCAAAATTAGTACACCAAACCGGGCTAAACTATTTAATCAGTGCATCATACCAGTGCTTAGTCATGGAGCGGAAACTTAGCCTTTAACGAAAGAACTAATGGATAAGTTCGGAATGGAACGCACGCTGCTGGGAATTAGGTTAAAGGACAAAATTAGAAACACCGATATACGGGAAAAAACAGGATTTGAAGATGTAGCCAGAATAGCAACAAACAAATGGAACTGGGCTGGACATATAGCACGTCAAACAGATGGAAGATGGACCGAAGGAAATACTGAACTGGCGACCATACACTGAGGAAGACTCCCTAGAAGATGGTCAGATGACCTAATAAAACAAGTTGGGTACACATGGGTACGTGGAGCTCAGGACAGACAACGTTGGAAAAGATTGATAGAGGCCTACGTCAAATATTGGCGTCAGGAGGCTTAAAGAAGAAAGAAGAAGAATAGTCAACCACTAAGTACAAAACGTGTACGTATCCCATTGGCTACGCACCCATTTTTTATTCTTATTTATGAAATAATTCATATCTATCCGTAATGTATGCATAAGCAAATTTGACACTTTCTCCAGCACGCTTAAAAACTTTAAGAGTATTCGTCGGATCCATATGAATTCTGTCCCAGACGTAGATCCGAATTGTCGCTACAGAATCATTCTGCACGGTCGTCGAATTCGGTTTTATTTTGCAGCGTCGAAGAAATATACAAAAATTAATAAAACTAAATCGTAAGCGTTAGAAATAATTTTCTTACTCGCTTACAATAAAACGAACCTAGCGAAAACGTCTAAAATCGTTTTATTTAAAATCACCGGAATATGGAACTAATAAAACGTTCTGGGAACTCTAGAGCCATTTTCGTTAACGATAACGATAATGTCTGTAGTAACGATATTAACCGGTAACCTTTAGTAGCGACGAACTGACATCGAAATCGTTGCCGTAACGACTTTCGCGCTGCGACAACGTAACCTCATTACGTGTAACCGTTATTTTCCTCTCTCTTCCTTCGTACATTATCTCCTTTATTCTTTTTCGCTATAGCGATAATTTCAGAGTAAATAGTATAGTCGGTAATAATGTTGTAGATATAAGCGATAGCGGGAATGTTAATAACGACGTAGTAATGGTATAGCAGTTATAACAGTAACGGTTAACGGCAACGATATATCAGTTTGTGTTTTTTGCTTGTTTTTTAGTCAGTGTATTAGTAACAATAATATCGCGAGAAAAGCTTTTTTAATGGACGTTTCCAACGTAAAAATGATCGCGACCTTTGTAGATTGAGTCTTTTATTAGCCTATTACCAGTGAAAGCTTCGTCTTTTAATATATTTAGACCACCCATCGTATAAAATAATATTTATTAAAAACGAACAATTGTCTGAAATCTTGAAAGCTATATAACTCGTTCCTTTAATACCTAATAAAATGACCTTTTATTACTTTGTACTATTATTATTATACCAGTACGAATATAAAGTCATATATATATATATATATATATAAGGCGCATAAATGCACTGGGTGACATTTCATATAACAAGAAAACCACGCTTAGCTATTCGCTTATATATGTGTGTGTGTTGTTTTTAATTATGTTACACAATTAAATGCGTACATTCGTTTGACAGAAACATGTTTGTACTGCTGCACAAAACGCGATAATAAACGAATGAGAAAGTGTCACAAAAATATATCGATTAAAGAATGAGAGAAACACGAAGTAGAATTGAATTTCGATATTTGTAATATCCTGCCATTTTATAGAACGACATCGAATTAACACTTTAAGCCCCGCGTCAGTCATATGTGATTGATGTTGTCCATTACCGTCAGCCCGTGCTATTGGATTTTTTTTTTTTTTTTTTGTATAAATGTGATAATACGTTAATTTTTAATTTTTACTCCGTATCTATAAATATCTCTAATTACTGCGTGGTTAACTTAAAATTTTTCTATTTTTTTAGAATCGGAATAAAGCCTAAAAAAAACGATTGTCTATTATCACGCATTTTGATATATGAAAGTATAAAGTTTTCATCTGAAACTTTCATTATTCAATTATATTAATGACGCACTCAAAAATTATTTTACATTAATTACAAACCAGAAACTCTTATGTAAAAGTGTCATAAGAATAAGCTTTTTATTTTTACATCGCGAACAAAACATCCTTGCTATTAGTTTCAAAGTAAAAACTTAACTTTTAATAAAAATAATTACAAAGTTAAAAGTGTCAATTAGCGTTGAATTTTTTATCACAAGCATGCTTGTCAGTCCTAATTGACTGACACCTGTTTATTACCACCAAGGTTCAAAATGTGACTCGGGGCTCAAAGTGTTAATAACGTAATTTCTTAAAAGTGATTTTTATCGATTGTCAACATTGCAGCTCCTTTTTATATAGTCGGAATTCTCCCGTGATACGAAACTATACTACCTTCGTAATTTCCTCGTTCGCAATTATTCCTGTAAATTTCAGTCTTATTTTTACAGACGATATCTAAATAATTCAGCTAGGTAGATTTTACGAAATTTCAATGTCCTATTTACCTTCATAAAACGAGAATTAATACTAGTGAAAATACGAATGTCCGAAGATGTTCACAGTCTGTTTAACGCGGTACTGTGATCGATACGATCAGATGTGGAGCCGAAAGAGTCCTTCGGTAAAATATTGTTTCGCGTAATAAGATAATTGAATTTCACGCTTCACGAGACGATAATTAGTTTCGTAAGCATTACCCCTTGGTTTTCTAATTGGGGTAGTTGTAAAGTATAATATTTGGTTTTTGTCTAAATTCAAGACTGATCGGTTTTTTATGTAATGTGTCCAATACCATTTTATAAAAGATTTTGCAGAATGTTAAAGAAGTTAGGAGCTGAATCATTTTCATAGGTTTTTCCGTTCACATTTAGATCATTTATATATTACTGAACTCAACACACTCCCCCTTGAAGTACACCGTAATATTGGGTAACGCTCCGGGTGTTACTTATATGAATGACATAAGATACCATTTGAACCAACTATGATAAAAATTAACACACAGCTTACCGAGGAGATTCACGTAGTGTACAAATGTCTATCGCGCATTCCTTAAATCAAGATAAACTGCAAAGGCCAGTTTCCAGATTTTTAGTAATATAGAAAATGCGGTCGTAGGCAATTTTCTTAATTCGCTTATAAACAATTTTTGGAAATATGGAGATACTGGACGATAGTTTAAAATTATGTGGTTTTTTTTTTCAAATTTATATACAGGCCTTATCGTTATATTAACTGGTGCACTAAATCGGAACGTTAATAGATTCAGGAAGAAGTCAATATTTCCTTAATTCAAATAATGGACATACCACATCAAAACCGCCGGAAGATTTATTTGGAAGCGATATTATTGCATTTCGTACATCAACGATAGAAAAACTGTAAAAAACAAAACTATTTGGATAAAGGCCCTGAATTTAGCGGAAAAACGAAAGTGGTTTCAGTCAGCGAAGTCTTCAGTACATTCGCAGAAGCAGACGTTAAAAACGACCAGAAATTTTATGTTAACTACCTTCAACGATCGCAATATCCCTATTTATATGTACTTAATTAAATGGAAATATTTACCCTTGTATTTTTATATATATATATATATATATATATTAATTCAAGTTGTGGTCTACGTGCTAGAAATTGATTTACATATCAATCAAATATATTTATAATTTATAATAGACGATATAACATGGATAAAAAAAGCTTGATGAAATAAAAACGACCATCTTTGAGGAATACCAAGCAACATATGACAACGAAGTTGATGGTAAATTAATTTAAACAATTTTCCAACCATTTTCGATACATTAAATAACTCAGCTTTTAAATTTAACTATTACACAAGACAAATGTTAACTATTAGTCAGACGAGTATTGATCCGCGAAATCTAAAAATAATCGAGTCCTATATTAGTCCTAACTCTAATGATGATATTACTGAAACTGCGGATTAAATAATTTTCACACGTAATAAGTATAAATATCTTACAAGTAAGAGCAATATTGCAGCTTCGTTACCTCGTGATCAGATAATTTTTTCGGAGCAATTTTGAAGTTTCACCTTGAAATATTTAAAATTAAACACGCACACATATATATATATATTGATATATTGATATATTGATATATTGATATATTGATATATTGATATATTGATATATTGATATATCAGAGAGTACTGATTTAATGAATTTAAAAACAAAGTTAATCAGTAAAAACTTTTTTATTAACGCAAAACTTTTCTAAGCATTATATATATATATATATATATATATATAAATAATTTAAATCACCGGTAACCATAAGCTATTTCAGCGAGTAAGCACATAGATAAGTCTTTAATGCACATAATTCATTATTACTAACATAAAAAAATATAAAATCAGAAAGTAGGAAGCATTTTGTTAAATCATACGTATGGAGTGTATGTATCGGAAACTTAACAACCGCTAAATGTATAAAAAAATAGTGGCCTTTGAAACTCGGTGCTGGCGTATATTACAGAAAATTATTTTGACAGAAAAAATGACAACCGATAAAGATTTGAAAACATAATCCAATCGAGGAGCTTAATTCGGAAGCTAAAAATTAGAAGAATTAAAAGAATATGCCACTTATATCGACACAAAGTTTCGTACAACTAATTGAAGGTAAAATGAAATGCGATGCAGAGGAAGGACAAAGAATAAATATATAGATCAAATAATAAAAGACAGGGGAGCAACAAGTTATGCAAACCAAAAAGAAAATGGCAGAAAAGAAGATAATTAAATTTGTTCTAAATATACTGTTTATATATATATATATATATATATATATATATATATATATAGAGAGAGAGAGAGAGAGAGAGAGAGAGAGGTGTGTGTGTATGTGTGTACTCGGAGTAATATTCTTTATGGAAGTACATTCATGTGAGAGCCATATGATTTAATTATTCGAAATACGAGTGTGGGTTAGTCGTTTAGTATTGTATATAAGGCATAAAGTCGATGTTGAATATTTCGTTTAATAATTTAAATATATATTTCACTTTAATTGTTTCCATTTTTAAACGTTTACTTTTCTGTTGAGTACTGCAGTCGTCGGGTTTAATTCTATAATTTTACTTTAATGAGAACCTGTAACAAAATATATAATATATATATATATATATATATATATATATATATATATATATATATATATATATAAATGTTTTTGTATAGTTATGTCGGTTATATACAAATCCATAAGTATTCGAAATTATTAATTTTCCATTGACTTTTTTTTTCTTTAAACTTTAATTTATTTTATTAAATCATTTCCCGATAATGAAAACTACTAAAAATAAATTTATATTAAATTTTATTATTGTTCTTATTATCTTTATTATCCGTACTCTTCACAGCTATGCTGATTTGAGTTTGTAATACGGCTTTTAATTAGCAAGCATTACAAACTTCCTTCATCTTGATGGTTAAAAAAAGGTTCTCATATTGGAATTCAATAATACTGATTTTTGAATTTGTTCCAATCATATATACATATATATATATATATATATATATATATATGGTGATAGTCGTAGGTTCTTTATGCTATTACCTAAAACTGCTCGATATTTTTCCCAATTACCAATGGTACAATCTTTACAACATCAAGTTTCATCATTCGGTTCATTTGCTCTTTTTATATTTATTTATTTTTCCTGCATACACTTTATCGATACTTAGACTATCCGGTACAGCTATACATCTATTAACATAATTTATTTATCTTATCTATTAAAACGATATCAGTTATGTTCTATTGTTTTATCACTAAATATAGTCCCAGTATAATTTATACGGTTCCCGTTCTAAGATTTTTTTGGTTGTGTATTTATAATATGGCTGTTTATCTTTTAATTGATCCTTATTTTATTCCTATTTCCGATAAGTGCCACATGATCGTGTCTTTTAACATCAAATCTCTAAGTTAATTGTTCACAACCGTTTAAAATGTGTTTAATTGTTTCATTCGCTTTGTCACATTTTCGACATTTACCGGAGATATTTGATTCCTTAATGAGATATATTTCCTAAAATTTCTGGTTGTTATCGCCTGATCCTGAATCGCTACCAAAAATCCTTCTGTTTCCGGGAATAATTATCCGCTTATCAGCCATTTATTTGATAAATAAGAATCCACCTTTTTTATTTTGTAGCTCTTGTGGAAACTTTCCATGTAGTGCTTTAGAATGTTTCTTTTAAGTCTAGTCTATTATTTAATGAAAGTTTCACTACTTAAATTTAACGGAGTGTAATTTTTATCAGATTGTTTTATCGCTGCATATAAAGCTGAGTCGTTATTTTTCTATTAGTAAAGTATTTTCTCATTTTCTGTATTTGATTATTTAGTAAATTCTCCAATAAGTCCTCTTCCTCCTTCGTTCCTTTTGATGTGCAGCCTTTCAATTGACGCTTTCGGATCATGTATCTTTGCATTCTTTAAACATTTTCGCGTTGTGATATTAATTTTTTCAATATCGGTTTTACTCCACTGTATTACACCGAACGAATAAATTTGGACAGCGTGTGTATTGATAGCTTGAAATAACACCCTACTCTTTAATTGTGTTTTTGTCAGCTTCTTTATTTTATTTATATATCTGGTATCTAATTCGGTTAGCAAAAATTAAATAAAAAAAAAATTAAAAAACGTGTTTAATTCGATTATTGGGAATGTGGCAGATGTCAATATCGACAAGTATTCAGCGTCGCGAAATATGTCGTAACTGTTAGAGCTGCGTCCTAATAAAAATACGACACAGAAAAACGGAATGATTAATAAATCAAAATTAAATTGAACGAGACAGGCGTCGGAATGACGATTAAATAAATGAAAAGTGACGAATACGTAATGATGTATTTCTAAAATGAGACAGCTGTTTGTCTTGCACGTTTAAACGGCCACTGATTTGATACAAAGAGACCGTTTATAAACGTAACTGTCAGAATGACAGTTTTAATGACTGCTGTCTACTGGACAAACAGGTCAATATTCGCAGCGTTCTTTACATAAATATGTGTGTATACATACATACATACATACATACATACATATATAATTAAATAAATACGTATATTGCTTGCTCGTCGATTAATTTTTAATAAACTTTATTGTATATACATATATATATCATCATTGTGTTCGTCTCCGTATCGGAGGTGTGCGCCTACTTACCTATACCATATTTTGTTATTAAGTAGCGTACCAGGCAATCGTAATATGGCGTTAGCCTAGATAGACACATACACACCCGGGATAACTATAATCGCTTTGTTGTCACGAGACAATGCAGTCCCGAGTGTTTTTATTACTAAGGCATATATGGTGTAGTGCGTGGTGGTTTGCTATTTCATGCGATAATATTAGGATTATTTTCATATTTTTATTTTCCGATGATAATTTTTGCATTATCGTCGATCGTATTTGAATACCTTCCATATAGAAATCCTTACTCTATAGTCAGTAGGCTATCTCGATGACTTATATATATATATAAACATGTGTATATCAATTTTTGATGAGCAGGTTTGGGTTAGCTGTTTAAGGCGCTATGTTTTAGCAATGCAGACACGCGTAAAATGTTATACGGAGTAGGATGTCGTTACTTAATTCTATGTGGCCAGTGGGTTTCGTACCCTCGACCGTCGAATGTACAGTCGAGTACCTTATGCCACCGCGACATCTTCATCGTCGGACGTAATTTATGCGGAAGTCTACCTTTTGAATTGGGAATATCTCTATATGATCCGTTTTTATCTTGTTTTACCTACCGACTTTTCGTTATATTCGTGCACGCCAATGGCAGTAACCTAACAACTGAGGTGTTTATAACCACCGATTGTTCGGACAGGTTATTTGCAGTTCAGTTGTTTCGACTTGGTTTTTTTGCGAAATCATAACAGTTACCTTAGTCGTCCAGCTATCCACCTATCCAGCTAGTAGTAATTATATTTGGCTCTTGCGTCATCGTAGAAATCGACGTATCTTTAAATTCGGATAGTTTCAAACTTTTGATATTTCCACCGATTACTCTACATGTGTTGTCGGCTTGATGTATAGACGAATTGTGGTTAGTTTGCCGACTGGATTTCCATGTTGAACCGGTCGCGGAAGTATCGATTTAATTTCTTTTCTTATCGCAACTTCAAATCGTATCTTTTACTTGTTAACTAATCTAAGTTCGCGCGGCCTAGCCGTTATCATCAGTGCCCAACAACAGCAAAATGACGAAGTTCAGTTTCTACTCCTTTTGTCTCTGTTTAATTCGTAATAAGTGTGTGTATCGTTTTCTTCGAACACTTCTTTTATTCGACATTCAACTTCGTCATTTTTCAAATCATCCTGAACATCACTTGTGCCGTTGAATGATATCTTTATAAATATATTATAATAACCGACATTCCCCGTTTGTCTAGCATCACGCTATTGAACTGGGAATGGAATTTAAGATTAGCCGTTTTTTATATCTCACTTTTCTATATCGAAAGGAAAACAATTTTTATGACCATTTTTTTTTGCGTATAATAAAAAAACGAATCTGTTTTTAACTCAATACGAAAAATATAATTACTTCGCATGTATATTCTTCGGCTTTTTTGTAATATGTGCTGCATGGTGCATAACTATGTGTATATGAAAAACAACTTTTTCCGTCGTTCTGATTATGAAAAAGTCGGTTAACTGAACTAGTTCCTTTTTGGTCCGGCGCGGATTGTAAATTAGTCCTAGAGATTTATTTTCGAATCGGTCGCTTAAAATTTAAATGTTCGATGCGACGAATATCTCAATTAACCCTTATGCGCTCGCGTGTTTCAAAAAATCGTGTTCAGTTTTTTAACCGATAGTGCTAGAATAATGGGACCAACGTGTATTCTCAAGTTGAACCTTTGACACAGACAAAAAAAAAAATCTTTTTTCACATAGGATGTGTCTGGATCGAGAAAACCGGTTTTAATGCTTATTAGTGTATCGTCAGGACGGCCAATTTGCCGTCTCGCGATCGCTTATGAAATAATTATTGTTCTTTTATGAATTATATTCGTTTTTTACGTTATATTATCTTGATTTTTTTTTGTTTTTTAATACATCGAACAAACTTTTTGACGTAGTAAGATTAGTTGATACAATAAAAAATTCAAAAAGGAATGTTACTGCCGATAATTATTTTAGCGGTTACCCATTAGCTGAGTATTTACTGTAAAATGGGCTAACATTTTTGGGTACCGTAAAAAAAAATAAAACAGAAGTTCCTCCGCAATTTGTGGTTGAAAATAGTAAATAAGTCCCTTGGCGCTTCGTGTCTGGCTTCCAATGTGATAAATCTTTGGTATCAGTGGCTACTAAAAGAAAGAAGGTTGTTCTTGTTTTATCAACGATGCACGATACTGAAGATACTGACAGCCTTACAAGGGGATGTAGACGTTGCAGATTTATTATGTTCAAGAAGTTCCACTTCTAGAAGAACGCAAAATGGCCAATGGCCATATTCTATCGTTTACTCCACATCGCTGAAATAAATTCATTCAAAATAATGTTAAAAAATTTTCCGAATAATATTTTGGTGAGAAAGAACTAATGCAAGAAAATATACAATTACATCACTTCCAAAGGAACTATATGCTTTTTTTAGGCGAGTATAGAGAAACTGATGCAAATACGAAATCAATTACATCTAGTAAGAGACCAATTTGTTATGCTTGTGGGTCCATAAAGAAAAACAGAACTCGTTTTATGTGCAATATTTGTCGTAACTATATATGCAAAAGTCATTCCAACCAGGAAGTCACAAAGTTATTACAGATTGTACGTTTCCATGCACGTATTTTCATTACCGATATATACTTTTTAAAATTATTTATAGTTTTTTATTCTATTTTACTTTTACAACTTAAAAATATCGGATGTAATAGATGATAATTATTTTTTGGGTAGGTATTTTATTCTTAAAATGTTTTCATATAAATGTGTTTTATTAAAGTTTTTACACATATTTATGTGTTTGAGACATTTTTAAAGCTAATTACCTTTTTAATTATCATGTGAAACTGACGTAACACAAAAAACAATTACAAAAAAGACGGACGGCCAAATTGCCGCCGCGCGAGCGCTTATGGGTTAAACGTCTAAATATGTAAAATGAAAATATTCCCCTTTTTCCTGCTAATTTTCTTATTTCATTTCAAAAAAAAAAAAAATTAATTTAGCTTCGCTGAATACAAGATAGTGACGAGATACACACGATGAAGCACATCGCGACAAACTTGTTAGTAAGTATAGATGAAATAGGATAACCGTCGTTTGTAAAGCCTATCAAAACACGATGATAAAGAGGAAGAAAAACTCGTTTAAAACGGCTGTCACGCGTCAAATAGCAAACCATTCATTTAGTCGCTAGCTCGAGATACCGGGTGGGGCGAGTGAGAAGAAAACTTTAGTCAGCTACTGATTAAGTTCAATAATAAGTCCGGACTGCGACATGAAAATATAAACGACCGCGCCGCAATCTCACTCAAGGCTGTTTCATCCCGCTCACGGCCAAAGCCAAACTGTTGTTTCCTCGGAGGGAAGTTTCGTCATCGTCATCGTTGTAGACTAACAGCGGCGGCGTACATGTTAGCGGATCGGTCGGATTCAAAGCTGTCATCATCATTTGCGCTCTGGGTGGTATATACTGACAGCTCGTATTAACACGGTAGTAGTTCCATTTCTCTCTTTTCAACCGTCGAAATAATAGGACTACTACTACGTCTTTTAAATGTTCCGCCATATAGAACGGCTGTAGAGAATTTATCGGGCTTTCCTCTCTGTTAGCGAGTCTCTAATCCTGTCGTGTGAAGTTGCGAAGTTGCCGCAACGAGATTCGTGCTTGTGGTCTCGATCGACGCGGCGTTAGTGTACGTTGAAGTTAGACGAATGTTTGGTTAAGTACTTATAAAGCAACGTTAACAGATACGTCAGCCATTGACAGAGTATTACACACAATTATCCTCCGAATCGATTGTAGTGGTCACGTTGTTGGAGGAGAATTACTATTTCCTACGTGGTTCAGACCGGGTTCCACATTCGTAAGGCGAAATATTAACACCGGAAAATATGAATCTTTCCATACGTAAGAAAAGGTTAAAAGGCGTGGTGCAACTTCTTCTCGAGCGTGTGCGTATGTGTATAAAAGTTCCATACACAGGCCAGACATATGATAGAGGTTATATAGCGTAAGATGCGCGCGCACGACGACATCGGCGCTATCTAGCGGTAGACTCGATAACGTTATTTTAACGTTGAACGCGAATTTATATACGAGCCGAGTCATTTGTACGTTGTGTTTCGTTCGTTAGGTGTTTTTACGTTTGTCGAAATTGTGTTCGTAATTGTTCAGTTTGTAACGTTTTTTTGTATAAATTTATAAAATAAATAAATAAAATAAATAATGTGCTGGTGTTTTGAACGTGATAGTAAAATTTACTTATAATAAAATAATTCTCGCAATTAATATTTGTTTTTTGTTTTTTTTTCGGTGTTATATAATATATATATACATAATTTAAAGATTGTTTTTGTTTAAAATTAACTATTCGTTTGGGAAATATTTGATTATTTTCCTACATATATATTATTATATATATTATATATATTATATATATATATATAGTAGATTAGTTCAAATGGTCGTTTTGGAAAGCGGATCGTCTTCAGCGATGTCTACGAGCAATCAGTATTTATCTCCGGATTATTTGTCGCCGTTACCGTCTTCGGTGAGTTATTTTTAATGACGTCATCGTGAGGATAATCGAAAAATCAAATCGAATTCAATTTATTTATTAACGATTAAAAAAGTTAAAAATATAATTTTACGATTTTTTTTATATGAACATTTATAGTCACAGAAATACGCGCAGCTAGTAGAATTATAAATTAATTAAGGGGGAACAAAATATGAAGTTTGTATATATATTATATATATATATCTATATATAAAACCAAAACTTTTAGTGATTGTGTTTTATTTTGTTTGTTTATAATTAATTAATAAAATCACTACTCTCCAATATATTTAACTTTTTTTTTAATATATAAAACCGTTATAGAAATGACATGTTCTAGTAGAAAATTTAACGCTAAACGAAGTATTCGAAATTATGATTAATTATGCAACACATTAAATAATAATATTAATTAATTTCGGGATTTATTCTAAAAAGGAAAACGCTGATATTATAATCGTGTAGAACTTTATTAAATACGTGTAAATATTGCAATGACGTTAAAACTACATGAAAAAATAATTATTGGAAATATTTTTATATTCAAAATTTTACCGTGACGTGAAACTAATAATTGTAATTCTCACTGTCGCCATAAATATTTACCGTATACTAACGAAATTACAACAATATTCTGTATAAAGTATGCGAGGATCTCAGATTCTGCGAGAATGTCTAAAAAAATGTTTTTTTTTTCAAAACCCCTATAAAATGACTAGAAGTGAAATTTTTTTTTCGCGAAATAAATATTTTTCGAGAGAATCGAAATTTAAAAAAAAACTTAACCGTAAATTTCGATATCGCCGGATATTTAGCTATTACTCATTCCGGTCTTTTTTTACTTTAACCGTTTCAGTCGCGTATGAAATTTCGACGAAAAATATTATAAATTTTATACAGTCTGTTAAATACAACGTTGCTTTTTAGATAAATGTAGATGATTTTTACATAAATATAATTAGAGAATGTTTTATAGTCAACCAGAAAATATATAAATTTGTTAATATTAAAATTTCGAGTACCATATAGTGGACGTGGTGACTGAAAGGGTTAATTCTATAACTAGCTAGTATAAACCTAATATCGCTTCTTAGCCGAGATCATAGTATTTGTTGTTATTAGCTTAATATATCGGATATACTTTGTAATGCAGGGTTCGTACATATTTAATTTTTCTAAAGGAATAGATAATCTATCCGAGTATTGCGTCAATTCCCATTTTTTCCTTTAATTCTAATAGCCGGAACAATAAACGAATGTTACCTAAGCCTAACGCAACAAACGAGGTTTATTCAAGTGAAAATTAATTTTACATTCCTCGAAGAAATGTTTCATTTCCAGTCAAAATTTAAAAAAAAAATATGATTTTTAATAGAACGAATTATATAATAAAAATACACCTGTATAAGTTTAAATTTTCCGTTACACTATAACCGTCATTAGGAATAAAACTCCATTCTCCCTAACTAATTTAATACATTTTCTTTATTAGCGCGTAAAGTACGACAAATATTAATAATACACACATTTAAATCTAACTAAAATGATAAATTTTAATAAATCAAAAAACCCGTAAAAACAATTTACAAATAACAGGAACAAAATGATGGAAGCGCTAATTTTAAACAATTCGAGGAATCATTTACTAATAATTTTTAAACGAAATTAATAAAATTTAAAGGTTTATTAACAAAATAACTTTTAAAAAACGAATAATTTTATTTTAATAAAATAATTTTAAATTCTTAAACGGATGTTTAAAATTAAATAACTAAAAATAACTATTCAAATAAAATATAATCAATCGGTTAGAATTTTACACTACCACCGGTTCTTCTTTGGTGTGCCATACTCGTCATAGTGTATAGGCGATCGTCAATATGCCAATTATACTTTACGTTGTCTCGCATCTGCCATTACTTGCCGTAACGAAGATATGTTGGCCCAATTTTTAATATTTTCCAACAAACTTGTCCTCCTTTTTTCCGGACTTCTTTTTCCTTCTTTCTGCCCTTCTATGTTGATCTGTAAAATTTCGTACTTTGATCCTCTTACGATATGACCAAGATATGACACGTTTCTCGTTATAATTCTGAAACTGCCGGTCTGTATCAGCCTTCTTTAAGACATATTTGTTGGACATCTTTTTCGTCCGAGATGTTTTCTCTTCGATGGAACCACATTTCCATAGCCTCATATCGGTTCGAATTCTTTTTATTTAGAGACATCGATGCCGTATAACAAAATAATAAGATTAATAAGATTAAGTGATAATTGTTGAAGGCTGCTCGCGCGTCCGTGCTTTAAACTCCATATCCCTATCGAGAGCTTTTTCGATATTTTCATTATTTACGGTTATTGCTGCGCTATTAATTTTCAACGTCCACTTAGTTTTCCTTATATAGATTTTTGTCAAATCTTTGTAACAGTCGCCATAGCCCATGATGGCTGTCTGCTAGTATTACCGCGCCATCTGCATATCGGATGTTATTAATGATTTTGTCGTTAATCTTAATTCCGTACGGCTGATTTATTATAGTTTGCCTGACAATTTGCTCGGCGTACACGTTGACTAACAACGGAAACAGTACACATCCTTATCGTAATAACGTCGAAATTTATTTTTGATTTAAACTCAGCTTCCTCTGTGTCCGATATAAATATCTTATTATATTCAATTCTCCGTTATCAATTCCAATATTTCTTAGGATTATCATCAGTTTTATTCCTGTCTTACGTTATCGAACGCATTTTCATGAAACACAACAATGCCGAAATTTCTCTCAATTTCACGTTTGTTGTAAACATAGAAATGTCTAAACCTTCAAAAGGGTGTAATTAATTTTAGAATTATTTTTTAGGAAAAGTAAGATTTGTCCACGCATATCGGTGAGTAAATTTACCATAAGTATATCTTAAATATTTCGATAAAACTCATAAATGTATTTTGTGATTAATTTCGATTTCGCGAAAACAAAAAATTAGGAAAACTCCGAATTTTATTATTATTACTATTATTTTTAGGCCCCTATGGTTCACTTACTTAAAAATTTTAGGTTTGGATGTGCGTATGTGTGTGTATACGGAGTACGTAATAAGGTTAAATTATAATAAATTATTTAAAAAAAAAATTGAAAATATATTTTTATATTCCAAATTTCACCAGATTTCCCAATGTGAATCAGATAAGAAAAATAATGCCTAGTATTGCCGTCAGTATGACAAATATTTACCTTGGCATCGTGAATTAATAACACCGTGTAACTTACTAGTATGTGGCTGTGTATGTACTTCAAACCTGTCACATATGTGTAAACGTTTTGCAATAAGTAATTGTAAATACATCGAAAAATTCGTAATATTGCATATTATATTCGAATAAATTCGATTTGATTATTAAAATTATGATTATTTTTATTTTTCTAATTCGTTATTATCGGGAAATATCGGATAAATTCTGAACAATTCGGTGTTCATTTTTTCAAAAATGCGATGTACTAATTCACGCGAATGTTATATACAAATGTGTGTAATTATGTATGTATATACGACTACACATAATAATTATATATATGTGTGTGTGTGTGAATTTATTACTTAATATACGTATATATGTATATATATATTTAATGTAATGTGAAAAAAATGTCCCGAAATATATTTAAAAATCAAAATTAATAAAAAGGTATATTCGCCTGGAGTTAAGTCTTATATTTTTATACGTAATTTCGCTTTATTCTAATCTTATCTCCATTTCATCGTTTTCTTTCTATAGAACCTTCAAAACGGTTTCCACGTGTTTTAAATTTTACATAACCGGTTAAAAATAGCCATTTTTGAGAGAACTGCTAATTTTGGCTGTGTACAAGTATACTAGGAATCTACAATTTCTTCTGTGTAAAAAATAGACTATTAATCCGTCGTAATAATCGCTAAATCGTCACTTTTAAATTTTGATTTTAAACACGACGATACTAGGGATTTTCCGAATAATTTTTAAAGCCGTGTAGGAGTCGACAGTATTCGATGAACACCTCTAGATTAACCTTTTTGTAGCGACAGTGTCCTTTATAGGCCGTACGCGAAATTATTTCATCGCTAACAAATTTTTTTTTATTTTCCTCGGTTAAAATGTCTCATTTTTAAAACTATACAATTTAATAAACGCATCGCGAAAATTATCTCTAGAATCATTTACCGTGTAATGGCATATTGAACACCTTGTATAAAATTTGCAATTTTTTCTCAAAATTTGTTGCGTTACTGAAGTGGGTTAAGACCGATTGCAATGTAAATAATCCTCATATTTATTTCGAATAACGTTAAACATTTCCATATACAAACTTTTTTATATATATATATATATATATAAAATATAAAATAAAATGCCTACGTTAAAAATAGTAGAAATGTGAAAATATCGATCCTCCGATTTTTGTTTACTGTCATCAATTATCATATCACATTCAATTCTCCGAAGTTTAGTTTTATTATCGAAGGTTTTTTTTCCTTACTCCAGTTACCTGGTGTAAGGGCCATTTATCTACGTAAATAATTTTACAAATAATGTCCATATAGGCACCATCGAATTAAGTTTTTGGTTTCCCATTTGAAATTTTAACTATAAAATAAACATTCTTCTACATTAGTTTATATTTAAATAAATATTGCACTGAATAATTGAATTCAATTTTGTTACATTCTTTGAAACTGTTTGACGCTAATTCTGTAACATTTGATATAGTCAGTCGTACCCATGGGGGGCACCGAGGCTTAGTAGAAAAATATAAAATACGTGCGAAGAAGGCGCGTAATTTGTATGCTTCAAACAATTTCACAGCTAAAATGATAGTTGTGACAGAAGAGAATATTTGAAAGAACTCAATAAAACCTCATATTGAAGAGCGTGCATAACAGCCTAGATTGCAAAAAGTAATGTTAGACCTTACATTCTTGTCTGCTATTGAAAACCCAGCTGACTGTGCAACACAAAGGAAAAAAAATAAAATGGTCCTCGGTTGACCGTTCGGCATTCGAATTTGATCCATGACCAGTGCGTTTTTTTTTATTATTATTTGTTTGGTTGTTGTTCGTGATTTATAGTTTGTTTTGCCGGTCGAATTTTATTACAAATTCGTATATTTTGTTTATTTTATTACAAATTTTTTAATTTTATATTTTTTTGGAGTGGGGAATGTTTGAGCCCAAGATACAAATCCGCTCCACTGATTTGATATATTAAATACCTTATTTATACGGGTTTTTCTCGAAATATCGCCTGTGAAAAAATATGTTTTCAGTTTTCCGTGTTAATGATATCGAATTTGTATGGTTATGTTTTGAAATAAATTCGTTTATTCTGATAGTCTTCGCGATCCCATTATTAATGTATATTTTGTTGCTTGCTTGTTTATATAGCGTTCCTTTAGTTTTACTTTAAACTGTTTCGTATTAAGCGTTTTGTTTTCTCATATATGTACCGCGGATTGCTTGTAAGTTTACCGAAATGATGGTCTATTACGTGCGGATAATATAGCTGCGATAAAGGTTAAGTTTCGACATGGAATTCAGAGTTTTTTGATAATCTTTTGAAATAGTCTTTATTATTTCTTGGTACATAATTACACCGTACAAAATACGGACTTTATGTGCTAATATACCGTTTTGATAACTATCGTTTTTATTATATATAAAGCTAGTTGAAAGATCGGAATAAATTTGTTAATTTTATTTCTGACGTTATCGAAATTGTAGATCACGACGGAATATTTAATCTGTTTCGTGTAATTGCTTAAGCGGTGGTTTTTTTAACGTTCGCAGGTTAATAAGCGTATAATTTGTCTCGCTCTCGGCTATTATTGAGCCGCTATCCAGTAAGCGTGATTTATGAAAAATATAGAAAAAAAAAACAATAAATAAAATAAAATATAAGGAGGTAAAATTAATTCGAGGTAATTAATTTACCACGTGCAATATTACAATATTACAAAATTAAGTACCTTCTTAATTTTTTGTTTTCTTACTTTTATATTTTTCGAAAAAAAAATATACTTTTTTATATTTTATTTTTTTATATCGTCCGGATAAATAGATGAAAAGTTTTAAAGAAAAAAATTAGCAATTTTAATTTTTTTATGTGTAAACATATAATATACTGGAAGGCTTATAAACTCCGATATTTAATATTTGTTTCATTACTATTATTATTATTTATTTTTTACAATAATTGGGCTTAGATATAATAATCAAAAGTATACATTTATTTAAATAAATCATACACATGAGAACAACAGTGAAAAAAGAAATTACTGCTTCTCTTCAGATGCGAATAAACCTGTCGCCTTTTTATTGTTAGGTATTTTGTATATTCGTGTCGAGAAAAATTAATTAACTACGTATATATATATTTAATATTTAATATTTTTTAAAATTTTATTTATAATCGTACTTATTGTATTTACTGTTTTTATTTATTTTAAAGATTGAATAGCTTTTATTTTTTAAATAAATAAAAATTTAACAATTTGAACTACTTTTTTTTTGTCGTTGCTTATTTATAATAAAAATATAATAATCGCGAAGGTTTACGCGACAAATTTCGATATTCGATATTTGTACTTTTTATTTATAATAATAATTATTTTTAATATTCGGTATTTTTTATATTAGTGTCGAGAAAAATTAATCCGTATTCATCTATTTTTAACTACGATTTCGTATATATTTAATATTTAACATTTAAAATTATTATATTTACCGCTTTTAAGTTACGCGTTTTATCAATTGTCTTAGATATCGGTAGTCTCATCTTCGTCTAATTTAAAAAACTTCTTCAAGCGGGGAAGTTGCGCTTTAAACGAAATTATTATATGGAACAGTTTTTTCTTTAATTCGATAAAATATTACACGCGAGTGGATTATTATACGGTCATCGTTATTATTATCCGTACGGTAAAACGCGTACGTCTGATTAAAGAAAGGTCGACACACATTTCCTCGTTCTATCGTGTATATATTCCTTTTTGTATGGTATACATCCAGAAACATTTCCAAGTTGTTTATTAAAACATTTGTCGACGTGGTCGAGTTCTAAACTAAAAGTAACAATTGAAACTTAAAGCTTTTAAAGTTTTTATTTTTCTATCGAAGGAGCTATTTCGAAGAATAGATAAAGAAACGCTATTTAAAAAAAAAAATAAGAAAAAAGGAGATGAAACGTCAAATTAGATACTTTACGTAAACTTATTAGAAGGAAACGGTAAATTAAGAAAATAAGAAAGACCACAAGAATCCAGTTAGACGAATGACATAAAAGATGCTAATTATTATGCTGAACAACTTGACGGTTGAGGAGAAATGAACGATTTGGATGAAATTTGCTGGAATATTATTAAGTAATTAGAAATGACCGTATGGAAATTACGAATTTTGAAATTGTCGACTGTCCTCGATGAAATTTTTTCGATGTTTTTCCTCGTCGTCTTTTTCCCGACACTTGGAAAAACCGAAATTCATTTCCGAAATTACGAAAGGTGTTCTCTTCCTAAGATATTTGTCTAAATTTTTTATCATGGAACGGTTTTTAATACTATACGATTCTTCTAAGAATATGGTTTTCCAAAAAACAAAAATAAAAAAACATCTCGGACGTTCGTATATAAAATATAAATATGTATGTGTGAGATTTTTAAAGATTTTTTATCGGCTAAAACGGTAGCTATTAATCTTGTTTCGCCATTCTCGTATTTATAATTGTAAGGACCGCTTTCTCCGCTCTTAGCTAGATCGATAACGTTTATTGTTTATTGTTTATTGACGAATAAAATTGGCAACGATTTCGTAGTTTGTTTAATGGAAACAAATCCCAAAATTATATCAGATTATTTTTCATTGAGACGGAATTTATTCTCCTTTTTAATCGACTATTTCCTATATAAATACTTTCGGATTGATTGAAATGCTGTACAGTTTATATACGAATACACCTTATATATTAACCACCTAACTAACTGCCCGAGAAATTTCAAATGTATTTTGCGCGTGACTCGAATTCAATTGATCCGTATACAGTTTGCTCGATATCCACTTTTTTTGTTCGGTTTGCCTCTCTCTTCCTTTTTCCCTTATAATTGCGGAAGACACTTTGTCGACATCTCTAAGCATGTTCGGCTCGTACCCTATTTCAAGTTTGCTACTCGTTCCGATTGCTTCCATCGAATTTTTCTCCGATCCGAGTAATTTTACTTTTTCTATCTTTCGGCCCGATACAAAGTAGTTGCTTGCGTTTTCGGACTTCGTACGTTAACATCGGCAGGATCTTATCGGTGTCATAAAACTACTCGTCTACGTAATCCCTTTCTGATGCTTTTTTCATCGTGTCATACGGGGGGGGGGAGCTCTGTTGATACAAAGATTTCTCGGTGGCAATTATTAGATCGAAAAGGATGGAAATTTAACCAAAAATCGACGACTTTCGAACCAAAAAGCTGCTCGTACCATGACAGAAAGCACAAAACGTAACTGCCTACGCGGGACAGTAGCAGACGTAGGCAACACCGGATGCGGATGATATACAATGAGTATGTTACGAACATCTTAGTCATCTCGGGAGTTGACAAATTATGATGTGCGAGGTTTAATCGCCCTAAACATATTTAATAGTTTGAAAGCGTCGCCGGATTCAACATAATATTCGACGATTTATGTGGCAAACTTATTTTTTAAACTATTTTCATTATTATTCCGTATCTTGAATATTCATTCCGTGAACAAGTCATTGATCGGTCGTTATGTATTTGCATAGATTTAACAAACAGCTTCATATATGTATATATATATATATATATTATGTGTGTAGTAGAATTTCAATTGTTGCTTCATTCGAATAGTTGAATTTGAAGATGTTACGTAACACGGGATACACGCTCGTGCATTACGTTTATATACAATAGACTGATATAAGATAATTCGATTCAATTAAATTTGTTTTTTTTTTTTACATTTACCAGAAACAAGAAAAATAAGTTAATAATAATCATAAAAGCCTTTATTAGATACTTAGGAAATACAAATTTACAATAACTAAAACTAAAAGCCCATATTCTGAGCAAAGACCACCCTTAACTTTGCCGATTCCCTACGAATTCTCTCGTATTGCTTATTATATACAAAATTAGCAACATCTTATTGTAAAGAAATTCTGAACCTTAATAGTTCAAATAACATAAGAAGAGGTATCTTTTCTTATGTTATTTGCAATATATCATAAAGTCCATCTATTATCCGTTAATCTCACAACATTTTCATACATTCGTGAACAAAGTTTAGCGCATTTTTAAATTTTCCCGCGATAAATGTATTTCTGATTCTACTCTTTCGTCGAACACTTAATCCCATTCTGACTACTTTCTATTTTCTTCTCGTCCATTTTGGACCCAGTCATATGTCAGCGCTGGAACCAGGCGCATTTATTGAATACTTTACTTTTCGCTCTTATATGAACCTTTAAATATATGTTTTAAAAACCGGCCTTTTTTTTCCAAGATAATGATATTCTTCTGCACACTTCTCTTTTAGTCATATTTCTCGAATCTAATCTTCGTGTTTTAAATAAACTATTTCATTTTATTTGATTGGAAACTCGTGAATTATACGAAGTACAATTACTTGTTTTCGTGTTTAAAAATTTTAAACTTTTTTCGATTGAGTTGCATGGTGGTAAGGTTATCCTCGCATTAGTTAGCAACTTAAATTTAATAAATTTCATACCCGAATCCAAGCGGTTTATATGGGTGCCACTATGGTTTAACTGTTTGTCGCGTCAACTAAAAATTGATTTTAAAAATTATAAACGACGGCGTAAGTCGTTAGTTGCATTTGTAATGTGTAAATAGGTAACGAGCTTTTCATATAATAATTGAAGTTGCTAACTGGTTTAAAAGTATTCGGTATTGTTAGATTGATGATTTTATTTTGTAAATTAAATTTTTTATTTGTAAATTAAGTTCTACTTGAATTGTTTATCAGTATTAATTATTATGTGATTATGAGTTATTTCCTGTTATGCCTTTATGTATACACGGCTTTTAGTATTTATTTATGTGTATATTTCTATGTTGTATATATTTCCTTTGGCGCTTAAGGTATATTTCTGCGGATTTGTAATTATAGTTTAATACTTAGTTTATTTGATTGGCTGTGTCTGGGTGTTTACTTATATGTTTTAAAGAATGTTTTAAGAAAGTGTATTATTTCATTGAATTATATAACGTTACATTTTTTTAGTGCGATGGAACGGATGTTAAATTTATCTTTATTTATTTGTATAATCCGGCGTTCGCGCAATATGCGCATAGTCAGGATTTACACGTTATATATATTTTCTTTGTAATCTTGTATTTTAATTTGAAATAAATTTGAATTTGAAAATATATATATATGTGTAAGATAGTCATTATATACATAATATTGTGTCTAGTGGAGTGTGTGTGTGTGTTTCAACGATGACGCATTGAACTGTTCTCTAATCTACGATTTAAATTTTATTAATTAATTTTCTTCGTACTTTCGCATTAATTTTTAAAAATCGATTTTCTCATTCGAGACGAGATGCACGGCTGTGCATTTTTTTAAAAAAAATATATAGGAATTATATCTTATATATTATTAACCAAATTAATCTATTGTGTTTGAATTTTCTATATAATGTATATACGTTTATTTTCTTACGTGTTTCAGCTGGACGCGAAAAATAGTCCGTTAGCTTTATTGGCTCAAACCTGCAGTCAGATCGGTGCCGATTCGTCCAATCCGAAGTCGGTGTTAAGTGCTAATAATTCGGACAAAATGAAAAAGTCCAATAACGCACTCGTTAACGGTGTAACGACGACGAACGCTATCAATTTTAGCGGTAGTAACAATTCGAAAACGTACTCCGAACAACAACAACAGCAGCAGCAGCAGCAACAACGTAAATCGCCGGAGAATAAAGCGGTAGTGTTCAAACCGTACGAGACGAATGTGCTGACGAAAAAGTCGACAGTCGATTCGTTAATCCGACCGACTTCCCGAAGCGTCGATAGCGGTTTCGAAGATCGGAAATCTTCAAGTCGTACATCCAGTCGTAAGTCGGCTTCGTCGTCTCCTCGTAATTCCGGTTCGAATTGTTCGGCCGAAAAACCGGCTTCCCCTCCCGTTCAAGACGATTCGAAATCGTACAACAATAAAACCGATTATAAAGATAACATTAAGACTTTTCCTACTTTAAGTCCTTCGTCGAACGCTAGTTACGGATGTTGTCCGACTTCTAATACTAACGCTATTGCTGCTTCTTCTTTCGACGTTACGACTAATCCGGCTTTTAGAAATCCGTTCGGTCACCATTTTCCTCCTCCGCCTCATCATCATCCGGCTTTGTTAGAAGCGTGTTTTCCGCCGTCCGCTTTGTCGAGCGGTTCTTTTTTCAATTACGCTCGCGTGAAAAACGCTACCGGTAACGAAACCATCGTACCGGTATGTAAAGATCCGTATTGTCTTAATTGTCGATATACCGTCGGCGTGCATCACGGCGCGATCGGACCTTGTCCACCCGGTTGCGTGCAGTGCGATCAGAAATACGCCGCGGCCGCTACAGCAGCGGCTCTAATGTCTCATCCGTTTTCTTATCAATATACCAGACCGTTTATGTGCAATTGGATATCCGGCGATTCGTATTGCGGTAAACGATTTCGTAATTCGGACGAATTATTACAACATTTACGAACTCACACGACGACGACTACTACTACTACTACTACTAATAATAATAATACGAATGCTAATACTGCTAATATGAACGCTACTAGCGAAGCGTTAGCTCTGATGAATCAACTGCGTTATTCGCAAACTATCAACCCATCTACCGTGAACGCTTTGAATCATCTGCACGCGACCGCGGCCGTTACTGCCGCCAGATATCATCCGTACTCTAAACCCGGTTTACCGATTTCGTTGACCGCTTCGCCTTTTAGCGCTTTTAATCCGACCTTAAATCCGTACTATCCTTATTCGTCGTTATACGATCAACGAATCGGCGCTGCTGTCAATCCTTAATACTAATATACATATATATTTATATACAGTAGAACTTCTTTCCGGAACTGGGCCTGTGACGGATAACTGAATGGACGGATAACGTATGTAGTACTATACCGGATTATTAATTATTTAGGAAAGAAATTAAAAAAAAAAAATACATTTAATCGGATAACATTTATTTTTATTCAGAAATTTCCTATAATACGTCGAATTGTTTACATCTTAAAAACAAAAATGATTATTTTCTGTTTCTTCATTTTTTTTTATTTTTTTTTTTAAAGTATGATCTATGTGTAAATTGTTTTTCAACATCAGCTTCCGAATGGCTACTGAGTTTTGGATGCATTCTGATTCTTCATTCATTGGCTTGCTGAACATGACATAAAATATCGAAATTTCAAAACCTTCGTCTTGTTTTCTAACCATTACTTCTACATTAGTTAAGCAGACCGCCATTGCAAAGCTTCATGATTTCGTTAATCAGGTCATCAACTGTTACAGTGACGGCGGACAACAAAGAGTGACGGTTAAAAGAAGTGTTACTGTATATATATATATTATTACCTAATTCGTCCAGGTTGATATTTTTTCAACGTTTCTATATACGAGACGTCTACCACACTGTGATATATATATATATATATATATGTATACATATATCGTTAGTTTAATTTTTGTCTTTAAGTACTGATTTTAATGATTAATTTTTTCAATTTTTCTCGTTAGTTTACAAGATTATTTCTCCGGCGATCGCTTAAAAACCGGTTATCTCTTTTCTCATTTATAATTTTATTAAGTATAATTAAATTCGGTTAAATTTTAATTAAATTTAAACGTAAAATATTATTGCTCGTAAATCAAAATTCTAATAACCTATTTTACCGACTGGTTAATTTTACACGTCTAATTAACGGAAATTGAATATTTAACGCGGGTACAGAGAACTTTTCCTCGATCATTTCGGTATTTAAAATATTTTTTTTTTTTTTTGCATTTAGATTATTAAGTTTCGAAATTTTATTATAAACGATTTATGGTACGTAATTGAATTTCGAACCGAATTATAAAGTTATATATACACGCGTTGTTTTCGTTAATATTATTACGTGTTTTAGATTAAAAAACTTGCTTTGCATTTTCTAGATTTACGAATTATGTATATATTTATTTCTGAGCATATTTAATATATATAAAATAAAGGAAGTTGGAATACTGTTTAATTTGATACGTTCATTTCGAATTAAATTTCCTATTACAAGAAATTTTACCAAATATTTCGTAATTAGTAAATAGCCACGTGTACATAACTGCTAATTTTATCGTTTCTACCTGTAAGTGCTGCTTGTTGCGTTGATCATTTTATTAATATATATATATTATAGTTATTATTTGTAAAAAATTATAATAAAATATTATTCCGTTCTAACGTTTATTTTATCTCATTTTCCAATTCGAACAAATAATTCGTACAGGTATTAGCAGCCGTTTTTTTAACGGAGATTTTTATCGTTATTTCTTCGTCTAAACATTTTCCAACGCAATTTTTGTTAATGTAATTTTATATATATATATATATATATATATTTTAAAGCTTTAAATTCCTCATATCGCGTTGATTGGTTTTTCAATTATATAGAATAAAGCTCGTCAGAGAGAATATAATTAGGCGGGAAGGAATAGGGCACAAGGATCCCATTGTCTGTAGGCGCTGCACATTCTACATTGTTTAAAAATTTAAAGCCATAAAGTGTGAATATTCTACTTTTACTCTTTTTCTACTATGTCTATAGCATCTCTTTACCTAGTGTTAAAATCTTACGATTTCTGAATAGTAATGAGCTATTGCAACGGGAATTGTTCCTTAGAACAATTAGTATCACATTTTTTCGAAATTCACTTGTATCGGAATGCAATCGTTTATTTCTGCGAGTTTCATAAAAATAGTTTTCGAATCGAACCGTAATCACCCGTGGCGTTTGATCGGAAGGACAATGATTTTCTTCGTAAATTATATTAATAGGAAATAATTTTGAACACGTGGTAAACATTTGAATCTTAAAAAAGTTTTTATATGAACATTCATAATTGAATGTATCTGTAATTATATAAATAAATATTCCGATAAAATAATTACATAATTTATGCTGTTTCACGTGTATTAATTAATTCTCACGCGTTGAACTTCTATAAAAGTGGCCAGTAATTTTGTAAAAATCTTTTCTTTCAATCTGCTACATCTTTATATATATATATATATATATTTTTTTTTCAGCGACTACTATACTCGATTACGAAGAATTTTAGCAATTTCGTTACAAATAAAAATTTATTACTCAAGACGAAGCGACATAAAAATTATAATTCATTATTCAATACCAAACAACACGAATAACAACATAAACTACTAAAATACCCGGGGATAGATGTTAACATCGATTCATTTTTTATTTTATGATTATTAATTATTCCAGTTGGATTAGCTCGTCTCATACCGCCACGCGTCCTGTTAATAATTTTCTGTTTTTCGTGGATAACTAAATTATATGCGACGTGCGCGCGTTTACACATAACTACGTCGTTATACAGAGTCGAGCGTTTCTGCAGATTAATTAGTAGTTATAATGAAATACCACGAGCTGCAATTTGAACTCTTTCGATCGTTTGACTATCGATCGCTTAAGCATCATCGTGGAGTTTTACATAATTTAATTAAATTAAATCGTTAATAAATAAATTTTTTAAAAAACCGAACAATTCTAAAAACGAGTTTTATGGACCCGCAAAATCGTGTCTATGCTGTATAACCAATGTTTAGGTCGTTACTTCTGGATTATTGAATCTACTAAGATTATCTCCTTTCAGCTGTTGTCTAATACGTTCAATCGAATTCGTTCTGCTCTTTTTTCAACTTGGAGTACGTCTCATGGTTCGATTTTCGATAGCATATTTTTACCTTTTCGGTAGACAGAATTCATTTCCGACAATTACAGCCTGTATTCTTCTATAAATTCATCGTCGTCACTTTCAACGATATTATCTCTGTTTCCACTGCACGCCCTCATTTATACAGACGGATCAGTATCATCAACTCGAGAAACGGGAGCAGCAGTGTTCATTCCAGCTCTCAACATTAGTAACCAAACTATGCCAATAGTTTTCACAGTATTTACTGCGGAATGTGTAGCGGTGCTACAAGCCTTATAAATTTCGATGGACACGACCTTATGGCTATAGATAATAAATGGAATGTGTAGGATATGTTACATATAAGAATGTAAAGAACTTGTTAAATAATAATAAGAATAAAATTCCCGATGGTCATACTGCAGCCGTGTATTAAATTCCTCGTTCTTGTGGAAAATACTGCATCGGCGACAAACTGGAAGGTCTATTAATGCACGCATTAAAGAGCATGTTGCAGATTTGTAAATATAAATATATATAGGTCAATCGTCAGTGGCAGAATATCTAACTACAGCTGGTCATTCTATAGATTTCGATGTAAGCAAGGTACTGGGTAAAGGAGAAAAAATATGGAAAACGAAGAGGCTATCGAAATAGAGAAACGTGATCATTTCAACAGAGAAGATGGATTTCGGCTGGCTGACTCTTGCAAACCGGTATTAGTAAAGAGTAATTAAAATATCCAACTCCACCGGCTATCCAAACGTTGATTACAGAAGAATTGACCAAACACAATGCAGAATTATTATGCGGTGGATCGGCTTAGGACCGAATTGACCAATTACAATGCAGAAGTATTAGGCGATGGATCAGCTGACGGTAGAACCGATCGCAGCTCTGAAAATATAAAGTTCCGATTAAGAAGTGCCTATAAGAGGAGCTAATTCAAAGGTCCGTGGTTTAGTTTGTTTCTGACGATGAGTGATGTCAGTTGCTCGAAACGTTAAATTATATCAATAATCAGTAAGCGGTTTTATAACTTTAGAAGGATGACGGCAAAAGTTTTAATATACTTTTGTATTGTTTATTTTTATTACCAGTTTAAATCTCTCAGAAGTTGTCTTTTTTGCGATAGCATTTCGATCGTTATTTTCACGATGTCGTCTCTAGTGCGCCTACTTGTCTACTGGTGCACGATTAATCTAGCATGGCTTCATTAAAAATCTGTCCATTTTAATTTAGCAACTATACGCGTTCTTATCGAATCCGCTAATAAATTCGGTATGGAATTTTTCGAATTCTCGTCTCTTATTCGTGTTGACGAGCTGATTTTGATCCTCGTCATGCGCTAGACTTTTAATTAGTAAAAGAACATCGTTAGACGTCAACTTTTCATCTAATAGGATTAGTAAATGAGTACAAGCTTGCCGCTAGTGTAAAATACATCGGGAAAATAATGGTAAATTCAATAAACGAGAGTATCAGCTTGCTGGCGGTACGTAAAGAAGCCGGAGAAGTCGATGCAAACTACCAACAACTCTATTTTGAGTTTGTTCAAGGTCGGTCTTCTGTTGGGTTTGAAATCGATGAAGAACTTATCACCAACTTTCAAGTTGACGTATTAAAAAAAACCATCATTACCGATAAAAAATTAAAAAAAAAACAAAACGATTAAATATTAGCCGCGTAGGAAATTTAAAATTTGTATCTTGTAATGATTGATTAACCTAACCGGATCGAATTTAACTTTCTTGACGTCCCCCGTGTGTCATAATCGTTAATCACTCTGGTTCATTCGTCAAAAATGTTTTTCCTTCAAATGTTACGCTCCTGTCAAACTCCGATCGTGAAACTTTATTCGTATAATTAAGAAACGCGTATCGTCGACAGTTTCACTCGTATTTTTCTTTCTTAATATTGTTAGAACGTCCGATAATAATAATAATAATGATGGAAACTGGATGACTATGCTCGTACTCATTAATCATCGTATTTTATTTATCGACTACATTATAAAAAGAGCTTCAAATGATAAATGATATGCACACACGCACCGACACATACATATCTAATATATATATATATATATTAATTGTGTAAGGATATGCTGAAAAAAAAAAAGTAATAAAGTTCGTCATGACGAGCTAGTTTTCATCGAATAATAATGATAATATCCGACAGCTGACCCTTTGCACGGTTAATGGGTAACCATGATAATAGAATTTATCTACACTTTAGATTTAGTCCTGTTTTACCGGTTAACAAGTAAGAACGCCCGGCGTTGTCTGTTGGCGTGTTAAGGGCATTTTATAATAACGATGCTTCAACCCCTTAACTTGTCAGCTCTCTTCTGAAATGTTGTTTATCATCGTTACTCATATTATAAAGAGGAGCTCGGTCGTATTTCTCAGTTCCCGTTGTCCGGTTTGGTGGAACTATATTACGTTCGAAAGGAAAAAATACCCGGCATTCGGGGCGATACACTCGTTTTGATTTGAATTTTAAAAAGGGGGAATTTTTCAAATCATCGGTCAAACAGAATTACGACCGGACGTTGAACAAATCTATTTTGGTAAAAACCTTTATAATTAATCCGGTCGACCCGAGAAATTGGGTACGTAACGTTGATTAATCGATCCTAGACTTAACTTTACGGTGCAGGCGAATTTTTTGTGTAATTGTAAAACAAAATTATTTTAATTAAATACCGTCGTAAAATATTTTCTAAAATTATGCAGTCCTGCATTCAAACTAATATTTAGAAAGTCTGAATCTACGTTAGAATATTTATTGTATATGCTTGAAAACGACGTGACTGTCGAAAGGCTTTGCAATAAAAAACTAAAAACTTACTAGTGATTAAACTGTGTTATATTTTGTTTGATTTTTTTTTTTTTATAATGTGGAATGTAGGGATTTTTTTTAATAAAAAATCAATTGAAAATTAGTTAAATCGCTAATATTTATTTTCTTAAAAAAACACAAAGCTTTTCGGCATTTACGCCATTATCAAGTGAAATATTTTAAAACATAATTTTACAAATATAAACTAAATATAATTACTTAAAAATATGTGATGATGATTGTGAAAATATGATCCAAAAATGCTGTCTGCTTCGGTTCTGTCTATTTTTTAGATTTTTAATATTTATTTTCATTTTACTTGTAAAATTGTGTTTTTTAAAAAATTTTTGTTTTTGTATATTTTTATATTTTATATTTTACTTTTGGACATCATACATCTTCACAATCATCATCACATATTTTTAAGTAATTATATTTAATTTATATTTTTAAAATTATGATGTTTTAAAATATTTCACTTGATAATGGTGTAAATGCCGAAAAGCTTTGAGTTTTCTTTAAGAAAATAAATATTAGTGATTTAACTAATTTTCAATTGATTTTTTATGTTTTGTTTGGTTTATACTTTATAAAATCACTACTCTCCAATATATTCAACATTATATATATATATATATATATATATATATATATATATATATATATACATATATAGATATATAGATAGATAGATATGCAAAATAGACGATAGATCTTTATTTTTGATACCTTACCATTTTTTTTTAAAACTAGCAGTGCTGTATTAGAGTAAAAAATAATAACATATATTTAATTATATAGGAAAAAGGTTTTTTTTTTTCAAATTCTTTGTATACGCGCAACTGTTCAGAAGAGCAATAAGCTCGTTTAGCGTTCCAACTAGCCCCCCCCCCATAAATATGTACATCTTTGGCGTTCAACATATCAATGTCATTAGCAGCTAGAATGTAGGGAATATTTTCTAACAGTGCTTTTTACAATCTAGGCTGTTTTGCATGCTCTTCAATATGAGGTTTTATATTCTCTTCTGTTTCAACTATCATTTTAGCTGAGAAATTGTTTGTAGCTTACAAGTTACGCGTATTCTTGATATATATTTTATACTTTTCTAAGCCCTATGGGGCTTTACCGGGTAGCTCTCCCATGGGTGCGCCCTGTGTATATATATATATATCCGTCCCTTACTTCCTTGACACACCTAAAGCAACAAAACCTGGTTTGATAGGCGTGTGTTGGTGTGTATATATTTGTGTGTATGCATATATATATATATATATATTCGTATATGCTTGCTCGTTTTGCGGGTTAACTCCTCATATATAACGCGCCGATGAAAGTTTCACTCAAGAAAAATGTTAGAAAATTTTTAATATACACGTACAATATTACAAAAAATAGTGAAAAAAGGCAAACAGTTCCTTACAAACTAATGCGAGATAATTTTTTGAAATTTAGCGATTTGAACTCGTTTTCCGTTGTTTATTTTCGAAAATCGATACATTCAATTAAGTTATTATTAATTTTTTTTATGCAAATCGTCTAAGAGTATAAATTAATCTGCAATTCCTAGTGCTGAAACCAACAACAGTATATTCGCATAAAGTTATAAATAAACATAAAAGAAAATATAACACCCGAATAGGGATCCTTGCATTGCATTTATCGATGTTCATTGATACGGCGCATAGGCTGCTGTTAATGAAATGCGTTGAGAAAATTTTCTGTCCGCCGAAATTTATTCGATTGCTTTCGTTGCTGCATGATAATAATACGAGCACGGTAATGTTGCAAGAAGGAAATTCGAAGCCATTCAAAGTACGTACAGTAGTCAAGCAAGGCCGTGTGTTAGCATGGCCTTGATACATATGGTCGCACTTAAGAAGCTGGCCCCTGAAAAAATAGTGATTCGATGGCGGATTATTTAATATACATCGATTTAAAACTGCTTGTAAATGCTTCAGAGTAGGGGTATTCGATTTCCAATATGTAGATGATAGTGCTGCGGTGGCGCATTCCGCACGGGAACTACAGGCCGCTTTAAAAATACTTTATACGGTGTAGAAGAATTTTGACCTAGATATAAATAAGAATAAAAGTAAATTGTTCGTACAAGTAGCACCTACAACAGATGAACGACAAAAGGAACACTTGTTCAAAGCGACAGCGTAATAGAACAAGTGAAAAGTTTTAAATGTGTTGGTAGTATGCTTAACAACAAGGTCGGCTTACATACCGAAGTTTGCAGTAGAATACAAGCTGCTCCAGCTGCAATGAATCAGATTAATAGAATGATCGTTAATAACGAGCAGAACGTACTGTAAATAATGTATGGGCACAACCTACGCTCTGCTATATTAGACTGAACGATGATAGCCTTGCGAAGAAATTCTTTTAAGGTATTTGTTGGTAAGCATGGCGATATAAATACTATTTTCTATCAAATACTGAAGGAATGCAAAATCGATCGCAAGAAATAGTAGAAACTGGCAGTGGATCGCGAAGAAAACGGTCTACAGAAAGCGAATCAAAACGCTCGAGTTACGGAGGAACGGTGCAAAAGCTTACTCGAAACGAGTGAAGCTGATTGCATTAATACCGGCGCATTTACATGTGATGCATGCCGAAAAACGCTCGAGTTACGGAGAATGGAAAAGGAAACGGTGCAAAAGCTTGCTCTGCACTAAAACTGACGCATTTACATACGCCTGTTTGGACATACGAAGTGCAGTTGTGAGTTTGTGAGAGTTACGCAGACTGCCAAAAATATAATATTTCATATCGTGAACTGTATCATTCGTCGCGATTTAAACAATCGTTAAGTAGGCGAAATCATTAAACAATGCGCACAAATGTGCTGCGGAGCTGAAAACTTATTCGAACACCGTAGCATCAGGGTAGATTACAGACGTTTAAGACGTAGAAAACCTTGGGATCTAATTTAATGGTTATCGGGTGTGTACCAGTAGGGGTACTATTCTATTCCAGTTATGCTCTTTACTTTTAAATACTGCTAACTGTTACCGTTTTGGTCAGTTTGTAATAAATTTTATATATATGTGTGTATATATATATATATATATATATATATATATATATATATATATAAATGTTATAAAGTTGATATTCTTTACGTAACTTTAATTATCACTGAGAAGGTCCTGGCACATCGTTGAGTGTGTAACACATCATATGAACTCGCATCTGATTTTCGTCTAATTAGCGTCTTGAATGCTAGCACAGTTTTGTAGGTAAAAATAAATGCACAATGGGATAGTCAAGTTGTTCGGCAACTGACAATGCGACGACGATGATGTATATAAAAATATTTGTACGTATGTATAAGCGTAATGAATTACCCATAGACGGCCAACTTTTGAACTTATCGCTTCGGATCGGTTCTGGCAGATTATTCTTTTAACGGACTATTTCAAATAGATAGAAACAAATCAGCCTGTCTATATACGTATTGTACATTCATAGATGTCGGTTTATAATGAAAAAAAAAAAAATGGGTTTTCTATTTAAGCCGAATGGGTTCATTTCGTTTTGTATTCGTATTGAAAAGGGATTGACTTACAACGTAACCGCAACTGAACGTATGCATCGTCGGCCGACCTATTGTTGATATAATAGATTACTTCGATTAATATACTTGTCAGATGCGAATTTATATCCATTATTACAACGAACGGTCTAATTTTTGCCCCGGGAAATTTATCGTTCAGTTTAGGCGGAATGACAGATTCGATAATATAACTACGTGCATTAACACAAACACACGCCCGTATATATATATATATATATATATATATATATATATATATATATATATATGTTATTGTATCAAACCCTTTATAAAGATGCTAATCGCTTATTTGTTCCTCTTGAAGCAAATCTTTCGTCTTTCTCTGACAGTGTAATACGATTTTAAAAAAAAAAAAATAATAATAAATTAAGAAATTGAATTTGAAAAATTACCTCTCCATGGCGTATAAACATTACCCGATTTAAATAGGGGCGGTTGCGAATGGCGCATTGAGTTAAACTAATAATCTGACAGTTTGAAAAGCAAAGGCTGGCCACCACATCACCACAACCGCGATGGTTAGAGCCCTTCAGTAGACTAACAAGATTTTGAGTAATACTTTAATCGGACGAGTATTACGCAATAGAGTTTAGAATAAAATTTTAATCACTCATACGTTCGTTAAACCGAAATTAAACCACGAAAAAAATTCTGCAAATTCAATTGTCAACGATAATTTTTTTTCGTGCCAACTATCTGATTATTTATTAATTTCATTTTTTTTTTAATAATCATTATTTTGTACAAATTTCAGACTAGAAAAATTTTATTATATATATAATATATAGATATAAATAAATAAAAAAAAAATAGTTAAAATAACTAAATTTTTATATATAAAACGACCAAAAAACTTCACGACTATTATGTCATTATCAAATGGACAAAATAATTAAATATAAAAATAGACAATTTATAAAAAAAAACAACACAAACCTAAAAATTTATCGATTTTAACTATTTGTTTTAATTAATTCAAATTACACACACACACACACACACACAGTGAATTACTCACTATTTGAAAGTCCCTCCACCTTCCCCGAGGCGATAACTTGCGACTAATTGTCCCTTTACGTTTATATCGTCGAGGATTATTGCAAATAAATTCTAACCATTACGATCTACCACTTTTCGCAATGTAACCGCTTTTATTAAATTGTTCAGATACTTATCCGTGTTTTTGCCACACTATTAAACCGTTTATTCTCATTGCTCGAACAGTATACTACATTGTTATCTGTATTGAAATGGCCCGCATGTTTATAGCGGATTGCTGATTGCAGACTTTAACATTTTATATCATTTCATTTCAATTTCTTGCGATCTTTTTACTTAGCTTCAAGAAAACCACGGACATTCTTCCGGCATTGTATTTTACCTTCAGAAATATTCCAGACGCATATTTTTCAAACGCTGGGGAACTTTATTCACATAGCCGGTTGCACATTTCACACCGCCGGAAATCCGAGCGCCGATCGTCAGTCGAGCAAGCTAACAACCCTACGGTATATATAAATAAATATATATACCTATATATATACACCTATATATATAATCCCCCGGGGGGTACTTTGTACCTTTCGGGGACCGGAGCTCGAACCGGTAAGGGGCGCGACCACAGGTGGTGGATAGTGGAATGGCCTACAGATATGTAGGTTAGCTGCGAATAAAACGTTAATCGAATAAGCAGTCGCGAACTAAGAGCGGCTACTGGCGGAAAGTCTCTGGCAGATGATTCCAGTAGTGACAGGGTAAGGAGACACGAGAATGCAGATGGACAGCTTGAGGACCTGTTCACTAAAAGTCTGCATAAATCCTATGACTGTCTCCCCCTCGGCGAGTTTGGGTCGCCGTAAAAACCCTGCACCGCTACTTCCTCAGTAGCAAACCGCTGCCTTTTTTTCTTTGAAAAGTCGATCTGGCGATGAGATTACGACGATGGTAGCGGCTGGAAGCTATTAGTTGTATCTTGCACGTTTGGCGATATGTCCTATATGGTCGCTTTTAGCTGGAATGGAATAGCAGTTGAACTCGGCAGTCGGACATATGACTAGGCAGGCCTCTTTAGAATTCCCGCTGCCTACCGTGAATACGGAAGGGGCTAGAAAAGGTGCTCCAAAAATCGGCTATTCCACATCATCCTGGTCAGCGCGCCAACAATGGACTCGGAGTATAATGTAAAAGATGCTACGCTGATCTATTTGCACTTGTAGACAGCATCTCGCCGAGGGAGCGACTATTCCTGTTAGGAGACTTCAATGCCCGCGTTGGAAATGATACAAAAATTTGGCCTCGCGTAACAGGCAAGCATGGGCTTAAAGGCGCAAATAGTAACGGAGAACTACTCTTGCAATTATGTGTAAGCCTTAACCTGATAATAACTAACACGATGTTTAAGTTAAAACCATTATACAAAGGAACATGGATGCATCCAAGATCCAAGCATTGGCATATGATAGATTTTGTCATCGTACGCCGGGAGCATGCAAGCGAAATACGTGTTTGAGGGGTGCTGAATTCTCCACCGATCATAGACTGGTGAGGACAGCAGCATTCATCAAGAGGTGTCGGTTATTTAAACGTTGCGCTAAGCCAAGATCTGCTCACTTTGATGTCGCTGTTATGAGAAATGCCAAAAAACGCAATGAAATGAAAAATCTCCTTGATCAAGCATTTGCTGCACTAAATACTAATAGCAGTAATGGTGTTAATCAAAATTGGGAGCGAATAAAAGGTGTGATAATCGAGAGTTGTAAGAAAATTCTTATGAGAAAGAAAAGTAGACACCAAGACTGGTCCAAAGAAAATGATAAAGATATTTCCCACCTTATAGCTTGTAAAAGACAAGCCTTTGTTAATTGGCAAAACAATTTAAGCGACGTAAAACTTAAGCAAAAGTTCTACGTAATATGAAAAACAAGTGGTGGAAAGAAAAAGCACGTACAATTCAGTCGTACGCTGATGCAGGACACTACAGAGACTTTTTCGCAACGGTAAAAACAATTTTTGGACCGCAGCCATTTAAGAAAATACGTTTACAAGATCAAGTTGATGTTGCGTGCAGATGGGAATACCACTTCGAAACCGTGTTAAATAACAACACTGAAGTAGACATGTCCGTGTTGAATGAATTACCGAGCTTTCCGGAAATCACGGACTTGGATGAAGACATCAAGCTGTACGAAGTGAAGAAAGCAATAAAGCAGATAAAGGCGGGGAAAGCCGCAGGGTTGGATAACATACCGTCCGATGCACTTAAACTGGAGAGTGTAAATATGATAAATGCACTGCATAATCTGTTCATGGAGATATGGAAGATAAAATCATTCCTGAAGACTTTCGGCGAGCTGCCACAAAGGAGACAGACGCGACTGTAATAATTATAGAGGAATATCCTTGCTTTCATCGGTCGGTAAGCTATTCGCTAGAATTATGTTGAATCTGATTGCAAGAAAAGTGCCGAGAACAGAATTCAGACTTATACGTGGTTTTTATTGATATTAATAAAGCGTTTGACACAGTTCATAGACAGCTTTTAATGAAATGTATGAATAAAGCTGGATGTTCACAAAAGTTCTTAAAAATGTTATCGCTGCTTCATGAAGATAATGAAAACACTGTCATTTATGGGGATTGTAAAACCGAACTGTTCACCAGTAGTACTGGTGTGAAATAAGGCTGTGTCTTAGCCCCAACACTGTTTTCGGTGTATATGACGTTTGTGTATCATATCATTTTTAGGATGTTGCGAACCAAGAAGGTGAAATTGTGCTGTCGTTTTGATGGCGGTTTATTTAATACCCGAAGATTTAAAGCTGGCACAAAATGTACTAATGTGGAACTATTCGACTTTCAATATGCAGACGACTGCGCTATAGTGCACACACCTTGCAAAATTTGCAGGATGCCATGGATGTGTTGGCGGAAACATACAAAAAATTTGGTTTATCTATAAACGCGAGCAAAACGAAAATGATCGTACAACTCTCATCCGTGAATCGTATTCAAACTGAAGCTATATTAAAAATAAACAATGTACCGATCGAACGTGTTGAAAGTTTCAAGTACCTCGGTACTATGTTAAACGATAAGATCAGCCTAGACGAGGAAATTCAGAGCAGACTGCAAGCAGCCTCAGCAGCTATCAGCAAACTGAATGGAAGGGTATTCAGAAACAATCATATACTGACGTCCACCAAGCTAATTGTCTATAAGTCGATCGTTTTACCAACCCTGATATATGGCTCAGAAACGTGGGCTCCATATATGAGACATTTACGAACACTGGAACGTTTCCATCAAAGTACTTTACGTAGAATCCTTCATATATATTGGCAGGACCGAATATCTAACAGAGCCGTGCTGCAACGAGCTAATATATCGTCGATTCACATACTGCTTTATAAGAACAGCTTAAGATGGACAGGGCATGTTGCAAGAATGAGCAACACCAGACTACCAAAACAGATGCTGTTTAGCCAAATGATGCTGGGACGTAGGCGTATCGGTCGTCTCTGCTAGAGATACAGAGACTACACATGAAACTCATATTCAGCGAATGTGGAATCCACTCTGATAGCTGGCACGAATTGGGACAAAACCGGTTTGCTTGGAATCGTATTGCAGAAACGGTCTACTGAATGCCAAACGAAGGGCAGAACTAGTGGCAGAAAAGAAAAAGCAGAAACGGGTGCATGGTAACGGAAACGATGATGTGGTTTACACCTGCGATGAATGCGGAAAGCAATGTGCGGCTAGAATTGGACTTATCAGTCACCTAAGAATCCACAAATAACGGTGCCCCCATACTCGATCTCGAGTGGGCCAATGATGATGATATATTAAATACCGCCAATTTATTCTCACTATCTCCTGGTTGCGTTCTAGTGATAATCAACTTTAAGCTCGTATGTTCAAAAGTGGATATTTCATACTCCGCACATTGCTAGCAGGCAAATCATGTCGATGAAAATCTTAATTGACACCATTACCCAACCGAGCGATGTCGTCTTTTAAACTTCTCGATTTAAATCGGTTTTCATCCTCCGTTTTTCCATTATCTTTTCTCATTGATGATCGTGCCTTCATTTTCATTTCTAACACGATGTGTACTCACACGGTGACCCAGAGAAGACGGACGGTTTTGTTTTTTGAATAGCGCAGTTGGTAACACTGCTACAACGCAAACCCTGTGCACCACATTTATTATACGTACGAGAAATTCGTTTTCGTCTATTATCATGACATTTTATAACAAGAAGAAGCGCGTGTTCTGCGTGGAACGTTGTTTTCGGCGTTAATCGACTACGACAGTACAGAGTTTCGGAAAGTATTCAAAGTTACGCGTTGTAAACCTGTGCCATCTAGCAATTGGTTTGAAAACATTCAAGGCACAACTTCTGCAATGGATAAAAAATGTCCTGGACAAAAGGAAAACAGTTCGTACCTTCCCCACAAACATCGATCTCATTTATATTAAATTTAATAAGATTTTCTAAGTAATTTAATCGTCAGCGCAAGTGTGTAAGCCGTAATGTATATAACCTCTGTAGTTATACACGGCTCGTAGTAAATAAAAAAAAAACACATTTTGAAATTTCTTTAAATTTTTATAATTTTCAATTCGACTACAATTAACTAAAAGTACAATGTGAACTTCACGATAGAATAAGCGACCAGTTGTTGTAGAGTAATATAGACACTATAATGCCGGGTAATATTTAACGCTATAGTGAAAAGTAATAGGTGACGACTATGTAACGAATACCGGATTAACGCGTTAGTTGGAAAACCAAATTAAATTTAATTCTGATACCGCGAAAAACTGAATTTCATTCTTGTATTTAGATTTGAATTTAACTCACGGAGTTGAAGGTACGGTTCGGATGTATTAGACGTAACAATGAATGTGATTTTATCGTATCGAAGTAGTTAAGGTAACCGCGACAATTATTTACTGCGGTATTATGAAAGTATGACTCAACGACGAAAATAATAATAGGTTCCAGTCGCCTGTTAGAAAATTGTCACTAGAACGTTATAACCTATTACTCGAAAGTAACGATTTAGCACATATTATTAATCTAGAAGAATAAACGGTAGGAGAAATTAGCACGCTTCTAAAGTTCGACATATCGCTGCCGGTATGTATAATTAAATTATATAGGTATTTATTACATATAAGGAGTAAGGAGTGGTGTGTGTTGACATGAATCTATTAGGATATACTATTTGTATTTATATATATATATATATATATATATATAATATAAAGCTCGTGATGATAGATAAAAGGTAGAGAAATCTTCAAATACAAGATGGAATCTTCGAATCGATCTCTGGACCGACTGCGTGTGTGGTCTTCTTTGCCGGTTGATTTACGAACTCGACAGCATACCCCGCGGTCGACTCGGCGAAAGCAGAAGAAAAGTTTTACCCACGACGAATCGGTCCGGGTCGTCACGAAAACGATAAAGAAATGCTAACGAAGAAGGAAGTAACTATACTTAAAAATCGCGTCAGCACGAATGGGTAAAATATAATTCAGGTATAGAAAACGAACTAGTAGAGCGAACAGATTAATACTTTATTACTTTCGCTTCGAATTCCGAAGTTATTCGTGCGTTTTAACCTCACGCCGGTTTATCGTGTAGCTGGTAATGATAATTGTTGAAATCGACCAGGAAGATGTGGCGGTATCGACTGAAAAGAGGGGCTATATAAACGAACGGACTGAAATAGAGATTTTATCGATTATAAAAAAAACAACATATCGATAAAACGATGAAATATACAATATGTACATATCGATAACGTAATACAGGACGACGGACGGGAAAAAAGTTGAAAAATTAAATAATTCTTCATCTTTTAAAATCAAGCCTCTCGGGAAGAACCCAATTTTTACAAATGCTCGATTCAAGTTATCCTTATTAACGTTAGTCGCAGACTATAAACATACAGAACGAACTCGACGCTATTCAAATCTCCGCGTTCTAATATAAGCATAACCGCGATAAAAATGAAATCCTTGTTACGATAATTTTCGGCGCGATCTATCAATTCCGTCAGTTCCCGCGTCGATTAACTAACTCAACTACGTTTCTAGTAGAAACGCGTTGTTTCACTCGCGCACGATTACCTTTCTCTCACTTTGTACTTTTCTTATTATTCTATTAGGCTGCTCATCGACCTTACGTAATATCACGTTCCCTTTTGTAAAATTACGTAGTGTTTCCTTTTTTTTTTTTTCTAATCTTACATCTAATGCCGTCAGTTGCGCATTTTAACCGCCTGAAATATATAACGTTTTTTTAAAACTGGTCATAACGAACTAACGAGTCGATTGTCGAGGTAGTACACAAATTGAAGAGTTAAATATGAAAATTAGCGGACATAGAGAGAACGTCGGTCAGCAATCCGATGTAAACAATAGATGCTCCCGATGATTGTGCAATATGTGAAACTTACCGATCGCTCAATCGGAAACTGTAATTATTCAAACGTAAATATATGTACTATAATAAATTAGCGCTGGGTCATTGCCGATTCTGAAATTGTTACTTCAAACTACCGATTGGAATTCGAAATATACGACTATGACCGATATAACAACGGCGCGAAGTAATTTATTCGGAGGTACTTCTGCGTTAAATATGGAGAATTTATTCGGTAAAAGGGGATGTGCCAGAAGGTAGTGAACCTTTACAGCAATCTATACGCTTAGATATTCCTATCCCGACAAATGTCGAAGAAAAAATTTCGCCGAAGACGCAGCAATAAACGAGATGCGTATGACTTGCGGGGAACGGTAAACGATAACATGATTTGAAACACGGAAAATAAAGATTAATGAAGTCGGCTACAGTAATTTTAACAAACGAAATAAATCTGTCAACAGGCCGGATAATTACTAACGACGTCTCACGATTCCGCAAAAATTTCGACAAGCGATTGACGAATCAAATATTAAAAGCAAAAATAAATATTTCGGCTGCCACAAGTGATAGATCAATAGATCGGGGAAATAACTATCGATATTATACAATTAGATTTCGAAACTAATTTAACGATACGGCCGTCAATTATGGTGGTTGCGCTAAAGAAGAAATTTTGCACGGATTTTGAAATAAAATCCTTCGGACCGTTATCGACTTCCTTTTTGGTATATAACCGATCTTTCGTGAAGATCTCTCGAGTTGTTTAAACGAAGAAATCGCTATAGTTGCCGCGAAAAATATCTCGCTCGACCACTAAACTATCCTCGAATCGTGTGATGGCGCGGATCTCCTTATCGGATAACTAGATCGAAATCCGAATGAAACCATTAATAATGTAAATGACGCGTATTAATAACTTTAGACACCCTACCTGCCGTAGAATATGCTTATTACGTAAAAATACAAAACTTGCCGAATAGTCTTAGATGTAGATGTAAAAAAATCAAATCAATCAATCATCGGTTACATTCCCCGTTAATCGTGACCATTATTTTCTATCATTTTTACTGATAACGAACGCATTGAAGTTAGACCCATTGTTTACCTAACCATGTCAGTCCATCGTCTTCGACTTTCTGCCATGACACCTTGTGTGATATTCCATCGTTCCGGGTCGGATACATTTCAGTATTATCGATAATTTGTTCCGTATGCTGACTTCCGACAGAATAGAGTCTTTTTTCTCGGTCCATGAAAAACACGTAGTAAATATAAAATAAAAAAAAATGAAATAAAGAAATCTCTCGGAATCCGTTTTTTAAATAATATTATTTTAAATTAAATTTTATTATTCCAACCTGAGGTTAATCATTTAATTACTCGATTTTTCGATTACGCGTATATTCTAATCCTTTATTCACCGTCTCCATTTCGAAGGTTGTGGCAATCCACAATCGAAAGCAATTCCTCTCAGCGGCCGACAGGAAAAGTTCTAATGATGAACCATTTCTCGAGGTTGTCCATGCATATTGTTCGTCTTCCCTACGATCTTTTCCGATTAATTTTGTAACATTGTACATTGTCCCTATCGTATAATATGTCCCAAGTATTGCAAATCGTTTCCGTAATTTCATAGTTTTTCCCCAATCTATTAATAGGCACTTACATGTTCTCGACTTTTTGTAACTACGGTATTTTCAGTATCCGTCGATAACAATTTAAAGTCCAACATTCGCATATTCAAAGAGCTAATAGAATTATTTATCCATCAAATAGAGGAATCAATTAAAGAATGGACGAGCGGATGCGATTCTTTAATGAATTAGTTCGCTAGTTCACCGAATGTCCAGGATCACAATTCTCTCGTTCAATGAACAACGTTCGATCATCACCATCATTGCTATTAACAGTCTTACGCTTGTTTTCGCAGCTTAACCCACTATTCCTTTCTATCTTTATCCATCTTGAGCTGCGTTATCTTTTTTCTATCATGTAGCTCGAGGTCTTTCTCTTCAACTCTTTCTTTTTAATGTCCCTTCAATCATTGTAGTCACGATAAAAATCGATTTCTTCTTCGTTTTATTGTTTTTAACAGCTTCCTTTTTCTACCACTTGTAGTATTTCCACATTTTGTGCATCAAACGGCGCCGAGCCCACATTTCGAAGGCTTCTAAACGGTGCTTAAGATTTTTTGTTATCATCGTCTATGTTTCCGAACCGTATAACAAAATGCTCCGTATGTAAGTTTTTATTAGTCTTTTCCTTATGAGTAGTTTGATATGTTTGTCGAATAATACTTTTTTCCCCATAAAAGCTTATTTAGCCTATTCTTGATTTTATTTATCGCTTCTACCTTTATGTGTGTACTTGATAGATATTTGAAGTTTGTTCTAGAGTTTCGTTGTCTATCCGTATTTCCTTTAACCTGTTTGCAGCTATTCATATTTTTGTTTTTCTTCTATTTATTTCTAATTTTATTGCTTCTAAAAATTTGCGTAGTGATACTTGTTGTTGGAGCTGTGTTGTCCATTCTCCGCTTTGAAAGCGATATCATTCGCAAATCTTATGCAATGTCTACTACATTTTACTCCTTTGGTGTCCTCCTTCATCTTATTAATTGGCTTTTCTATTATCGGAAATTAAACAGCATGGGCGATAATGGTCAGCAGCCCTGTTTTACTTCTCTTTTGTATTTTTGCCTTTTCTCTCGGAATCGCCAATTCTTGTTTCTTTAAATAATTCCCGTATTATTTTTCCGTAGTCTAATCACATTTCTTCTAATTTTGAGAATAGCGCTCCCCACGTTACGTAGTCAAATGCCTTTTTATCCTCCTTAATCAATTTTCGCGGGATAAATCTTCGATTTCTGATTTTCCTCTGCAAGTGATTATCTAAAATGTCGGGTAATCGATCGATTCGTTGTTTCCCGAAATTAATTAATCTTTTCTATTTGTATTTCTCCTATTTGAAATACGTTTATTTAGATTTTAAATTTGATAAATTATTAATTTTGATTAATTAATTTTGGTTAAAAATGTTATCGAAACCACACTGTGTCGTCGCGTAATTAACCAAGTCCGCACTATATATTACTACCGAGCGACGAATGAACGGATCATTAAAAAGAGCCGGTTCGATTTAGTGAATGAACGATTTTGATATGGTAAAAAAAAAAAAAAACGATTTCGTTTAACTCCACTACAAATGAATATGAATTTACCTTTAAAACTCACACACGTCCAAGTATCTCTTTTTTACAGTTTTAAAGTGCTTCCAAGTTGTTTTTATATTTACGAGTTATTTATTAGTCACACGCGTTGCGTAATTACCATTATATAGGCGAGTTCGTTTGTCGGAATGTATACTTTACGAATAATTTATCAACTAAATAAATTTCACTCGCCCGACTTCGGATATAATTTATTATTAGATTTTTTTATTTTCCCCGAAATTTATATTTTTTCTTAATTTCTCTCCGATATCTATGAATTAATTTTCATAAAAGCCTAAAGAACTAACCTATAAAATATTCGAACACGCTTCGCTTCTTCGTGTTGTGTTTTCTATAAATAGCGCGGTGAAATTCAAAGAACGGCCATATTGAATTTGACGACGCGTATATTCCGTGCAAGATCAAGGATTTAGAGAATCGATTCTGTGCGGGGTATCGATTCGTCATTGAATCAGAATCTCCCGTCGCTATGGGAAATGTAAAAATTTAAAAGATTCCTACAGAGTCGCCTGTCAAATTACCCCGTCGTTTTAGGCTTAATTCTCTTCATGGTTCGGATTATATTTCCAGTTCTTGGAAAGCGTTATTTTTTATTTTTTTTTTAAAACAAAGCGGATTTTTCTAATTTATTTACAGAATTATCGAAAAAGAATTTCTAATTTTTTCGGAAAAATTTAAAATTTGCGTTATAACGATGAAAAAATTGCTCTATTTAACTTCGATTTCCTTCCGTTCTTTACATAAAATTACAATTTTTCCATCGCGGAGTCTACCGTTCCGTTATTATAAATGTGTGAACAGACTTTGACGAGAATAAAGAATCAGAGTATTTTTAATTGTAGGTAAAAGTTTTCCATCTAGAAAAGTGTAACGAAAAGCTAATTGAAGTTTAATATAAAGAACGATGGAGTAACGATCCGCAATAGCGATTTGAACATTACAGGTTAAGATACTATAGGTGGATCGGTTTTAGATATAAGAGTGACATATAGAAACACGTTCAAATTGGATAATCTTGACGCAAACCGAGACCATTGGAGATTTGTGAAAGATACTTTACCGAAACCGTTAGAATTTCAAAGCATCGTAAAACACGTCACACCGAAAAAATTACTACAATGCATACAATTCTGTTTACACAACGGCGCAACAGTGTCCATAGACTACTAGATAGGATTTCATCAACATTCGAAAAAATAAAAAATAATATTGCGACAATTATTCCGGTGGTTGTAATAAACATTAACAAGTGTATTCGATAGCTTAAGGTGTCTATTGTATAATCCGACTCTTCCATAACCTCCGTCGATATGTAATCCTTTTAGAATTGAACTAAAATCAGTACGAAAGATCAACTAGGAGTATGAGTCGCAGATTCCTTTTGAACAAACAACGCGAGAAGTTACTAATCCGCAATATCGCGAATATCTAGCAATTCGGGAGAAGCAGATAATTATAAATCGGAATGTGTTAAAATTTCGCCAACTCATTTAAACGATCAATACTTCCACACCACGTAACCAGGTGATTAATTGCTATCACACGATTTATTCTTCGATCACAAAATGGGATGTTTCAATTCCAAACGACTTGGTTTATCGGAAGTAACGAATGCGATATGCTGGTCAACGGACAACACGTGTCTCATCTATTATCGAACCGCTTTGTCGAATGCAACTATGTAGAAAATTGGTTCAACATTTTCGACCACCTTCACACCGGGAACCAGTAGCTGCTCCGACATATCTACCACCAACCGATACTAAGCGTTTATTATCTACAAACGATTACTTACACACAAACTACAAATAATTTCAAATGCAGGAGGATGACAACAACCTCCACAAATCGCCATAATTGCGACAACCCGGATGATTATTCAAATAATTTTCATCCGATTTGTTCCCTTCTATTAATTTTTATACGGTATCGTGTGTTTTGTAAACGCGTTTTAAAAATTCATTATTGTTCCGTTTATATCTTTAATTTATTATTTTTAGTTTATCATATTTTACTTTTTAAAATTTTTTTATTTCACGATATAACTGTTATAATTTATCGTATTATTTATTTTACATTTCAATTTCATGATATTTTATATAACTGTTTGGTTTTTTTTTCATTTTTTAGAATTTAATTTTTAATTCTTGTAACCCTACCATCGGAGGAAACCATCTTCTATGTGGAACTTTTTAAAGAAAATTGATAACATTTATGTAATTTGTAAAATTTTCAACAAAATTTTAAAATAACGCGGAAGTACTTGTAACATTTAATAGAGGTATTCATGCAATAGAATCTATTCCAAATAATATAATTGTACAAAATCGTTTAATCTAAAAATATTAATGCAACTGTTTGAGCGTTTTTGGATAAACAAAATATTTTTTTATTTACATTAACAATTAGACAGACCTTTTGATTTCTCGACATGATACCTGTAGTTGATACTGAAAGAGCTGCTACCCTCTTTCAGCGTTTGTGCTTATTTAATGACGGCACGACTTAGCATGTCAAAATGATGTCTTCAGGTGTACGGTTTTAGTACGGACAAGATTAACTATTCCTCGCCCCCATACACCCACTTTCATTACGGCTCGTTGTCCGCGACTGCTTATTTTTTATTCGCAGCTAACCTACATATATGTAGGACACTCCACTATCCGCAACCTGTGGACGCGCCCAATTCCGGTTAGAGCTCCGGATCCCTTGAGAGTACTAAGGTGGACCTTTTTATAGAGTAAATTTTTGTTTTAAATAATAGTAGTATTTTAAAATGTATTTCTGCAGATGTGTACTAAAAGCAGATATGTTCAATTTTGTAAATATAAATTAAAATTAAAAAATGCATGATTTTTATTTCAGACATTTATAATAATTCTAAACTTTAACAATTATGTTCGCTCACGAAATAATATGTAAGTATACCAAACGCGGAATAGATTTCAAAGTATTATATATATATATATATATTAAATACGGCGAAATTAATTCATTGAATTTTTAATTCATAATTTAATTTTGTAACTTCCATAATGAATGATCCAAATAAAATCATTCAAATAATTATAATATCTTCGTCAAACCCGACGTTTAGTGTATACACGAGGGATATGTTATTGTTCAGTTTCGATTAGCATGGCATATTATAGTGAGAAGGAGCGCGCGTTTTGCGTGGAATGTTCTTTTCGGCGTGAGTCGAAGGGAGTTTGTAAAAGAATTCGAAGGGAATTAGCCGCGTTTACGAAACACCTCGATGAGATCTCGAAGACTTGAAAACTCGGATTTCTGAAAAAAGTTTAAAAATTCAGCGACCTATGCTTGAAAAAGTTTTCGAAAATTTTACAAAAAGACCGAATGAATGTATTTTTCTATTGCGTTCCACAAAAGATTATAAGCTAATCTCCCGTTTTCCTACTTTTAAGTAAAATTTCATTCTTAGTCTGGCCGATTTTGGGTTATTCGGAAACAATAAAACCGTCCGTCTCCTCTGGGTCGTCTTATATAATGTACTTAGTATTGTTTTTTGGAGGTGTCAACAATTGCCCGTGACGATGTCTAAGTTAAAGAAATTTTTTTATTGCCTCGAGCCATAAATTGCCTTGCCATCATTTGTACACTTATATCACGACCACCTCGGAATCGTTTATTCTTTTTCGAGATACTCTGCAGAAGTTTTCTATTATATCGCCGTGAATTAATGGACCATTATAAAAGAAAATATAACGATTAAATAGAATTTGTCGTTGGGTTTTTGAACGTATATATCTTTTTTTAAGTCGGGTTGTCATAATTTTAATTTAAAGAACCGGTTTCGAATATTTGTTTTCAGTTCGATAAACTTTGTCTAATCCGGCATTCCGAATAAACCGCATATTTCAGCGGCCTTATTGCCGATAGTATAACACCGGTTATGTTGTAATTCGAGTCACGAACTTTGACGATATATTATAAAACCGAGCTTCCATGTAATAGATATATATACATATAAAATATATTATGTTATAGTATGTTCCGTCAACACGCGTGTAACGAGATTAATGATGGCAACATGAAAACCGGTAGTCGTTTAGAATATATCGCGAAGCGCTAGGACCGTAATTTGATAAGGGTCGACAGCGCCGAACTCCTTCCTTATATCCCTTCCGGTATTCCGAACTTATTAAGCAGAAGGAATCGCATTTTGGAAGTCAGATTTTATTCGTCGAATACAATTGCGATATGTTATTATTTGTATAGCGGAAGAAGCCGTGAATATATTTATTTAAAAATGTAATAACCGAACAAGCAGAATGATAATAATAATTTATTAATAATAGTAAAACTAGTTAATAGAATTTCTAACGATTAACGATCGGTCGCCAACCAGACTGAAACTATATTGTAGTTTTTATTACCGTAATTAATATTTTTTATAAATTTTGTTCCAAAATACTAACGAAAATGATATTAAATAGAATTAACGACGAAACAGAAGAGGAAAACTTAGACGACGATGAATTCCGGAAAAATCGAGGAACCACCAGAGTGGCAATATGAGGAATCCGACAAATAATTGAAAACAGGTGAACGGAAAGCAAGATATAATAGATGTTTGTAAAAATTAATGGAAATAGATTAAAACGAGTAATATAAATATACCTTGGTAGCATGATCACTCCAGATAGAAGTGGCAAAGTGATATCGACTTGAGTTGGTCTAGCAAAAATGGCTTTCGATAAAAAGAGATATTCACTAACGTCGAGAAATTTAAAAGTAGAAATGACAAACGAAGAATTCTTAAAAACATAAACCGATCGAGAAGCTTAATTCGGAAGCGAAAAATTAGAATAGGTCGCTTATATCGACACAATCCGAGTTTCGTATGACTAATTGAAGCGAAAGTGGAAGAAAATCGATATGGAGGAAGACCAAGGAGGAAATATATAGAAGGTACGCAAACCTTCAAAGATTTAGTTGAACTCACGATGAGTCATAAAGGTTATTCATCAATCTGGAAAAGGAATAAGAAGAATAAATTGATCTTATTAAAATTATGATTTCAAATCGTGTTGAATGAAGTGAAGAGGTAATTACGGTAGCCGTATGTCTAGGTCACAGGATCGGTAGATAATGTTAGACGTAAGAACGTTGGAATCGTCACAACGATCCTCCGGTGGTCTCTACTCCTCATTTTAATCCTCTTTTCCAACCGTGACTCTAGCTTTACCTGTTTTAATTTAATAATAATAATATATATAATTTATATATATATATATATGGACATCACCGATTTACTATTGGTTAAATCAAAAACCGACGTATCGGTATCTTTGATCGTCATAGGACTCTCAAACAGCTTTTGATCAAGTTCTATTGGCCCGTATCGAAAACAAAGTTAATGTCCAATTTAAGTCATTCGCTGTGTTGATGAAGATATTTCAACTTTTAAAAATATTATATAATTTATAATTTTTTCGATTTTTTTTTTTTTTTGGATGGGGTGCTCTTACAGCCTACAAAACGTGATACTGTACTTACTAAGTTATATTTCTATAAGCTCGGACAACTTCTCTAAAAATTATGTCCGGAAACAGATGTAAATTCTCATGATGAAGAGAAGGAACAATACGTTATAAGCAGAGACCATTACGAGACGAGCTCGGTAATTTAAGGTATCGTTCAGAGATTCGAAGAACACGTGATCAGGATTATTGAACGTCCAGCATATAGAGGGCAGTAAGGAGATTCGCTAGGCTGCATAAGGAACAGGCGGTCCGGCAACAAGCAATGCCCGAATCGCAGTCTGCTGATAAGTACAATTCCTCCCTGCTTAATGTTTTAAAAAAAGTAGAATCATGGAAATATAGGAACAGCCGGCTGCAATTGATAGTACCCCTGGTAAGAGATGACTGCTGTATACACCATACAACATATGTCTGTCACCAGAGTTTCTTACGTTCAAACTGCATAAAATGTATGATATCAAGCGCTGAAACTGAATACCACACCACCACTAGAATACCCACCTTTAGCTAATGAATCTACAATTTCATTGTCGGAGGTTCCTCGATCTCCCGGTATCCATAAGAAAGACACAAATATAAAGTAGTAATCTTGTATACATTTTTTTCAGAATCCGTGGCCATAGTTGCTGTATAAAACACGTATTAAAATAAATGAATTAATAATAATGCGCATAAAATGATAATGTATAAAAACAGAAATATTATGTATATATATATATATATGTGCAATTTGAACCAAAAATACTACAGTTGGAAATGAAACATGTAATTTTAAAAGTTTTTAAGAAATATGAAAACATCGGAAAATAATGCTGCGCAACTACTGCTGCACAGAAACTGAAAGTAGTTTAGGTGATAATGGAGAATCACCGATATGTATGAAAGGCTCGAGCAGACCGGGCATAATTATAAAACGATTGCGCTGAAATCACGTACTAACAAAATCATACTTCGTATTATTAAAGTGGGTTAAGACAATATCTAAACTACTAAATAGCGAAAGAACAAATTGGGTTTATTATACGGAAAGGAACCAGAGAGTGGGGGCGTGGTAGGAACCTCCACGCGGTGCCCCTGGAAACAGCGAGATAATTATGTGTAAAACAATGCAGAATTCGCTGGCTAATCCTACCAACCACGGTCAAAAGAAAAGGTCCTTTTCAGGACCAAAACCAAGTTTAACAGTAATGTCAATAAACATTGAAGGACTGACATCAGGAAAGGAGAATATTCTGTCTGAACTATGCAAGAAAAAATTAAACGCGATGTGCTCTGCATACAAGACACACATTGGGAAACAAAATATAGGAAACCAAATGTATCCGGGATGAAACTTGCGATGGAAAGACCACACAAAAAATATGGAAGTGCTATATTTACTAGGCCAGACTTGGAAATTACATCAACTGGACGTACAGAAGAGAATGACATAGAAATAATCACAGTAGACATAGAAATAATCACACTAGACATAGGGAAATGTAGTATAACATCGGTTTATAAACCTCCAAACATACCCTTCAAGTTCGAGAAACCTGTGAACTATGGAAGTACAAGTACAAATATTATAATTGAGGATTTCAATAGCCACAGCACGATGTGGGGAATACTCAAATAATAATGATGACGGAGAAGCTGTTGAAAACTGAGCAGAAATGAACTGCTTGAGTTTAGTTCACGATCCTAAATTACCTTCATCGTTTAATAGTGGTAGATGGCGGAGAGTATATAATCCGGATAGCATTTTTGTGAGTGATAACATAAAGGACATGACCACTAAAGCAGTATTGGATCCCATACCGAAATCACAGCACCGGCCAATTCTATGTGAAGTAAATGCAGCAATAGTGCCGCGAAAAGTACCATTTAGAAGAAGATTTAATTTTAAAAAAGTAAAATGAATGGAATTTACAAATGACTTGGATAAAAAGGTAGAAACAATAGAACCAACACCAGTCAACTATCATTATTTTGTGGAGGTCTAAAAATAGTATCTAAAAGGCATATACCGAGAGGATGTCGCGCACTAATTATATAAAAGGATTATGTCAAGAAGTTATTGACAATCTAGCAGAATACTATAAACGATATGAAACAGATCCTTTTGACGAACCTACCATTGAAATGGGAGAAAATCTCATGGGAATAATAGCGGGAGAAAGGAAAAAAGAGTGGATTTCAACTATAGAAAATCTGGATATGTCGAAAAATAGTTACAAAGCTTGGAAGCTGATAAAAAACATGAATAATGAAAAACTACAACCAAAAGAATATTACACCAGACCAAATAGAAAATAAATTATTATTGAATGGAAAAATTAAAGGTAGAACAGATAAACCAAAACTGATATTGAAAACAACTGATAATATGAGTCAACTTGATGAACCGCTCAGAATGGATGAACTAGACAGGGCAATTAAGACAATGAAAGATCGGAAAGCACCCGGAGTCGATAACATAATGACGGAACAAATTAAACATATAGGACTTAAACCTAAAAAATGACTTCTGGATATGTTTAATAATTGCATTATCATGGACCGAATTCCTAAAGAATGGTTAAAATCGCACGTGGTTGCATTACTTAAACCGGGTAAAACCGCGGAAATTTTAGGCTTGTCTCTTTACTTTGCCATAGTTAGAAAATATTTGAACGAATAATATTAAATAGAATAAGTGAAAAAATAGACTCAAAACTTATTAAACAGCAGGCCGGATTTAGAGCTAGATCATGCACAGCGCACATCTTAAACGTGGTACAGGAAATAGAAAATGGATATGAAAACAAAATGGTAATAGGGGCGGCGTTCATAGATTTAAGCGCAGCATATACGACACAGTAAATCATAGAATATTAACAAAAAAATTTACCAGCTTACTGCCGACTACAAATTAACCAAAATCATTAGCCCATTGAGGAGGAATCGGCGATTCTATGTAACGCTACAAAACAAAAAGAGCAGATGGAGGAAACAGAACAACGGTTTACCACAAGGAACTTGCACCAATGTTGTTTAACATATATACTAATGATCAACCAATTGGAAGTTCAACAAAACACTTCATATATTTAGCTATTATAACTCAAGAGAAAACATTTTGCGAAGTAGAAAATAATTTGAATGGAATACTGGAGACTATGGAAAAATACTATGCTAGCAATTACCTCAAACCGAATCCTAATAAAACCCAAGTAACGGCGTTTCATTTGAGAAATAAGGATGCAAAGCGTAAATTAAATGTTAAATGGCAAGGGATATCGCTGGATGACAACCCAAAGTACTTAGGCGTTAAGTTGAATCGAGCCTTAACATTTAAAGAACACTGCGAAGATACCAAAAGAAAAATTGATACAAGGAACGGTTTACTCCGAAAATTGATTAACTCCACCTGGGGTGCAGATACAAATATATTAAGAACATCAGCTTTAGCTCTGTGTTATTCCGCAGGTGAATATGTTAGTGCAGTATGGCGGAATTCAGTACACGTAAAAAGAATTGATGTAGCACTACATGAAACCGATCGTATAGTTACAGGATGTTTGAAGCCGACACCGATCGATAAAGTAGAAATATTATCCGGCATAGCGCCACCAGGTATAAGACGGGAAGTGGTACGGCGGTATAATTTATATCGATATGATTAATATTAAACAGTCTCAAAACATATTAAAGACTTTTCACAGAATTATCGCCATCAAGTTAAGTCATATATAACAGTCAGCTACATGCCAAGTATCCATTTCTGGTACGAAGCAACTAATATATGAAATAGAGAAACATATTAACATCTAGAATAACATATAAATTACGAATTGATTATCATCCGTATTATCTACATGATAAAAAAGTGTTAACGTCTAAACAGTTTAAAACAGTACCGGATGATTCTTATATCATAAAATATCGAGTATTATGGGTTGAATATTTAAGCGAAACAATTCTTTTAGCCGACTATCCGACTAAGAAACGTTGGCGAATTATTTTAATGTATCATCGGCGGACGACACGAATTATTTAAAGTTATATAAGTATAGAACAGCATACTGGAACAGGTGATGCGATGATACAACGTAAAGCATATCCTGAGACAGAATGCAACCATAGCAGCGCTGAATTTACAGACATCAGCTTTACCGAATTAGCGAATATAAAGTTCTCAGCATTTAATAATTTTACAATATCCGAAATAAAATATCTGAAAACTCATCTACATTTATCCCAGTAATATAAACAATATATAAATTTTACTTGTAAAATTGATTGACTAGAGTACCACAGCAAACTTAATTGGATGGACTCGGTTCAGTTTATTATTTCAAAAACCGACTTAAATCGATATAACCGACTATTCTTAAGTCGAAATCAGCTTTCTTCTCAACTCGGTCAAAGAATCTGTACAATTTTATCGAAATTACACGCTACAATTTTACGAAAATTAAACATAACAAAAACAAGTTAAAATCGCTAAAATTTTCCTTCACGAAAAATCGCAGTTTTTCGACTGTTAGGCTAAAGTGTATATACTTAAAAAGATAAAAATATAAAATTAAAAAAAAAAAAATATTAATTTAAGATTACAATTAACAAAAATCGTCAAAATAAAGTACGATATTAATGAAACGATATCATTTAAAATATTCGCTCGACAATGGTCTAACAGCAAAATTTTACTGTTTTTTGTTGTTTATTTTAATGTAAAAAATTCCATACTTTTCAAATTTCAACTTAGGAGAGTAGAAATTCTATGTTACGAATTCCAGTTAAATATTGAAATTTGATTAAAATTATTGGTTAAAATTAAATTAGTCGCGTCATGCGACAGTTCATGACGTGTACATGAACTTATAAATTCGATTTTTTTTTTTTTTATAACATAAAGATATTTCTTTAGGTATATAAAAAAGATTTCAGATCTCGTCCCTAGGTTAATAAATGCGAAACATACAAAAAAAGATGAGACCATAAAACGAGATAAAATTTTTTAAATATAATCTCGTCTACATGTTGCACACCCTCAAAAAAAAAAAAAAAAAAAAAAAAAACAGTACATAAGACCCCAAATAAATAATATAAGTTTCAATAAAAATAATCATTGTTCGTACTTGGTGAAATACGAATCTATAAAATATGCAGCTGGCCCTCCTGCGATGAACAAGACCTTATAATGCCATAAACATCGAAAGATCCGGTGTTAAAATATCAACAAACCTACAACAAGGGATGAATGGTAAAAAAAAATTATTGCTCGCTGCGTTTAGTCCGGGAAATAAAGTCGGACCTTTTTATCTAATTATAGTCAGGGCGTCTCTATTTCTCTTAGGCTTCTGACGGTTTGAGCGTGAAAGGTAATTTTCCGACCACCTAGTGCCCGCTGTCACTCTATCAAATATTATGGCGGTAATAAAGGAAATGGCAAAAAATGCAACTATACCAAGTCAGATTTTTTTAAGATGTCTTCAGTCCGACGATAAAGGAAGATTATTAGGAATTGTAATGTGTAAGAAAATGTCTGCAGTTAGTTCGAGTAATAAATATGACACAAATGTCTGTGTATAATAGGGATTTTTTAGATGTTATACACGTGTAGTAGACATAAAAGATAACTACAAACAGCGTCAGTAAATATTAATATACCTTTATTACTTTGTGTGTGTATATATATATATATATATATATATATATATATATATATATATATATATATATATTTATATATATATTTCAAGGGTATGAATATATACACACGCGTATTATGTGTGCATATGATAAAACGCACATTGGTTATACTACATATATAAAGAAGGAAGTATGTATTTCCAAAGATATATATATATATATATATATAAACATTTATATAAAAAAATGTTATCGTTTCGAAAACAGTACTCCCCTAAAAACAATAATTTAATAATACCAACTATTGGAAAGTTTGTGCTTTAATATTCCGACTGCGAGGTTAAATTTACTCTATAATTTGGAAATTAAACTGGAAGGAATATATACACGCACACATCCATATCATATGCATATATACGTGTAATGCACACATTAAACATATCGTATAATATAAAAACAATAAAGTATTATATATTTACAAAGAAATATTTATTTACTTATTTACTAATTATAGCTTACACAACATCGAAATGGTAATTACAATGTATCCGCTTGCAAAATAATTATAAAATAAAATTAAGGACAAAAATTAAATTAGAACACGCGTAACAGGCTAATGTCCATAAATCATATTATTAAAAATGGAAAAGTAACTTACTAATACAAGAAAAATAATAACAATAATGTTTCTAACATATTCAAACAATACGGGCAAACAAATACAGAGAAATATCAATCCGTATTCTCGTGTAAACAACTACACACACAGTTGCAAAATTTTAAAAACAAAACAGGACTGAATACAAATCATATGCAACATACATGCAAGGAAGCTGTAATGACGTTATATAAATTTCCGATGGCAATAAACAGAACTTTACCAAAATGTTTTTTAAAAACAAATTTACTGTGAAAAGTAAAAACTGAAATAAAAAGGAAGATATTAAAAATAGCGAAAGTTCATAAAAATTTATTACGTATATAAATTTATTAACAAAATGAATATCTAGCCGCTGATGAACGTTTAATATGAATATCTATAATAAATCTGTAGTGTCCGTCTGTGAATTGGGTTATTTTTTTGATCACGCATAAACAGATAATCTATTTTTTTTTTAATTTTTTGTCTGTCTTTCCGACTGTTCATAATTAACTTAAAACTTATTAAAGCAATAATGATGAAATTCGCATAATATTATCGGATTGCTTCTAAGCTATATTTTACATTGATATCACAAATAGGACAGAAATTACAATAATTTAAAGTTAAAAAACATCGCTGTCTCTTTAACAGTTTTACATATTATTAAGTATAGTATACGTGTATCATTATATATATATATATATATATATATATTCGTCCGTTTCTATACTAATTATACTTATTTTTCATGCATATATTGGTAAAATATTTAAGGCGGATTTATGTTTAAATGTATATAATTATAAATATTATTTGAAACAAGATGAAAATAAAATTTAAAATAACGTTTGTAGAGAGAGAAAAATAATAGTCCTTCTTTAAAAAAAAAATCAAAATCAAGTTACAACGATTTTTTCAAATTTTGATTTGTTTATTCATAACCTAATAAAACTAAAGTTATGAGAACCGCGAAAATGCGGCAAAGCTCTCCATTAGAAAGATATATAGATGGAGGAAGTATCGAACAGGCAAAAGAATACGAGTACTAGTTTAATTACAGAAAATGTGAAAAACGATGAAGATATAAGAAGAAGAATAGGATACGGCAGAAATGTATTTAATAATCTAGAACGGATACTTAGAAAACTGTCCGTACAATTAAAAATGATAATTCTTTAATTTTTTTTTTATGGTCCACAATGAGATATGCTTCGGAAACATGGACAATTTCAGAGACCAATAAGCAAATAAACTCCTTCGAAATGTGGCGCTATAGAAGAATGCACAGAATATCATAGAAGGAAAAGACAACCAATACGGATGTATTGAATAAATGTGAAATCAGTCAAGTAGAATTAGCGAAGCAAAAAAGAAATATTTTGGACATAAAATCCGAGAGGAGGATTTGTTTACAATAGCGATACAGGGAAAAATCCAGGGAAAAAGGCCAAGAGGCAGACGAAGGATGAAGTATATACACGGGATCGATAGAAGAATGTCAATATCGGAAATAATACAGATGACGAGACAGAGGCAACTACAAAAAAACTAACGTACTACCAACCTCCTGAATAGGAGATGGAAATTTATGATGATTCATAATCTGGTCAATTCACTTAATAGAATAGATGCTACTGTCTCAAGATTCATTGCTACTTCATCTATTGACATACTAACGTACTACCAACCTCCTGAATAAGAGATGGAAATTTATGATGATTCATAATCTGGTCAATTCACTTAATAGAATAGATGCTACTGTCGCAAGATTCATTGCTACTTCATCTATTGACATTCTCTACGAAATTTTTCCTTTCAATATAATTCAGAATTCGAAGTGTCATCATGAACCGGTGGATTCGAACTAGTCGTCAAATCTTCCTTTTTAAAATCACTTCACCTCATATATACTCCTCGTAAATGAGTAAATGTAATTCTACAGCTACAGCGATTCTCGAAAAAAAGAATCATATTCCGGCACTTTTACTTTTTTTATCTAATAATAAATCGTGCTCGATTACAATTATACACCGTCGTGATTATAACGTTAGACATATACACGACATTATGTCAACCGTGAACGTATTATGTCAAATGTATAATAATAGCCTAATTAGGACACGTTTATAATTATACAGTCGTACTTATTTATGCGTGTCTCATCTACTCTAAAGTGTAATTTAATTATATTCCGACAGTAAATGAAGATGAAATTAAAAGAAAACACAAATCCACTTTGTTATTATTATCATAGTTATTATCATTGATAGATTTGGTTTAGTCGGGTTAAATTATCGAAAATAATTTATCATTATTTTCTTGTTGTAAATTCTCATCGGTTAGGATTATCTCATTAAACGCCAACTGGCTTCATTCTACTGCACACCTGCATACTAAAACGTATCGATATCTATTTTTAAAGAATATAGAACCACCAAGATTAGCAAACATCGGCGGTAGGTAGTAAATTGAATTTGTCTCATCAATCCGCTTACGTAACTGCGAAGTGGAAACCGTAATAAAATTTCAGAAAATTACGTTAATAACGTTTGATTTCGGGTGGTGTGGTGGTGGTGGTGTGATGGTGGTCTACCGCGGATAAAATCTCTACGAGTACTTCGGTAGAATCAGAACAAACACGATTTACACGTTGTTCGTTGATTATCTCGTTTCCGAGCGAACAGGGTGTGTAAATATAATAATAACAACAAGTCGGAAATACTTAGAATCCATGTAAATTAACGAGCGAGAGTGAATTATTTAGTTAAAGTAGTGATGACGATGGTGATGATAACGATGATGATGAAGTATGCAACGACGTTTGGCGCAGGTGTGCCTCGTGTTGGGATAAATGTCTTCTTATTCTTTAATCTTAACGCGACGTTTGGTCTTTCTGTCTTTCTCGTAGACACGCAAGGAGGTAGTAACGCCAGTTGAAACAACTGCGTCAACGGCTGACAGCAGAAATAAAACAGAATGATGAAATAATTGGAAGACACGGATTAAAAGTAGGAATTATGTACGTACTCTGCGTGTATTATGTTCTCGCGTATGTATGTATAATGATACAAGAGAGAATGTATTTGTCGACTTTATTGTACGTTGGTTTGAAGTAGTTGGTAACGCCTTTTGAAATCTGTCGAGAAGAATGTCAGATCCAGTGACGAGGGACACAGTGAGAAATTCGGTTAAAGCAATCGGTAGCAAAATATTACTCCAACAGTCGTTCGAGTGTCAAACACGACAGTTTTAACAAGGTAAACTCGAAGGTTATCATGTTAAAAAAAAAAAAAAAAACACACGGTTAGGAAATAAAAGGCTATTTAAACTGCGCGATCGTGGTTGCAGCTGTAATTGTGATCGTAATTAAACGAGGGTTATCCCCTTAAGTGAAAAACTTATTATCTCACTTATACAATTCCGGACATAATTTACAATAATCGTTATAAAATACTTCATCATTAATTCTTATATCTTCGTGTCGGGAGCGAATTAAAAAATGTTGTATATTATAATATGTAGTGAAACTATATGAAATTCACTTACTGAACCACCATCCCATTTCTCTGTATCACCTATCCGCCTTATATTTTTAAATGTTGCTATCGAGAATGTTCATATTTTATTCTTCTATCTTCGAATTGGCCAGCTACGCTAAAATACCTTAATGATGACTGTTTGTTCCTCTTCAATCCAGTATTTCTTCATTGCTTCGCTGCGTTTTTACTTCCTTTCATCTGTCCATTTAACGCAATTCTTCATTTTTTCTTCAAAGCTCTGGAAAGTATTGTGCTTCTGAACCTGCTCCTATTCATAGTGTCATCTCCCGTGACGTTGATTTTTTCAGGATCTTTCTTAACTTCCCGAAACCGAGAAATTTGGGTTGTAGGGTTTTTATCAAAACTATTCGAAAATTCCTGTTATTCCGACTCCATTCTTTTTAAGTGACCATAGTAGCTTAATCTTTTTTTTTTTTTTTCATCGCGATTACAATATGTTCAATATGCCGGTATATTTTCATATTACTCCTTTTTCTTCAACATTTCCCAATCACATCTCGGTCGTAGAATTTTCCGTACCATTTTCCTTTTATGTTCCATTACTTACATTCCCATCGCTAAACATTCCGACGTATACAGTTTTCTCCCGGTTTAATCACCGCATTGTAATGGCTCGATTTTCATTTGACTCGATTTTTTATTATATTCATTTTTTGTTAATCGGAATGCTGATTACATTTTTCTCGTTTTTTCTCGGTTAGCTGTTTTATCTAATGCGTTTATTTGTATAAATTCTCCTAAATATTTGAATGTGTTGACTTTGTTAGTGTGTCCATACTTGGTGACCATAGACCTAGGAGCGTGTTTTACATTAGTCGAATTATAATTGTTATTATTATTATTATTATTTTTGGTGTGGGTTAGCTGTTTGTTTATACATATTTGGCTATCACACGAGTACAAAATTATCTTGTCAGTCTAAGCAAGAATGGTTGTTTCATCTTGTTTAACGTATACGGCTAATGTGTTAATAGATTATAGGATTTCAAAGGGCGTTTTAAAATTGGCCTGGTAACGAATGTGATCGCAAAATCTAAAGAAGAGGTGATATATCCTCGCAATAGGATAGAAAATAGATCCGAAAGATGGAAAATTAATAATCGTGTTATCAGATAAGAAAAGATTCGGAAGTGTTAAAAAACCATCTGAACACCTTGAATGGCTAATAAACAACCAGGAGGGAGCGCAGATGAAATTAAACGCGGAAGAATAACTCTAGTAATGGGACTAAAATCCAAAACTGGTAAATACCCTTATATTTATTTTTACTGTTATAGGAAGCTGAAACATCGCTAAATGAGACATACGAGGAATTGATGCATTTTAAGATATATAAAACGCTGAGGACTCTGTCAATTGCTAAGTAAAAATGTATCAATTCGGAAACACTTGAACATTCGTTTATCCGCCTGATGCAACGTAAAATATTAATGTTTTATGGTGATATCACTTCAAAATCTGTCCGTAAAACTTCGTTGATAAATAAATGGAAAATAAACAGATGTAGGCGATCGAGACTATAAATAGCAACATGTCGCTGATGGACTAACTAAAGTATAACTAGTTAGGAAAAATGATGAAGAGACATAATGTCACACAGGTGGTGTAGATTTAGCAACCCCTATTTCCCCTCACGCGCACTTGTAACATTCTAAACTATTCTTATATTTGTTCTCTTGTTTTTGTTAAAATTCCGCGACTACAAGTTTGTGGCTATGATAGCGGGCCAGTTAGTTTACATCTTGTACATCAGGCGGTATGTCCTACGTGGTCGGGCTTCCAACTAGAATGGGGTAGAAGTTGAATTTGGCAGTCAAATGTATGACTGAGCAGGCCTGATCCCCGTTGCTCAATGTGACTTTAGTAGCCTTCTCTTTCTTTCCAAATAGTTCTTCTCTTATCTTCTCTTTTAATATTCTTTCACCAGTCGCGGAAATAATGACGACTATCGTTTATTATTTCATGAATACTGTTTTTTTCATTTTTTTTTTTTTGTTATAAATTTATATATATTTTTATAAATTGCATTCATGTCGGTGATTATCTGTTCGGCTTCTGATCTGTCAGATAATGTTCGCAGCAAGGCTTCTGTGTTTGGACGTGTCCATTGTTTTCAAACCAGGTTTTCCTTCTTCTACCTCTTCCCCGTTTTCCTGCGACGTTTTCTTCAATGATCACTAGCAGTAGGTCATATCTTCCATTTCTCAAGACATGACCAAGATATGACTACCCGATCTGTTTATAATCCAGTTCCAGTTATTTATTTTCGAAACCTTATCCGTTCATGATAACCGCGGCACTCTTGGATAAAACTCGAAGGCGTTCGATTTATTCATCATCGATTTATTAATTTTCCAAGCTTCTACTCGATTATAACGGCGAGGACATAACCATATAATCGGTCCCCATTTTGTTGTATAAATCGTATATATATATATATATATTTTTTTTTTTTTTGCATAGATAACGGCTTAACGGCCGAAAAGTTTCGCGATATTTTTATAGATAAAAAGTTTAGCGATTTTTAACTACTTTTTATTTCTGTCCTTGTTTATATTCACTCTTTTTATTTTTCATCATCATTAAGTACCGTTTCCTTTTCGGATGTGGGTGACTACTTAACTATACTTCGTCGTATAGTGTAAGCAGCGTACGAGGCAATCATAATATGGCGCGTCATACATCTCCCGAGAACTGATTGTAATCGCTTTATTGTCAGGACACAACGCAGCCAGCTCGCGTTTTTTTTTTTTATTATACCGCGTTGATCAAATGGTGGTTTGCTATTCCAGACGACAATAATATCAGGATTATTTATATTTTCATTTTCTGATTATAATTTTTGCGTCACCGATTGCAGTCCTACTAGGCTATTCCGACTACTATTTTATTTTATATTCTCATTTTTATTCGAGAAGGATTAATAAACAAACCGACTAGCAGACGACGGTAATACATTAGACACGTTTATGACGGATAAAATATTTCATTTTCCCGTTTATTTTAATTTTCCAGCCCCCAAAAGGTGTTTAATTTAATTTATACGTTCGTCTTTCAGCGTGCTGGTAATACGTTGTCTTCTCAGTAAAAATGTCAGCCAATTAGGGCGGTTGGTTTTAATTTATCGGTCAATTCGTTTATTTATTAATAATCCGCTAACAAGATTTTCAACTTCTTTCTTCTTAATCCGGTTTAGGATATAAATAATCTTTTCTTCGGATTTACCTTTAATAGAGAGAGAGAGAGGGAGAGACGACTCGTATAATACATGTAAAATAACATAGGTCGTTAGAATACTAATGACTATGACAACCTATCTACTGCTACCGTTGATAATAATAATAATAACTTAAATTTAAATTTCAATTTATTTCTTCATTTCTTCACCAGCGTAGGCAGAAGGAAACTTCAATGGGTAGTGGATCTCGGACGATGGAACAACGCGGCCATGGACGAAGTTAGGAGCCTTGTATGTTCTTATCTACGTCGTCTCCGATTTATAATTATTTACAATATTAATTAAATAAAATTCTAATTATTAACTTATTTTAAATTATTTAAAAGTAATATTTTCTTTACGTTTTTTGGATGTAACACACTTGGTATTTCTTTTCAAGTGTTCTTTTTCAATTCGAATATTAATTTATTGGATTGTTATTCGTTTTTGTTACACTAGCGCGCATATATTGTTGCGCGTGATGGTTTGCCATTGCCTTCCATACCATAATATTCGGATTATTTATATTTTTATTTTCCGATGATAATTTTTGCCACTTCGATCGTATTCGAACTCGGTACCTTACTCCGTATGGAAGTCTGTGTTCTATAGGCTATTCTGACGGCAATAATATTCATAATAATATTAATAATAGTTTAATTTCGAATTTAATTTATATATTTCGATAATTATATCGATATATAATGACGAACAATAAAAATTTCTTTATTATGCGCATTTTACCACGTTAGGAATTTCCAATTTTACTAGTTGATTTAATTAAACCTCTATATTCGGACTATAATTGTCTGTCTCATTGATTGATTTAGTAGGTACTAATAATAGTGGATAATAATCGAATCAAATCGAACGAAAATTTATTTCCGAACTATTATATAATATAAAAAATACACAAAGTGTGTAAAACAAATAATCCTAATTAAAATAATTTACGACAATTACCGAAAAGTAATTTTCGTAACGCTTCCTCGTTGACGCGTACTTTTAATTTAATAAATTAAATAAAATAAAAACACTTTTATGCCGTAGTATGGCGATATATAATAGATTTAATCAAAACGATCTGATAGTTTCAACAACGAGTTCCGATGATAACCACAGCTAGTATCCGATTCAAATTATATATCGCGATGCGATATAAAAGTAGTTTTATTTAATTTTAATTTTTAATGAACAATTACAATTTAATAAACGAATATGGCGATATTTCTAAGATATATATATATATATATAATTTCCGACACGTATAAAAACATAAAAACGATTACCAAAAAAACCCAAATATATAATAGTAAATATGTACCAGTTTGAAGAAAATAAGAAAGAAATTTATAATTTCCATTTTTTATGAATTTAATAATAAAATGAAAATAATCAAATATTTGCAAAAAAAATTATAAAAAGAAAAAAAAAACGAATAAAATAAAAGCGAATCTCCGAATACAAAGAATAATTGGCGGAAGTACTTCTTTCGTTAACACGTACGTACTGTTTTTAAAACGTTGTCGCAGACAACCGGTAACTTTGACCGGCGTCTTCAGATTATTAATATATCTACTTAAATTTTTAAAAAAGTAATATTTTATTACACGAAAATAATTTCGTTACATTTGTGTTCATTTAAAAAAAAAAATCAATAAATTTGAAGTAATATGAAATGAGTTGTACTAAAAAAGTATACTGATAAAAAGGTTTTACGAAGTTTTAAACATAATTTACGGAATATTCATGCTCGTATAAACTATTATTATTATTATTATTATTATTTAAAAAAATAAATAGAGTATTTATAAAGAAATATTTTATTTTATATTAAAATAAACTATTATATATTTATTAATGAATTAATTATAAAAAATAATAATTTAATTTACTTGACCGGATTTCTAATTATTTCAACCATCCTTCTTCATTTAATTTTAACCGTCTTGATCAAGAATAACAACTGAACTTTTAGACTGAAAAACTAGAACTCCCTCGAAAATAAGCAACCATCTCTTTTTATACCTTTTTCTTAAGCCTTGTTAAACAAAAAATTACTCGATTCTCTTCATAATTTACTGGCTGTATTAACTAAAATTATTTTGTCAAACTAATTTACTGGTTTTCAGCACTGAAATTAATTTTAATTATTGTATAACAATAGTTTGTCTACTACAAATCCGGTCTGGTTTTATTATAATAATTTTAATATATTTTACTTTAATTAAATAAATAATTATATATATATATATATTGTTTTATTATATGAATTAAATTAAATATTAGTTTTCCACCTTCAATATAATAAATTTAGATTTATTATAAAGTGAACATAGGACGATCGTCGTAATGTATGTATATATATATATATATATATATATATATATATATATATATATATATATATATATATATATATAAAAGGTGATTGAATATTATTTTTAATTATAAGATGTTGTTAACCAATGTTAGTTAAAAGTAAAAAAATAATTAAAAATGTTTAATCCATACACATAGGCGTATTGCATATTAGACATGTATGGAACGTTTCGTTCATTTCGACGGACGCGTATTTTCTGCAAGTCACATACTTGATCCATTTTCAGCGCTATAACATGTATGCGACTTATACATACTTGTCAACTGATACATTCTGCCTGCAATCTCCGTTTCATTTCAGGTATTACCAAATAATTGTTTTATAAAATTATATAGAGTTAATTCAGTATTATCCTTGTAGAACTGGTGCATTACGGCAATGGAAAGCGAAATAATATTATCATCATTATTACATCAATACAGACGATCGGCATTTTTGACCGGTAGCGATTTTTAGATTAAAATAACTCTTCTACAACATAAAGTATCGATACTAAACTCGGATACTAAGAAGTGCTATAGCCAGAGCACTCTTGAAAAAACAAAAAAAAATCAAATCATGTACCCATTAAAATTGATCGGTTGTCTGCAGTTAAGGCTTAATATGATGAAGTACCTAAGGAATAATGTTAATTCGTCAGTTGTGATAAACCACCACTAACAACGAAAATCCTGAAGACATATCTTGAGATAGAAACACTTCACACGTGACAATAACGTTAGGTAGGCTGTGATATTGGAAAGTGAAAAAACATATACCGATTGGTAATTTTTACACGAGCACTATCAGTTTGAGTTGTAGCTTTGATGTGTACTTACTCCGAGTAAAAAATAAACCACCATACAACAGTTGCAAGGTTAGTATTAATCGTGTATTAGCGAAATTAGCTATCGATGTAGTATTGTTTCCTTCGATTGCTATCCCATATTCAAATATAGTATTGAAAAGCTATTGATCTATATAGATAATGTTATGAGAATAAAATTTACTACTAGCAATATTTAGTATCTAAAATAATTCCGTCATTTCTAATTCCATCCTAATGACACCGTAAATGCGCTGTTTCCAATTGTTTTCTACCTGGTGGTTCTAAACTAGTTTGATACTTTTACATTTATATACAAATTTACAATTTTATATACATATTTTATATATATATATATATATATATATTTTATATATATATATATATACATATATATATTTAAATAATAATCATCAGTATAGTTGCCCGGATTGTACAGATCGGTAACAGATTCCCCTATTCTTAGCAGTTTTATTGATAATCCAGTCGCACGACGAGAACGTGATACGGGTAGTGCCCGTAATAAAAATATACATTTTTTTATTTATTTCCGATAAACCGAATATAAATAATTGAGAAATCTTACAAATTACATGAACATGTTTTACAAATACTTTAACGTTCATTACGAACTAAAAATTTTGAAATCCACCGAAGCATTTTTAATCGAATCCTTCGCTACTTGCGGTACTGAATTATACAGTTCCTGCATATACAGTTTGTATTCTGGAATGATATTTACCGAACAAAGAGCAATATACGCTCTCTCATCTCGGGCTAATCTAGGTTATGTCGTTGCCGACCGATATATTAAACGTCTTATAATTTTTGCTAACAAAACTCAATAGTCGAATTTCGTACAACTGTTGGATAAATAACAGTGGATTATTAATATTTACATTAGGATCGGTTTTTATTGTTTTAAACAACTCATTTTGTAGAATTATCAACGACGTAATATGATAATTCGTTGCCCACACCTTGCCGTAGCCTAAGACAGGTTGGTAGAATGCTAAATACAATCTTTATCAGATTTTTAATATTTATTTTCATTTTACTTGTAAAATTGTATTTTTTAAAGAAATTTTTGCGTTCGTATATTTTTATATTTTATATTTTACTTTTGGACATCGTACATCGCAACAGTTAATGAAAAATTTAAAATTCCACCAGTAACTTTTACAGAATCCGGAAAATAGTATCGAAGAAAAAATTAATATAAAAAAACAAAACTAATAAACAAATATATTGATATTAAATTTCAACAAATCAAAAAATAGATAGAACAGAAGCAGACACCATTTTTGGAGTATATTTTCACAATCACCATTGCATATTTTTAAGTAATTATATTTAATTTATATTTTTAAAATTTTGATGTTTTAAAACGGTTCACTTGATAATGGCGTAAATGCCGAAAAGCTTTGTGTTTTCTTTAAGAAAATAAATATTAGTGATTTAACTAATTTTCAATTGATTTTTTATAATCTAAGAAGATGCGATTTTGAAAAGTATCGAATTAGATGGTAAAAAAAGATAATTTAATTTCTTTAATTTGATTTCGAAATATACTAAATGTATTTAATTTACTATCCGATTGTAATCCTAGATATTTTATATTACGTTGGTTATGTGCTAGGGCGCGTTCGTAATTTTCCGTAAGATTTTATTTTATATTATTTTAATATTCTTGTATCTTTAGTACAACCCAACCCCAGTTCAATTCGGTAGCTTTAGACTGGTGGAACAGCAGCCGTATATATGTCTCAGCGGTTTATTGTTAAGTGTCGGAGCGCTGTTTCTGTCTACGAGATCCGAATTCGGATATTATGTTCATTTCTTTTTAAACTAATTGGCATTACTACATTTCAGTCCAGTATTTGGATATCTCGACATGCAGTTGGACAGTCGATTACTTTAACTTACATTCTTCTTTGTCATCTGTCGACATTTGAACATTTCATAAACGTCTTCCTCGGTTTGACTCCGTCGTTCATTTCTTCATTACGTTTGTTACGAATGAATTATTTTTTATTAGGTGATCAAATAATTATTTTAATCGCACTCAAAAGTATCATCGTCAATCTTAGCGATTCGAATAACTTCGAGTCTCACTTTTTTTAACGATTAGTCCAAATCCATATTTCCATCGCCCTAATTTCTTTTTTTATTATCCGCGTTTCGCAGCCATTTAAACCGAGATTTCTCTTTGTAAGCGAGTTTATTTTGGGGGTGGAAATGTCACTTTCGTCATATCGGTATCCGATTTAACTACCGCTGTTACTGTTTAATATGCTCGAAAAAGAAAACAGTATTCCAAAGGATGTGAAACACGCCTTCGTTGGTGTCCGGTACGCAGGATTAAAATTTAAATTAAAGCGGATACACCTAACAAAAGAAGAAAAAATTAACGAGTTCGCTTCGGAACAAAGGAAAATTCCCGCCTTTTTACTTCGATCTGTCCGGAACGTTACTCTAACCAGAAATACGGCGATAACGACTTGTGAAATCGTGACTTTACAAAACTTGAAAACTTGCCGAAAGTTCAATAATGACGGAAATACCTTATCGATGAACATACGTCGGATGTCTAGAAAAACGTGTTGCTGGGAAATCTCCTAATAGATAAGATTAGAAAAGAAGACGGTGCTAGATGGCAGTCTTACTAATAATGGTACCATAATTTCGACGTGTGTCGTACGTAACAATCGAGTCAGCTTTTGTGTCCAATAATCAACGGAATATCCAGCACGCCTTAATCATTGTCAGCTAACCACACTTTTTTTTTTTTTGTTTATGCGGCTAAAATTCAATATAGACGACGCGATACGACAAATCGGGGCTTTGTTTCTTCTCGGAGAAGGCGTGTAACTATTTTTAGAACAGATAGAAAAATTAATTAACGGTGGTTTACAGTGAGGACGGGGTAATAACTATTTCATTATATTTCACCTGGTAATTTATTATTGAAAAATGCCAATCGGGACGAGGGTTGGCTTTTCTGACGAGAGAGAGAGAAATATGTAGTTCAGTCAGTAGCTACGCCCGAAGTTTTATAGATTTTTGTATTTTTTCATTTATCCGCGCGCCGAATAAGACGCTTGCCTAAAAATATATAAACATTATTAGTGTATCAGCCCGCAGGCTGGCTCGTACCGTGTACCAATCGCATCCATGCAAGTGTGTCGCAAGTTTTCTTCTTTATTCCGGATAAGTCGGTGTTCCGCTTCAGCACTATTGAGCGTTGTTCGTTTTTCCCGTGATCTCGTCTTCGGCAACATCCTTCAGGATATTTTGATTCCGGCGTCGTAATGGATGACCTAGCAACTTCAGTCGCCTCTTGCGGATATTTTGTAATATACTTCTTTTTTTAATTTTTGATCTTTTTAGTATCCAACTTTTATTACGTATTATTTGGAATATTATTTTACGTTAAAAATTTGTCGGTATTTATCTTATATCAGGTCGATGCAAAAATACGTTTCATTAATTTAATTCGAAAAATGATGACCATACTATTATCGTTGTTGTTGTCGTTAAAAAATTTTTATAATTCAGTACGCGTGTGTTGCGTAAGGAATGTAATTATTATCATTACTATAAACTTGCACGTGAAAGATAACATTAAATCGAAGGGAAATATATAATGATACGCTATACTGTGTATCTAGTTGCGCGCCAGTATTATAACTTCGTTAGGGAACTATTTGTAATCAGTCGACCATAATATTTTAACTTTAATTTATCATTATTATTATTACTATCAATTATTATTATTATAATTATTATTATTATTACTATTATTAGTTGTTGTTTTTTAACTTATGCTGGTATCCCACATTAGGATATTATGGTGATTTGTGCCTACCGTACGCGGACTATCTAATTAACGATATTAAACAACGTCTAATTTACGACTAATGATTCTATCTATGTTACCTCTAAGCAGTAATAACCACATATGCATCTTTTTATACCCGTGTATATAATATATATATGTATATATATATATATATATATATATATATATATATATATATATATATATATATATATATGTATATATATATAAGCGTATGTATATGACTTCAGTGGTAGGGACGAATTTTACCGGTAACCTGTATTATAAATTTAATGGCCTTATCTTTTCTTTCAATTTTCTAAATTATGTAAATGTATATGTATATATATATATATATATATATATATATATATATACGTATACGCTTGGCTTAAGCGAATGGATGCATATTTCTTTTTACGATCTCCGGTTAATATTAGTTTTAATAAAACGAACAATTTTTATTCGTTAACCAGTTGTCAGCATAACATAGTACTTAACGCAACATACTTCAATTTACCTGCGGAAGTTTTTTTTTTATTTTCCTTAGATTAAGTTTTTAGAGATAACCGCGCCATACCGACCGACGATGTGGCGTAATCAGTTAGGAGCGACTCCTTGCGGAAATAATTTTTCTTAACATAAACTCCCATGTAAAACTATCGGTATGAGATAAGGTAAATGGTACGCTGGTGTACGAATTACGAAGAATCGAATAAGAATCATCGTATCTGATGGAATTAAAAATAAATTTTGAATAGTATCGATAAAAGGAAACGAAATAAAGTAATTCGTAACGTGAGAGTTGAGAAGTACGAAACAATTTACCCGATTACTCGCAAATACTTTCGAAATCAAGCTTAAATCTTCCATGCCGTCCCGGGAGTTACACTATCTCTGAAATAGGAATAATAATAAATAGCGATCAAATATAAGTACGAATACAAAGCCGTACGTCGGAGTTACAGAAACGGGTGTAGTAAATTTTGTTGAATCGGTTCGATCAGTTGCTCGATTTGACATCCTGCTTAGCAAGAGATTTCAGTTTCACTGTATAATTCATAACGAAATCCATCCCAATTGATGGTGTTTATTTGTGCCTTTTTCCCCTTTCAATATGACAGGTATACTTACTGTTTTAGTAGTAGCGAATAATCTGAAGACAGATCAGTTATTTCCGATATCTTTCGTGATAAAAAAATTTATATTAAATTTCCGGATTTTTAAACGTCTGAATGACCAGTTAAACGGGTTAATGAAAAAAAAATTAATATAGAAATCTTTGTCGCGTATCTCGAAGAGCTCGGTTACCGAATGCTGATACAGACGCTTTGGAAAGCTAATCGTAGGATAAAATGGTCTATTGTACGAGTTCCACCGCTTAGGTGTGAAGCTGGAAATTATGCTGAAAAAATCGGAACTTTTTGCTAGACATCTGGCAAGATTCTGGGAGACTGTTGCGTTATTGCGATATACAAGTTATCGAGGAGATCAACCTATAAAACGAATAGCTCCCGAAAAAAAACAAAAAAGGTTTCAGGCATTAATCTAATAACGTCACGTATATTGAAGAAGTTGTCGCGTAAATCTATTGCGCTGCTTACTTATTTTTTCAATGCGAGTTTTTCACTTAATTAAGTGTTCGCCTCCTTCAAGACGGCGCAAGTAATTATAAGCCCGATGAACCAGCGGAAGACGTAACAGCATGCCGTTCAATATCTTTGCCATCTTCGATATTCGAACTATATGAAAAACTATTGTTCAAACGAACGAGACAGTTTGCAGAACTTCCTGATCACTAGTTGGGATTTAAAAACCAGCATTGTCGAATTACCGAGTAATGTCGGTTATAGAAAGAGCATTCGAGGATATACAAAACATTCTAAAGCTTTCTTTACAGCTGTTTATTATTTTTAGTTTTCATCCACGAATGTTTGAAAAATCTGAGATATGATTTTATATAGGTCGCAAGTTTGATGTAAATTATATACGATATTAAACGGTAGTATTATAATATTATTATCAAAAATATTATTATAAACACGAAATATTATTAATATTATTTTCCTCAACGCAGGCTCCGCAAAATATTTTATCTAAGAATTTATTTAAATATATTTCGGTTTTGACAGTGGCGCAACCGAATACAGTTGTTGGATTTAAAAATAGAAACAAATTTCAAATATCGGTTAAAGATGGTGTAACTCGGAGTGCGTTTTCGTAATATACACTAAATTGCCCAATTATAATAAACACCGTATGAGAATGCTGGCAATTTTTATGGGTACTATGTTATTCAATAAATTTCCTGCATCTCTTACAGTTGATTTGAAAAATTATAAACGAAGTCGGCAAAAATTATTAATAAAGTATGCCACAACGAAAACTGTTTCATTACGTTTTTTTTATTAGCGTTTATTTTAAAGTTGAGGCTTTGTTTTACTTTGTATATTGAAAACGTGTGTTTGTGTGTACATTGCTTTGATGATGTTTTTTTAATATAGGTGTTTAATGGTTAGCGAGTTTTCCATTTCAGAGTAATATTTCAAGAATTAGTCTATTAGTGTGTTGTAAAACTTCAGATATCCCACACATACAGTTTTTTTTTTGCAGCTCCATATTACGCTGAATTATGAATATTTTAAGCAGGAGTGTTATTCTGTTTATTATCCAATCTTGTTTTTAATGTATATATTACCTATAAGCCTGTTCAACCTGTAAACTACAATTTTCATACCAGTTAACTGAGTAAATTAAATATTGTTTTGTTTTGTTTTATACGGCATTATTAGTGAATCAGTGGATATAACTGTTTATATATTTTTTCTTATTTCATATTCAATTCATAATGTTGTAAAACTAGCCTGATGATTCAGTAGTCAACAACGAATGTCGCTATTATATATTCAATATTGCTATTTTTAATTTACACAACGTAGTTCGCATGTAGCTATTCACGTTAAAATTATTCCCGCTACTATAGCGGACGTTTTATTACATCCTATTTACCATTTATCTACTGTGTAAATTTATGGTGTAATGACGTTATTATAATTAATATTAAAATCATTATATATTACTTGCGTGTATGTATCTAAAATGTTTATCTGTATTTATAGGCATGCGGGTACATATATGTATTATGTGTATAAGTTTATGTGTATACATATCTATGTCTATAATGTATGTATGTGTACATATATATAGATGTGTAGCTTTTAAGTACGTTATATTTTTCCATTCTATCCGTTATTAATTGAATTTGAATTATTACTATTATTATTAACGTGAATAAAACCGAACATATTGAACGAATGCGTCAAACTATATTCAGTTAGAATATGGAAGCATATTGTTATTATTAACGATTTTTACATTTTGAATATTTCGGGATTAATTTTCAGTTATATCACAGCAACAGTCGTAAATTCACGTTTTACAAAAAAAATTTTAAAAATCTGACTCAGTTGATCCAGTATGAAAACGATTTAATCCATTGGAGCGTCTTATATGGCAGTCCAACAGCCCTGATGCAAGTGTATTCGGATGATTTTCCAGCCTTAAAGCACGGCTCCGTGCATATTGCTATATATGAGGAATGTTTAGATCATGGTAAATGATCTGGTTCGCTACATACCGAGGCGCATTTGTTATCAGTCGAAGAATTTTATTCTGATTTGTACAGTTTTTACAGCTCCACAACTGCATCCTGTGTGTCCAGACAGTCCTTAATAGTTTTTTTTTGTAATACGTGCATCTCAGAGTACGTTTGAAATTCAGAAATATTTGGGAATTATGACTGTAAATTATCACTGGATTAAGATCTATAACGTTAGGAAGATGAATTTACTTAAAACGATATTTCTCTTCAAAATCATTTGCCTGGTTTCGTAAACCTGTTCTTATTACCCACGGTATTGTTCAATGGAGATTTGCCGCGGAGTACCGAACTCCTGTTCTTAACAACAAATTAATTCTCAGGAGTATTTCTAAAAATAATTGGCAGTTATATTTCGCGATCTCGACGTAGAAAATGAAAAATGGAAAACAGGAACTGGTAAAGCGGAAAAGCCTGAAATACCTCACTTTCAATAAGTCGCTGTATAGCATGCCGGCCATTTATGCTGGGGGCTGTGGTTTCGAAATTAATTTCGGAGTCTGTAAAAGTTGACTTAGTGATGATGATCCATTTACCTGCCGTATACGAGGCCGGAGGCGCGGACACCGGAAGCTATAGTTGTTGAAACATGCCGGTCTTACGTAGAAGCGCAACTGTTGGAAAATGCATTTGGCTGCAAAAATCGTTTTAATGCTGATGAAAGACCATATAGAATACGTTCATCCTTGTACTTCGTATGTAAATAAGAGTTCGGTTATAAAGGAAAATGATTGAAAGTAGTAAATGTCGGTGCGTTAAGTAGTCGTGTGTATGTGGAAATTTTAAATTTTATCATCGTGTAAGGATCGTATAATATAACAGATTTTTTTTTAATAATATACCTCCGAATTTTTATTTTCTATAGTTATTCCTAATTTCTAATACTTATTCGGTTCTTCATTTTTACTCAGTTCGCGAAACTCACATTATTTTGTATCCAATTAGATCTGTTTTTAATCGGACATAATAAATTTTATTATTTTAATAGTTTCATTGTTCAGAAATATTGACATTGAACTTTGAAATTGGTGTCTATACTTTTGAAATCTTATAAATACGCAACTTCCGTCGATGTCTCTTGTATACTTACTTTTCGTTCTTACTTAGTTGCGTTTTGTTTTACTCATATTTTAATATTCCAATTTTGAAGAAACTAGTTACTTATATTTAATTTTAATTAACTACGGTTTTTTTCGCGGATTTTATAAAATTAAAAATGAATTATTATTATTTCGTAATTTACTTATATAAAGAGTATGTGGCTCAAAGTGCTGATGCTGACCGTTTCCTTTTTGTATATCCTCCCTCAGACCATATAAGATTACATAATAAAAATAAATTTAAATTAGAAGACTAACCGCTGGACGAATTCAATTATCTGCTCGTGATGTACTAGACAAAAAATTCCAGGAAACAGGGATAAAAGTTTTCAGCGCCGAATAAAATTATATATATAAGCTGCATATATTTCTGCATGCGTGCATGCATGTATGCATGTATTTATGTATGCGTTTTTGTGCGAATGCTTAAGTGAGTTTAATCGTTCACATGCGCAACTAGTATATGTATGTACAATATACGTGCGTATATGTATATGTGTATGTATGTATCATATATAGATAACTCTTACATTTATGCAATGTAGTACACCTAAATTATAGTATGATACGTTACTTCATATAAGCGTTACAAGTACATGTAAGTACGCATTCGATGACGGGAATCAAACGGGCTCAATCGTTGAAAATGTGACTGTACTATATAGTGTAATGTACAGTAACAAACTGATTGGGCCTAAATTGGCGGTGCAGTGTATTACACCTTTGTAAACGAAACAAACTGTAAAATATTAATTTGAATAATAAAATATTTTTTATTTATATATATATATATATCGAGTTATTTCAACTGTTAAATGCTTATGCGTTTGCTTTCTTCTGTATCCAAAATTGCCGCATTCGATGTCAGTATTCTTCGGTCCACTTTTCGGTACGTAATTTCGGCTTGTCTTTAAATGTGCCATGTTCCACTAGTTTCTCAATGGATGACCGGCTGCGATGTCGCTCGGTTCAATGTCAGCTTCTTTCATATCACTTTCTAACTTTTCGAACTATTTCCATCTATTCTTAGACTCTGCATGTGAGTAAATATTTAGTTAATTAGCCTCGATGAATTGGACCGCTTTATGTGACCGTAAAACCCAATTCGCCTTCTTTTCATCGCGTTAATCAACCTGGCGAATGTTTATATAATTCTTTATTACATCTTGGTCTATATCGCTCTCGTTTACTTTGGCTGGTTCTAAGATTCTTCGTAACACTTTCTTTTCTACGTAATTCTTCGATCATGCTCTTTGTATTTAAGCTTATTTAGTAAACACACGATACCGTACAAATTTCATAAAGAAAAGGAATGCATTCTCCACTATCCTTAACTTTATGTGGCGATGACGAAAATGGTCTCGTTCTGAAATCTACATCGCACATATATCCTTTGTGCAGCGAAGATTTAAACGAAATAACGGATAGCCGTGCGCGCACGCGCAAGAGAAATAATAGGAACACGCAAAAAATTATGACGCGTATGTAATACTGTCATAATTACTGTACGTGTTGTATGTATGTATGTAAACTGAATATACACGCGTATGAGTACAGCATGCGGGGAAGAGAGGAGGAGCCCGACTACACTGTGAGAATAGTCCTGCGCCTATGTGCTCATGTTTATAAGTCTTTGGCTCGCTCGTTTTATGGGTTAACTCCCCATGCATATAACGCGCCGAAAGAAGTTTCGTTTCAAAAAATTTGAGTTCAGCGGTCGATGCGAACAAGATGAAAAACCAGAAATGTATTTATGTATCTGTAAGGACGATGGGGTTTTGTTTCAGAAGTTAGCCTCTGTAGCGAAGACTCTATTGGAAGCGTTTAATCGATCAGATCAAAGGGAGATAAAGCTTCGAAAGAAAAATGAAAAAAAGGCTCTTTGATAAGGACGATGTTTCTGAAAGTTCACCTCCATGGCAAAACCTAGCGTATCTTTAGAAGCGTTTTAATCGAACAGTGAGTGCCAACAAACGGTGATAGGGTCTAGGAAGAATAAAGGAAAATAAGATATTTAGTTATATATCGATAAGGAGGATGGTTTTGTTTCAACGGTTCACCATTAGAGCGTTTTAATTGATCAGCAAGATGAAGAAAAGCGTTATCTCTCTCTCCTTAGTCTTTTATACTTGTCTCCCTTCCCACTTAATAGTACACTCGACGGAACTTCTGCAGTTTACCTTTTACGAACATCAACCGATAATAATTTGTTCGTTGCACTCTAATTCAATTTACGAGTTATATCTATCCAGTACTTTGCACGCTTTCCACGTTTACATTTGGAGGTCGGTAATCAAGTAAAACAGCGTAGCTAGTACGTTATGTATGTAATATTATGATTAACATCGTTTTTATCATTATCATTATTATTATTATTATTATTATTATTATTAATAGTAGTAGTAGTAGTGGTAGTATTATCACCTTCATTATTCAGACGTGTACATGGTAATTACCCGTATTCTAGAGAAAATAGCGGAAGGAAAGAACACCTGATTATTTCACTCGTGTACACGTCATCGGTTAATGTTCGTTAATTTTCTCGTATAATATTAATTAACAGCCCGACGGAAACTAAGAAGGACGAGGAGACCTCGGTAATGTACAAACGCTGTCGTTCTGGAAGAATAAAACGTGTTTGAGCATTTAGTTATAATTAAAACCGGGCGGTACGCTTAAGTTCAAAAATGCGTGACACGAATTTTAAGAACGAAATAAAAATAATAAAGCAATTTTTCGTAAATACGTTTAATAATTACCCTTAGTGTCTAAAATAATTAAATACCTGTATGCCTATTAAAGACGTGGGTTCAGAGATATGGAAAATTTTAAAAAGAAAAAATGATAAAATCCACACGTTCGAAATGCGTATTGAGATGTTAAGTAGAGAACAACTAGTGAAGAAATTGCGCACAAGACGAATGAACGATGAGACATTTTGAATACGATCAGTCGGAGAGCAAATCCTATCCGACATTCAAAATGGAGTAATCTGGATTTTTTAAAAATTCTCGTACATTCTTGGATATTCCGGCATTCTCGGCAGTACTGTCGCTGATACCGAAGCTAGGGGTTCGCTTCAAATTGTGGCGAGTTGATTTCATATACAACTGTAACAGGTATTTTAAGTCTCATTGTAGGGGAACATAATATAGAATGGGCTTTCCTATCCACAACTTCATTCCCCAAAATCCCCTTATGACCTGGAACCCACAAGAGGGATACTGGATCTGTATCTTGTGATAATTTGTAAAGAATAGATTGTATGCGTCCCCAGTACTAAACACAGACCTGAAATACTTCTTCCACCATAACTGGCAACAGAAGTGGAATTCATACCACCATAACTTCCTTCTTCAGGATCCGCCTTCGTCACATATCAGTCTCTCATGACCATCTTCTCCAACGTACCAACCCTCCGGCTTTTTGCCCCTTTTGTTTACTCCCAAACCCTCTCTTATCTGCCATGTTTTACTGTACTTCCCTACACTTCTCCCTTACCGGCCCAATATCCATCCGCGTACTCTATCTGTTTTCCTCTCCAACAGTTCTTCAACTATTCCCTCAGTTATACAGTTCCTTTCGTCTTCCAACCTCAGTTACTACAATTACTCTTAAATCACCAGTCCCCGTAATAACCTCGGTAGTTAAACACGGCACTATAAAAAAAATAAAACAAAAAAAAGTTTGGTTAAAATTTGTTCATAAAGAATATCGAAGTAATGATCGGTCCCCTCATTCGCTTCCATATTACAGGCCGATTCAACTAGCGATAAGATCGTGGTTCAGTGATAGAAAAGTACTGGATAACGGGTTGCCGTATTTCATTACTACCTCATGTAGATTACGATTTGGAAAAATCATCTTCCATCGTCCATATACCAATGTAAAAAAATTCTCCTTTTGGACTTAATCCTTCGAATGACATGCGAGTGCAGTGGAAGTATCCATAAATTTTTTAAAACTAAATTAAACTTGCTGGATGCGATGGAATAACGACAGAAACAATTATAAACAGCTTGGAAAAGAAGGAGTCGGAAGAATACATAGAAATCCCAAAGAAATTTGGCAAACCGGAAACTGGCCAAAAAGTGATGCAAACCGGTTTATAAACCCATTCTCAAAAAAGAGAAGCCTATAAAGTGCGAAAATTGTAGAACAATTGCATTATTACCACATGTTAGCAAAGTAATATTTCGAATCCTGAATAGACCGGTAAGAGCATTTGCATTCAGACAAATTCCGGATGAACAAGCGGGCTTTGTCGAGGGAAATTGCACTCGGGAACAAACATTAAGCATTCGCCAGAAAACAGAAAAAAGTAGAGCATGATATCCCGATAGTGTTGTATTTCATAGACTACTCAAAGGCATTTGATAACTTTTTTTTTGAGAAAAGCTATGAAGGTGGTATAGAGTTAGATAAATTTGAGATGATTAAGGGAATAAGACAAGGATGTGTTTTGTCTCCGTAACTGTTTAATCTTGCGGTGAATATATCATGAAGAAAGTTACAGAAAATCCAATCGAAGGTGCAGATATCGGTATATCTACTGGCGAAACAAGTATGAATAATTTGCGGTTTGCAGACGATACCACGTTGATAACTACTATAGACTGTATGAAAATATTATTGGACCGACCGCATAAGATAAGCATTGTATGTGGACTGGAAATAAATAAGAATAAAATGAAATTGATAGTAGTAGATCTCAGTAACTTAATATCGGAACAGGAAAAATAAATTAATGGGTATGAATCAGTACACAGATATATATATATATATATATATATATATATATATATATATATATATATATATATATATGTATATATGGGTTCGCTTATTGAAGATAGCGGTTTTTCAACAAGTAAGATAGGCGAAATCAACTGACACGTACCGCTATGAGCAGATTAAATAGAATATGGCGCGACACATCAGTCACAAACGCGGTAATGAAGGAGTTAGTACGTTGTTTGGTTTTTCTAGTATTTACATATACGCGTCAGAGATTTAGACGGTGAAAGCAGGGGACCGAGCAACGAAGAGTGTGGTATGTATGCTATGAATAACCTGGATAACGAAGCCATACCATACGTTAAACGCAGGCTATCTAATAAGGACGTTGCGTTTTTCATGTCGTACATTCCAGACAGATGTTTTAGAATAAAGAAAATAATGTTTATTCAGAGTTGAAGCCGATACGAGCTGGAATCTCTGAATGGAGTATTGTGAGACCGAACTGTACGTATTTCAAACGTTTAACTTGCCTCAATTAGAAAACGATATTATCCTGGGTTTTAGGGAAGGCAGACTCTTAGCGTACATATAAACTGGACACATATATCCCTATGCTGTAACGGCTCTGGTAGTTACAAACGACGTATGGAGATTTACATAATAAAAAAAAATGATAATAATAAAAAATACTGCAGCGACATTCGCTGATGATACAGCAATCCTGACTGTATCAGAAGACGGTGTGTTGTCCACGAGGAAGTTACAAATTGCAGCGGATGACATTTACGATTCGGAAAAAAAATGGAATATTAAATTAAACGATACTAAATCATTGCATACGTACTTCGCTAATAAGCGCATTGTAAATATTAATAATAATGTTATACCGTATGCAGATACAGAATACCCAGGTACGACATTAGGTGCTAAACTTCGATGGAATGTTAAAAAGTACAAGAGTGAAGTTGGAATATTGGACGATTGGTAGGAGTTGTCCATGATCGATTTACAATAAAATGTTAATATACAAACAAATTTTGAAATCCGTCTGCACCTTCGGTTTATAATAATGGGGAGACACTAAACGAAAACAATGGAATTATTACACAGCGTTTCCGAAATAAAGTTTTAAGAAATATTACATACACACTGTATTAAGTTAAAAATATACCCCCATCTGTTAAAATGTATAGTTCAAGCACGTCGATTAAATATTTTGCAAAATGTCACCGAATAAGACTTAAAAATCGTGACTCGTCAGCTTCTGAATATGGTGGATTTGGAACGTAGGCTAAAGAGAACAAAACCGCGTGAACTAATATTAGATTAATTCATATATATATACATAATATATATATATATATATAATATATATATATATATATATATAATATATATATATATATATATATATATATATATATATATATATATATATATATCATATATATATATAGTTTTAAGAGGTATATAATTTATTACTTTCAGTTAGTATGTAAAAACTGAAATTCCATGGGGTATATATTGGTATTAACATGATTTATTATTATTTGTTAAAGTTATAACTCGTTTATTAGTCTGTAACTAGACTAAATTACAAGAAAATATAGTCATTTGGTTGTATTTAGCTGCTAAGGTAACTTTAAGGATACTTGGCATATGTTTATGTACATATAAATTATTCATGATTTATAGAATTTCGTATTGAAATAAATATATTGATTGACATAAACAAGAAAAAAAAATAAAATAAAAAAAATGACAAAAAACAGATTGTTTAATTTATTACTTGTTGTAATATTGTACATATAAATTAAGTATTTTTTCAGATTTTCTTTTTATCTTTTTATATTTTTTAAAAATTGTACGTGCTTGTATATATTATTTTTTCTTGATAATGGCTTAATAGCCGAAAAGATTTGTGCTCATTATATATATATATATATATTGAAATATGTATATTTACACACACACACACACACACACATACACACATATATATATATATATATAATTTAGAGATTTTAACTACTTTTTTCGTTGTTTATTATTTAACCTATGTCTGTTATACGTCAATGACTACAATTCCCTTCACGTTACACATATCTAAGTTATTTAAATATCGCTAAGCGACCTTAATTATCGGTTCGTGGTAAATAATATAATCATTTATGTACATATATTAATTTATATATATATATATATATATATATATATATATATGTAGAGAGAGAGGGAGAGTTTATTTATCACACGATCCATGCGAAATATAGTGATTTAGATAAAAATCGATTACTCGTGTTCGTGATAAAATGCGAACTTGTTTCGCTGCTACTTCTCGGGAAGTGGGAGAATTTTCCAAAATATTCTACTTTATACGTCGTGGTTAATTATTTATCGCGATTATAATTATTATTATTATTTTTAACATTTTAAATATTTACAACTAGCGCGCACTGTAAAATAATTAGTACGCTGTAAAAAAAAAAATATCAACGACGAAGAAGCAATCCACCATTTGATGGCGGAAACCTCGCAATAATCCGAACACGATATTAATTAAGAGTAACCGCTTCCCATATTATTAGGTTGTCTGCGTGATTTATTACGTTTCTTACGTAGAGTTTTTAAATAGGGGTGGGGTTAATGTTGGCATTCTATGGCAGGTTTTGTTCTTTCGATGGCGTGTGTCTAATCTATCGTTTATTATGTCGTTTAATTTCATCTTCGACGGCTTTACATAGAGCGGATATTCTGCACGAACAATTTTATGGTAGGGTTACGCGATTTGACACCGCTAGACTTTTTTTTTCTTGTTTTCTCGATAGCGGATTTACGTCGGTAAGCTGCAATCGACGACCGGGCCTTCTAAAGTCTGCATTACCGATGCTAAAAACACCACTCGTATGTTGAATTGTATCGGGAGTATTTGCGATATTGACAGTTTGGTGCGTTAGTCATTTTAAATCTACGCATATATTAGCCCAAGTTACAGTGTCCGGTTGAAATTTGCGAATTAAAATAGAGTTTGTACTACACATACTTTTATAAATGATCGTATTCGGAATATTAAAAGAAAAAATGAGCGGGTGATTTATTCGGCGCTGCCTAAATCCTAGTGTGATTGCCGAATAGATTTTTACCCAGTGGAGAAATACTGAAGTTATCTAGGTAAGTTATTTTGCAGGTGATTCTGAATTCAAAAATAATAAACCTATCAATTGGAGTACTTTATATAACCAGTATACATGTAGTTTCTTCATTATTTATTAACCCTTTTTAAGATTTTATTATTGTACGCGGAACACTCATACCGATAGATGACTAACACTCTTATCGTCCATCTTAAATCGAAGCCCGTAATTATTGGGGCTAATTAGCTAGTCATATAATTTGGAGCATTTTATATTTATTTACATCCTCCAGGTTGGAAGTGGATGTGAGATTAAATCATAGTTAACACTTTACTAGTTATTAATATTATTATTATTATGTAATTGTGAAATATTTTGAAATAAAATTGAAATTGAAATTGAAATTATTAAATTAGATGAACGCACCGCCGTGTGCAGCTACTAATAACTAGGGGGCACGAGTAGGAAAATTTATTCGTTTCGAGTTGTAGAGGGCTGTTAATTAGGTTGGACAGGGTGTTGTTGTCAGGGAGGAGAGATGGAAGGTTCGATGAAAATCTCTGGGACGAATATACGAGGCGTGATATAAACCAAAGAAATGCGGATTAATCGATAATTTTCTTCGCTATCGAGTGCTGTTTGCGATTATACCTTATATCGATTGTAATAGCGAGTGCGAGCAGATAATGGTCGATGAAGATGCGTTAGTCTTCATAGTTTGATCGGAAATAATTTTAAATTTACACGAATTTCGAAGTTATCACTCTATATTCTTCCAAAGTAAGAACACTCGTGTGTTGAGTTCTATCGGGAATATTTATGTTGAAAACTACGTTCCGAGTGTTTTAATTTTACTATTATTAATGAGAATATTTTTTTTCACTGTCCATTATGAATGCGCTTGAATTTTTTTTTTTTTGTTTAATAATTAACCGTCAAAATCCAAATCGAGAATTTTTCCAGTAATTCCGAGATGTCGAAGAAACGTTTAACGGAAAACCGAAGGAATACAAAATCGCGTGTCGTCTAAGATCGCTTTGTCGTAAATTATTTTCTACCGTCTAGCGGGAAAAAAAAACAAACTATATTTTACATTTTTTTCTTGTTGTATTGTCCTACATAAATATTAACAGAGCGGATATATATGTATATATATATATATATATACATATATATAATATTGTATATAATATATATGTATATAATATACATATATATTATATACAATATTATATATATGTATATATATATATATATATATATATATATATATATATATATATATAGATAAGTGTATATTTACATGTCGCAGACATACGTGCCAGTATTTTATTATTTTTTAAAGAAAATGAATTGACATGTTTTTCTCGCGATATTTCGTGTTTACCATTTTTCGTTATAACGGTTGCATTTCTAAAATGAAATATAACCGTGTTTTTTCGTCCTTACGATTCTAATAATTTATTCTACAGTAAATGAGAATCGTTTATATATATATATATATATATATATATATATATATATATATATATATATAATATAAATGTGTACAATTTGGGATCTGTAATTGTGCGAATAAATCGAACGTCGAGTCACGCCATTTTAATTCGCCATCCATTCGCGCGAGTTTAATTTTTTGCGTGAGCGTGTAAACACGGGTAATTTATCGAGAGGGTTTTGGGGTTGAGGGGTCGAATGTCGTTGGGAGGAGTCGCTAAATTTCTCTTCGTACGTAATCCCCTCTGCGAAGTAGATTTTTCAAAACAACAGATGCGTACTCAAATTCGAATTTCAATTAACGTACCATTATTATTTAATTTATATGTGCAATGGTCTATATATATATATATATATATATATATATATATATATATATATATATATATATATATATATAACATCTGCCAATGATGTATTTGTTTACAGTCGTTTTATCATCTTTGAATTATATTCTATAAGGAGAATATCACCGAGGTAACCGTCCAGACAATGAATTATATTTGATTGTCTTTAACGTTGTTAAAACGAAATTGTTTTTCATCGTAATCGTGTAAAGAAATATCGATTGTTGTCGACGGTGTTTATGATGCAAATTCAAAATGGCCGTTAAAGACTTATTTTAATTACGAAATTTCTGACTTTTTTTGGTTTTCACGCTTTTTTTTAATATATTATTAATTTATAATGCAGTACAACAATTTTCGTATACATATATATATAATAATAATAATAATAATAAACCGAATATGTATATATATATATCCGTATGCGGAAGTTTATGAAGATATCGGCTAATACGAATATATTGCTACGTAATGAGGAAAACGAAAGACGACAAAATTAATAGACTGAACTAAAACCTACACACCTATTCAATTCAATCATTTTTGTAACATCTCTTCTCTCGCAACACAATAAGTCATCCAGTTCCTGCATAGCTTTTTAGATGGCAGCTCGAAAATACAGCGAATACAAAATTATTTACACCGATGCAGCCTAACGTAAACGATGCGCAATCCTCTACTGTAATAATATCGTACGATGTCCTCTTCCAGAGATATTTAGCATGTTGACTGCAGAACTATATGCGACTAATTGCCGTCATGAAACTGAAATGGCAAGATCCTCATTTGTACCGATTCTTTCAGCTCTATTTGACGTCTTCAGAATAAGCACAAATTACAACATCCTTTAGTCGGAAAAATTTTGACTCAGGCTGCATCCTATAAAGAAGAAATAATAATGACGTGGATACCGGGCCATAATGAGGTAGGTTTAACCAATGCGGTCGACGAAGCAGCTAAGGAATCCGCTATCTTAACTCCAGTACCAAACCTACCGATTTCAACAACAGATTTTATAGACCACGTACGCAACCAGCTGAAGAGCCGAACAAGATTTTCAAAGCTACCACAATTTACGGCGGATCGAATGAAGGCAAACTGGGCGGCACATACAAACAGAAAATATGAAGTCTTTGGCTTATCGTTCTGAAATATCTACGGTATTCAGAATTTGTCGTTTTTGGTATCGTTATGAATCGTGGCGTCACCTAATTTTTAGGTAAAAGCCCTAGTTTTGGTGTATATATCTTTGAAAATTCTAACTAATATTTGCAGGCGATTATCATCCGTCGATTGTAGTAACTCAACTGGACTTCCGGCTTTGTCTGTCTTCGCTGTTTTTAACTTCTATACTTCATTTTGTCGAGCTTTTAAGCAATTAGTAGCGTCAGTTGGTGTTATGGACTGATTACGTGCGTATAATTTTTTCCCCGATATATTATCATATTTAATTTTAAAAACGTTTATAACATTATTAATAATTAATATAAACACATTTTTTCTGGAACGTGGTGATCGCGTGTATTCCATATTAAAATAGCACACAGGACACGTGGACCATGACTTATATATACATATACCTATATTCTATTCGAGTATACATTCGATTGAATCGATCCGAAATTCTTTCACCTTTGTCTCTGAGGGAACCGTTTTGTTAACAATCCTAGCTGCGGATAAGTATAAAAACACAGCCATAGAAAAACTGCAGCACTCACCGGGGCGTGTAGAGAGACTTGGCTAAAAGGATGACTTATAGTAGTTGACGAAAGCAATTCAACGGGTATTTCTTTCACAAGTCAAAAAATTTAACTCCTGATCGAAACAAAAAATACCAGTAACGTAAAATATTTTAGGTAGTACTAGACTAACCTGAGCTACTAGCGTTCGGAGAGAAACGATCATTTGAAACTGCTAACTAATAGATCCGGGTTATCGTTGGAAAATAAATTTTCAACGTATAAAATAGCTTCAAGATCGATCTAGGCGTAAGACAACTTTAGGGCTCCGTGAAAAGATTTAACTTACAAAAAAATATAGCCACATTAAAATAAGGTACTAAGAATAATTAGTGCACCTCCCTAGTACGTCTCAAACTTTACCCTAACGAGTTGAACGTTATGTTTGAGGATGAAATCTCAAAAGACAAACGAACAAATACGTCGCCCGAATTATCCTACGAATCTGCTTGCTATCAATCTGCTGAATGATTTTGGTGAAATACGAAGACGGTGGCGAAATATAAGTTAACGGGGTACTAAGCACTACCACTCTAAAAAAATCCCCCGTTCCGTTAAATTAATCGCTAAACGACATCTAACGCAGGTCAGTTGCAATGGGAATAAATATTTAAAAAACCAAATTAAATAACGAATAAACAATTAAAAAAAAAAGGTATAGTTAAAATCATTAGATTTGTGCCTTTTTTTTTGTTTTTTTCTTTCTTGTGTTCTTGGCATTGGCCATTATCAGCTTACTGGTTTTCAGTAAGCTGTAATCATTAGCTAGGTCGTCTTTTTTAAAAAATATTTCCCGTTTATCCGGAAAAATAAAAGTTCAGTTTGTGGACAAGACAGTCTCCAAAAAACAGAAGGATGCTGTCTTGGAATCGACTACCGTTATTGACAGTTGTGTGGTGGAAGCAACATTGTTAATTAATAATATTGAAAGGGTAATTAAATCTAAGTCATCAGAAGTTCAGTCAGCTATGAGTGCTGTGTTGCATTCAAATAAATTTCTCTCTTCTGGAGTTTCTTTCAGAGATGCTCTTGTTGGGGAGAAGAAAAAGGAGCTTGTATCTAAGAATAAAATTATTATTAAGTCGTCAGATGCGAATGCTGTTCTGACTAAACTTAAATCCAACGTATGGTCAAGGAGAAAATAAATGTGACATTTTACAAAAAAATCAACGAATCTACGTGTATTATTAATACAGTATCAAAGGCGGAATCATTTAAGTTGGCTAAAATAATTCCGGAACGTGTTCCGGAATGTGCAGTCAAAGAGGAGAAGCTCCTCAACCCTACAGTGTTGTTGTTTCATGCAAACAACATTACTCAACAGGATGTCGAGGAGCATGTTTCAGATTTGACTGGCGCTGAACCGGTCAGCGTCACTAAGATCTCAAACTCTCGCGCGTCTCGTATTTATCCCCCGGCTACACCAGCACAGTATAGGTTACCCCCTGAGGGGACCGTATATACGGATTAACTAGAAATCTCTTCCCTTCGTCGACCCAGTTACTCCACGTCAGTGTAGGAAGTGTGGACGCTACGGCCATCCGGAAAAGTGCTGTCGGGCTTCGGAGGCCCAAATTGCTCTTGCTGCACCTTCTCTAACATTAAGTCTACCTGCTGTTGGCAGGAAATAAAAAATAAAATTAGCGATAAGGACTCTCTCGCGGTAGCGTTTAAGTCAGTTGACCACGCTACTTTTTCTAAAAATTGAACCTGTCTTTTCAAAGCACGGGTAGACTTGAGGGCCAAGGTTGATTATAGTGCGAATTAATTGTTGTTAACTAAATGTTGATAACTCGTGTGCTTGCCAAGAATTATTTCTTAGATATTTTTATAATAATGATTTTGATGTATGTGCACTGGCAGAGCCCTATATTAGCAATGGTGAAATCCCAATCAGTAGTAAATATGTATGTTATATTAATAATAGAGTTGCGGTTGTAGTGAAGGCGGACCTTCCGCATTCTTTGCTATTTACAAAGTTTAACTAATTAACTATTAGACTGAGTACATACATCTTAACATGTATCTATCTCTCCCGAAATATATTAGATTTTGGGGCAGCTTCCAAATTATTTTCACATTGTCGTTGGGGACTTTAAAATCAGGCCAGCAGTAATGTAGTCTCGTGTTCGAGAAACCAGGGACTCTGTTGACTTTAGTGAGTTGGTTGCCTCTAGGGATCTTGTAGTTTCAAATAGTAATGCACTTACCTTCGTTAATTATAATGGTTCAAGTATAATTGAAAATATTTTTCCAGTGCAGTGCATTTAGTATTTCATAAGTTAGTTGAAATGAACCTGGCGTTCCATCACAGCTTTCTATTTTATTGTAATGATAATTCAGACGGTTCTACAAAATTAATCTTGAACAGTTTGTAAATCGTCTCAATTCTACTTATATTAATAATGTAATCTGTAACGTAAATAATTGTCTGTCTAAGGGGCGACTGCACTCCTTGATCAGTCACTTCAACAAGTATTTGTTTGAGCTGATTGGCCGATGTTTATTTATTGTCAACTTTAAACAGATGGATTGGTGAAACGATAGTCTTCAATTTTTTAAAAATAAGATTAATTATACTAGGAAAAAACGTTCTAAATGTAAGAGATCCTTTGATATATTTATTTATAAGAATGCGTCGAAGGCGTTAAATAGGTCATATAAAATCGAGGTAGTAAGGGCCAAAGTCCAACTTTGGAGGGACTTTGTTAGTTGGAGTTCTGCTTGGGGTAGAACATATAAAATGCTATTTAAGCAAAAAACTGGTTTTGTCCTTATTTGATTTGATGTTGATGGTCAGGTTATAGTTTCTGAGAGTAAAAAAGTAGGTGCTTTATTAGACCATTTTTCCCCCCCCCAAAGTTGATATCCCCTTGGTGGTGCTTCCTGTTAGTGGCAGTGTTTCCCTTGTAATAAATCCGGACAATATTACGACTATAGTAAAAAATTTACGTAATAGAAAGACGCCCGTTGACGATAGGGTCAGCAATTTAATTGTTAAAAAAATTCACTCTTTGTATCCGGTTTTGTTGAATACTACTATAGATAAATGTCTAAAATTTGGTCTCTTCCCAGATTGCTGGAAGGCAGCTTCTTTGAGGCTTCTTTTCAAGCCGGGCAAAAATCCGTTCGAGTTGTCGGCGTATAGGCCTAACTCCTTACTTAATTGTATGGGGAAGGTTTATGAAAAAGTCGTCAATGAGATACTGGTACAGGTGATCACCGCTAGGAGCGTGTTGCACCACTTTCAATTTGGTTTTCGCTCAAGTCTATCAGCTGAGCATGCTGTTCATTCTTTAGTTTCAACGGTCGAGCAGTACATTTCAGATGGCTGCTCGGCTGTTGTTATTTCATATGATATTAAAGGGGCATTCGATAATTGCCGTTGGTCTGCAGTTGTTGATGTTCTTAATATTAACTTGATTAATCCATTCATAATTAATGTTATTATAGACTACTTTAATAATCATTCTGCTACGCTTAAACTTGGTTCATCAGCTGGAGTTAGGGTACCTACTTGTGGAGTTCCACAGGGTTCTATCTTCGGGCCTACCCTTTGTATATACTTTACTCCACTGTACATTTTAGGCTTGATGATTTTTGTCCTGATGTCAATGCTATATATACCAGTTAATCTCCTATGCTGATGATTTATGTTTAGTATTCAAAGCTGGGAGCCCCGTGTCACTACCACTTCTCGCATGTATTTTTAAATACCTGGAGAGTGTAGATATAGGTTTAAGTTTTTCTCCCACTAAGTGCAAGTTTTCTGTTGGAAGACCTCTCTGGTTCGCCATATCAATGGGGCTTGAATTGTTATCTAATTCCAGCGTTTTATATACCGCATTCCTAAAATATTTAGGAACAATTATTGATTCTAAACTATCGTTCGTTCCTCATTTTCAGTATATTTCTACAAAATGTATAGATATTTATAATAAGTTATTGCGTTTACAAAAAAATGCTTGGAGTTTATCCATTAGGGAGCGTTTGATTTTATATAAAGGCCTCATTCAGGCCCATTTTGGGTATGGTGCGGCTATATATGTTAATAAAAGAATTCTAGTAATTAGTTTTTAAGATAATGTAAGAATTTAATTTCTGTTTTTCTAATTCATTTTTATAAGTTTGATTTATTTATCTTCTAGTTGAGTTGTATTTAAGTTCTGGTATAAGTTTTTACCATTTTCTTTTGTTTGTTTTTACTTTTTTTTTTTTACACTAATTTCCTTCTTTTTTCCCCTTTAATCCTTATTTGTAATGTTTGTTGACTTAAGTTTAAGTTATAAGCATAAACTATACGAATGTATATTAGATGGAACAAGGGACTAAGTTATCTCATCCCTTCTTCCATCGCAATATGGAGTTCTATGCCTTGGTGCTGCGAGCTTCATCACTGTATTAATAATCCCTTTTGGTTTGTAGGGGGAGTGGTTTTTAGTGGGTAAAAATCCCACACACTGATTTTGGTTCCCTAATAAAAACTAACATATTTTTTTTATCATCAATGTCTTTTTAAGATTTTCCCCCTCCCGCTTAAAAAAAAAATAAAAAATAAAAGAATTTTTGGTCTGGCCAACAAACAGCAAAGGAAATTTCTACTTAGAATGACTTTCTTATACCGGACTACGCCAACCTCTGCCGCTTGTGTTGTCTGTGGAGTCCAGCCGCTAGATTTATTTCTTGTTGGCAGAGCTCTCACGGGCGAGCACTGGTTTAGGGGGGACGTGTTACAGAGTTGAAACATTCTAGTGTTCTGGAGAATATTTCTGTGCAGTTTGTGTCTACGTTGGAATTTAAAAAGCATATCACTTCTTCACTGATTAAAGTGGCAGTGTAGGTGGGATGATGCTGTAACTGGCAGGAAGACGTATGCCTTCTTACTCGATATATCTGTACGGTTAAAAATGTTGAGATTTGATGTCAACTTGTACAGTACTCAGGTGTTGGCGGGTTGGTCCCTATCTTCATATGTTTCAGCTTGCTAGTAGTCCTGTCTGCACCTGTTGTTCCGTAGGTGAGGTTGATGATGTGCATCATACTATGTTTGTTTGTTCTGCATTCACTGCCCTTCGATAGAAATTTGGTATTAACTGCGCAGATGTATATCGTCTTAGTAGGGAAGTTAGAAGTTTCCTTTTACTGGTTGATCACGTTATGTGATTAAAGTTCAAAATTTCGTGGTTTCGCAATTAACGCATTAGTCAACCGTGACCCAAAATCGTTTAAACTTTTGTAATTTTTGTAGCGTGGCCAATTGTCCTTTGTCTATAATATATATTATATATATATATATATATATATATATATATATATATATATATATATATATATATATATATTAGTTTAGCTTATTTTCATATCTAATTACAGTTAATATATTACCATTTTAATATATTTTTTTCTTTGCATCATGAAATTTCGGCCATAAGATAATATCCGTATTGTTAGTATTTCGTTTACTTTACTTTGGTATGAGTAATACCTTATAGAAGTTAAATTGGAAAGCCTATTTCTTCTTTATCTTTTTTTACAACATTTTATTTTATTTTATTTAGTCTGTTTTCTTTTATTTATATTTAATTAGCGCATAAACTTGTTACTTTTTTAATTTGATGTAAGAAGGGACTATGTATACTAATCCCTTCTGCCATCGCAATAAGTTAACTATACGTGTGGAGGTCTTTTCATTGTGCAGGGACCTTCATCATATTATTTTAAGCTCATTATTTTTTTTCCTTAGAGGGAGGGGGTCTTTAGTGGGTAAAAATCCCACACACTGATTTTGGCTATCTTGCAGTGACTGAGGTTAAAGTAAAAATGTAAATATAAAATTATTTCTTAGACGACTAGAAAATTTTTAACGCGCTATATAAATATTTCTAAAATTAAATTACATCATTTACTATCAATCAAACGTGCCGTACTAAGAATATATATATATATATATATATATATATATATATATATATATATATATATATATATATATATACGGTAAAGTTTTTACGTCCCGTAAAGAGGACATTTCGACTGAAAGGGTTAATTTCACCCATCGTTTGATCGTAAATTTTGTCCCCCCAGCTGTTAATGTCTATCGTTAATAATTAATAAATTACCATAGGTTTATTAGGAAAGGATAATTAGACTTGAAAACGTGATTGGTAAAACTATTACTCAACTCAGCGTTATTAGCTATTGGTAAAGATAATGTGAAACTTCTAATAAACTACAAAAAACTCAGTTGAGTGTTAAAAACTGGCTGAGACTTTGGCGTATCAGGGTAAACGAAAGTAAATGCACGCAGATGGATTTTACGTTGCGAAATTTTATGTATGAACCGTTAAAAATAAATCGAGTGATTATTAGCCGGGAAAAAGATTACGTAGGCGTACACTTGGATCGTAAATTGACACGACAGAAGTATATTAACCGAAAAAGAAAACAGTTGGATATAAAATTGCACGATTTAAATTGACGCTTCTTGGCAGGTACGCCAGTTTGTCACTAGAAAACAAACTTCTAGCTTATAAAATAATTATAAAGCCTGTTTGGCTTAATGTTATGGGGTTGTGCAAAAGATACACACATAAATAGAATACAACGGTTTCAGAACAAGGCCATAAGGTTCAGAGCTTTCGCATTTTGGTACCTATCGAACTATACGTTACATCGAGGTGTAAACATTGCATACGTGCGTGCGGTAAAGCAATATGTAAGCCGTTTGGAAACGCACTCAAACGTACTGGCGATCGATATACTTGATACTAGTCTAGATGTTCGTAGGTTAAAACGTAGTCGACCGTTTGATCTGGCCTAATTTTTCAGTTGGTTCCATCGCTGGATGTTAACACCTAACAAGTTATTTCGCGTTTCAGTCAAATTGCTGGACGGCTGCCTGGCCAGTTGTAATTTTAAAATTGAAATAAAAAAACAGACCAATAAAAAATGATTTTGTTTTTTTTAAACATCAGTTAACCTTATGCAGATATAGGAATGTTTCTCATCGTTGAAGCAGTTGTATCTTGTCGGTAGCCAGAAGTTCTCCACATTAAAAACTTTTTGTTTTTAAAAGAAAATGAAAAATAAAAAAATAGTTAAAATGTAGCGAAAATTTCTTCCTTACGAAAAATAGCAAACCTGCCCGCTAAGCTATACTATCGAGTGAATATAAAAAATATAAATTATAAAAATGTATATACGTTTTTATAAACACTTAAAATGTGCAACAAATATTATACTTACGATACGCAATTTACGAAAATTGTCGAAGTGATAAAACGGTATTTTGAAATAATTTAATAGCGAATGCGGCAAACGACACAACAGATAATCAGCGATATAAAATATTATATATGTAAATAATAAACAAATAGCAATTTGGATGAAAATAAATAAAAGCTATAAAATTTATACTTAAACAATAATACAATAGCGAGTAGAATAAATTTTAAAATATATATACAGTTTAGATTGTGGAATGTAGTGATTTTTTATTACTTAATTACAAAAATCAGTTTAAATCACTAAAAGTTTATTTCCTTCAATTTCACAAAGCTTTTCGACAACTACGCCATTATCAAGCGATATTTAAATAAAATAAATATTAAGAAAACACGAAATATTAATTTAAATATAAGTTCACAAATTTATACATATAAAATGAAATATTTTATTTTATTTAAATATCGCTTGATAATGGCGTAGTTGCCGAAAAGCTTTGTGAAATTTAAGGAAACAAACTTTTGGTGATTTAAACTGATTTTTGTAATTAAGTATATATATATATATATATATATATATATATATATATATATATTTATATTTATATATATTTATATGGATAATGGCTTAATAAGCTTCGTGATTTTTCATTTAAAAAAATGTTCGTGATTTTAACTCCTTCGTTGTTGTTCATATATTTTTTTCTCCGTGTTTACTTATATTCCATCGATCGTATACGCTCTATTCATTATAAATGTTCTTAGTCTTCTTCTAGACCTTTCTCTTTTAACTTTATCCTTTATTATGTTTTTTTATATATTATGTCTTATTACATGTCCTAACGGTTCCTTTTTCATGTATTCGTTTGTAGGATTTCTTCGCTCATTTTCATTTCTTTCAAAGACATTTTCGTTGTGAATCGATTTTATTGTATCGCATTCGTTTAACCAATTTGGCCAAAAATTACGTACAATTTTCACGTCGAAAATATCGTCGTGTAATTAGGTTTTGAATCATTCTGGTGGATATCAAGACATGAAACTGGAAATGAGTTTGTTGAAAAATGAACGCGAAATATTAAGATCGATTGAAAATGTAAAAAAATTAAATACCACCGGACAGATTAAAGACCTACTATAAAAATTACAAAATGAAAAAACATCCAACATATTAAAAATCCGCGGTATACACTTAAAACATATGTAAAACGGATTATACTCCTCGGAACTGGACATTGCGATGCAACTGACGTCTTAATTAAACATCCTGCATTCGGTCAGATGTAGATTCTGTAAATTACTTAGAAAATATAAATCATCTTTTACGACAATATAATAGGTTCTAAAAGCAGAGGAAAAACTTATAGAAAGACTGCTAGTCCAGCAATGCTAGCTGCCCACATAATAACGATACTGACAATCCACTTAACCAACTATGTAGGCACCTATATAAAGAACGTAATAATGAAGTTTATTAAATAGTACGAAATAATAATCGTAATCACAGCAACTATATATTGACTAGCTCAATTATAGAAGATTATTGACAAACCACCACGCACAACACCATATGTAATATTATAGTACATTAAAAAAAAACATCATGCCGGGCCGCATTGACGACAAAGCGATATTACAATCAGTTCAACCGGGTGTGTGTGTGTGTGTGTGTGTCAATCTACGCTAACGATATGTTATGATTGCCTTGTACGCTACTTACACTATACAACAAAATATTTACAAGTAAGTAGTCGCCTATCTCCGACACGGAGATAACACTTTATGATGATGTTATATCTTTAGTAGGCTAGTTAGTTCGTAATCCGCGTTCGTTTGGATGTATGATTTAAACGATAACAAATTAGAAGGAAAATAAATTCGTTTGTTTTAGTAGTAAAATGGGTTGATGTATATATGCTCTTAATAGCGGACTATTTCGCTTATATAATTAAATGAAATATCAACTTTATTTTTATTATATATATATATAACGTTTCTATAATTCTTTATCTAGGTTACAGTCTAGTCAAAGTGACTCCATTATTCCATTATGCTCGTAAGATGATTACGATTGTCAGTAATAACGTTATCAGATTTTAGTGTCTTATAAAAATTTTATACCTTTCAAGAGCTTATTTAACGAATAAATATAATAACATTTTTATAAAAGCGAGGGAAATAATAAAATTCGTCCATCTTTCATATTTTTCATATCTTCTTTCGAAAAACGAGAGAGAGGAAAAATCGTAAAGATTTCTATCAGTTTTAGAAACGCGGAAAAAACAAAAAAATTATCTTCCAGCGCTAGTAAAAGGTCGTGAGTAGTAACTGAGAGCACAACTAGGGAAGAACGCGTTCATGATACCGAATGGAGCGACTTTGGTTAGAAAGAGGAAAAACTCACAGTAGGAGGAGTTACAACGAAAAATCACTTCTAATTTATAACACGACTAAAAGTTACCCACGGCTTCACCTTTTTTTTGGGGGGGTTTTGTTTCGCATTGATATCACAAATAGGACAGAAATTACGATAATTGAAAGTTTTAAAAAGTAGTAAACGCTAAATCGTTTAAAATTCACCACGTACGGATATATATATATATATAATATATATATATATATATATTATACTATACTATACTAATATATAAAACTGTTAAAAGGGACAGCGATGTTTTAAAACTTTAAATTATTGTAATTTCTGTCCTATTTGTGATATTAATGTGAAACAAAGCTTAGAACAAATCAGATAATATATGCTATAATAAGCTTAGCGAATTTCATTATTATCGCCTTAATAGTTGTTGAGTTAAATCGGAACAGACAGACATACGGATAGACACACATAAGACAGAATTTATACAGACAGAAAATTAAAAAAAATACATTTTCTGTTTATGTGTGATAAAAATAGCCCCCAATGCACAGCGATTATAATGGAAATTTTGGCAAATCACCGACAGACACTACAATTCTACATATTAGTATTGAAGAAGAAAGAACGTTATTCAAATAGTATACGCGTTTAATAAATGCGCAGCACATTCTTAACGTTAAGCAGCAGCTTAACATTTGTTTAAAACTACAGTGATTTATTAGAGCGAACAATAGTAAAACGTGATGTAAATATTAGGTTATACAGGAAAAAATGAAACAATCTGCAAGAAGATTAAAAAGAAAAAAATAGGCTAATGCGGTAGAGAGTAGTTTTTGTTTTTTATAAGGCAGAAGGGGAGATGTATACGTGCCATGGGTCCGCATTACGATATCACATGCGTACCTATATGTTATATAGTGTAATGTTTGTCAAATATATACGAACAAATGAATGGAAATTCAGGTAATTTAAAGATAAATGTGCGAGAAAATTCAAATAATTTCGAACGAATTAATGTTATCTAATATAGGTTTTTTTTAATTGTTTTTTCTGAATTTGTTTAAATATAAATGTTTTATTTCTGATTTGTTTATTATATTACTAACCGCATTCACTCTTAGAGTATTATTATATAAATAACGGGTTTTTCAATTTACTTTATTTTTTTGGAATATTGTATGCATCAAATTAAGTATTTATTACCATTTTTTTTTCCTTTTATATTATAAATTGTATATATATATATATATTTATTTATATTGCATTTTTATCTATTTCATAATGACCCTAATAGCTTTGTGATCTTTCTACATATGAAAATTTGGTGATTTTAATTTTTTCGTTGTTTGCTTTTGAAAATCACTATATTACACACACTGTTTAAATAAAAATCATAATAAAAAAAAAAAACGATTAAAAAAGAAAATTTAAGAAAATCTGTTTAAGAAATTAAAAGAATCGGGGAAAACGATAATGATAAACCTGTAGAGTGTAAAGACGATTAGTTCTAAACAAAGTCACGTTATATTTGAAGATGTTGAAAATCTAAAAAAATTCAAAACTTAAATACGAAATATGGAGAAAGAAGTTTTAAAGATATTCTGTTAGTTATGGAAAACAGTTTTTAGGCAAGAATATCACGTTTCGTCGGAACTATTTAACGTTCGGAAGAACCGACGGGTATAAGTACGCTGTATACGTCTCGCGGATTGCTCTATTATCGAAATCGGTGAAGTATTTGAACAAAATGCTTCACCGATTTATAACGAGATGGAAAATAAATATTCGAAATAAAACGAAAACTGTATTATTATAGAATATAAGCGAAAATACGTTAATACTGAACTGGAAGAAAAACCTTAACTATGAATTGTGATAAAAAAAAAAATTAACAGATTTATAAAAGAATTCTCAAAAATTAACGGCAAATAAAATGAACTAAATTCGACGATGATATTTCAATAAGTAAATGTCACATTGCTACAACTACATTCATTAGGCTGATTAATGAATAACCTTAGTGGCGAATGTACTTAAAAATTAAAATTAAATTTTTACAATAAATATATTACCAAAGGAAACATTATATAACAAAAACCAAAAACTGACGAAAGGTGTTCTTAAAATTTGTCTTTTGAACACATTTGGGAAAAATTTCGAAAAGTTATTACAAATCAAAATAGTAGTAGGCGAAATTCGGCAAATATTGAACATAAAACACGACTTAGTACAGAGCTGCACTTTCACGAACAACCATGAAGAGTAATGGATAAAGTACGTTTCAAAGTATATATACAATTAGCGTCTAAAATAAAGCATCGGTACAATGATGAAAGTCGGTAGTATACCGGACTCACAAAAGAATACCGTATTTTTTTTTAAGGAATCCAACTCTAAGAAAAATCCTTAATTTTTTTTTATTATGTAAATCTCCATATGCTGTTTGTAACTACCAGGGTTATTACAGCATAAGGAGACGTGTGTATAGTTTATTTATGTTTATTATGATTTCGTGTATAGTTGACTATTTGTTATTGATTTGATTGATTTAAATTTATTCGTCTGTGTCGAGAGCATTTGTCTCGCTAGCGTATTGTCATGTTGCTAAGGTGTTTTATGATTCGGGAGCACCTGTTTTTTATACTCATACCATTTAGGAATGGTTTAGTCACTGATATCACATGTATTAGACCCTCTTTGTCGTTGGTGTAGTCGTTGGCAAAGCTTAGATAGTCGGGGTCAGAAGCTATGTTATTCACAAATGTTTGGTATTGGGGAAATCAAGAATGAAATTATGTTGGTTATTTTCGAATAATGCTTTAATTTTATCGGTTATTTCTTTAATAGGTGCGATCTTTAAGGAAGAGTTAGATTTGGCATTGGAGGAACTTGGTGATGTGGTTGTAGGACCTTGGGATTTAAGAAGCTGTTTTTTATTTTGGTGCTTTACTTTACTATCTGCATGTGAGGGTGGCATGTTAATTGTTTTGGGAGTTGATTGTGTTATAAAAGATATTTCATATATCTCATGTGGTGAGTCTGGTGTTGATGGGTGGGGTCGTTTTGTGGAGGGTTGGGTGGTTGTGTGTCAGTGTCTGTATTGTCATTGATAGCTGTGATGGTTGGTTTGTTCAGGTTAATGTTGTAATTTTCACTCACGATTTTCAGCTTTTTTTTATGATATTTTGAAGCTTTTTTTTTCTGAGACAGCTAGTAATACTATATCATCGGTATTAGGTTATTGATTTTCTGGCCTCCTATTGTTACGCCACCATTTTGTCCATCGAGTACTTCTCGCATTATGTGTTGGCTATATACATTAAATAACATAGGCGATATTATACATCCTTGTCTAACTCCTGTTTCCAATTTAAATAGTTGCGATTTACAGTTATTAATTCTTACGGTGCTTATGTTTTATTTTCATATAGATTGCGTATAATCCTTATTATTTTTACGTATAATATCTTCCACAGTTTACTCCATTTGACTAAGTCAAATGCTTTGGTGAAATCAACAAAACACATGTATGATACGCGCTTTCTCAATGATTTGCCGTATACTCAAGATATGTTCTCTTGTTTCTCGGCCAGACATGAATCCCGCTTGTTCTTTCGAAATCTGTGGTATTATTTAAGTTTTAGGTCTTTCATTGATAACAGTTAAAATAAGTTTGCTGGTGTGAGGTATTAATGCTATAGTTCTGTAGTTCTCACAATTCGCGGGTGAGCCTTTTTTTGAACAATGGGATTATTGATTTGCAGAAGTCTATGGGCCATTTGCCAGTACTCTATACTTCCTTGCATGTTTCATGTATTAAATTAATACCATGATATTCAAGTTCTTTAATCGCTTCTCTTAATATTCCATCATCTCCTCCACTTTTCCCCTTTTTTAATATATTTATCGTTGATATCACTTCTGATACCTTAGTATGCGCGGTTCTTTTTCTATTTTCATATCCGCTTTAATTCGCTGATATTTTATTTCTTTATCAATGTATAGATTTTGACAATAATTTTTCCAAATTTCAGCAATAGCCGTAGGATTAGTTATTATTTTACATCGTCATTATTTGCTATCATGTTAGTTTGTAATTAAAATATGAAATAACTCTTTTGGTTCATTACGTTCAGCATGTTTTTGTAATTTATCGCATATATTCGTGATAGGGACAGTTTTATCCCTTTTGTTCAACCGTGTTATTTTTCTTGTTTATTTCAATCTTTGTTTCTACCGAATCACTTTCGGTTACCAAGATTCTTCTTCCGTTTATCAATTTTAGGGTTTCATCTGTCATCCAATGTTGCTTCTTAGTTTTTGTATTATAGTTTGCGCTATCTATTGCCTTAACAATTCATTGTTTCACTTTGTTCCAAGTATCGTCTGGATTTCCTGTTGGATATGGTATTTTATCTTTTAACAATGCATGACGGTATTCTACAGGATTTGTTGGTATTTTCTTGATTACGTTCAACATTCTTACTAGAATATGGAAAACTTTAACTTGAAATCTGCCTTCAATAATTTGTGGTCAGAGCCACATTGAGCCCCTGGTTTAGTTTTGGTGTCCGGTTACAGACGCGTTCTACAGCGTTTCCTGATTAGTTCTGATTTTCTAGAGGATGTCCATGTTGATCATCGTCGCGGATGATTTATAGTGTTCAATATACTAAAATCATGTTCTATAGCGAAATATGTTCTCCCAATCCATATGTACCTACTATTCCCTTCATATTCTGATCACTGACTCTCTTTCCAACTTTGGCATTCGTATCTCCCATTATAACTGTAGGTTCTTTTTTGAGAATGTTTGTTATAATCGATTCTATTTCATTATATACGCTTTCGATTCGTCATCTGTTGCATTTATGGTTGGCATATATATCTGTATTATATGTAACTTCACAGGGCTGGTATTAAGTGTGATTCTTATTACCTGTGCACTTATTGGTATGTACTCATATACGTATTGTGAAAGATTTTTCTATATTAGTATACCTACGTCTTCTTTCATCGTCCCCGGAGGTATATACTACTAATCTGATGATTTAAAGTGTTCCTTGCCGCTCCAATGTGTTTCGGATATTCCGCAAATAGAGACTTTCTGTTTTCGTAATTCTTTTTCTAATATGTAAAGTTTTCTCGTTTGTAACAATCCTCTTACATTCCATTTAGCTAAACTGTATTTTTTATTTCTTAACTTCAAGTGCTGCTGTCTGAACAGGTGCGGCCTGGGTGCCTACCGTTATCTGCCCGGTCGCATATTTCACACCATCCAACCCGGACTTGGAATGGCGCCTATTACTAGTCAGATCGCATGGTAAAATGTTTTATCATGGTGTTCTCTGGAAAATTAATCAGTTGGTTTTCCGTTTGCCTTCCTGATCGCAGTGCAGTAGCCGTTATTCACAGCGCCCACAGGTATCCACTATATAATCGTAGCGTAAAATTGATTCATACCTGGTACTGTTGAATCTGCTGCCATTCAACAGGCCTCTAGGTATAAACCCTAACTGCACCGTATGACTTTTGTGGCGGCTAAAACTCGCCAAGTATGATACAGTCATAGGACTTACGCAGACTTTTAGTGGACAGTTCCTCAAGCTGTCCATCTGCATCCTTGTGTCACATTGCTCTGTCACTATTGGAATCGTCTGCTGAACACTTTCCACCAGTAGCCGCTCTTGGTTTACGACTGCTTTTATTGGTTATTCGCAGCTGGCCAGTATATCTACTGGTCGTTCAACTATCCACCACCTGTTGACGCGTCCCGTTCCGGTTAGAGCTCCGGATTGCAGGAGGTGTACATAGTACCTCCTGGCCGGAAAAGTCACACATTTATACATCTAGTACATCTAAATTATAGTATATGACCTCGTATAAGAGTTATATTAATTTCGATGATTGGGAGTGGAACTGGCGCACAGCTCGCGAAAATGTAAGCGCACAAGTGGTTACTCTATATTATTATATATTACAGAGTACTGTAAAGCCGAGTAGTACACTAATTAAGACTAAACTGGCTGTGCAGTGTATTGCGTCTCCGTAAAAGAATCTGTAAAACATTAATTTGAACAGTAAAGCGTTCTTCTTCATGTTAGGACATCTCCAGTCGAAGGTCGGTGATCATTATAGCTACTAAATATCTCTGGACGTCACTTGGAGCTGGGGTTCTGATATACCGTCTTCTCATATCTGCTTCTCAAGAATTTTTTATGGACAATAATTATTTCACCGCGTTGTACAAGATGGAGCAGGTGATATTTTTCTGGCTGTCTGTCCACAGAATTTTAACTTTCAGGTTCGGACGATATACTTCAGCTTGATTTGACATTTTATTCAACACTTCTCTATTGACATCGTGATCTAGATATGATATTTTTAGTATTCTGCGAAGCTTCGATTTTGTTTTCTCCAAGGTTTACGCTAGAACCCACATAGTATTGAATGTAACATCGGAGTAGACGTAATATTAATAAAAAGAAACGAAAAGTTTTGTAATTTTTATAAATTGATTTTAACTCCTTTCTTGTAGGTTATTTTTCGAAAAAAACACGACACTTTTCAAATGAATTTAATCAATTCGTCTTATTACGTTTCGGCCACTTGCTCGTTTGACATATCAGTCAGTAATAGCACGGTTTTCGTAATTTTCACCAATAGTTGGAAACACTTTCGACATCGGTATTTCTCGTGAATTTACAAAAATTCGATGGGAACGAAACGAGGCCGCCGATAGAAGTGTCAATATCCAATTTCGAAAACACTTCCTCTCCATTGTCATTTTGTAACATCGTTCGCGTATTAGTTAACTTGAGAGTTCTCAATAAATTCGAACAGGCGTTTTATTATTATCGATAGGCGTTGATCTGCGAACGATTGACAGTGTTTGGCGAAAATATTCAGCTAGTAGTATCGTCGCGTCTTCGAAAAGTTTATAATTTCTGTTAAAATCGCTTAATGTTCGATCGAGCGCCTCGAACGTTCTAACAATTCATCGAGCTGCCATTCGGAGCTGTGAAAGAATAATTTGCAAGGAATTGAAATACAATCAACGGATTAATCGTATTGATCGAAAAAAATGATACCCGTCTCTTCCCGTTCGGAAAATGACTAGACCGTATTGTAGTGCATTGTACGATCGGTGCGTTTCGCGTAAAGGTGTTGCCACTATTGCGTATGTCGCGCAATTCCAAATCCAACAACTACAATGTTAACTTAATATTGGTGCGTTGTCTTTCACGTTCGCCTGCTGTTGGTTTTTTATCTGCTCTGATAATTTATGATCGTCCGACGGCGTCAATTACTGAGGCAATTTTAAACAATTGTATCAATGCCACAGCGTTGATTTAATTCAGCGTCAGAATTTCCGAGGAAATAAATCTAAAAAAAAAAAAAAAAGATTACGAATTAACTAGTGTTGCACGAATTTGTTTTCGATTCTGCGAACATAAATTCTTCATTTACGAGCCTCAAAATATAATTTTATATATTTGTGCGATGCAACGACATCTACAATGTTTGTAGAAAACAATGTTCATCTTAAAAACGAATATACATGAAGATATGAAAGAAACTTAGTATTACCGGAAAAAGTTGTGAACACTAGATTCATTGCAGAATACTAGTTAATTAACCGGACGAACAACTTTATGACATAATAGCGAAGCCAACTGAAAAGCTTAGAACAATAGACGTGACAACGATGAATTAAATAATTTTTTGATTTTTGATTTCGAGTGTTTTATCGTGCTTAACACTCAACGACACTACAGTTTTGAAAACTTTTAATAATACAACGGGCTATTGCGATATAAGCCGTGTAGAACGCACATGTTAACGAAATCTACGTTACCGATAATAAAAGGGTCGGTTCTGCGCACAGTTAAAAGGGTATCTACTTTATGTTATTTGCGATCAAATAATCGAAGGTACTGATTAGTGTTACCGCCTGCTAAGTCGCTGATGTAAAGTATAATTTACAAAGCGATGCCATTGGGTTTGTAATAGATAAAAGTCATCTGCAAGTTAATTTTGTACTTACTACAAGCGACAAGACGAATTAATGTTATCAACCGAAAACGTGAATGATAATCTTAAACCATCCGTAACGACTAGTAGGTTTTGGCGTAGGGTATTCGATTAAATTATTCATAATTTCCCGTCTATAACTCCGAGTGATTTAAACATTTCCTCTGTAACTAGTGCGTTCCGAATAAAATAACATTATAGATCTTCTAGTTCCGCATAAGTATGCTCTAGCTCAATTTCATTGCAACTGCACACGTATAGATTTCTATGATTACCTAATCAGTTAAGACGGCTGCGAAACATAATTTATTAAGTAATCAAAAATAGCCTGTACGGAAATTACGGAATTTCGATGATTTTGGACCCCCGATCGCTAGTACACCACCCAATAAAATTCGGGGAAATTTCGTTTTTTTTTCCATCGTCCTCTTTTTCCCTGTACTTATTCAAGTGTGAAAATTTCATCTCAATTTCTTAAGCTACCGCGTACGAGTTAGTAAATGTAATTGAAATTTTAAATACCGATTTACGTGTGGAGTCTACCGGAAATATATGTTTTAATCCACGGAAAATAATTATTTCAAGTAAAAAGAAAATTCTATCGAAAAATTCCAAAAATAAAAAAAAATTGAACACTAAAATAATGATTTTCAATAGTACCCGATCCCTATACATCTTCGGAAAAAATGCGAGTTTACAAAAAAACACATCCAGTAAAAGCTCCCGGGTACTTTTATACGCAGATACCCACACCATTGTTTAGGAAGCTGTCGGTTCTGTGCAAGATTGCGGAGTTAGATAATCGCGCTGCTGGATACGTATTAAACGGCCGAAAGCCGATCAAAATATCGAATTTAATATCGACGATGATTTTCTAATTTATAAAACCGGTCATTTCCGAATATTAACTATGTATTTTGAAATTGTTTCACGATCCGATGAGTATATTTAAGAACCGGTAGCTGTCACGATTTTTTTCTTCTAAAAACGAACCAAAAAAAAAAAAAAAATGAATGAAAAATGAAAAATAAAAATAAAATAGGAATTTCGGACCAATCCGGAATAACGCAGAAATTTAAGCGCCCTACTTAGTTTATTATTATTACTACGATTATTATAATAATTATTAATATTATTATTATTATTGTTATTGCTATTATAGTTCGATGTAAGCTGTAAAGTCCACGCTGTAGTCTATATGGACTAGAATAGAGAAGAAACCAGTAGCAACGGATACGTCGTGTGTGGCATATCGTTAATAATATTAACAACGGGGTAGTACACGTACGTATGTATAAGGTTCTTTCAAGATTTCCAAAGAAAAAAGACGATGAAAGCTTGTCGAGTGGAAAATAAATGAGAAGTATATTCTGACGGACACGATTCCAACAACAAATATAAGAAATAGTAATAATGGCCGATATCAAATCTTGTTATATATTTAATACGCGCACTATGAATATAGACATATACATATGTGTACTACTCCGCTTTAAATCCACTCTATAGAATGGTCCGTTAGCAGACAGTCAACCGCCTAGGAAGTCACTTTAGCTTTTTCTGGTTTTGAATTTCTGTTTTAGAACTCTCGAAACTGCCTCTTAATATTATCTCGGTAGCTTCTGGTGTTGCGAAGCGTATTAAAAAGGATCGGTAGTGGTCGGCGTATTTCATCTCGATACGATAGATGTATATAATCATAAAATAATCATAAAATAATCATAATAACGATATGTGTATAACGAAGAAGCCGCACAAGTATCATCAAATCGGACAGTTGACAGCACGTAATTAGGAAAACGAATAAAAGCTTCGAACCATAAGTACTACTTTACGAGAGTAATATATATTACATATATATATATATTATAAAAAGGAGAAATAGAGAGTCTATAACTTTCTCTGTCGGTTCGATTAAAAAGGTACAAGAAGATTCGTTCAAACGTTCACGATGCTATAAAGAAGAAACGTGGACGTATCCAATTATTTGACCTTTCAAACGGGACGACAGCAAATCTTTGACACAAGCCTCTGAAGGGAAAACCATATTCGGAAGTTATATTTCAGCCTAGCTACAGAGAGAAATTGTTTGTTGGTATATATACATATATATATATATATATATATATACAAATGCGTGATAAAACCTTTCCATCTATTTGATCCGAGTTTCCTCATATTAGAGGAATTTTCGACGAGAAATTGGATACCAACTATTGTCAAAGTTATATCGACGGAGCGTGTAATGAAATTATCAAGGCGAATACCGCACAAAGCGGTTACCATCAGCCTCTCTTACCGTAAGGATTGACGATGTCACTCTCGCGTTTTTACAACGATCGAACCTAATAGAAATTTGACAATAACTATTTCAACAACGAACAACGCCTCTAGTTAATCTACAATCGTGAGCGAAGAATTTATTCGGAAAACTCGTTGGCGCTTTTCTGTCGGCGGATGTAAAATTTCAACTCGATATAGACTCGGTATACTAAACGGAAAGCCAGCATGACTGAAGAAATACTGCAGTTAATGGAACAGAGATGAAAAACTAAACGTAATTCAGTAGAGTACGAAAGATTAAGAGCTCAAATTCGAAAAGAAATTACAGAATTATAGTTACAAGAGAAATATCGAGAAATATAAATACTATAGGTAAAGGACGATTCCTTCGATATACGTAAGAAGACGAAGGAGTTTACGAATACAGTAAGGAAGAAAAATAGTGCCATGGTTAAAGAGTAGAAATGGAACGATACGAGTCTTCAAGATAAACTGGAGAGATGGAATTATGTGTAGGAGTTATTTCACAGTATTATTAGAACCGATCGAATTAATACAGGAACATACGAAGGTACAATGAACACATCAAAGAAATACGAGAATCGGAAATAGCAATCAAGATTTAAGAATAGAAAAGGCAGTATGGCCAGATGGCATACATGGAGAAATATTAAAATTATTTAGCACAAATGATCGGCCAATGATGTCGAATTTCTAATAAAAAATTTTAATAACATCTATAAATCAGGTAAATTGGTAAAACAGACTTGTTAAAGTATGTGTTTGTACCTCTATACCGAAGAAACCCAATGCTGCGGACTGCGAAAGTTATCGCACGAATTATGCCGCATGTGTTAAAGATATTTCTCAAGATTATACAATAAAGGATTTTCGAAGAACTCCGGAGAAGGACAGTTTGGTTTTAATAATAGGTTTGGTACGTACGAGGCATTAATGCATATTAAATGTTCTAGCCCAGAGGTGTAGAAACCTAAATCGCCGTTTGTATCTGCGCTTCATAGATTACAAAAAAATGCTTTTGACTGCGTTATTACTTATACGAACTTTGAAAGAAATCGGAATAGATGAAGCACATAACAAGATCTATATTGGAATCAGATAGTTACAATTCGTTACGGAAAAAAAATCTAAAGGGGAGTAAGACAAGGCTGTGTCACCTATATTGTTTAACGTCTATTCGAAGTCTATTTTTCAGAAGGCCATTACAGAAGACAGAATCATGGTTGGAGAAAAACCAATATCCAATATTAGGCATGCACTATAGTATCAGTGTCAGAGAGTTTTTATGGTCTATAACACACACGTACGCGAATTTATGAAGTTAGTCTCAGTTATGGGTTGGATATAAATGCGGCTGAAACAAAACGGATGTTGTTTGATAAACGTAGGCGAACGAACACATCTGCAGACATTATTTACATTAGTTCAACTAAAATCGAAAGAGTAGCAAATGTTCAATATCTGGGCACTTAAAAGTCGATCAGAATACGGAAATTAGTACCGGAATAGAAAACATATCCGCGAAGAAGTTATTTACAAGAAAAGGTCTGCATTTATTTGCCGGTGAGAACTTATGTATTTACAGTCTTATTGTACGGAGTTGAAAGTTGGACAAAGGCATAGAAAAGAAAATACAGACCTTCGAGATACGTATATATCGAACATTGGTAGATGTAATGCTAACCTCCGGAAATGGGGCTACTCGGATGTCACTGATAAATGTGAATGTGGAGAGACACAGAGCATGAATCACCTTCGGAACTGTCCTGCATGTCCGGCAAGTTGCGATGGGACAGATTTACGTTTAGCCAATGAAAAGGCTCAAAGAGTGGCCGCTTATTGATGTGGGAAAATGTGATTGCATCCGACACGACGAATAAGAAGATCGACGAATGTTACCGTGGACAGACAATAACGAATCGAGAAGTCTTAAAAAAAAAGTTAAAAGAAATAAAATTATTACGGACCATTCGAGAACGCAAACTGAATTACTCATATCCGTTGAAATGAAAAATACCATCCTGTGCAATTGGTACTACTTGTAGAAATTGACGGAAATCGAAGTGTACGAAGGAAACTTTTACTAATCAAGTGAGCTGGTTTTAAATTCGCTTTTAAGCACGCGTGATCATATTAGTACATTGAGAATCTCGAAGTGCATGGAATATACAACTTGGCGTTTTTTGGCTATTAAAATGCGTTAAAAACTTGTACATATAGATGATGAACGCATCAACATAATAAGAAACTTTACAATTGGTCAACAATGCTGGTGCGACTGGTAGAGAAAACGAGCAAAATAACATTAAAGAGAGACGTCAGACCGAGTCATTTATAGCGTCCTTAGAACGTACGTTCAAAAACTTGTCTTCGGAGTCTAAAGGTCGACGGAAAGAAATTCAATCACCCGCGATTTCCTGACCGCTTTGAATTAATTAACAACAACGTCGACATCTTGTAGGACATACTGATCTACACAACTGTCTAAAAAAAAAGCAGGATTAACGATAAACCTTAATTAAGGTAACGATAAATACGTTCCATGAAATTGCGAATAAAACTAAATGGCCGGATAGTGAAACAGGTCGGAGAATATATATGTCCTATATATGTATATATAGAGAACTAGGAAGGAAGCAATACTTAAGAAAGTAAAAAGTACAACGTATCTGTCGAGATAGCTTTTAGAACGTCGAGGACAAGAATAAAGATGACTAAAAAAAAGAAAGTGTAACTTACATATGAAGCGGAAACGTGGAGTCCGACGAAATATATAGTTAGGAAATTTACCGTAACTCAGAGAGCACACGAAAGAGTAACGTTGAGGGAATTAAGAAGTCACATGGGAAAACCAATTCCCGGATAAGACGCAAGTATAAAATATGGAACTAGTTCACTAGTTCTGTGACGAGAAAAAAATGATGACAGATGGACGAAACAAATACCGGGATGGTTGCCAAAAGAAGAATACAGAAGTCGGCTGAGCACGAGATTGGCAGGATGATATAAAAATGTCAGACGGTGTAAAGGTGATTGCCATAGATGGAAGAAATTGGGAAAGCTTACATCCAGCAGTGGATCGATATAAGTGACGGTATGTTCATAAATATGTATATCAGCATTCCGACGACAATACACACAATTGTTGTATACTTTTTACACTGGCCATGGCTATATTTTTGTTTAAAAATAAAAATGATTTTCGTATAAATTATTCTCAGCGATAATGTTCATAAATATGTATATTTTTTTATCAGTTCACCGGCATGTGTTACCGGATGCAGAAATGTTGCGCATGAAAAACGTTTTCTTTATATGTATGTCATTTTTCTTCTTTTTTTTTTTTTAAACCAAGTTGATTTCCTTATTCTCGGTGTAATTTTGTAATTTACGTATTTTCAACTGTTTTAATCATTCCGTTCAATACGGAATTAAATAATTTTATAATTTATAAATTCGATATATATAGAAAATTAAAATAAAAACTTTAGAAATATTCTTAAAAAAAAACGGCATAGCGTTCGTTATTATGATTTATTACTTTTTCTCATTCGTAACGTACGCTGTGCTATATTTCGTACGTAACGCGAATAGGACATTTCGACGGCGACTTGAACGATATAAGTTAGGAAATAAACCGAATTTCGGACCCAGACTGGAACTCGTATCGTTAGTGAAACGAGGAGTGAATTCGAAAAACAATTTCGACCTATGTCTATTAAAACGCAGCGGACGACGAATAAGGAATAATAAAAAATATATAGCAGTGAATAGGGGCTTGCAAGTATCCGGCGGCTTCTTTGACAGTCCAAATTGCGAGAGGTACGTCTTCTGGTAGTTGAATTTCCGCGACCATAAGCGGTAACTGCCGAACGACGCTGTCGAATACCACTGCCATTAAATTATTAGTATTACACGGCACGTCTACGGCCTAAGTGTCCGACAAGAAATAACCGATAAATTCTACGAGCCAGCGGTATGTATAGCTTTGATCGTTTCAAAATTCCATTGTCCATCAAAACCGTCAGTTTACTACGTCTTTCTTCGTCTAATCTATAAACGTTCGCTGTTTTTCCTTTTCTAATCCACAAAATTATCATCTGCCCGTTCTTCTCCTAGTATGTATTAACGGAGTACGTCTCGCCTCGTCGAATTAGTTTCTTCAAATTCCGGGCTTTTTTTTCGTGTATCGAATTTTAATAAATTCAAAACGAAATTCGTAATTACGAGCGTGTTAAAATATACACGTATATTCGATATGGAAGACGGTCAGTCGGGTACATACATTATAAAATTTTGAGGCGTAATTCAAAATTTTATACGGGTGTTTAATATACAATAATACTTCTTCGGAGAATTTCGGATAATTTTCAATTATATAAGTACTTTTAAAATTGGAACGTTTCACGTCGATTAGAAAATAAAGAAATTTTGTTGTCATTCAAATTTCACGTACCGTACAGTGGACGTCGTGACTGCAAGAACGTTTTAAAATATTCGAAAAAATTCGAAATATTTGTTAAACACGACGTTAATATCGCTTTGATGTTCATTAATATGGACCGAAGGTCAAACCGGAAGGTGATTGGACCAGATAAATTTCATATATATATATGTGTAAAAAAACACGGCATTATCTAATTTCGAGATAGAATCCTTCATCGGTAAACTTACATAACGCTATTACTTCTGCGCTTGAAAAAAATGTGAACAATTCATATTCTTGCGCGGTAGTTAGAACACATAAACAATTAATGAGTGAAAAACAATGCTCTTTCCATTATTCAACAACTGATCCAGCTGTTTATTCCATAATGAAATATCAACTTCGTTATGGAATAATCATCGCGACGACACAACGTAACATTTTGTTAATAACTTTGAAAATGGAATTTTCGAAATCGACTCCCGGTATCGGTAAGGAGCTTCTTTAATCGTCGGACATTTCAAGTTCGCGCGTGAAAATATTTTATCGTTTTCGCAAACATTACAAAACGGCATACCGCAATAAGTTGAATATTGCCTAATATTATTCTAATAAATGGTATTGTTACAAAAATATAAGAAGATCTTTATTTGTCGACGATTTCGTTAGTTACCAAGTTGCGATGTCTTACTTGGATCGAAAAAATTGTAACCCAGCGTACAGGAAGCATTGAAATTGGATCGAAACGCCTTGATTCCAACTTTTTTGATAATAAATCTAATAAGCTCAGCTAACCCGACGTCTTGGAAATTCTTACAGACTTTCTAATCAACACTAATAATTATTGAATAGCATCTAGTTATAAATATTGCAATTAATGATTATCTAAACATCGATTAATAGCCACGTATAAAAAATAAAAAGAATAAAATTTATCATCTCGAACGGTATTTACCGAACAACGCCCACATGTCATTTTATAAGGGGCTGCTGCGTGAATTTAAACGAGAGTCGGCGTCCATACGTCTACAGGCGGACGCTTGACAATATATGGAAGCCGAAAATATAGTTGGATGTATAATATAAATATCCATATTGTACATATATAACTCTGCCGATTTTCTCTCTCTGGGTACTTATAGTTACCTCACGGAAGATTAGTAAACGACCGGTGAACCTGAGTACGTCGATAACGGGTAATTGTTTAGCCTGCCGGCTTCTTTAATTTCACAGCAACCTGATATTCATTTATTGTTTTATCATTCAAAATTCTCATTCCAGGTAGGATTACAACTTAGGTTGTTGCGAGCAGAACGCCAAGTATTATCGCTACTTCGTGAAGTCCTTACATTATAATTGTATATTTGATCGACTCTATAGATAAACAGATATATGTATATATATATATAGAAGCAAGAAAGACAAAAGAGCGGTGGATTGAACAAGAATGTGAGGAAATAAACACAAATTTTAAAAACGGAAATACAGAGAAGGCTTTCGATAACATAAGAAGACAATTTCCGAACAAAAGAAAGAATCTAAGCAACATTAAAAATCATAAAATACTAATCAATAGCGAAGAAATACAATGGAAACAATATATCGAAAAACTTTACGATGATGAAGAACTTAATAACTATGCTATAGAAGAAGAAAATCACGTACCTGAGGATAACATATGTGATATTAAGAGAAGAATTTGAGAAATCACTAAACGAATTAAAACCTAGTAACATACCAGGGGAACTTGTCCAAAAAGTAGAAGATAGTACAAAAGAAGTAATGTTTAACCTGATGAACGAAATATATGTTACCGGAATTATTCCGAAAAATTTTCAAAGTGTCGATATAATTGCAATCGCTAAGAAAATAAATGCTCAAACTTTCGAAGAACATAGAACCCTAAGTATGCTACCGCATATTCTAAAAATCTTGACAAAAATTATACATAATCGTATACAAAAGAAGGTAGAAGAAAATTTGCCAGATGAGCAATTTGGGTTCAGAAAAGGAAAGGGCACGAGAGAAGCTATATTATCTTTACGATTACTTATTGAGAAAAATTTGGAGATTAATAAAAAACTATTTATTGTTTTCATCGATATTGAAAAAGCCTTCGATAATGTGAATATAATGTTCAAAATCTTGAAAAATAGATGTATAGATTACAGAAATCGAAGGATACTTTTCCCAATTATATAAGAACCAAGAAGCAGTAATAAACAAAACAGCCATAAGATAAAAAAGGGAACAAGACAAGGATGCTGCTTGTCGCCACTTCTTTTTAATATATACATAGAGGAAGCAATGAAAGACAGAAAAGAAAAAACATTGGCACTAAAATCAACGGAGTCCAATATAGCACTATTATGCCGATGATATTGTTTTGATAGCGGGAGGAGAGAAAAAATTGCAGCAACATCTTAATTACTTAAATATGCTATTAATAGAAAAATGCAAAATGAAAATAAATGCAGATAAAACGAAAGTAATGATGCAAATGAAGTCGCAAAAGATATAGACGTAGTCCTCAATGGAAAACGAATATCTCAAGTAAAAGAATTTTCTTATCTCAGCAGTTTAATAACGTCCAACGGAAGAATAGAAAAAGAAGTAAGAAAAATAATATAAAAGCGCTTTTATTAAAAGGAAAGAACGCTAATTACATCCAGAAATATTTCATTACGTATAAGGAAGTTGTTCGTTAAAACTTTTGTCTGGAGCGTTTCACTGTAACATGGACATTATATAAAAAAGAAAGATTAAAACTTCAAGCTTTTGAAGTTTGGTGTTATCGAATGATGCTGAGAATATCATGGATGGATAAAATCACAAACAAGGAGGTATTCGAAAGAATAGAAGAATAATCAGAGATAATAAACACGATTGAAAAGAGAAGAAATAGTATGATCGGTCATCAAATTAGACATTGTAAATGGTTAAAAAACTTAATAGAAGGAAAAACAAATGGAAAATTAAGAAGAGGAAGACCTAGAACCCGATTTATGGAAGCCATAATAAAAGAACAAAATTAAAATTATGTGAAGATAAAAGAAGCTGCTATTGCCAGGAAATTATTTGTGTAGCTGCAGGCCATGTTGCCCACCAACCTAACGATTGAGGAGAAATTATATATATATATATATATATATATATATATATATATATAGTGGTTTGGCAAGGAGATATACAGATGTAGATAGATATATATGTTGATTGTTACTCATAAAAGTAATGTATTAGAATAATATATTAAAAAAAGAATTAATTTTTGTAGGGATAAACCGGATATTTGAAAATTTGTTATAAACGAAAAAATAATTCATCCTGATGAGAAAGGTTTGGTTCGTGCGAATGTTACACCGTTTCCCGTGAGAGTTTATCATTCGGTTTCATAAACGATAATCGAACGGTTTATTAATGTCGCGCAACAAGCGATAATCGCGTAATTTCGATTTCAAATTAATTACTCTTAATAATTATTAACATTATTATTTTCAATTTATACTATTTACTCTTAATAATTATTTACATTTTATTGCGTGAATACGAATGTTACTTAAAAGTTTCATAATACGACCGGTTTCTTTAGTTTGTTGTACATATATATATATATATATATATATATATATATATATATATATATATATATATATATATATATATATATTCATATTCATATTCATACGCATGAAGTATTTGAAGAAATCCAGAAACGATTTTATCAAAACAACTTCCCTTCTATTAAACCTAATCCGTTTCCTCAGTTGCTCTTTTCTTTCAGATCGAGGAAGAAAAATATTATGCTTCCCACGCTCGGAGTATCACACTCAAAAATTTTATACCCATTCCTGTCTCAAGGTACGGACCTCTTCCCCTCTATCTCTTTTGCCGAATGACGCAACTACTTATTACCCGCATACTAGCATTTTGCCAAGTTCTCACAATACTTGGCACAATCTTGTCCTTATGTTGACTCTTTTCCGAGTCATCGGTCATTTCCTCCACTCACTTAGGCTTGTTAATCTGATCTTCTGACACTCTTGTAAGCCTCGGGGCGCATACGGACACTACCGAATAATAATAATAATAATAATAATAGAGATTTCATTTCAAAAATTGTCAAATTTTTTTAAATGTTGACGTGAAATTTTTTATTATCTACACACAGTCTTAACTATTTACGTAGAGCTTGAAAGGTAGACAGAAAAATTAACGAGTAAATTAAAGGGGGGACAGAGAAAAATAAAGTGTTTGGAAACTTGAAACTTTATATTTTTTTATTTTTTTAAATGAAACTTTATTTATTAAGTAAATGAAAATAAAATTGCGTATATAATTACTATTGCTGAACCTTATTCTTTGGATATGCTTATTTTTTTTTCAGTATCATTTCAAATTACTCTACCTCTGTTCGGTGTGACTTTTGTGCTCCGTTACTAAATGCATTTTTTTTTTTTTTTTTGGATAACAAGATCGTTTCCCGGATGGTCGATTTGATTAACGGATATTTAACGAACCACGATTTTTTGAAAATATTTAAAAATAATTAATCGTCATAATTTCTCGATAAGATCGGTGGACATCTAATTCGTAATGTCGGAATTGAACGCACTTTTGTATTTTACGTTACTACATACCGTTGCTCATCCTATTGTATTTGTTCGATATATTTCATTCTTAGCCTTCCTCTTGATTTCTATCCTTCTACGGCGACTCCAATTATTCGCGTTAAACGTTCTTCGTGTTCGAAACTACTACCTATCAATTTGAATCTTTCATTTATATATTTTGACGGATGAATTATCTCTGTCCACGCTATTCTTTACATTCTCCTCCAACGTCAAGTTCCGAACGCCTCTTCAACTGGTTTCGCGTCTTTGTATACATCGTCCAAGATTAGAAAGCATAAATCAAAAAAGCTCGTGTTTTTATCGATTTAATTTCTTCATTCGTGTAAATGATCCTTTCTTTTTTATAAATGCCAATTTCGCCCATCCTTGTAGACGGAAATTTCACATCTGTCTTCGTAATACAATTAGCGTCTCCAATTTTAAATTCGTTTCTTCCTTCATCATTGTTTCTCTTTTTTTTGAATTTGGCCAGCTAAGGATCGCGGAAACATTACACACATAACTTCGATTTATATTTTCTTATTTTCCTATTTTCTTTCTTTTTTTTTGCTTCCCAGTATTTCTTTCATTTTCTCGGAATGTTTCTGCTTCCTGTCCTCCGTCCATGTTTTCCCAGTCCTCTTCATCGTGGTTTCTACAAACCGATCGAACGAATCCTTATAAATCCTCGTGTGTTCCATATCTTTTTTCACTTGTATAATCCGTGGCATCCTGGTTTTAGGGTTCCCGTCGAAGAAGTCGAAAATTCGTTTTCTCGATTCTTTTGCATATCTCCATATTGCTTATCAAATTCCATTCTTTTCGCGGAATGTTCCGTATTATTTTTCCTTTTTTAATAATTGGTCTCCATTTGCTTGCGATAATCCATTGTGAGACATTCTGCCACGTGTAAACGCTGTGTCTTGATAACTGTGCTGTAATGTCTAATTTTTCCATAAATGGAGATTGATTTTTTTTATTATAAATGTTCCCGGTTAATTGAAAGGTCCTTTCCATTTTCTGTGATCGTTCTTCGATTGATCTTTCATCGATAAATGTAAATTGAATTAATTCCCCGAGATATTTAAACTTTATCACTCTTTCTATTTTTCCAGTACACACTTTAATTATGTTGGGGGCAATTTTATTACTGGCCATAATTTGTTTTTTTTTTCAAATAAGAGATTTTCAATCCCACTTCTTTCGCCACGTTGTTTAGTATTTCTAATTGTCTTTTGTCATCTTTTACGTTTTCTGCTAGTGTTGCTAAGTCACGTACAAAGCAACGACAGCTCTATTTCCAGATTATTTTTATTCCATTATTATTATTATTATTATTATTATTATTAATATTATATAAAAGATATGGACGCCAGATTATTAACTATAATTAAAATAAACAACAAAAAAGAATAAAAAAAATGTTTTAAATGAAAAAAACTTAAATCTTAAAAAAAAAAGTAAAATATAAAATGAAAAATTATTAATTTAAGATTAGAATTCGCTAAAATTATTTTAATAAAAAAATTACCACATTCCACAACATTCTTCGAATTAAATCGTTAAAATAATCGCTAAATGCGGTGAAGTTTAAGAGGGAAAAAAAGACGACCACGATTGAAGCGATTTAGTCTCACAGATAATCTTCTGCGAGCGATATAGACGGCTAAAATATGACGGATCTCGTTGCAGCTTAAATCGTTTTAAGCCGTTCGTAACCTTGTCAGTGTCCGAAAGTTTAAAAGCTTGATAGTCCGATATGTCTCGGTGTTACAAAAAAAAAAACAAAACTAAACTTCCCAAATGAATTAGTCGAAAACGAATGTAGACAACGCGTGTAGACTATAAGAGAGATGTCAGAACGAATGTCTATAAAATGTGGAACAAAACAGAAAAAAAGTGTGGACTAACTGCACCTCCCGTATTTGTTGGTTTTCGAACGACGTTATTAACTATAACGTGTTACGGACTTCAGAGCGACATCCGAAAAATAGATTAAATTATATCTAAAGAACGCACGGTTGGCACTTTAACTTATTATCGTCCTCCTGTCAAGTCATGGAACTTTTTATAATGGGTTTAAATATTTTTTATTTATTTTATATATATATATATATATGTATATGTGTTTCAAATTTAGTATTATAGAAGAGGTGCCTAATTTCATTGCCAAAATGTACACACACACACACACATATTAATATATGTATCAATTTAAAATAAACAAGAAGAAATTAATTAACATCGGTAAATGTTTATACATAATGAAATCCGCAAAGCTTTTTGGCGATTAAGTTATTATCAAGTGGGCGTAAAGAAAAAATAGAAAAATATTTATAAAAAATATAAAAGAAAAAAAAAATAAAATGATTAATTTAAAAAATATAAAAATATTTATAAAAAATATAAAAGAAAAAAAAAATGATTAATTTAAAAAATATAAAAATATTTAGAAAAAATATAAAAGGAAAAACAATTAGAAAGAAAATGTTTAATTTTGATGCCCAATATTACAAATAGCAAAGTGAAATAACCGTTGTTCATTTATTCCAAATGGCACGTCCAAGAATTTATTTACCTTATTTGTATCGGTAGTTGTCAATAGAGTCCTACATTTTGGCAATTTCATTCGCTGTTATAACGTTGCTGGTTAATTAGTTTCCTTTGGATCATTATCGAAGTTCTTCAACATTTTCCACGAACTACGACGCTATTTTTAGTTTATGACCGAGCCTTCAATCATTCTACATCATTAGGTTGCTACGGATTAAGACGAATGAGGTAAGATTGTCTTGCCGATTCGTTCGCAAAAATGCTCGATCGAGCGATTGAATAAAAATGTTTATCGTATGACCGTCGTAAAAGGGAAACCGAAGAATCGCCAGAAGACAGAATTTCACCGAGCAGCCATTTTTTCGAATTTAGTCATTTTTCTAACAAATTCAGAGGTCCGTATCGTTTGTTTTAATTTAAAATAAAACTTGAATATAATACCCGGTTTAAACGGATGCGGTTAGCTGTGTCGTTTCTCTCGCGTGTTTGCTCGACGTCATACACAGACACGCTTCTTTCCTTGTAATATTTTATTTATTTTTAATATTATGTTTTTATTTTACTTTTTTTTTTTATTTTGCATAAAATACGTCAAAACTGATTTATTCGGTATACGATTTTTACGAAACGTCGCTACAATGTCTCGCTGTATTTATTTACCTGTTAATTAATGCATGCGCAATTCTTATCTCGTCATATATGCATTATATATATATATATATATATATATATATATATATATATATATATATATATATATATACATATATATATGAATATATGTATATATATATGTATATATGTATGTATATATATATGTATATATGTATGTATATATATATGTATATATGTATGTATATATATATGTATATATGTATGTATATATAATGTTCAACCTGTAAAGAAACAGTAACTTCAGTTTTAAGCATTGTTCACACGATCGTCAATATTAATCATAAGACTTGCGCCTTTAGACATCTTGCTTGTATCTGTTATACTTCATCCGCTACTAACGTACCGCTCAATTTGCGAGATAATTGTATTATATGTATATTTATAAATAATCATATAACTTTTGTAATTATGATTATACGTTATCGTATCGTGATCGTGGTGATCGCTCAATTATTATTTAATTATAACTCCTTATAAATTCGTTATAATAAGACGTGGTTCTTCCATCCTCCTTATGTCTTGCTACAGTCGTCTAGACTTAAAAATAGCGTTTCGCGTTAATCGAAACAATTCGGGTTTTTATTCTTATTTTATTACGCGATTATCTTCTTAAATTCAACAATAATATTTCATTATATTTATAACTTCATTATTTGGACGACATCGAATTCATCTTGTAGCGTCCTAAGAACGAAATGGACACGTATGACAGGCAATTGAAAGATATGATAGAAAGAAAAATAACCGTGTACAGGCCGAAAGGAAGTGATGAACACAAGAAACAAGCGAACATCAAGAGTTACACTGAATAAGAACGGAAAACACAGAGGACTTAAGGAACACCGATTGATCCATATGTATATGTGTGTTATGAATCGTGTCATTACGGTCATTCTACTAGTTCGACTCTGTCACTAAATTTGTAAAAGTCGTACAATGATGGAAATTATTGTTTCTTCTTCCTAATATGTATCAGACAGCTAGACAGCTGACTCACTGTGTATATTTGGAAGATAAGAATTTAGACAATAAGTAATAGCCTGTCACGGCGCTCGTTTTTTGTTTCGCCTTTTTTTTAAAAAATTTAGATATGTACGATTATGCTAAAATGTGCAAACGGAGATTTTTGAGTATATCGATAGTATTGCTATTATAATGAAAGATAGGAAAGCAAACATATCGTCACGGAAAAGCTGAAGAAGTTTAATATCTAAATTAGTTCATAATCTGACGAAATCAGAAGCTTCAACTTTTCATCTAAATAATCAGCTAAGGCGCATGGAAATTAGTGTACGTTTACCGTTCAACCGAAGCCAAAAATACCTTAGAGTTACCCTGGACCAGTCATTGATGTACGAACGTAAAATAGGCTCGGACAGAAACGAAACATCGGACTAAATCTTTAATCGCGTATCGCTTACTCTGCCGATGAGGAGTAAATACAAAAGTGCTCAGAACAGCTACTCTATCTCTGACATACTCTGTGCAGAATACTGCTGCCTAATAAAGCTTACGTCAAAAATCGATCTAGTCTTTAAAGAAGCGATGAGATTAATTACAGGAACACCGAAATCGCACCTAGAAAATGGTTATACTTGCCGACATGCATCCTCTCCATATTCCCGGGGAAGAATTTTTAAAACGTGAATGGAACAAATGTTAGGATCGACACAATAATATTGCGTCATGTGCAGTTTGACGCTCAAATCACTGAGCGATACTAAATGCGAACTTCGAATTATTCATTACATTTATGTTTACGATGGGCTCATAGATATTTACGAAATTTATACTCCGATCGGTTTCAAGTTTATTTTTTCTTTTATTGTATCGCATAATATATATTCTTGTTTTACTAAATACCTTGCTCTTATCTTGAAGCTATGTTCTTCCGTTGCTTCCGGCGCTTTGTTCTTAATCTCTTTATACGTCATCTTGTTCCTTCCAGTTTTTCCCCCGATTTTGATGTCGTAAAGACGTTATGGCGCAGTCTTAGAAGCCTTCTTCGTCTTTGTTGCATTGTTTCCACTGAGATTTCCTATTTCCATCTACCATTTCCAAAACTTACGAATTTCTTTTTTCTACATCCACGAGAACTTATAGGACGCCATCTTCAAATCCCTTTAGCTTCTAAACGTTTTTTTTTTAGATTTTCCGTTAATACCCGCGTTTATCACATACTACGTTATGTAAGATTTAAATTCAAATTCCGTTATTGAATATTTGTTTAGCTGTTGCAATTCTTCTTGTTTTTACTTCGGTGTCACTTCTTTCTGTCTTCAATATTTCAAAGGGTTCTACTTCATCTAAAGTTTTGTTTTTACCGTATTTTCTTTCCGTTACTTGCAGCTATTCGGCTTTTAGTTTTAATTTTATTCATGTTTAAGTTTATTTACATGAAATATTTCTACAATATTGATATTTTTCGTTGCAATTGTAGGAATTTTAGCCCATTCTCGCATTGTTAGAATCGAAGCCCGGGACAGCTTAAGAAAACATAAAACGCATTTTAACGATCAACAAAAAAAACACTAACCAACGTACGATGAGCAAAACCTGTTTAAAATTCCTTCTTTTATTATGCCACGTCGAATACCGTCAGAAATCTAATCGACCAGAAGAAAATGTTTTTGGATGTCAATATAACGTTAATGTGATGCAGAATAGAACTTAAAAAAGCTGTTCCGTAACGCTGTATAATGTCGAGTCTCTTTTGGGCTTCGAGGATGTTGACGCCAAGTGAGTATTTCAAGAAAAGTACACGTTACACGAAAAAAAAAATCTTAATTATTCGAAAACGGGCTAATTTAACAACCGCAATACAGTATTCTCTTTGCTCTTTCTGTGTCTATGGCCAGATTGCAGCCAGATTTCTAGTAGTAGTAATATCGAAACAAGTTCGAAGTGAATTTCCCAAGTATCGAGGAAAAAGAACTAATGCTAGAAAAGAATTATGGAAATGTACATGTACACATATAAAAAAAAAGATAAATTTAAATTAAAAACAGAAAAAAGGTCAAATTCGAATAAGCTGGTTAATCTTAAAAATTAAGAAGAGTAAATAAATAATAATAAAATGGCATAGATAAAACTCTAGACGAATGATAGTTTTCGGAGTTTCAGTTAAAAAGTTTAACAACTACTTTAAAAAATATATATATATTATTAACATCACACAACGTAAAAATAGTATCTTTAATTATAAAAGACCGAAATTTATTCTGTCAATCATTGTTTTCGTACAAAACCGAGAAAATTCTTTAAATAATATCAATACTTTCGGGGGTTATATGTGGGTCGTAGTGTCTTAGAAAATGAATACACGTGCGTTAAAGATAATTTGAAACGGAAAAGATATTCGTTATCAAATAAAATATATTTATTTCAATACAAAATTCTATAAATCACGAAGAATTTATATGTACATAAACACAATGCCAAGTATCCTTAAAGTTACCTTAAGAGAGTTAAATACAACCAAATGACTTAAACAAAAGAATTAATAAAGAAAATAACAGTAAAATAACAGTAGGAATTAGGTAAAATTCGTGAGGAAAACATTTGCATCGAACCCTATCCTTAAAATTAGGCTATACGTCATGAAGAAATTTAGGATTTACCTTCTGCCATTATTGCATATTCGTTGCAGTGCGTATTATAATTATCGAAATGTCGTTTTGATTAAATTTTATCTCCATACTCGAACTTATTTGAAGTAGGTTAAAATTTTCTATAATGATTTGCTTAATGTGTATACTTAATTACATAATTCTTCGGTACCGAACAGCTATCCCGCATTAAATAAAGCTACATCTTTAACAAATAGTTCTATAACCTATAATAAGTTTTAAAATGTAAAAATGGCAGCTCTGATTTATTTATTTTTTCTAAACATTCGAACCTGTTCTAATAAACAGCGCACCGATAGCGGTATCGCGGTACAATTAATGTTTCCTAACGAGTACTAATGCTCGAGTATAACTGTAATTATTGCTACGGTTTATTGAAAGTAAACCAGTAGTAGAATTATCAATTTTATCCGTACGGACAGAAGAAGGAGCTAATGATTTAAAATTATTCCGTCTTCGGATGAAATCATGGAGCGGAAAATAAAACAGTTCTCCATCTAACGGCGTTTTTAATAGTTTTCATATTTTACAAAAAGTAAGTATAAGGGAAAACATCGAATGGTCCTCCTCCACAGCGTATAACGAGCTGGATTACCTTTGTGTAAACCGTGTACAATGAGCTAAAGATCGGCCGGTATGGTTAGATTGCTACATGATCACGATACCTTTATGGAGTGAACGACCTAATGGTGATGATAGTTTCCTTTATGTAAGTAAATAAACTCTGTACTAGAATCAATTTATATTTATTGAATTTTCTTCAAAAGACGTAATTTATAAGTTTCGCCCCTAATAAGTACGTATTAATGAAAAAACTACTAGTATTCCCACGATTGCAGCACTCGCACGTACATACACAGTATATATATATATATGCATATTGAGCGTGTGTTGTGTGTGTTTTTGTGTGCATTTATTATGTGTTGTATATGTATGTCTGTTGCATACAAACATCTTAAAAAATATACATATAAAATTATATCACGTATATGTTATATATCTTCTTCTTTCCTGGCGTCTTCCGGCAAGGCATCCGCTTGATAGGACGTTCTCTCCATTTCTTTGGACCCTTGACGTCCTTTACATTATATATATATATATATATATATATATATATATATATATATATTTAATTTCTCAATCTATTAATAGATTAGTGGACAATAGTGATTAAAAGTTTCTGCATACCACCATTTTCTTCATACTTCCATAGTTTCCTGCTTTTACATCTCCTTCTATTTGTTTTATATACTTCTGCCTCGGTCTTCCTCTAGGCCTTTCCCTTCATAGTTGCTTCTATTATTTGTACTAGGTATTCATTGTTTCTGTGTGTATATATATATATATATATATATATATATATATATATATATATATATATATATATATATATATATATATGTCCAATTCCTTTAAGTCTCTCCTCGTTTTTACCGTTTTTATTAAACTTCCTTTTTCATTAATTCTTTCTAATATTTTTTCATTTCTTATCATTTCCGTCCAAGACACCCTTTCCATTCTTCTCCAGAATCACATTTCGAACGCTTCCAGTTCCTTGCTAATTTTTTTGTTCAAATTCCACTTTTTTGACCCATACATCCGTATACTCCGTACGAATACTTAAATAAATCATTTCTTCGTTTCCATTTGCATATTTTTTTATGCTAATAGGCTCCGTTTTTTATTAAACGCTAATTTTGCTATTGCAATTCTTTCAATTATATCTTGTTTGCTACTTCCATCTTCTGTAACAATACTGCCAAAATAATATTTTTGCTGTTTTACTTGTTTTATTCGTTCTCCGTCTATTTTTATGTTTATTTCTTTTCTATCTTTTGTTTCGTTACACATTGTTTTCTTTTTATTTATTTTCATACTTCTGAAATATCCGGGGTCCATCTGATTTAGGCAAAATTTTAATTCTTTTTCACTTTTTGCCATTATTGCAATGTCATCTGCAAACATAAACATACTTATTGGTACATATATATATATATATATATATATATATATATATATATATATATATATATCACTAATTGTAATGAGATTATTAATAAGCTTAAAACAACGGTAAATGGTAAATGATTTAAACGTCAAATTTTAACAAATACTAAATAATGGCGATATCCGATCGTGATAAAAATTTATATGATAATAGTAATTAATAATAATCGTACGACCAATTTTATTGATTATATTAGATAATTAGGTTTCATTATAGACAATACGGTAAAGTGCGATAAACATATAAGGTCTGTAAGTATTATTATATCTTCAATTCTCTCAGTGGTAAACTTGTGGCGATTAAACTATGCTCTTGCATTATGGCAGAAGAAGTGGCAGCTGACTTCACAAACCAACAAACTAATCAAAGACTCGAACTATCCTTGGATAACTTCGCTTCCATGTCGCAGAGAATCGGCTACTATCTAAATAAATTAAAAATTATACGTAGGTAAATAAATCGTTCAACTATATAAGCGCAGTTAGTATAATCACTTGCGACAGTTGTATATGATTAACTGTGTAGCGCTAGAACTAAATGAAATTAGATTATTACAGAGCAGTTTCCTGTTTTCATATCTGAATTATTTAGAATTAAACTGCTACTCTAGTAGCCCTAAGAGCTAATTTGGCCAGCAGGCTACTCTAGTTTATTACATTCAAACATTATTATTCTTGTGTTGCTTCGTGGTATAATTTATGTATATAGCTTATATATTTCATTTTTTTTTTTTACATTTTTTCACTAGTTGTATATGAAATTGTGTGCTCAAATAATATATATATATATATATATATATATATATATATATATATATATATGTGAAAAAAATGTATATATAAATACATATATTATATTACGGTTAGTACTTTAAAATATTAATGACATTAATTTTCAGTAATGTACTTTCCAACTTAATTCATTTTAAAATATTTGAATTGACATTTGTATAAGGCTCTTATTTGGTCTGTTGCTTAAAATATTTAGCCATAACAGTCAATGCTCTGATCGTTTGTTAACATTTGCTTAAAAGCGAAAAAAACAATATATATTTTGTGTTCCACAACGTTTTGGAGTTGATTATTTCGTTGCAATATATATGTATATATATGTATTATATATATATATATATATATATATATATATATTGATAAAATTAATGTATGCCCGACCAATTAGCGAGGAGACATAGAAAGCATAAAGCGTACACTACCAGCTTAAGCCAACCGAAAACATTTATTTTCATCGATTACGAATGTTAATGAGGACTTTTTGCTTAATGGGCTAACGACGCTAAATCACGAATAATCTATAAATGTTGAAATTAAAAATCGACGCTCTAAATGCAAAACCGGTTACTAATCTTGAAATACGACGTAATTAGGAAATTTCTCGACCGTTGGCTTTTCCTTTTGATATTTTAAAATCGGTTTTTCGAAAAATTCCGTTGAACGAGTTTATTTCAGCGTGCACTCGTACACACGCACACAGATATGCATACATATGTATATATGAGCGTATGTGCGCATATACATATGTTTGTGTGTTAGTGTGTACGTCTCTTGTATATAAATGTGATGAAAAATATACGTATATAATTATTTCGCATGTTCCATATATTACACGTATCGAAGTTGGTAAGTTTTCATATATATATATGCAATTTTCATATTATAGATAATAATTAAAGAAAATTAGCTAGTGTTAATTTTCCATTTCGTCGAATATTCTAAATTTTTTATTATCGGACTTACAGTTCGGAGAAAAGGGGGTGGCCTTCTTAACAGTTTCAGTCGTACGTGGTAAAATTTTGACAGAAATTTTCTAAAATTATATAAAAGTGTTTATACTGTAATTAATTTTCGACGTATTTATAGAATTTTTCTTTTTGAAAATCGCAAAGTCAGAATTTTTTTTCGAAATATAACGTACCATGTGGACATCGTTACTGGGTCAAAATAATCTTCAAATTTGATTTTGATTTTTTTTTTAAACCGTTCGAATTGTTAAATTCGCCAGACACTTTCCTCGGCCGTAGATTAATCGAATTTTACTATAACGAGAAAATTTAATTCGAAACTCAGGCTCTAATTGCTCGCCCCACGAATACTTATTTACTAATAAAGACCAAAATATACTGCAATGTAATGCTCCTTTATTCCTCATTTGCTTCTTATCTGCCCGCTCTATATTACTACGAAAATCACAAACTTTCCAAATGAAATACCGAACGTACATTTATGAAAAATCCAACTGTTAATATAAATTCCCCCCCGTCTAGCCATAGTCTTAAAATTGTTGTTAATGAAAAAAGAGAATCTATTTTAAAAAAAAAACAAACAAAATTTCGATAAAATTCTTCTAGAGAAAAATAAAATATTTAAAAAGGTATCCCCCTCTTGCGCCTTGTTAATGGCTACCGTTTTATTCGCGGGAATTTTAAATATTCCTCGCAAGAGAAAGAAATACGCTGTCGATTGCCAGAGAAATATCCATCATCTCTCTCTCTCTGACCGATGGTGTTTGTTGTAAGCTGGCTCGTTCGACATGTTTGGCAGAGCTGTTGATCTGACCGATAAATTTCTCTGCCGCGGCCATCTGGTATAAACGGAGATGGTCTAAGAGAAGTGATTTACGATATCTACATTGATAAAACCTAGTCTTCCTCGAGGAAAATGTGTACTTTGCATCACGACGAAGTTTCCATCTTATACCTCTTGTTGGCAAACGCGGTAACATCGTACAACTATTACATAAATAAATATCTACCTATACACGTATCGAAGGTGTTTCAGCCTTAGTCGTTTCTTTACTCGTTCGTTGTGTCTAATTATGTTTCGTTTGCGTCTGCCTTCGTTAACTTTTTCTTCATCTACTTTTTCAGGCTGATTTATATTCGTGCTTTTACAGTTTGATGGGTTCTTATAGCTGAGCCGTTATAGACGTTATAACAACATTACACAGAGTCATCGCGGTCGATAAATATTCTAGGCGCGCTTAGTGTAATGTGTAAAACGACTAAGGGTATAGGCGAGTATTGAGCAAGATTATGTTTATTTTATGTTTCCGTCAATAACGAATGGAGTAAGTTGCGAGATTACCACCGACTATATCGCAGTTGCCCATCTATATAGTAATGTGTTACGTCGAAATTATATACGTACAACACTACTCGAATTACATTGTCATCGACCTATCTCTTCATCTATCTTATTCCTGATTAATAATTAATAATAATAATATTCATCTAAATATCAAAAGATCATTAATAATAATAACATCGATGATAATAATAATAGTCGAATAAATATAATAACAATCAAATCAAATTATAGTTATTTTAATAATAATTCTAGCGTTGTATTTACAATTGTTTAATACATTTATACACATATAAGTGTGAAGCAATTGTATACGTGTATATATAATGTATAGATAATTGTATAGCTTCATCAACGCACAATAATCTTGTATAAAAAACAAATATACACACACACACACGCTCGCACGTAACCATACGTAAAATAAGAAAAATAATAATAATAATAAAGATAAATAACATCAATAATAACGAAATGTAATAGTAATCATCGTAATAATAGTTAGCTCCACGGCGCATATAGGTCTTTGTAAACACCTTCCCCCGACTGCCATAGGGTTCTACAGCCCCACCGCATAGAAAATGAAACAACGACATCGAACGAGTTATGTACGCTCGCAACTTCGTTTTCGGTGGCCTTAGCGCCGATGAGAAAGGCCAAAACAGACCTCGCGACACATCATTGATAAGAAACGAAAGAATAGACGTTCATATGAGCTTTTCAATGCGTATATAATATATATATATATATACAAACCCAGAGCGTGTAGACGAGTATATCCAGAATATTAAGACTGACTGAAAGGAAAAATCCAGCAGTAGATAATGGAAAACCACCATAATATGTTTCCATGAACATCATGAAAATTACGGAATGCCAAAATGTTTTGCCAGATGATTATTCCGATTTTCCTGGTCCATGTGAATGGGGTTAACCCGCCGCTTGATGAAAAAAAATTGTGCAAAAATCAAAACAATGTGGAACGTTAGACGGCAAAGTAAGCTCTTCAGATAGGGTAACACTGAGAACACGGCCGATTTTTTTTTTTAAATAGCGCAATTGGTAACACTGACGCAACACAAATCGCGTACTCCACGTTTAGTTGTACACACGAGAGATTCGTTTTTGTATAGTTTCAGTTATCATAGAAGGAGCGCGCGTTTTGCGTGGAACGACGACAGTGTAAAGAGAGTTTCGAAAAGAATTCAAGGTTAGACGATTTTTGTTTTTTCTGTGGACACCTTAAGAGTCTTACGAAACTCACGAGATGTGGAAGACCTGAAAACTCGGATTTCTGAAGAAATTACAAAAATTCAGCGACCTGTGCTCGAAAAAGTCTTCGAACATTTTGTAAAAACTGAATGAATGTATTGTGTGCAAATGGCGATCATCTGAACGATATTGTGTTCCCCGTTTCTTACATCAGTGCTTTTAAACGGGTCATCGTGCTTTAAAATATGTCCGACTAATTCTTCTTACAACTCTAATCCGTGCCTGGGGGGGGTTTCGCTTTATTCTATTTTTTTCGTATCTATCTGATTTTCATTATTGTCCGCTTGGAATGTATTAAAATTTTGTCTATTTCCGATTCGTTAACTCGCAGCTGCGCGATATAAAATCTCGACAAATGATTTTGTAAGCTTATTTCCAGTTTTCCTATTCTTAAATAAAATTTCATTCAACTATTTTGGTCGAGCAATTTTTGAGTTATTCAAAAAACAATAAAAGCGTCTATCTTCTTCGGATCATCTTATATTAATCTTATATTATGGAATTGAAGATGGAAAGATTAGGAAGTGATGCGGTTTATCGGATATTACACTCGGTCTAGTCATTTACATACAGATAAAGGAACACTATTGTTCCAGTGAACAAGTTTTAGTGGTGCGTCTATATAGATTTTCAAAATGAAACCGAGAGCTTTATATGCTATCAGATAGCTAGATCGGCTCCTGTTTTTTTTTTTTTTTTGGGGGGGGGCTCCTGTTAATATTGTTCACTTGTTGTTCGACTAAGGAAATGTAAGTGCGAAACAATGTAATTAGTTGCGGAAATAAGAAAATTAAAAAATAGTATTTGTACAATTGAACAGGAAATAGCCTAAATTATATTCGAAAATTCGCAGATATCGTCAAAAATGTTTAAAATAAATATTTATTGTTCACCCATTTGTCGTGATATTCAGAGGAGGAAAATGGACCGAAAGTTTTATATAAAAACATTCACTGAATTACCAGAAAGTTTCAGTTGAGTTCAAATAAGGAAACGTTGTAACACAGGAAAAAAGGAATTCAGCGAAGTATCATCGGCAATCTTGAGCTATATATTAATAGATCCATAGAGAACATAATATTACACCTGTCGTCGGTGAGCTTGAATCGAATGAAATAGTGGAAGCTATAAAATATTTAAAAGCAGATAAAGGTCTGCGATGGAATAGCTGCAGAAATAATTAAACAGACGGGTACTACAGGAGTGAAAAAAAACAAACAAACATGAAATATGCAAATAAATTTGGCGAACTTGTAATTAGCCGCGTAACTGGTGAAAGACGGTTTGCATATGCCTATTTAAAAAAAAAAAAGCGGTCAAGTTAGAAAAGGCGGAAAATTTCGTATTCCGAGTAGTTTTGCAAGATTCAAAATGAGCAAGCGGATTTCGTCGACAGAAAAAGAAATCGAGAACAAACATTAAGCGTATCGTAAAGCATAATGTTACATTTTATCGATTATTCGAAATATTTCGACAGCGTTCTTTTGGGAAAACCATTTGGCCAACTCCATTGAAATGGTAGTTTCGGACATGCACTATAAGAAAATTAATTATATACGAAAGTGTCGAGAATTTAAAACGGAATACGAGTAAACCAACGATACGTGTTATCTCCGCTACATTTTAACACGTGTACGTTCAACCTGGATTGGTATATTTACAGGTTGAAGAGTTATTAATTGCACATATAATACTTATATAACTGGCTCTATACGCGATTATTTGATAAATTAAATAAGATAAACGTATGAATTACGGATAAAACTAAAACAAAATATCGATAGTAGTTGACCTAAGCAACTTAATATCGGAACGTGAAAAACAAATTGAAGTCTACGAAACAGCATACACGCGTATACATTTGGGATCGCTTATTGAACATGAATAACTTAAACGGGGAAGATAAAAAAAAACAAAATCAGATGGACCTAAATGTCATCATTAGAACGGCGTGTGACAGATGCATCGTAAGTATGGTAAAAAATAAACTATCTTCGTGTTCTCCGAGTTCACATATGAGGCGAAAACATGAAAGATGAAGGCAAGATATTATAGTTGAGACGTGTGTGTGTTTGGATAAGCTATAGTTTGGACAGCGAACCAAACAAACGGTTCTGTAAAAACTCGACATCAAGCGTACCAGCGATGTTCCATTAAGGATATTGCGTTTTTTCCCGGTCACAGAGGTTCGGCATCTGGGGTAATTAATTGACGGATAAGTGCAGGAACTCGCCCACGAGAAAGATTAAATATCGGAGATATGTTCGGGAATATATTTATAAACAAAAAAGTTAATAAACGGATGACTGCTAGCTGAATACGGTGACGAGAAAAATTAAATACGATGCAGCGTAATAGTCAAGACATACGGATTTAGACCGACGATAAAGGACAGAAAGTAACCACACTTATATCCATAATATGATGATAATAATAATAATAATAATAATAATAACGATAATAATGATTTACAATAATAATAATGACTTGTGTAGGAAATAATGTATTTAACGTGAGATTATATAATCGACACTATTAATCGGGAGATATTAAATTCCTCATATATATATATAATAAAATCATTATTTATTAGTTTCCATCTTGTGTTTTACTCTATCGCGCGCGATACTCATTCGGTTAGTCTTTTGACAATTCTAGTTAGCCAAATCTTCGTTCACTCGGTAAACATGTACGAAACTGATCATCGCATATCAAAAGAAATTAAAAACAGTAATTTTTAGGTCCGCCGTCTAAATGTATAGATAGTAAATTCGCTTAATGTATATAAAAACGAAATATTTGGCCGAAATCCAGACACAAAGTGGTATAGATCAATTATTTTTTAAATGTATCACACGCGCACAAATTCACAAGTTTTATATATATATATATATTATACGATATAACGAAACGAACACGTTTTTTATTACGTAAACAGGCTGCACTGATCACTGACGTCGATGAAATCGTATAATTTGTAAAATTTATAGAGGTAAATATGAACGACCTCGTTAATTTAGACGATTAAACGAATCAAATTATTTTTATTACCATTTCAAATTAACGACGGGAGTTTTGATTTATTTTCAATTTTAATTCTCTCATTTTTCGATCCTAACTCTCGGCATAAAGTTTAATCATTTTATAATACGTAATTATCGCAAATCACATACTGTAATACACCGCTTATAACTAGCGCCACGAATGTGTAGCCCATTTGGCGGGCTGCTAGTCACTCGGTTACGATGACGACTATCGCACGTAATAACGATTACCGAAATTTATGTTATTCACTTTGATTCCGATTTGTTTGAAAAAGTTACATTTTGAAATAAGCGACCAATACTTTTCGGTAAACAAAACTAATATGCAGTTATAGTTCTGTGTGTGTGTGTATATATATACGTCAAATTTTAGACAAAACAATCCAAATATATATATATATATATATATAAGAATTATAAAAACTATATACGACGATGGATATGGAAAGATCATTCTGGATAAAGAAGGTGACAATTTTTAGTAGAGTTGTAAGTCGAGGAGATGGCGCCAATCCTTTATTAAGACTGTGCTAGAGGAGATATTCAGAAATTTGATTCGCGAACAAAAGGGAATAAAAATTAAACCTTTATATCGAATGTACGATTTACGGATTTAACTTGGCTTCTGAAAAACAATTAAAAAGCACTGGAATCACAAACGAAGATAAGATATAAATTAAAATTAACGGAAAAACGTTGCAATGGGCAGACGACGTTATATATCTAAGTATAACGGAAAAGGAGGTAAACAGAAGAATTATTAAAACCGTCTAATATATTGATGAACACGGAGATGTTTGCGATTTTGGAATTATTTAATCGACTCTGTAGCAAGAAACAATAGTAGCAGATTGTAAACCCTAAAATGAATGTAAATAATTTAATTATGAAACTTAATAATTTTTAATGTTTTTTGTTTTTTTTTTAAACCTACGCTTATCGATAATCAACGTGTCATTTTTACATAATCGAGTGATTTATTTTCATCGTTTTATTCGGAGCTATTTAATTAAAGTTCCATCCCAGTACAACTCTCGTACATACGCGTATCGATTTGTTGATTTGACTTTCGACATTTTTATTGTACGTTTTGTTTAGAAAATAAATTCGAACGATTTTTTTTATTCAATTAATAATATAAATGCAATATTTCCGTTTTATAGAATTTAGTTTTATTATTTTCATTTTAACATAACATCCGGTTTTATCTTAGGAAAATACGAAATAGCGATAAAAAGGGCGAATTTCACGTAATAGAATAATGCTCCGTAATAGAGTGAAAATTTATTTGTAATTTCGAAAATTTGAATAAGCGAGATTTTACAAATCGATCGTATTCGATAAATATAGGCAGATTTTTAAATTGTTATTTTTTTAAAACAATTTTTGTTTACGAATTTTTAGAGGACGCCGAACGTCGGTAATGGTGAAAACGGTTTTAAATTTGTTATATTTCAAATAATTACGATTATTATTCGCATTTATTATTATGAGAAACCGCCGGAAGTAAACACTTTCCATAATTGTTCGTTACTAAAACGAATATAACGATCATATATATATATATATATATATATATATATATATATATATATATATATATATATATATCGGAGAGTAGTGATTTTAAGAATTAACAAAATAAAATCGCTATATAAAATATTTTATTAACGCCAAGCTTTTCGACAATTACGTCATTATCGAGCGTATACAATAAACGTAACACAAAAACTGTAATATTTATATAAAAACAATTTATATACTACTTGATATAGCGGTAATTTACTATTAAATTTATAACATATATCTTCTCCGGCATATTCGTTTCGCAATCGACCCGGATGATAAACGTACTGTTGTGTTCAGCGATAATTGGATAACCCCGAAGGTGTATCGATGGTAAATTTCATCCGATACTGAACGCAAATGTAATAACCGTCTTTTTTTTTTTTTTTTTTTAATACATTTCATAGTCTAGCGCGTAAAAAAATTTTTCTTTCACATCGCACCGCGGACGTTTTGAGTTTCTACGAATCCCTCTAAATGATCCTCGTCAAATGTGTCGGGTATATGATACGTATTATTCATGCAGCCCGATTGATACCAGCGGGACAACAGGTATAATACATACCTTCTCTGGCGCGTTCGTATTAATTTCGCTCAATCGACCCGAATGAAAAACGGACCGTTGTCCAGCCATAATTGGATAACCGAAAGTATCGACGATCAATTTCATCGTACACCGAACGCGAATGTAACAATCGTGTGTAGACGATACTACCGTACCAACGCGATACGTTAGCATATACTTACAGACGAGGAGTACACCATTAATGGTTATCCGATTTTTATAGATACCAACGCGTACGGAAAAAGATGGCGAATATTACATTCGGTGTAAGATGAAATTTATCGTCGATACTTTCGGTTATCCAATTATGGATGGACAACGGTGCGTTTTTCATCCGGGTCGACTGAGCGAAGTGAATACGAACGTGCCAGATTATGTACTATACCTGTTGTTCCGCTGGTATAAGTCGATCGGGCTGCACGAATAATAAGTACCATACACCCGACACATTTAACGAAGATCGTTTAGAAGGATTTGTAGAAATTCAAGGACCTCCGAGGAACGATATGAAAAAAAGTTTTACGAGTTAGACTGTGTGATGCGATGATATTGTAGAAATAAATTGAATAATAAATTACCACTAGCCAGTTAAATGTATATGTCAAATATATGTACATTTTTGTCATGTAAATATTACATAGTTAATTTATATCGTATATTGTTTGTTGAATTGTAAGTGCAAAACGAATAAAAAATTAATAAATAAGAAACAAACTTCCTTATAAATGGCGATTTTTATTGCTAAACTGTCCGAGATCTATTTAAACAAGCGACTTACTTTTTCCATTGTTATGTAAATAGGTACGGCTATTTTTTTCTGTACGCGGACAATTAATAATTCTATATTATAAATCGTTCGTATTAAAACAAATTAAAAAAAAAAAAACAATTAAACATGTTTAGTCCCAGAGATTAAGTTGACTAATAACGGATTACGATAAATTAAACGCCTAATGACGAAATATTCTTTTTTATTAAAATTTATTAAATTAATTTGTATGTAACTCGTTTGTTATAATTGAATTATTAATTGGAAATTGTTAATTTCTCTCTGGGAGGGATAATGTAACATACCGTTATAATAAATAAATGAGTAGAATTTACATTGCGCGTGTATTATTTTATAGGCACAAAGAATTAATCCCGCTCTGGTAATCCGTCGAATTAGCTATCGACAAATTTCCGTACGATACGTGTGGTACACCGTTCGAATACGTCCAGCAAGTTGTTAAATCACACCTAGTTGCCCCATCTCTTGAATTTATATTTTGAAGATCTCGTACGCCAGTGATTAGTCTTCATGTTAACAACAACAATAACAATTTACTTCAACAATTACATTTTTACAGTGTTACAACTAAAAATAAATTCATTAAGCTAAGTGAGTAGTAACCTTAGCAAATTAAGAAATATAAAACAAATTGAACTTGAATTAAAATTTAATTTTTATATAAATATATTAAATACGGTATGTAGGAAAAATTAAAACCAAAAGAACGCTATAATTAACTTTAAATTAATCGCAATAGTAACTTAAATCGCGTAATTATTAATCCCGCTCTGGTAATCCGTCGAATTAGCTATCGACAAATTTCCGTACGATACGTGTGGTACACCGTTCGAATACGTCCAGCAAGTTGTTAAATCACACCTAGTTGCCCCATCTCTTGAATTTATATTTTGAAGATCTCGTACGCCAGTGATTAGTCTTCATGTTAACAACAACAATAACAATTTACTTCAACAATTACATTTTTACAGTGTTACAACTAAAAATAAATTCATTAAGCTAAGTGAGTAGTAACCTTAGCAAATTAAGAAATATAAAACAAATTGAACTTGAATTAAAATTTAATTTTTATATAAATATATTAAATACGGTACGTAGGAAAAATTAAAACCAAAAGAACGCTATAATTAACTTTAAATTAATCGCAATAGTAACTTAAATCGCGTAATTGATTTTTAAATTAAATTATAAAAATCTGCGCTTAAGTCTACGATGTTCGTATTTAGTGTATATTGCCTATGCTTTTAATTAGCTCATTACCGTGATTTTCAAACTTTTTATAAAATTTTTGCGATATTTTGCCAATATATGCAGTAATATACGGAAGCTTTAATCGATTATGTAAGTGTGATATTTTGTCGTATCGTGTAGCAAATTCTGCAACGATGATATTATCCGTAATTTTTTATATCATATACGTAAGAACACATAAAGGACACGCATGTGTCAATCTTGATCATGGTCGTATAGATTAGTTTTTTATTCAATGCACTAAGACCGGGCCTTTTATTAAATACGGGGTAGAGAATGTTATGTGCTCTATCAATAGCACACTTAACGTGGTTATTAAACGTTAAACAACTATCCATTATCACTCCTAAATATTTAACCTCTTAACAAACGAAATTTGCTTGCATTTCACCACAATGTCAGACAAACGTGGTGGTCTTCTTCTCGAGAATGCCTCTATTTTCTCAGCATTAAGGTTTAGTTTCCACCGCTGGCAATATTTGCACATTGAGATTACAGCTTTCTGTAATCTCTTACGAATGGTATGATGTTTACTTTTCTGTATATATATATATATATATATATATATATATATATATATATATATATATATTAAAATAAAAAACGGGTGTAATTAGTTCTCTAATCGCTAAATCAGTTCACCACGCTACTTTTTCTAAAAATTGTCCTTGTCTAAGCACGGGTAGACTTGAGGGCCAAGGTTGATTATGGAGCGAATTAATTGTTGTTATCTAAATGTTGATAACTAGTGTGCTTGTCAAGAATTATTTCTTAGATATTTTTATAATAATGATTTTACCCCAATCAGTAGTAAATATGTATGTTATATTAATAATAGAGTTGCGGTTGTAGTGAAGGCGGACCTTCCGCATTCTTTGCTATTTACAAAGTTTAACTTATTAACTATTAGACTGAGTACATACATCTTAACATGTGTTTATCTCTCCCCAAATAAGCCAAAAACCAGAGCCCTGTCTGTACTTGACCAGATTTTGGGGCAGCTTTCAAACTATTTTCACATTGTCGTTGGGGACTTTAAAATCAGGCCACCAGTAATGTAGTCTCGTGTTCGAGAAACCAGGGACTCTGTTGACTTTAGTGAGTTGGTTGCCTCTAGGGATCTTGTAGTTACAAATAGTAATGCACTTACCTTCGTTAATTATAATGGTTCAAGTATAATTGAAAATATTTTTCCAGTGCAGTCCATTTAGTATTTCATAAGTTAGTTGAAATGAACCTGGCGTTCCATCGCAGCTTTCTATTTTATTGTAATGATAATTCAGACGGTTCTACAAAATTAATCTTGAACAGTTTGTAAATCGTCTCAATTCTACTTATATTAATAAAAATGTAATCTGTAACGTAAATAATTGTCTGTCTAAGGGGCGCCTGCACTCCTTGATCAGTCACTTCAACAAGTATTTGGTTGAGCTGATTGGCCGATGTTTATTTACTGTCAACTTTCCACAGGTGGATTGGTGGAACGATAGTCTTCAATTTTTTAAAAATAAGATTAATTATACTAGGAAAAAACGTTCTAAATATAAGAGATCCTTTGATATATTTATTTATAAGAATGCGTCGAAGGCGTTAAATAGGTCATATAAAATCGAGGTAGTAAGGGCCAAAGTCCAACTTTGGAGGGACTTTGTTAGTTGGAGTTCTGCTTGGGGTAGAACATATAAAATGCTATTTAAGCAAAGAACTGGTTTGTCCTTACCTGATTTAAATGTTGATGGTCAGGTTATAGTTTCTGAGAGTGAAAAAGTAGGTGCTTTATTAGACCACTTTTTGTTGGTATCCCCTTGGTGGTGCTTCTTGTTAGTGGCAGTGTTTCCCTTGTAATAAATCCGGACAATATTACGACTATAGTAAAAAATTTACGTAATAGAAAGACGCCCGTTGACGATAGGGTCAGCAATTTAATTGTTAAAAAAATTCATTCTTTGTATCCGGTTTTGTTGAATACTACCATAGATAAATGTCTAAAATTTGGTCTCTTCCCAGATTGCTGGAAGGCAGCTTCTTTGAGGCTTCTTTTCAAGCCGGGCAAAAATCCGTTCGAGTTGTCGGCGTATAGGCCTAACTCCTTACTTAATTGTATGGGGAAGGTTTATGAAAAAGTCGTCAATGAGATACTGGTACAGGTGATCACCGCTAGGAGCGTGTTGCACCACTTTCAATTTGGTTTTCGCTCAAGTCTATCAGCTGAGCATGCTGTTCATTCTTTAGTTTCAACGGTCGAGCAGTACATTTCAGATGGCTGCTCGATTGTTGTTATTTCATATGATATTAAAGGGACATTCGATAATTGCCGTTGGTCTGCAGTTGTTGATGTTCTTAATGTTAACTTGATTAATCCTTTCCGAATTAATGTTATTATAAACTACTTTAATAATCGTTCTGCAAGGCTCGAACTTGATTCATCGACTGGAGTTAGGGTACCTACTTGTGGAGTTCCACTGTGTTATATCCTCGGACCTACCCTTTGGAATATACTTTACACCACTGTACACTTTAGGCTTGATGATTTTTGTTTTGATGTCAATGCTATATGTGCCAGTTAATCTCATATGCTGATGATTTATGTTTAGTTTTCAAAGCTGAGAGCCCCGTGTCACTACCACTTCTTGCATGTATTTCTAAAGATCTGGAGAGTGTAGTGGCAGATATAGGTTTAGGTTTTTCTCCCAAGTACAAATTTTCTGTGTTTTTGGGAAGATCTCACTGGTTCGCCATATCAACGGGGCTTTTGAATTGTTATCTAATTCTAGCGTTTTATATACCGCATCCCTAGAATATTTAGGAATAATTATTGATTCTAAAGTATCGTTCGTTCTTCATTTTCAGTATATTTCTACAAAATGTATAGATATTTATAATAAGTTATTGCGTTTACAAAAAACTGCTTGGGGTTTATCCTTTAGGGAGCGTTTGATTTTATATAAAGACCTCTTTCAGGACCATTTTTTTGCGGCTATATATGTTAATAATTTATGGAGAAAGCTATGCTTCATAAGTTTAAATTAGGTTATTGAATATATTAAGAGGAATCCAACCGTTAATACAGTTTGTTGTTTGGGTAGCATGCTTTTATATTATTAATGTTTGTTTATCCTATTAATATTTTGTATTATTTTATATTGTTACATACATAAGTTACACTCAATATTTATCTTCTGCCTTTAGCATTACTTAGCAATCGGCTTTCATTTGTTGTTATATTATTTTATTTTTTATTATTATCAAGACACAAACTCATTACACACATCATCGATTGTTTAAGGGACTATGTTTCTCGTCCCTTACCATCTTATATATATATTTATTATTATTATTATTTACACTTTGCAAGGAACTGTCACACACATCTAGTTTACTTTTGCAATATAATTGTTTGATTTTCTTTTGTTTCAGCTACATTACACTCTCACACAGTTATTTATTAAGTACTCTGGTTGTTCTGTATTCACTGCCCTTCGATAGAAATTTGGTATTAACTGCGCAGATGTTTATCCTCTTAGTAGGGAAGTTAGAAGTTTCCTTTTGCTGGTTGATCAGGTTATGAGATTTAAGTTCAAAATTTCTTGGTTTCGCAATTAACGCATTAGTCAATCGTGATGCCAAAATCGTTTAACCTTTTGTAATTTTTGTAATATATAGTTTAGTTTATTTTCATATCTAATATATATATTACCATTTTAATTTTTTTTTCTTTGCATCAAGAAATTTCGGTCATAGTATCCATATTGTTAGCATTTTGTTTACTTTGGTATGAGTAATACCTTATAGAAGTTAAATTGGAGAGCCTATTTTTTCTTTATCTTTTTTTACAACATTTTATTTTATTTTATTTTGCCTTTTTTTATTTTATTTATATTTAATTAATAAACTTGTTACTTTTTTAATTTGATGTAAGAAGGGACTATGTATACTCATCCCTTCTGTCATCGCAATAAGTTAACTATACGTGTGGAGGTATTTTCATTGTGCAGGGACCTTCATCCTATTTTTTTTGAGTTCATTATTTTTTTTTCTTTAGGGAGGGGTTTAGTGGGTAAAAATCCCAGGCGCTGATTTCGGCTATCTTGCAGTGCGTCTACGTACTGCGTTATTAAAACTTTTTTTTTACATCAGTGTCTTTTAAAGATTTTCCCCCTCCCGCTTAAAAAAAAAAAAGAAAATAGTTCTGTAGTAGAAATAATAATTTAATATTTCACAAAAATTTATTTAAGGAATGAGCCAGTTGTCAGTTATAAAAAATAAGCTTTATACTCGGATATTCATTAATTTTTTACGATCGGACGAAATATATTTATGGAAGTAAAAAATAAAGTAGGAATTTTTGTTCGTATACGAAAAAATGATATTCTTTAGGGAAAAAAAGCCGTGTTCTTCGATAATTATGAACACATATAACAATTCAACTAGATAAATTTTTTTCGTTGAAATTTTTAAAATTTCATTCGTCGTGCATAGAGAACATATAAAAATGCAATCGACGTTCAAGTATCGTCGTCCATTGGGGTATACATTTTTCTGTAATATTGCAATATTTATAACAAATATTTTTTCTTATTTACGATTTTATATTAATTTTGTTAGTTACCAAGAGAAATATTTCTCAAAACTCGATACCGCTGAATATATTTTTAAACGATAATAGGCGGATAAAATACGAAGTGAGGAAAACGAACCGATGATATGGATGTTCGGTAGCACGGTCAAAATTTAACGAACTCAAAAATACGCGATGCTGATGATTAAATAATATTACCGGAGGAAAAAAATATTGGGAAACTAAAGCAGGAATTAAAACGGCGATTAATAATATAGACGGAATAATAAGAGATAGAAGATGGTAACATTTTACGTAACCATTTAAAACGGCGGCGAATATAGATTAGATGTACTCTTGTTTATTTTTAATTTAATAACTCTTATAAGGTAACGTGGCATTTTATTTAATTATATCGAATTAAATCGAACACTTTACATCGCTTTTATACATCTAGAAAAGGCGTTTGATAAATGTGACTGCAATCCAAAGTCAGACAAGGATGCAGTTTACCACCTACCCTGTTCAACATTAAGAACAAACGGTTAAACAGTCCATACAAAAATATTATTATAATGGATTCTCAGTAGGTGGCGTAAAAATAAGCATATGTTCAATGGCGGAAAGTGAAAAAGCATTAAAATCGTCCAGAAGTATGAAAATAAATAAAAAGAAAACAATATGTAACAAAACAAAAAAAAAATAGAAAAGAAACATAAAAACAGACGGAGAACGAATGAAACAAGTAAAATAACAAACATATTATTTGGGTAGTATTGTTACACAGAAGTTGGAAGTAGTAAATAAGATACAATGGAAAGAATTGCAATGGTAAAATTAGAGTTTAATAAAAAATAAAAAACGAAGCCTATTAGTATAAAAAAATATCCGAATGGAAACGAAGGAAATGTTTATTACGAAGTATACGGACGTGTGGGTCAGAAACGTGCGGACAAGAAAAATGATAAAGCAACTGGAAGCGTTCGAAATCTGATGATAATGGAAATGGTGTCTGGCCCGGAAATGAAAAAAAAAATATATATTAGGAAGAGTCAATGAAGAAAGAAGTTTAATAAAAACGCTAAAAACAAGGAGACTTAAACGGTTTGGACATTGTAGATATATACAGAAACAATGAATACCTAATACAAATGAACCACGGAAGGGAAAAGACCTAGAGGAAGAGCGAGGTAGAAATATATAAAAAAGACATCAAAGGAGGTGTAAAAGCAGAAAACTGTGGTACGAAGAAAATAGCTCTATGCAAAAACTTTGATGCTTGTCCACAAATCTATTAATACATTGAGGAATTAAGAAGAAGATCATTTTAAATGTAAATTACATTAAAAAAATCAACGTGAAAGATTCATCGACGGAACTATGTTCGTGAATACTTTTTAAACGTTTCAAATATAAGTTTAAATATAGTAGTAGTTTGTTATTACTATAATTACGTTGGTGATGATGACAATATTATTATTTATGCTATTACTCATTTTGAATATAGCTGTACTTGTATGTAAATAACCACAAATACACACGCAAACATAATATACGAAATATGTCACATTCGTCGAAAGACAGCCTATTTTATGTTGAAGGAATCGGGTCGAGGTATTTTGTTAGAAACACACGTTATTTAATTAATTTTACAAAATGCCAAAAATAAAAGCGTTAGTATTGAAATGGATTTACACTAATAGGATGGAAATTAATCAAGTAGACAAGCACGGCGTGAAAAAAAAAACGAATTTTCAGAACGTTACTTTCAGTGTGCATCGATGCACGTCATAACGAGTAAATAAATAAAGTTCGTACAATACAGTTTTTTTTTTTGTTATTTTTTTAAGTGCATGGCTGTCGAAATGAACAATATTTGAACAAAAAATGTTTCGCGGTAGGTAAAACAAAATTATTCACACATATGGCGTCAATCGTTTGCAAAATAAAATTAAAAGTAAATACATACGAAACTTTTTTCAGGCTGTTTTTGCCTTTAATACGAGGAATTTGGATGTGTTAAAAAACGGTAAACGAAAAAGAGGAAATTGTTATACGACAAATGGGATAGAGGCTTCTAGAACTGGTGCCATAACGCTTTTACCACTGCAATAATCTAGTAAAGATTGAATGGAAGAAGAAAAAAGTGTAGGGGGGACAACGCAGATGACGTATAAAGAGGTTAAGAACATAGCAGACAACAAGTTACAAGACAACTTAATGAAACATTACGATATATACGAATTTTTCCATTAATATTTACTATAATCTGACCAACAAGAGATGTATTTAGGAGAAGGGCATAACAGGAAGGAAATACTTGGATCAGATCCGGAGGTTTTCTACGCCTTAAGGCGTCTTATATCGCCCAGTTGTGTCCAACAGCCTTGAATCAAGGGTATTTGTGCATAATTTTCCAGCCTTAAAATATGCGCGTATTACTTAATGAACCACACACCTACATAGGGAATGTTAAAATCACGATGAATGATCTAGTTTACTACATATTAAGGAGCATTCATGAGCGGAAGAATTTTATTTTGGACAGTCTATATATATTAATATAATGCAGCCGATCTCTTAGGTGATATGTTCAACTGTTCTTGATGTGCAACTTTCATTCAAGGAGATGCGTGTATATATATATATATATTTATATATATATATATATATATATATATATATATATATATACACAGTTGAATCCGCTTATAAGGGACACATCGGGCGGAAGTCATTTGTCCCTTATAACCGGTTGTCCCTAATAAGCGAATTTTTTAAAATCTCTTATTGAAGCGAGTATATATACAATTTAGTAAACAATTAACATACTTATAACCTTATTAATGCGTAATATTTATATGGAAATTAAGAGAAAAATTCAGGAGGCATACATAAGGTAAAAGAACCTGACTGCCTTTTTCCATTTTTTACATAAGTTCTGTTCATTTGTTTTTAAACGGGAGACGGTGTTTTTGGAGACGCCCATGATTTTTGCTAACTCCCAAATAGGCATATTGGGAGGTTGAATTTCGATTTTGTCTGAAATAGAAATTTTTTCCTTTAATGATAAACATTTATGCGACATTTTATTCATACAAAAAATTCACCAGAACTAAAAAAAGAAAAGAAAATTTTCGTAAGAAAAAAATAAATAAAACCGCACGATGCACTACAATTTTTGCAGAACTAAACTAAGAACTAATAAGCTATCGGAGAGTGCATAAAAAACCGTATAGCATTAATGAAAGAATGTCAACACAAGGACATCTCAAACAAAATGAAGAAAAAACAAAAATGTTCACTTAAACAAAAACGAATTGTAAAAATGACTAAAACATTTTTATTAACTTTTTGTTTATGTGAATATTTTCGTTTTACGATCGGAAGTGTCATTTTATATCGGCTGGCTTATCGCCCCTCTCACTATTTATTGCCTTGAAAGTCTATTTGTCCCTTATAACCGAGGCGTTGTCCCTCTAAAGCGAACTAAAACAACCTTCATTTCATACGTTTGATTCGGGGTTTTGCTGATTGTCCCTTATAAACGGATGTCCCTCTTATTCGGAGTCCCTTATAAGCGGATTCGACTGTATATATATATATATATATATATATATATATATATATATATATATATATATATATATATATAGACTAACATCTGCAGGTATAGTATCGCTAATGGACGATTCCATATCTACAGTTATCGATAAATTTTAGAATTCCTGATTTGAGGTGGAAAAAAAAATAGATAACGCATAATACTAGAATAAGACCAAGAATATTTCTAATTGATGATTTATCAGTAACAATGCCGTTGTTCGTTTTCCGGCTAAATCGTGAAAAGAATCTTTCGTCCCAATTTATTGGATTTACTACCAGACGAGTTTTATTGTAGTTATTGCGGCGATTGTTGAAACAAAATTGTTCCATGAGGAATATTTAGCATTTCTAATTCTTAAAATCACTACTCCCCAATACATCAACATTATATATACATATATATATATATATATATATTTAGTGATTAATTTTATTTTGTTTTGCTAAATATATATATATATATATATATGTGTGTGTATGTATATGTATTGCGAAAAATATTTATTTAGTTGTGATTTTATTTCAGAAAAAAATTATCGACCAAAATATAATGGACAATTAAATAATAAAAAAACGAAATTTTGATAATTAACTGGCTGTTAGGATACGTAGGCAACTTATATATAAGGGAGCAGTTTTATTCGCATCTTCATTGTAGCTTTAGTTTTCGTTAGATTTCAAATATTCTTTCGTTTCAAAATTGAATTGTGTTGAAAAATCAAAAAAACAAAAATGGTAAGTATGTTTTTAACACGTTTATTCTTTTTCCCGTTAAAATCGAGTTTGTTTCAAATAGTCTCGTTAACTGAGGCGAAATTTCTAACTAGAACGTAATATTATTTATTAGACGCGATAATTTTAAATTTTAAAGTCAACATCTAATAAAATTAATCGTAATTATTTAAAACGTTTGTAAATTATTTAGATATTTTAATTCAAATCGTCCTATTATTACACAGCGCGATATCGTATCAGTGCATATCGGTCAAGCTGGTGTACAAATCGGTTCGGCTTGTTGGGAACTATATTGCATAGAACACGGTATTCTGCCGGATGGAATGAAGGCGGAAACGGGACCTTGCTCCTATATGGACTTACACCAGACATTCTTCGAAGAAAACAGTTGCGGTCGGAATAATCCACGAGCGGTCTTCATCGATTTAGAACCGAGTGTCATAGGTATAAAAATGTTCCGATAAATGTTAATATTGAAATTTAAATAAATCATATCGTATGATTATTCTCGGTTTTTTGTTATTTTTAATACTCACTCCGATCGTAGACGACTAAATTTTCGACTTAATAGTAACCATTCGTCTATAATACGAATGTGCACTTTAGATTTTTAAATTCCGATATTAAGAAATGAAAGTATTTTGTTACGCAGATGAAATAAGAAGTAATCAATATCGTCGGCTGTTCAATCCGGATAATCTGATATCCGGTAAAGAAGACGCGGCTAATAATTACGGTCGAGGTTTCTACACGGTCGGAAAAGAAATATTAGAAACGGCCGCGGAAAGTATACGAAAAGTGACCGAACTAACGGAGGGTCTGTCTGGGTTCTTCTGTTTTCAGTCGATGGGAGGCGGTACCGGATCCGGATTTGGAGCGTTGCTAATGGAAAGGTTAGGTCAAGAGTTCCCGAAGAAAACTAAATTATCCTACATGATCTATCCTTCGCCGAGAGTATGTTACTTTTATACTTTTATGTGTAATAGACGTTTTATATAAACATTTTCTGAATACGGACAATATATATATATATATTATATATATATATATAGTCATTAATTAGTGGGGAAACAAAACTAGTTTTAAAAGAACTTTCTTAATATTTAAGATAATTTTAAAATTAACGGTGTAATTTAATAATAGTAGCCGTTTATTAATCCTTTTTCTGGTTTAAAATTAAAATGTTACAAAATACCCGAACACCGATTACATATCGCGATTAATTTAGAACTGATTTTTGTACATATTTGTTGATTAGAAAAATTCGGTATATTCGTTTACTCTAAAATATGGCGCTGATTATATAGAAAAATATTTCGGTTAATTTAGATATTTCGAATTTATTTCGAAAAAAACTACTACGACAATTATTATTGAGATCATTTTGTCAAAATATTTTATATTTTCATCGACAGACTTGTAGGTGAAAAAACAATAAAAACATATAACCCAAAAAATTTACATTTATATACGATGATTTAAATTCCAAAAACAAAAAGGTTGTCAGTTAAATACGGTAAAAATTATGCGATAGTATTAGGCGTAAAAATTTAGAATTTGCAACGTGAAACGATGCAAACAATTCTTTGAACAAGGATAACAATCGCATTCACGACACGAATTTAGTTAATCGCGATACAACTAGCAAATATGCGTCATTTATTAGAGATAAAGAAAATACATTTTATGTACGTAGAATTTATGTGAAAACAAAAACTGATTCCGAGAAAACGTTCACTAATTTTAATATTGATTTTAATTTATAATTTTAGTTATCGACATCTACAGTCGAGCCGTACAACTCTGTATTGACAACACATTCAACCATCGAAAGTATAGATTGCGCATTTTTAATGGATAACGAAGCTCTGTACGACATTTGTACGAAAAATTTGGATATGGACTCGCCCACCTATGCCAACTTGAACCGACTGGTAGCTCAAGTCATCTCGAGTATTACGGCTCCGATACGATTTGACGGATCGATCAACGTCGATCTGTCGGAATTCCAAACGAATTTAGTACCGTTTCCGAGAATTCATTTTCCGCTGACCGCTTACGCGCCTTTCGTATCGCAAGAGAAAGCGGCTCACGATAGCGCGACTGTCACAAACATAACGAACGCTTGTTTCTATCCGCAAAATCAATTGGTAAAGTGCGATCCGTCTCGCGGCAAATACATGGCTTGCTGCATGATGTACAGAGGTCTGATTACACCGACCGATGTTACTAGCGCGGTAAGCGGTGTTAGAGCTAAAGGTATGAATTTCGTTTCGTGGTGTCCTACGTTGTTTAAAGTCGGCTTCAACTATCAACCGCCGATTACAATTCCGGGTGGCGAATTAGCGTCGTCGACCGTGTCGTTATGCACGCTGACCAATACGACCGCCATCGCTGAAGCGTGGGCGAGAATCGATTATAAATTCGACTTGATGTACGCTAAACGAGCTTACGTGCATTGGTACTTGGGCGAGGGTATGGAAGAAGGTGAATTTATCGAAGCGCGAGAAGATTTGGCCTCGATCGAGAAGGATTACGAAGAATGCGCTAAAGACGAACCGGGCGGCGGCGAATCCGAGACGGCCGAAACACCGTCCGCTTAAAGATAAATTTTTGACCGTAACTAAATTAACCGTTAGAAAAATTTTAATTAAATATGAATTCGTTTTTTCTATTAATCATCGATGTAGGTCGAAATAATTATTTTCGATTTATTTTTCTTAATATATTCTTCTGTTTAGAATAATATTTTGACCTAATCGCGTGTAAAAATTTTATATTAAAATTTAAATTGTGTAAATAAAGTTTACTAAGTTTTCTACAAATTACTTTTTTAATAAATATCTGCAAGGTTTTTTGTCAAATTTACGTCACCGAATAAATTATAAAACCAACAAAATAAAATGAGTAATATAAAACTAGTTTTGTATAATAGTGTTTTCGACGAAAACCGTTTTCAGTCTGTTATGTCGTCTCAGAAGTCATCGTAACTTTCCATTTCAAACGCAACTCGCAGAGATCAATCGCGAAAATGCATATGCGTTAATATATTCACTACGATGATTTGCTCAGAAAAAGTGGGTCAATATGCAAATGAAATTTTAGTTTACGGATCAAGTATCGTCCGATTTCATCTGAATCGTCAGATGTAACCGCTGTTTCGTAATCTATTTTCAAAATTCCTTGAAAGACTATGGATAAACATTAAAATCGTTCTGAGGAGGAGAAAGCAAAGCGAACTTTACTTTGAATTTGGATTATGAATTTGAATTATCATTACGTCGTCAATTAGCTAAATTTGTATTTTTCGATTACGTTTTTATTTCTATTTTTACTTTTATATTTTGCTCGCGTTGCGATAATTTTAATAAAATTGGTACGGAATGTTACAAAAAAAAATTATGAAAGACCATTTTATATTATTTATAAATATCGTTCATAGTGCCGTGTTTGTAATGTAAAATATTTTTAACTTGTAGTTCACGTTTTATTTTGTATATGTAAAATTGAAATCGAAATAAATGATATATATATATATATATATATATATATATATATATATATATATATTATTCGTGGAGATAACATCGCAGCAGTTGGTGGAAAAATTTCAAACCCGGCATTAGCGTAATTAATTGACGGTTAATTTACAGCGTCAAATATTTCTACCTTACAAGACCCGAACAAGACACAAAATGAAATTATGATGGCGTACATTAAGCGGGGTCATTGAATGGAAAATTCACTCTTTCGTACGATACGTCCCCGACAAATTCGAAATTCGCTCGGGTAAATATTCGAATATCCCGCGGTTTTAATCAAGTCCCGAAATACGACTCCCTATTAACATTTAAACGCGGTCTCGTTTAAACTGGTACGTAAAAATCGATTTTTTTTTTTTTTTTTGTAATGATGACAAGTTTAAATTAACTACGCGCGTACACGACATTTTTATCAAAATATATATATATGTATATTATAAAAAAAAACGCTTTATCAAAAAACTGAGTAAAGAACGGTCACCTTAACCATTATCTTTTAAAAAAATTCTACAGTAAAATTTTATGAAAATTGAAATTCCGTTTTTAAACGGAAAATATATAATACACGGGACGTGATGAGAAACATTGTCCCATACGCTGGACTACCTGCTGAGTATAATTCATTTAAATGACCAGTTTTTATTTAAAGTGGATTTTTATATATATATATATATGGGCATAACTGACTACTTACTTCACATAACCGATTAATTAGTAACAACGTTTCTAAAAAATCGTCTAATTATTGGGTTTTTGAATGAGCCAGACTTACTTTAATCGTTTATTTGTACAACGTAAACAGGGGGCATATCGAATGAAAATATCCCTAAATACATTTTTTAAAAAAAAGTTAAAAGATATATTTCAGTTGAAGTGTAACTAATAGATATTCTAGAATTGTATGAACTTGGTGTGAACTAAATCACGTAATCATACAGATTTCGGAACTTCAATAATTTGAATATACTTTAATTCAATAGGAATACACACATACCCCCAGGTGGTACTTTGTACTTTCTGGTGATCGGAGCACTAACCGGTAAGGGGCGCGTCCACAGATGGCGGATAGTGGAACGGCCTACAGATATGTAGGTTAGCTGAGAATAAGATATCCGTCAAATAAGCAGTCGTGGACCAAGAGCGGCTACTGGTGGAAAACCTCAGACAGGCGATTCCAGTAGTGACAGGGTAAGTGACACGAGGATGCAGATGGTCAGCTTGAGGAAATGGCTATAAAAGTCTGCATAAATCTTATGACTGTCTCTCCCTCGGCGGGTTTAGGTTGCCGTAAAAACCGTACAAAGCTACCCCTCATTAGCAAACCGCTGCCTTGCGGTTTGAGTCTTTACCCAAAGGCTAAGGGAGTTAACCCTGACAGAAAATCCGGTGGAAGGTAACGAGAAACCACCACCGTACTTCTCAAGAAAATTAATGGAACTTGAAAGTGATGAATTTATGTACCAAGTGAACCGGCTAGCAACCGGCGTTTTGACAACTGGGGTCAAAATGTGAAATGGACGACCGGCCATTAGGTAGAGACCCCAGCTATCACATGGAAAATATGCAACTAGGAAGAACTATTAATTTCAATAAAGCCAGTTTCCGTCGGACACCGAATCTCCCGCCAATTCCGACAAAAGGGGTGCTAAGAATGCGCAGAAATAAAGCACGGCGGGAATTGGAAACTCGTTTTGGAACGTGGAATGTAAGATCGATGAAGTGCATTGGTAAAATAGAAAATTTAAAAATAGAAATGGAGAAATTGAAGCTAAATATAGTTGGGATATGTGAAACAAAAATTGAACAAAATTGTGATTTCTGGAGTGATAATTATAGAATAATCTTTTCATAATTGTTCTGGACAGAAATATGGGGAAAAAGTTAAAACAATATGGCAGTATAGCGGAAGATTATTAAAGATTAAAATCGAGGCTAAGCCAACAGACATAGTAATTGTCCAAGTGTACATGCCAACGACTAGAGAAAAATATGATATAATAGAAAATATATATGAACAGCTAGATGAAATTTTGAACACAATGAAAGCTAAAGACCACCTGATACTAATGGGAGATTGGAATGCCATCGTAGAGGAAGAAGAAGAACAAAAAATAACTGGAAAATACGGATTGGGGAAAAGAAATAAAAGAGGAACCAGATTAATAGAATTTTGTAAGGAAAAAAATTTAGTAATCGCAAATACATATTATTTCAGCAGCATAACAGAAGACGATATACGTGAAAAGTACCGGGAGATCGAAAGAGATTCTAGATTGACTATATACTTATCAAGGAAAGATTTAGAAACCAAGTGAAAGTATTTAAAACAGCACCAGGAGCAGATATTAATAACGATCATAATTTGGTAATAATTTGGAGTTTACTAAAATTCAGAAAAACTGAAAGAAATGACAAAAGTACACGATACGATATAGAACTATTACGAAATCAAGAATACAAGGAAGAAGTAGCGCGCAGTATAGAAGATCAATTAAACGACAATAGCAGCCGGATCAGTATTGATGAAAAATGGGAAGACTTGAAATTTGCAATCACCAAAGTAACAGAAATCAAACTAGAAAGGGACAATCGAATCAGAAAAAAAATTGATAACCGAAGAAGTAGTGAAACTAATAGAAGAAAGGAGAAGATACAAAAATTCGGAAACTAAAGATGGCATAGAAAAATATAAAAAACTTCGAAATATGGTGAACAGAGAGGCAAAGAAAGCAAAAGAGAAGTGGATTGAAGAACGCTATTCATATATAAACGATCATTTGAACAAAGGAAACACTACAACAGACTATGAAGAAATCAGAAAGTATTTCTGTTATGGAGCCCAATGAAGTAGTAATACCATAGGAGACAAGTGTTGGAAAAAATTAATCGCGACTATATATGCTGATAATGAGCTAGATGAACACATTATACAAGAGGATGATCTGGTTGAAAAAGACAATATGGGACCAGATATTATGGAATGGGAATTTGAGATGGCAGTTAAAAGAATTAAAAACAAAAAAAGCTCCGGGAATAGATAAAATTAGTGGAGATATAATAAAGTTATTAGGTGAAAATGCGACTAACAGACTATTCCTTATGATAAAAGAATGCTACGAAAATGTTCGGCTACCAAAGGATTTTGAAAAAAGCTTAATCGTAACCATACCGAAGAAACAGAGAACTACCAGTTGCAGTGAACATCGAACATTGAGTCTATTATCACACGCCTCGAAAATATTAACCAAAATTATATGTAGAAGAATATCAGATAAAATAGAATCAGAACTAGAAGAAACACAATTCGGATTTCGGAAAGAAATACGATGTAGGGAAGCCATATTATGCCTGAAGATGATAATTGAAAAAAGGATGCAAATAAATAAACCATCTCGTACGTTGCATTCGTGGATCTGAAAAAGGCTTTCGATGATGTAAACTGGGAAAAAATGTTCGATATACTAAAAAGAATAGGAGTTGACTACAGAGACAGACGAGTAATCTCCAATTTGTACAAAAATCAAACTGCGATTATAAAAACGATATACAAACCGAAGAGATAATAAGGAAAATTAGTACGTCAAGGTTGCAACCTGTATCTGTTTAACTTATACATGGGACACGCTATTAAAGAATTTTATAACATGGATTATAAAGGAATTAAGATAAATGGAAATGAAATAAATAAGATATGCTGACGATATTGCCGTAGTAGCAGAAAGTGAAAAAGGACTAATACATATTTTAAATGTAGTAGATAACCTTCTGAATAAGTATAGCATGAAATTAACAAAAAGTCATGGTGTGCTACAAAACAAAATTTAACGCAGCAATTACCATTAAATCAGAAAAAATTGATCAGACGGAAAGTTTCATGTATTTAGGTAGCAGAATTCAATGGAATGGAAAATACTCAAAACAGGTGAGTGTTGTCAAATAGCACAAGCAAAAGCAGTATTTAACAAGAAAATTGTTAACATAAAAAAACTAGATTTAGCCGTAACAAAAAATGTTGTAAAAACATTTGTATGGTAGGTCTGTCTCTACGGTGCTGAAACTTGGACATTGCGGAAAGTAGACATCGCAAAGCTGGAGGCGTTTGAAACCTGGTGTTGGCGAAGAGCGCTTAAAATAAAGTGGACGGATAAGATTACAAATGAAAAAGTTTCTAACCGGATTAAGGAAGAAAAACATATATTGAAAACTATCTCTCAACGAAGAAATAGATGGGTTGGACATGTGTTACGGCATAATGCGTTACTGACAGAATTAATAGAAAGAAAATTGAACGGAAAACGTCCAAAAGGAAGACCGGGAAGAAGATTGATAGATCAAGTTATGGAGGATATGGGAACAAAGAACTATCAAGAATTAAAACAACTAAGCAAAAGAAGAGAGGAATGGAAGAAAAAACTCGGATTTGATTTGCTCATTAATCAACCAATCAATAGATTGAAAAATATATTTATATATATATATATATATCATCGGTGTTTTACAAAATCGATAATTTGTTCCGGTAAAAATGTAACCACGGTATTCAAATTTTTTTTTTAATCGCTTCTAGTGATAATATCGATGTACATCCGGACTTTTCAAGTCGGTTTAATAAAATCTCGACTAATAGGCAATATAGAAGTGTTTGAAATTTTGCGATATGAACGGTGTAGTCATATTTTAGAACCCTATTAATAAATTAAATATATTCTAATACGATACGAGTATATGTAATCGGTGTATTAGAAAATCGTTAATTTATTCTAGTCAAAAAAATATAACTAAGAATCACAGTTTTTCGACTAATTTTCAATCGGTTCTAACCTAACCTACTAATGTCGGTATTTTCTACGCTCTATACTATTAAATTATTCAAATCGAATTAAAACTATTTACTGTTAAACTGTTATCATTTATCAGAAGTAAACGTTGTTAAACACACCTAATAGAATATTTCAGTCGAAATGTTATTACTTCCACTTAAGCCGAACCAATAACAGAATAATGGAACCTACTAATAGATCTTAGTCGAAATTCAACTATAATCGAATTTACGTCATCAAATTTAAAAGTAGTCGATTTTTTATTCTAAAGCATATCATTCACTTCTTAGCATGTGATGTACAAACTAAATAAAACATTAAATTTACTTATACGAACAAAACTAGGGGGCTACCAATCGTGGGGTAATTTATGGGGGGCTCAATAGGAGTACAACAACAAAAAGTTTGTCCAAATCCTACTAAAATTCACCGAATTATCCACGAATATCCATCGATGCGTACTTCTTACGCTAAAAAGCGGGACAAAGGTTTTTACCTAAAACATTGCAGGGGCTGCCGTATAAGCAGTGACCTCCGCAAGTGGGAGGTCTACTTTAAAAAAAAGGTTGTTAATTTATATATATATATATATTTAAAATCGAGTTTATTTGTCTTACCAAAAGAATATTTAATGAATTGCTTAAATTAATGAACAAATTAAAAAAACAACATATATTTACAGAAAGTCCAAGGTTTTTCGATATATTGTCGTCAGCTTTTTTAATAGTCCATGTTTCGGAGGCATAGGTCGCAACAGGAAAAATGACTGCATTGCCCAATTTTAATTTTGTTGATTTTGTTATGCACGTATCCTTCCATATTCTATTCAGTTTGGTCATCGCTACTCTTGCTAAGGCGCCTGCGTATTTCCTCTTCGCATCCATCTATATTCGTTATTATCGCACGGAGGTAGTTAAATTGTCGTACTACCTCATAACAGCCGATATCCGTAGTTTCTGATCTATTATTTTTTGCTCTATCAACAATCATCACTTTTGTTTTTAATTTGTTCAGTTTTTAATGTAAGCTTTTTTATAATATGTTGAAGCTTTTTTTATGATATTTTGAAGCTATTTTTCTGAGACAGCTAGTAATACTATATCATCGGTATTAGGTTATTGATTTTCTGGCCTCCTATTGTTACGCCACCATTCTGTCCATCGAGTACTTCTCGCATTATGTGCCGGCTATATACATTAAATAACATAGGCGATATTATATACATCCATGTCTAACTACTGTTTCTAATTTAAATGGTTGCGATTTACAATTATTAGCTCTTACGGTGCTTGTTATTTTCGTATAGATTGCGTATAATCCTTATTGTGTGTTTTGGTACTCCAGTTACGTGTAATATTTGCCACAGTTTACTCCATTTGACCGAGTCAAATGCTTTGAAAAAATCAACAAAACACGTGTATAATTCTAATTGATACGAGTTTTCTCAATTATTTGCCATATATTCAAGATATGTTCTCTTGTTCGTCGATCAGGAATGAATCCCGCTTGTTCTTTCGAAATCTGTGGTATTATATAAGTTTTAAGTCTTTCATTGATAATAGTTAAAAGAACTTTGCTGGTGTGAGATATTAATGCTATAGTTCTGTAGTTCTCTCAGTTCACGGGTGAGCCTTTTTTGAACAATGGGATGAAGGTTGATTTTCACCAGTCTATGGGTCATTTGCCAGTACTCCATACTTCCTTGCATGTTTCATGTATTAGATTAATGCCATGCTCTTCAAGTTCTTTAATCGTTTCTGTCAATATTCTATCATCTACTCCACTTTTCCCTTTTTTTAATCCATTTATCGCTGATATCACTTCTGATCTTAGTATGCACGGTTCTTTTTCTATATGTATGTATGTATGTATCTATGTATCTATCTATCTATCTATCTATCTATATATATATATATATATATATATATATATATATATATATATATATATATATATATATATATATGTAGTTGTCAGGATAGCCTATTGGCTATGGCATAACTTCTCTACGGAAGGTACCGAGTTCGAATACGTTCGGCGACGTAAAAGTTATCATCGAAAAATCAAAATATAAATAATCATAATATTATATTGCAAACCACCACGCACAGCACCATGTGCGCGCTAGTAATAATATAGTTCATAGTACAAAAACAAGCGGGACTGTATTGCGTCGTGTGACAACAAAGCATACTACACAACAAAATATGTATATGCAAGTAGTGGCCTAGCTCTGATATGCAGACGGCACTTAATTATAATGATGATGATGATGATATATATGAAATGATGGGGGTCCGTCCAGATAGTTTATCTAGAGGAAGACTTTTAATCGTATTCCATTATGGCACGTGTGAATTCTCTTTTTCCAAACGTATCCGAATAATTTTTGAGATTTAAAATTTCACAGTTTTTGCAAAATGTCATACATACATGCACACACATACCTGCAGGTTTAAACTATACACGGGATGCGAAAGTACAAAAAGTGACTGCACTCAGAAGCTGTCTCTCGAAAGTTTGCAACCGATCTTAAAATTGAATTGTGCGAGATGGTACAAGTTTACACCGCGTAACTTTCAATTCTTTTCGAAACTCACTTTGCACTGTCGTGATCGATTTATATATTAGGAGAGGTTCGCTGCATGTAACCACTAATAAGACTGTCGTTCAATGTACTTCATATTGTGTTTTTAAAAACAACTTGTATTAATTAATTAATTATTATTATTATTATTTTATATTACTGCAAGCTGATAAACAAGGTCATTTAGCAGTATTTGGGAGGAGTGCATTACAGGAAGGGTATAGTACCCAATGTTACACACCCGGCAACCACGCGACCTCATATTAGGTCCAGGGGTTTTTTACGTCTTAAGCGTCTTATATCACCGGCAGTATCCAACAGTCCTAATGCAAGAGTATTTGAATGATTTTCCAGCCTCACAACAAGGCTCTGTGCATATTGCTTAAGGACCTCGCACACATAAGGAATGTTCAACTAATGGTGGATGATCTGGTTTGCTACATACCAAGGCGCATTTGTTATCAGCCGAAGGATTTTATTGTGGGCCGTCTGTATAGTTCTTATGCTTGTCGGCTTTGCGTAACTCCAGTACCCCGTATGTCCAGACAGGCCTTAAAATTGCAGTATAAATAAGACGTTTGTTGTCAATAGACAGCGCACTATTTCTGCCCATTAACCAAAATAGTATTTTAATTCTTACATCTAGTTCTTTCTTCTTCGTTTGGATATGATTTCGATATGTTAGTCGGCTATCAAGGTGTAAGGCCAGAATTGGTATTTCTGCGTTATTAATTCTTACTGGAGGAGATTTAGCTTTTCTGTTTGGGTAGGTATAATATTATTCGAACGGATATATAGAAGTAACCTACTCCAGATTAAGTTCTCCATAACCTTGAAAGTCGTGTAATCGGAATATCGCGTTGCATATAACGGTTAGCAACACTATAGCTTTCTTCGGGAGTTTAAATAGTAATTAGGCAGTTAATAAATCAAAACCGGCGGCTCTTTTTTCTTTTTAGCGTTTTATTTATCCTCTTGTGGCGAGGTTGACCTGATCCATCGAAAATGCTGAATAGGGATTTCTAAGAAATTATTTATTTCGCTGTTATCGCTAATAAATTTGCCTTTTCTTTAGGACCTCGCGCCCATATTGCCAAATTTTATCGCAGGTATCCGTTTACGCGAATGTTTAATTTTTGTGATACACTTCCACAATGAATTACTAACGGTGAAAGTTGTGATAAATAATTATTAAAAGTTTCGTTTTTAATATCAATAAGTGCTCTTTTTAATTCTTTAGTTTTATTATTGAGCACGGTTTTCTCAACCGGATACCTAGTCCGAAACTAGCTCTGTCTGAGTGTTCTTTTTTCTTTAACGAGTTTTTTAACTTTAAAAGGATAATATTTATCATCTTTAGTTCGTCTGATTATTGGAATACTAAGTGCTGCCGTAGTTTGAATTTCTCGCGTTAGATACTGTACAGCACTGTCGATATCGCCAGGGTTGTTTAGCGGAATAGAAAGATTTAGCTCGGTGTCAAGATGTTCACTGAACGATTCCCAGTCTGTTTTATGATTATACAGGCGAATTGGTTCCTCATTATATATCACAGAATCTCCAAAAATGAGAATAATTGCGGAATGATCAAAGATCGAACCAGGATTTAATTATAGTAAGACGAAATTCCTTTAGTAACAAAGAAGTCTAAAAAATCGGACAATTTATTATAATCAGTTGGCCAGTATGTTGGTTCAGCAGTTGATATATAATTAGCATTATTACGTTCTAGTGTTTCCTTGAGAACACGCCCTCTCTCTGTAGTGACCCTAGATCCCACGTTGTATTCTTAGAGTTCCAGTCTGCACCTGACAGAAATCTGTTACCTAAAGACTGAACGTAATTACTAAAAAGTTCTGTTGTTATTTTATGCCGTGGTGAGCAATAGGCAGCTGGTACTACAGGCTGACCATGTGTTGTCTGTATGATAATGTTAGTCCTCTGTAGATATTCCTCCCTAAAGTGTGTGAGTTCGTGATGTTAGATATTAATCCTAACCAGTATAGTTGAACCACCTTGGGTTCTACCTGATGGATGTGTGCACGAGTACGTGATGTAATCTTTAATTTTAAAGTAATCGTCAGTGATATGAGTTTCGGCAAGTAGCATAACGTCTATGGAATTTGAATTTAAAAACAGTTCAATCTCGACTTTATGGTTCTTCAAGCCATTCCACAGAGCCGTCCTTAAATAGGAAGGCATTATTTCACTAGCTTTTGAATTAACGTGGTGAGCATAGACAGAACCATGATGTTTTGTACGATTAACTGGCGTAACATAGCTTTGAACTCCGGCAGAAATGTTCAGATGAAGCCGGAGTTGGTTGTTTATTTGTTTCAGGCGAAACATTGACATCAAAAATTTGCTCTTCACTTATGGCACGGTTGTACTTTTTATACATATACCACTAAGATTATGTTTAGTAACCTGAGAGTAACTTAGACTTGATTGTGTTACCCATGGAAGTTTTTTTGGTTGATTATTCAGGTTTGTCTTATTATGTACTAATCACATATATACTAACCCCTATAATTTGCAGGATGAGATCCACCGCACAGCCCACATGTAACTGGTAGGTTTGGGTCTTTAGTACATTTTTAAAGTTAAATGCCTTTCTCCACATTTTGCACAAACTGGCTCCCTAGTACACTATGCTTTTGTTGTGACCCCACTGTTGATAATTTTGACACTGTGGTATCGAGGCCTTTTTATTTGGAGACTCCACTTTAATAGCCGTATTACATAAAAACTTTTTACACTACCATTATAAGACCTAGGTTAGTTTATGATTGTCCGGTCTGTTGTTTAGTGTTCATTAGTACTTACAAAAAACTCCAGATAATGCAAAACCGGTGTTGCAGGATATCAATAGAACAAAACTTTAAGAGCACAGTCAGACCCAAAATAGAACCCTGTGAAACTCCAGCTTCAGCAAGATAAAATTCAGATTCACAGCCGTCGAGTTTAATCTGGAAGAATCTACCTGTTAAATATGAGGCCAATAGCATCTAACATGAATGTGGAAAAGAGCGTTTTATTTTTAAAAATAATCGCTCACGCCCTATACGATCGAAGGCCTGACTAACATCTAGGAATGCTGCAGAACAATACTGTTTCCTGTCGAAACAATTATTCATGTATTTCTGCACTCTATGAATTTGCTCTACCGTACAATGCCCAAACTGATAGTCTGGAAGCGTGCCTTGCAGCAGTTCCATTAATCGAGACAGCAGTAACTTCTCAAATACTTTCGATAATATGGGTAGAGGGCTAATCGGTCGATATGAGAATGTTTCGCTTTTGGGTTTACCTGGTTTATGTATCATTATAATCTGAGCCATTTTCTATTGCGAAGAATAGTAACCCATTCGAATAATGGCATTGAAGATGCCGATTAGTAATACTGTAGACTTTCGCGGCAAACATTTGAGCATCTTCCCAGTGATTAGATCACACCCGGGAGCTTTATATACTGGTAAGTGGTCCGTTATCACTTTCATAATTTCTGCAAGAGAAAATGGTTTGATTGGGCGAGACATTTGAAAGGGAGCATCCAACTTTCGTTCTACTTAATTATAGAAAGGCTCTGATCCTATATCAGGTGGATGTGGTTTGAACACATTCTTCAGATACAACCCAAAAACTTCCTCCTTATCAAGATTTCTGCGTGCCCATTCTCCATTACATGTTCGAAGGGGATTTTCATTTCCTGTGGCCTTTTAAACGATTTAGTGTTCTTCTACAATGAGTGCTCATCATTTTTGGAGTATGTGCTGCAAAGGATCAATTTTAAAGTAGCATTTTTATGCTGTTTTATAAAATTACTTAGTTCTTTACCTATTTTGTTGAGAGCATATTTATCAACTGTATTCCTGACAGTTTTCTAATTTTTCTTTTTTTATTAATTTTCTCCCTAATAGCGCAGGAATAATTAAAATCCCGGCTTGCAGAGTCTTTTGGGGTGCTTAACCATGCTGCTTTCTGCAATGTCTGACTGAAGTATTCAACTGCTTCATCAATATTGTCCTCCGATTTCAGCGGAACATTGACGGTAATATTTAAGAATATCAACTTTAAATTCCACACTAATAAAACCGACTGATAAACCACATTATTCTAGGCCGGGCACTCCTGCGATTACCATTTATTTTACCCCGTATAATCAATTGAAGTCGTACTTGTTATTCCGCATTTGTTCAAAATATCCAAGTTTCCTTATTTTCACTGAATTAATGATTTCTTTTTTTTGTTCAATCGTTGTAGAACATTGGAATTAGTTATTTTAGCCGTCCAAGGAATTTTTAATACCCTACGGTATGCTCACATTTCAAAGGCTTGTAACTTTTTGCATAATGCCACTGATACCATCCAAGATTCGACGCCGTATAGCAGAACGCTGAAACGTAACATTGTAGTAGACGTATCCGCAAATCTTTCTTCAAATTCCGGTTTGTCAGAAGTTTATTCATTTTTTGAAAATGTGTTCTTACCTGTTCAATTCTGGTTCTTATCTCAGTTGCTATTTCCCATCTGTCATTAATATGACATCCCAGATATTTAATCGATCTGGTCTTTTTGATTGTTACATTTTCGAGAAACAGTGTGCTGTTAACCACGTTCTTTGCACTACTAATAACCATCCATTTTGTGTTTTCCGTGTTTATGAGTAAGCCAATGTTTTTACTACTTAGGCTCGTTGCAATCACCACTGCGTCGTCCGCGTAGCGAATGTTATTGACAACCACTCCATTAACTAGTACACCTAGGGGTTTTTAAATAAATGCCTCCTCAAACATTTTTTCCGAGTAAATATTAAATAAATAAAAGAGGAGAAAGAACGGATCCTTGAACGGCTTTATGATACTGACTTCTTCTGACATTTGACCATCTATACGTACCGATGCGCTTTGATTCCAATTAGTTATAATTCTAATGTCTTAGTCCTATTTGCTTCAATATTTCAATGAGTTTATCGTGTTGCATCGAGTCGAACGTATAACCCACGAAACATGCGGATATGTCTTTTTGAACCACATGGCATCGCTGAACTAGTACTTGAAGACTAAAAAGAACTTCTCTGGTACCAAATCCATTTCTGAAACCAAATTGTGTATTTCCGATATTTTGTTCACACTAACGGTATATTGTTTAATGCACGATTTTTAGAAACAATTTTAAAACACGGCTCATTAGACTAATGGTTCTAAATTCTGAACAGGGTTTTGCATTCTTTTTCTTAGGTAATGTGATAAAAGTATAACCAGTCCTCGGGTATTTTGCCGCTGCGATATATATTATTAAAAAAATCAACCAAGATTACAAGTGATTGTTCTTTTTCTAAAAGATTTATTAATTCCATGTATATATCATCTGGACTTGGGCATTTGCAAATTTTTGACTTTCTTATAGCACATTCCTTTTCATCACGTGTAATATCGAAACCATCTTTAATTTTAATATCGGGAGGCACTATTGTCGTTGAATGAAGTCTGTATATATCGTTTCCATTATTCAAGTTTTTCTTCCGTGCTCGATAAAATATTCCTATTTTGACTAAACATGTAATTATACCAACCTTGTTTACAGATTCCTGCGGTTTGCTTTATTTTCTTAAACACGTTGAAATAGTCATTCTTTGCATTTAATTTTTCTATTTCCTTACAATCGTTCGATAGTTTCATTTCTTTTAGTTCGCGTATTTTCTGTCTTATAATTTTTTGCAATTCGCAATTTGTTACTGGATCTTTATTTTTTACTAACTGGAGAATTTCCTCGGTCATCCGAGCTTGTCTTTTCTTTTCACCTGTATTTGCAAGATATTCGTGTGTTACATTTGTAAAAGTGTTTTTGATGTTTTTCCATGCTTCTTCAATATTGCTTCTGTCTGTCCTTTTAGTATCGTTAAATTTTTCCTTTATACATGATCTCATTTTGAATTTTATTGTTATTGCAAATCGTCTAAAAGCTGCATGTTTTTTAATTTTCTTCAGTTTTACATTTATTCTTGCCAGCACAAGGTTATGGTCAGAGTTAACATCGGCACCTGGATATATTTTACATTTTTATTACATTACGGAATCTTCTATTTATCGAGAAATATTCAATCTGATTTCTGATACTATTGTCATAGGATGTCCAGTTGTACAGACGCTTCGGCTGGAATTTAAAAAAGGTATTCACAATTATAAAATTTTCTTCTTGTAACCATTGCACTATGCGGTCAACACGTACATTACTTTCGCCTAGATCGTAATCTACTGCTACGTCAGTCCGTCTTCCCTTTCCTACTTTGACATTGAGATCATCCATTATTATATTAATATAGTTTGACTTAGTGAACGACAAGGCTGTTTTTGATTTCGGAATAAAACTGTTCAATTTCGGCTTCAGATGCAACAGATGTTGGTGCGTATACCTGTATCAGATTGATGAGAATATGTTTGGTATTAAGCTGTAAAAAAACTACTCTAACCGATACAGGTACAAATTTATTTACATAATTATTCATGTCAGACTTAACTATGAAACTCACCCCGTTCTAGTGACTCGGATCTTCATTTCCAGCACAGTAAAAATGATAGTAATTCATTACGCATTTTCCAGATTAGGCCATCTTACTTCGCTAACACCCAGTATGGCTATGTCCAGCCTTTTCATCTCCTCAATAACGTTAGGGGATTTTTTACATAATTATTCATGTCAGACTTAACTATGAAACTCACCCCGTTCTAGTGATTCGGATCTTCATTTCCAGCACAGTAAAAATGATAGTAATTTATTACGCATTTTCCAGGTTAGGCCATCTTACTTCGCTAACACCCAGTATGGCTATGTCCAGCCTTTTCATCTCCTCAATAACGTTAGGGGATTAAATTACATCGGCCGTTAGTATACCTCCTGAAACGAATTATAATAAAGCTTTAATGATTAATTATCGTATAAAAATTTTTAATTAATTAAAATTTTTTTATATATTAGTTTAAGTAGAAGTTATATATATAATATATGATATGTCAGAAATTGTGCTATAGACAAATACGTGATATCATATTTTCCTATTTTAGTATCTTGCGCATGGTTTCGAGAGCGTTTAAATTAATTCAACGTCTATTATTTTCGCATAATTAGTTACCTACCTCGAAAGAACTTCGTCTGAAGAACACGATTTGAACTTTCTAGTACCGGGTATTTCGAATTCTTTTTTTGAAAAAGTCTGTCACAGTTGAAATAAGTCTTTAAAAAGTTTTACATCTATTTTCTTTACCGTTTCTTACGATATTATTATCGGAAACGCGGAGCGGTAAATTTATACTTTGATTTTTCGTTCGATTGGCGACTATTGGAAGGCGTTCAAAATGTCTTCGCTACAATACAAATAGAAGATCTGTGTCCGTTCAGATTACGATCTAGTAGCGACGTTAGGATGTTAGGAGGTCTTACCAGTCATCGGAGGAGCCCGTCGAATCTTGGCTGCTGTCTCGTTAGAAAACTTGTAATTAAACGGCTAATATATATATATATATATATATATATATATATATATATATATATATATATATATATATATATATATATATATATACAATATATATGATGCGGGATAATCTATGAGCGGGTAGACTGTAAATCTAACGTATAGGCCGTTGTAATATATTATTATTAGCATCGCTAACGCTATCGCCGATTTTACTCCCGTTCAAAGATACACGTACAAGCGATATACGCTAGAGTGTAAACTACTATATTAGCGTTAGTAGTAGTGCAGTATTAACAGTAATACCGCTAACAACGATCGTGATCTTTTAGTGGCTCGTCCGTAATTTATTGCCGGCTAACTATAAATCTTAGTCGCGTTAAGAAGGCGGGAAGGTTCTGTTTTACGGCTGCTTGTAAGAAGGTACGCTAGCAGTTCTTCTTCTTGCACAACTTAACTTCAAGATCGTCGAATCCGGCGTTGGCTACTATAACCTTCTCACTCGCACTCTGGTTATTACTTCCATTTTCCGTCTTTATTCTTTTCGATTTTTTTTTCGGGTTTTTTTCCTGTCCACCGCGAATACAGTAATAATCAGCGTCCCTATATATATATAAAATCTTTCGGCTTTGCCAGTTTATTTTCTACAACGATTGGTGTATGTGTGTGTGTACGATGTTATTTGTATGTAAAAGCTCTGGAGTACGGCAACAGCGGAAACGATGTTAGCGATAAGAAGATACGCTAACTATTTTGTTGATGTAGAAATGGCTTACTACCGACTAAGGCGTCCGGGCCGGTTGTTATACGGTGGTAATTTATTACAGTCGGACGGTAATACGCTCCTTCGAAGTGACTCCTAGAAGGGAGGCTTCCTTTTTATACAATAATACTTACAACACACGAACTAGGAAAGTGTTGGGCTATGTATGGATGAAGGGCATTTCTCGTGGACTTGTGTATATAAGTATAATGGCGTTTTCAAACAGATTTATATCCGTATTGTTACTATTAAGCTGGATAATATCCTCGGGGGCTATTTCAATACAATTACCAACAACGTCTTTTAATATATATATATATATATATATATATATATATATATATATATATATATATATATATATATATATATATGAAGTTTTAACAACATTAAGTACACGCCTAAATCCCGATCGCTATATTAAATCAAAAATAATGACAGCCGACGACCGATAAAAACGATTTAGTTCTCCTTACGTTCTGAATTTTATTTACTCCCATTGCGATTTCCCTACTACCGTCTCTACATGGTTACCGGGTAATTATCTTTACCTAACACGGGGCTATATATCTTCCTAACTGGACTCCCCTGTAACATATTTTTAGATTAATTCATTCCCGCGTTTCCGTTCCGATCCCCTGCCAAACGGCCGCAATCTTAATGACCGTGATTTCCTATGTGAAAAGTTCGCGCCTTATCCTCGTTTATTTATTCATTTATTTATTTATTCGTTTATTAATTATTATTATTGTTCGAATGGTTATTTTTATTATCGTTACGTTAGATGCTAGATTTTCTAAACTATTACACTCCCTTCGTCTGTTCGTTCGTTGATAAATTTCGCTCAAAACCCGGGGAATATAAGAGCAGCGCTGTCGAGGACAGGAATAGAGGTAATTAAGCTGTCACCGATCTACTACTATATAGAATTTCGCAACCTGTTAAATTATTGCCGTAGTAAAACTGCTAAAAACTGTTATCGTCATTCTCGCCATAGACGAGATGCTGTCCACCCACGGCGATTGAGCGGATGTGATTTAAAGTTCGCCTTTTCCGCATCTGGCCGGTCAACCGCAATTTCGACTGACAGATTTATTACCGATGTTATCTTCTTCGTCGACTAGTCCGTCCGAATACTAATTTAGAATTTAGTTTTAAGCGAGCGAGCCTGACGCTTTAATATTTTAGAAAAGTGCGCGAAATGTGATTTTTAACAAATAAACAAAAAAAAACCCGCTAGAATCGCTAAAATAAAACATTACAAAACTAAAGAATCTCAACGCATTTCGGAGCCGTTATCGAGTGAACGTAAAAATAAAATTTATAAATAATAGAAAATTTAAAAAAAAAATTACTAAATTAAATAGACAATTTATAAAAACGACAAAACCCAGAAAAGTAGTATTTATAAAATAATCTGATAGCGAATGTGGTAAACAACTCAATCTACAGTCGGCTATATAAAATTCATACAAATAAACGTAACGCGATTATAAATAATAAATTTTCATTAAAATTTGATGAATTTTATAAAACAATTCTTAGAAGTAATTCTTCGTCGAAATTTATCGTCGAATTTAATAAATTATTTGTATCAATTTCTTTTGTTATTTTCATTTTTTCTACCTAGTAGTTTTCTTGTTTTATAATGTATTTTTCCGCATATGTAAAACTAATAGGCGATCGGTTTTTAAAATTTTTTATAAAAACAGTTTAGTGATTTTATCTGCTTTTTATGTTGTTTTATTTATTTAATAATTAATAAGTATGATATTAATCCGTGTAATTATATAATAACGTAACGGAACAGTTTATACACGTATACGCAACGAGTCGAAGATAAAAAGCATTATTAGTTATAAAATCAACGTATAACTAAATCCTCTTTAAAATTATCAACGCGTTTTTAATAACAATAATGATAGCAATAGTAATAATAATAATAATAATAATAATAATTTCAATTTAAATTTAATTTATTTCTTTCCTAACCATTTTGAACTCAATAGACGCCAAACTGCTATTAATAAAAATGATTAAAATTTACAACGACAATTTATCAGCAAATTTCGAACGTACTAACAAAAAAAAAGATTAGCAAGCGCGCATGGGAAAAAGTACACCCAAAAAAAAAAAAAAACGTTCGCACTGAAAAAGAAAATTCACACGCAACGTATAATAACCCATTGAGACACACACCTTCACCGGACATTAGCCGGGAAGTGAGGGTTATGAAAGAAAAAGCTAAACAAGAATATAACTTAAGGCGTCCGTTATATGCGGATAAGTTGATTGAAGTCTAGGAAAAGTTTTCTTAAAATGCTTCGTCACAAACACCTGAATTTACTAGAACAGAATTATGTAAGGGAAAGTCGAAAGAGAATCAGTTGCAACTGTTGCGAAATACCGAATGAACAGTTACCTAGCCCGGTACTAAATCGCACTGATTAATATAGAAAACGTTGAATAGAATACTACGACAGGATAAGAGACAAAGAAAAGAACCGTATAAATTTTAATCAATTTTTCAATTAGCAACTGTTTATTTTTCCGGATATTCTATGCTTCAGCCCAATATGTAGCGACGTAGAACGCTTTATCTATCGTTTGCTGCAATTAAATCTTCTGCATTACATTTCTGATACAATAATTTTTATACAATTATTTCATAAAATAATTTTTATACCATAACTTTTATGAAATAATTTTTATTATAATTTTTATACGATAATATTTATACAATAAATTTTATAAAATAATTTTTATACAATAATTTCATAAAATAGTTTTCGCAATTTTATTACTGCGCAGGTAAATGCCAGTTTTTTAACATCGAATAATTACGAAGATTTTTTTTAGCTTTTTCAGGTAGTCTCAGCGTAATTTTCAATAATTGAAAGTTTTTATTTTTTTTTCTATTACAGTAATTTCTTTTTATTATGGTAAGTATATTTAAAAGTTCCGCGGTCTGCCGCTATTAATAAAATAAAGCATTTTTTCGTTTTGGAAAACCCGATAATGTATAATATTATATACACGTATATATTATATATAAGTATATATGCGTGTGTATGAATATGTATGTACGCGTCAGCTTGTGCGTATACGATTGTACAAATAGGTCTTAAGTTGTTTTTGTTCATAGGAGGAGTCCTGTAATTATTTCACACTATCGTCCATCGTTATTTAAAGCGCATAATTCGGTATAACACTTTTATACAATACAAACTTTCTTCCAAGCAGTCCTCACATATATGTATATATATATATATATATATATATATATATATATATATATATATACTTGGCTATCGATTTCAGTATCAATACTGAACTTGAGTCTAACTTGCTAATAATAATCTGCTCAAACTTCCAGCTTCGAACGCTATTCGTAATGTATCTAACAACAATTGGCATCCTATAGCGGAAACAATTGTAGAATTAATTACTAAAAATACTGAACGATCCATTACATTCCTCTGGATCCCAGCACATACTGGAATTGCTGAAAATGAGCTACCTGATAGGACAGCAAATATTACCTGTGCCTAATTTACCAGTTCCATTCACAGACCTCAAGAGGTTCGTGAAATCATCATTATTTCAGTCATGACAAGAAGAATGGTAATCCGTATTAACATCAAACAAGCTACGATCTATCAAACCAAAAATAACACCTTAGAAGACACACTTACAACATCGGAGAGACAGTGTAGTTGTCAGCAGACTCAGATTGGGCCACACTAAACTGACACATGCTTATCTTCTTAATAGAATGGAAGCTTCATTGTGTACGGCCTGCAATGTCTGTCCGACATATATTGACAGTGTGCTCAATATAGCTTACAGAGATCACACTAATCTTTCATCTTCATTACAGCTACTGCTCGATGACAACGTTTCTACGCTATCCAGACTCACCCTGTTCCTGCATGATACTGGATTGCATTAATTTAATACTTATTTTCCTCTGTGCATCTAGCCATTATTTTTACGATCCATCTCGTATTTCTCGATGAATCGTAATTTACGTAATTATCGTTGCTCTATGCTTGAGCGTTGTAAAACTCAGTTTATAGTTTATCATATATCCTAGTACGACCGCGTGTTTAGGCTTCTTCTTCTCCTCTACGCCTTCTCCGTTCGAAGTTTGGCGATCATCTCGGCTATTGTTGGCTTGGATGTTGCAGCCTCCTGTAAATTTTCTTTTGAGCATCCATACCATATCCGCAAGTCTCAGCTAGCCACGATGTTCTTCTTCTGGTGTTAAGGCTTAATGTTTAATATTTTAATAGTTTTCATCTCGAAATTATTATTGGCGCATAATACAAAAACGTCATCCTAAATCGCGGTAATACCCAGTTTTTGTTAGTATTAGTAATTCTTGAATATATTTAATTAATCGCTGTCTGTCTATATCGTCGTTTAACCAATCTGTCGGTAAGTTACTTCATTAAACGTCCCGTTAAACTGTTACCGAAAATGTTATATTACGTATACCATATATAGTTTTTTATTTGTTTATTATTTATATATATATGTGTGTGTGTGTGTGTGCGTGTGAATTAGTTATTCCAAGAGCTGTTAGAACTGAATGACATATCTTTTGTTAAATATTTATACTACAGGCTAATACGTAATTGAATATGATCACGTGTACGCTATTATTCTATGAGCTAAGCAAACATCTGTGCGATTAGTTGGGAGATTTTTACTTATAATACGTGACAGGAATTTCGATTGGTACATTCTGTAATAACTGCAATTGAAAAATAGACGGTTTTCGTCCTGGGCGATCTGGTCCACATCGTAATGGTGAGTATAGAATGGCGACGGGGATAATTTGAGTGTGAATAGAATGTATGGAATGTTGTTGACGTTAAAGGCCACATATAATACAAAGAGACGAAATCCTGTTTTCTATGTTGCTAGGAAGATTGAAGAACGGAGAATTACTGGAATCGAAGGTTGAATATTCCTCGAATCGTTTGACCGAATAGCAGCACCTTCAAGCGCGGTTTCAAAATGTCCTTTAATTTAACACGATTTGAAACCGGTATTTTATAATTTTTTCCCTAGCTTTGTTCGTATTTTCGATTCCTTTAACCGGAATAATCGTCTTTGGGCTTCCTGTCCAAAAATGTACACAGGAGTCATCGAATATAGGGACTATTTCTAATTTTTGAAACTTCACTGTTATCGCTGTATTCAATTTGATCCGATCTTTTAACGAAATCCGTAGAAATTGTTCTGAGCGCACTGATTACCGTGGAAATAATTGTAACTTTTTGTACAACTTTGTAAATTCTATATTTGTAGAATATCGCATTATTTATTCCTCCCGTCACCAGCTTATTGTGTTTTAACGCTCTCTATCGGGCTAAGTTCGAAAATCGAACACTATTGGTCACATCACGCGTTACTTTGTTCGTCTCATTTTCTGGTCACTTTTTGATTCGATTTATGAATTTCTTACTACTATTATTACTATTACATCTTCGCAAATATTCCACTTTGCGCTATCTGCTTGTTGCAAACATTCTCATCGTTTCTTCTACTTGTTTACAAAATCTACTTTTTATCTTAACACCGTTATCGATCTTTATATCATTTGAGCGCGAGGCACTTTTGATCGGCTACCATTATTGCGATCTATCTTCGTTTTTCAATTTTTCTACAGAAATGTTCATATTGTTCATTTTAGCTTTACATTGTGCATTTTAAATGTTGTTTAATTTTCGTTTTGGTATCTTTCGTATCAACATTTCATATATGTATTTAGTTTTTCAAACTTAAAGGTCGCTATTTACGTATGCTTCTTCGATATTTATATTACAATTACCATTTTATTATTACCATCACTATTATTATTATTATTATTGCTATTATTGTGAGTGGAACAGTGCGAAATGTGGTGATTATTAAAAAAGAAGCAACGGAAAATTAGTTAAAATCAAAAGACCAAGAAGCTTTCCGGCTATTAACCCGTCATCAATCAAGTGGACATAAAAAATATAAAATGTAAAAAAATGATATATACAATCTATAAAAGATATATAAAAGAAAAACAGAATAGATCATTACTGCAAAAATTATCAATGTAAAAAAACACAGTTATAAAGTACTAAAACAATAAAATCGAGAAGTCATCAATTCATAAAACAATTTTACACTAAATAGCCAAATTGTTCGTGTATCAATTTTATATTGCTGATTTGTTGATTACATTGTTTACGGTGTTAGATTACTTTATAAATAACCGTTTTTTCAATTTTGCTAATTTTTTTTGTATTATTGTGTACATCTAAATTAAGTATTTTATTTTTATTTATTTTTCTGATATATAACCGAATCGAGAAATCAGCGATATAGAATTCACGCATAAACAATTTTTCACTGAACATCCGAATTGTTTATATATAAATTTTATATTGCTGATTTGTTGATTACATTGTTTACCACATTCAGTATTGGATGATTTTACAAATAATTGGTTTTATACTTTGCTCCTTGTTTTTTTTTTTTGTACTATTGTAAAATTAGTAATTATTATTTATTTTTTTTTATTTTCTCTTACATATTTTTAATAAATTGTATATATTACATTTTTGATATTTTATACTTGATAATGGTTTAATAGCCGAAAAGCTTCTTAGTCTTTTTCTATATAAAAATTTAGCGATTTTAACTACTTTTTCTTTGTTTATTCTTATTATTACTGCGAAATGTTTTATTATTTGCCTTTCAAAATTAACGTTAACGTTAAGTAGTTTAGCCTGTGGGAATTTGTTGAACTTTCTAATAGAACGGGCTATACTTTCATCTGCTACCATCGTGATGAGCCGATAAAATTAAATTAAGCGAGTGATTCTGCTCCTCTTTCTTCCTCGTAATAGAAGATGTCTGACCATCTGAAATTCTTATATCCAACTATTTTTGTGGCAATACGTGAACTTTATATATATATATATTTATATATATTTATGTATTTGTATTCTGAAAATTTGTACATATATATATGTATGTGTGTATGAATATATGTATTATGAACCTAGTTGTAATTGGAAACAGATAAAGAGCAGAGAAATGTTAATTAAGAATGGGTTGAGAATGGAAATTAGCGACACCTTGTTCAAGCGGTGTTAAGAAATGGAAATAACGAGATAAGGTTTTTTGCTCCAAGAATTCACTGTAAAAGACCCAGACAACATTTTGACGGCCATAATTCTAAGTATAATATATATATATATATATATATATATATATATATGTATGTGTGTGTGAATATTTTTCATTTTTCATCGTATATTATTATTTATTTATTTTATTATTATTTTTTTTTAATTATTTGAACGAGGATGTTGTTAAAAGAGGCAATCATCATTTGTCGTTTTCCCTACCTCTCATAACCTACCTGTACAATCGCGAACACTAATATTACCGTAATATAATAAAACGGCTTAATACAAGAGAAACGATAACTGTAAAGAGTAAAGCAGACGAAGATGCCCGGCGATTACCGACCGAGCCGGTGTGTGTAAAGAAGAAGGCTGTAGATGATTTATGGGGCGTATATTTCAAAAAGGATATAATTTAATTTCTAACCGCTAGTAATGTAATAACGGCATAATTATGCTAAGCAGCACTATATATCGTAGCTTCAACTTTTCGAAAACAGGAAACAACCATCGCGTCCTTACTACGTGTTGTAAAACTATTAAAGGAGCTCGTAAATATAATCCAACGCCAAACGATCTTTATCAAAAAAATAAATAAAAAAATAAAAATAAAAAAAGAACTTGGTCAATTCTAATCGTCGGAGGTCGCTTCTATGAATATTATAATGTATAGTTTTATACCGTGCTAAATAAGTCCGGCTGTTGCGTCTCAATAGTGGTTTGGTCTTCAGTCGTAATCTCGGAAGATTTATTCTCGCAATCCGGTTTGTGATTTTTCTTTCTTCTGCATTTTCGTGCGTCTGTCTCTGTTACCTCTTTTTGTGTTTCGATATTATTTATGAGACACGATTTTATTCTTTGTCCGCTGAAAGTTCCTTCGCCTATTTTATTATATCCGCTGACAGATGAGAATTTATATAGGTAATCAAAAATTAAATGATAAATACGGCAATAATATATTTTTTAAATAATATCTTAATAATAATAATAATAATAATAATAATAATAATAATAATAATAATAATGCGGCCACAACAACGTTACCACGTGGGACGAAATTGATAAAGGACTACTGGTCTTGAGTCGTTTAAAAAATAATCGAGTTCCTGTAAAGTACTAGCTCGATCAAAACTATATGAATCCGTCTTTAAAAAAAAATCGATTAAATTCGACTCTTAAAGGAGAAGAAAATTGAAAGCCTTAACTTAAGACTATGTGTCCGTTAGGTTTATACCCGTTCCTTCCGAATAAAACCTAAACAGCTTTCCCGCTCAACAACTGTGACGTAATTGAGGAGTTCGCATGTCAAAATTAATCAACTACCGTCGATTCCGGTTCTAAACTGAGCTGGTAACCAGTGACAATTATCATTAAAAACCGTCCCTTATATTTTCGGGGAAAAAAAAAGAAATTATTTCAACTGTTCGATAATACTGCGTGACATCGTATCGAGTGACGAGTTCTCCAGAGGTATTAAATGACGTCGTTTCGGGCGATGAAAATCATCTAGTTAAATTTTTAGGATAAAAATCAATATGGTTTTCAGAAAAATAAAACTACATCAAAGGCTTTGTAAAATTTTTGTGAAGGCATAAAATTGAACTTTGAAATGGGAAAAAAGTAATAGTTACTTATATCGACCTTACTTAAAGCATTTGACACAGTAAATCATGGAAAACTGTTAAAAAAATTAGAATAAATAGGGATCACTGGCAAAATTAAAAAATCGTTTCAAAGTTATCTGAGTGATAGGAAGGTAACAGTAAGTATTTCGGAAAGACAAGATAAAAAAAATCAAATAAATATAGCTGTACCTCGAGGTAGCAATATTGCCCCAATTCTATTTATCGTGTATATATAAATGGGTTTCAAAAGTTAATAAAAGTAAGGTATTTTGCAGACGATATTATCACGGCAAATATAAATCTATCAAATGCAGAAGCAAACATGCAGGAAGACTTAATTACAGTTACTAAATGAGCTCGCGATAACAATTTGGTAATAAATACAACGAAAACTAAAAGTATGTTCCTAAAGCCTGCGATGGACAGAATAAGATATAAAACCATTTTGGGGATGCATTCAAACGATTGTGCTCACTATATGTGACAGAGGAAAATATATGTATGAAGAAAAACTGCAATAAAATAGAAACGGTAATATAAATATCTAGGAATATATAGTGTTACATACATGTTATTTATTTGCACGTATGTGCACTAATATGACTGTGTAATTGTAAAAATATATTCAAATATACAATTTTACAAAAACCAGTGGCCCACCCATAGGGTGCTACCAGGCTGAAGCCCACTAGAAGGCTTAGAAATGTATAAAATATGTATCAAGAAGGCATATAACTCGTAAGCTGTAAACAATTTCGCAGCTAAAATGATAGTTGAAATAGAAGAGAATATTTGAAAGAGCTATCACTAATAAAACCTCATGATAGAGAGCTTGCAAAACAGCCTACATTGCAAAAAGTACTGTTAGAAAATATTCCTTACATTCTATTTGCTAATAACATTGAAAATCCAGCTGACTTTGCAACTCAAGAAAAAAAAGGCTGTCCAGCTGACTTTGCAACTCAAGAAAAAAAAAGGCTGTTGATCCGGCCGTTCGGCATTCGAATCGACTCAATGACTAGTAAATTTTAATATTTACCTGGAAGGCCCTCCACCTTCCCCGAGCCGGTGTTCCTCAACGCCGGGACAAGTCCCGTTAAGTTTATACCACCGACCCGTTCCTTCCAGAGACCGTCAAGACGACTTCCAGCCCGATGTATTCGGTGGCGCGACTGAGGTATCGCGGCAGCCGTCACCGTCTAACTCTTCACCTACCGGCATGTTCCCCAGGTCCGAAGTCGGGGGCCGGTAAAAACGATTACAATCGTTTAGTGAAACTCGAGAGACCGAGCTACTGTCCCCCAACGAGAAGCGCAAGCGCGACTCGTTAGGTACTAGACGAGTTCATCTCGGGTGTCGAGTTTGCGGCCCCATAGGGCTGTACAGCGCAAACTTCGTTTCCGCTTTCTAGCGCTATTCTATAAAGAATGCGCACAAGCTTTTGGCCAGTGGACCAGGTAGATTTCTGATGGAAGAAATCTGTCCAGCTCTCGGCCGGCACGCCCATAATTTGACGATACCGACCGAATGCATTTTCCCTGGCTGAAGTTGCTCGGCGGCAAGTTTCTCTAGGCACATCTGTAAGTGCGTTCAACAAGTGGGCGACCGTGCACGCACCGGCACCGCACACGTACTGCTGAGGCGTTTCCCGCAAGGAGAAACGTTTCTCGTAGCACGCGAACGGGCCGTGCCGCGTACCGAAACATGTTAGCGCCCGCGAGGGCACAAACCATTCGCATTCCGGTCGACCACATTAGGCAGTAGGGACTTGGCGGCACCGTCATATTCCACCCAAGCCCTTTGCCATCTCGCGAGAGCGACGTCGTATACTTTATTACGCAGGGACCTGCTTATTTTGCGGCCCTCTGTAAAGACGCCAACGGTAGCAAACTCAGCGTGCATGCGTTTACTTATTATCGACGCGCACACCAAGCTACTAATTGTATATGCTCTCGGTCCGCGAACCGTTACCCTGTCACGATCGTCAAGGGTTATATTCATACTCGCCGACGATAAATCATCGAGCGCGCAGAATACTTCCCTCTCCCAGGTAACTCGAGCATTGTACCTTAATGCGAACATCACAGCGCGACAGTATACTTCTAGCTCTAGCGGGAGTACTCCCGCCAGGGCGATCAAAGCAACCGTCGGGGCTGTTCGGTACGCTCGGGTCATTGCGATAAGGGCTGGCCTTTGTGCACTTCGTACGAGGTCAACTAACTTACCATTAGTGACCCTATGAACCCATACCGATGCACCATATGTGACAATCGGTATAACTATCGCTTTGTATAAAAGCTTCGCCGGAGCGTGCGGGATCCCCCACTCAGCCCGTGCTACTCGGGCTATTCCGTGGTACGCCGATATTGCTTTTGCGACAACGTTCCGTAAGTGACCCGAGAAGCTTCCGCTAGAATCTAGCGTGACTCCCAGGTACTTTGTAGACGTTGCCCAGCGTAAAGGTTTATTCCCTAATCTTACTACCGGTTGACGTTCTAGTTTCCCTTTAAGGGACATGTACGTCGTCTTACCGGCAGAAAATACCATGCCTGAACGGTCGGCCCACGTCGATAAAATCCCCGACTCAGTAGCTCCAAACACTTTCGACTGTCGCCGACAACGAGTACGGCTACGTCGTCAGCATACGCTATCACTTTTGTCTCCTCTGGCCAGGTTGCCTTGAGGAGCGGGTTAATAAAAACCCGCCAAAGGATGGGTCCTACGACGCTTCCCTGGGGGCAGCCCTGAGTTAAGGTCTTCTCAACCGAAGTTGTGGAAGCCTTAAGGACCGCAGTTCTCCCCCGGAAGTAGTCTTCTAGCATTTCAATTAAATAACTGGAGACTTGGGCCGCGTATAGCTCACCGAGAACTTTCATCCAGGACATCCGGTCAAAAGCGCCCGTGATATCGAGAAAGATTCCCACTACATACTTCTCACGCCGGGACTGTACCCACTCGAGCAAGAACATAACCGCGGACTCAGAAGAGACACCGCGAGTATACCCGTGACCAGTGTATTTTGTTGTTATTATTTGTTTCGTTGTTGTTCGTGATCGTTTATGGTTTGTTTTGCATGTCGAATTTTGTTACACATTCGGCTGTGTATATTTTATTAATTATTATTACGAAGTTTTTAATTTTTTTTTGGGGGGGTGTTTGAGCCCACCACTGATACAAATCCTGGGTGCGCCACTACATGTAATCTAACGGAGTTAAGTGATTACGTCGCGAACGTAATCCTTAGGAAACGGCTGCCTTTAGAGATTTCCGAAGAGTAAAAATGAAAAACATGTAACGATTTGACATGTATATACGATATTGTATCTTCATATCGTGCATTATATATATTTATTACAATTACACACACACTTATATATATATATATATATATATATATATATATATATGTACATGTACATCCATACGGCATATAGATGTCTGTGTATGTATAACTGTAATAAACAGTTTTCCTTTCTAGTTAATGGTATGACACGTTCTTCATACGATTAAAGGGAAGGTGAAAATACATATATATGTATACATGTATGTACGTATATACATCATATATAGTGGTGTGTAATCTGTATAAAAGTCCATTCGGTAACTTTTTTTTTACGATGGTGGCAATAATTTTTCATGCGAATTTTAGGTCTTTTTTACAAAGGCACACGTACACCCATATTACGTATTTATATGGGTACGTGAAGACATGTATGCGTGTTTGTGTGTATGTGTGTGTGTGTGCATGTATGAGTAACGGCAAAGGTGCGTAACGCAACGTAACCTAACGTAACGTAATTTAACGAGGACCGTATTATATTACGAAGCGAGCATTTTTCCGTTAATATAGGAGGCTATTTCCGCGAAGCAATAAGCGAAAAGCGTCGGTTATTTCAGCCCAGGGAGCAGTTTTAATATTTCTCAATGTCCCTTATTTACTGCGAGTCCCGTAAACGGGGAAAGTGGTTCCAGGGTTGCATATTTCATATTATCTCGCACCGCGCTCAGCCATCACCCGGGCTCGTTTCCTCTTTTTTTCTATCGTTCCGTACTAATTTTACGCTCTACCCTACCTATCTTTTTGACTTTTCTCTTTTCCTATCATAAATTATCGTTACGCTCGTTTATTATTATTACTATCAGCACCGTCGTTATCGTTATCAGTGTCACATTGTCGTCATTAATATTATCGCATCATTATCATTATCATTATCTTGGCTAACCCTTTTACGAGGCTATCCTCATCTGTTAGCAGTAAACTAAATTAATGCACTACTCGGTTTATGTACAAATACACATATATACGTCACGTATATTATGTTATCTGTGTGCGGACACCTGCTCGGATATAATTTTCTGCCAGTGGATTTTTATATATATACATATATATCTATGTATGTATACTAAGGTCGCGCTTGTGTCAACGTGTGACGTAACTAAGTGGCGGTGGTTAAGTGGAATATCATTTTAATTATCACCCTTACAGGACGAAGTGATATAATTTTATGTTTACAAGCGTTAAAACGTAAATTGCCAACAGAAAATGCGTTCGATGTAATTATTTCCCTTTAATTACGAAAACTAGTTTCCGCTGTCAGTTACTTCGTTAATTTCAAACCTGGTTCTATGCGCGCGCGCATAAAATATAAAATGCGAAAACCTAATGAGTTTTAATTTTTCTTTTTCATCATTATTATCATCATCTACGTTCTCGTTCTTTCTCTTCCGCCGCGCAGTAGGCTCCAACCGACTACCAATTTGGACAATTACTTTAAAACGTAATAGTTATGATCGTCATCTTCTCACGCCATCAGCTAAACCGAGTAGATTCAACGATCAAACTATTATTAGCCTGTTTAACGACCGATACGTTACTTCGTCAGAACTTCCAAGTTATATATATATATATATATATATATATATATATATATATATATATATATATATATATATATATATATGTGTGTGTTTATTTCGCGATTAATAGTCTTTTTATTAGAATATCTTATATGTGCATATACAAAAGCACACCGTAAATATACATATATATATACATATATATATACATATATATATACATACATATATATATATATATATATATATATATATATATATATATATATATATATATATATAACTCTTATATGTACGCCATAATAGAGACATATGTTATTAATAGATTTTTATAATCTTCCTTTTTTGATCTCATTTATGAGTTTTCACTAAAGAAATATTTCTGACTCTTCGATGTTATTGATGATTACGATCTTAAACTATCCGTTTATTTAAATAACTAATCAGTAATTAAACGCCTCTAGAGTTCAGTAAATAATTTCTATTATTAATATAATATAAATAAGTATTGTTTTGCATAACTAAATCGTTTATCTTTAATCGCTTAATTTATCGGCTGCTAGTGTGTGTCGATCAAATGGATATATAGAGTGGTTTTTTCGTAAATGACCTCGTCTACCCGCTTCAGATTCAGAACCTCGTTTATTTGACACCAACCTACATCATTAATTGAACGAATAACTTTATTTTCGATTAGTAGACTTGCGCATCTCGAAAGTAGGATCCGATAGGTCCAGTTGACGATCGACTGGTATAGTAGTCGTTTACCAGTAGAGATCAAGTTGTGAATTTCTTCCTAACAGCCGCCACATTCGACGAACTTTAAATTGGATTTGTTCGGCTTTCTACCTCGTGCGACGTTTTCACGTTGGGCATCAATATGCAGACGGAGATATTTAGCTGAATTCTTCGGCTGTATCTGCTGGTTATCGATGTAAACATTATACAGCCGAATAACTTTTTGAAAAGATCATAGTTGACGCGAACGGATCGTAATCGTTGAGTTAATACTCTTCATTTCTTCTTCTATCATGAAAATCGGCCTAAAACGTTTTGCAGGTTATCTATCTCATACTTGTGAATCACTCGCGGACAATATTGTAGTATCATTGGCAAAATAATAGAATATCAATCGTATACAAGAGGTTCAACATACGTCGTAGAACGCTATCTCGTAATGGTCCAGCTTGTGTAGGTGAAAATGTAGACGAAGCACAAACTGAGATAATGATGATAAATAACTATAATCAATCGTAGAATCCGAATTTAGTTACGAGTATAGACTTGAGTACTTAGAAGGAACGCTGATTACAAAAGATGGCACAACTCAACAAACGCAGAATAACGATATCAAAATTGGCATTGACGCAGCTAACAAAAATATGTAAGAGGCACGATACAGTATTGAACACAAAAGTGCGTCTCATGAATATACTAGTGTTGTCGGTTTTTCACTATACGGCGGAATACCGGACTCTGAAGATAAAGGGTAGTATATCGACGTATTTTAAATGTATTATTGGAGACGAATGCTCAGAGTGTGCATGGACGGTGGAAAGAAACAACCTGTCGATACAGAAGAGATCGAAGTAAGGTTCGACAGGATGGATTAGAAAAAAATGAATCTGACGGAATGGTGGGGAGACTCCCAATCAGATATTCGAATATAGTAAAAATAACAGTTGATGTTTCTACATAAGCTGACAGATATTTCAGCTGATAGAACTATGGGACGAATGAACACGTTCACTTGCGATAATCCATGGTGTCACGACGCCCGAAAATGAGATAATATATACATATATCTGTGACGAAACTTCATTTTTAAATGGTACCTTTGGGGGGTACCTCTACAACGTTGTTATGAAAAGTATACTACGGTATGCTCCGTTATACGTGTAAAATATACCGCAACATTTCGTAGTCGATTAACAGGTTTCATATATTATATACAATATTTATTTATTTTGTCCAAATTTATGCTATTCCTGTTTATTTTATATAACTATTCTATTATATCCATCAGTAGTTTATGCGCGGATATTTTATCGTTCGTGTACATTTATATAAAAACTTAAGGACGGTAGTGGCTAGCCAATATATAATTACGTCCGTAATAATAAAACATTTAAATCATTATGAGATCTCGTATGTATCACACATAAGAGTATATATGTGCGTGGGTGAATTTGTAGAAAATCGAATAGACACAAATGAATTATAAAGTATTTGAAAAATGGGGAGAATTTAAGCGCAAACGGAATATTGGAATCACGAATTTGTGGGAAAAGACTAGATTTGGTTGATGGGTAGGATAGATTTAGTTCTAGTTCTGGTGCTGATTCGGGGTGATTGAAGAAATAAGAAGCTGATGGTTAGATCCGGAAGGAAAGACCTCCGTATAACAGCATATGCGCGCGCATCTGCGTCGCATATGAATAGTGCCTTGAATGCTAGCTCATTTTGTACGTAAAAATAAGCGTGATGGGTAGTCACGACGTTCAGCAACGAACAATACGATGATGATGATGATATATATATATATATATATATATATACATGATGTTTATATATAAGAAAACAATTTTATTGAGTTATGTTTATGAAACATAAAAAGAATATAAGTCTTTTTCAACTCGGCGCAACTGATTCCATTATTTAGTAAATGATTTTTATTTTATTTTTCTTAATTAATTTCTTTATGTAAATGTTATAACTCGTAAGCAAATATAACGACGTATTAAATAAAATAAATTTCAAATAATATACCATTTGAAGTTTATTTAAAGTAATTCAGTATAATAATAAAGTGTATTATGTAATTATAATACATATAATTTAATTTATATCGGTTGCCTCCTAAAAGCACGATAGGAAGCACGAATATATTCGATAGCCTTATCTTTAGTTATGTATAGCCAGAAGCCCCTCATAATATATATATATATATATAATATATTAGCTGTCGAAACAGGAAATAATTTACTATCACTAACTGAAACCACGACGATAAGAGACCATTTATTCGATAATGAAAAATATGGTCGACGTCTAGTATTAATATAATTTCTATCTGAAATGGCTGGTGAAGAACAATTTAAAAATAAGGGCGATTGGGGTTAAAATGAGTACAACGATTTTCAGGGAACAGCGCCGTTTCCCAACTCGCGGCGGATTCGTCCATCTACGGGGTATAATTTATTTTCCATAAAAAGAGAAAAGCTTCCTCATCTAAAAATGAAAATAGCATGCCGCTGCTGATGTTACCACGGCTACTTCTACTACTCATAGAAAAGGAAATCTGCCATATTGAATAGGCGAAAGGCTGCATCTCCTCTGTTTTGGCTTCTTTTTATTACCGTTCGAATTGCTTTTTTTGATAAATGACCCGTTCGCCTATACTGCATGACCGGCTCTTAGTCATTACCTCGCCTAATACCCCAGTTTTCCTCGTTAATCTTAACGATTTATTTTCTATTCGCCCCCCCACCTCGTATAACTATTACCTATCATACTCCTATTCGCAACTAAACTTCGATCACCCGCTTACCGACATATTACGTAGTAGTCGACTTTCCTGTATAATAACACGGTCCATTTTATTCTGTTCCTTAACAGTCGTCGTCTTCGCGAATTAATCTTCGCTATGGTGTTATTATCCGCATTTACGGTATTTGTCAGACGAGTCTTTTCGTATTGACAACCGAAATCGATTTCTTATTCTGTTCGCATTGATAATCAAAATTGACTTTTGGAAATAAAATAGTTGTCGGCTTTCTTTAAAAATAAATTTAATTCTTCCATTCTTGCGAAAATTTTCTCGTTAACATCATCGTGCTCGCTCTTTCGATAGAGTCTCTGACGACTTAAGGAAATGTTTTTCCAGTTTTTCAAACGAGGAAAATAATACAAACGGAAATCGTAATTTACTCCGACTTCTTTATATGTGTGTAACAAAAATTTCCATTTGTGTTTTGATCTGAATGTGAAGTTTTAAATAAGTTTGAAATTATTATTTTTTTCTAATAGTAATTTGGTCTGGACGATATCCGTTGTTCGCTTTTAATTAATTCTAGAGAATCCATTTTTTTTTTTTAATTTTCACTAAACGCGATGTTTCGTGACTTGTTGCTAGCCAGTGTACAAAGTTCCTGATTTGATTAATATTCAAGCGATAGTGTATACACCACTGTTCATTATAAATATTCTTGATCTTCGTTTTGAACTTTTGCAACTTTAACTTCCATTATTTTTTTAATTAGGTTAATTTTTATTATTATTATTATTAACATCACTCCAGTTAGTATGAAGTGACCACTATTGGCGAAGCTAATGAGTTAGTAACAAATTAATTTATTCTGAAGGTATGATATGAAATACCCATCACTCTTCATAGGGTGAGCAGAACGGATAAACATGAAAGATCTATAGAAAGAGAGAGACCGATGGAAAAAGGAAAATATATGCAACAGTTGTTAAAAAAAGAAAGAACTAATAGAATAATTATTTCCGCGAATCTCTGCAACTGCAGTTATAGCGTATATCCAATCCTAAGAAAGTCTCTGGTCCAAAGCCTTTTAAGCCTTCTTATCGGATTACCAGGTAACAATGGCTGCTCCATGCTCGAAATATTGCGGTTGGAGCTGGTCCACAGTTGGTTGAAAAATTTGTTATAACGTCTGACGTTGTACATACTGAATGTGGAGATCGTCGTGAATGGTACGATTTGATACAAAGAGTTTTATTACTCGATCTCGTGAACTTCATCGTTTTAGTTTTGTTAACCTTTATAGTCATACCCCATTTTTCGCCTGACTTATTTAGGTTATTTAACATTGCTTGCATTTGCTTCACAGATCCTGCTAATAGGATTTTTTTTTTTTTAATTTTATTTAAAGACGTTCGATTACTGAGATCATTTGCGTCTGTGTATACTTTATATGTTATGAATTAGGCCTATAACTGTGAGGAATTTTTAGGAGCTTTTCAATTATTTGGGGATTATCCTGTAACATCGTTTGTATTGTTTCATTTGTGAGTTTGTAAATATTTCTCGGATTATCATATTGTTTACATTCTGATAGCACATGTTTTATTGTTAATTGAGTATTACATGTGAAGTAGTTTGGTGGCGGATCACCATTCAGCAAGTGCTGTGATGTGGGCCTTGTGTGTCCTATACGCAGTCTGGCTAGTGCTACATCTTCTCGTCTAATTTTTTGTACCGATGTTATATAGTGTCCTAATTTTGATTTAATCTGATAAAGGTGTGCGTGAGTGCAGTAAGTTTCCCAATGTTGTTGATATAGTTGTGTGATTTTTTGTGATATGAATGTGTACAAGTCGAACGTGTGTATGGATTTAACTGTATTTAGATTTTTTTCTATACGTTTAAGTTGCTATATCTACGGCTTCGTTTCCTGCAATTCCCGAGTGTGCCGGAGATAAACGCCAGCTGGTTGTTTGCTGAAGTTAGTTTATAGATAATATATTTTAGATTAATAGTGTCGGTGTTTGTAATTTTTGATGTTGCTTGTAATGCGCTAAATGAGTCGGTGCATATTAGATATTAATTTGGATGCGAATGTTTTGTAATGTTAAGGCTTTGTATATTGCTAAAATTTCGGTTGTGTAAACGGAAGTTGTAGGAAGATGAAAAATATAAGGATCGTTATTTACCAAGGAAGTAGTAGTTTTATATTTGTAAATTTTGATGCATCGGTGTATATTTTTGTATGTATTCAGGATATTTTTCTTGGAGAATATTGTAGAATTTATATTTTAAAAGTTCTGGAGAGGTTAAGTTTTTTTTGTACTTAATTAATTCGGTGTTTATGGTAACTTTTGTCCAAGGTGGCAGTTTAGGAAGATTCTTTGTTTTAAGTTTTGATAATGAATATTGAAGTGTTTCCAGTAAATTATTTGTACGTTCTGCTAGAGGTTTGGATGTTTTTGGTTTATGTTTGAACAGATCTTGAGATCGATTTGCTCTTTGTTATAGACCGGGTCAAGTGGACGGGAAAGTAATCTGGTGTGATGTTTGAGCATCAATATTTGCCTTCTGTGCTTAAAAGGTAGTATGTTTGCTTCCACATGCAAATCTGTACTAGAGCTCGTATGAAAGACTTTTAGGGTTATTTTAAGGGCTGTATTTTGAATTGTGTTAAGGTTTTTTAATGTGGTATGAGGGGCGCTATCATATAGTATGTTACCGTCATCTAATCTGCTTAATATATACGATTTATATAATTTTATTAGAGTTTCTCTTTCCGATCCCCACGATGAATGATTGAGCAACTTCAACATATTTAGTTTTTGATTGCAGTTTATTTTTAATTTACGTATATGTTCTTGCCAAATTAACTTTCTGTCTAGAGTTAATCATAGTATCTGTAAGGTGTCTGTGTTTATTATTTCCGTGAAGCCTATTTGTAAGTATTGCGATTACGTTTTGTACTGAATGAGATATGTTTTTTTTTTTGGATGTTGAGAATGGGAAACCCTGCGATATTTCCAATTGATTGAGATCATTTATGGTGTTTTGAAGTAAAGATACTATAAATTTTAGTTCGCGATGTGAATAATATATTCAAAGATCGTCGGCATAGATACAATAATTAACTGTTGATGGTATATATTATTGGATATTTGTCATGGTTATTATAAATAATGTAGGACTAATTATAGAACCTTTTGGGGGTACACCGTTTTCTTCAATTTTTATATCAGATATATAATTGTTTAGTTTGACGCGAAATTTTCGGTTATGTAAAAATTTGTTTATAAATATGGGCAAATTTTAATCCCCATAGCTAGTAGTATTTGGTGCTTCCATAATTTGTCGAAAGCTTTTTCTAAATCAAAACTGACTATCGTTGTAATTTTATTATGTATCAAATTTTCTTTAATTTCGGAGGTTAGCTTAATCAGTAGATCTTGTGTACTTCTTTGTTTCCTGAAACCGAATTGTAAGGGATCTAACAATTTTTGGTTTTCTAGCTGCCAAATTAGTCTGTTATTAATATTTGTTCTAGTAGTTTACGAAGAGTATTTGTGAGCGAGATGGTCTGTGGCTAGCCGGATCTAAAGCATTTTTATTTGGTTTGAGCACTGGTATTAAATAGGACTTTCTCTACTTCTCTGTGAAGGTGTGATTGTGCCAAAATATATTGAAAAGATGCAGGATAGCATTTTTGATTCTAGACTGAGATGTATGATCATGGTTATATGAATTCCATCTGGCCCAGCAGCTGATGGGAACATTTGTTCCAGAGCCGTGTTAAATTATCATTTGTTAACAAGTACACGTTCAAATATTGACACATATCGAACGAAGTAACTGTGTATAGACTCAAATTTGCTATTTATATGTTTCCTCTACATCCCTCACACATATTCGCGTATATATATATATATATACACATATATACGCATGTAATAAATAATAGTAATAATCGTTTAAAAAACACGTTGATCTACGTAAATGTGAAATGAAGTAAATTTTGCATATTTAAGATCAAGTTAATCATATGTGGAAACTATAACGTCAAATTCGTGATTACGGCTTCCAATAATAATAATAATAATAATAAAATTAATAATAATTATGAATAATAATAATAATAATAAAATTAATAATAATTATGATAATATTGTAACGACGTTAGACGCGTTAAATATTGCTCGTTAATAATAGGCTTCCGGTTAAAAATTAAACTCCGAAATTAACCGTAATTTAATAATCAACGTAATTAACGGTATTTCGTTTTTCTAATTGATCCGGCAAATCGTATCAAGTCGAACGAGTCTTTGCCGGTACTATTATTATTATTATTATTATTATTATTATTATTATTATTATTATTATTATTATGGTTATTTCTAATTTATGTATCTCGGTTCTTAAAACTCGTTCGTTTTATGCAACTCTTTGGGATATTAGCCCTTTTATATATATGTATATTGACTCTTACCAATAATCATTCTGTAGTTTTTAAATAACCAAATTCTCTTCAACATCTATGGCGAATAGATTATAAGACAAGCGGTGGATTGCCGTTAAGGAGGAATATCTATCGGAGGATGGGAAATTATTAATATCAAAATTGCGAATGATAACTCGCTAGCTCAGAGCGAAGAATACTTAAACTAGTATCAAGAATAGAGGCAGTGGTTAATGAATTTAACGCTAAACGAAGGAAATGTCTCCAACGCTGATTATTGATAAAGAAAGACGAATACAATAAAACCCCGGCTCTAATACGAGATGTAGAAATGAAAGATAATGTAATTCTATTTGGATACAATGGTGAACCAGAAGATGAAATAACGTCGGAATATGGAAACTTAATCGTATACGGAAAGACCATCGCTAAAATAAGGTGCGACGACTTATGAAAACGTTGGTTTTTCCTATAGGCGACATTCAGTTCTTAAACATGGACGATGAACAAAATCGACGAGGAGTAGGATGAAAGTTCTAGGGATCCCGTGGACGACTCGCGGAATAAATGATTTCGTTTTAAAGCAGCTTAAAATCGAAGCCAGGCAGCGATTGTTACCCACTATTTACGCGTGTTAGGATTTTTCGCACATATGATACGTCTGGAGGAAATGATCTTGCAAGGAAAGATCAACGGGAAAACGAAGTAAAGTAGACCGATGATATATCGATAAAATCGCGAAAACGGGATCTACGAAAAATTATGAATCTAGCGCATGATCGACGCAAGTGGCGACGTCTTGTAGCTTGCACTACATGAGCCTATAGATATCGAAAGGAATTTAAAAAAATCTCATTAATCGGAATTAAATAAATCGATATAATAATGAAGGGGGATGAGTAACGAAGTAAGATGATATCTAACGCGAGATTAAGCCGACGATAGAATAGACCTAACATGATGTGGAAAGATGTGTTCGGAGGCAAAGCAAAAAGTGCTAATAGCAAAGCAACGTCAATGGAATAAGTATTAACGAATTAAGGTGAAATGGTTACGGGGGAAGTACAGACGAATCATCTACATAAATTTATACGAAACGACAATGATCTAGTTCGTATAAGAAAGCGAGATAAACTTGCGACGATAATAACTTGGAAAATTACCGCAGCGGGAAAAGTAGGTAAAAATAAAAAACAAAACACAGCTACCTATATGACAACAGAAATGTTATAAAACAACCAAATGGAATGGCTAAGAGATTTGTTTTACCAAAAAGAGAAGTCGATAGTCCTGGAATGAAGCTGATGTCGTCAAACAGAGGTGATAACTACAGACCTATCAGCTTACTGTCGCACATGTGTAAATTGTTTACACGCATAATCATCGATCAAACAACGAAACAGATAGCCATCCGCGAGAATAAGTACGATTCAGATGGGGTTACGCACACGATGGCGTACATTGATGCGCAATAAAGAACTATAAATGCTATAATTTCGAATTATAATCGACCTTCGTAGATTATATTTGACGCTGTATAAATGTGGACAATTGTAAATGACTCTCGAAGGGAAGAGGTATAAATCGAGAACACGTGTAAAAATAACGCATTAAAATATGCGAATATAGCCGGCGAAGACAAAGTATCACTGAAAAGAAAGCCCCGAAAAGGCGATACAATTTGTCCTAAGCTATTTTGTCGCAGCGTTGAAGAGTCTATTCAAGAATCTGGAAGTATAAATATCGATGATAAACGACTAAGTTACCTACATTTTGCGAACGTCGTAATATTGATAAGTGATAACGATTTAACAAAAAATGTAGACGGATTTGTGGCAGTACTCTATCTGACAATACATATTAAGCTTACCTTATAAAGGGTAGAACACAAGCATACCACGTAGCTACTGGGACATCTGTGTACACGGGTGAATTAATAAGCGTTAAAAAATATAGACAAAGAAAAACACGAAAATAACCTTATAATATGCTCCGACTGACAGATTCGGAAACTGATTAAAAATACTGAAAATACTAACTTAGGTATTGTAAACATAAAATTCATCATCCATAAACTCATACAGAAAACAAAATCAAATAGTATTCCTTTGGACTCCAGCGCACTCGGGAATCACAGGAAATGAAATAGTTGATAAAGCCATCAGAACAAAAAAAAAAAAAAAAATGATAACATCCGCATAATGATCTCTACTCAATCATAACACAAAAAGTCAACCATCAGGAATACTGGAAGACCCAGAGCGCTCACACGTCACACACATCTTTTTCAAATCAAACCAATTTTAGGACACTGGAAAACCACAGAACAAAATATGTGTAACCTTCTGCCCGGGAATCTGTGTCGTTTGCTAACATCATACTTGTCAGAAAGACAATTTCGGGTAGCACACGAAGATGCTATATCACCCAATACAGGCTGGAGTTCCGCAGCATAGTGTCCTTGGACCTATCCTGCACCTCCGATATATCAACGATTTGCCTACTGATGATAAAACAATTACGGCTACGTTCGCCGATGACACCACCATTCTATCCAAGAGTAGTTGGCAGAAGGAAGCAACAAAGAACCTTCAACGACATCTAGATAGCGTCATCAGTTGGGCTCAACGATGGAAAATCATGTTCAACAACTCCAAATCGCAACACATCGTATTCACCCTACGGCACGTTAACGTGTCCCATCGGGTTTATATTGCAGATCAGCCTATTCCGCAAACAAACGTGGTAAAATATCTTGGCATGCACTTGGACTCTCGTCTTTCGTGGAAACCGCATGTAAATACGAAGTGCAGGCAAATCAAGAAAACTATGTCATCACTATACTGGCTAATAGGACGGCGTTCAACGCTCAGCATTTACTGCAAACGCCTCATATACTTACAAATTATAAAGCCCATATAGACATATGGAATAGCCCTATCTGCGCTGAGTAGACCAACCTTAGCATTAAGTACTAATTTATATATGATATATGTAAGTTAGTAAGAAGCGTTGCTCGCTGGAGCAAATGTCTTTGCACCCGTCTTTATGTTCTAGTTTTCAGCGTATACACCATCGTAATAATTGTAATACTTATTTGAGCGTAGTCTTAAGATCGTATTAACTCTTAAAATTTAAAAAAATATATATATAAGTATATCATTATTATTAAGTTTTATTTCTTTCAACTTATCAATTAATTCCATATTATTTTTAATATTAAATTGTGTTTCAAATTCATAATTAGTCTGTAAATATTTCTTAATTAATTTTGAAACTTTATAAAATGGAGCATTTATACAATTAACTAATGCTTTTATTGGATTGTTAATCTTGTATTAAACCTGAAAGAATTGGCGCTTTTGAATTCATTTCTATGAAATTGAAATTCTTGAAATAACTGTATAATCTGTTGTATTGCTTTCTTCTGTAGAGTACTTCCATTAATTGTTTTTATTCCTTTTATGATATATAAATCTGTTGGTTGGATTATTAATTTTTTTGAATTTATTATTATCGATAAATGTTTCCATTTTTTCTAAATAATCATTTTTCTTCATTACTACTATTAGTATTACCTTTATCCGCTTTACTAAGAATTAAATTATTGTGCTTCAGTTTTTCTTTCAATTTGATTTCAAGTTCGTCCGTATTATTTCGTTCCGCTATTTTTTTTTCTCAAAAATAAGCTTAACACACGGCAACACGATAACAGTTTTTTAATCGAAAGTGTTCTAATTAATATATATATATATATATATATATATTTTTTTTTAAATTGATTTTATACGTAAAACGATAATTACGGTATAGCCAAAAATATACAATGGGCATTTAGTTATGAAGAAGTTTTTTATAAAAACATTTTCAACTGACATCGGGCACGTATTAGTTTGCGAGATATCCAAGCTAGAAAATAATCTCCCCGAAAGTACACATTAAACGTGAAAGATTTGATTCTCCATTTTTAATATAATTTATTCTGAAAACGGATACCGTCGTTATCCGCAGCAATATTCCAAATGGTGTTCACTTCTCTTATTAAGATTAGGAATAATGATGATCAATAATAGTAATAGTAATATCTAACAACGGTTACAGATAATAAGGACTAGGGATTAAGTCTTATTTATCATCGTCTATATATTTTCCCATATCTCTCTAAAAGTTATTTACGTAGACTTTTATGGCTGCTTGTATAATGACAACACGCGACTAAACCCTGACTCTTTATCCAGATTTATTATAGTATAAATGTATCCACCTTTTCATTTCACGTATTTTTTTTAAAAAATAAACTCGAGTTATTTTTAATATTAATTTCATTTCTTAATAAATACCCCTATATACTTGATACCCGGGAATAATTATATATATATATATATATATGGTAACCAATTTTACAAGTGTCACGCTTGATTTGTGTATTAGTACAGACGGCTTAACTGATATCTTACTTATTACTTCAGCCTAGGTATATAATGACGTTGGTTTTTATACGTTCGTAGAATTCTTTACATCCTATTTTTTAAATTTCTGAATAATTCTTTCGGCTATACTGGCATACTGCACGTTAAACACATACACCGCGGTACCCGATTAATTTCGGTAAGACAGATGAGGTTTTTTTGACGTATCAATAGTTCCTACCTTTCCAAGGGCGAAATAAATGCGTCTATATGTGCGTCGGTGGATCGTTCTTTGTGTACAAATGCCGCTAATTATAGTATCTTCCAAGTTTCTTAATTCACACATTTTTCTTATAGGCAGCCGAGACGTTAACGATTAAAGTAGCGGATAAACGACGCATTAACGCATTTGAAATGTGGATAAGGCGACGAATGTTGCGCGTATCGGGGACTGAAAGGGGAACAAATCTGTAATATCACATAACTACCTCGTCAGATAATTAAATGTGTAACCCCTCGAGGTTGCAAGTAAATAACAACATTAATCATAAAAAATCACCAAGAATGGACGAAATATCGCCGGCGGTACGGAAAGAACTACCAAAACATGGGATTGTACTACTTACATGCAATTTCAATTACGATTCACAAATCAGAAAAACCGATGGAAGAAGTAACGTCTTACCGACCAATGTCACACTTACACCGGCATTATCCGAAATATACGAGAAACTGCTTCTTAAACGTCTCAAACCACTAACGTACATACCGAACCATCGATTTGGGTTTCGTGGTCATTTACCATTTAACCAGTTCCATCAACGGCAATAATAGAAAAAGCGTTCGAAGAAAAAAATTCTGCTCAGCGGTATTTCTTGATATTTTGTATGCACATCGTGACCTTTTAGCCAAATTCAGTATCCGATTGTCTGCTAACTGGTGCCGTCTGCTATCATCATACATATCAAACCGACAATTACTCAGGAAGATGTAAAATCCTAATTTTAATCCAATCCAAATGGAAATGTCTTAAGACCCACATTATATTTCCTACGTGTGAGAAATATCTTCTTCTTCTGGTGCCGTATCCTCAATGGATGTTAGCGACTATCCCTCTGGCTTCCAATCTGTTGGCTAATAAGGTTTCTGTATTAAGTTCTGTCCATTCTTTTGCATTATCCAACTATGTTTTTTTTTCTCCTTTCTTTTACTCGTTTTCCGGTGATGTTTCCTTCAATAATCAGCTGTAACATTTTACATCTGCTGTTCCTCAACATGTGCCCGAAGTAAGCTATTTTTCTTTTCTTCATAGTTCTTTCTAACGCTGATCTTTTATTTAGTCGTTTTAGTATTTCCGCATTTGATACTCTATCCGTCCATGGAATCTTTAGCATCCGACGGTATAGCCACATTTCAAATGATCTTAATCTATTTAGCATTGATTTTTTGATCGTCCAGGCCTCCATATACCAACTAAAAAACCACAACTGCGATGTTTGCCGATGACACAGCAATACTGTCAGTCACTCGCAAGCTGAAGCAACGAAAAATCTTCAACATACTCTGGACCATGTAATAAAATGGACGAAGGATCGGAAGATTAATGAATAAAAATCTCACCATATCACCTTCGCGCCCTGCGTAAGGTTGAACACCTCCATTATGTAATCTTCATAGATAATCAGAAAGTACCAGTTACTAATTCAGCAAAATACTTGGGACTGCATCTGGATGTTAAGCTAACTTGGACAGCTCACATCGATATAAAAGCTCACCAGATTATGCGCGAAGTACGCCAAATTTATCTGATCGTAACATTCCAAAATTAAGTTTCAAAATAAACGACTAACTTATCAGACTATTAATCTTGGAATCTAGCTGTGGGGTTGCACCAAAGCTTCGGACAAACTAATTTTCATTCGTACGAAACGTATTACCTACTGACACGATGTAAGACGCCTTTAACGCAAATGACCTAGTGACATCATAAATATCGACTAGTATGAGGATATATATATATATATATATATATACGTAAATAGCAAAGTCCAGCCAATGGGCAGTCTTCGTAACGCGCAGTAATCTTATTCATTAATTATAATTATTACTTATTTAGAATTATTTTTGTAATATTTATACAACGTTCGTTGTTGTAAGGAAAAAACTTGCGCATCGATCTCTTATATGCGATGCAATACCTAGCAAACCTAAGTAGTTTTCTAAATTCGTTTAAATTACCAATTTAATCGATTTCCGAACGTTATTAATAAAGAAAAATCGATGAGCGAGTATACGACCATTATTAATATTCGGTATTTTCGAAGAACTAAATAATTTATCACTTTCAAACTCATTCATATATATATATAATATATATATATATATTACATATGTATAAGGCAAATTTAATGAATCCGAGAACTACTAACGCAAATATATTATACATATATACTTACGTGCGACCAAAAATTACCTCTTATCATTTAAACAGAGAAAAGAGACGATGCATAGTATAGAAATCGAACGAAGATAAAGAGTCAGCTACGAACGAGAGATAAAAATAGTTTCGTTGAAAACTATCCAAATCATTAATCTAGTCTCTCTCGAGTAGAACAGTAAGAATCTGTTTTAGACGGACGTTAAGTCAATTTATTCAGTTCTACTAACAGTAAAACTGACTAGTTTTGAGTCGTAGCGAATATATTGTTTTCTCTCGTGACTGGCGAGGTGATTTATCACACAACTGGCTGTTGTAACCTTCCTTAATAGCCAACAGCCATAGGTCCTTTAAGATCAAATTCGACAGTTAAATACATAGTCAATTACACAGTTGCTTAAATTTACTGTCAGATATCGCAACGATATATTAATACATTTATATATATATATATACATCTATCGCGAGATTATTATGCCATTTATAATTTCGTATCTGAGTTTTATCGTAATTTATACGAAAGTCTTTCAGTGTATTTAAATAAATATACGAGATTGGCTTTCTTATACGTTATATATTTTAGGTGTGTGTGTGCGCGTCGATGTGTTTGTAATATATTGCTAAGAAAAATAAATTAAGAGGAAGAACGAGTATATTTATTAATCTGAAGTTGACCCGCCTACCAATTATATTTATTAGCTTGCCTTTCACAGCTCGGCCGAATCGCTATTTCAGAAATTAATGAATTACAAATATATATATATATATATATATATATATATATATATATATATATATATATTTATATTTATATGCTTTATTTGAAAGCTTTCCACACCAGAGGACATATAATATACGTGTACAGGTTAATAACAACAAGTCTTGTTACATGTCACGAAAACGCGTGGGTTTAATAACAACTGCGGCTATATAAGCGCTTTAAATCATATTTGACTTTCCTATATAACAAAAAAAAAAAAAAACTAAAGCAACACGCAATCTATACGTGTGATTGTTGAGTCGCTGCTGCTGCTGCTGCTCGCTGTCCATGACAACGTGTAAGTTGCGTGTAGTATATACAATTTGGCGTGTAAGCAGCAACAGATTAATTTATTATAACCTGCTGGCAACACCACCAACAACAACAACAAGTCTCACTTCGTTATCTATTCGCTGTTAGTCGGTTATAGAACGAATTAATAATCATTCATCATTAAAAGACTAACCGGAGGGGCTGCTTGTGTGGTCCACCGTTGTTACACTGGTATTGTCGTGATTTTGTATCGATAAATACTGAACAGGATATTATTACATTTGCATATTGCCTGTAATACATTAATATATATATATATATATATATATATATAATATATAATATATATATATATATATATATATATATATATATATATATATATATATATATATTCTGTCCGAATATTAATAACCGATGTAATAAATATATTTTAGAAACATCATAATTTGGAAAGCTATTATTATTAGGCGGTGAAGTTCGAATTCTACATTATGAAGTTTTTCGACTCAAAACGTGTATAATTAAAATTAATTCCGATTTTGTAAGTTTAACCATTAAAGTATTTTATCCCATTCAGTCACGATGTCCACTATATGGTACGTGAAATTTTGACCCGAAATGCTTCAATTTTCGAAAGATATTTCCTATATAAGTCGAATAATAAAGCCAATTTGAACATCATCGAGCTGTACTGTATCTAACTCCAATATAGCTCTCGTGGAAAGGACACGATCAAAATTCCCTGGTTTATACGTAATGGCGACGTCTCCAATATCTACTACTGTTCGCCTAATAAGAAGCGGTATTTTATAATTTGTGTTTTAATTTTTCGAAATATTGTCTAGTAAATCATCGTGGATGAACCGACCTCGTCGTGGATAAGTAAGTCTATTTTTTGATACGTTTATCGTAGAGTCATTTTTTTAATATATAAATAACTATTCTCGAGATATTATATCAAATATCATTTTTAATCGTTTCGTTTATATCGGTAGAGCTGCAATTTCCTTTCTGAGGTATTGTAGGATAATAGAACATCTTTTATTCGGACTCCTGAACAACAAATACTGCAACAAGCTCTCGATGTATCATCACTTTCGCCATCTATTAATCGCGAACGACAACGCGGCAGATGAAGATTAGGCGCTAGAAGATAATCCGGTGATAGATGATGAAACATCAGTTACACCAGCAAGTGATTGTCAGTTTTATTGGACATACTCCCCCAATGTATTATCGGATCACACACTCAGGGTGCAAAAGCAGTACGAACACATAATTGGATAACGATCTTCCTCTTTTATTTTTCACACGTGATATTACATTATTTTCAGATGCGATTGAATAATGAAGTTCTACACTTTCATTTTTTTTTAGAAACCTTTACAAATCAGTATACAGGGAAAAATAATACAGTTGGGAAACTTATCATACAACTAAATTACGGTGTTTATCGGGATTTTTCTCCTTAGAGGATGTATTTCAGTACCGAGGAAACTGCAAAACGATCGGGATGCGCACAACGAGTTGATAGCTGATACGTGAAACAAATTTTACATAACCCAAATTCTAAATAAAATGAACTGTTTTTTGAACTTTTATGGTAAAATAAATAACAAAAATAAAATCATTAAAAAATGGTTTTCTTTATGAACAATCACAAAGCTTTTCGAGTATTAAGCGATTCAAAAATCACCACGCTTCAAATTTTCAAACTTTATGGTAAATACGATATACCATTTTTTATTTTTTTTTTTAAACATGAACTATAAACTTTACCCAATAGTACAAATGCCTGAGCAGAAATTTTAGAATTTTAACCTAAAAATTAAAAATGCCGTTTTTCTATACACGAGTTAACAACACAGTGGTTGGTTTAACTCGATGCATTGGTTTCACCTAGTACAGTAACCCTATAAATTTGATAATAAAGTTTTTACTGCACTAATATTGTACGAAATAAGGAAGTAGAATAATAATCAACGTTTTTACAATTTCTTTTACATGTATCGATTGCAATTGATGTCTTATTGTCCTACGATCCTTTTGGAAGGATTTTTGAATTTCTTCAGTTTTTGAAAAAAGTAACAAATGTTATTTTGGTAAGTAACGAATGAATTTGAAAAATTTTAAAAAAATAATTCACGATTATCTGGGGTTTTTCTAGTTGTTTATTCTAGTCGGACAATGCGTATACTGAAGTATGACTAATTCGTATTTTAGGACGTGTTCCTTCTAAACTTTTATCAACTCGTAAATCAGGTGACATCGTTTATTTGTGTCACGTATTACTAAAGCAAGGAGCACACTAGGTCTGCATTTTTCACGTCAATTGATAACCAGGACTAATTTATTAGTTTAGTCGAGTTCGGCCATATCCATATTATTTCCATTAAGTATATATATATATATATATATATATATATATATATATATATATATATATATATATATATATATGTATATATATATATATATTTATATATATTTATATATATATATATATATATATATATATGTATATATATATATATATATATATATGTATATATATATATATATATATATATATATATATATATATATATATATATATATATATATATATAGTCGTTAATTTTAAGATGTTACAGCCCAACCTATTGAAAGAAGTTTATTGCGAGAAAAACTAGTGGCAATTTGAAACAACATCCAAGAACATGTACACAAATCACTTTTGTACATGTATAATTACACTAAATTTATAATAAATTAAATTTCAATTTTTTATTATTATTATTATTTGACAATACGAGCGCCGGCTGCACTAGCAGGCCATATGTACCAATTGATTTATTGTGGTCCTAGATCTGATTTAAAAGGTTCAGTGAATCCGGGAACAGGAAAAAATCATGAATATGATAAATGTTGAGGTGAGGAAGGAGGAAGACTGTGCTGGATTCTAAATGCTGTGAGAGCATGACAAGATGTTAGTATGTGGGGTATAAGCAGTTGTTGGCAAAAGGGACAGAGTGGAGGGTCTGTGCCTTGAAGAAATAGGAATGGGTAAAATTTGAGTGGAATATTCGAAGTCTGGTAAGGATAACATTTTTCTTTCTTGTTCTGAAAGGAAATGGCAGTTGGGATAGTGGAATAGGTTTAATGTAAACCTTATTTAAAAAAAAAAAACACAGGGAAAAATTGTAAAAATTTGTTAGGAACAAGATGATAATAAATCCATCAGATTTTGTAATTTATTTATGTCTAAATATTCAATAACAGATTACATTTGTAATTTATTTATATAACACTTTATAATAATAATAATATACCTTTTATAAAAGTGCATAATTCCACTCGTGCGCGTAAAAATGCCGTGTGGCAATTAACAATAACTGATTACCCGACGAGGCACTAAAGTTACCTTCTCAGTATGTTTTTATTTTATTTTTTAAGTGGACCCCAATCAAGAATAACACTGGTGGAGCAAGTATATTTATTGAATTGTCTTACAAAAGTGCAATATCTATGAGTGTTTAAAAACAAAATAGACGAAAAAAAAATAGATTATAATAATTATACATAAATGATGTGTAGTGATACATAAATACTCATATTTCACTTATATATCATTGTATTGAGTGCAACAGATACTGCAGAGTGTAATTGAAGATAGGAGGTAGATACTAGAATGTTGACGACATAGTCCCAGCATTTACTTATTGTTCTTATCAATTATAAGTAAACGCACGAAATTGCAATAATCATAAAGCAATAGAAACACAAGAAACAACAGAAAAAAAAATATTACATAAAAATTAACGATAAATTTTATGGTGCTAGCCACCACCGGAGAGGAAAATACGAAACAACAACCATGTGAAGTCCATACGTCCACCTCGTGCAGGGTGGTAACTTCCTGTTCGGCAGGCTTGGCGCTGATTAGAAGAGCTAAACTGGAACTCCAGCTGATAGTTAAAAGATTACTTGCCAAAGGTGTTTCTACCGTATTAAATGCCGTTAAACCTTTTTTTACTCCATTTAGCATTTCGCTCGTGCCGTAATACGCTCCTTAGTGAGATTAATGAATACTAATCTAGAGCGCGTATTGCGAGTATCTTAAAACCGGCTACTTTTGGCAGTGGTGTAAACAGAAATCCCAGCGGAAAGCAACAGAAAATCACCGCTGTATATTTCATTTCTTAATACTAACACGATACGTGAAAAAATAAAAAATATTAATACCCTACCCATGCGTTTGTGAAAAAGAATATCAGACAATAGGAGGTCACCGAGTTCCCGTGTGCCTCCGTTGGTATAGAACTCGACAGAATGGAACATACACGCTTTAATTCGAGCAATAACTGGAACTTAGAAGTTTATATCAGTCCGGTAAAATTCATAATACAATAAAAGAGAATCTTACATATTTCAATACTCGTTTTAAGTGAAATGCGCTGGCCTTATGTTGGAAAACAAATAATAGAGGATTATACCGTTTACTATATTCTGGAGGAAAGAATTTAGTAAACAGTTTCGGAGTAGGTGAGAAAAAATGACACAAACACATTATTCGTCAATTTCTATGTAAAGAAAAAAAGTCATATTTTCCTCGAATTCTAAAGTGTTACATCTAGTCCAGTTTACAATGCGCACGTCAGTTGTGAATTTTGAAGAAATTTTGAAAACATCCTGGACTGATAAGAAGACTAACTATGAAGAAACAAATTGACGAAGTTAATAAAAATTCGAAAACTAAAATATTTAGTACACTTGATTCGTGAGACAAAATATTCCTTGTTATACAAACTGTTCTAATGAGAAGAACAGAAGATAAAAGAAAAGTTGGGCGGAGACGTACCTGGTTTTGTAGTATTAAAATATGGACAGATAATACACAGAACGTTTGGTGCACTCCGCATACGATAGAGGACAATATCATGGTTGAGGTTAGAACTATGAAGAAGAGGAATAGAATTTCACGCGGTGGCATTACTTAACTACAGTTGAATTGTTACGAAACGTACTAGACAGAAAAGGAAAAAGATTTCCAACTATAAGCCGTCATTTCAAAGGTATTTATTTTACACAGAGAGGATGCCTTCAACGTCCACGATTCTGAGCCATAGATGGCTATTGGGACCACTAATGTTTTCATTATGTATTTTTTGGGGTCCCTATTGATATATTCTCTATATTTTAATTAATCTTGTTACCGCCATTTTCGCCTTCCCAATCCTCTTTTTATTTCATCTTCGCATCCTTCTTTATTCGTAAAAAGTACTCCAACCTATATTACTTTTTCTTTACGATCCATGCGCTTTATTGAATTGAAGACTATTGTGAGCTTTTGGATCCTGTCGATCACCTTTTAGATTAATTCAGTTTTAAGTTTAATTGCTCGTTCGTTATTTTCGCTCTATTTAAAAATTCGTTTATTTCTTCTTCCGTATTGATAAATAGTAATCATGAACGTATCAGAGATTTGTAATTTTTCTTTGGACGTACCTCCATTGCAATTTTCATTAACGTATCTCATTAGCAACTCGCTATATATGTTGAACAGTAGCGGGGAGAGTACGCACCCTAATCCGTAATTCCGATATCCACTGTATTAACCTAAATTGTCCTACAATAGCCACGTAGTGATGAACATTTTTGCAGACGAAATAGTATAATTTTCTCAGCGGCCGCATTACTTACGTTAGTGAAAAGAATTTCCGGAACTTGTTTAATTAACTCGTTGTATGACTAATTATTATTATATTATTTATGAACAATCGAATCAATTAATGAAAGAACAGACGTCTGCCTTATATTTATCTATTCTTTAGATATTGTGTTTAGATGAAATATTACAACTCTAAAATGTTACGACAACTAAATCAGACTAGAAAATACTTTGTAATTTAAGTAAATACACACAAAAAACAAAATAACGTTGATTAGGTAAACATTTAGGGGCGGTTCATTCTCAGCTTAAATAATAGGGGAAGATTTATATTGCAAAAGTAAAGTCTACCGAAAATGAGAACTTGAGAAAAAGTTATTCTAATCCAGATAATTTTATCGAATGTCCATCGTCTTTGTCGTAATATGTATTCGGATAATTTTAGTCGATTGCTTTTTGTCTGTGTTGAACGTTTTGTTTTTTTCACATACACAGGATTTCCCAAGATAAGATATTGTCGAATGCGGATGTCGAGTATTTTGTAACACACGTGTATGTACATATATATATATATATATATATATATATATATATATATATATATATATATATATATATAAAACAATATTCCACAACCGTTTCAAATAACTGCTATTATCTCTTTCGTGATCTGTTACGAAATTCTCGCCAAAGTTGCTTTGTCGGCTGAACCTGTTCATCTCAATTTCTTTAAATGCGCACATACTTCGATCCGAGCACGACCGTCAAAACCGGAAAATATAAATTATCCGGTTAATTTCATTTAAATCATTAGTATGCTCGTCGTAATCTTCTTCGGCGTCGACAGAAAACACTGTATTCTGAACATTCTCATACATACATATATATATATATATATATATATATATATATATATATATATATATATATATATATATATACATGTATTATTGATTGACGACCATTCATATTAATAACGCATATGAGACACGAGCCCCATACGATGTGTGGTTTGAAAGGGACACATATTTTACGCTGGATATCAGCATCCCTGACATGTACAACGCGTTTTTATTAGGCCGCCGGTTTTGTACGCAGTTTCCGATCGCGAGCTGTATTTGCACATTGCACTGTATTGGATTTAATTACAATCTTTTTAATATCCGCATGAACCACGTCCTTGTAACAGTGAATTAATCACAATTTGAACAACTCCCCACCTTCCCCGATTCGGCGTACCTCAACTGGGGACGCGTCCATTTATATTTATCGACCCGTTCCTTCCAATGACCTAGACAGCTTTCCAGCCAGATGATCTGGTTGCTCAATTGGGGAATTACGAAGCTGTCAACTGCTCAAACTAATCACCTTCCACTGTCTCAGGTCAACCGAGCTGGTAATCAACGACAATTGTCATTCAGTGAAGTCCTTGGCTAAGGGTCACTGCTCCCAGCAAGAAGCACAACTTCGACTTGTCAGGTATTGGATGACATCACGTCGAGTAATGAGTTTGCGGCACTATGTTGTACAATGCAAACTACATATCTATTTACAAGTGCGATCCTATAAAGCAAGCACAGGAGATCTCGGCCGATTGACCAAGTAGATTTCTGACGGACAAAATCTGTCCTGTTCTCCGCCAGCATACCAGTAATGATACCGGCCGAAGGTAATTTCCCTGGTTTAATTTGCTCGGCTACAAGTACTTTAAAGAATATCTGCTCTCTAGTTCGAAAGATGATTGATCGCTTCAGCTCCACGGACACACTGACGAGGTGCTTCCCTGAGAGAGAATTCTTGTAGCATGCAAATTGACCGTGATGGTGCATTACAAAAATACGCTTACATTGTGTCATGACAACGAAGCGATTAGTTCTCCCGGGCTTGTGTATATATCTGCGCAACGCCATATTATGATTGCCTTCGAAACTATATATAGGTAAGTAGTCACCTACCTCCGATACGCAGACTCCACTTAATGATGGTGATTATATATCTCATTAAATAATTTTAATCGTTTCTATCTGTTTCGATAAGTTTAATTTCACAGTTTTTTAACACTCTGATGTACTTTTTAAAATTTCGATATGAATATTTCCACACCTATTACGTTATTTCTGTGTCCGCTTTGATCTTCATCTCTATCACTGTATAGTTGACTAATATGTAGATATCTCTATTTGTTCGTCGTTTTATACAATTACTTTATTTTTTGTATCTATAAATTTACTAAACTTTTTTTTTTTTTCGACGTCCCGTATACGTTATTTCTTTAATCGTTTTGTGCAAGTTAAAATTATCGCGTTATTAATTCATTAGCCGTTATAAATACATGTATCTTCATCTATCACTGTGTAGTTGACTAATATGTAGATATCTGTATTTGTTCGTCGTTTTATACAATTACTATATCTTTTGTATCTATAAATTTACTAAACTTTTTTTTTTTTTTGACGTCCCGTATACGTTATTTCTTTAATCGTTTTGTGCAAGTTAAAATTATCGCATTATTAATTCATTAGCCGTTATAAATACATGTATCTTCATCTATTTGACTAATATATAGATATCTCTAATGTATCTTCATCTATCACTGTATAGTTGACTAATATGTAGATATCTGTATTTGTTCGTCGTTTTATACAATTACTTTATTTTTTGTATCTATAAATTTACTAAACTTTTTTTTTTTTTTTTGACGTCCCGTATACGTTATTTCTTTAATCGTTTTGTGCAAGACATATCAATGAGATCTGTGAAATTTATTGGTTGTCAGTGTGAGAGGCAAAAGAGAAAAGCGTCAATTCCTTTCTTGCTGGGGACAAAATTTATTACGGACGTCGTGATAACCTTAAAATCGCTATTTTTCATTATATGAATTATAAATTATTATTCGATTCGTCATCATCAATAATATATTTACCACTATTATTATTATTATTAATACCGTTAACATTATTAATATTATTACTAATTTTTTCTTTTAATTTTTTAATTTCAGATTATCAGCTCCGTCAATCTTTATCCGTACACGTTTTGTTTTATTTCGTTTTTTTTACTATTTTCATAATTCTCTTTTTCTAACGATAATTTTTCCAGCATCCGACTAATTAAGGTGAAATAACAGGTAAATTATTTATGGTATTTCATTTCCAAGGGAATTGTAATAAATATGGCGAAGGCATTTAATTACCACTACTACCGTGATACTATTGATTAAAGTACTATTACTAGCGCGCTTGCGTTTAAAATCGTAAATTAAGAATGCGATGGTCGTTTTCAGATTCGTTGTATAGAATTATTATTAATTGGTTCTTATTGGCGGTCTGAGTCGTGCTAACTTAATTATTAAGGTCGTTTCGAATTTTTCATTAGATGCCGGATATTTAAATTATATTACACTTCTTTCATTTATCCCGCTGTTAGTAATAATAACTGGATAATTCCCGCTAGGACCCTGTTTTCAGTTTTCGTTTTTACGTGTATATTTTTAACACGACTATCTACCGGCAGGACGGCAACGATAAAGATAAAATAACGATCGAAATCTCGTTATAAACGAATAAATTAATTAATGTGTGTGTGTATGATATATATATATATATATATATATATATATATATATATATATATATGTATATATGTTTGTAATTGGAAATAAAATAAATGAACTGATACACTGCCAAGATTGTTAGTCTAGTAGTAAATCTTCTCGCTGAAGCTGTGGATTCCATTGACTGTTGGATAGTTTACAAACTTCTACTCGTCCAGAGAACGTCTATCAAATTATAACTATACGGTGTACAAATGAAACGTATACGCTGATAAATTGCCACGCTCCGAGTAATAATGCTAATCGAAAAAATCCGAATTGAAAAATTCTGGAAACTTCTGGAGTACGAAATTTTAAAAATTCCTACAAGTAATATCAAAATATTAATTGGAAATTTTAATGCTCACGTCGGTATAACAAAAAAAAAAAAACACAAAAAAACTACGCGAATATGCCGCACATAGGCGAACAAATAGAAATGGTGAAAGGTTGATAAGGTTTTATAACCTTCGATTAATGACAACAAATATTAAAAAATTACAAAAACCCATGGAAATCTCCAAATCCAAATCTAGAAGAGTTTCAGATAGATCATGTGGCTATATCTCACCGTAAGCGCAGGGAACTAATGAATGTGAAGGCTGGAAAAGGAAGAAATACTGAAATACATATATTCGACACCCCCTAAAAGTTTCGAGTATGTGCTCTTCTCATCTTTCTATAAGTTAAAAAAACAACACAGAGTCAAATAACCGCAACAACTAGGCTGTAAGTAAATTTAATCTCTCACTTTTTATTATTTATTTATTTATTTATTTATTTATTTAATAATTATATTTGATTATCATCGTATCTTATGTGCATAAACATATATATATATCGTGTTAAATATGTAATTTTTGAGCGTTAAATTAAGTCTCGCATATATAAAGGAACAGGTACACAGTGGCGTAGCCAGAGGGTGGTTTCGGGGGGTCTGACCCCCCTTGGAATCAATCTGATAATAAGAAAATATATACTCGCTGTTAAATGCAGTTTTGCATTTGTTAAACCTATTTTGTTTTAATTTTAATTTATTTTATTTGAATTTCGCCGTTTTTGAAGTAAATAAATAGTTTTGTAATATGGGAAGAATTTTGTATGAAAACGCGAAGAATAGATTTTAAATTTTAAATTTAGTTAAGTATTATACTATTATTCCTTCGAAAAATACAAAATCATTATTTATCGTTTATTTTTCCAGGAATTTATTCTATCTCCCTCTATCCTCAATAACATACTATTAGTAGTGTGTTCCAGTGACGTTAAGTATTTCTGCCGTCTTCTAATAGAATTACATATTCAACGTCTAATAAGTATAAAAATAACTCCGGTGAGTTGGATTCCTTAGGGCTTAGAGTTTAACCTACTTGAGTTTTGGTTATTTACGTACAAGTTTAATTTAACTCGGGTTTACTGTTATAATTTAGCTTTGTTTGACCACCCCTCTTCAACCAAATCTGGCTACGCCACCGAGCAGATATATACGTGTGTATTTAATTAATAACATCTAACCTGAATTAAAATAATGTTTATACCTTATTAGTCCCAAACAGGTGGTGTTGCGGTTAGTGTCCTATATAATTACTTTCCTAAGAGAAATTTCCCGATCATCTGTGCCCTTAAATGATTTGACTAATTAATTGCTATTCGAATAATGCTAATATATAAATACGATGCGCCACCTGCCATATTAGCATTTGTGAATTTATTCGTTACTATCATTTGAGCACAGGAAAACATCTGAACCGGCAGACAATGACAGGGTAAATTAATGCATTTACTGCAGATTTAAAACCGTAATATCCAAGGCTGATGATGAGCATAGTAAGAGACATACAGTCAATCTCGTTATTATTTACAAAGTTGACAATGCTCAACCAAAACCTACTACTGTTACATGGTCTCGAAAGCCCAATAACCGCCTTAAAATAACAGATGCACAGTTGAGACCACAAGAAATTAAACCTTAGCCAGTTCGCTAGGAGATAAATGAATAAGAGATTAGAGTATCGGTTAAACTGCAACTCTTTTAAGTGACGAATTTTCTGAAATATAAAATTTGAAGTTTTAAAATATGTGTATTCTTCTTCGCATTGCGAATCATTCGCGACAATGATCGAATGTACTTACACCATCTGTCCCAATTTTCAGCTGTATGTAAGACCAAGTTTGCTGTCCATGATTCTTGATAGCTTTTCTTGTGTCTTGATTTCTAGGATATTCAACATGGATTCACTGGTGCGCCTTATTGGTCGATGAAATCCTTATCACACGGCGCCAATAAAATATTTTACTACCAATCCTTGATATATACATTTTTTTGTTTAAATGGTGTCAGTAATGATTTTTAATATACATGCTGATAAAAGTTATCACGATTTAGTAATTGTGCTTTTGAATTCCCTCCTCATGCAGTATTTTCCATATTTTATCCTAGCTAACTGGCTTAAACACTTTTTGATAGTCCAGAAAATCGAATCGTTGGCGATTTAAATTAACAGCTCTTTTCTAATATTTTTCATACACGCTTGATCTGTTCCCGGTCCCTTCCTCAGATACAAACTCGCTTGCTCATATGGTATCTGTGCTAGTAATATGCTTTTGAGTCATTCACTTTATGACATGATATTGAAATAGACCTGCTGTGCATCCTCCTTCAGATACAATCACTGGTGAAGTTATAATTGATGCTGTATCATTATAACTTCACAAGGTGCTATTCAGATGGCAGTGGCTAAACAAAAAAAATGCTAGAGGTTTAAGAAGTGGACCAGCCTTTAAGAAAAAGCAGCGCCTCCCGGTTAGTAATCATTCTTACCTCTGAGAATGGACAGTGACTAAACGATACAGTGATGCAGTTAAACCTACGAGAGATTGTTGTTCCCCTCAACAACAATAAAAGTTTTAATGGAACAAAATGGCCAAAGAGAAAATATTGATGTTGTGATAGTTGTGCTGTTTAAACATGTATGGATATATTATGGTCCTTGAAGAGTGTCTAGGGAATTCCAGCTTAATAAACGATCACTGGCAGTACTTAGGTATCTAAAATTATGGTGGAGCATACAGAGCTGGCACATGAATCTCATTGATTTTCTGAGTTATCTATGCAGACCAACTGTTACCTAGATTTAATTATACAGGAGTCAGCAGTGTTGAATACTGTGGTCATTTTGACTTACCAGGAGAAATCAAACTTTTTTTTATTCCATGAAAACCTCCCGGAATGACAAAACTTAAATCAGTACCTAAGTACCTAATAAAACAATGACTCAGAATTGAGTGACGGTTTTAGAATTGTTCAAGGCCTATGTTTGCAATAAACTTGGGAGTTTCAGAAACGTTGAAACAGCGAGTTAATCACTGGGAAACCACAACAGGAAGAGATTCAATAAAATCAAAGCCAATCAACTTTTGAAAATAATAAGTCAACTTTACAAAAAAGAGCCTTTATTATCAGCTCAACCGGCTGATGCTCATGTTGTAGGCAATGAAGAAAATTTTGAAAAGTGCTTTGTCCTAGGTGACGAGTCTGAAACAAGTATACCTAAGGATTGTAACAATCCTGTTAGAAGCGAAGTGCTAAACAACGATGCTAGTGGGTTTTGTGATAATACATACCATGTTGACAAGATTTGATGTAGCATTTTCGACTCAGAATTTTTTGTGTGAAAAATTTATACAGGCGCAACAAGGCAGTTCATCTTAGTGTGATGTCTGTAGGCAGATGATATTTATGATTCAGAAAGTCACTACAGGGAAGATGATGTTTATGTCGTAAGAAACAAATTGAAACATCTATCTGTATTAAGACTCAGGGAGTACAGAATTATGCTGTATATCCTCATTGAAGTATCTGGTAGTTTTGTGTTAGACTGTAACGGTAATTTCTCAGAGTATCATCAAGAGGTTATTTCTAACGGAAAAATAGTATATCTTAGAATAGCTTGTAAGGAGCTGCGTGTGGTCGCTTTTGGAATATGATGAATACTTTGAATGGATATAACTCTACTACCAAGACGACGTGTATGATCAATCATAAATGAATGAGCAGATATGCGTGAAGCGATTGCCGCTAAATAAACGCAACCAGCGATATTTCTTTCCGTCTGCATCATCATATTATGGATATATACCGCTTGTTAGCTGGGCGAAATTTTTTCTTCTGAAATTTCGCACGAAACATAGATTAAGTTTGCGCTATAGTACCCTAAAAGCTCATTACCCGAGATAATTTCATCCATTGTCGACAGTTACAATCTTTGCTTTCATCAGTCGTTATCAGCTCAGTTCCATAGTAGGTGATTAGTTTGAACAGTTGACAACTTCACAAATCCTCGATTATATCACCAGTTTACTAGTTGGAAATCTGTTTAGGGGTATCTGGAAGAAGCAGCTTGGCGGTATAAGTCTCAGATTTAGGGTATAATGGTTCGGGAATATTGAAAATCTGATTGCACCGAATAGAAGTCGCACACATTTTTTAATTGCGAGGTTGTTGTCCAAAAGACGAACAGACTAAGAATATGCATGCGAGTGTAAGAGAAGCGAAATTAAGACAGAAAGAACTTTGATTAAGAAACGTTTTAAGTTGACCCATTGTATATGGGAGGTTAGTTTCCGATATTTACAGAACGAAAGTCCAGCAGCTGGTCTGATTATTTTAAATGTTATTTGTAGTTTCAATAAAAAAGAACCTGGAAATATTTCGTAATTTAACCGCCTAAGATTAAAGCTCGCGCGTCGCAAATGAGCTAATCCGACCTTTTTATACGTAATAATAATTTGTTCATAAGCTCAAAAACATTTATATCGTTTATATATATATATATATATATACATATATATATATATATATATATATATATATATATATATACATATATAGTTTATATATTCATAAATATATAAATAAGTATTTTAAACTTGTGTGTAGGAAGTACTTTGCAAGTGTACTTATATTTAAGGGCAACAGTCAGGATGACAACACATAGTCCCAACCACTACCGTGGACAAAATATCATATGTATAAATGTGATTACTATTATTATTTATCACTATTGCAACTATTGATAAAAATGCATTATTATTACTATTATTATTAAAGGCAAAAATATATATATATATATATATATATATGTATTCATGCACGTACATATAATATATAACCTTTACACATACACAAGACGATATTGGAGTAACATTTTTATTACTTAGATTTTATTCGGATAGGATTGATTTGAAACCAATTTTTTCTGCATTATTCAGCAAAAGTATTGAAGTCAATTCGAATATTTTTTTGTTTACTTATAACAAGTGAAGAATTTGTACCCACTTTATAGTTTATCGCGCGTATTCGCGTATAAAAATTACTTTCTTTGAATTTTAGTTTGAATTTGAATTTTTCACTTAATTTTTAACTCGACTAATAATACACGATCATCATCGGGTAAAAACCGACGGATGAGTACAACTCCCCAAGTGTAATGCGCGCGCGCTGCGAATTAGCTAATTTTACCTTTCTATATATTATAATCAATGCAATTCAATTCAATTCAATTTATTTACTTTTTGTTCAATATACTTGAATTTATAAAAACATAAAATATTCTATTACAGCGACCAATTCGAAATATACGACGTACATCGAAGTGAAACAAAAAATTATAAAATAAATTAAAATAAAAAAAAAATGAACATATATTTAAATGAAACTTATATGTAGAACTTAATAAATAATCGATAAACTATATTTCTGTATTGAACATATAACTTAGTTATGCGCAATTCTGGGCATATGCCAAGTTCACGAAGAATTTATACAATATACGACTGCCTCCGTTAAATAAATTGTTAGTTAAGTTTTACAAGTACACTCATAGTATATATATATAAAAAAATATTTGCCGATAAACGTTCAAACATTCACACATCTGCTTTCATTCGGCTTCTTGCTAAACTTATTTAACCACATTGAAATTGCGATTAATTCGAAAATTAAAACATAAAATGATACTATTCAAAACGAAAATGTTTCCTTATTATGTAGTACATTTTTTGTTAATTAAAAAAAATCAATTAAAAATATGTCAGATATATTAGGTACGCCCGCGAACTTCAATAAATCGGACTGTCAGTATTACAATATTATAATAAAGTGCGCGTGCCGAATATTTTTATCGCAAATTTAGGAATACTACGAAACTGATTAATTTACAAATGACAATTCATACTTAGCAAGTATTCAATTAGTAATTTTCTACGTGTTCATTTATAATTAACGAAACGGATTTTTAATTCTTTAGGTAACCAGTTGAACCTCGTACTACTCTTGTTATATTTAGGTTGAACCGCTCTAATCTCATTATCCAATCGCGCGTATTGCTTTCGCAATTCGACGCGTTAAAATTAATTTAATTTTTTCAATATATAAAATGTAATACACGCAGATTATATAAACCATCTACGCTCGGATCCAGTTTAATTTTTCGTGATTATTTGGTTTAAAATAGATTTTTTCAAATTTCTTAGCGGTTCGATATAGTAATTTACCGTACTACTTCGCAATGAAGTATTCCATAAAATTGGTTTGGTATGATGCGAAATATGTTCTTCTTAAATTTTTTAGAGAAATAAACCCGATCAATTAATAAAAAAGATAATTTTAGCTGTATTCCTAAATATTTAATATTGTCAACCCTACCGAACTTCTTAACACCACCGGTCGATACTATCTGAATATTCTTCCCATTAATTTGATTCTGATAGTTTTAAACCGCGAATTTAGTTTTCTTATCATTAATAACTAACTTTTAATAATACGATTAATTACCACACAGCACAATAAATCTGCACACCCAACAAATATAAAAGAAATAGTATTAATCAAAAATACAATAACTACACACACACGCACGCATACACAGACGGAGCAAAATCTACAGTAGGCGGCGAGAATTCATCAGCAGCTTGCTCTTACCAAATTGATAATATACTACACTCAATTCGACTAAGCGATGGCTGCACTTCACTGGATGCAGGGTTGTACGGAATTATGTACTGTATTCAGTACATCAGATCAGCTGTACATCCACATCGAAAAGCATTGGTTATAATAACAGACTCCCTCTCTACAACTAATATGCCGTCAAAACAATAAAAATACCATAATATTAGAAATCCAACACAATCTACACACACTACATAAGGAAAGATGGGAAATCCGCTTAAGTCACATTAGGATGCACGGTAGTGATAAAGTAGATCTTGAAGATCGGTCTGTGGTACTTTCACCAGTACCAGAATACTCACCACCTCCATCAACATTAGCACACGTACTCATGAATAAACAGGAATGGATCGACCACCAACTGGACCTCACAAACAACCAAAATCAACCATAAAACCTTGGTGGCCTTCAGATGGCACAAGCAGAAAATAAAATGGTACCCTAAACCGTCTACGCGTGGGTCATACAGCCGGTGTAACACAATTATCTTTATGCCAAAAGCCCTCCACCAACAAACTGCTCCTATGCGGACATTTAACCGAACCAGCAGTCACGCACCTAATCTACAACTGCCAAATATTCACACCACACAGGTTAGGAACACGAAATGCAGGGCCCGATACACAAAATACTCTCAAACAACCCTCAATCAATAGGTAGTATTCTGGATTTTGTAAGAGAAAGTGAACTTCTAGCATATATATAAACTAGACACATGTCTCCTTATGCTGTAATACCCCTGGTAGTTAGAAACGGTGTACGGAGATTTACATAATATTAAAAAAAAAATTGTTCGTAAGCTCAAAAACATTTATACCGTTTTCACCGATAGCCTACAAATCACCGATCTATATAGGTACCGAATATATACATATACATATATATATATATATAGAGGCAGTGGCGCACCCAGGATTTGTATATGTGGTGGGTTCAAACATACCCCCAAAAAACAAATTAAAAAATTGATAATAAAAATGAATGAAATATACACAGCAGCCGAATGTGTACCAAAATTTGATAGGCAAAACAAACTATAAACGATCACGAACAATAACGAAATAAGTAGTAAACAACAAAAAAGCACCAGTCAGGACCTGGGTTAGATTCAAATGCTGAAGGCTCTAGCCATTTTTTCTTTGTGTTGCGCAGTCAGCTGGATTTTCAATGTCATTAGCGAACAGAATGTAATGAATATTTCATAACAGTACTTTTTGCAATCTAGGCTGTTTTGCACGCTCTTCAAGATGAGGTTCTACTAGTGATAATGCGAGCTCTTTCAAATATTCTCTTCTGTGTCAACTATCATTTTAGCTGTGAAATTGTTTGGAGCTATGTTATGTTCCTTCTTTATATGTACTTTATACTTTTCTAAGCCCTCTGGCCCCGTGGCGCCGCCACTGTATATAGGTCATAATATTTACGCAGCTCGGTACCTTACAATGACGATTTGTAGGTCACCACGAAAAATGGTGTAAATGGTATCGAGCTTAGGAACGAATTATAATTATAATAATTATTATTATTATTATTTTATGCTGGTCCGATCCACGTATAATTCCCCGTCCAGGGGAATTTCGATTTGAAAAACTATAAATGAAATGTCCAGTATTTTTTTTTTTTTAGCTTCCGGCGAAATTATTTACCCCAAAACACCTTTCGTCTATTTTGCAATTCGCAATAAAAATTTTTTCCAACATCTTTTATAAAACGCCTCCCACTATATTACTATTACAGTTTTATTTTTATTTTTTTTTTACAACACACACACAAGTATGTAGACATACGTTGAAATACGTAAGACTCCTGGATTTTAAATTTTTTCGAAAAAGGAAACGTAAAAATATATTTCGATAATAAAATATTTTCGACATTTATAGTCGCCGCGCAGTTTACATAACCGTATATCCGGTAGTAGTGGTGTGTTGGTGGTGCAAATTCCGAATTTATTTAATCAGTGGATGATTTAATATTTTAACCGGGTTTCCTTATAGGCACGCAACCGGATATTACACACACACACACATAATTATAACATATAACGTATATACTATCGGTCGGTCGGTAATTAAACCGAGTTAAAATGAGAAGCACAGGAACTTTCAAAGCGTTTTACGACTTTATGCGCTTTAATTAGCTTCGAACTAATTAATATTCCCCCGGGTAGAAAAATGTTACCAGCCGGTCGCATTTGACAGCCTCCGCGCCGACCAGTTCTATAAGACCGGACCGGTCGACTCTAATTTAATAAAAGTCTTGCGTGTGGTTTTTTATTTTATACATTTTTCTTTTTGAGTTAAAAAAATAATAAAAATTGTTTGGAATGTAACGATTGCCGCTATTTTCCCCCCTACATATATTTATATATTTATCGTACGTTACACGCAATCGCCCAGCGTAAACCCTGGTGCGAGGCACTGGCTGCTCGTGGCAATTATTTGAAAATGAAGAATGCGTTTAATATTTATTAATCGTAATAATCTTATTATTCGAGCCGAAACGGTAATAAACAAAAATTTCATTGGTGTAACAGTTCGGTTTATTTAAGTCGTCCAAAGGTTAGACTGATCGGGGAATGGTGAAACATGTATCGTTGTTACCACTATAAGAAGAAATAATAAATTAACGTTATAAATTACCACCGGAATACATGTTTGACTATGTATTTCAAATATATATATATATATATATATATATATATATATATATATATATATATATATATATATATATAACATACAGGTGTTGGGCGTAACTAATTACGTTGCATGATAAATTAAAGAATATTGCAAAAATATGTACATTGGTGTAATTTTACGTTTGTACATTTTATGTAGCGAACCATTATTTCTCTCCAGCACACATGACGAAATACTGGCCCGAAATACGTGAAAACAGGAACACACACGCACATATGTAAATATATATATGCATAGATATAGCCCACATCAGGAAGCATGAATAAGGTAATGGTGGTGTATACGCGGACTACAGGCGGGCAAATAACTATACACACATGTATATATATGTATATACAAGCGTATGTAAACCTGTATAATCATTTGGATCTGTACTGCATAAGAAAGGAGTCGTTGAAGTGGATTAATCTAAATAAATTGACAATAGAATTAATATATTACGGTATATAGATACTTAATATGGTTGGTACATTATATATATATATATATATATATATATATACTAGCTGTACTCTGCCACGCTTCGATGTGGCACATTGTGATTAAATGGTTGCGAAATGAGAAATAAAACAAGGAATACATGTCATATAAGTTTAATTTTGCAATACTTACGGATATACAATATTTTTTTTTTTGAAATATGAAATAAAACAAAGAATACATGTCATATAAGTTTAATTTTGCAATACTTGTGGATATACAATATTTTTTGTTTTTCCACTGTCTGCGTAGATATAAAGACTATCTGGTTTGCCGACTCGGGAACACGCAACATACAGTTTTCCATGTGAAAAGCAATCCGCATCTAAATCTAAACCACACAATTCTAAAGATTGACCTTGAGCTTTATTGATTGTGATTTGCAAATGCCAATCGAATTGGGAATTACAATATTTTAAATTGAAATGGTGTATCGGTCGGGATCATGGGTATTCGAGGAATGAGGACATCTTCACCTTTGAAAGGCCCCGTTAAAATCGTTGCTTTCAATACGTTATTCATCAATTTCATAACTGCAAGTCGCGTGCCGTTGCAGAGTTTTGGCTGATTAATATTCCGCAAGAGGATAATTGGCACACCTATTTTCAATTTAAGTATGTGTGGTGGTATTCCTGGCAGATCAAGTGAGTTTAAAAATTCCGTTGGATAATTAACTACTTCATCTGCTTCCACAACGGTGTCTATGGACTTATAAGTAATTCCATCACTTTGAATACTGGATTGAATAACATTATTAAGTTCATAAACATCTTTATTCTTTGCGGCAAGGATAGCTCTCTCACTGAGCCAATCGTGATTTCTATGATTTATTTGAATGTCAGGAAATACTTTTTCGATCAGTTCTTCTTTCGATGTTACTAAATTACAAAAATTATCGGGAAATGATATTCGTCTAGACGTTTCATCGACTGGCAGCTGTCCGTTTACAATTTCCAGTAACTGTCGTGAGAATACCTCAGCTGATGGATCATTCTGCAAACTGGACACGCATATTTGTAGTCAACTGCAATGTACGTACGTGCCGCCATAGTGTTGAATATTTCAGGCAAGTATTTATTTCGTCTGCTGGTGTCGATCGAGAAATTACATGCAATGTTTGCCTAAAATCTCCTGTGAGTAATATCAATGTATTCCCGAATGGTTGAACGTTTCCACGCAAATCTCGTAACGATCGATCAAGAGCTTCAAGCGATTTTTTATGTGCCATCGTGCATTCATCCCAAATAATTAGTTTACAAATACTTTTCCCATACCGGATGCTTTGGACATATTGCGCGTAGGAGTCTCGATGATTTGCATGTTTAATGGCAACTTTAGAGCGGAATGCGCAGTTCTTCCACCTGATAACAATGTCGCAGCTATTCCAGATGAAGCAAGAGCTAAGGCTATGTTATTTTTTGATCGAACCGTTGCTAGAATCAATCTAATGAGGAATGTTTTCCCAGTTCCTACTGGCGCATCCAAGAAGAAAATCCCCCCAACTCGGTTATTTATCGTTTGCATTATGCGATCATAAATGCCTTTCTGTTCACGCGTTAATTTGGGAATGTTCGATTGGACATATGTCTGAAGATCATCAATGTTGTAACTCTGTTCACGGCGTAAATCTACATCAAATGCAGCAGTCGCAGTTCGGGTTGTTGCTGGCATTCCTAATTGAATAAGAACTTTATTTGCAATAGTTAAGCACTTGTCTTCAATATTTATCAATGCTTCGTTGTAAATGCCTTCTGTAAATTCTAAGGTCATAATGGCATTTTCAAGGCGTACTCTGTGCAAAATATCTTCAGCCATATGCGATCGATATCTTTCCCATAACTCTGTGGGAGATGAAGGAAAGCAAGTGGTCAATATAATTGCGAATAATGCGCGAATTTGGTTTGGATGTGCAGTGTTGCACGCCTCGTTAATGCATATATTCCACTGTTGGTCATTTTCTAATAAATTCAGAGCTTGACACGCAGCGCGGAAAGTGGCATGTGTGACGCCGTCAACTATTTTTAATTTCTGAAAAGATCTAGGACCAGGCACATTTACCAATAGCATACGAAGGAAAAAACATTCATCTTGATTGGGATGCACTGTATAAAGTCTACAATTGTATTTTCTTTGAAAATGCCAGATTGACTGTCGACTGGCTCCCCTCGTCTGCGTCGTACGAATAATTTTTTAGTTACATTCCACGTGTAATAAGAGGGAACTTCTGAATACGTCAGTGTTCTGCCGAAAGCGTCGTCCTGGCATAAGGTGAAAAAAGCAGTCAGAGTTGTACCAGGTGGATTAAGGGCTCTTTCTTGCACATTTGCATCTGTGAAATAAACACGCTGTCCATTTTCTAAATGTACTGCCAAGTGAACCACAGCTGGATTGCGTTCATGCATGGGAAATGAAAAATTCGCCATGCAGCCTCATTGCAGCTTATGTACCTTCCAGCCTGATATTGAGCAATTTCATCGATATCTCGTACTGCATTTTTGTCACGATTATCTAATTGCACACTAAAAACTGTCATATCACTGCCTTTATTAACATATTTACAGATGTATTTAATTGATGTGACGGAATTGCAATATTCTACGTTTATGTGGGCTTTATATGTTTTTGACAGCAAAGGAGAATATGGAACCACCCAACGGTTGTTTACATCAATATCACCATTTTGCATGCGTATAGTTGCCAAATTCCCACCATCTTCAGTTGATCGACTTCTATACCGAGGATATCCATCGTCGCCTGTTACTGTGTTCGCTGTGAATGCTCGAGGATATTGCTTACAGCATTCTACCATGCATGGTGAATTTGGATTTAGTGTAATACATGGTCCATGTATCATGTTTTTGATAATAACTGCATGCAAATCCTTATCGACGTCAGCCCGTGGAATCTCAGCGCATATCACATCGTCGATTTCGTCTAAATTTATTTTATTGTAGAGCCAGATTAGTATATGCGCATGTGGCAATCCTTTCTTTTGCCATTCCACTGAATACATCCAGCAGCGCACAGATCCAAATACTTCATGTTTCACGATGAAATCCATCAGCGATTTAAGCTTTGTCGGAAAACACATGCCATAATGTCATGCCTATCCACGTGTGATTGCCCAGGAAGTAACAGCTGCCGTATCTCGTCCCAAGCTGGATTGCATGTGAAAGTGATAAATAAATCTGGACGCCCGTAATGGCGAATATATGACATTACATCTTGAGCATATTCTTGCATGTGACGCGGACTGCCAATGTATGAAGATGGCAAAATAGTTAGCTTTCCAACGTTAGTTGTAGTACCGTCATTCACAACTGCATCTCGCAAATGAACATATTCTTCAGAGCGTAGTTTAGTCTGATTCAAACGGAGAAATAGCAAACGTTCCGTTTCAATTTTAGCATACTTATCCACAATATACTGGTGAAACAACTGACGGCATTTTACAATATAATTGTCCTCGTTCATCCGAATCATTAAGCGATATGCCTAAAAGTTCATTGAGCTGCAATTTTTATTGATTTCTGCACCATTTACTGGATTTATCATTTTCACATTGAAATGATATCCATCGGCACCATCACAAAAGATCACTGGATGTAACAACGGTGAGTTTCTGCTACGTTTATCAATTGATTATTTCTCCGATGGAGAACAACATCTCTAGGTTGGAACTGATCTCCGTCTATCAAAATTGCTACTTCGTCTATAGTTGGAGCATTATATCTTCGGACGTGTTCTCCAGCGGAAGTTTTGTCTGCGTGAATAATAATTTTGTGGGTATCTGATTGCATCATATCAATTGCTGTTTTGAACAAACGCACCAAATTGTTCCTTTCGTGAAGAAGCTCCTGCAGCTGCGAAATAATGGATCATCTTAGCGAGGTATGTATTCCACAACGTGCATCTACTTCATCTCTATCATCACCAATGAAGTACATTTGTAGGAATTTATGGTTGCTATCTGAGAACGGGAGCAGGGAGCCAGCTTTGTGATATATTTGCTCTTTGATTTTAAAAGTTGGCATGAATTGAGCAGTCACAATTTCCGCACCAAATGACGTCATTTGGAAGCAAGAGTTATATTTCCTGATGTTCGATAGGAAATGTTTCGATTCAGCGGTAGATCCAGCAAGTGGCAATTTGATTTTTCCGCCAGCGCAACACATCCCTTTCGTTTCATTATTAAACTTTAGAGCCTGGCAGTAGCTACAGACATGACTCATCTGACCAATGACAACATGCTGACTTGAACTATAATCAACAGCTGGATTGTACCGGAACGCAAGACGATTGTATTCAAGATACAGATCAGCTGTTCTTTCTGTTCGTGTTTCAGCTATCCTCACCTTTTCGCGTTCATTCCGTTCAGAACGAACTAAATTTGTTGCTGCAGAACGCGACTGACGTGCTCGTAATCGTGCATCCTCAAGCCTGGCTGCTCGTCTTTCTGCTGGGTCCACGTTACGTATCTGGAAGGTGCTTAGTCTGTTATTCTCTCGTACGGATGCTCACTCTTCCTCAGTCATATTCGAAAGCGTCTTCTTGATCCTTCTGTGTGGTGAGTGCGACGGACCAAATTTGACTTTCTGCTAGGCATTATTTCGGTTTTCGCTGGAACAGAAGAAAGGAATGATATTATAACTTCTTATGGCTATCACAGCTCTTATATTCTCCTATCTTTGGTACACAGCTGATGATTTAAAAAAATGTTTTTTCGCGGTCGCAGATATGTGACTGATGAAAAAATTAGATAAAAACAATCCTTGATGCGGATTATATATCATGCTAAAATTTCAGCTCAATCGGTGCAGAACTTTTTGAGTTTTTGAAGCGTACACACACCAACATAACATTTATATATATATATATATATATATAAAATATATATATATATATATATATATATATATATATATATATATAATGTAATAAAGAATAAATACGGCACTGAATATCGCCAGATGAATAAGCAAATAATACGGAAATGCACAGAAACAAAACACAAATAGTATGAAGAAAAGTGCAAGGAAATAGAGGATCTTGAAAAAATAAACAACAACAGAGAAATGCACACAAGAATAAAATTAATGATGATACAACGCAAAAACAAAAGAAACAATGGTATAATGAATATAAAAACTAAACATGGAAAGCATTGCGGTGATCAAGAAGAAATCTTTAACACGTGGCTGGATTACATTACGGAACTAGACCAAATGAATTAAAAATTCGAAGAAGAGAAAAAGCACCTTTGATCGAAATGTAGGAATTAGATAATGCGATTAAAAAAGTTAGAAAGAATAAAGCAGTGGGGGAAGACGGAATATCAGCGGATTTATTAAAATGCATCGGATCAGAAGCAAAAAAGCAATTGCTGAATATTTTAAACAAAATGTATAATGACGGTATATTACCGAATGATTTTAAGAAAAGTAACGTTATTCCGATTCCAAAGAAGGCACACTCCCAGGCATGTACACAATATAGAACAATAGGTTTAATGAGTCACGCGTTGAAAATACTATTAATAATAATAAACGCCAGAATAGAAAAAGATATTGACACACAACTAAGCCTCACCCAGTTTGTATTTATAGCGAATCGAGAAACAAGAGACGCTATAGCGCTACTGAAACTAATTATTCAACGTGTGCCTTCAACATAAACAAGGAAATAATAACATATTTTATAGATTACGAAAAGGCCTTTGATCGAGTAATTCATACAAAGCTAATAAATATTCTGCAGAAATATAATATAGATGAAAATGATGTAAGATTAATTAAAAACCTTTATTGGGAACAAACGGCCAATGTTAAGATCAAAATAAATTATTCCACTGAAATGTGTGAAATACGTAAAGGAGTAAGGCAAGGGTGCCCATTGTCGCTTATTTAATGTATATGCCGAAGAAATAATCAAAAATGATAAATTTGAAAAAATCGGCTTCAAAATAAACGGGAATGGGATCAACAATATTAGTTACGCAGACGATAGGGTAATAATCGCAGAAACGGAAGAACAGTAAAAGGATGTTGGATATTATTAATAAGGAAGGAAAAAATTATGGAATGAAGATAAACACTGAAAAAACGAAGATATTAGTAACGACGTAAAAGTCAAAATTGACAACAAAATAATAAAACAGGTAATTGATTATAAGTATTTGGGCGCAATATTCACAAATGACGGTCGGAATGTGAAAGAAATAAAATCACGGATAGGATTGGCAAAGCAAGCTTTTATAAATTTCGGACAAATATTAAAGAATAAAAACATTGCTTCGGAGTTAAGAATAGCACGTTATTACGTACTGTGTTGAAATACGCAGCAGAATCTTGGACAATGAACGCTGGAATCGAGAGACAATTAAACGCCTTCGAAATGTGGACGTATAGAGGCTGCTTAAGATTCCGTGGACCGATTTCGTTTCTAATAAAAAATGTGCTGAATCGATGCAAAGTCGATAAATTGACTATCGTCCAAGACATTAAAGAAGAAAATAATGTAAAATATATCGGACACAAAATACGAGAAGAAGGCATTTTTATGCTAGCGGTCCAACGAAAAATAATTGGAAAGGCAACAAGAGGAAGGAAGAGGATGGAGTACATAACAACCAATCTGAGTATTGATGAAACGTACGAAATAATAAACGCAGCTAGAAACAGGAAAATATAAGACGGCTAATGGTTCTTGGCGCGCAACCTTCTGAAAGGAGACGCAAGCTTTGCAATAAAAACTTTTAGTAATTAAACTGTGTTATGATTTTGTTTGGTTTATATTTTATAAAATCACTACTCTGCAATATATTCAACATTTAAATGAACCTGAATCAAGTTTGGATATATATATATATATATATAAATTTTGATTAAGAATTATTTTTGAAAATATGTTTTATAAATAAAATTTATTGTAAATAAATCTAAAAGTGAAATTACGTCTTGTATATCAAATTTTAAGTTGTCATTATATATAAATATTTCTGGTAATTCATATGTAATATTTATTGTGTATGCTTGAAAATGACGTAACTGTCGAAAAGCTTTGCAATAAAAACTTTTAGTGATTAAACTGTTATGATTTTATTTTGTTTATTATATATATATATATATATATATATATATATATATATATATATATATGTGTGTGTGTGTGTATAGCTAATGTCTTAGTGAGCCGTATAAAATAAAAAAAAAAAAATTATACATTGTACTTGAACCAGTTGAAATTTTGGTTTTTCAGGAAAGAACGCGATTTGTTGTTCGAAAAACTCGATTTTTTATTAATATTTTTTTCAACAGACACCGGTTAAAACTTGATTGTTCATTGCCTGCTGAAAAGTTTACAAATTACAGACTTTCTATTATACCGATCATTTGTTTCAAACCGGCAAGTTCTTCAGAACTTAAACTCGTAATTTTCGTTAATTACTTATTACACCAGTAATCGAGTTAATTACTTATGACAATAATCGTTTTGTAGGGCTTGTCCACGAAAAATTACGTTTAGTTTTATAAGATTATTCCGTGGAATAAGAGGCGGAATATTTTTTTTCTTAATGACTTTTTTTTTTTTTTAATTTTACTTTCCATCTCCTTTGAAGAGGTATCGAATTTTTGAACTGGATCGACACCATGGGGTAAGGTTAGTCTTGTACCATCCTAAGTAAAAAAATGAGGAAAGATACGAAAAAACAAAATTAACGCGAAATGTGGAAAAATTGCAATTAAATTTAGAGAACACACAAACAAAATAATTTCCTTATTATGAGTAAAATTTCATAATATTCGTCTACTTAAATGGTACAAGCCTAATATGAATAAACTAACAATAATGATAATAATCTAACGGAATCATATCTGTATTAATAATAATAATAATAATAATAATAATAATAATAAAAATTTTCACACTGTGACATGCAGTTATTAAAAAAAAAAAAAATAAAATCACTAAATTTTTCTATGAAAAGAGTACAAAGCATGCTGTTAAGTTATAAAAATATATGAAAATATACATAATTTGTAAAAAATATAAAAAGAAAAACAAAAACATATCAAATGGAATCAAATGAGTAGCAATAAAAATGATAATGATAAAAAAAATAAAAAAATAAAACAAGTAGACAACAAATGAGTAGTTAAAATCACCAAATTCTTCTATAAAAAGACCACAAAGTGAGCTGTTAATTTATTATCAAGCGCATAATAAAAAACAAATGCACAATTTATGGAAAATATAAAAAGAAAGACAAAACGTAAAATAAAATCGAACAAAATACTTTATATATATATATATATCAATAGCAAAGTGAGAATTCACTATCAGATTATTTTAAAATATAAATTGTTTTTTTTTTTTAATTTTTGTTATTTTTGTAATATCCTACATATCTAGATTAAGTACTTTCTCACAATTTTAGTTAATTTTTTGTTTCTTTTCTATTTTATATTTTTCGCGAATTGTGTATATTTTTATATTTTATTTTTAATTACTTTTAATTATTTTTTTCTTAATGTCCACTCAATAATAATAACTCAAAATTTTACTGCCTGGTAAAACAGAAGGTAGGTAGATAATTTGCAACATTTACCGATGATCGGGCACAAGATGAGAAAAATTTATTGCAAGGTCAAAAGAAGTTGTAAATATAATTTTTTATCATCGCTATCAACACACAAACGTATATACATATATATACATATATATATATATATGTATATATTAATTTTAATTTTTTATATAATGTTGAATGTAGTGATTTTTTTATAAAAAATCAATTGAAAATTAGTTAAATCACTAATATTTATTTTCTTAAAGAAAACACAAAGCTTTTCGGCATTTACGCCATTATCAAGTGCGATGCATGATGTCCAAAAGTAAAATATAAAATATAAAAATATACGAACACAAAATTTTTTAAAAAACACAATTTTACAACTAAAATGAAAATAAATATTAAAAATCTGATCAAATTTTTATATTTTACTCTTGGACATCATACATCGCACTTGATAATGGCGTAAATGCCGAAAAGCGTTGTGTTTTCTTTAAGAAAATAAATATTAGTGATTTAACTAATTTTCAATTGATTTTTTGTATATATTAATGTCGTTGGTTATAGAACAAAATGTTATTTGACTGGAGTAACTTACGTATACAAGCACGAGATAGGTATGAATTAGTAATGATGTGGAAATGTTTAGTTGCCATTCGGGAATACATTTTATATTCGAACGCGTCTTATAATAACGAGCCGATGTGTAAATCAAGAAATATTCCCAGTTTAGGAAACACTAGAAAAAAAGAAAAATAGGTAAAAACCAATTTATATTAGTCGGAAGAAAAGTTTTATCTTAGGCGCGAGGTTTTACAGAAAGAGCGAACGATTTTTCATCTGGAATTTAACGTGAAAAGATGTAGATTATTCAAATTTGACGGTTAGATACAGGGAGAATGACAGATCGTAAAGAAGAGGGTATGCGCGTGTGTGCAAGTTACGTGCCTAAGGTAAATATTAGATGACAGTTGGCAGGTAAGTAATGGATAGAAGGAGAAAAAAAAAGTAATAATTCTACTAGAAACAAAAAGCAATCAAAGTGTCATTATTATTATCATTATTTATTTTTATTATTATTATTATTGTTACTACTACTTTTGTTATTATAAATAATGAGATGATAGAAATGTTTGTTTAAGGTTCCTCACGTATGTTCGCACAGTTCTACACGCTGTATCATCTTTTTCAGTTTGTTGACTCCCTTGATAGATTCATGCCACATAATTTCTCAGTGTTATATACGTATACACACACATATATATATATATATATATCAAAACGCAATATATGTAGTTAGCGTGTAATATAATCGTATAATAATTTTCTGGCGTTTTTCGTGTTGCTTTGTAGTTGGCTGTGTAAATAATTATATACATATATACATATATACATACCTACACACTCACACAAATATCTAATATATAAATACAAATCATTAGAAAGATGTGTTGTGCACCTTTCTGACAGTTTTCCATTCATTTCCAGTAGTACGCACATTCTGTCAGTATAAATTATATATATATAATATATATATATATATATATACATACATATAAATGTTTAGGACAGGGTACAACTGTCATGTCGAATTTTAGGTTGATAAATGGGCGTCCGCCACTCGATGATGTAACCCTTGTCACAATGTACACGGGGTCTCTCTGCTTTATTCAATTTAGAATTGTACATATTTGTATGTGTATTTATGTGTATATATATGTGTGTGTGTATGAGTGTGTGTATGTGGATAATATAAAAGTCTGAAGACCACCGCCGTCGAGAATAATATACGTATGAAAAGTATCAAATGGCCCAAATTCGATTCTTTCAGTCCTTTCATAAATTTCATCATAGAAGACATGTTGATGAAACTAACGCCATTAATATTCCTTTCTATTCTGGCTGTTTCCCATTTTTCCTTCCGTTGACTTTTTGACGGTTTTAAATGTACACACACACACACACACACACAATCATTCATACACACACATATATCTATATATATAAAGAGACATAACCTATGCATATTAATATTAACATTCAAACGTGTATATTACATTAGCTTCTACTATAAAGACTTTAATAGACCGAAAATTTATTACTATCATTAAAATCCTTTTAATATATATTTCTAAATGAGCGACGTGTATAAATAAAACGAGGCGATGTTAATGTCGGTTTTTTAATTTTATATAAAATACACTCAGGTAAAACAGAGACGAACATATTATGGACTTGATTTAATTTTATTCAGAATGTAAAATAATAATAATAATAATAATCAAATCGAATTTATTTCGCTATTACCGCATAAAAATTAAAACTAAATATATAAAGTGTAAATCTAGATAATGCGCAAATAGCGCGAACGCCCGATAATTTATGTATTTTTTATTTTATTTACCATGAACCGTGTGTGTAACTGCAGAGGTTAATACGGCATACACACTTGCTGATGATTAAATTACTGGGACGATATGGTTAGCTTTTAGGCCAAGGCTTGGGCGACTGATGCAGTATCATTGGAAAGGATCTTTTGTATTGGAAGATTTAGGTTGAGGTTGTTGTAAATTAGGTACAAGTCAAAAGTATATATGATGGACTGAAGGGTAACATTGTTGGAATCAGGAGAGACAGGTTGTAGCAGGTGAAGTTCTGCTGAAGACGTAATTACGAGTCAGAGGAATATGACCTATTCTCAAACAGTTGATTATTATAAAGTAACGTCCAGACACCCTCTCCAGTGACCATCGTGGTTCGATCGATGGTCGGAAATTATAACTCAATCTGAAATAGATGATGCAGAAGTAGAGTAGATGTGACCTTAGATGTATAAAAAAATCGTTTGAATTTTATATATAACGTTATGTGGGCTATACGTATCTCGTGTATGGAAGAAAAAGTTACAAGCTAAGAAGTTATGCTGGCCGGAACCATTAGACAATTCAAAAGGAAAGAAAATTGAAATATTTAAGGAAAAATCGCGAGATGAAGATGTCGTCTGTAAAATTCGCGCGGCCGAAGGACTGGCGCCGCCGGTTCGAGGTTTGTTCATCGGTGGTAGGATTTCATACCTAGCAGCCGTTTTGACGTCTAGATTATCAACCTCGTGGTTCACAATAAACCAAAAACAAGGGAATAAATACCGAACACCCGGGCGAAAGATATTTAAACTGATATAAAAATTGAGTCTAAATTTATATTTAGCTCTGTATAGGAATATATCAACCAGCGATGAGAAAAGTATAGCTTACCATGTTGAAAGAAAACCGAGTAATTTAATCGAATTAATATTTAATAATTCGATTAAGTAATTATTAATTCGAAATAAATATTTAATAATTAGAATATATATATATATATATATTTAATTTAATTCGATTAAATATCGAATAATCCGTTAAATATAAGTTTAATGCATTTACTCGAAATAGTTAATCGAATAATTTTGATATACGCTTTGTCGGCATACCGATACTCGACCTAAGTTCAGTCTTTCCCAAGTGAGTACAACAATTCCTACCTAAAATGTATTACATTTTTTTACAATGCGGTTATTTGTATATGAGAAAAAGCTAATAGACGAAAGAAAAAAGATACAAATAGACAGAAAAGCAAATAAATAGACGAAGATATTTGGATAAGTAAAGACCGAACATTACGCGCTGATGATGATCGTGTCGACATTAAAATCTAGTAAATGACTACACCAGTCAGTTTTAGATGCGAAGGAGATAAAAAAAAACAAAAACATAAATAATAGAGAAAATGAGCAAGAGGAGGAACCTAACAAAAGGATGTCTTTATTGAGAAAATTCTGAAACATCTAGTTAGTCGTCTACCGATCCTGTGGAGGATTGATTGTGACAACGATGACTGCAAATTTCGCGTCAAACTAAACAATTATATATCAGATATAAAAATTCAAGAAAATGGTACCCCCCAAGGTTCTATAATTAGTCCTACATTATTTATAATAGCCATGACACGATCTCACGATCTGTTCGAACATAAACCAAACGCATCCAAACCTCTAGCAGAACGTACAAATAATTTACTGAAAACACTTCAATATTCATTATCAAAACGTAAAACAAACCATCTTCTTAAACTGCCACCTTGGACAAAAGTTACCATAAACACCGAATTAATTAAGTACAAAAAAACTTAACCTCTCCAGAACTTTTAAAATATAAATTCTACGATATTCTCGAAGAAAAATATCCCGAATATATACAAACATACACTGATGCGTCAAAATTTACAAATAAAACTACTTCTCCCATACTTGGTAAATAACGAACCTTATATTTTTCATCTTCCGGCAGAAACTTCCGTTTACACAGCCGAAATTATAGCAATAACAAAGCTTTAACATTACAAAACATTCACATCCAAATAAATATCTAATATGTACCGATTCATTTAGCGCATTACAACATATGCAACACCAAATTCAAATTACAAACACCGACACTATTAATCCGAAATATATTATCCATAAACTAACTTCAGCGAACAACCAGCTGGCGTTTATCTCCGGCACACTCGGGAATTGCAGGAAACGAAGCCATAGATATAGCAGCTAAAACGTATAGAAAAAAATCTAAATATAGTTAAATCTTAAATCACGTTCGACTTGCATACATTCACATCACAAAAAAATCACACAACTATATCAACAACATTGGGAAACTTACTGCACTCACGCACACCTTTATCAGATTCAATCAAAATTAGGACACTATATAACATCGGCACAAAAAATTAGACGAGAAGATGTGTAGCACTAGCCAGATTACGTACAGGACACACAAGGCTCACATCGCAGCACTTGCTGAATGGTGATCCGCCACCAAACTACTTCACATGTAATAATTAACAATAAAACATGTGCTATCAGAATGTAAACAATATGATAATCCAAGAAATATTTACAAACTCACATATAAAACAATACAAACGATATTATGGGATAATCCCCAAATAATTGAAAAGCCGCTAAAAATTCCTCACAGTTACATGCCTAATTCATAACGTATAAAGTATACACAGACGTAAATGATCTCAGTAATCGAGCGTCTTTAAATAAAATAAATAATAAAAGAAAAAAAATATCTTGCATATTGCGTCGCAAACGGTAACAGGGAATTAATCACTATTTGAAACGCCCTCCCCCTTCTCCGAGCTGGTGTTCTTCTACTTGACCTAGTAGGTGCTTTGAATCTTGTACCCTATCGTATTCACATCTGTCGTCTGTAATTGTTTTCATGCTCTTCGCCGATCTTCCTATTATTGTTTTATATTCTATTTAAGGTTTATCGGCCTAGGAAATTTATATTACCGGCAGGTAAGTGTTAAAGTGTTAGTTCGGTTGTTTCTATAGTTGCAACTTTCAACCTTCTCGTTCTTAATTGCATCCTAATCAGAACGACAGAAACGAGTTTAAATTTATCCTACAATAAAATATCCCAAAATATTTATTTCATTTTCCCCCGTAAATATCCGCTCTCTCTGTCTTTTAAATCCTCCAGGTTAAATTCGTAGCGACAAATTAAAATGATTATAATTTTCAACGGACGACTTTCAAGCTCGAAAAAAAAAAGGTTCGTTTATAAGCAACCATTACGCTATTCTTACAACTGTGCGAAAAATCATTAAACTACACCGATCTCTGTAGGCGGATTAAATTTACTTAAAAGGTTTCAATTCGACGGATTGCTCATTCGACTGGTGAAATAAATAGATCATCGGGTGTCAGATATGTAGGTGTGCTTGTTTTGAAATAAAAGAATGAGGCAACTTAAGGGAAACTGGGAAATAGAAACAATAGAACTTCAACGGATAACTTAGAAAATAATTGATGCGATTCCTCGTTAAATAAAACATAATACTAGAGTCATCGATCGGCTTTCATTTATTACGCATACTTGCGTACAATACAAAATACACATTCACACGGAAAACAGTTACAAGTCATTAAAGGATATTCTGATTGTTCTTCTCTGTCTGTAACGAAGAGGTGTTGCCGCTGAGCTTATGGTTCACCGGTGATAGATTAATGCAGTCACTCAAAGCATCGCGATATTTTCAAACTCTGATTGATTGTGGCCGGTAACCGAACTTCCAGTCATTAATCATCTTCGTTTTTTTGTTTTTTTTTTCATTTCAATCCTTAGTTAGGTCTTTCCTTTTAACCGTTATTCGTAAGCGTCCATCTATCTTTATCATTCATCTCTTCATTATTAAAAACTTCTGTCTACATTATATAATATATATATATCTATTTCTAATCCTACTGAAAAACCGTTTATCATTGTCATAGGACAGTTTCTTCGAGACCGAGTCTTTCATCTACGAACAGTAGTAAATGCCTTGTTGTTAACTAATCGAATTATCTCGATATTAATCATTGCGAGCGAAACCTCTTCCGTAATAATAATAAGTTAAGATAACCGAGCTAGCAAAGTCGAGCTAGCTACATCTGAAAAGAAAATGGCTCGTTACGAAAGATGTGAAAAAAATGTACGCGAATCGAACATTTTTGTCAAGTGGTGGACCAACTATTTTGAGTAGTTCCTGTCAGTCTGTCATTCACAAGAATTTCAGTATGTGGCCCATTTTGATACTCGAAATTTGATATTTGAGAGGAACAAAAAAAAGAAACTAAAAGTGGATAGCAGTTTTAATAAAGCGACGATGTACGCCGAAGAAATGTGGCCACCCACAAAATAAGTAATGGGCAAACCCGAAAGAAAAATCGTGCTCGCGTTATTAGGACTTCAAGACAAACGAATAATAATAATAAAAAAAAAAAAAGAAAACACGTTCGAAGGTATTGACAAAAGGATAGCAACGAATGCCGGACATATTGGAGATAACCTAACGATAGACGGACAACAGACCTGACGATATGGAGACCATAAAGAAACGAATGACAACCAAACAGGGAGTGGACGGACAGTATAATTAAAACGGGAGAAAAACAATGATTTCGGAAAACACAGGATAGAGAAAGATGGAAAATATTAGTGGAAGTCTACATCGAAACAATGATGTTATACTGGCAGAAGAAGAGAAGATAACGTATATATTTAAATAAAATAGTAAAAAATAAATAATATAAATATAGGTATATATATATATATGTATATACGAATAGCCCCCCGAAAGTGGGTTTGGTTGGCGCCGGTAATTATTTATATAGTAACTTAATTTTAAACAGTTCCGAGATAAATCGAGGAATTTTTCTTCAAATAAAACTATTTTGTTCGAGAAAAGCGACCAGTCAATTTGACATATCCGGTACAAATATATATATAAGTAGTAAGTGGGCATATTGAGCACACTTCTGTTAACTTGCCGTTATATTTAATCTCTGTCAACTTGCCGTTATATTTAATCTCTGTTAACTTGCCGTTATATTTAATCTCTGTCAACTTGCCGTTATATTTAATCTCTGTTAACTTGCCGTTATATTTAATCTCTGTCAACTTGCCGTTATATTTAATCTCTGTCAACTTTCCCTTATATTTAATCTCTGTCAACTTGCCGTTATATTTAATCTCTGTTAACTTGCCGTTATATAAATCTCTTTACCTTCGTTTGGGTCATGTATGCAACATACATCACCATAATCCATTTTAAATTCTTTTTCCATAATTTTATTTTCTACTATATTAACATACCCCCACGGAAGTGTGTCTATAATTCCATCTTTTTCAGGTAAAATTCGATTTTTATCATAATCCATTTTAAATTCTTTTTCCATAATTTTATTTACGAGCGTTTTGTGTTTAGAATCTCTTGTAATTATATTATATTTTAACTTTACTTTATTTACTTTTTTATCGACAATATTTGTCATTACTTTTGTATTTAATATTTCTGAATTTTCGTAATTTAATGGAAATCCTTTAATTTTCATTGTAATTTTTCCTTGTTTTGTAATTAATGCATAACTTTTTGGTCCTGTACTTATCCATTCAGCGCCATAATCATCCTTATCTAGTTCATCAGTCCATTCACCAAGCATGCATCCAGTTTTAACTGTGTTTTTTTCATCGTCAATATATACAACAGAATCTGTATCATAATATACAACATTTTTTCCCAATTTATCTAACATTTCGTATAATCTTAATCTAGCGTTAGATGTTGTAAAAGCTGCAATAAAAATATTTGTTGAAGTACTGTTTTCGATAAATTCGTCTTTAAATTTATAAGACACTTGAATCATATCTTCATTAATGATAATAATATTGCTAATTTCTATTTTATCATTTAATATTATTTTATACCATTGTTTAGGCTCATTTACGTATTCCGTTTGTGTTAAATTTTGTCGTTGGCCGAATTTCCCCCACAAAGAATTGAGACATAATTTAGCAACAGCTCGTCTTCCAGGATTTGGTTTAATATTTTTTATATCTAAATCTATATCCATTATTTCCTTTACAGTTTTTACGTATTCTTCAACAGTTTTAAAGTCATTTTCCCAAGGACTTGTTTCTAATTTTATTTTCATAAAATCCTTGACATAACTTTTAAATAAATTATTACTTTTTTCCTTAAAATCCCAAACTTCGTAAATATTTAAAATGCAATAACCTTTTTCTAAAGCTTTGTTTATTTCGTCTGTTGTCCAAGTATCTATTAAACAGCGTTCTTCATCAGTATGATTACATTCTGCACATTTTTCGACAAAACATCTTTTACACAAAGTAAACATTAATTTTTCGTCTTTAATGGGTAATACAGGGTGGTATAAATTTTTTGGGGGTAATATTTTACATTTAATTAATCCATACCAATTCGGATCAAATTTTTTGGGTTTATAAATTTTTATCGGATGCCCAACAGGATAATAATCGTAATACATCACAGTTGGATAAAGCCTGCAAACATCGATATATCGTAATTTTTTACCAGATACTTTTAATTTAATCGCGTTTGTTTTTCCGCCATAAAAAGCATCACGAGGGTTTAACGGTTCAATAATTGTAATATTTTCTCTTAAAGCTTCTTTGTAATTTTTTGATTTTTTCCATTGACATTCAAATATTTCTACCAAATTATATCCTTTATCTTTTAGTAGTTTGCTTCTCTCTCTAGTTTCGTCATATAAATCACCCATAGTTTTTCGTGTTACATTATTTATCGTACTTTCTTTGTAACATATTGGGCAACCGTGCCAAAAACAACCGTGGTACTGATAAATTGTTTTCGTTACACTATCAAATCCATCTACTTTTACGCCATAAATATACATTTCACCGCCGTTTAAAGCGTGTTGTACATTTCTAAATGTATTTAACCACGCAATTGAATCTTTACTATACATTTCTTTTTTAGATTGTTTTATAATACCGATTGTATTCTCTGGTAAATATTTTGACCTGTAAATACTCATACAAGTGCTTGCAATTGTAATGTACTGAAAAGGATCGATATTTGCAATTTCTAGAAATTGTTTTCTGAATTCTATACAACTTCTACGTAAAATATCTACATCGGATTTACAATATTCTACAAGTTCTTTTTGAAAATCGAATACATAATTTTCGTTAATTTTTTCAGAATACCATTTAAGAAAAACCTTTCTAGGGTTAATTTTCATCGTATTTATACCGTAGAATTTTTTATCAGGAATTGGCCCTTTATAATTTTGATTTTCTTTTGTGTTAAATAAATGGGGGAAATAACCTTTTTTCAATTCTTTTAAGTCAAATATCTTTGGAAAATCAGAAAGCGGTGATGCAATAAAATTGATGCTATCTATAAATTTAATTATAAAATGAATATATGCAATATAAATCTTACTGATGGACAAAAAAAAAAAAATCAGAGAGCTTATAAGCGAAAATCGAACATAACAATTCAATTATCTTCTGATCAAATAAAATCAGGAAAAGACAAAATTGGATTAAATGATAGGCAAAAAAACGCCATTGATAAACATCGTAAAAATAACACTGGCGTCAGACTTACTTTAACATACAAACAATTACAGGAAAATCACAAAGGTGGAATTTTACCTTTACTTGCAGCTATTGGAGCTTTAATCGGTGGAGTCGGTGGTGGTGCAGCTGCTGTTGCAAACACATTCGTTGATTATAAAGACAAAAAAGCGAAACGCGAAGAAATGGCTCGACACAATAAAGCGCTAGAAAAAATTCAGGAAGTGATTCACGGTATAAATCAAGGCTCAGGCTTAAGTAACGTTAAAAAAAAGCGCTAACAAACGTAGAGTTAGAAAAGTACGCTAAAAAATTGAAAATTAAAAATTTTAGAGGCGTTTTTATGAAAGATGAATTATTAGGGAAACCTTGGGAAAATGAATGTGGAATTATTAACTTAGAAAATTCCTATCAAATTGGTTCTCATTGGACAGCGTATTTTAAACAAAAAGATATTAAATATTATTTCGATTCGTACGGAAATGCGAATCCACCGATCCAATTAGTGAAATATTTAGGAAGCGATAATTTGTATTATAATTACGAACAAATTCAGCAATTTGACGATCCACCAATTTGTGGTTATTTATGTCTAGATGTTTTACAAAAATTGTCTCAAGGAATTAAATATAATAAAATATTACGTATTATAAAAAATGAATAAATTTGATAAATTCGGCAATCAGATCGAAAAACAAGAATCGACAATTTCAAGCAGAAATAAACAAGAAATTAACGAAAAAGTGAGCGCAATATTAATGCCTTTTATTATCGAAATGAAAACTTATGTTGGAAATTTAACAAATGAATATTTGAAACAACAATTAAATATTGTGAAAAATTACGTTAATTTCAATAATCGAAGATTAGTTGGAGTTTCAACAGGAATAGATGAAAAAGATGCTGTAAATAAAAAACAAATGGAGCAAAGTATTAAAGATGCCCTAAATAAGAAACAATAAAAATTTTATTTTATATGTAATAAATATGACGTTAATATATTGTTTAAAATGTAAAAAGAAAACACAATCTCTTAACGAGAAAAAAAGGAAAACATCGAACGGAAAAGTTATTTTGGAAAGTAAATGTTCTGTGTGTGGGGTTAAAAAAACGAGTTTTATTAATAAGTAAACATGATGAAGTTATTTTTGTTATATTTAGTTTCAGCAATAAATTGCGTTGAAGTTCCTAAAATGGAAACTAATCTTTTTTCGCCGAATGTTGATTGGAATTATGTGTCTGAACACGAGAATTTAACTATCGATCATTTGCGTATTTTTCAAAATAAAGTAAATTGGCCCAAGATTTCTAAATTTCAGAAATTAACGGAAAATAATATCAAAGAATTTAACGATCGTGTTGATTGGGATATAATCAGTAAATATCAGAATTTGTCGGAAAAGTTTATTGACTTTTATAAAGATTTCGTCGATTGGGATTATGTGATTTTATATCAAAATGTTTCAAAGATTTTTATTGCTAATCATTGTAAAGAAATATTAGATAGTTAGAAAAAGTCGGGTCTTCCATCTATAATGAAGGAAAAGAAATATTCGTAATTTAAAAAAATTTTTTTTTTGCTGTAATAAAAAATGGAAAATGAAATTTATTCAAAATATTATAACGAAATTATTCGGCACGAATACAAAAATTATAACCCTACGAGCATTTTAAACTTTAATTCGCCCAACAAAAAAATTGATTTTAATATCGATTACGGTGACTCATTTTCAACGTCAAAGTATCAGTATTATATTACTGGTGAATTTACGAAAAAAGATGGCACTACTTTTCCGACAAAATCTAATGTAAAATTAATCGATAATTTTATTCCATTTTTATTTTCTGGAATAGTTGTGAAAAAACATAACCAAATAATAGATAACATTGAAAATCCTGGAATTATATCGACTGTAAAAGGAATCGTTTCGTACAGACAATCTGATAAAAATTCGTTTAAAAATAGTGGATTTATTTCTCAACACGAAGGTTCGTTTAATAAATTTTGCGTTATCGGTGATTTATCACAATTAGGACTGGATTTTTTCAGTAACAATAATAGTACACCAATTTTTTACAAAGGTGGATTTACAATAACTTTTACCAGAAATAGCGATGAAGATGCTTTATTCAGATGGAAAACAAAAAAAGCAGATGGCACACACGATGAGGCAAGTTTACCTGTTGAGGGGAAAATAACGATAAAAGAATTTGTGATTAGAGTTCCCATAATTAACTATCGCCCAACGCAAGAAATTCAACTTATTAGTGAGTTGACAAAATTGCAAAATATAACCTACAAATTTAATAAATGGGAATGTATTCAAAAACGTAGTGTAACAGGATCGACTTTAAATTATGATATTACAAATATTTACAGAAATATTGAGAATCCTAAATTTATTATTGTAGGTTTTCAGGACGATCGTTGTGAACAACAAATAAAAGATCCGTCTTATTTTGACTCTATGAAAGTCAAAAATATTCGTGTGAAAATTAATGATACAAATTATCCTGAGGAATTACAAAATATAGATATTAATGAAGGAATTTACGCAATTCTATTCGAAATGTACAAAGATTTTCAGAATTATTATTACGGATATAGCGATGTGATTTACGAGCCTGGAGAATTCGTTGGAAATAAATGCGTTTATGTAATAGACACGACAAAACACCCTGAATATATTTATAGTGGAAAATCAAATATATTAATTAATGTCGACTTTTCCCAATCTATTAATACAACGAATGTTATTGCTTATGTTATCGTAGTATCCGAAAAAATACTACACAATAACATAATTAATAATACGATTAAGGAGTGGAATAATTGTTGATGATTTCAAATTTTTGACTGAAATTTTATAAAGAAAAATTTTTCTTTATAAAAATATTAAAACTTAATTCCAATAATGATTTACAATAAAATTTTCGATCAAATCTTTATTCATTTTTCCTTGAAAAATAAGTGTATGTGGATATTTTAATAAAATATTTGTTTCACATTCTGGTAAAGGAAAAATTAAATATTTACCTTGATATTTTACCACTAATAATGTAAAAAGTTCAAATTCCGATTTTATAATAAATACCTTTATATTTTCATTAACAGATTCACTAGCAGGAATCATTATATAAATTTCTATATCAGTATTATCCATTATCTTTTTTATAATACAAAAATATTCTTTTTTTTTTTAACAAATTTTTTTAGCTACAATCTAATTTTTTAAAATGTTATAGCAATTTATCGACTAAAATTATCTTGCCACAATTTTTTAACATCTATTTTTGATAAAAATTTTGAACCCCTCGGTTTCCCTTTTAGAAATTCCAATAATGAATTTACATTTTTTGGGGGTGCTAGGATTTGACCAAAATGATTATTTAACAAATCGAACATAAATAAGCATTGACAATTTTTTAATCTAACTTTTAAAAAAATATATTTTTAATTTGTTTAATTACCCTTAGAAATTTTAACTTTTAGTTTTGCTTTTTGGATTTTATAACGGCAAGTTAACAGAGATTAAATATAAGGGAAAGTTGACAGAGATTAAATATAACGGCAAGTTGACAGAGATTAAATATAACGGCAAGTTGACAAAGATTAAATATAAGGGAAAGTTGACAGAGATTAAATATAACGGCAAGTTGACAGAGATTAAATATAACGGCAAGTTGACAGAGATTAAATATAACGGCAAGTTGACAGAGATTAAATATAAGGGAAAGTTGACAGAGATTAAATATAACGGCAAGTTGACAGAGATTAAATATAAGGGAAAGTTGACAGAGATTAAATATAACGGCAAGTTAACAGAGATTAAATATAACGGCAAGTTGACAGAGATTAAATATAACGGCAAGTTAACAGAGATTAAATATAACGGCAAGTTGACAGAGATTAAATATAACGGCAAGTTAACAGAAGTGTGCTCAATATTCCCACTTACTACTTATATATATATATAATACATTGAACGACTTCTGCTTCGTTGTTAACGCGATTACAAAACAACTATTTATAACGTTCGGTTTATTTAAAGTGAATAATAAATATTTGCGTCGTATACAATTTGTTGTTTCTAAATCGTTCAGCTACATCGGGAACAAGTTGATTTCTATATTTAGACTGAGTAAAATTATTACGTTTACAAACGAATTAGTGGCCGAAGTGCACCGTCGATTAACGATAACCTAGTAAAAGAGCTGGACGATGGTAACAAATTTTTAAAATTAACGCATTCCGATCAACCTCAGGAGCGTAGTTTTCTATAAACATGCTGAGAACCCGACGAAATAATTTAGAAAGGTCGATGTCGAACATCGAGAAACTGAACAAAATTAAATTTAAAGGGAAACATCGTTAGATAGTGACCGGCGAACGAAGAAACTAGCTGAATGATTCTCGGGACGACGATTTCAAGCAATTGAAGGACTTTGCATAGAATGGCACATCATAAATCTAATTGAGAACAATTAGAAGAAGCCCGAAAGGCCTAGTTTAACGATAAAAATTTAAAAAAAAAAGGGGGGAACATTTCAACTTCGATAATAATAATAATAATCGTAATCGTAATTATAATAATTAAAATAATAACATTAAGCTACATAATATATAATAATATTAAAATGTAGGTAAATAGTTTTATCGAATAAAAGTTATTTATTCATTCGTTACTTCATTCGTGTATATTATTGAAGTATGTGTTTGTAAATATTGTTGATAGTCTTGAAAAACTTTCCTCTATTCGGAGTTGTACAAGTTATAATAGTCATCCACAGACACATACATATATATACATGTATAATCAATAAAGTCTTTATTTCATTTGAATACACCGAAAATACATACACATAATAATTAAAAATTAAATAATAATGAAGGCCCAACTTGAGCGAAAGAATTTTTAGTTTTTATCCGCTTGTTTCCGCATGACATGACCGCAGCGTGTCAATTTTAGTTTTCTCGCTATCTCCATTAGGTCATCTGTTCTTGACTCTTGGTTTAATTTACAAAATTATTCAAATTAAATTTCCCGCGTATCTAATCCACCTTATTAGAAATTATTTGAGTGACAGACTTTCTGTTGTAAAAGTGAATAAATTCCGATGTAAGGTCTGTTCTAGCTGGAGTACCTCAGGGAAGTATGACCCTTCTTGTTTCTCCTTTTTATCAATGACATAAAATCACGAATTTAGAGATGGCTCTATATGCAGATGATACAGCAATTTATTGCTCTTCGTTTCGAACTGATATACAAAAACGGTTATGGTTTCGCTAAGCTAAATAAATATTTTAGTAAATGGAAAATTAACACAAATTAAAACTCAAGTGATTCTGTTTACCAAAAGACGACCGCCTTCACAGGATCTTGTAATTGTAAATAACACTAGATTAGATTGTTAAATATTTAGGAGTAATTCTAGATAAAGGTCTCACATTCACCAAACATGTTGAGTACATATCTAACAAAACGCATAAAGCTCTTTTTAGTCTATACCCAATCTTTAATAGACGATGCCAAATTAGTCCTGTTAATAAAACTAATTTATTAAGGCCAATTACGCTATACGCATGCCCAATATGGTCGTATACAAGCCGTTTAAATGTGTCCAGATTACAACGTCTTCAGAATAATTGTTGCAGGATAATTCTTAAACTTCCTATCTATGCAAGAACAGATCGCGTGCATCGTATATTAGACTTGCCGGTTGTGGGTGATATCATTAGGCAGCGTACAAAAAAATTTTTTGACGATTGTAGACGCAGCCAATACTGAATAATAAACAATATATATACGCGTACTAGTCTTTAGTTAAAATATAAAAGATATAAACGTAAAAGAATAAAACACACGCTATTATAATTGCTTTTTAATCGTATGTAATTTATATATTTAATTTTATGAACTTTATTAATATGTAATATATATAAATAGCTGAGCAGTCGTATTATTTTGTTTATATTTATTATTACTGCCTTAAAATTCTTCATACTCAAATTGCATACACAGGTTTTGGTTTTCCCCGTGTAATCTAGTTCATTATTACTGTATTTATTATTTCTTTTTGTTTTCATTCTGTATACGTAGTAAGAATTTTTGTAATAATATTGTTTCGACATTGATTTTGTAATTTATATTGTGTGCTAAATACACTTTTTATTTATTTTATTTATTTACTGTTCTCTTAATGCCTGCTTGTTTATTTTATCGAATTTTTTAACCTTTAACAATTTTCTCTCCAACGCCCTTGTGCAATTCTTTTTTATTTGCTTTATATTACACGACCATGTTTGTGAACCGTATATAATCGCCGGTATGATACATGCATTAAATACTCGCGCTTTTAATGATGGATTTATTTTGGTATTAAAAACTTCCTTCAAAGCCCAATATTTTTTCCACCCTATTGCCTCTCTTCTATTTACTTTCTTGACTGTTTCGTCTTTTAATGAAATTAATTGTTTAAGATATATTACTTTTTCCGGAAATTTTTAAATATTTTTTTACTCAACGATCATATCTTGCCATGAGTTAATAATTCGTTGTTTTTTTTTTTCATTTATAACTCAGTCCTTTCTTCGCACTTTCTTATAATTCGTTTATCATCTGTAATTATTCAGCCGTGGAAGCTGAACAGGTGTTACATCGTTTACGAAACGTGAATTTGTTAAACGCCTGTCATTGATCTTTATTCCATATTGTTCCTACGATAGGTTCGTGAATAGAGTTGTTCTTACACCGCGTTAAATAAAACTCGCGACGAGGAGTCCCTTTGACTAACTCATTTTTTTTTTCCAATGGAAAGCTTTCTCTTTCCTGATTCAATATTATCTTTACTCGCAACTTTTATTTATTAATTGCAGATATTTTTTATGTATCCTTTGCTTTTCCAATACATATATATGTGATGTATAAAACTATATACACGTAACAGAAAATTCTTTTTATCTTCGTCAACGCTACCAAATTATTCGTACGTTCTTGTTTTGTATATCAATAATATCCTACCATTTTCGACACCCCAGCCATAAAAATTTTCCATAGAAAATATAAACAGCAACCGTGGATATCGTAATCGGGGGAAAGATCGTTTCCATTAGTATTTTTTTCAATGTATCCACCGGTATCTTAAACGTCGATATGTCTGGTCGATCATAGTAGTAATATACTTTATCAGAAGTGTAATAATATATGTTTAACTTTTTTAACGCAAGTTGATAAATAAATAAAACGAAAAAGGTATTTGAAAAGAAAAAACCGAGTAGAGAGAAAGAGATAGGCGCCAAAATACGATAGAAATCTTGAAAATGACGTAGAAAAAAAAAATGAAAAAAAAAACATCTGCAAATATCATCGTCAAGACGGAGTCGTACTATTACCATCGGTTAACTCCTAAGGGCATTCTACTTGCACGCATGTACATATATATATATATATATATATATATAATATACATACAATGTATATACACATAAATTTAGAGAATGCGCGTATATACTGACTAAAATGTTCGTGAGCGTATGTCAAATATATATATTAAGGATAATAGGGTAGAGTTGAGGGTGTCCTAGTAAGATATGATGCGAAGCTCTCGTAATATGGAAAAAACGGGATTATAAATTTTATTTTACCCCGGTTAAAGTCGCACGATGGTTTCCGTGTAGATAAAACGTAAAAGATTGCTGCCAAAACTAGGTGGAAGTTTTCAGGTCTTATACGGTATGAACATAGCGTATATAAGAATGAATACATATATTATATATATATATAATAATAATAATGATAATAATAATAATAATGATAAAAATGGAACGTGTATGAATAGTCCTAAAAATAATGTGCGCAATAAAAGTGAAAGGTGTTCACGCGACAATGATAAAACATATTTGAGCAAAGGTTACAGATAAGGAAGTTGATAAGAGCTTTTTGGAAAATGGCTTCAAAAGAGCTTCACAGTGTACTTTTAAATGATAAACGCAGTTTAGTGCGCATATATTTTTCTCCTACTTTTACACTACCAAAGTTTTATCTAGCAAAGAGAATTGAAAAAAGCTGCAGTTTTTTATATTCATCTTACGCGTTTACATAAGTATATAGGTAATGTATATACAATATCTGTATATATATGTATGTGTATATATGTACGCATACATACACGGGTTCGCCAATGAACTTTAACGGACATTCGGAAATCCTCTTGTTTACTTTTGGCCCCGGAGTAGTTTAACTTTTTAATATTTACGTATATTATTATTATTATTATTTTTTAAATACTTCTCTTCTTATTTCACGAGGTGCTTTCCCTTTCTATTTTTGTCTGCTTCAAACAGCCTGCTATTATTCTTATTGTGTAATTCAGCGCGGTAATTCATATACTGAAACGCATAGGGTCATTGCTGATACTCTAAACGTGTGCGGCGTGGTGTCCCAGCCGCACCCCGTTTGCCTGCTGATGATATTATTGCTAGTGGCGACTTTGTTCCTAGTAGCACGACAGTGTTGTCTGAATGTTAATGAACGATTTAAGAACACGCGTAGGTATTTTCGTGTCGCACAATGTTCCTCTCCAGTTTACAACCAGTTTCGTTTTTGGATTTCTGTTACGGAAATAGTACTCCCTTAACCTTCAGCGCATTCTGCAATCACGTTTCTACCTATTAAAAGCTATTTTCTGGGAGTGCGATAGCAGTATCGTCAGCATAAATAAATTCCCTTGTGTGTACGCTGATCGGCTGATAGGCTGATTGTTCATATATATATATATATATATATATATATATAGGAAAGGATTTGAGGCAGGCCATTTTTCCCTTGTAATAATCGTCGGTTGTGTAAATCATTTCCACTATTCTTGACAACTGATAATCTTTGGTTAGTTTATTTACCTTCTTTACTAATAACTAGTTACTTCGAAACTATCTTCGATGTACTGTGTCAAATTAAGTATTCGGCCGCAGCAAGATTTCCTTATTCTAAAACCCGTCTGTTCTCTTAATGAGCTTTCGGTTTAGGTCCAGTCGCTCAAATATCTTAAATTGATGGCACATTAATGATATGGGCTGAAATTTTTGGGATCTGTAAGGTCTTTGCCCAGTTTCAATAACGCGATGACCTTCCAACGATTTTATTCCTTAATTTGCTCGTCTCGTAAATCATCAAGTCCAATAACTTTATTCAGTTCCATCTTTTTCTGTGGCATTATTTAGTTCGTCGGCCTTGAATGGTTCGTCCAGGAAATTATTTTCAGTTCCTTTTGTAGTTACTGGTTCCCTATCTCATTTTTGAACACGTATCTTTTGGTTTACCATTTAATAAAAATGCGGCAGTCTGTTTCGCTGTTGCTGTATTAGTTTGTTCCGTTTCGTTTGAATCGTTGCGAAGATTTTTTTAACATTCCACACGCCCTTCGACTGTTTTATTTCATATCCACGTCTATTTTACACCAATTTTTTCTTCTGGTCTCAATACTTCCAGTAACTTTTCAGCTATATCGATTGTGTCCGTGGCCAATGGATCCGTAGAAAATAATTTATCGTATGTTGTCAACTGCTTTTTCGAATGATAGTCCGCTGATATGTCACTATCAATAGTGAGCCCGAAAAACGAGTTTGTTTACGATTATTTTTTGCAATTCTTCCTGACTGTTGACAATGATTAGGTTTGTCGAATTTTATTTATTATTAATTGTTCGTTAAAGCGATTTATTGAATTACTTTAAATTATATAACTTATAGTTTAACATTTTACTAGTGGAAAAAATTTAAACGATGGAAAGCCAACTTCAAGGCGTAAACGAACTGTAGCGCGATCTACATATAAAAACTTACACTAAGCACAATCGATTATGATTTTTTTTAATACTTAATAACTGCTATCATCTTCATATCGTACTAATTCTCAGGTTGTTCAGTTGTCAAGGATGGAGCCAGTCATCATCTGTCATTCGCTTCCTGAGACAGTTTCCGTTACTTCCGCTGAACTATACGCAATTCTCCTCGCTGTGAAGTTCATAATGAACTTTCCTGCTCAGCAGTCATCGATTGTATGTTCCGACTCCCTTCCAGCCGTCAATGCTCTTCACGATATTTTCAGCCATGATCAGCACCCAGTAGCTAAAGAAGTAGTAAAGTTGGTGATTCGAAGTGTCGTCTTCATGTGGATCCCAGCTTACTCTGGGATTCATGAGAATGAACGTGCCGATCAAGCGTCAAGAAATGCTGCTTCATTTTTACCTGTCCTCAACATCCCATTTCCAGCATCCGACCTGAAGAAACAAATAAAAAATGGACTTCAAAAGCTGTGGCAGAAAAAGTGGCAACTGACTCCTCAATCGAACAATCTTCGTCAGATTAAGAGCTCAACCTCAGCCTTGGAAAACATCTCTTCCACATCTCAGAGAAGATGTCATAATCAGTAGATTGCGGTTGGGACATACTCGGCTCACTCACGCATACCTCATCAACAGGACCTCTGCTCCAGAATGTGCCGTGTGCGGAGTTATTCTATCCGTCTCCCACATTCTCATTGGCTGTCCTTTATACCATCCTCACAGATTATCGCTTAACCTTCCTTCCACACTCCCTCTGCTTTTCAAAAATGAAAGCTCCTCTCTCTCTCTCTAATTTAATCTTGTTTCTCCAATCAGGACTTTATTCCTTAATCTAATTCCTCTACTCCTTCCGTGCCTGTAGTCTTAGCTGCTGTACACGGCACGTTAATTTAAGATAATAATAATAATAATAATAATAATAATAATAATAATCAATCAATCAATCAATCAATCAATATATTTTACAAAATTTCCAAAATCATGTATGAACAAATTAGTAATAGTAAATTAAATGGAATAAAGTATTATATTAATCATATTTATAGTCTCAGTTATACGCACGAATGCGCTAACACTGAGTTTTACTTAGAATTTGAATATATTAAAATAGCTTAATCGTTAAATACCATTCTACGCTGCCAGCCATAAACAGTCTATATCTGCTCACACATTTTAAACAATTATAAGTTCATTATCTTATATAAAATCCACTATCATTACATTTTAACTAAGTACTGATGTATACTAACAGACATAGAAACATAAAATAAAAAATAAAAAATAAAAAATAAAAAATACGCACAGTCTCCTTTATTAATCAGTTACACATGAAAATTAATACCAAATACACCGAGTATTTACATAAGAAAACCAAATTATAATAGAATGACTGAACTAAGGAAAATAAAATAAATTTCGGTGAACCAAATTATAAAGAAGAAATATACACACACATATACACATACATACATATATATATATATATATATATATATATATACAGTTATATACATATGATCATACAATTATACTATTCCTTCCAGTACCAGAATCAAAACCTGCAAGAGCACCCATCTGAAAAGTTACACAAAATGTCCTCATTTAAAGCCAAAACATCAATATTTTTCACTGTTCTTTATTATACTACTTATTACATACATAAAGAACCAAACGCTTTCGTCGCCTTTTATAATTTTTAAGCAATAATTTCACACTTTCTGGGAGAGAATTGTAAGCAACGGCTCCAGCGTACATACACTGCGCTCGCGTATGGGACTTGTTAAAACGAGGAAGACGCGCTTTATCTAACCCGGCACTTCTTGTAATACCACCAAGTGTAAATATATTAAAATACTGATTACGTTTTAAAACAAAATCCAAAATAGCTACTTCATATAGTTGGATCAAATTTAAAAACGTATTTTTCTTGTTCTCACTATCTGCAACAATAGCACGAACCACAGAATTTTGAAGTACTTGTATAGGCTCAAGATGATACTTTGGAGCCCCACCCCAGTGTATAATACCGTAAGTTAAACATGATTGATACAGGACTATGTACAATCGACAGAGATGTTTTCTAGTAAAGTACTGTTTTAAATAATGAAAAAGGTAATTTACTTTCCTTAATTTTGCAGTCACATAACGTGCATGTGAATCCCACACTAATTTGCAATCCAAAATTAAATCTAAATACTTGACTTCTCTTACTCTTTCGATTACAACGTCATTCAAAGTAATATTAATATCACTCCATAAATTATCCTCTTGAAAACTGTATATCAAATATTTCGTTTTTTTTTGTATTTAATACTAACTTATTTAAGATGAGCCACTGAGATATTATGTCTACATCTGTCTGCGCCAAGTGCTGAAGCTTATCAGGAAATCGTGAACTCACCAAGAGCACAGTGTCATCCGCATAACTAAAAATACGGCCAGAAATTTTTACACTGCATAAGTCATTTATATATATAAGAAATAATAAAGGACCTAGTACACTACCTTGAGGCACTCCGGACTGAAATTCAGCTTCGTTACTATACCATTCGTTTACTTTTACTTTATAATGTCTACTAGTTAAGTAGATTTAAACCATTTGTTTACGTTATTTCTGAATCCGAGAGCATCCAATTTCTTTAACAAGATATTGTGATCAATTACATCAAAAGCTTTTCTTAGGTCGAAATAGACTGCCAAGACTGACTGACCATCTTCCAATGCCTGTGTAATATGCGAAACATGTTGAAAAAGAGCGTCATCCGTGCATTTATGTGGCAATAAACCAAACTGATTTGGGCTGAAAAATTTTCGATTACATAAATAATTTAATGCCATTATTTTAACACATTTTTCAAATATTTTAGAATACGTCGACAGAATGCATATAGGTCTGCAGTTCGATATAACAGATTTATCACCGTTCTTGTGAACTGGGGTTATAATCCCCAACTTTAGCACATCCGGAAACAAACCTTCACGCACGGACGCATTAAATAGGTAAGTTAAAGGAGCCACAAAAAAGCCGAGATTTTCTTTTATTAAATGTATAGACACTTTGTCCGAACCGAACGAGTATTTGTTCGCCAACGAGAGGATTGCATTCTCAACATTCTGACAAGTGAACTCTGCAAATTCAAAGGAATCAGCACACTGACACAGATTTAATTCAGTAGTAGTCTGCGGATCACACTTAAATTCATGCAAGATGTCTTTTACACAAGAAGCAAAATACGTATTAAACTCTTCGGCGACAAGTTTCTCATTACCAGTCACGGCGATGTTCACAGAGTTTATATTAATTTCATCAAAATGTGACTTTTGTTTACCAGCTACTTTATTTACCAACGCCCAGTATCTTCTTTGATTGCTTCCACATTTATCCAATAATTTACTATAACATTCTACCTTTGACTTTCGAACAGCCCTCTGTACGGCTTTTGAAGCAACCTTATATTTAGCTCTTAAATTATAATTTAAAGGGTCTAGTTTCGTAAGACTGTATAGAATGTTTTTTATACGTGTTAGCCTCAATATTTCTTCAGTAATCCATTGAGAACTATTTCGCGTACGTTTATTAAAGCTCGCAGGTTTTTTACAGTTACCCATAATATTACTTATTTTCTCGACAAACCATTTGAATTTCTCATTTATAGTAACAGTACTAGAAAAAATATAAGATATATCAAATGAAGTAAGACAGCTCTCGAATAACCGCTTATAAAAATAATAAATTAAATCAACTGGCGATTTTCGCTGTACATTGGCAACAGTATAGACTGCACTAATAGCAGAATGCAAAGAAAAACTCACTGGTAAAATATTGTAAGAAACGTCTAAGTCCAATGCTCTGCTTTTCAAACCTTAACAAAAACATTGTCTAAGCAAGATTCATAATTGCGAAGAAATATTAAAAGTAGGCTGATCTACAATACTTACAAAACCATGCGAATACATTACATCTAAATAAGTGCTAGATGCACACGTATCTAATAAATCGATATTCATATCTCCAGAAATTATTGCATGATTACCTGGCATCTGAAATATAATATCTAAGTCATCTAAAAATTCAGTGACCCGGGAGGAACAAAAACGATAAATACCAAAAAAAGATATAGTCTTACCATTATCTAGTTGAAGCTCCACGTGCACCACATTTCCAGACACAATTGAAATATTCGTACTTTTCAATTTCAGATCTTTCTTAACAAAAACAATAACACCACCCGACCTATGAACTATTCTACACTGTGCATGCATAACATATCCTTCTATAATATACCTACTCAATTCATCTGGATACAACCAGCTCTCAGTTAGCGTAATAATATCATAATTAACCTTTTGATTATGTAAAAAAATTAGAAACTCGCTAAAATGCTTTCGCAGGCTACTAACATTTAAAGTTAAACAAGTAATTTTCCTATCACACATAAACACGTTGAAAGAAACAACACGCTATAAAATTTACCCACATAAAATTCAATCTAAAGTAAACAGCAATCACATCAGTCTAGCAATCAAACATACAATGTAAACACATATCAATAATCCCACTTATGGCAGCTAATAAAAATAAAAATAAAACATACCGAAAAAATATTTGCATTGAAAAAAATATAAGATCCGCGGCAGCAAACCTAGGTAGTCACTTGCTTAATGGTCAGGCAGAAGCCTTCAAACCCAAATCAGCGATCTGCTCGAAAGACGTGACACGAATTACCGGCGTCCCAGGTTTTTCACGAATCAGGACTTTGCCACTACTAAACCAAATAAACTCGTAACCGACATCGCGTAACTTCTTTGCTGCGGCTAATAACCGATTATTATCCGACGTAAGGTGCTCATTCACGTATACTCTACTATTTGCTGATGACATTGATAATCCCAGATCATGGTGCGTTATTTTTCTCCTTTTCGAACATCGCAATACATCTGATTTTACACTTCTCCTACAAAATTTCACAACGATACTGGGATATGTTTGCTTTGGGTACTTTTGTAGCCGATGACAAGCATCAATATCCTTTGTGTCTATATGAACACCCACGATATTTCCCAAAGCGCAAACAATATCACTCACAACTTCATCTGCTTCAGTAGGAACATTATTAAGTATGAGATTATTAGACCTGCTATATTGTTCCAATATAATAATAATAATAATAATAATAATAATCCTCATCCTATTTATATTAACCTTGTCGTCATTAATATTAATTACACATAAAGATTAAAGAGTGGGAAAGATAATACGCAACAATTCCTGTTCTTAATATCTGCCATTTCTGATGATACAGTTTGATTTCTTAATCCCACCGTTTGTTTCAAATAAAGATTTCTCATGATTCGCAGATCGGTCAATGGTGGACTGATTTTAATATATACTCAACTTTCCGTAACTTTCCTATATTCTAGAATGAGTACATTCGGAGCGTGCGACATTAAACTTATCAATCGATAATCGTCTCCATTTCAGTTGATCTGGTTTTTTATGATATCGTGATGTGATCTTAGTCAATCAGTTTTTGTATCTTCTGTATTATACATTTTATTATAACGTTTCCTTAATGATTTTGAGTAGTTCTCTCCGTTCGGACAAATTGTTTTATTACTTTTCCGTCGCTTGAATTAGCTGTTATTTTATAATAGGCGACCTAACATCATTCCAATTACACAATTCTTATTTACCCTTATAATCTAAATGTTAATTTCCCATTATCATCCAACAAAAGTATTTTGATGCCGGTTTCTTAGAACGTATTTCTTCCGAAGATCCACTCGCACATTGCTTTCCGATAATTTGCTTCAGCTTCTGTATATAATTGTCCTAAATATTTTTATTGTTATTTTATTCTAATAGACTTCCACTAGTCTAGCATCTCATCGACTATATAATATTTCCTATTCGTCTCTTGTTCATACGCCCATAGGGAACTATATCCCGTATTTTATTTCGCCTATATTTTTGTATACGGATTTCCTTCGCGCGCGGCAATACGACATTCGAGACTTTTCCGAGGTTCAATTTGGAAAGATGATTTTTTTAATTTTCTTCTTCGTTCATTTGGGGTTGTTTTTCAACCTTGACAAATCTTCGGTTTAAGAATAATCCGAATTTAATACCGACGAATATATTCTTATTATTAAACTAAATTAACGTGCCGTGCGCAGAAACTAAGGCTAGTGAAATGAGGTAGAGAAAGTTAAGTCAAGGAGTAGAGACGATACATGTGTAAGAACATGATTAGGTCAGTTAGAGAGGCGTATTTATCTATGAAAAGAAGAGAAAGTGACCAGGGAAGGTTGAAAGACAATGTGAGTGAGAAGTAGAAGAAATTCATGAGGATGCGTAAGCGTACAACGCTGATGAAAATCGATGATTTTCTTAGTTGGTAGGCTGTCTTTCCTCAAACTGAAAGTTAGCTAAGAGAAACTGCCAACGAATATCGAGAGGTCATTCTGATTACTCTGAGTACAAACTGTCTATTGGAAGAGTCCGAAATGCTGTAAGCGAAGAGCTGAATTCTGATATCTAAGGATTCGAGGTAATGATAGTTTTTGCTGAGGAATATAACGTTGCTCCATAGTCAACGTTTGATCGTATTGGACAGCGATAGATGCGTAAGGGTGAAGTTCGATCGTTAAATTATTGTGGTATCGTTAATTAATTTGCATAAAAAAATAAAAGGTGCTCAAAGAAAATAAACACTCTGAAAAAAACTACCTCACAGCATATACTGCGCATATTACGCACGTATACACCTTCAGTCTGCTCGCTCGTTAAACTCATCGTTTTTCATTATTTTGTTACGAGATATATAATTAATTATACACTTATATATACACGCAACACACACACACTTTAATTGTTGTTTTCTGTTTATTTTTTTTTTTAATTTAACGAGAATTTGTTTTTATTACAAGTGTGTACGCAACTTGTACTTTAAAAATTATTATTAAGCCTTATATCAGACGTAATTGCGCCCAAATAATTCTGAAAAAGATATTAATAAATATATATATATACATATATAATATATTATATACATGTATAAATATGTATGTAATATATTATATATTATACATATATATATTTTAAAACAAAACGTGAGTTTGTGTGTAATGATTACATATATATGAAAGCTTAAAGATAATAAATTAGATAATAAAAAACAAGGATTTACTACAGAAATTTAAGAAAGGAGCAATTCAATGACGACCCATTAATTTAAACTCCTAATTACAACCGTGTGCATTAAAGACGACGTATTTTCATTCCTTCACACTAAATTTATATTTTATACACTTTCGTTCACGTATAAATGTGTGAGTGTTGTATGTATGTGTACGTGTGAAAGGATTTTTGATAATTAAAAAAAAAAAAACAAAAAACAAATTGACGTGAATTAATCTGTTGGAAAAGTAATTTCGACGGCGATTAATTACGCATTCATCCAGTTGTCGAATATCGTCGATAAGTTTAATTTATCGGTGATATTCTTTTCAACTTTGTAAACGCGTCCTGAATGTCATTTTGTTTCGTTTTTTTATTATTATTATTATTATTATTATTATTATTATTTTTAATTTACTTAAAAAACCAGCCAATTTATTTTTCCACGAAAATTAAACAAAATTATTATTATCATTATTATTGTCGTCATTATATTTATTTTTATCGTATTAACTAACATCGTATCCTATGAAAGGGAACCGACCGATTCGGATTTTCTTCATTTTCGTGGGAATTTTTCATCCTACAGCCATAGGCAAGTACCGATATTTTTGCACGTCCTACACCATACCAGTGTAATATTTATATTACACGTGGTGTATTTATTTATTCATTTCGATATAACGTAATAAATTGTATTTAACAGAATTGGCTTTACGAAAAAATATAAATTATATTCAATTTAGATGTATCGAGATTTTCAAATTTTATTTTAGTTATCAATGAAATTTTTTTATTTATTTTATCGTATGTTTTTTTTTTAAACTATAAATTTATTAGTAAATTAACAGAATCTTCCTAGCGGTTACGGTATTTTCAAATTTAAATAATTAATAATAAAACAATCGAGGTGTCTTCAAGAAATTGAACTGGAGCTCAATAGTTATCAGAATAAATGGAGAAAAACTGAATCACGCTTTGCATATAGAACTAATAGGTAATAATGTTGATGAAATACAATTAATGATAAACGAACATGACTAACATATATCGCCGAAACTGTTCATGCACTGGAAGGTTTCTTCAGGAAATTGAACCGCAGGTTAATGGGTATCAGAATAAATAGGGAAAAATTGAATCGCGTTTTGCAGATAGTACTAATAGGTAATAATGCTGATGAAATACAATGATAAACGAACTTGACGCGCATTCTGTGAAAATAGGACTTAAAATAAATGTACAAAAAAAAAACCAAATACGGCAGTAATTATATAAACGGCGAAAAAATTGAACGCGTAAGTCGACGCGTATACCTGGGACGGGAAATTACTACGGATAAGAATTATATAATGCAAGTGGAAACTGAAAGAAGAATATCGCTCCCCTGTATGGCATTTGTGAAATTAGGGGAAACGTTTTTAAAAATAGAGAAATACCAAATAGACTTAAAAGTGAGCTGTATATAATCAATGTGTGATGCCAGTCTTGACACAAGGACCAGAAACATGGAGCCTTACTAAAGGGATAAGAAGTATTAGAAAAATCCAAACGATTCACGAGAGGATTATCCTTGGAATCAAGCTCAAGGAAGACGGTTACACGGATTAGGAAACAGACGAAATTGGTAGACGCAGTGGAGCGGATCGCCAAGCTAAAATGGAAATGGGCCGGACATTCGGCAAGACAAGAGAATTACGGACTAAACGGTATTACACAGTGTTAGCAAATTGGCAGCCAACATCCGCGAAGGAGGCCTATGGCTAGGTGGCGAGACGATATTGTTAAATGAGCAGGAATCAATTGGATCCGAGCCGTACAAGATTGGAAAAGTTTGACGACTGCCTTACATCTAGCAGTGTGTTGATATAGGCATATCGTGATATATGTATAACACTATTAACGCTTATATAAATACAAAATAAGTAATAAAAATAATAATAACGAACTTGCTGGCGCGTAAGTTGTGAAGTTACTTTTTGATGCGTGTTTGCTACGCAAGTATAGGATGACCCAGAGAAGACGGACGGTTTTCTTGGTTTTTGAATAACTTAATCTGAATGAAATTTTATTTAAAAATAGGAAATCGAGAGAATAGCTTACAATCATTTGTTGAGCACAATATCGTTCGGATTAATTCAATCTTTACAACATTTTCGAAGACTTTTCGAGTATAGATGTCTGAATTTTTGAAAAATCCGACTCTTCAAGTCTTATCTTGTGAACGTGTTTCGTAAAAGTGGATCTTAAGGTATATCCCAACAACAAAAAAACAACAAAAAACGGGTAACTTTGAACTCTTTTCTAAACTCTGCATTTGTCGCGATCCATTTTATGCCGAAAATAACCTTCTACGCAAAACGCGCGCTCCTTCTCGTTATATGATGCCGTGATAACTGAACTCGGATAAAAACGAATCTCTAACGCGAAGCACGCGGTTTAACAAACTGCGCTATTATAGATAACCCTGAAGTTAGTTTGTACGCTGATGACAAGACGCTGTTCTGCGTGTTCGACAGATCTAAGCACTATTAACGATAGTCTGCAATATAAGTTTGAAGGCGCAATTAAATACTTTAATAGAACTGCCGCGTTAACTATGCAAAATTTCGTGAAATATTTTTACTCGTCCAACACCATTTGTAGCTTAGTGGCGTTATAATAGAAAATGATCTGATCGCGAATATTTTACATAATAACCTTTTATTAGCTCATAGAAAACGATTTGTTCTGTTTGTCCAATTTTGCATCGGAAATCTCATTTTAATCGTCGATGTCTGCCAGTCAATCGTTAAACCTATTTTAACGTAGTTTTTGTTTCATCTCAAACGCCAGTTTTAATAGATCGCAACTAAACCGAAATGAACGTCCTCCGAACGTATTTTTAATATGCCCCTGTACGCGCTGGAATTTCAAATATACAGTGAACCCTTGAACTCTACGTAACATCATTACCGGTTAAATTGCAGACGTGAGTAGTAGTACTTTCGGGCTTCAAATAAACAATAAAAAAAAAACATTATTATTATTAATAAGGAGGTAGATGTTTATTCAGATATAAATAGATTTCGAATAGTGAAAGATTTCAAATATATTTGGGTTCTTTAACATCTAGCGACGGCTATTGTATAAGTGAAATTAAAGGATGAATTAATAAGTGTCGCGCTGCAGTTCGTGGGTTAACTAAAGTTTTGAAAATTTCGCAAATATCGATGGTCACTAAAATCCGGATTATGAAGTCGTTAATTTTCTCTATTTTCACGTATGGTTGCGAAACTTGGACTATCCATAGAAAATAAGAAATTAGAATACCAGCAGCTGTGGTGTTGGCAGTGGCAAATGTAGCTTATTGTCTTCAATACGGATACGAATTTTGCGCTATTTCGGTCATATTGCCGGACGAAACTCTCTGCAATTAGAAAAACTAATATTGGAAACCAGACCGTGCGGTGAAAGACGAAAAGGAAGACCGCATCGAAGATGGTCGGATCAAATATCGGATTTAATGTACCTAAAAATAACAACATTAACAGCATGCAGCAGGCTGGCAGTGGACAGATGTCGGTGGAAAGATACGATTAACGAGTTAATTGGATTGTCATGATCACAACGTCCTATAGCATATAAGGATAATTCATTATCATATATATATATATATATACAATATTCCGTTGTTATTTGATGTATATTTAAATCAGTAACCAAATATAAATAGTCGTGTTAAATATTTTCCACCGTCATAACGTCAACACTGATTGTTCATTTATTATTTTTTCTTTTTATTTTTAAATTACGTACAGCAAACGATACATACAACAAGTCCGGAATAACGAACGAAGCATTAAATAATCAGGTAAACGAATTAATCATGCACACAAAGATAACATTTGTAATGTGCAAGTATGTGTGTCATGTGCACAGACACGTGTATATTAACGTTTAAAATTTCGATACGTTTTCACTATTTTGAGTTTATTAAATTATCACCAGTGTAGTCTTTCGTGCGTTGATAGCGACGACGAACTCCGTAACATTTAACTAATAATCGCGTGAGGTCTATTTTTGAAATGTTTTAATTTAATGTCAATTTTTTTTTTTTGTTTTAAATGTTTTAATTTGATGTCTGTGCTGCTTCTTTGTGTAGTTTATCTATATTTTACTAGCTCAATGTGTTTTTTATTCCTGCAACGTTCACGTGATTTTTGTACGAGCTATTCAGACCCCACGCGAATGTTTATTTCTTTTTATATATATATATGTATAAAAATAATGCATTTTGGCTGATGTAGCCAATAAGCAATTGGGATATGAGTTATGACAGGATTTCCGATGATGGGCAAGGCATAGTGCTTGAAACGTAAACTCGGGTTTGTTATTTATTAATAAATAGTTTTTTTCTTTTTTGTACGCGGTTATTCCGGAATTATTGTATCTAATTAGGATGGGAGATGTCATTTAACAATGACACTCTGAATTTCAAATCAATGTCACCATCTCCGCATTTGTATTTACCGGAAGGTCGAACATATGTATATGAGAAAAAGGATTGACCGGAAAACGTATTGAAAATTGTAATACGTTGACTTTTCTTTAACTTTTTGGTTTATTTTCATTTTGTAATTACTATGTTCTTTTTATGAGGCAAAAATGTCATCCTTCTCCGAACGTAATTGGTTATAAAGTTTTATTAACAGCTATATTATTTATAAGAATAATACACTAATCAAATTTAGACTACCAGTTGGTGAAACTGTATCAAAATATATCGAAATACAACGAGTAGTAATACGGCACTCATTAGAGCTCAAAACTGGTTTAACAAATAGAATATAAAAATAAATGAGAACAAATCTGTAAATGTACAATTTATTAATAGAAAATCTAAATCTCCTCCAATTATAATCAATAACGCAGAAATACCAATCCGAGCAATGAAATATCTGGGCTTACACTTGGATAGCCGACTAACATATCGAAATCATATTCAAACGAAGATAGACGTATCAAAAAACTATTTTGGTTAATGGGCAGAAATAGTGCGCTGTCTATTGACAACAACCGTCTTATATATACTACGATTTTAAGGCCTGTCTGGACATACGGAGTGCAGCTGTGGGGGTGGCCGACAAATATAAGAACTATACAGACTGCCCAGAATAAAATCCTTCGGCTGACAACAAATGCGCCTTGGTATGTCGCAAACCAGATCGTTCATCTTGATTTGAACATTCCTTATGTGTGCTAGGTCATTTATGCACAGAGCCATGCTGTGAGGCTGGAAAATCACCCAAATACCATATCGCATTAGGACTGTTGGATACAGCCGGCGATATCAGACGCTTAAGAAAACTCCTGGACCTAATATGAAGTCGAGGTTGCCGGGTGTGTACCAGTGGGTACTATACCCTTCCTGTTATGCTCTTCTCCCAAATACTGCTAAACGATCTTCTTGGTCAGATTGCAGTAATAAATAAGATAAAACAAAAGTTGTAACAAAACATTCGCGAGCCGGGTTAGAACTATATTTGCAAGAAGAAGAAAAAGATTTGTGAAATTTCTGATGTATCAGCGGCTCCATTCAATTTCCTACTACAAAAGCAGATCTGCGATGAAAAAACGTTACATTTGTCCGTGGAAAAATGAGAAGAAATACAACACACAGTGTTACATGTGTAAACCAACGTACAAATCATAGTTTCATAACGTGCATATTATCTAACAATATAAATTTTGCAGGCGAGAAAAATTGAAATATTTCAATGCACTCTTATGCACATCTTTTTTGCGGTCGCTATGTATTTCACATTGTCCGACAATACGTTTAATTCAGTCAATTTCTTCCGCACGAATTACTCGATATTACATTCGGTTTATGTAATGCTTCCTGAATATGGCATGTAATATATACCGTACAAATTCTCCGTCCATCTTATTTGTAAACCACGTCTTCTTCTGTATATAGTTTTTTGAATTTCAAAATATTTCTTCCAAATATTTTTTCCCGATATTGATCTTTTCATATTGCGTTTTGCCGTTTGTGAATTTATACGAGAGGTATATATTCCATCCGTGATAATTTAGTTTTTCTTATTCCGTTATTTCTATTTATACTACTCTATGCACAATCCCGATACCGCTGTGTCCGGGTATCCGTTTGAAATGTATTATTATTTCTTCGAATACATTTTTTCTTTAAATTATTTTCTGTATCCCCGATGACATTATTTAAAAAAATGTATTTTGTACATTCCCGATTGAACGCTATCAGAATAGCTATTATTTCGTCTGCGCGTGATGAATAGATTTTTCGCATTCACAAGGTTATTTTTACTTTTATTATATGCATATCTGTCTGTTATGTTTTATCGATCCATCTGTGTAAATAATTTCAAATTCGCTATATATATATATATATATATATATATATATATATATATATATATATATATATATATATATATATTTGCTTCGGATTACGCTATTTAATATTTGTTCGTTTATACGATTATTCTTACGACGTGATTCTAATATCTGCATAAATTAATATCAAGTGGATTATGTATAAGCCGGAGCTTTAATAGTCGATATTATTTAATCTTTGCTTTTATTATTTAACGTGCCTTATACACTGCTTCTATGGCCAGAGGCACGGAAGGATAGTTAGATTAAGGGGAGAAGGTTGGATAAAGTAAGGAAAGTTATAAAGTTAGATTCTGCAGTTTAGGATTTCGGTTAGAGAGGATGCAAGTCTAAAGTGGTGAGCTGAATACAAAGGGCATGATAGGTGAATGTGAGGAATAGTAAGGGTAACATGACGAGCATAACGGTGCACTCTGGTCTAGAAAGAAATGCTTAAGAAGTGTGTGTCGCCACAGCGTATGCGGAATAGAGCGACTTCATATTTTCTATTGGAATGTTTCGACCCGGTTGCCTTCTTCCGATCCGTAGTGAGGTAGATACCGGGATATTCTTCCAGTATTTATAATATTTCCTATAGTATTCTTATTTGTCTATTAATAGGGGATGTTTGTGCTTTATATTTAAAGAATTCTTTAGCCGTTTGTTTGTTTTGTACGAAAACAACTAACTGGTAATTGTTCAACCTGATTTACTTAGGTGAAGCGTTGTTTCTACGGATGTGTCACTTATATCGTTTCAAATTTCGTTTTTGTGTCGTTGTAACGCGTACGATTCTATGTGTTTTTATCAGATAAATCATCGAGTTAATTCCATTTAAACTGTCCGAGTTAATTCGTCTATTATTTTATCTTTCTCATATTTCGACATTAATCTCATTTGTTTATTATTATCATCATCGTCGTATTGTTCTTTATTTTTACCTACAAAATGGGTTAGCATTCGAGGCACTATTTACATGCGCATTATGACGTTATACGGAGCGACTGCCTTCTCCGTGATAATTAAGAATTAAATAATGATGAAAATTTTCTATGTATAAATAAATAATTTTCCATTTTTTTTTTTTAATTTTCTTAGGATGTAAACGATGTCAAAAATAGGAAAACTAACAACATTAACGTATTCGGCGACCGTTTCGAAGACGTCGTTAACGGTACCGGGTACGTTGATCGAACGTTATTAATCGAAAAGTTAATCTCCGGTCCGAATGATCGTTTGTTAATAACGGTTCCGGCGAAATTCGGGAAAACCTTCAATACGAACATGTTAAAACGGTTTTTCCAAATCGACCCGAATTACGATGGAAAACGGTCGTCGGAAAATTATCGTCTATTTTCGAATTCGAACTTAATCCGTACGTATCCTTCTATCGTAGCGGAACATTTCGGTCGATATCCGGTGATACATGTACGTTTTAACGACGAAAACGATATTCGCGACGTACGGTTAACTTGTAAACGAGCAGTACACGAAGCTTTTCTAGAGCACGAATATCTGACGGAAAGTCCGAATTTAACCGAGTGGGAACGGATCGAATTTACCAATTGGATCGATCGCGATAGATATCGTAAATTGAAACGATCTTTATTAGCGTACAGTTTACAATTGTTGTCTAATCTGTTGTACAAACATTTCGGTCGGGACGCTGTATTATTAGTGGACGACTACGACTTGGTGTTTCGTCGATCAATTTCCAATTCCGATATACCTTTGGAGGATACGGTTAACGCGGTCGTCGATCTAATATGGGGCGTCGTCAAGCGCGACGATCCGCATATACGTCTGAGCGTTACCGTCGGTACGACGAATTTACTCGGAACCGAATTGAACGTGAACCGTAGAGTCTCGGTTCATCCGTACGTATCGTACCGCGATAATAGTTTATTCGATAGATTTTATAACGGTTTCTCCTACGAAGAAGTTAGTCTGCTATTTAGTAGAAACGTACCGAAATTATCGTGGACGTTGAAGAAATGCGCCGGTACATTCTACGGCGGTTACTATTCAAAGATTTACAATCCTTGGTCGGTTTTAAGATTTCTATCTAGCAAACGACTCGATCGTTATATACCGCATTCCGTCTGGACGGATCGATTGATAAAATACGCGTTAACTTTGACCGACGTGAAATTAAAATTCGAACGTTTGCTGCAGGACAAAAGTCTATCGATAATATACAGTGCGTGCGATTCGTCCGAAAATAGACGATATTTAAGGAACTTAGCGATATTTTCTCCGGCGGACGGTGTAAGTAGCGATATATTTTTCTCTCATCTACTAGAACTCGGCTATCTGACGAGGATTCGGTCGAATAATCCGCCCGAAATCGATACGATCATACCGAACGAAGAGATGAAAAGCGAACTAGTTCGTCTATTGAACGATCACTATAAATTATTGGACGTTAGTTTGATCGACGAATTTCGACAATTTTTCGACGATTTATCTAGCGAAGACGTAATCGTTAAAACGGAATTCGATACGATTATAGACGATTTCCGTGATATATTAGAACGTCTGTTCGAAACGGCGTTCGCTGCTACGTACGAAGACGATTACGTCGAACGATCGGAATGGGGTTTGCATAGTTTAATGTTCTATCTGATTTATCGTACGACTTACGCGTTCAGTAGCGAAGTGTACGATAATCGAGGTTGGAAATTAAAAGCTCGAACCGATATAACGATGTTTAAAGACGGTCTGGCCGTTATACTGGACGTAACGTATGCCGGCAATTCGAAAGACGTTTTAAATCGAATACTGACCGAGAATTACGCGGATATCTTTACGAATAAAACGATATTTCCGTTCGGAATAGACCGATATTTGTTAATCGGTTTGAATATGGACGAAAATCGCAAACCGACATTAAGTTATTTAATTAACGATTAAAAAAATAACAGAACCGAACCGATTTAAGAAATCTTTTTCTTCTTCGTCGTCTGTTTTTACAGAAATTTTTCCAATTCCGCCATTTTTATCTTGCGCGGTTTCCATTAGCTATTGTGACAGTCATGCCTTGGACGATTCGTTACTCCCTGCATTATTATCCTTTCCAGTCCAACGCGCCGTAAAAAATGACCAAAGAACTTAATGCATTTTCTTTTTATCGCTGAAACGAATCTATCTTTTTTCTCTAGAGTTGTCTCAGTATTAGTCCGACGTTCCATGACATCCCGAGCATAATACATTTCGAAGACTTTCTAGTTTTCGGCGTAGTTTTCTTTAATATCCACGATTCCGAGTCGCAGATTTCGAGAATACGGATGGTTCCATTAATCTTGTTTTATATTTTTATCGAATGATCTTTCCATATTCCCGCTAATCTCGCTAATTTTTGGACATTTCAATTCGCCACTTGATTTTTACTTTCGTCATTTTCCTTATTAGTGAGATGTAATATATTTTTTTCTCTATATCATGTACCAACGTAAATTAATCGCCTTCTCGATGATAGCAACTATGGTGCACTACGATTTAGAATCGAATTAGCTTTCTTCCTGAAATATTGTATTCGTTTCACAAACATCAGCTCGTTTGTCGCTAAAATCACCGTACGTATATCGTAAATTACATACTTCCTCCGATGGTTATTCGCCGGCATTCAGCAGCCTGTCGCGTAATCCACTCGCTGTATTTTTGTTTTATATAGTACGATAGACTAGTACGCTTGTTGTGCTCCACTTGGCTGTTTGAAAACTTTCGGAAAATTGCCCTTCTGTTTTAATATATATATAGTATTTCTTTCATACAGTTTATTTTTTTAATTAAAGTCGTTAGATGCTCAGGTATTTTTAATACATACCACGGTGTATCCCACTCCAACATGTCGAATGCCTTTGTATAATCTATATTTCTATTATTTGTCTTATTATCTTGTTTGCTCGACCGCAATTTGTGGAAGTATATTAAGCAATATGCGCAGTGCCATTCCGAATACCCTTGCATCGAGCTTGGCCGCCGATATAAGACACTTATCGAACCTAATCTCAGGTCATGGTTACCGTATATCCATTCATTTATGGTGCTCCTAGTGCATATCGGTAAGTTTTGCATATTTGCGACGATTTAATACGACTCCGCTACGGTGATTTTGGTTGTAATTACGTTGTATAATAAAGAGCCTGTATCAAATTTATCATTTTTTTTTTTTTTAATTTCATGTGTGACCGAAGCGGTCAAAGTATTTTTACACGTCTACTTACGGGCGTCTATAATTTTTATTACGTTTTTAACGGGAAATTATTCGAACTAATGCTTCAAATAAAAAATATTTCTACGAATCGTAATATGTACGTTATTAACTACAATTTAAGGTTTTATTATACATGTATATATATAAAAATAAACAAATATATATATATATATATATATATATATAAATGTGTTAAAGTATTAACGCATAATTAAGCCGATCAGAATGGCAACCGTAGAAAACGTACTAACAGCACTTTCAGGAACGAAGATGGTATTAAAAATGGCATATCAAAGTTAGAAAATGAGATAACAGAAGTTGAAAAAGAAATTAATTACTTAAAATCTGAACTAAAGACGGAGTATCACCGATTAAAAACGAAAATATCCGATCTAGAAATAAACTTAAATACTGACCTAAACGAAATTAAATCGGATCTAACCGATCTAAAATCGTACATGTCTGATTTAAAGAACGAATTAGTAATATCGATAAAAATCGAACGTTAATTACAGAACTGAAGAATTACGTTATTAAAAATAAAAACGATTTAACACATAAAAAAACAACGTAATATAAATAAACACATCGAATAAAAATATGAGCATTAAAGCATAAAAATAACAATATTTTAAATAAGAAAATAATATCCAATACGAATTTTCAAAAGCACACGATTTCAGATAAAAACTCACTAAAAAACATATCAAACCGAAAGAAACTGGCTTAATTATAAAAAAATATATCGAAATTTGCAAAAGAAAAATTAGGATTATTAGGATATAAATTATCCAGAGGATGATTTAGAGAAAACAAACGAGAAATAACAACAAAAAGAATCGTATCGTATCGTATGATGTTGATTTATAGATCGAGCTCTAAACGGGAAAACCAGTCTAAACTCCCGCCGCGCAGATGATGTACATCTTCAACCGTAATCCCATTTTCCGAGTATGCTTCGCATTCTTCGACGATGTGTTTTATTGTTTGCATGGCCGCAACAGCAACTAGCCGAGTCAGAAATACTCCACTTCCGCAGGAGGTGATCTACCATGACCAGTTCGGATTCTGTTCAAGAGTCGCCACTCCTTTCGTCGAAGTTCCATTCCTAGAGGTTGCTCCGAAGATTTTCGACGAGGGATCCATTTATGAACGAATTACGCACCGAATTCCATTCCTTGGTCCATTGTTCTTTCCAATCGAATGCAAATCGTGCTTGATCCAAAGTTGTCCATGGAGATTTCCTAGATTTTAATCTAACTTTAGGTGCTTCTCTTATAAATTTTGTAATTAGTAAATTTTCATTTTCTTTGAATTTTGCTGAGTTCTTTTTCAACGAGTTGGTTCCAAAAATAACAAAAAGAATAATAAACAGGTATATTTGGTATTACATAAGTTTTACCAGCGATTTTTTCACAATTATTCCAGTTTACTTCAACCAATTAACAAATTATATTGCAAAAAGGCATTTCTTTCAAACGGGGCCACGAACGAGATTTTCAATAATTTTAGGGATGAATTCGAACAGAAAATTACATTTTATTCTACCTATTTAATGGGTCGTTAACCCTTTCAGTCGTCATGTATATGCAAATTTTTTTAATACCAATAAAATTATGTATTTTCTGGTTGACGATGAAAATTATATTTATGTAAAAACATCGAAAATAATCTAGCGTTATCCAAAAAGCAACGTTGTGTAATTAAAATTTATTATTTTCTGTTGAAATTTTATGCGCGACTCGAACAGTTAATTAATTTTGTGTAATGATCGAGGATCCGACTATTAAACTTATGCGTCGCGAGTGTTGCACGATTTAGTATTATTATATTTCAACTCTTTTCTAACGGTATCTTGTTGACTTTTTTTACTAAGTTGCGCATCAGTATCGTCGTTTGCTCGATGATATTGGGTATCTTTTTCACTCGATATCGTCTGTTTCTCTCGTTTTCCAGATCTACATTAAACCACTTGTTGGTTTTTATTACACGTTGACAAAATCCACTAAATACTCCGAACAGCTGGTTTAGTTTAGCGATCCAGTCATTTTTTTTTAAATATTTTTTTTTCAGTTGCTTTCCTAAGTGCAAATACTATCTAGTGAATATCTCAAAAGATAAAAAAAATAAAATTAAAAACTGTATTCATTTAAGATTACAATTCACAAAAGTCAAGAACAGTATTATAGACGGTGAATGTGGTAAATAACGCAGTCAAAACTATCAGTAATATAATTTTTTTCCGATAGCCAGAGTAAAATGAAAAATAATTAAAAAACAGTTGTTCGATATAAAATTTATAAATAAACGAAAACCAATAGCCGGTTAAATGAAAATTATAAAAAATTTTAAAATTCCGAAATAGTTGTTCAATATATAATTTACAACGTACTTCTTAGAATTAATTCGTCAAAATATATAATTAAATTCAATGAATTATTTTTATCTCTTTTCTTCTATTATTTCCATTTTTTCTAGTAGTTTTTTTTTTTTTTTTTTTAAAATTTATAATTTTGATTATTATTCATTTCACTTTGTTTTAAATCTATACAATGTTTTTCAAATAAAGATTTTTCATCATTGTTTGCAATTTAAATATTATTTAAATTTTATTACGAATTTCTCCTATGTACCATTTTTCACATTAAATGTTGAATATATATATCGGACAGTAGTGATTTTATGAATTATAAGCAAAACGAAATCATAAGTTTACTCACTATAACAGTGTTTTATTGCAAAGCTTTTATTAATCTGTGTTATGATTTGTTTTGTTTATAATTGTTCACATTGATTACAATTTAATCTATATAGAGACTCCTGAATTTTTAAATCTATTTCTATCTTCTGTTTTGTTTCGCGTAATTATTATTATTATTTCTTTACTTTTGATTAATTCGTATATTATAAATATATTCTTCTTCTTCTGTTTCTTGAACTTACGAAAACGCTCGTTCGATGGTTACGAAGAAGGTTCGTTCATATCGGTTTCTTGTAAATTTTTTCTCTTTAATTTTTACATCCGTTTCCGGAACATCTTGACCGGAGCGTAAGTAAATGATCTACCTGAAAAACGATATTTATTACGAACGATAATGTCGTTTAAATAGTCGCAACAAGGTATGTATTAAACGTATAAAACCAAATAACTATATATATATATATATATATATCTAGTAAAATGCGTCTCTCGATTAATTAAACGCAGAATGTACTTATTGGCTTTTAATAATAAGTACTACAGGTGTTCGTTGACTGCTTTATATTTTGAAAAAAAAAAAACCAAGAGTTATAAAATGTTGCCTTATATTTACGGGGAGGATCGAGTAACTGAATCGTTTCTACATTAATACGTTACTACATTACGGCTTCGTGAATGAGCGACTCGCTTAATTATTTCATTGATGAAAATAATATTATTAATTACAGTTTACAATTAATTTATACATTATAAAGATTATATAGACGAGAGAATCGATAATAATAATAATGCGAACGTTGCGTTGAAAGCGTCAAAATTTTGACGTTATCTGCTTTAACCTTCCCAAGCGATTCAAGAAACAGAAATGGTGTCGTGATGTCTTAGTTAATTTTTTTTTGCCAAATAGTACTACTTACGTGTCAACTTAATTTAAATGCAATAGACACTCGTATTTTTTTTTAACCTCATCCTCGATCTAACTCATCTCACTGGAGATGTTAGTCTGTTAGTCGCATATATTTCTTTCTTATCCCTTCCTTCCTTGCCTCTTCTTTATCATTTATTTATTTAACGTTTCTTATACTGCTTTTAAGCCAACAGGCACGGAAGTATAGTTAGATTAAGGGGAGAAAGTTTATAAGTTTAGATTCAGTAGATGGTGGATACTGTAGGATTTCGGTTAGAGACGATGCAAGTCGTACAGTAGGTTAGCTGAGTATAAAGATAGGAGAATGTAAGGGGTACGTTATATGATGAGCATAACGGTGCACTCTGGCCTAGAAAGAAATGCTTGTGTGTAAGAAGTGTGTGTCCACAACGTATGCTGAACAGAGCGACTTCATATTTTCTATTGGAATGTTCCGATCAGGTTGCTTTCTTCCGATCCGTAGTGAACTGCGGTATGAGAATCTTGCTACTGCTTGACACTGCAGTTGACTGCGTACACGATCCATGAAGTCTTTTGATGGAATTAGGTTTGGAACTAGTGCTAGGATGGCGGACTCTTTAACTGCTTTATCATTGTGTTCAGTCTGACTTGAAGTTATTAGATTTGTTCTCGTATTATATCCCGATGAATTAACTATTTCGTCTGGTTTAAGATTTAGCCGGTCAGTGATCTGACCTTTTTCGGAACATTTACACACTGTGCAGCTGTTAAAACTAACAAAACAGTATGTACTGTTTCATTCGAAATTAATTAATCTTGTATTTTGTCCGTTCCTAGCATAATCTCGTCCAATCAGATCTGATCTACTCTTGTCGGTTTTAGGCATCTTGTTACTATTCTCACTGTTTCATTCGGTACGGTGTCTACTTGCTTTGAATGACACGAGTTCTTCCATACTGGTGAAGCAAATTCGGCTGCGCGGAGAAACCAAAAATGCTGACATCCTTAATGTATGCGCGCCCAAACTGGATGCAATTAGCTTTCTGATTATATTATTTCTAGCTATCAGCTTTTTCTTAATCGATGCTTTTTGAATGTAAACGAGCGGTCTAAGTACACGCTGATAGCAGGTTACTGCAATTTACGTATATTAAATATGAAACATCGATTTGTTTATTTTTAAGTGGAAATTTTCGTTTTTATTCGCTCTATAGAAAAATCTATCTCGATATTTTTATTTTTTACTTCAATTTACTGCTATGTTTCTTCTTCTTGTTCTATTTTTAAGGTTTGTAATCGCCTACATATTTTTATTATTTCGCTTTATATTTCGGTAATTTTACTATCAAGAATCGCGGGTATTTTAATTATTTTGACATTTTTTATTTATTCATTACGTTTATAATATTTATGCGTCGTACACGGGAACAGACGTTAATTAGTTGATTATTGTATTAATTCCTACCGCTATATAAATAAATACGTAGTGCTTTCTTATTATTAATCGCACGTACAAGATAAGATCTGTTGAAAAAATGTCGCATCGCGAATAAATTACGTTTAATAAGTCGGATAATAAGTTTCGTAATTTTCAATCGAGCCGAAGAAGACGAGGACAGCCGGAAAGCGACTTTCCCGATTAAACGAGATAATTATCGTCTTATACCGAGTATCGTAATATACCCACAGCGTGATAGCTTCAACGAGTGTCGTAAAATAGACAGGTGTTTCTTATTTACGAACAACGTGTAATAAGGTTCGCTGTAATAGTCGTTGAACATAAACGGGTAATGATGTAATGGGAATGCCGTAATGGGTCGCGTATTAAAAATAAAGAAGTATAACCCGGTGGTCGTCCAATATTCCAAGGTAACTCGTTAACGAGACATTAGACATTCCTGGTAAAGAGCCGTCGTTCTGTACAAATAAGTCGGGTCGCGTCGAAATTGACGTTGACGATCGCTCGAAGAAATGATTACAGTTTCGGATAGGATGTGGTACATCACCGCAAATGTGCCATCTCGACGTCCGGCTCCAGATGAACCCTAATCGTTAACGTGACTACGCTATTTTATCGATCGTCTTTTTCTCGGAAAAAATTCATCGCGACCACCGAACCGGAAAGTGTTCGTTTTCGGAAATCGTTCCTCAATGTAGTCTGGCACGTTTGCGGCGCGTAAAATCGTTTTAAATTATTATTACGAGCGTTCGTGCGTATCTTTAATTTCGATTAAGTATATTTCGACTAAACCCGATATTCGAATTATTTTCGTTTCGGATTTAATCGAGATTACAAATAATTTTTAAAAAATATGTGTACGGTTTCGGGATTTAACCCTTCAGCCGCCGAGTTATTGATTTCCTTAAAAAAAATAAAAAATAAAAAACAAAATAAAATATATATACATTTTGATGGGTCGAACTAGATAAAATATTTTAGTTCCATTATACGGTACACGATATTACTGACGAAATCCTTTTGATTTTCAATTTTACGTGAAATGTCTTCATTTGAGAATATCGAGAAAATTATCGACAGCTTATAAGACGGTACTGTATAGTAAATAAAATTGATCAGATTGAAAGTGAAAAATATTAACCGAATGTTTAGTAGCAATTCAGTTCTTTCGTTAGAAAATAAAGTTCCAATTTATAAATCGATAATAAAGCCAATTTATACATATAGCATTGATATGGGATATAGCTCTTATTTACAAGCAAAACTTACAGCTTGTATATCAATAATACATTAAAATTAATAAAAACCGAAAAGAAACAAAAGAAATTGATAATATGGTTACTGATATTATATGTAAAAACTTATAAATATAAAAATAAAAACTCGCAAAAAAATAAAATAAAAAGAATTATAACAAATTAACAAATAATAAATTAAAATATTAAAATTAATTTAAAAAGGAAGAATGTCGACAAACAAAGTAATGCGAAAAATAATAATTAGAAAATGGAAACAATCTAACGGTATTGGGTCACGATGGATTTAAGCGTCTGTTGCGAGCTATGACATTTTAATTTCATATTTTTTAAACGGATAACCTGTTCAGCCAGCAAAAGGAAACTTCCTACTTTCCTACTGAGAGGATATACATCTATACAGTATATATATCAAACTTATGACAAACAACAGTAAACGCAGGGCAAACGAACATAGTACGATGCACTACCTCAACTACAGTACAACAGCTGCATAGCTGTGGAGCGAACGATGAAAACTTCGCAGCGCCTAAGTAGAATGTGTTCGGTGGGCGTACATTTGTACTAGCCGAATAAAATAATACTAGTAGTTTTAGTAGATCGAATAAATTTCATTTACCTAAATAAATAAGTAACAAAATTTATTGAATATTTAACAAATTGACCAAAGTCCAATCAACGGGACAGAAACGCTTGAAAATAAAATAAAATAATATAATAGCGATAAGTTTTCAATAATTTGGCTTAGATCGAAAAAATCCAAAAGCTATATACCCCCAAAACGTTAAACCAACATGCCCCAACTCGTAATAATCCCAGAATCGTCGACCCACGTAAGACATAATATTATTAACCATTCACTTAAGTAAAGATAATATACATACGAACAATAAGACTATAAAGATTGAACAAGAGTTTGCTACAATATTACTTTCAGAGACCAGGGGCTAATTTATCAGGGGCATTAGGAAAAAACCATAAACCTAAAGACTGCAAACCTCAAGATATTAAACCCAAATAACTCGTCTCGTCATTTTATTTGGGTTTAATTACGCTTTTTCCCTTTTAGAATGCCCCTGATAAGGGTAATTAGCCCCTGGTCTCTGAAAGTAATATTGTAGCAAACTCTCGTTCAATCTTCATAGTCTTATTGTTCGTATTTACTTAAGTGAATGCTTAATAATATTAGGTCTAATAGCAGAACATTTTTGATCGATACAACTTCTTATGCTGCTGCGTCTAATATTATTTAAATTCGTGTTATTGTCGCGTGACGCTAACGATTGATTTCTCGTATTTATTGATAAAAGGCGTTAATACGATTTGATAAAATGAAGCTGAATGAAATAAATGAGATATTATAGTTGAGAATTACTAAACGATAATGAAGCTGACGATAAATTAATTAGTATTTTTTTTTTCTAACCTTGTCAGGCCGTAATAATAATTCGGATTTATAACTCCTCGGTCGTCGCGAACTTAATCGATCGAATCCCCCGATATTTGCCTCAATTGTAATCCTCTTCTTCTTATCGTATGCGTCAAGAGAGTTAGGTATCTAACTCAAAATTGGAGAGCCAATTGACAGCTCTATCAGTTAGATCGTGAATATCTTTAATCTTAAGTCCTCCAGAGTATATCGGACAATCATCTACAACGTGTTCTAGTGTTTGCTGAGGTTCTCACACATGAACAGGTTGTTGTTTATTCCCCATTTTTGCATAGTATACGCGCATTAGTCCCGTTCTAAGTCGATTGAGGATTCGTTACTGTTTCCGGTGTAGGTCCATTCCTTGCACCCCCACTCGGTAGGATCAATCATGAATTTTTTACGTTAGAACTATGGTTTTTCCAGATGCGTCGCCATTTGAAACCTATAAGTGGTGTCATTTAGAGTAGGCAAATTTTCGGTCCAGACTTTCTTGATTTTAAATCCATAATGCGACAGTTGAATCTCAACATAACACGATTAGCCGGTATTGGAAACATTTCGGATCATTCGAAGCGGGAGGAATTTAGAAACATCGGCGATACAATCGAAGGTCCGAAAGTCGTCCTGTACAGTGTTGGACAGATGTGATAATAATACTATCTGGATTATCTTTATATCGATGTTTACAGCGAGCAAAACATCGGATGGTACGGCGCGCAACGTTTCAGACTGCTACATGATCACGATATCCGCATGCAGTGAACGACCTGATGATGATGATATAATCTCGTTACTACATACGTGTCATCTAACTATAATTATGTCCCCTACTAAAATAGGAATTATAGTCTTATCGAATAGGAATTTCACTTTAATATCGTTTCTATTCCTATTCTCCCCCGGGACCGGGTTATCGGGTGTTAGTATATCGGATTGTCGGGGAAAAAAAAAATCGGAAATAAAATCAGATTCGTTATTGATTCGAAAATAGATTCCATCGGAAGGCGAACTTTACAAATGATTGAAGACGGTTGACGGAAAATAAATATGGCGCGTCATCAACGGCCAGTGAAAAAAAAAAAAGCAATGGTACGCGCTCGAGAAATGTAGCTTACAACGAAAATAACGCCGAACAAGTTAAGAAGGTGAAACTGACGGGATGCTGTAGAAAGACGGAACCTTTCCAAATGTGACGCACCGAAAAAATAAACTATTTCATCGGGGCTCGTTGAAAGACGATTTTTATTTCGCTATTGTTGTCTTTGTTTCTTCTTTGGATTTTCAAAAAAACAGAGCCACGAAAAAATATAGTATGAACGCGAACGAGGAGGAATAGTGAAATATATTAAAGCTGCGTACGAAAAAACGCGAGATGAAGAAGAAGAAATATCGCAGATGATAAAGAAGTGTACACTGCTCCGTCAACGCTTTGTACTCACACAGTGTTTTACTACATTGAACTAGAAATTGATGACAATAATAATGATGATGAAGATATATATATATGTATATATGTATATATATATATATAATATTATTTTGGAACCGTGGAATAACGAATAACGAGTGGTGAATAGTATGTCTGGACGATTTGTGGGTTTACTTTGTTCCTGACAAGATGTCTTTTATTCATCTTGACAAACGTATAAATTACTTTAAAGCTTACAAACAGCCAGCGCTATCTCTCGACAGCTTGATTAAGTAGTGAACAGCAATCTAACTTGACTCACGCGACGTCATCTGCGTATAATTCCGAACGTTCGTCACGAAGAATATATATATAGACTCACGCACACATTATATATTGTATAACGTTGTTCGCGTATATTCTTAAAAATAGAATATACCTGCCCCTTTCCGCCAGTGGACTGATGAAAAATGTTCAAGGGGACAAACGGGAACCACTTTCTAATCAACCTTTGAACACAAGATGATAATTACGATGTTGTAACACGTTAATATAACGTCGACCATTTTTTCCGTCTATTTTTCATTCGGCACTAGGTGACATTTGCGAAATGAAGCGAAGTATTAAAACGGATATCAAAAGGACGGAAGAAAATATATTTATTCGTATTTTTACACTAATTTATATGTTAAACACAACTTTAATAACTTATTCACATCCATCTTTTAAATATGTAAATATGCTGAACTTTGAATATGTAAATTTTTGCATATTCCGATAAGATTACTCACTACTGGATTATTACAACAACAACAACAACAAAGATATATTTGCGTAAGTTATAAACAAAAAAGAAAATATAACACATGGGGGTTACAAACATTGTGTTTACCACAATAACACAGTAAGAATATAAAACGTAAAAGAAAACAAAACGTTAAATGCCGCAGGAAAAAATACAAAACCTGCGGCTAGAAAATAAACACGTTTTCTAATTACAAGTAATACATGTTAATATAGAAACACAAGTCTAAAGTACAAAAATATATTGTTTAGATTGTAAGTTCTTAAATAAGTACTATGTAATTGAGAAAAAAAAAAATGTTGGTGACAGGGTGTCCACTTACTAAGTAAAGGGGTTAATACTAATAAATAAATTACAATTAGTTACTACATCGTGTTATGTTTAAGTCGCCTGTATTTATATTTGGAATACGTGAAACAAAGAATGCGTAGCCGAAATTTAAATTAGACGGTGGATCGAGCGGAAAAAAGAAAAGTTTCTAAAATGAAATCAAATTACACTCCGATTATTGTGAAATAAAACGCAAGTTGTAATCAACGATACTTGTATATTGATGTAAAAAAGAAAGATTTGTTAGACAAAAAAAGTGCCCGAATTGAATAAAATAATACTAGTTTAGGCACTTATCATGCTGGAAATAGTCGCCCGTTTTGGCGTGATATAACAATTATTCCATCCTCATCCAAAAGAACATTGTGTTTCCTAAACGATCCACTTCTAGAAATCGTCAAGTTCCTACACGAAAGCAGGATAAATTTTTCTATGACAAACTCACTAAAGACACATTAATTACCTAAGTTCAACAGACCGTGGTCAATCTCGCAAAAGACAACTGCGGAGTAACATACTGATGAGTTCCAGGCCATATCGGGGTACCTTGCTATGGGAGGGTAGATGTGGCCGAACAATTAGCGATGATGTCACCCGGCTACTGTCGATGAAGAAGCTATTCCAACAAGAGTCAAAATAGAAATGGAGGGCATATTGGAATTCTGAACAAACTTTTTTTAAATCAATAAAATCATAGACCGAAATTTTGGGGGCAACTGGAGGTTGTTTTTACGACAATCAACCGTTTGAGAATTGGTCACATTTCTCTGATTCATTAGGTTTTTCACAGGACTTCTCACATCCGACAATTTGTCTTTTCTGTTTCCAACAATGTTATTAACATTCAATCTATCTCATATTTTTGACTTGTACCAAAATTTACAACATCTCTCTCAACCTAAATCCTCCTACACAAAAGATCCTCTACATTCATCCTGCAACAGTCGCTCAGCTCTTCGGTCTATAATGTAAACTTAATTATCAGCGAGCGAATATACTGTAATAAGCTCTGTAGTTACACACGGCCCGTAGTAAAATAAAAATTATATATATATATATATTAAAAAAAAAAAAGGGATAAAAAATATATAGTATAATTTTATACTTTTAGAAATGTTATATTTGAATAAGATTTTAAAAATAGATACGTAGCGGAGAGAATTAAAGCGACGATAATTTAAATCGCGTATTAATTAAATATTTTCCGTTTATTCTTAAGAAACTCGTTATTAATTTGAAATAGAAAAATCTCAGACAGATTAAGAAATATTATAGGTTATGATGTTTTCTTGTGATCCTACCTGAAGATATGTATATACATTACTATACGTACGGTTTCTTTTATATACAGTCGGAAAAATACATCCAACCTCAATAATATCAAAACTAGCCTCTCCTCGCGGCCTAAATTCTTAGTTGTAGACTTTCTTCCGGAGCCCGTTATTATCTCTATATCAGCGTCGACCCTGTTCGCTGGCTCAACATTTTTAACTACCACGTAATCTCGCACTGGCCATGTCTTTATTAATTACGACGTTTCGGTTATAATTTATTTTGCTCTCTAACCTTAACATTACCTCGCTGCCTGCATGCCTGTCAGATCGGGGACTACTACAATAATACGCGGCGCTTATAAACTTCCGAACTGCTGACTAATAAGTCCGAGACGTTCTTTTAGGAAAAAATTCGTGAAAACCGGAATAAATTAAAAAAGGATTTTAATAATTTAAGACGCTTTAATAATAACCGTCACCCACCACCGCAGTTCGTTCGGGGATAGCGCCTCTATAAATAATCTACTCTAAACGGGTGATCTGACGTGTTACGCTATCAAAAAAAAAAAAAAAAAAAAAAAAAAAAATACACAAATAATTAAAATGGTATAAAATTAAAAATAAAAGAATTATTAGCGTTTATTATTAGACTTTACTTTTCATTTTTATTAGACTCGGAAAAAGAAAGCGCTCTTTAAATAGCAACCGTAAATTATATTTTTTATTTTTAAGCTTCTTTTTTTTTTTTCAATAAAATACTTTTAAACTGTAGTACAGACTGACTAAATAATTTAACTCGCTAATTCCCAGCGGTATAATAGTAGATCGTCTCTTCTTCTATCTCGTTCGATGGTCCATCTTCTTATCTGCGTTCGTTAAATCCTTCCTTAATATAATTCCTGCTTTTCCACTAGCGGCGGCACTTTGTACGCTCCGTATTCTCTTTTGATGTTTTTATAGGGGCTATGTCGAATTTGTAAGCAATAATATAACTTAGTCCTTCGCCGTATTTTAGATGCATATATAAACGTGTTTATACAATACATAAAACCAAATATATATATATATATATATATATGTGTAATAATAATAATAATGTATGTGTGTATAAGTACGTGTATATGGCATATATGTATAACAAAGTACCGACTAGTTTTTAAACGTTACTTAACCTACCGCTTAAAAGCTCTATAAATAATATGACGTTTAACTTAAGTACTCTTAGAAGTTGTTTGAGATAATAATTTTCCATTACTTTTCACATAACGCTGTTACCAATTTCGTTCTGTTTCGTCTATTTTATAAATGCGTATACTTCTATACACACACGAGTACATAGAAATTACCTACTTTCTTCGTTCAAGTTCCAACTAGTTGATATAAAAGAAATACAAAAAAAAAAAAAGAAAAAATTGAACAAACTTAAGCTAATATAAAACTAGCAAATACGTATATATGTATATACACACACATATATATATATATATATATATATATATATATATATATATATATATATATGTATGTATATATATATATATATATATATATATATATATATATATATATATATATATCCGACGAAACTAATGTATACGAACTAAAATGGAATATTCGATAATTTCATCTTTACAGGATATATACGTCTATATTAGTGTGTATATATGTATTAGTAATTACGACTGCTTCATTGGTAATAATTAACACTTTAAAAAACAATGATTTAAACGCTGACGAATTAAATTAGATTTTTAAAACCCAAAATGCGGATTTATATTACTTATAAATTATGTCCCTACGCGTGGTTTCTCTATCCAAAATCTATTCGACATTTATGAAAAGAATATATATATATATATATATACACATATGTATGTATATGCTACTTTAGCTTCATTATATATATATATATATATATATATATATATATATATATATATATATATATATATATATATATATGCGAGTTAATGAAAATTACGGTTATTGGTTAAAAGTTACTAGACGATAATGAAATATAGTTATAACTCGTAGATACATAAGTGTTCACTGATAATAGCATTTCCTCCTTTATTTTCTAATTTTAGTTTCATGTAAGTAATTTTCCTTGTAATTTCAAGATTTTTACTTTATTGGTATACATATATATATATATATATGTATGTATGTATGTATGTATGTATGTGTGTAAAATGAGAAATTGTTCGACCGTAAGAAAATATTACTTATCGTGTATATCTAAGCGAAGTAAACGAGGGATTGTATTTGGTAAAATTTATGTTTTTCGTTAATTATGTCCCAGATATTTATAAATGTCCGTTTAAACTAGTCCTTAATACATTTACGCCAGTTGAAATATAATACATAGCAAAAATTTACGTTGACAGAATGGGATAGGTTACGTTTCGAACGTGGAATGATAAACAGTCCCTTCGTACCTATAACGGTTGTCTGTATAGAGGACTTCGTGTAATGTTTTGAACCGAGTTGGAGCCCCGTTGGTGACGTTGAGAGGTCCGTCGCTCGCTCGGTTATCTATCCGCTTGATCGGTAAACGAGTATCATCGGGGAAGGTCATGGAGAATAATCGAATATATCGGCTTATCCAAGATGCACATTGTTCGCTCGATTTGGATTAACAGGCATCTGTTGTACTTTAATAATTCTTTAATTGATAGAATTTTGTAAATAAATAAAAATATAAAAATGAAACGTAAACTGACGAATTACGTATTCGGCTCACGCTGGATTTTGGTGATTCTTCATCCAAATTTGATACGCTTGTGTAGATTTCGATCCTTATCTCGGCTTTGGAGGAGATGTCTTTTGAGATGCGCCACTTCATCATTCGTTTATTCATAGTTTAATGTTAGGAAAAAATTGTCAGTAAATTTATTTCACATTGTTTAGTTTTTAACATATTAGACGCGGATAAAAAGTTTAGAACCGTGTAATAACAACATATTCATATGAAGATTAACAAAATATTCTAAAACAATTTGATAAGACACCTCTATGTCTTGTTCATTGAATAATAATAATTTGAGAATTTCTTAATTATTATAAAATATTTAAAAAAAAAAAAAATGTTTTCGACATTAAATTTATTTACTTACTAATTTACTAATTCAATGGCGAATTAAGTGAAAATTCGAATTCTACATAGTATGTTTATTTACATTAAATCTGATTGACAGACTACAATTATCACGATGATGAACAACACCCTATTGCTGAAAAAGTAGTCGAGCAAGAATATTGTCAAATAACGTTATTCCAGATTCTCAGTCACTCAGAAATTCCTGGAAATGAACTGGCCGACAGGACAACTAGAGAAGTCACTATGATCCGTCCTATTCCTGACATTCCAACATTTACTACAAATTTCACCCGCTACTTGAAGAAATCCCTCGCAACTTTGTGTAATCAACTGGTGGATAATCGTTCCAACTAGAAATAAACCTAATCAAATTAAATGTAATGTTTGACCTTGGAATATGCTCTGCAGTCGACATCGAGATGAAATAGTCATGTGTACTCGGCCATACTCAACTCATGCATGGTGTGCATATCCGCTCAGCAGATGTTGATGACTAAACTGTCAAACATATCTCGATATCTGGCTGTATCAGTATTCTTATTTCTCTAATTACCATCCAATATTTTCCTTTGTCTACCCAACGTTACTTTTCCTTGTAGTATTAGTTGCAGGAACCTATATTTGTTTCCTCTCAAGACGTGTCTAAACGAGCTGTAGAATTAATTTTTAAACGATGATGGTCATCGTATCCCCACCCATTTACAAACTGATGATGGAAAAGAATTTTTTAATGAAAATATGAAAATATGAATGAAAAAGTATAATGTAAATCATTACAGTATTTAGTATTTGTTTAAAGCGAGTATCGTGGAAAGATTAATTCGAACTTTAAAAACAAAATTGTTGAAACAATTTGGTATTTACGGCAAATTTAAATGGATAGGAAACGGTGGTGTATTAAATAAAGTTGAAAAAGAATACAATTCATCAGTTCATCATTCCACACATTTTCGTCCAGTTGATGTTACGAAACAAGTAGAAAATCTTGTAGCTCAAAATTTAGCTAAGGAGAAGTGGAAAGTTAATGTAAATTTAAAAAAAAAAAAACATATATATAAAGAAAATGATACAGTTAGAATCAGTAAAGTTAAATCAGTTTTTGACAAAGGATATACCGCTAATTGGAGTAGTGAAGTTTTTCTAATACATAAAGTTCATTTAACAAATCCTATCACTTACTCGTTAAAAGATCAGAAAGGTAATGTCATAAAGGCACTTTCTATCGCGAAGAAATATCACCTACTTCATTTCCAAACTTTGTTTTAATAGAACGTGTTTTACGAAATAAAGGTTACAATGTATTTGTAAAGTGGTTAGGATTTCCACCATCAGAAAATAGTTTGGTCTTAAAAAAAGATGTCACTACATAAAGATGGATCATTTATTTGAAATTGAAATGAAACTAGTAGTAAAATTCATTCATATAACTGTGTGAAAAATATTATTTATTTAGATAATTATGGTGCATTTAATTTAAACGCCAAACGAATTAAAAATCTCAATATAGAAGAAGAAATTCCCAAAAATAAATCGGATGCGATAGCCATCTGTTGATATCCATGATTGTGTAATATTTGCAAATATCGTAAAATTTCTTCACAATTCTGTTTGAAACATAATGTTTCTTTTGAGCTTAATATAAAATATCGCGGAGATGGACTTTTAGTTGAAATTATAATTTTCATTGATGAAGTAAAATCACATTCGCACAAAATTAAATCAACTACTACGAAATCATTTTCATATTTTTGTTTTGAGAGTGTATCTTTCGGTTTTATTACAGTTTCATATAAAGTTAAAAATGAATAATAATCAAACATAATATGATCATTACATGCTGAACATATTGATACAAATGGAATAAAATTATCTTTTGCATTAAGTCCCACAGTAACAATATATTGCTCACCTAGATTGTATGTTTTTTCCACTAATAGTATTTGTTCATCATTAACTAATCTATCATCCATAATTAATAAACGAACACGACAAACATGAACTAACTATTATACAATGGAAACTGACAGTCAAACGAAATTAATTAATTAATTACACATATTTTTTTTTTACGTCTCTTGAGTAATTCATTAAAAAATAATTGATCACTGAAACACTTTGAACAGTCTTTCCTCGGTGTATTTCACAGAGGGAAATGTTCTCTACATGGCAATAAATCTAAAATATTTGCTTGCATGGCTAAATGCGGTGGTAAATGAATATAAAGATTACTTATTTGCTTAGAATATGCGTTTGTGAGCAATATGAGGGATATATTTTGTAATGTTTGTTTAGGATTCATTATTGCTTCTATAGGTATAACATTAATATTGTACCATTTATCCATTAAGTATACATTATGTAGTACACATTTATTATTTCGTCTAAAATGGAAAAAACAATGAATATTTTTTAATAATGCTTGATAACAATTGCATAATATTGATAAAGATGGCATTCTAAAAAAATTATTCATATTTATTATATAAACTCTATTATTCAAATTTGATAATGATTCATATTAAACAATGAACAGTTTCTAAATCTTTCACCGTAAAAAATGATGGATCTGAATGGTTAACTATATGCGTAAGCAGTGTAAATAACTCTATGTATTGCGAATATTTACCACATAAATCATGCTGTATAATCCCATTATTTTGTGATTCGTCCACAATTTCAACTGAATTTGGATGGAAGAATGCATTTCGTTGAAAAAAATTATCTTCACTATTTAGAATTGCTATTTCTTTTACTATAAATATATTATCGACATCTTTAAAACTTTAAACATCAACAAAAAAAAAAAACCTGGATGCAATATCTCAGACATTATTTTATCTCAACAATAAACGTCACTTCGATTCAAATTAATCAATACTAAAACTAAATTATGCGAATATTCAATTTAACACATTTACTGCCCACCAAAAATACTCTGAGGTACTCCGGGTGCCGACACGTTTTTTTCTGTTCTAAACCATACTGAACCTGTTCAAAATTGCTTATACCTTTGCCCTGTTTATTTTTGTTATTTTAAAAAAAGAAATACAAAAAACGGTACATTGCAATTAACTCACAACACGATGCCCTTCAACGCACTAGGCGCGGTGATTATTTCGAGGCATTATTTTCACGTGCTTATTGATTCTGTACTAATAATAAATAAACAGATAAGCTCAAAGCTGTTATAAAAATTCATTTTATTATGCTGAAAATAATTACATACCATTTAAATACCTACTAGCTATTAGATACAAAAAACTATACAGTAAATTAGAGTGTTAGGTGCATACATTAGTTGCATGAATTAAATCATATTATATATAACTAAGTGTAACAATATGTGTTATCTGCTGTCAATAATGTATTCAGTTATATCCGTGGAAAACTCTGAAACATGGTGATAAGCAGAGTCCAGGTCCATTAGGACATTGTGGACAGTAATAAACAGAATTTTTTCTTTGTTTATTGTTGGCCCAGCAAACTTGACATCTTCTGCGTTTGGCTTAGTAAATTCACTGGAAATAGCCAAAACCTCATTACAATCCTTCCATTTAGTAATACATATTCCTTCAGACGTGTATTGAGTTATTACTTCACCTCTTGCTAATTTCTTTGAAAGGATAAAATCAGAGATGCCTTTCCTATTACTTCTTAGTGTTCCTGTAACATATGTATTATGGTTCAACAATAACCGTTCATTTAGGTCAATACTATTATAATAGTTATCCATAAAAATTGAATGTCCTGCATCCAGTTTATTTTGCATTAAAGCAAAAACTACTTTTTCTGCATGATTGGTGCTGCTTTTCAATTGAGTGTCGCCTGATCCAGAGTACATATGTAATTTTAAAGAGAGTCCATTTTGTTCACAGAGAGCATACAATTTTATACCAAATTTATGTCTTTTACCTTTTATGTATTGCCGAAAGTGAAGTCTTCCGCGCCAAAGCACTAATGATTCATCAAGAGATAACTGCTTTTTAGGGTAGTAAATGCTTTCCATTTTGTTATTGAAATAATCAAACAATGGCTGAATTTTTCCAACTTGAGTACGAGGGCGTTCAACATCTTCAAAGCGTAAAACTTTGAGAATCAGTAGAAACCGCTTTCTACTCATGAACCTTCTGAATGTAGGTAAATTGAATAAATAATCAGTTTTCCAGTAATCGTTAAGTCGATTCAGACGGATAGTTCCCATATGAAAAAGTAAGGCAAAAAAAGTTTTTATTTGATCTATTGTGATATCTTTCCAACGAGTGATTCTTGCTTGATCACCGGTACTGCTCGAGCATTAGATGTTCTACATATCCACTCAAAAAACTCATTTGTTGCTATAATTGTTTTCTATACATATTCTGTATGCTCACTCAAACGTAGATATCTGTCTACAATCACAGATGAATATTTATGTGACTGTACACCATTTCCACTTTTCCCACATTTGATATTATAGCATTTGTTATTTTGACTCGTATGATGAACATATTCATTCGAATGCGTAATTATTTTAATTTAATTTTGTTTACATTTATTACGATTTCAACTTATTTTCATTATTCAATTGAAATTGTTCTACATTTTAATCTATCGATACATACGTGTATTTAAATTAATTTAAATCTATTATCTATTTTCACTATATTGTTCGATATATTAAAAACAAAATATAAATTATAATCTACGCAATTGTATTATTTTCTTAGTACACAAACACATGTAGGGTATGTACTATGTAATATATCAAATTTTCAAAAACAAATATACAGCGATTAAATCTTTACGGAGAAGATCCCCATGTTTAAACTGAAGCTCTTTCGAAATTTTCTTTCGAATAGTGGCATATTTTTTAAACAAGCTTCAGCATTCTATATGGTTAAGTAGTTTATTTAATAAATAAATATTTGAGATGATATAAGAATATAAGTAACGGTACTTAGAGAATTAAAATGAAATGAACGGGGCGCGAAAGATATAGTCGAAAATGGGAACGGATCTAATTACGGATAAAAGACACGAGAATTAACGTCAATGAAAACAGATAAAAGAGGTCGCTGTGACATTTGCAAAAGGAACAACGGTCGTTGGCAAGTTTACTGCTGGTGCCACAGTCGTACAATAGGGTTATTGTAAACGGTTGACAAGCGGTGCTTGTCACTTGCACAAAAACCGACAGCTAACATACTATATTCTTACTTCGAGATGACAGCGCTGTCGCCCATTTCCATACCTATACCCTTTTATTATACGCTTATACAGTCGAGTACTCTACCCGTTCATATTACTTTATTTTTATATATATATATATATATATATAAAGTATACGCATGTATATTATGAGAAAGGGAGGTTAGCTGCAAGAAAGTGAACCTTTTGATGTTATTTTTTTCGACAGCGCCATTTCGAAAACGAGCAAGATTAAGGCTTCCGATAATTAGGCGGCTGTTATAGGGTTGTTTCGCTACTTTGACAACCCTCAAAACGCGTACTTGCGCTACGTACGTCTGTACGTGCGTTATGTTGTTTCTATCCTTCATCGTCCGTGTCTGGCTCTTTCTATATTAAAGCTCGATGATTTTATCTACTTCGTTCAACTTTGTAGTCGCTGTCAAAAATAGAATTCGCCATCTGGAAATGAGATTACGTAACTGTCATATTTCGTCCTCGATTTGATTTTATCCGCCGCACCGTTTTCCGTACGTTTTATATTTCTTATTCGGGCACTCGACGCATTTAACCGCTGCTAACCTCGATATACGGAGGACCTTCTCCTTGTTTCGGTATTAACATCCACGACCAAGATAGACGATATGTGTGGACGGACGACGTAATAATGAACTCGAGGACGGCTGTCGTCGTCATGAAAGATAATAAACGAAGGGTAAGATGGTATCGTCTGTTGGTGATATCGTATTTTCGACAATATAATCTCCGGAACTACCTACTTGTATCGTCGCTTTACGCGATTGGTATTAAAGATATTATTACACTTAATGGGGACAACATTTCGAACTATAACAGCGATAATAAATTAATATATATATATATTTTTAGGCAGATTTAATCGATTAAAAATCTAGGAAGAACGTATAATTAATGAGAGAGAGAATTAGCCTATTCTATATTAAAACAACAAAAATGCAGTTAAAATCGCTAAAATTTTCTTTATTAAAAGTACGAAGTAATTTTCGTGTTGCTTTTAATCAAGCTCTTCATGGTCTTAATGTTTCCTTTCCTATAAATATTGCATTTCTCTCAGCTCTTTAAAATATCAACCTTTACCTTATATTCCTATATTTTAAATTCTGGTATGGTTAATTAATTTAGCTTAATTTTACTCATATTTTTCTACATCAGTGGCGTACCCACGCAGAGGGGCTGCCAGGCTTAATCCCCCCCAGAGGGGCTGCCAGGCTTAATCCCCCCCAGAGGGCTTAAAAAAGTATAAAATACGTATCCAGAAGGCGCCTAACTTGTAAAATTTGGCAGTAAAAATGATAGTCGAAATAGAATATTTGAAAGAGCTCGCGTTATCACTAATAAAAATCTTATCTTTGATTGCAAAAAGTACTGCTAGAAAATATTTTTTTACAGAAAATTCAGCTGACTGTGCAACACAAAGACAAAAAATGGCGGTTGATCTGACCCAGGTCGTGATCAGTGTGTTTTTTTGTTGTTGATGTTATTAGTTGTTTCCTTGTTGTTCGTGATCGTTTACAGTTTGTTTTGCCTGTCGAATTTTGTTACACATTCGACTGCTGTGTATATTTTATTCTTTTTTATTATCAATTTTTTAATTTTTTTTTTCGGGGGGCATGTTTGAGCACACCCCAGATAAAAATCCCGGGTGCGCAACTTGTGTACATATGTTATACACAGTCAATTCTTATTCATGTTATAATATCCAATACTATATAGATATGGGTAAACTATATGCCCCTCAAAAAAAAAATAAATTATTTTATAGAAAAAAATCCGATCGGAAAATATTGACTTCCGAAAACTTTATAGATATTTGTCGAGAATGAGACATTTTTGATCACGACTCCGGAAATTTATGAAACGTCGTCATTGAACACGGTTAAAATAGTTCAAACTTTTGTACGTAACGGTTTTTGCGATTCGTAGCTAAATATATTTTTTGGAGAAAACACAATTTTACCACAACAATAACAAATATGGAACAAATCTCGTTACCACAGATCCCCTTTATATATATATATATATATATATATCACGTTACGATATGCCATTATCTATCCACTCCTGGATGAAGACTTTCCCTAATTTTTTCCATTCATTTCTATTCTGTGCCTTTCGTAACCATTGCTTCTCGGCTACCTTCGATATATCATCGTGCCATCGTGTCCTCGGTCTACTCTGGGGTCTTCTTTTATTTATCGACCACCATTGTATGACCCACATTGACCATCAGTTGTCATCTCTTCGGGCTACGTGGCCAGCCCATTCCACTTTATTCCAGCAATTCGTTCCACTGCATCATCTAACTTCGTTAATTCACGTATCTGTGCGTTTCTGTATCGATCCGATAATCTGATGAGCATCATTCTCTCATGTGTAGTTTGAATCTTTCTTATTTTCTGTATATTTGTTTTTGTATATGGCCGTGTTTCTGCAACATATATAAGGACTAGGAGCACACACTGAATATATAATCTCCTTTTCAGATTAATTGGCATTTGGTAAATTCAGAGGAAATAGAACAGGCAGATAACTATATATATTTAGGTAAAAAAATAACAACAAATAAAGAAATGATGACGAAAACAGAAATAAGCGGAATATATATATATATATATATATATATATATATATATATATATATATATATATCAATAGCAATCTTTAAAATGTCTTAAACAAAGAAGCTTAAAAGATAATTCGTATGGTGTTTTTTTTTGTTTTTGTTTTTTAAATTTACGTGCCTTATAATGCTACTAAGTCCAGAGGCACAGAAGGATAATTAGATTAAAGGAATAAGATTAGGTTATGAGCTTGATTCAGCGGATGGAGTGTACTGTAGGATTTCGGTTAGGGATGAAGCAAGTCCAGCAGCAAGACGATGGGTTGCGTAGGAAGGGCATGATAACAGGATGTGAGGAATAGTAAGAGGGCAGTTGAAGGAATCACAGAAAGGTGCACTCTGGTTTAGAAATAAGTATTTATGGGTAAGAGCCCACTGCGTACGCGGAACAGGGTGACTTCATATTTTCTGTTCGTGGTGTGCCACCCAGTTTGCCTTCGTTCGATCCACCGTAAATTGTGGTAGTTTTGAAAATCTTGCAGCTACTCGGCTAATCAGTTAGTCGGGTACCTGGTTCATAAAATCCGTTGTTGGAATTGGTAGGCTGGAATTAAGATAGCGGACTCTTTAGCTGCTTTGTCGACCAAATTGTTTAAACCTACCTCTTTATGGCCCGGTATTCACATTACTATTTCTTCTTTATAGGATGCAGCCTGAGTCAACATTTTTTCAACTAAAAGATGTTGTGATTTGTGCTTATTCTGAAGACATCGAATAGAGCTGAGAGAATCGGTACAAATAAGCATCTTGCATTTGAGTTCCGAGGCGGTGTTTGATTAAAATTGAAAATATTTTTTCAAATACTCGATTAAGTGACATAATTTTGTTGGATGAATGAATGAATATAAGTATATTTAAATTGTTTACAAAGTAAAGCAGATATATATATATATATATATATATATATATATATATATATATATATATATATATATATATATATATATATAATAAAATACGTATACCGAGTAGTTGTACGCTCTCACTGCAGGACTTAGATTTAGTGAACGAACCTTAAAGTTAGGTTACTACTATTAAATATACGATTGTACAGGGGGGAAATACAATAAAAACCCTGCGTTGCGGACGAGAAGTTTTGTTAAACATTAATAATAATTTATCGCATTAAATAGAATGTTAATCAACTAATATATTTATTTCAACACAAAATTCTATAAATCATGTAGAATTTCTATGTACATAAACATATGCCAAGTATCCTTAAAGTTACCTTAACAGCTAAATACAATCAAAAAACTAAAGAAATAATAAAGAAAATAACTGTAAAATAACAATAGGAAAAATTAAAAATAGAAACTATTAGTTCTTAAATAGAAAAATAAACATATACAAATGTATATACATATAAATACACATATAGAATGGAGTGAGAAGACGTGATAAGTATGCTTATAACTATACATAAGTGTGTTAAGTAACATTCTGCTTTCATAATGAATCATAATGAACGACGAACTAAGAAGACCTATATATATAATGAATACAAGCAAATATTTTTTCATAGGAGTTAACAAGAAAGATATACAAGATTGAGACCATGCTGCCAGACTTTATCGCGGAAAAAATAATTGTAATACCAAAATGAACAAACCCAGATACATGTAAAGACTTTAAAACATTAAACATAGTAAGTCATGCATCAAAGATATTAGTCAAAATACTGCATACAAAAAGAGTCAATAAAACAGAAGCTATATTTGGAGATGATCAGTTTGGCTTTAGTGCATCGAGACTGTTGATAGAAGAAAGATTTTGAACTGGAAAATTAGTTTATATTGCATTTATTGATATATACATAAAGCTTTTGATTACGTAAATTGGAACATACTGTTCAGAATATTGCAGAATATGGAAATAAGCAAGAAGGATGTAAAATTAATATACAAATTATATGATAATCAGAAAGCAAGGATTCAGATTGATAACGTAAGCAAAAAACTTAAAATAATGAAAGATGTTAGACAGGGACATGCTTTATCACCGATACTGTTCAATATATATATATATATATATATATATTTTTTTTTTTTTTTTTTTTTTAACTATAATTACATGAATACATGATAAAATTGTGAACTTTTAGTAACCTGCTATACAGCTTATGGTTACCGGTAGTGGTTATTTATAAATATGCTTCATCTTAAATACATTGTATACAAATGTTGGAAATTGTTCCAATAGAACAATTTCATTAAACTGCAATGAGCAGTCTATATTGTATTGTAGTCTTAATTCATTATATTTTGGGCAAGTATATATTATATGATAAACAGTTTCTGTTACGTTATTATTACAGTTACCGCATATCTTGCTTTTAATTATCTTTAATTTATGCAAGTAATAACCAATGGAACCATGTCCTGTAAGAATTTGGCTCATATAGTAATTTACATTAAAATTTTTATCTTTAAAGCGTGTTGTAATATTTGGAAAAAAACTTTTAATTAATTTATCATTAGGTACTTGATCATATCTGGATTTAAATTCTGCAAAAATTTGATCATTAATTACTTTAAGGTTATTGTTATTTAAATTTCCGTGTTGAGTTTTACTTTTAAAAATGAGTGATCTTTTTTTAATGTATAAATCCATTGGCAATACACGTGCAAGAATATATATATATATATATGAAGAAATAATTAAAGAAGTTTAAATATAAACGAAGAAAACTGGTCCAAAGTACAGGGTGAAATAATAAGCACATTACGTTTTCTGATGATATAGCTGTCCTAGCAGAAAATCAAAATCAACTGGAGGATACATTACAAGTAATGGGAGATCAGTTTAAGAAATAGTGAATGAAAATATATAAAAATAAAACAAAAATTATTATTATGGTATGTGGCGAAAATAACAATTGAAAAAAAATAAACGTACATATTGACGGTATTAAAATACAACAATTTGATGAATTTCATTACTTGGATGGTAACAAAATCACCAGTGAAGGGAGATGCGGGAAAGATATTAAAAACTGGATTAATCAAGCAAAGCGAGTATTTTACGATCGAAAAATATATGAAGGAATAATGGACGGAAAACGAAGAAAGGGAAGACCTAGAAAACAATATATGCAACAAGAAGACATTGGAAGCACAGAATATGTGGATATGAAGAGGAAAACAGCAAATTATCAATTGTAGAGAAAATTATCAAACCAGTCTTAGTACTGATGACTACATGATGATATATATTCTTCGTTCTCTCCTTAACTTGCAGTTGTTGGGAGAGTATCATATAGCATATTAGATCCATCTATAGGAGTATATTCGTACTTTTATAACAACATAACTTTTGGTCCACATATCCGTTTGTGGTTTGTCTTTACTTCGTCTTCCATTCGCCAATCCTTCAATTAGTTTTGTCATCCATTCCGAATGTTTGATGAAATGTCCGACCACTTCATTCCTTATATTTTTTATCTCGTATTTTCTAATTCGCGTCGTTCATTTAAACTTCGTTATTAATTATTGTACTCGTTCATGGTATTTTTAACATTCGACGCCAGTACCACATTTCGAGCGCTCTGAGTTTTCTCTTTTTAAAACCGTCCATGTCTAACGCCATACTCCGGATAAAGCTTTTTATAACGGATTTTCTTAAATAATTTATTTTCTGATGCAAGGAACGGTTTTTTCATAAATGCGTTTTTCGCTAGGCTGTTCTTCTCCTTATATCTTTCATACTTTCACCATCTGTGGATATCATGCTTCCTAAGTAAGGAAGCTCCGTTACTCTATCAAAGCTGTTGGTTTAGGACAATATTTGTTCTTTGATTTCCGTTTTTATTTTTTTTTTAAAGATGGTTTGTTCACTTATGAATACTAATTGGTTTCTATACATTTAAAACAGCAGTTGTCAATCTCTGTAAGTTTCTATACCTTGTTTTCTCAAGGAGTTAAATATACTCCAATCTACATAGCCGAAAGCTTTCTCTATGACTACAAAAACTCTATAAACCTTTTTTTCGTACTTTAAAAACTTTTTCAAGTATCAAACGTAGAGAACAGCTCATTTACAATTTTGTTTCTCCGAAAACCGAATTGATTAAATAAATAAATAATAAATCTTCTTTTAGGGTGGTTTTTTATATTTTAGATTCTAGGCTTTCTTATTATTCTCGTTAAAATTTGAAGAGCGTGAAGTAGTATATTTAGCGTTCTGTGTGTTTTTACATTCTTGAGCGTTTAGCTTTATTAGTATACCCTGCAAGAAATCTTTAGGGATGATTCCTTGCATATATATTTCGTTATATAAATTAAATAGTACGACTTTCGATATATCTCCGAATAATGTTATAAATTCACAGGAATTTGATCAACTACTACTATTTTATTGGGTTTCAACTCATTCAGAGCTCGTTCGATCAATATAGATGGATCTTTCTCAACGTCTTGTAGTTCGGTTAATTCTTTTGAAGTTGAATCACCTACTGGGGCGCCACTATATAACTCTTCAATATATTCTTTCCGTTCGTTATTAATATTCTACATTATATATATATATATATATATATATATATATATATATATATATATATATATATCGGTAATTTATTTCTCGCGTTATCAGCTTGTGTCTGTCCCATTAACCGGGTGACTTGAAAACGGATACTATAAACAACGAAAAGTCAAAAGGGACTTTAGAGCGACTAACAACCATGACTTGTAACTTCGACGAAGATGTTGATGGATGATGTTAGAAGGGAAATGAAGGGCGAATATGTTAGATGATTTTTTTTAAGAGTGTAATCCATCAATGCAATTCGCGGTAAAAATGATGAAAACGCTACATCAAATATTAATATTTTTTACTTTAACGCTTCATGTTGTTTCTTTGTGTTTTGTCATTGATAAATCGCAGGATGATAATGTACACGCTGACTGTGTCGGGACCGTTAAATACGAGTAAGAGTAGTATACACATATCACTTTTTTTTTTCATTGTACCGGTAACAAGTACCATAAACAACGATGATCACGATGAATTTCGCATATTAATTTAATGTCTCCAATGAGTGATTAGATTTCGATGCGATAAAATAATGAATACGTATAGATAATTAAAGTATTATAATGCGAGAATGATATATGAGGTGTAATAATTGGAGAACGTTTTTTAGAAGTATTGAATTAAAGTAATATAGTAGAGAAATTATCGCACAAGATAATTTCGGTTACTATCTAATCGAGAGAACATCCCGGCGCCACTTCCATCTCGGTCTTCTAGCTGGATTGACTGGAAGTTCTAATGAGCGCATTAATATTGAGGTTACTGTTATGTTTGAGTTTGTTAAATAGTTAATGTAAATACTACGGACAAATTTTTTTTTTTTTTTTTTTTTAATGATTTATAATACTGCGAGCTGTCCACCAAGGACATTTAGCAGTACGTTTAAAAGAATTGAGCATGAGGGGACACGTATCCAGCGATACCTACCCGATTACGACGACCCTAAACGAGATCCTGCGGTTTCTGACGTTTTAGTCTCCTTATGTCACCGGTGGTATCAAGCAATCCCCTAGCAAAAGTATTCGGGTGGCTATCAAGTCTTCTTGCGTGTCTTTTAGCGTGAACTTTTATGACCTCGGCCACATAATCTATACGTAAATCTCGATGCAACGTTAGATTTGTTACATACCAGGGTGCTTTGGTTATCATCCGAAGAATTTTATTTTGTGACGTTTGTATTATTTTCAGGTTTGATGGTCTAGCACAACCCCAAAGTTGCACCCCATAGGTCCAGACAGGCCTTAGAACCACCGTATATATTAAACGTTTATTATCTGTCGTTAGTACACTGTTTCTCCCTATCAGCCAGTACATTTTTTTAACACGAATATCTAATTCTTTTTTCTTCATCTGTATGTGATGTTTCCATGTTAATCGGCTATCCAGGTGTAATCCTAAGTACTTGACCGTTGATCGCACTGACAGATCGGTGCTATTAATCCTGACGGGTGGGGGTGTAACTTTTCTGTTGGTAAAATGGATATTGACAGATTTGTTTTCATTAATTCCAATTTTCCATTTTTTAAACCATATCTCCGCCTTAGTAAGAGCTTTCTGTAGGTTACTGCTAGCTATCTTCGAATCCGTGTGTGTTGAGAGCAGTGCAGTGTCATCCGCAAATGTAGCCAGCTGTACATTTTCCATTGTAGGGAAATCAGCCGTGTATAACAAGTACAGCGTGGGGCCCAGCACAGAACCTTGGGGAACGCCTGCTAAAAGAGGATGTATTTCTGAATAGGTATGTTTATAACGGACTTGAAAGTGGCGATTTTCTATGTATGATTTCAACAACAGGTAAAAATTTTTCGGCAATAGACGTTTCAGTTTATATAATAGACCATCGTGCCAAACCTTATCAAAAGCTTGTTGAACATCGAGAAATGCCGCGGTACATACTTTTTTGGTTTCTAAGCTATTTTCAATTATACTAACCACCCTATGTAATTGATCAGTGGTGGAATGGTGTTTTATAAAACCGAATTGATGTTGCGGAATTATATCATTGGATTGTATGTAAGGCTGTAATCTTTTTAATATTAATTTTTCTACTACCTTCGACAAAACAGGCAACAAAGAGATCGGACGATAAGATGAAACAGAATACGGATCTTTGCCAGGTTTCGGAATCATTATAATTTGCGCGAATTTCCACTGTACTGGAAAATATTGTACGCGAAATATTGCATTACATATATAAGTCAGTAATACTATAGCTTTTCGCGGAAGTTCATTCAATAATTCAGCGCTTATTAAGTCGAAACCCGGACTTTTCTTCTTTTTCAACGTTTTAAGTAAACATTTCACCTCAGAAGGTGAGGCTAACTTAATCGAAGAAGATGATTCATATGGACTATTTATATAGTCGTATATTTCCCTGTCCGTGCTAGCCGTTATGTTTGGCTGAAACACGGTTACCAGGTGCTGAGCAAATAAATCTGACTTCTGTTTATCATCTCTCGCCCATAATCCGTTGCCATGTTTTATCGGAGGAATATGTGTATTGGACCGTTTAATATTTTTGGTGCACTTCCACAAGGAATAGTCATCTATTGCTAGGGGTGAAAGTTTATTTAAATAGCTATTAAAGGTTTTGTTTTTAATTTCTGCTAATAACATTTTTAATTCTTTTACTTTATTGTTGAAAAATTTTTTATCCCAAGGATTCCCTGTTTGGAACCACCTTCGTCTAAACTTTCTCTTTTCCAAGACTAGCTTTCGGACTGATAGCGGATAATTATTACATTTTTTGTAAGTATTAACTGGAGTATTCAGCGTGGCTGCTGTTTGTATCTCCCTAGTTAGATACCGTACGGCATTCTCGATGTCAATTTCGCTTTTTAATGGAATTTTTAGATTTAATTTGGTATCTAAGTATTCCCTAAATGATTCCCAATCTGTTTTGTGGTTACACAAATATATTTTTTCCTCGCGACATATAACCGAATCGCCAAACGTTAGAATGATACAAGAGTGGTCCGAAAAAAGATCGAAAGAAGAGTTTATTTCTGAGTAATAACTAGCAGTTCCTTTTGTAATGAAAAAATCCAGCAGATCCGGTATTTTACCATTGTCGGTTGGCCAATATGTCGGTTCCCCCGTTGATATGTATTTAACATTATGACTTTCCAGTGCTTGTTTCAGCATACGCCCCCTTGTTGTCGTTAACCTGGAGCCCCACGCTGTATGTTTGGCGTTCCAATCAGCTCCAGAAACGAATTTACTACCCAAATATTTTATGTATTTGCTAAATTCGATTGTCGTTGTCTTGTGTCGTGGCGGACAATAAGCAGCTGATAACACAAGCTGGCCACCCATCATCTGTATGCTAATACTAGCTCCCTGTAGATACTCCTCTTTAAACTGATTTAATTCATGATGTACAATGTCAGTTTTTATTAGTATTGCTGAACCACCATGCGATTTTCCCGAGGGGTGTGTACACGAATACGTGTTATAATTATTTATTTTGAAATTATCCTTATCAGTAAGGTGAGTTTCAGAAACTAAAATTACATCGATTGAATTAATATTTAAGAACAATTCAACTTCGGCTTTATGATTTTTCAAGCCATTCGCGTTCCACTGAGCAACCCTTAGATACCTGGGCATTATTTGATTAGTTTTTGAACTAACGTGGTAAGCATGGATAACATCATGCTATTTTGCTCAGCTAATTGGCGGAATATTGCCTTAAATTCGTTCAGAAACTCCGCCAAATTCACCGTAGGCACATTTTGTCCCTCTACATTTAGATTACTCGACGATCTATTACTGTCGGAGATTTGCCCGGAAATTCCTACATGGTTCATATTTGCTGCAGTATTATTCATCTGACCTGAGGTGTTAGCATTAATAACTTGTGAATAGCTTACAGATGGTCGTCGATAATTTTGTTTGATAGGTTGACTCGCTCTAAGTTTGAGATTTGTTTGAAACAGTCAAATCATTATGCAGGGTTAATAGAATGGCTACACCAAGTATCTTCGACTGTTGCTGCTGCATCCTGTTCAGATTACTTGCACTAGTTGATCCATATCAATATCAAAAAGGCCAAATGAAGCAACCGTTTTAAGATAAATGTGTGTTTAATAAGGTCAACTGACGACTCAGCATGATATAGCAGCTCAACGCGTGCAAAGATGACATTTCAAATTTTCGCCATGTGAAGAGTCTTTATATCGTCCGTCATTTTATTATTGTCGATAATAAGTTGTATCTACCCCCTAGATCCCTTATTAAGAATTATGAGCCTCCGTTGTAAAATGTCTTAAGAATTCGGATTTCATGTCGTGCATATGTATAGCGTCACGGTGGCGTAGTTGCTAGAGTGCTCGATTGTCAACCCGATGATTAAGGGGTTCGAAACCAACACGCGACATAGAAAGTTTTCGTCATTAATTAATTCCTAATTATCATCGAGAGAAGGCAGTGGCACTCCACTCCGTATAACATCATATGCGCACGCATCTGCGTCGTATATGTGCCTTGAATGCTAGCTCATCTTGTACGTGAAATAAACGTACAATAACTAGTCACGACGTTCGGCAACGAACAAATACGACGATGTTGATATGTACAGAATACGCAAGGCTCGTGTTAGGTGCGAAATATGTTTAAATAATTTTATTTGGCGCTTATTTATTTTTCGTTATTTAATTTTGTTAATTTCTTTTTAAAAAGATTCGTCGCGTTTAAATCGTCTAAAAACAAAGACAAAAATTGTGTATGTAACTTTGTGAAAAGTAAGTTAACGAAATAGACGTTTTTTCTTCTTCTTCTTCTTCTTCAGTAGAATGATATCGCGTGGTCGTGACAACAACTTCGCAATTCCTGCCTATTTTCGTCTCATGCTGAATTTGAATATAGCCATCTACAGCAATCGTTATACCCATGATGTTCTACCTTTTGATCGTGCACCGTCCATTGTAACTATCAGTTTTTTTCGACTCCGTCCTGTTCGCTTTGACCACAAGCCAAAAGGAAAAAATTAAAACATATCTTCAACACCTTCTTCGGGGTCTTTTTTTCATCCAACAAGTCGCTCCAGCCGTTAGCACCCAGATAAGCCTCATGGCTTAAATGTGACGTCACATAATGAAAGCGATCAAACTTTGTTATTAGAACACGCATATAACTCTTTAAATAACGAACAAATAAACATCTACGAAGTAATCTGTTTAATTATGTTCAATAATTATTGTTTACAATTTAAAAGTATCCTTTTAAACGACCTCTAATTTTACAAATATACATATAAAGGCAAAAATATAGATTACATCTCAGCTAAAACAAATCGAATAAAAAAAGACAGCAGTTAAAACGTATAAGGTATATAAAGTAATTTATTCTTAAATGTTACCCGTTATATTTTACACGTACCGTCATTTTATTTTCGTTTACATCCTTTTCCAAGATTATCGTTTTGTTTGTGACGATAATTGTTTAACGATATATTCGTTACAGAATTTATAATTATTCCTCTAATATTTTTAGCACCACGATCTTTTAGAAAACTGTCTACCAAATTAATATATTTAATGCGATAATATATAAATTTAAACAGAACTATTTCACTTTTTATCGTTAAAAATCATAACTTTTTGTTGAATTAAAAATATTTAAGAATTCTTCAAATACAGTTTTTCTTTTTTATAAATTTCTTACTCTTTTATACTTCGGTTGAGTGCTCGTAATATATTATTTTCCTCGATTTCAACGTTTTTTCTACATTTCTACATTTCTACTTTTCCTATCTACAGATATATATATACTTTTTAAAAGATACAGGATAGATTGTATAGATGACATCTGGAAAACTTTAATGGTACCTCGATAAAATTTCCTCTTCTTCCATCGAAGTATGTACTTTTCGAAAGAATATCATCTTTTGAAAAATGTCTACTTCGCGTACCTTGTGTTTTGATGGTTTAAAATTTTGTCTCGGTATTACATGTAGTCATTCTGAAAATGTGAACACGATTTTGCATGCAACACTTATTAGGCATATTAAAAATTATACCAATATAAGAATAATTTTATTCGTAGAACTAGAAACAAAAATTAATTGATGTGTTAGGCAGCTTGGATGTGACTATCCTATAAACAACAACATCTCAGTAACAGACACACAGACTGGAACTATATTTGAACATAAATCTGAAAACTAAAGTGTGAAGATGATGTTGACTTGGCGGTTCAAAATCTACCAGAGATTATCCAAAACACGTGTAGAAGTTCCACACAGACAAGTAACCAAAAACAGCGAGAAAATCTTTACATTAAAAAATAAGAAAATTAATAAAAGAAACACGCTTAGGAAAAAATAGCAACGTAATTTCTTCTTTCGAGGATTTGTACTACCGACTACGAAGTAAACTAAAAAAAGAAATTAACGCCTATAAAGATAACTTGCTCGATTATCAACTGCAGTCACTGAATGAAAACAGCAAATCGTTGTGGGTTAAAACGAAAAAGATACTGGTACCAACTCTCGAGCCATTTAATATAAAATTAAATAACGGTTGTTGGACAGATAAGCAGAAAGCTGACGTTTTTTTGCCCAATATCTTAGCATCACGTTCAAACCGAATCCCGACGCAAACAGAGACCATTCAAAATTTGTGAAAGAGACCTTACACAAACTATTAGAATTTCAAAGTATCATAAAACATGTCACACCGAAAGAAGTTATTACAATGCATACAACTCCTAAAAAGAAGGCTGCCAGACTTGACGAGATAATTGGAGAATTTTTTTCTAAGCAGTTATATTCGCGCGCTATATCTTTAATAGTAAGACTCGGATACGTTCCAAAGAATTGAAAAAAATCTATCATCATCATGATACACGAGACGGGGAAATCGCAAACTGACACATCTTCATATCGACCGATTATTCCTTCACTATCAAAAATTCTAGAAAGATTAATATTATATCGTGCGCAACCATTAATTCTAATACCAAATCGTCAGTTCGGTTTTCGTACAGCGCACTCAACGGTGCAACAGTGTCATAGGCCAGTAAATAGGATCTCACTACTACAAAAGCGATTCAAGAAACGGAAATGGTTTCGTGATGCCTTGCCGATCACTTGAAGAAATAGTTAATTTTTTCCAAACAGCACTACATATCCTAATTTAAATGCAATAGATCTTTCGTTATCCCACTGGAGATATTAGTCGTATATATTCCTTTCCTTTTCTTTATCTTTTCTAGTTCTATTCATAACCGTTGGTCGCGGCATATAATTGTCGAGGTAGGAAAAAAACAAAAAAAAAAAAAACTAGAAACAAAAATCAATTAAAAACGTTTAAAAATGTGCGTATGAATCCAATTTTCATACAAATCAAACCAAAACAAAATTTAAACAAACTGATATGAAATCTTCGCCTTTTTTACGTGATCCGAGATGGGTGACGTCAGAGCCATCAGGCATTTCTATCTCCGTGGTACGCTCCAGCACCGTATTACTAAATTTTCGGACAGTCTTGTATACCAAAAAAAAAAAAAAAAATTTAAAAATTTAAAATGAATACTTAAAGAATATGGTACGCATTTTAACGACGATAATTCTACGTTTTGTTTTATATATATTTCAAACAATTCGATTAAGCCGTTAACTTTTCCTATTTTCACTGTTTCCGCGTGTATTAAAACTTGCGCAGTCGTTGTAAAGTTGCCTATAAAATTAGCGCTTACACATTTTCTCGCATATTTATTAGCGGGTTCTGCTAAGGACTAAGGCGAAATTTCCACTTCGCCCTAATATTGTCTCGTACTAATTAATTAATTGTTGTCATCTGTCTAGCGTCCTTAACGAGATAATTTATACGAAGGGACCAATTTGTTCTAACACCCTCTCACTACTGATCCCGTTTAACATTTTCTTTCATTCCTTCTGAAAACACTCGTCTACACACATACATATACATACACAAAAATATGTATATGTATATTATAATCAAAACGTACACAATAAAAAATGAACATCGTTTTATACCTCGGAGTAAAGTTAATTACCGAGTGTTGTCATTTCTTCTTAATATCTACCCCACCGCTTTTTAGGTCCGTCGCTACTTACCAACCCTAATTTTACGCCAGAATTTTATAAAGCTTTCCCGGGAGTTATTTATTATAGTTGTTACATTAATCTCAGCTAGACGTGGTGTGAAACATCTTTTAGAATATAACGTCGTCTGTTCAAATTTCCATTATGATGATTTACAACGATCGCTGCTGCTGCTCTTACGCGGATTGTATAGTGTAACTCCTGTGAATTTATTATTATAATCTTTCGCTAGCTCGACCACCCTTTATAAATATTATATACAAGAGAGGTTCGTTTTGTTCAATTCTTTTCAGTCTGCACAACTCATTTATATTCCGCACCCTCTATACTTTCTTTATAATCTTATTTTATCTCAAATCAGACGCCTGATTTATATTCCAAACGGAAGCGTAAAAACTTTTTTTTTTTTTTTTTTAATATACCCCGTATACGTTCGAGATAAATATTCTGCCCTGTAAAATTCTGGAAGCTGTTCGATAGTTCAACTGTACTATCAATATACTAATAAATAATAGGATATAAACAGAAAAGCGCCTACGAAATATAATTATTTTTTCATAATGACCGTTAAGTCCTGAATGTTATATTTTGTACTATCATCCCGGTTGTACAGGCAAGAGATACACGTTATATATAATTCAATACTGTTTCCTTGGAAAGTTGTGTAAACTCAACCTTGTCATTATCTCCTTCTCAGTCTGCGGAGTCTCTCTCTCTCGTATACCTGTTCGTATCACCAATTTGAAAATTCAATTTTTAATGTGTCGGATGTCGCCTGTTTTATTTTCCATTTCCATCCCCAATGCGATCGCTGTTACTGATTTCTCTTCATACCATCTAGTTAAAATTTTATCGGTGTTTAAGTCTATCCGAGGGACAAGTTATTATTCTTTTATTAATGTCCCTATTTTACACATATCATCATCATGTGTAGTCGTCACCCTAAATAGGGTTTCGTGATTAATAAACGGTCCGTTTTTGTGTAATTTTCCGACACTCATCTCTATCTACTGCTTGGTGTACGCATTCAACGAAAGACAGGCCTGTCGTTTTTAGTATAATATCCGTCCATCTCATAGGTGTACGACCGGGTGGTCGCTTTCCCTCAACTTTACATACATATATATATACAAAAAAACACATACCATAATAATGTTAGCTAAATACATGGTGACCCAGAGAAGATGGACGGTTTTATTTTTTTAATAGCGCAATTGATAAGGCTGCTAAAACGCAAATCATGTGCTTCGAGTTTAGCGTACACACGAGAGATTTTTTATCCGGTTATCATGGTATCCTATAAAAGCGTTTTGCGCGCAACGTAATTTTCGACTTGAATCGATCACGACAATACAAAAGAGAGTTTCGAAAATAATTCAAAGTTAAGCGATTTTTTTGTGGGAATACCTTAACAGCCACATTTACGAAACGAGATTTCTGAAGAAATTTCAAAATTCGAGCGAGCTATGCTCGAAAAAGACTTCGAAAATTTTGTAAAGGCGGTCATCTGAGCGATACTGTGTTCCACAAATGATCGTAAGCTAATCTCTCGTTTTTCCTATTTTTAAATAATCAAAAAATTTTAGTCTAGTAGTTTTTGAGTTATTCAAAAAACAACAAACCCGTCCTTATTTCCGTCGCCCTGTATATATATATATATATATATATATAATAATCGGGATAGCGTAGTGGCTAGAATACGAGGTTCCATACGGAGGTACCGATTTCGAATGCGATCGTCGACGCAAAAATTACCGTCAGAAAATAAAAATGTAAATAATCCAAATATTATGGCGTGGAAGGCAATGGCAAACCACCATGCACAACACCATATGCGCGCTAGTAATAATATAGTACACTAACTAAAAAAACACGCGGGGCTGCATTATGTCGTAACAACAAAGCGATTATAATCAGTTTACCCGGCTGTATGTATCCAAGTGTACATCAAAATATGTATAAGTAAGTAGTCGTCCACCTCCGATGCGAAGACAGTACTTAATGATAGTGATATATATATTTACACACTACAGTAATGCCAGCTAAATATAACGACGCGTTAGGTACGTATGTGTTCCAAAGTTTAAACAATATCAAACTATTTAGTGCACGAATAAAATAAAACGCGAATTACTGATTTTATTCAATTGACGTCTCAATCATAATTTTCGACGAGGTCGCCTAGGTACGTAACAATAGGTAATTCGTCTTTCTTCTACTTGTCGATGTTAACCGGTCCTATTTCGATTTGTTAAATTCCATGTATATTTTTTTCAACACGAGCTAATAGTTTTTTTTTTTAATTTTTCCTATTGTTATTTGATTGGTTATTTTCTTGATTATTTCTTCAGTTTAAGTCATTTGGTTGTATTTAACTGCTACGGTAACTTTAAGCATACTTGGCATATGTACGTTTATAAATTCTTCATAATTCATAACATTTTGTATTGAAATATACTATAACTGCTTATAATGATGATGCCTTTTTAACTGTCTCGACAGGCCGTATATATCATTACGATGCGTAGACAGCGGTATCCATTCAGTGTAGTGCATACATTGAATACACGATTTAGACGAATTATGCGTTCGTATTCATCTTCCTCTGGCTGCACTAGGCAGTCGTTGGTTTAGCACTATTTTCACTCCGGATGGCGCTAATAAAGAAATAAAAAATTACGTTTTATAAGCACGATTTTATTTTGTTTTTTACATTTATGAAAAGTGTTTATTGTTGATTTTCTGGTAATTAACGGAGTGAGTTATATATATTTTTAAACTATTTAAATTATAAATTACGAGTAAAAAAAAAAAAAAAAACTTTAAACAACGAAGTGCGAAGAATGCTACTGGAAGCTAATATTTCCTGTTCGAATGACTGCGAGTAAATACTTATGTACATTCCAATATATATATATATATATATATATATATATATATATATATATATATATATATATATATATAGTTTGTATAGTTGTATTTTTAAATAAGGTTTTTTTAAATCCATTTTGAATAGTATGCCACAAAATGAATCGTGATTACATTCAAACATAAACGCGAATTGGCCAAGAACTATTTAGTTGTTTCGATGTACTGACTGCAATATGTAAACATATTAATGCATCAAACGAATCTAACCTTTTTCTCTTTGCCGATATACCGTTTGTAAAAACACGTATTAAGTATGTGAAAACGTGTAATACTGTTTTATTTATTTTATGCATATTACTGCGGTATGAAATAGATGCAATTTATACACGACGTAAAAGAAAATGTCTATGACGGTTGTAAATGATGTAAATAAACCCCGCAATAATCCAAGTAACTATTGAATATAAGCTCGCTGGAACTTCAAAGGATGTAATTATGCAGGCAAAAGTGTCAGATAATTATCGGAAAGCTCCTTCAAATTATTTCGATGACTTCTCTTGTGATGAACATAACATCGTTTTTAACTTTCATTTATCGCGCAATACAGATAGGAAACTAATAGATTTGTTCAATTTTTTTGTAGATGACGAAAAAATGCCAGATATTATTGTTACGAATATATTCACGCTGAACAAGTAATTGTAAATATAAAATATCGAACGAAGACGTTCCACTCAACGGCAGACTGAATATGTGGAAAGATACAAATGAAATGAAATTATTCGTAACTTTAACAACGTGGATGAGATTAAATCCATTAGCGATTACTGGAATAGAAATGAATTGTATAAAAATCAACACTATACGTATCGAAATAAATTTCAGTTATTGCAGATCCTTTTTTTTTCCCGGCAATGAAAAATGTGCACCTGATGACGAATTACGCGAAATTGAGTACCAGACGTTAAATAACGAATTTCAGTTGATATTTGAAACAGGTGAAGAAGTAATACTATTCAGAGGACGTCTTGTATAAGATTTGTCTGTCTAGTGGTTATGTTTACTGAAATATATGCTCGTAAGGAAAAACTTATCGATTACGAAACAAACATCGCTGAAAGTTTTGAAAGCTTTATTGAACAGTGGTAGAACGTTTTTCATGCATAATTTTTATACTAGTTTTTAGAAAATACTTTTTAGGAACTCTCAAAGCTAAAAAAAAAAAACAAAATCCTTCTGCAGTTTTAAATGCTAAATTGGGCCGAAATGAAAATGCAACAACGTGAAAAGTTTATTGTAGCGGAAAGTGGAAAGCTGTATATTATTCTTTAATGGCAAATGAAGTTTCTAAATTATTTCAAGTTGAAACCACTGCTGGGCGGAATCAAATTAAAAACCGTCTGTTATAGTTGATTATAAGTTAGTCCCTGATAGCAACGTAATGTTCGAAAAGCTTCGCGCTTAACGCAATTTTTAATCATTTAATTTGTGTTTTTATTTCGTTTATTATATGTCGTTATTATTTTCATTTCTTTCAATTCGCAATGATTATTAATTATTACGTCGCCGTTAGCTGCTGTAGAAACGTGTAAGCATCGTAGTTTTGACAATTGTGTACTGTATTAAAATATATTTTCTAAATATGTATTATTTTCGTAACTTTCAATAGTTCTAAGTCTTCCGTTTCACGATTACATTTATATCAGTCATCGATTGCAGACTACCAGTTTGGGTTTTGTCCAGGACATTATAGGTGGAGCAAATTTCTAGAGTGCATAAGTACATTAATAATTGTTTCGACAGGAAACACTATCGTTCTGCAGCATTCGTAGATGTTAGTCAAACCATCGATCGTGTACGGCATGATGGATTACTTTTGAAAATAAAACCCTCACAACATTGTTCACAAGCGACAACGATCCGATAGCGGCGTCAGAAAAATTACAGGCCGATTTCGAGAAAAATGGGCACGATAGTGGAGAATTAAGATCAACCCATCGAAGTCAGTACGCGTCATATTCACAAATAGATGTGATACACGCCCACCCGTTGATCTTAATGGTCTAATTCCACAGGAAAGTAAATCTCGGTACTTGGGCATATGGCTTGTGCGTCGTATGACGTGGAAGGAGCGCATAAAGTTGAAGGTTAAAGAAATAAACATGAAATTGAGAAAGATGTACTATTTTATATATATATATATATAATTAACGCCTAATGGTGTAGTAGTTGTTGCTAATTTCTATTTACAATATCATTGACATTTAATTCTAATAGTTATTTTATGTATCACAAGTAATGATTTTCTTATTTTTTTTTTAAAAAAAGTCTCTTGCTACATAGCCTATTCACAAATATTTTTAATGCGTCATCGCGTTGATATCATTTATGACGACATTAACACCGTGGATGCCTAAGAGCGTGTTATCTCTTACAAACTATATCAATTTAGCTACATTATTCATATTTATAGTTACTACGAAAAATTTAATGCGGTAGTAGTTCTCGTCTATTTTCTGTGTGTAGTACCTTTTGTTAGGATGGATAGCCGGGGAAGAGCACAGTTTCGAGATAGTAAATGTATTCAAACATCGTTTAAATTGATGTGCCGACTGAGGAGCATATTGTCGGTTATAAATTTAGTAGCGTTTTTAAAAGAAATAACGACTCCGGTGTTAAAAAATGTGCCCTTTTTTTGGAGATGCACGTTTTCAAAATGGATATATATTAGAGAAAGAAATAAAAAACCTAAGCGGTTTTGATTACAATCTGTTCAATATTTGAAGATTCAGTAATACTCTAAACTAATTATACTAATTATGCATATTTCAAGCTTTCTCAATGGAATATTACCGTATTCTTCTATATGTATTATTATATTTGATCCAATTAATAAGGTTTAGTTCTTTTCAGCCACCTTAATTCGTCCTGCTGGATTGAAAGCTGCTTCGCCTCTGTATTTGTACGATTTTACGATCATAATTTTTCTTGCCTTATGATAAACCAGGTACATGGAAATGTCGATGAATATTATTGCTTTTTTTCTGACATTAGTGATAATTCTGAAAACTTTCTTTTGGAACGTCTGAACATTTTTTACACGTTAATCAATTTAGTAGAACTCCACATTTGACATAACTCCCGTTGGTTTCAATATTTAATTATATATTGTCTGACATTAGTGATAATTCTGAAAACTTTCTTTTGGAATGTCTGAACTTTTTTTACACGTTAATCAATTTAGTAGAACTCCACATTTGACATAACTCCCGTTGGTTTCAATATTTAATTATATATTGTCTGACATTAGTGATAATTCTGAAAACTTTCTTTTGGAACGTCTGAACTTTTTTTACACGTTAATCAATTTAGTAGAACTCCACATTTGACATAACTCCCGTTGGTTTCAATATTTAATTATATGCTAACGGCTTATTGCTCAGCGAAAGAATACTGTTTTCATATGCAGGATTTTCAACTTTAGTTCTTTTTTTCCCCTTATTATACGAATAATAAACCAGTTTAATTTTGCATACAGACGCGTACATAGATATTTTACAGTATTATTATTATTATTATTATCATTATTATTATAAGGTAGAATGTTCGAATTAACTATACTCGGATGATACTGGAATTTCTGCTAGTAAAATTGATATGCACAGATTTTCCGCATTAAATCTTATTGTCTATTTTTTTATATTTTCTATTGATTCTTCTGTATCATTTTCAATAGCCAATACAGCAGTATCATCTGCAAACATGACTATTATGACTTGCTTATTAGCCTGAATATCATATAGTGAATAATTGCGGAACTCCTGCTCATATACGGTTGTAATTCAAAATATTGATCATTACGTTGCATTCTGAAAAATCTGTTAGCTCCGAATTTATTACTTTATAAGTTTTCTCAGTTAATATCTTCTTAATTTTGAGTATCACTCCCCTATGCCATATTTTGACAAAGACTTTACATCGAGGAACATATTTTTTTCTTCGAGGCTTCTCTCAATTATATTTGTAATTCGATATATCTGATCTATTGTAGAGCGAGCTCTTTAAAATCCGAACTGATATTCAGGTATATAATGTTTTATTAGCGATTTTAATCGCTTAAACAATAATTTTTATAGAAGTTTGAAAATTACTGATAATATACTTATCGGTCTACGTGATTTAAATCTATGCTTTTCCAGGTTTACATGTCATAGTTTTTTTCAGCTACTTTCCGAATGTAGGGGAAATATCCCATTCTTAATACGATAATGAATATTTGCGTCAACGCTACTGTGACTAAATTTTTGAAATACTTTTGCCGAAATTAAATCAGAGCCCCGGATGATTTCTTTGAATTCATATTCATCATTTATCTGTCCAAGTTTAGCATATTACAAGGATCCATTTAATTATCTCCCCACTCGCGTGACTTTTAACCACGAAACCAAATTTTGGCGAGAGGCTACTGCTACTTCTCATCTTCCGTAACCGGAAGGATGTTTTGTTTTCCGCGCATTTTAAAACCTAAAACTATCGCCGCAAAAATGGTTTCGGTTTGCCTTTATAATTAATTATTCCGATGTTTTTGTACTTCCTATTTTATTCATTCTCCGCTGTAATTTTACTTCTATTTTCTTTTATTTCGATTTTTTTTTAAACTAACCATCGTTTCCCTTCATCTTCGTCAGTATAATACTCGTCATCTACTTCGGGGACTTTTCCGGAAGTTATTTTAGTAACCGTCAAGATAATTCTATCATTTTACGCATTTTCTCAGTTTTATTTAATTCAGATGTACAGGACATAACGTACTGTTCGTATACTGCCGACTCGTGAAATGTTAATAATTTATTATTCTTAATTTATCTCCTAGTTGCTCAAGCTGTAATGTTCAAATCTCTATAGCTCATCACTATTCTCTATATAACTCTATTCGCTCTTCATTACACTTTTCTTCGACTCTTAATGAAATATTTTTAAACTTTCCTCGTTTGTGCTAAATTATCTTCGCATATATAATAACGGAATAATAGGCTTTTAGCCTGTGTAGCGATACGTGGTGCGTAAGATTAAAAAGAGAAAAAAACCAATATCATTCGGAGCGAAGTTGATTTTAGGATTCTCGGTAGCCAATTGAAAAATAACCCCAACTCTGTTTTGCTATTTTTCGATAGAAAAACCCGTAAATTTTCTACCCTTTTATCGCGCACAAACACAAATTCCGTTTAAAAATTCTGCTCATCGTATGTTCACCTATTTTTCTCTTTATTCCATCGTTCATCCTCCAACTGCATCGGAAGAATAGCGTCATCGCATTGTTGAAAATGAAATAAACGAAATAAAAACTTGAACAGGCTAAATAAAATTCGCGTTCACAATGGCTGCGTTTGACATTTTTCTGCATTCCCTCTAAATCATATAACTATTTAGCATTTTCCGCCTAATATTTTTTTATTTATTTATTTACGATTTTTGACCGTTTTTTTTTTCAACCTTCGAGAATAGAATAAATAATGTTGTCGGTGGTTGGGTGGAAAACAAGAGCTCGTCGAAGAGTTGAGAAAATATGACCAATCTACAACAAAAATAATAATTAATAAATAATAATAATTAAAATATCGATAGAACTAATATAATAATAATAATAATAATAGAAATAATAATAATACTATTATCGTCCGCTCAGCTGGTTAGGAATAAGACGGGACCTTTCATTATGTTCCACATTTTCAAATGAGAATACTTCATAATCAATTTTCGATGGTACATAAATAATTTGAATGTTTAGGGGCGCTTGACTCCTACTGTAGGTATACGGTCACGCCCTAAAAATATTTACAAACGAGAAACAGTATAAGTATTCACACTATCGGTAAAAAAGTTTCGCTTCATTCTTACACCAGTCACGATCAATCCGAAAGAAATTTTGACTGTTCGAAACCGAGTCCCTGCATGTATCGATAATGCTTCACGACCTCGCTCGGGTAAGCTTTTATCCGTCGTTCTGGGAAAAATCAAGTGAATTACGAATTACTTCGACAAATGTAATAAAATGCATTTTTTTTTTTTTTTTTTTGGCCCAGCTTGCGCCATTCAGTTTAATCCTTTATCCAGTTAATCTATTTTAAATCTCAATGCCACTACGTTTGATAAAATTATATAAACTGACAGAGACAGAAGACAGTGGGTTGGAAACAATCAATTCAATACTCACGGGTAATGTGTGCCATTTTTGTACAACACTAAACATCTCGTCTCTATGTTTTCGAAACTTCGGACAAATCCAAATTTGATGCTCGATACAATTGTCAACATGGCACACATCACATGTACCATCAGAAATTATGCACAATTTAGCTAGGTGTGAGGGGAGAAATTATGACCAGTACGCAATCAAAATAAAGTTGATATATAATCCCTCGAAATGTTTTTATGTAATTATGGTTTACTGGGAATTTTTCCCCTTTATTTTGACTTTCGGCGATGTAGTACTGTTGGAAATCAATTAGTACAGATTGTTTAATCTTCGGTAAAATATCACTCCAATTCCATTTAATATTCTCGTAAGGGACACTTGATAGATTATAACGGGTCAAAAATACATAATAATAATGAATAGTTAATAATTTAAATATTTTTTTTTTACTTTAACCAATCGTAATGAGTTATCTGAAACGTACAATTAAGTTTTCTCGCGTAGAAATCTCTAAAAGAAATCTTGTGTTTTATTTAAGAATTTTTGAAGTAATTTTATTTTAAATCATTTCGAACGTACCGGAATCCATTCGACCAGTATTGTAAACATTTTTCATCGAAATTGATTAAATATAGAGAGACTCCTGTTTTTCGTTGACACGGATGTGCACACATTCTTCTCTTTGCTGTACTTTTTTCCCTCGCGTTAATATTACTATTTTCTTCTTCATCAAGAAGTATAGCTCGTTCTTTGTAAGGTTTAATGACACTTTTCGAACGGAAAATATAAACTATTAATTATGAAAATATTTTTGATTAAAAGCAGAGTACAACCGAATTTGATTATTAACTACTCGAGACTGACTGAAGTCTGACCATAAGTGTGAACGTCATTGACCATACCCGTAGTGTGAAAATCAAGCCTTAAGGGCAAAAACACACTTAGCGGTTTGACCGCCGCGTTTATCGAGTCGGTTTTAAATGCGTAAAACACATTCGTCGGTTTTCTAGCGTTTTTAAAGCGGTAACCGCCTGTCGGTTTCTTGGCGGTTTATATATTTACCAGGAAAAACGGAATATAAAATGAACGAATACAGAAACAAAAACCGCTTTGAAAAACGCCGTGTTTGGTTTAATACATCTGAATGAATGCAAACGATAAACGCTTCTAATGTATAAAACGCCGCGTTTCACGCCAGACAATCACAAAACGCGTCGGTTTTAAAACCGACAGGCGGTTTCGCCGCTGTGTGTGTTTACACCATAAGAAACGTATTTATCTGAAACCGACTCGGTTTTACTTTCGGGAAACGCTTCGGTCGAAACCGCTTAATGTGTTTTAGCCCTAAGATTTTAAGGTTTTATACGCAATACAGTCATACCTAGAGAATTAAGTAATACGCAGAATGAAAGCGTTGATCGGTTTAACGTGCAGGAAAAGTCGTCCAAACCGGAATAATCTTAGCCGAAATATAGCGCAATTTTGAAATTTTGAAATGTACGATCGGGAGAAATTATTATTATTATTATTATTATTATTCGTGGTTCGTCTGATTGAGACTGATGTTGTATTTCTTAATTTCCATTTTCAGTTGAAAATCATCGACCGTTAAGTTTAAAACTAAAATCGATGCTGTTCGCTGACCTTATGTCGAAAGTGCTGGTTTTTTTACCCGGTCATTTTTTTAAATTAATCGTTCGGCCTAGTGATTTACGTATATAAATATTTTAAACATCGTCTACACTTTATTGGCAGCCGCTTAAGTTCCTCCGATTTATAAATAGTGCGTTGTATTAGATATTACTATTTTGTCTCGTACCGTCTGCTACACAGCGGCAGTGAATTACTGACCTAACAAGTAGGACGACACCTATAACAAAAATCGTCCGGAATCGTGAACAATTTTTTGAAATAAGCATAAAAGTAGTGCAAAACATGTTTAAAGAAAATGTTCTATAGGATGAAATTGACTTTTCTATCACCGAATCCTACGTAATAGCAAAACACACGCATGATTAGTACCACCTTCGAAAATAAATTGTTCCAAAAAAAAGTGAGGACATGATAAACTGCGAGGTTACCGTGGAAAAGCCAATAAACGATTACATTTTTCTGCACAAAAAATATTACGCAAGAAGATGTAAACGAGAATTTCAAAACACTAGCCGATTCGAAACTTATTTAATTTACGAAAAAATCGCTTATTGGGAAAGCTGAATGTCTAATTCGCTCAATGTAGATCTTTGATGGGACGATTCGCATTAACAAGCTTTACCTTTTGTATGCGCCATTAAAGACGATGCGATTGTAAAAAGTCTGGGGAGCTGACTAAATTTTATAATTTAAGAAGCACTTGCAAGTAGGTTTGGTCAAAATACAAGAACCTTCTAAAACTGTAATCAGAAAAACTAAAAATTATGAAGTTAGATAATAAATCCCAAATTAAAAAAAAAAAAAGTTCTAACATTAAGCATAAATATGTGAAACATTTATTTCGGCATCAATAAAGAAAAGGACAAAAGTTTTAAAGCACTGAAACAAAATAATTCGATAAACTCTACTTATAATAGTTAAGTATTCTTATTTTTTCACAATTTACACAAATTCTCTGAAAATGAAGTATTGCCGTATAAATAGTAAAGCTTTAGTAAGGAAAAAATTCAATATATATTAACATCAGTCATCGATAACACAAACAACATAATCTGGAGAGAGAGACAATGAAACAATTCACATCCAGAAATGTACAGAATAAAATAAAGAAACACCGATAGAAATTTAAAGAAGAGAAAGAGATGAAATGTAAGTCCGACACTCGTTCATTTGCTAGCTGGTAGTATGTACACGCAACCGCACCGATGTGTTATGAACAACACAATTTGAAAACCCTGTTCGGCCGGGTGTACTTCAAGAATTCTCTAATCAGCTCTTTGTAAACTCTACACCCCGAGTGACATTAGGTGCAAAATCTTCATATAACGCTGTATATGGCTTTCCAATGCCTTCTTCAGGTTGTATCCAATGTGCACCGACCAACTGTTATAATTAATTATTTCAAAACACTTTTTTTAAGATTTTTTAATTTTTATAATACATCCTATGATATATATGTATATATTTTTAATATTATGTAAATCTCCATATGCCGTATGTAACTACCAGGGTTATTACAGCATAAGGAGACATGTGCCTAGTTTATATGTATGCTAGGAGTCCGCTTTCTCTTGCAAAAGCCAGAATACTACCTATTGATTGAGGGTTGTTTGAGAGTATTTTGTGTATCGGGCCCTGAATTTTGTGTTCTAACCTGTGTGGTGTTTGGCAGTTGTAGATTAAGTGTGTGACTGTTGGTTCTATTAAATGTCCGCAGAAGGGGCAGTTTGTTGATGGAGGGTTTTTGTTATACAGATAATTGTGTGATACGGCTATAGACGGTTTAGGGTACCATATTCTTTTCTGCTTGTGCCATCTGGAGGCCACCAAGGTTCTTTGATTTTATACTTCTAAGGAAGTTGTTTGTGAGGTCCAGTCGGTGGTCCATTCCTGTTTACTGTTGTTCACGAGTACGTGTGCTAATGTTGGTAGAGGTGATGAGTATTCTGGTATTGGTGAAAGTATCATAGACCGAGCTTCAAGGTCTACTTTATCACTACCGTGCATTCCAATGTGACTTGGGATCCACAGAAAGCGGATTTTTTCCTTATGTAGTGTGTGTAGATTGTGTTGGATTTCTAATATTATGGTATTTTTATTATCTTGACGACATATTAGCTGTAGAGAGGGAGTCTGTTATAACTAATGCTTTTCGATGTGGACAGCTGATCTGATGTACTGAATACAGTATATAATTCCTTAAAACTCAGTGCAGCCATCGCTTTGAGTATAGTGTATTATCAATTTGGTAAGAGCAAGCTGCTGGTGAATTTTTACCGCCGGCTGTAGATTTTGCTCCGTCTGTGTATGCTGTGTGTAGTCATTGTATTTTTGAAGACTGCTTAATACCATTTTATATTTGTAGGGTGTGTAGATTTATTGTGCTGTGTGAGAGATCAATCTATTTTTGTTTCAGAAGGGTCCTGAGGAGGTATCATTATTTTTAAAATTCACTTATTTTATTTTTAATCTTCATAAAATAAGTAATATTATTACATCATCAATTTTTAGGCTGTTCTGGATATTTTTTGTGGTTGTTATAATACAACCTTTATATACGAACCGCCACTGTTATTGGGACAACACTTCCCCAGTTAACCTTTAATTTATTAATCCGAAAATTAATATTTTTATAATTTCTTTCTTTTTTTTTTTTTTAAATATAAAGTTCAGCAATGTGTATGCAATAAATTGTTCTAGTTCTAATATCTTATTTCCGAGTTCGCATACGACGAAATTACATCTAACTAATCACGCGTAGTTACCGACATGAACGTGACCGATATACGTTCTCAATTAGCGGATAGTAAAAATATCTGAACCCGACCTTATCATTACGCTGTTTTGGGATGAAAATTACCCTTTGCAATTGTATAACGTCCATTTGACCTTTAACGACACAAAATTACCGAGATAGAAAATGTAAAACAAAACAAGGAAAAAACTCAAGTGTTTAAAAAAGTAATCAGAAAACAACTAATCATTTTCGTCGTCCGATAGCACATTGGTGAACTAGAAAAAAAAAAAATAAAAATTTTTTTTAAAAAAAAACGGTCAAACCGTTGAAAGGAATTTCTTTATAAGACCTGCGTAATATCACCTTTTTTTCCCCCTAATAATAATCGAAATATAATGAAGGTTACTTACATACCAGTAATAACGGCTTGCGTTAATATAACATCCTAAATAATAAAAATAATAATAGTAATGGTAATACTGACGATAATAATAGCCTAGTACTAAAGTACTATCCGGATTGTATTAATAACCGCGATAACATATTTGAAGAAACTGCACCCCATAATTTCCTTCGTGAAGGTCCTCGTGCGAGTACGCATATATACAGATATACAGATATATGTAAATAATTTGAAAATAATAATAGGTGCCCATCGAATGATGAAGTTTCCCCCTTATTATAATAACAATCTCGAATAGCCGGTCGTTTAGACTTCTCGTAAAAGCCTTCTTGTTCTTATTTTTCCGACTGGTCATTTTCGAAATTTTTAGGACGATGCACACCTCCCACCGGGTATAGGCGATACGTGTAAACTTAATTCGCCCTTTCGTAACTATCGAATCGTGTATTATAAAACGATCCTTTTCGAATAATTTTTATTCGTCGCTCATTTATATCGTAAACCGTTTATCTATCCTCGTTTTGCAGAGGTAGTTTCCTCCATCGATCGATCGAAAACGTTCTTAGGATAATGGAAAAGTCAACCATATTCGAATCGTACGGAAAGAACGATAGAAATAAAGGGGCACGTACACGGAGGAATAACGAGTATTGACCCCAGGATGCAAGGAAGAACAATGGGTCTGTTCGGGAACACGTTTGTCGATTGGTTAATTTACTATTCGTATAGATTCAGGAATTAGCCCTTTCAGTCACGATGCCCACTATATTATATATTATGGTAGATGAAATTTTAATACTAACACAATTATAGACTTTCTAGTTGACACTGAAATGTCTCAATTCTAATCATATTTACGTAAACACATTGAAAATTGTCTAGAATCATTTAAAAAACAGCATTGTATAATAAACGCACCAAGGTTATCAATGTTTTTGTAAAAATTTCACGTGCGGGTTAAGAAGTAAAAATAAACGTCATTGATACTATATTGTCTTTTTTTTATCGTCAGCCTATATATATATATATATATATATATATATAATAATGAATATATTTTTAGCCTAGATATCGATAAATTTATCAGTAAATTAAATGGTGACTTAATGTTAAATTTTGAAACAAATCTTATTCTTGCAAATACTGAATCTCAAGTTAATAATATCACTGAACAACTTACTAATAGCATATGTGATATTGTAAATTGCTCCAAAGTAAAAAAGTCTAAAATGAACAAATCATGGTGGAATAAAGAATTGGATTATTTTAAATTTCTCATTCGTAAGTTTAATAATATTAAACATAAAAATCTTATAAATAAATTAATTTATAACGTAATATTAAAAATGTATAAATCTAAAATTAGATATTTTAAGCAGCAGGCCTGGAGGAATTTATGCAGCTCGTCCAGGGGGCCTGGGGTAAACCCTATAAAATATTAACGAACATTGAAACTTTTAAATTTCCTGATTTAAATATTAATAATGGTAATGATTCCTATTCATGTATCAATAGGAATAAAGATAAAATGAGTTTTTTAATGAATACATTTTTAAATTTCAAAGATGGTATCCCAATTAAACTTGATAATATTACAATTAAAAATAAACATTTAAAATTGGAAGTGACGTATTTTGAATTAAAGGAAATAATTCAGAATCTGAACAATAAAAAAGCCCCATCCTCTGATGGTATAACAAATAAGGTAATTAAAATCATATATTTTTACTTTCCGAGTTTATTATTAACGCTTTATAATAAGCTTTTACAGCTTAATATGTTCCCAATTATGTGGAAAAGTGCTAGTATAATAATGTTAAATAAACCGAATAAAGATCCAAGTAATATAAATGGTTATAGACCAATATGTTTGTTAAATTCGTTAAGTAAAGTTTATGAAAAAATTATTTTAAAATTTTTAAATCACGAAATTAACGGTATATCTGTGCTCAATCCTTATCAATACGGTTTCAGAAAGTATTATTCTACAGAATTAGCTATATCAGATGTAATAGATAATCTATCACAAAATAAACAACGTAATGATAGATCTATTGTTATCTCATTTGATATTGAAGGTGCTTTCAATAACTGTGATCGTCAAGTTATAATTGACACGTTAATTGTAAATGAATTTAGTTTTAATGTAATAAGTTTAGTACATAATTCTTTAACCAATAGGAGAGTTACTTGGAAATATTAGAACGATATCATAGATGTCAGTAATAATTTTGGAGTTCCACAAGGGTCTGTTCTTGGACCGGTCCTGTGGAACATTTTATATTCCAATATACATTCTTATTTTAATAATGCTTTAGTTAGTTTACGGTTATATAGTTATGCAGATGATCTGCTTTTAGTATATAATGTTAATTTATGTAGTAAATTGACGTTATCGTCTCATATTTCTAATTGCAATGAAATTATTAATAAGCTTAAAACAATAATAAATGCCTTAAATCTCAAATTTGAGATTTCTAAATCTCAAATTATGGTTGTTTCTGGTCGAGATAAAAGTTTTGATCAGATAATTTATGATAACATTAAAATTGACAATCATGTGTTTAGTTCTACTGATCACATAAAATATCTGGGTTTCATTATAGATAATACGTTAAATTATAATAAGCATATACAATATATAAATAATAAAACCAACAAATATTATTATATATTTAAAGCTCTTGGTGGTAAATTATGGGGACTTAACTATAAATCTAAGGTAATTCTTTATAAAGGTTTAGTACAGTCATTATATACATATTGTGCTGGTGTCTACTTCAAACATTTAACTAAGCAGCAAATACATAATGTAATTTGTAACTGCCGTAAATTTCTTATTGATTTAACCTCTTCTTATATTACTGTATCAAATATAACATTATATACTATTGCTCGTATCTTACCTATTGATCTTTATATTAAGAAAAGATCTTTAATTTTTAATGCAAAAAAAAATAATTATGGTGTCATAAGTAAAATAGTTCTTAAACAGTTAAATACACAAATTTTAAATGAATTTAATGTAAAATACAAAATTTTAACAAAAGATAAATTAATTAGTAAATTTTTTCCGAATGTAATAGATCGTTTTAAAAATAAAAAGATTATAGTAAATTTTTACATGACTCAGATACTTTCTGGTCATGGTTCCATTGGATATTATTTGAATAAATTAAATATAATCGGCGATAATAAATGTCACAACTGCAAGTGTAATGTAGTTGAAAATGTGCAACATATAATATACAAATGTAACAAATATGATCACCTGAGGCAGTTGTATAGTATTGATTGTACGCTTAAACCGAATGAAATTATTTTATTAAAGCAATTTCCGGTTTTTATCTTGGAAATATTTAAAATTAAGTACATTTATAGATAATCGCTACTAGTAGCAATAAGCAAAAATTTGCATGCTACTACAGTTTTTTTGTTTCAATTGCAATGTATATGTTAAATATATAATAAATAAATAAAAAAAAATATATATATATATATATATTATTTTTTTGTATAAATAAAAGTGTCGTATGTTTTAAATTCGATTTCATGTTTTCTCCTGATATTTTAATTTTTCTTTACTTTATTTCCTGTCATCTTTTATTAAGCTGGTTTATCGAACTCTTGTATGTGTGTAATAAGTTAGTTCATTTATTTAGTATATTGTAGTGTTTTACTATTTTCACTTTTTTTCACCATTTTTTTTTTTAAAATAGCAATCGTATATTTCAGAAAATTGTACGTATAAAGGTACAACGGACCGTCCAATAACTAGAAAAAAATAAAAAAAATAAATATAGTGTATAGCGCGGACAATTGATAATAGGAAAATTATATGTATCAGTTAATCTACATATATATATATATATATATATATATATATATATATATATATATATATATATATATCGTTTATATATTCATAAAGATATAAATAAGTATTTCAAACTTGGCTGTAGGAGTATTTAAGCTCAACAGTTAGGAAGACAAAACATTAGTCTCAACCATTACCGTGCATTATATGTACAAACTTAAAACTTAAGAATATTTTTAGTTTATATTAAAAGGAGGAGAAAAATCTATTAGCGATTATAACGCTTGCCGTTGAATTATTGCTATAAACTGCTGTTAGTATTATCACTGTTGCAACTATTGATAAAAACGAATTATTACTAAAAGAAAAAAATATATATAAGCATTCCTGCACCATACATACAAACATATACATATGTACGTTTACACATATAGAATGCTCTATTGGAATAACGTTTGTATTATGCCGATATTAACCGGAGAGGATTGATCACTTATTTTAGAATCATTTTTTTTTCCTGCATCATTAAGTGAAAGTACCGAAGAAAATGTGAATATTTTTTTTTCTATTTACGACAAATGGGGAATTTATATCTATTTTAATGTTATCTCTATATTCTTTAAAGTAAATCACTGATATATAGTATGGTGAATTGTATCAGGAGTATTTGTCTCTCTTCTTCGCGTGTCACCCGATTCGGGGATTGCTTAATCATCATGTATGGATTCCACTATCTGACGGAAGGAGTTCCGATCTCTAGACGCTTTGATTAGTTCCGCCGCACTCTGAATTCCAGTCCATATTTTAATGTTGTCAAGCTAAGAGATCCTTCTTCGTCTCGGTTTTCTTCTACCATTGATCGTTCTCATTAATATTGTTCGTAAAAGGTGGTATTTCGATCCTCGCATTAAGTGTCTCAAAAACGCAGTTTTTCGTCTTTTTATTATAGACATTCGTTACCGGCCAGTTCTCATAAGTTTTAACACTTTTTAGTTCTTAGTTTTACTTGTCCACGGAATTTTCCATATCCTTCTGTAACGCCACATTTCGAACGATAAGATGCGCTTCTTCGTACTTTCTTTTATCGTCCATCGCACCGATACAAAAGTACTGACCACACGTAACAACCCAGAACCTTCTTTTCGACATCTAAGCTTAATTTTCGGTTGTTACAAAGAACGTGTTTGAATTTCATGAACATGTTTCGGGCCATTTCAATTCGAGCTCGTATCTTTACATCCGGGTCACTATCTCTCGTGATCCAGCTACTTAAATATCACTACTGACAGTTAAATTGCATCTATACAGATATTTACTATGTCCAGTAAAATTTGTGAATTAAAAAAAAGGTTATATGTATATTTTTATAACTGATCTTAGTCAGGATATCAGAGAAAAATGAGTGGGCGATTCTTACAGCGTTTCCTAAATCCGAGTGTGATTGACAGATAGCGTAGATTTTGTTTTTAACTAATTTCACGGGCAAACAAGAGTCGATATCGGAAATACTAAATTTATCGGAATATAGGTTATTGACTTTACACCAGTGATTAACGGTCCTGTTAATTAGAAATAGGTCAAGGGATATTTTGGCCTGCACACAGGCAACGGATGATGAAGCAGTCTTCTGTAATAAGGATGTGCGTAATATAAACTTTGTTCGCTGTTTATTAACTATTTTTAAGATTTTATTATTTATGTAAGTGGCACGCCCATACCCATAAATGGCTTGGACAAGACCCTTATACAGTATCACCCTTTTGTTTAAACCGAGCCCATAATTATAATTATTGAGAATAATTCTAAGTAGTTTGCCATATAATTTGATGCATTCTATATTTACCTCCTTCAAGATGGGCGAAGAAGATAAGTACTTACGTTCTCGAAGTTTATAACTTAGGATATAAACAAATTTTTACAGAAAATCTAAGCCTTTTTTATAAATGTCGAAAATTAAAAATCCGCGATATAATCATTAATATAAATTTTATTTTATTACGCAACAAATATATTTTACTAATTTTAATTATTATTTTAAATCCTAGGATACTTATTTTAAAAAAAAGAGTTAAAATATATTTAACGCCAACCTAAATTTTAAAAACGACACTTAAATTTACTTTCGATTCTAAGAACTTTACAAAGTAATTATCGTGTGCATATAATATATATACGTATATAAATCAAAACAAAATATTGTCAGGTCATAAACTCGCAACGTTGAAATATATGTTATTGCATACGTACTAGTGCATATATATATATATATGTATGTTTGCGTGTGTGTTGCGTGTAAGCTTCATCCAGGCGGTATGTGTAGACAAACGTGTCATCAGTAAACTTGCCATATAAACGTAATAATGTATATAACTTTCTTAAAGACTGTCATACGACTGTAACGATGATAATGATCGATTAACTAATTGCTTCGACCTTCTTTTAAAATAACGCAACTAAGAAACGTTATCCGATTTGCTGTCACCTCACGAAAGTATACACGAAAAACCTTTATAACTATAAAAGTTCTGCAAAAAAATCATACATATACATGTTATATATACATGTGATATATACATATGTATGTACAACTGTCACTATCATTTATCTACAACTGTAATGTAGTTGTCCGCATATTCTAAGGGTAACACGTGGTATATTTTGGCAAATTATTGTTCTTTCAAAAAAAAAAAATGAAAAAACTTTTTCAAGCTTCAGCTATCAATCGTCGAAAATATACGATTCAGGACGTGAATACTTGACGAGCGTACGCGATAATTTTTTCGATAATACGAACTGAAACTATCTTTCGTCCCAAAATTTACATAAATCACCGATAAAAGTGACATTTCTCATCGCAGTTAAAAACTAATATGTATAAATAAGAAATAAATAAACGTATTCACCACGAACGTTTACTCCGCTAACGCATCCTATACTTGAGAGGCTAAAAAATTACGGTTCACACACACACACATATATATATATATATATATATTATTGGGCGCAATATACAAAAAAGAGAACATCAAGAACTGTGTTGAATTCAAAAGGCTAACAATTCAAGATTACAAGCTAGTATCAGTAAGAACAACTAGAGTAGGTTAATCATAAATATAGATTTATTCTTAGTGTGTTGGTTCGAGTTCTAGTTCTTGTACTGGTTCTGATGACCGAAGAAAAAGAAAAGCAGATTGTTAGATTTGGAAAAAAATACAGAAAATTAATTAAAGCGGAACGTTTGTAGTAAAGCATTAAGATATATAGATTATAATTATACGCAATACTCGAGAACACGCTGAAATGAGAACGTCGTTTTCGGGTGTGTAGTAATTCATTTTATTCTTATACAAAAAAAAAAAACATTTCTTCTAGATAACCCTTTTCTGTTAGCCTAATATAACGTTTCCATCTTGCTTCAGGTCCATTGTGTGCCTTGCACTTCCAGTGATTACTCCTCCGGCACTGTTGACGATATTGAACATCTAGTGTTTGATCGTCCCTCCTATTTAAGTATCTTAGAAATAAATTTAAAATACATAGAAGACGGCCTCTTGTATTCTCTAGACAGAACCATGTCAGTCTCCTGTCGTACACGGAGTGGTCAATGCAAAGAAATTTTAAAAGTGGTGTGTAAAATTTTTGTAATAATTTTTTGCATTTTTTTTATGCATTATAATATTAATTCAATCGTGAATCCACAGCTTTCGCATATGATTATTGCCTCCATCCACTTGATTACCAATATTAATACTTAATAATATTGTATAAAGCTGTTTTTATAATTATTTATATATTCTTTTCATGACATATAGATATACCTTCCTATTTTTATACTGAATATGAACTTAATTTTTTTTCAATTAGTATCTTTAAGAATATTTTTATTTATGTTTACTTTGTTATGCAATTGCACTCTCTGGGTTATTTTGTTTTAGTCTTTCTGATAATGTAATTGTTTTTCCCCCTCTATACTATGATGTATGTATACAACTTTTTATTTTATTTTATTTTTTTGGTCGGGTACTATGTACTGCTACTATGGCCACAAGCACCCGAAAGTAAATATGAGACGTTAGATGAGATTGATCATATTTATAGTTTGAAGAAACTGAAGTGTTGCTTCAACAGCAGTTGGATCATCAGATAAAACTGTTTTGAATGAATTACAACTGAAGTTTTTGCGACAGTATACGGAATATCGTGGGCAATCAGAAAATAAGTGTTGGAGTGTCAATTTCTTTTTATCTGATCTCAAATTTTAATCACTATTTTAAACGCGTATATACATATGTATATACTTTTTATTTTGTATAATATGCATTGTATATACTTTTTATTTTGTATAATATGCATTTTTAGATTTATATGCTCATTTACAAAACTCATTTTACACGCACTATTGATGGTCAAAGGGATTATGTTTCTCATCCGCTATTCATTCCTAATTTTTTTTTTAAGTTATACATTGCAGAGAACTATAACACACACACACACACCTATTTATTTTTTGAATTATACTGGTTGTTTTTCTTTTGTTCTAGCTATACAAGTTTTATACACAGTTATTTATTAAGTAGTTCCCTGCACACATTTATAACCACAAATTATTAATATATTTGCTCGGCCATGTAAGTGCGGATTGGGAACCATTTAAAAAAAAAAAAAAAAATAACGTTATATACCAAAGCACAGATCTTACCTATTGAAACTTTATATATAAAAAAAAAAGTCTTTAATCTTTAATGATAAAGAATTGCAACGGTATCGTAAGTAAAATGGCTCTCATGCGGTTTGATACGCGAAATTTTAAATGGATTTAATGTAAGATGCAATATGATAAATTAAGAAATAAATTCTTTCTTAACGTAACAAATCGTTTTAAAAGTAAAAAGATTACACGGTAAATTATTATATGACTCAAATACTTTCCGATCGTGGTTCTATCAAATATTATTTAAATAAATTAAATATAATTTTGGGAAATAAATGTCGCAATTGAAATAATGACGAAAACAGGAAACGTTCACTATATAATATATGACTACTATAACCAGCCCCCCGGGAGCTTTAGCATATATTGGAACACTTACAGAGAGAGAGAGACTCTGATATCACTTAAAGGCTAATGTACATTGATGGGTTCAAAAAGTGAGGCTGCTTTATAATGTGAGTGTAGTAATAAATAGGGCGTTAAAGTGTAGTTAGTATTGTGTAGATGTATTATCTAATTAAAATAGAAAAAGTAACACGGATACTATTTGGAAATATCCATTTTCTGCAATCTTAGCAGGTCCATCTGCTTGTGGCAAATCAACTTTTGTAACGAAATTCTTAAAGTATATATCAGAATTATGCGATACAAAATTTAAGGAAATTATTTGACATTATTCTGAATGGCAACCATTTATGCAATCGCGCGAAACCTTAACCGACATTAAAATTCCTTTACATTTTAAGGAAGGATTACCCATTATGACAGAATATTTAAATAATTCGTTAGAACTGAAGTTAATCATATTGGACGATTTGATGCGCGAATCATCTAGCAATCGTATAGTAGATTTATTTACAAAAGGTTGTCATCACAGGAATATATTAGTAAATTTTTTTTATCATGCAAAATTTATTTCACCAACGAAAGGGTCAAAGTGATATATCATTAAATTCACATTACGTCGTTTATTTTAAAAATCACAGCTGTGCCCGGAGAATATAAAACTTCTGCAGGATTCTTATAGAGATGCAACGATTAGATCGCATGGATATCTGTTGATTGATTTGAAACAAGAAACGAACGAAGAATTACGAGTTAGATCATAATCCCCGACGATTCTTTTCATTATGTATATGTGCCTAAAAGATAGTAGTATTGTAATTATTTTTCTAACAATCACTATATGATTAAAATGAATACTGTAATAATTATAATGATAATAATAATGTGCTAAAACGATTACAATTAGAAGAGATCAACAAATTGCGTTTTTAAGATCCGTTGATGAAAATGTGATTAATTGTATATGCGAGTGCGCGCTTAACACTTTGAAAGGAAATATAAATATTAATCCTACTCAAAAAAAGAAACCAGCACGTTTTAAAAAAATTCTTCGATCTTTAGTTGAACCTAAAATAAATTGGAAGTGTATACTACAAAAGGGTGGTGCACTACTTCCTTTACTTCTGTCAACTATACTAAGTGCAGCGTTATCTTCTGTAATTCGGTAATGCGGTTAACCCTTCCGGTTACGATGTCCACCATATGGTACATGAAATTCTAACGCTAATAGAATTTTTCGTTTTGCGAAGGACGTGAAATGTCCCAATTTAAAAAATATTTATTACGTAAATACATCGAATATTATGGACAGTTCACTTAAGAATCAGTATTGTATAATAAACACCTGTATCAAATTTATAATTTTTGTATCGAAATTTTATAATATACGACTGAAAGGGTTAAGAGCTTGAAGAATATATATATATATATATATATATATATATATATATATATATATATATATATATATATATATTGAATGGAGCACGCAAAGAGAATGATTTTAATTTCTCCTGATGAAATTGAGAGATTTTCCTAACTAAATCCGCAATCTTCATTGCCGACAGTATCATCATCTAACTCTGTTTATTCTTCTTCTTATGATTCTATAAACGAATTAGATCAAGAAATGGGGTCGCTATTAAATAACAAGCAATATATGAAAAATGGACTCTTTATAAACAAGTTTTGCAGATTTTGTTAACAAACGTCGACAACATGTTCAAATTCCGATAATAAATGTGGAACCTTATGTTAACAATGATATTAATTATCAGACAGAGGGAGAAACTACGATCAACATCGGATTTACAAGATAAAACTGATGTAAAGGATATTATTTCTATACTACCATCATCGTATCGCGAAAAAGCAGATTTATTATTACGGAAACCACGTTAATCAGGATTAATCAAGTGGGGAAAAAACGATTTAGTCAGTATTAGTGATGTAAGTCCTTGTACAAATATTGTAGATCTAATAGGAGATGAATGTAATTCGCGATAGAAAAACTAGCACACCACCTTCAGGATGGGCGATATTTAGTCAGACACTTAGAAGATTAAATATTCCTAGAGAATTAATACAAAACAACGCCCGTTGGAATTACATGTGTAAAATAAGTGAAAACAATAATTTATCAAGTTTAAAATTAACACAACCAGTTGATATTAATTCTTTTAATAAAAAATTAAAAGAACTGAAATGTAGTGATTTTTTTGTAAAAAATAATTTCAACAATTTAAAAAATAAACAGAACAGATGCAGAACAACATTTTATGGAATATATTTTCACCATCACTATCAAATATTTTTAAGTAATTATTTTTAATTTATACTTTTAAAATTACGATTTCTTAAAAATTTTTTTGTTCACTTGATAATGGCGTAAATGCCGAAAAGCTTTGTGTTTTTCCATAAGAAAATAAATATTAGTGATTTAACTAATTTTCAATTGATTTGATATTAGTTCGCCTGAAATATTAACAAAAATTAAAAAGAAAACGGATGAACATTAAAGCCCCCATCTTCTATTAAGAAGTGGGAAAAATTTATTCCTTAATTGTGACAAAAAATAATGATAATATTCGCAATCTTTACTATAATGTCAAACAATCTACATGTTTTTCTGGACAAAATAATATTTTATGATGTACTGACAAAACATCTGAAGAAATCAGATGTCAAAAATTGGATTCTTTCACAACCGACTTATACGTTACATAGGCCTGCACGAAGAAATTACAAACATATATTTAACGAACAATATGCATGATTTGTGGCAGGCTGCTTTAATAGATACGAGGGCATTAGCAAAATATAATAAAGGTTATAATAAGTATCTACTTTCTTTGACGTATTCAGTAAAAAAAGTATGCTGTAAACCCTTGAAGGAGAAATCTAGTCAATCTGTAACAAACGCTTTCAACCATATATTTCGTGAATGTAAAAATCTACCTAAAAATCTTCAAACAGATAAAGGAACAGAATTTACTTCGAGAATATTTCAAACGTTTCTTAAAAATAATAATGTTAATTATTATACTACACGTAATCCAGATATAAAAGCGTCTGTGATTGAACGATTTAATAAGACGCTTAAAAACAGAATGCGACGTTATCTATATTATTCGAATACATTTAATTATGTTAATGTATTAAATGACCTTGTTTACAGCCTATAAATAATACATGGTATTCTACTATTAGAATGACATCAAATGATGTTAATGATAGCCTAATACACTAGCGCTATATTATAATACGTACAAAAGCAAGAAACCAGAACGTATTTTACCGAAAATGAAAATTGAAGATTACGTTCGACTTAGTAAGTGAAAAAACATTTTTAAAAAGGATACGTAATAAATTGAACTGAAGAAATTTTTATTATCACAGTTTATATCGGTACGATGGCGACTTAAGTTATGAAGACATAAAACGTGCGCTTATTGACATATCACGTGACGCCTCACAGATTTACGTGAAAGGGCATGAAAAGAAAGTATTCCTTCAAAAACTGTTTTCCACAAAAGACGTAGCAAACTTAGAATCACTTAGTTGTCCATCTATTAAAGACTAAAAATTCAAGTGCTAATTGGAATAGATGTCTTCATCCGTCGCATCGCAAGTGTAATAGTAATGTTCTATGTTTAATGTTTATGTTTAAAAAAAAAACTGGTTAATGTGTATAACATTTATAAAGAAAATTACGCTAACGATATTAATAATAACAACAATAACGGGGATAAGGAAATTAATCAGACGTTGTGTATTTCATTAGTTAAACCAAAATTATAAACGCAATAATATATTTATCTTTTTTTGTTTTTTTTTTTGCGATTTTAAAATTTAGTAAGAATAAATTTAAATTATAAGCAAATAATTATGAATTCAAAAAATATTCAACAAGTTATGGAAGTTTTACCAAAAGTAAACAAACTCGTTTACGGATGTAATGAGTTAATAGTCAGCTTTTCAACTGCTATTATTGTTAAAACTAATCCATCATATAAGGCAGGGCAACATTGGTTAGCTATATATATAGTTTCGTTCAAAAGGGCTGAATACTTTGACAGTTACGGATTACCGCCTATAAAAATGGAGTTCATTTTATTTCTTCAGAAAAATTCTTATATTTGGAATTTTAATAATGTTAGATTACAAAATTACTTTTCCGATGTATGCGGTGAATATTGTTTATTGTTATCTTTAATTTTCGTTTAACGGGATATAATTTAAAAGATTTTTTAAGTTACTTCGGATCTTCGTCAGTTAAAAATGACATGATAAACAAAATAACGTATTCACAGTTATTTCGTAGAAAAATCATTTCAAAAATATCATTAAATCTGCACTGTATAATAAATCAATAAAAATCATATTTAAAAATAGTAGTAAACTTGTAATAATAGTGTATATATATATATATATATATATATATATATATATATATATATATATATATATATATATATATATATGTAGATATATAGAAATATAGTCATATCAGTGATTGCTCGTCAGAACTTCAGCTTCCTTATCAGTAAAATAAGGAAAACATAAACCTATGTTTACATTAGTTAATAAACAAATTGCTTTCAATATTATAGATGAAGTACTTTAATCTTGTAAACTTTATATCTACTGATAAATCTCATACATATTATTTTGACTTTGAATGTATATTTTTATATTATTTGCTTCGCTGTCAATGATAAAACTCATTCTTATATATTAATAAATATTCAAACTGTTCGCTGATAAATTTCTTGTCTATTCACTTAATACTAATCGTTATATATTTTCTTATCATCCATACGTTACTTTCATTTAATAAAATTAAGAAACGTATTATGTAATCTGTGTTAATGTTTTACAAGTGCGTACCTATTGAAATTAAGCGGATTGTTTTTAAAAAATAATTTTAATTTTTAAAAAAATGTTCGGAAAATGCTTAAATAATCACGATTATGATAAAAATAACGGTGAAATTAATATTCCGGATGTTAGGTGAAATAATAGGAAAAAAACAGCGCGCGAAGAAAGTCGTAAACGGTCGTGACTACTGCAATCTCAGCAGCAGAACGATGATGCGGTAAGTAAAAAAACGTTTAAAAATTAATTACCTATATTTCAATCTACCACTTAATTGATGAGAATAATATAATGAATACACAAATATGCAAAATAGTACATTCATGTAAATTCAGATCAGTCAAATGACAACGATGACGATAATGATAACTCTAGCACTAATAGTGAGAATTAAAATATTATAGAGATTGAAAATAACAACGACCGGTTTAATAGAATATATAATAATAAAAGTAGTAGTAATAATAATAATAATAATAATAATAAAAGCGTGTTGAAAGTAATGAAACCTTAAAAGGGTTTCTTTACATAAAACGGTTTATGATTTGAATAATGCAAATTCTAATTGTATTACTATTGGTGTTGATGCGTCGAATTTTGAAGTTATTGTTTACATTAGCTGACCAGGCACTAGCTGGCGTAGTGATATATATTTAAGAGAAGAATAATTAGCAGAATTATTTAGCAAGATCCTCCTGATTAATCAATACTTCATATTAGACAGAATACACTCGACACCAGAATCTTTTCGTATTGGTATTATTGTTGAAGTATCATTTAAGTCATTTTATGTAATAAAAAAACATGGTATTAACGGATAAACAAGAAACATTTTTTATCTGTGAACAATCAACGTGGGAAGGCCTTCTAATGCTAGGAGACTCTATCGAACAAAACATATCTTATATGTGGAACATTAAGCATATGATAGAATCTTTATATAATGCAATTATTCGAAAATTGGAAGGTGAACAATTGAACGATATCAATAATTTCATCACTCCTTCTTCACGTGAGAAGATTTCGTTAATTGAAATTAATTTACAGACTTCGACACTAATTGATTTGCAAGATTATTACCTATGAAAAGAAAATAACCCGACAACAGAGCGTTTATATTTACGTAAGCACCTTTTATCAGAAATTAAACATTTTTGCAAAAATAAGATTAATAAGTTTATAATTAAATTTTTGTTTTTTCATGCTTTAGTAACTGATAAGAAAAATACTCATCTAGAAAATTTATTATTATTTTACTTTTCTTATTATAACAATTATTATTATTGTACAATTTTTTACTGTAAAATGTGTTACAAGTTTTAGTAAAAATAGAGAAACTGTCTAATATGAAGTAATTGATTACTCAGGAGGATCTTGCTAAATAATTCTGCTAATTATTCTTCTCTTAAATATATACCACTACGCCAGCTAGTGCCTGGTCAGCTTGATGTAAACAATAACTTCAAAATTCGACGCATCAACACCAATAGTAATACAATTAGAATTTGCATTATTCAAATCATAAACCGTTTTATGTAAAGAAACTCTTTTAAGGTTTCATTACTTTCAAACAAGTTTTTATTATTATTATTATTATTATTACTACTACTTTTATTATTATATATTCTATTAAACCGGTCGTTGTTATTTTCAATCTCTATAATATTTTAATTCTCACTATTAGTGCTAGAGTTATCATTATCGTTATCGTTGTCATTTGACTGATCTGAATTTACATGAATGTACTATTTTGCATATTTGTGTATTCATTATATTATTCTCATCAATTAAGTGGTAGATTGAAATATAGGTAATTAATTTTTAAACGTTTTTTACTTACCGCATCATCGTTCTGCTGCTGAGATTGCAGTAGTCACGACCGTTTACGACTTTCTTCGCGCGCTGTTTTTTTCCTATTATTTCACCTAACATCCGGAATATTAATTTCACCGTTATTTTTATCATAATCGTGATTATTTAAGCATTTTCCGAACATTTTTTTAAAAATTAAAATTATTTTTTAAAAACAATCCGCTTAATTTCAATAGGTACGCACTTGTAAAATATTAACACAGATTACATATGTTTCTTAATTTTATTAAATGAAAGTAACGTGTAGATGATGAGAAAATATATAACGATTAGTATTAAGTGAATAGACAAGAAATTTATCAGCGAACAGGTTGAATATTTATTAATATATAAGAATAAGTTTTATCATTTTATAGCGAAAATGATATGTTATATAACCGATTTTCTAAATTTTCCATCGTTCAAAAATAATAATCATAAAAAAAAAAAAAAGTATAAAATATTTTACAAATGAATAATCTAATTAATCAAAAACGCGGAATTTACATTAATTTAATTTTTTCGTCACTGCCGTTATTTTTAAATTGTGTAATGAACATTTAAATCCACAATTGACAATCTATTAACCAAAACGGTTCATGTATAACTGGTCGCACCGAATTAATTGTTCATCTTTTATGGAGGAGTTAACGTCAGAATAGTTGATAACCGTGTTACATAGTATAAATGACGTACTTTGTTAAATATTTATAGGTTATCATTACTTTAATCAGATGTTTGTTATTTTTGTGCGATGATGGCTCTTAAATTATTTCGTCAGTGGAAGTAAAATAAGATTCAGCATCAGGTATAAATATTTATAAGTCGGGATGAAATTATCTTCTTTTCAAATTTCGTTAAAGTAGAGATAATTATTCTGACAAAGAATATTAATCTTTTTAAATACATATGGTGATATCAAAAAAGAACCACATGTGTGTGTGTGTGTGTGTGTGTGTGTGTGAGGCAACATCATTTGACCTTAGTTCATTAAATGTAAATAGCTACCCTGGAACAAGAATATTTGATCATTTTTAACTTTGTCCCATAAATGTACATTAACTTCCAAGTAATATCTGAGACTGTGTGTGTGTGTGTTGTAAGCGTCGCCATATATACATGTACTTCTGTATTTTCACATGATCAACATGCTGGCCTGCAGAGGTTACAACCCCCCGAGCGTGTTCTTCTACTCCGTGGGCTCGAAGTTCCTGGGGGGGGGGGTTATAGTAGTTATATGACATAACAAATAATTATGAGAAATTGTTGAATTGAATATATTTTTTTTTTATGCTTCCGTTCTACCATATTATGGAATGAATAAGAAACGGCTACTTATAAATTAGGCAGATTAAGAAGTAATGAAGGAATGAGTAAAATTAAATAATGATACCAGAATCCAAAATATAGGAGTATAGGGCCGTATATATTTCAACATTTTGAAGAGCTAGGAGAAATGCAATATTTATAGGAAACTGAACTTTAAGGCTGTGAAGAGCTTGATAAAATGCAACACGAAAATTACTATGATGGGAACACTCGAGGATAATATGGTCCGCATCGGCCACTAAATGGGTATCCGTAGGATGAGAGCAATTAGGAGAACTAATAAGTTCCAACTTGTGTAACGAAGCAGGAAGGCGACTAATCCCGAGTCTCAGTCGATTGTAAGTAATAAAACCCGCAATTTGATCGTTTCAACATTAATATTGTAGAACCATGGATTAGAAGGTATGTCGGGTTGAATGGATTTATAATGCCTTGCAATAAAAGGATCGGACCATCGATTTTTCCAGTATTCTTTATGCGCGTATTTAATGTACGCTAGCAGATATAATTATTTTATCCAATCAATTTCTGCTTTTCATCTCGACATTATTTCAAATTAAGTATATATATACATATATATATATATATATATATATATATATATATATATATATATATATATATATATACAGTGGCACACCTAGGATTTGTATCTGGGGTGGACTCAAACATCTCTCCCCCAAAAAGTAAAAAATTCGTAATAAAAATGAATAAAATATACACAGCCGAATGAGTAACAAAATTCGATAGGGAATAGGAAATATAAACGATCACGAAAAACGAAACAAGTAATAACAACAAAAACCGCACTGGTCACTACCGTGGTCAGATTTGAATGCGAACGGCCCAACAAACGGCCATTTTATTTCTTCGAGTTGCAAATGTCATTAACAAATAGAATGTAACGAATATTTTCTAACAGTACCTTTTGCAATCTAGTCCGTTTTGCACACTCTTCAAGATGAGGTTTTATTAGTGATAACGCGAGCTCTTTCAAATATTCTCTCTTCTGTTTCAACTATCATTTTTTATTTGCAGCTTATAAGTTACGTGCCTTCTTAATATATATTTTATACGGGTGGGCTTGACCCCGGTAGCCCCCGTGGGTGCGCCTATATATATATATATATATATATATATATACATATATAATAAATATATATAAATATTCCGATTTTGTTTCATGTACACGTGTATTATTTTGAAATTTATAAATATAATAAAATCGATGTCTAGAAAATTGTATATATTTAACGTAACTCCCAATACATTAACAAAGGATAAATTAATAAATAAAACATTTCCTAACGTAACGGATCGTTTTCAGAATAAAAACATTACAGGAAATTATTTCATGACTCAGATATTTTCCGATAGTGGTTCTGTCGGATACTATTTAAATAAATTAAATATAATTTAAGGAAATAAATGTTGCAATTTCAACGATGGTGAAAATAGAAAATGTTTATCTATATGTACAAAAAATCATTGTGAGAATTTGACTATACGCTTAAATCGACTGAAATTATTTAATCAAATCAATTTCCGGTTTTGATCTCGGCGTTATTTCAAATTAAGTGTATATTTATATACATACATATATATATATATAATATAAATATTACAATTTTATTTTTAAATGATATAAAACCGATTTATAAAGAATTGTACATTCACTGTAATCGGCTTTTCTCGAAATTACGCGACCCCCCTATTGACGAATTTTCTTGAAAAATTTCATCGTCCATACCTAACCAATCGAGCGTGTTACAATTCCATATTTTTCGGATTTCCCCTTTTTCCATCACTACACTTCGTTCTTTCTTTCTATTTATGTCTTACATTCGCCGACGTAACCCCTGACCGCGTCTCTATATCGGTAAAAATATTTTTCTTCTCCCGAAGACTGCGGAAAAACGGCTTAGAATTTCAGCGTATCCGATTTGCGGAGCTATTTTTCGTATTTCTACAATAACCGGCTGTAATAAATAATTCGCGTTGCGATCGTCTTCGTCGATGGGGTCGTCGACGTCTCGATTGCTCAACTTACGGAATTGGATTATTTCCAACTTAGCGCTTTTCCGGAACATTTTAAGCTCTTTATCCGATACCGGAAATTATATCGATATTTTTTGCTCCTATACGTTATTCCGAGCTAGTAATAGTTCGCGACGATTTTGAGATTTTTCGATTTAACGAAAAACCACACCTAATCCCCGATTATTGTCGAAGAAATTAGCTATCGATAATAAATATAGGCTGAACCAGAGAAGACGGACGATTTTTTCATTTTTTGAATAACTCGAAAATTACTGGGAAAAAATATGAAATTTTATTTAAAAGTAGGAAAACGAGAGGTTAGCTTATAAAATCATTCGAGGAATAAAATACCGTTCAGATGACCGTCATTTGCAGCAATACATTCATTCAGTCTTTAAAAAAATTTCCAAACACTTTTTCGAGTGTAGGTCGCTGAAGTTTTGAAATTTCTTCCGAAATCCGAGTTTACAGATCTCCCAGATCTCGTGAGAGTGTTTCATAAACGCGGAGGTAAGGGTAACTTTGAATTTTTCGAAACTCTTTGCGCTGTCGTGATCGTTTCAAACCGAAAATAACGTTCCACGCAAAACGCGCGCTTCTTCTCGTTATAGGATGCCGTGATAACTGGATAATAACAAATCTTTCGTTTGTACACTAAACGCGGAGCACACGGTTTGTGTGTAGCAGTGTTACCAACTGCGCTATTAAAAAAAATAAACTCCGAAGTTGATGGACGTTGCCTAAAAAATCTACGACAGCTGAAGACTTAAAGACGATGATGGTAGCCCATATCGTGTGGTTTGCCATTTCTTCGGCTTATTTACTTTCTCAACAAGCTGGTAGTATTTTGTTTACCAACCGAGTATAGACGAGTTGGATAGAATATTTTTAAAAAACCGCGAAATTTGTTCGTTTTATTCAAACGATCGGTATACTGAATTTGTGTGTTCGTTATAATTTCCCTCTGTCGCTTTACGTGAGTTTATTATTTCTCGTGTAAGTCGTTGTGTGATCTCTTTAGAGTAGTATAGTGGTTAGGACTACGTTCGTCGCACGTTCCCCGCCAAATATTAAAGAGCTCGCAGAGGCACGTGTCGGGACAACCGATTTCCCCGCTTCCGTTCCGGACAAGCGTCGACTGATCGACGATACGAGGTTTGAAAGTTATAATTATGATGATAATGAAATCGATGCGCAAATACTAGACGTAGATAACGACAATGAATGGCGTTCTGCTGGCAACCATAACGGCAAAAGTTCGCCGAAAAAACAAAGAAACGAGATTCGATTGTTATCGATACTAGAAATCAATTTAAAGTTATACAACCGGTGGACGATATTGCTGCTGATAATCAAATATTCATGAAACATTCGACACCGTTAAATACCGGCCGATCGTATTATTGAATAACAGTATATCCTAACATTTTTTTTTTTTTAAACAGCCCATAGGACTATGATACAATCTTAGCTGGTTAGCTAAATAATTATCTATGTTTATGACATGGTTACTTAATAACTAACTACTAACTATTAAGTACGAACGGGTGTGGAGTACGTAACCCATTACGCATCCATTATCCGCATAACGGTATTTATATATTTACGTAACTAAATCTAGAGGTTGACGACGCCGAAGTCGCCGAGTTTCATGTTTGGTGTCGAGCAGTTGTCTTGCTTCCACGTTAACATGACTGTGCAGTCGCTGCCTGTGCGATTTCGCGAACTCCTTAATGACATCATTAAGAATCGGCACATGGAGATCGGAGTGAATATCGTCGTTACGCGAGTATATGCGTCGACTATTGCACGTAAGATGACATTTTGACGACGTTGTATCACGTTTCGATTAGTTGTGGCAGTACAGCCCCACATAGCAAGACCGTACGTCCAGATCGGCTTAATAATTTGCTTGTATAGCAGAAGTTTGCACGACACATCCAGCTCGGATTGTTTTAGCTGTCTCTTGTTCTGTGCTTGATCTGCTGAGCTTTCATTTTTACATGGACTTTCCAGGATAACCGAGAGTCCAAATGCATGCCAAGATACTTGGCTGAGTTAGCCTGCGGAACAGGTTGGTTTCCCAAGTATACCTGGTACATGTTGTCGGCATAGCGTAGCGTGAACAAAACGTGAACAGATTTTTGTTCATTTATTTGATAAGATCGATAAATATTAAGTCGCTCGTTGCGAATAATTTTAAACTGCGCAATTTTAAAGATAAAACTACTGTAATTGTAAACACTTTATGATAAAGTTATAACTTATCTTAAAAATAATCATCATCAATTGTACCTGTGTAAGGAGCGCAAACTTATCAGGATGGTATTGATTACCACCCTTGTTTACCAAAAAGGAAATAGAAGAACTGACATCTCGCGTTCCCGTATTGTCAGTCAAACAATTTTAAAGATAGAGTCTGCGGTGCACTTATACCCGGTGTACTTGATCATTTTTCGGCTAAATGCAATTATGTGACACATTTTAGGCATCAAAACATTATCCTGTTGCTGCATTAAATGGGAAAAATATAACCGCAGGGATGAAATAATTCAGTGCTACAGGTGTCAAACTTTCGTAATTGTAACGTTCCCGGTATGTCTTAAGTGTGGTGCGAATCACCCTGGCAGCGCGTGCACACGACAATCACCTCGCTGACTCTTCGCAATGCAGTATATTTCAAAAAATAAATGAATCTGCGAGGGCTAGAAGGCGGACGCAGCCAAGTCGTTCTTCTTCTATTTCCCATAGACCAAATGTAGTCTCAATAATGGATCGGGAAGTTCGAATAACATTGCTGCCACTCGTAGTAAGGCTAGTAGTGGTAATAGTAATAATAAGTATAATAATAAGAATAATAACAATAATGCTAACGATACTAATTTAAATACTGTTCGTAGTAGAACTTACGCTAGACTCGCATAACTGTCGAAAATAATTTACATGCTCAGTCCAATGTATCTGATATATCTTTTATATTAAGTTTATTTAAAATATCACGAATTTCATTGACGTAATAAGAAAAATAATTAGTCGATTAAAATTATGTAGAAATAGCCTCAGAAAAGTTACCATCATATTAGAAATATTCGCCGCTCGTTATATTTAGTTTATTCGATGGGTACTAATAATAAGTTGAAATTAATTGCTCGGAATTGTAATTCCACAATCAACAAACATAGCTATATCATTTTGCGGTCGAAAATAAGGTTAATTGCGCTCTCAGAAACGAAGTTCGACAATAATATCGAGTTCAGCTTTCCCGGTCTTAACTGTCATCGCAACGATCTATCTCGGAAAAGCGGCGGGGTTGCTTTAATAATGAATAAAATGATTAAGTACGATATTTTAAATGTTTCTCCTTTACAAGCATAAAAATTATAGGCGTACCATCTGCCGAAATAATATTCTCCGAACAATACGAAGAGGACTTGGCACTTTTTCCCCTTTTTTAGGTGTGTCCCGCGATTTTTTCATTATTCTTAATAATCATTAACCAGCGAGTTCCAGTTGTAAATTCGGCGAAATACTTTTAGGTATGTATATGGATTCGAAATTTACGTGGAAAACACATATCGATCATAAATACGAAGTAAAATACGTCGAGTGCACTGGCTTACATCGCTCTAAAATGAAGCCAGAGAACAAGCTCCTAATACATATAAAACTGTTATACGTCCAATATGAACTTACGGTATGGACATGTAAGCATCGAATCGAAAAGTACTCCAAAGAGCTCGAAATAAATTTCTTCGACCGATCGCTAATTCGACGAAATGACGCACGGGTTGCAGATGTACAAATCAAATGGGTAAAGTATAATATATGATTATGCTCGCCAGCGTCAGAAACGGCTTACTTTTATCCGGATGCATCGGCACTTTCGTCTATTGATCTGTATCTCAGAAGGCTCACTTCATCAATTTTAATATAATTAGCGGAGTTCAGTCATTGGTTCTATGTTATGCTATTTAATTGCTTATTTAGTTTAGATCGAAGATTGCGGAAATAAGGCGGCTATCCTTTTTAGGAGCTGTATTTAAAAAAAAAATAATCAATTTAAATTTACGAGAATTTGAAATTTTATAGCTGTACAAATTTTCCGACGCGACACAAATGAACGATCGTTAGAAATGTGGACGTTAAAGTAGGCGATTTTCACCGAAATAAAATCTTCGCAAATGCGTGCGATCGTTCTTCTTTCGAACTGAACGTGTTGTTCGAAAAGACATATACTCGTAAATACACGTGTTTTACGTGTGTTGGTGCGCAACATATACATCGATTACATTGTATATAAAGTGTGGGTATGAATCGCTTCAGGTTGTGTGAGACGTTCGTGTGTGTGTGTGTGTTTATGTGATACGGGCGACTATTATAAAACAAAACGCATTCGTCCTCCGGGAAATTTATACTCGTCCCATTTTTCTTTCTTTTTTTTTTTTTCCTTCTTCGTTATAGTCTTTTCTTTCAACGACCCCAAAACGATAGGGAGATACCGGCAATCCCTAAGTGTACACGCGTAAGTAGTATGTATGTGTGTACATATGTTATAAATTACATTTTCCAGCTTGCGTATAGAGGATAAACACAGCCATCAGCTTTGTGTCCTTCGGTTCTTCTCTATCGAATTCGGACTGATACGACGAGAGAGAGTATCGCTATATAAAATTCGGAAGAATATAATATCTACGCCTGTGTATGCCTGTTGTTAGCGGTTAGGGTGCTGAAAAAACCTGAACAACGGCTAGAGAAAGCGGTATTATTATTATAATACGATTGACGACGCTAGCAATAGGTTTTCTACAAGTTCAGTCGGATACTGCTGCCATTAGATAAAACAGATGAAGAGGAGGGTTTAAGTGCTACCGACCGTGACTAGAGCCGGATAAATCAAACGGGAAAGGATAATACAATAAAAAGGATTAGCACGTCCGAATAATAGTTCCTATTTTTATTACACATCGCAGTTTTACGTTCAGAAATATATATATATATATATATATATAGATATATATATATATATATATATATATATATATATATATATATATATATATGTATATACGACTTAAAGTGTATATGCACTGACTGCTGTATCCATTGCGGATAAAAGTGAAGTAGCTCTTTAGAAGAATCGTATATTTTCATAAATGTACTCCCTCGTTTTGTTATAAATTTCAGCTTTAATATTACACATATATAACACGTAGACGATAATAAAATTTAGAGGCGTACAAAATTGAATTTTATCATCGTTCGCGAGAGCCTATATCGCCTGTCTCACTTCATTAGAATTAGGATTCGCTCGTTTACGAGATCGAAACACTATCTTCAATTGATATTTACCGGAAACACGCTACCGATCAATAACTGAGCGAATATTCGCAACGAGGATATGTTATTTCGACAACAACAACAAAATTTTTTCGCATTATCATTACTACTTGACATTTGTACTCGTCGCAATTGGCATTTAATAACGATTACGAAACACGCACACGTGTAGGCACAAATACACATACATTACATATAGCAGAATCAAGGGATACGTAAGAAATATATAAGATTAATAAAGAATAGGTACGGTAATACTCGGCGGAAGATAATATTGGATCGGGAAGGAGAAAGCTTTCCATTGAAAAAAAGAATTAGACAAGGGCTTTTCACCAGTCTTATTTAACGCGGTTTTAGAACAACTATTTAGGAATCTACCGTGGAAACAATATGGAATAAACATCAATGGTACACATTTAACAAATTTACGTTTCATTGATGACGTGACACTTACAGCTTGAACAATTACAGACGATGCTTAACGAACTAGAAGAAATTGAAAAAAAAAACAGAACCGAGTATAGATAACAAAAAATAACGAATTATTAATTAATAGCACATGGTAAAATGTGACCATCGAGCAAATTAAAATGGGTCGAAGAAGTTATATATGTTGGACAACTAATTTCATTTAAATACAAAGCAGACAAAGAAATAAATAGAAGAATAGCATTCGGATGGAAAAAGTATTGAGCTTTGAAGGAAATTTTTAATAAGAAATTGAGTCCATCACTAAAAGCGCAAGTATTTAATACATGTATCATATCGGCGCGATTACTTGTGGATCACAAACATGGTCATATAATAGTTAGCAAATAAAAAAAAGTTATAAATTTTGCAGCCAGCGATGGAAAGGAAAATGTTAGGGGGTCACAAAATTGGATAGAATAAACAATACGGCATTACAGTCAAGGACAGATGACCTAATGGAGATAGCAAGAAAACTCAAAATGACATGGTGTGGTCATGTCATGCGGAAACAACCAGAAAATGTATAGAATGGATTCCGCTTGATAGGAAAAAAAATACAAAGATAAAAAAAATGATGGAAAGAGGACATTGTAAAATATGTTTGGATCAATGGAAAGTAAGAGGTGGAACGATTTGGAACAAAAAGTGTGTTGGATATGTTTCTTCAAAGTAAAAAAAAAAAAAAAAAAAACGGAAGAAGCCTTTTGCTCAATTTTGGCTTTCATTATTATAATTAATTTTAATTATTTTATGCATGTATTTTTTGGTGTATTTATATGAAATGAAGTCTTATTATTACTATTATTACTATTATATATATATATATATATATATATATATATATATATATATATATATATATAATATATAGTCCCAAAAAAGTAAATGAAACAGTAGTAAACAATATCACATACACGGATGATATCATTTCAATATTGAATATTATGAAAGAATTAGAGGAATTTGTGGATGTTTTAACAACAACGTGCGAAGGACACGGATTGCATCTAAATGTTTCCAAAACAAAGAACGCGGTAATGAATGCATGATACAGTGGAGTGGATAGCCATAACAAAATGGAGTTGGGCTGGACACGTGGCTCGAAAAGAAGATAATAGATGGTCAAAACAGATCTTATACAGCGGTGGCTGATGGACAGGAAAAGGAAATAGAGAAACCCAATCACACGGTGGCGGGTAGCTGGAAAAAATAAAGCCTTCATCCAGGAATGGATAGACAAAGGCTTATCGTGATCAATACCGATTTATATAAAAAGTATCAAGAAAACGACGACACATCAACTGCTAATAAGTTGATCTCAGAGCTCAAGAAAGGAAAAATAAACTAACCTTGTGGAACAAACTAACTTTACACATTCTAGTTGAAAAGCTTGAGGAAGGGTAACAACATCAGTCAAAGTTGCTCCAATATCGCAAATAAAATAATTGAATCCTCCCGTGTTCCAGAATACAAACAACAAAACACTCTGACCAAAAAACAACTCCGTGATTTAAAGCACAACGCAGAAAGCAGACCTCCCTCCGCAAAACCTTTCGATATGATCGAACTAGAAAATGGTATAAAGTCAATAAAACTTTGTGAAGCAGCTGATAAGGATCGCATATATCCAGAATTCATAAAATACCTTAGGGATAAAGCGAGAAAATGGCTATTAGCTTTTTACAACTCCATTATTGAAAAAAATGAAACCTCTCACAAGCTTATTTAAAACTTCAATGGTGATAGCCATCTTAAAGCCGGGAAAGGATTTTGCTAGAGCTGAGTTGCTTGAAGAACAACAGAATTGTCCTAATAATTAATGGGAAGATTCCAGTTGAACAGGCTTGTTTTCGGGCAAAACGTAGCTAGATAGATCAAATTGCTGCTTAACAACGTGTATTGAGAATAACTATTAGAAAAAACTTAACACCTCTACTGTATTAATAGACCTATCTTCAGCGTATGATACTGTATGTCGTCATGGTTTGCTCAATAAGTTTATGAAAATAATCTCATGTAACACTATTGCTACGCTATTGAATGAAATGCTCTTAAACCGGATATTCACAGTACACACGGCAGATAAAGTAAGCAGCAGACGTCGACTTAATAACGGCCTTCCGCAAGGATCAGTGCTGGCACCGCTATTATTCAACTTATACATATATGATTTACCACCAACCACAGCTAGAAAATTTATTTATACTGATGATATCACAATCGCAACACAAACCTCAGTTATCAGAAAAGCTGAGATGACATTAGAATCTGATCTTAAAACACTAGATGACTATTGAGATTGAAACTAAACGTTGCTATTGTAACATTTTGCTTTCACCTGAATACTCGACTGGCGAAGTTGAAATTTCAAATCAATTTAAAAGGAAATATATTGACAAATGAAGAGTGCCCAACATATCCGGGTATAATTTTTAACAGTTCGCTCGCATATAAAAGACATATCGAAAATGTAGCAGCTAAGTACAAAGCTAGAACAAACATCATTCAGAAACTATCCGGCACCTCACGGGATACATCGGCAAACACGTTCAGGACATCAGCCCTCGAATTTGTATACTCCACCGCCGAATACGTTGCACCACTATATGGCTAAATAGTAATCATGCTAAGAAGATTGACATTGCGCTAAACGAAACAATGCGACTAATTACTGGCAAAATATGGTCAACTCCAACATGGTCGAAATATCACCTGATGCCAGAATTATCATTACATCAAGATACAGAGATCAATGAACGACAACCTGCATGCCTAACCGCCAAAAAATTAATAACTGAAAAATACGATTGCCAAAATGAATGGAAGGATGAGTGGGAGTCGGAAAATTGCGATAAATATGAACTGATAAACACACCGGGGAAGGTTGAAATAGATTCCAGCCTGTCACGAACAAGAGTGTGTGCTACTTAATCGCATTCGTACAAGACATGGCAAATCGGTGATATCAAAATCGAGTTTGATCAGCAATACAGCATGTGAATGTGGGCACCCACGTCAAACCGTGGAGTTTCGGCGGGGACTTTCAAGAGTTTTGTCCGTTGACGGCGTCTGCTCTGTCGTGGTTGCAGAAACTGGACGTAGAATTATAAATTATATTCGTTGACGCGGCTGTTGTCATACGAAAGAAGAAGAATAAAACATTTTTCAAAGTCAATACTCTAAAGAATGAAAAAAAATTGTCGTGGATTTTTCTTTTAATTAATTTCCGTACGGCGATAGCCAGAACGAAACATTCTTCAGTCGACTCAGTCCATTATTCTCTCACTAACTACAAAACATCCTTTATCGTCATAGTCGACAAGTTGTTATTTTAGGCGGACGTCCAAAATGTAGCTTGAAGAAAGTGGGAGGAATAAGCTGAAGATGTGAAGATGAAAGGTAACGAATAGTAGTGCCCAACACGTGACAACAATAATAGTAACAACACGTCTCTTAAAAGCTGTTACTAATTTAGCGAGATAATTGAAATGTATTATTTCGACGGTTCGCGCATATGAAACAACTTTTCTAATATCTTCAAAGGATTCCGCCGTCATTAGGACGATGCGGCTGATCAATCAGCAGCGCAGCGGTGACGCAGTTCCGGGAAACGTTATTTTATTCAAGTATAATAAAAGACCATCACAATTTACCACCATCGTGGTGATGAAAGTACTTTTGGCCGACACGTTTAAAGAAGCGCTAAGCTTTCTATCTGAACTTTCGCTGCTATAAAGCCCATTTAGCTTTAAAATTTACGGTCGGTCGACCAACTTTTCACGCTGCACACACGTCGGTCGCTTGCGCGCCCACGTTCCGAAGGAGAAGAAATACACACTATAATAATCATCATCATCATTCATCTTCATCATTACCTCTTCACCATAATAATAGTAATAATAATAATTGTAAGCATTATAATACTCGCACCAAAAGTAAATGAAAGAATAATGGGGCGTTTTATTCTTCAAGACAACCGCAGTCGTCAGCCTCATTAGTTATAAAAAAACCAAATTATTAATATATACATTACACCGCGTAATAAAAATAACAATAAATTTAGGAAATAGATAATTATATATTTTGATAGATTTACTTTTGTATATATATATATATATATATATATATATATATATATATATATATATATATATATATATATATATATATATATATGTATAATCATTTATATGGTCAATCATGTAATTGTATTCGCCAACACTCGCGTGCATACGCAACCGCATCTTTCAATTTCTTACTGGTCTAAAAAACAAATAATCTATATATATGTGTATATATATATATATATATATATATATATATATATATATATATCGATGAAATTAAAAGAAGAATAGGAACTGCAAAAAATGCATTGGCTCAACTGACAAGAGTATGGAGTATGGAAAAGCCACGATATAACGAAGAATACAAAAATTCGCCTCATGGACATCTTAGTCTTTTTGGTTTTTCTGTATGCATCGGAATGTTGGACTTTAAAAAAAATGGATGTCTGGCGAATAAATGCTTCTGAAATGTTCTGTTGGTGAAGGATGCTGCGGATTCCCTGGACCAAAAAGAGAACAAACCTGTCGGTGTTAAAGGAAATCTGTCCAAAAATACGACTGCGAGATGTAGTAAGGCAGCGAATAGTAACTTACTTCGGTCATATCATACGTCAAAATAGTTTGGGAAAGTTAATTTTGGAGGGTATGGTCGAAGATCGGCGAAAACAAGGAAGAACGCCTACACGATATACGGATGGAATCAAAGAATTGCTAAACATTACATCATTCCAGCAAGAGGTTCGATATGCAGAGGACCGAAACATATGGCGAACGCAGTTATATAAAATCAAGGTTTCATAGTATCACGATGCTCGGATCGAGCATACGATGAAGAAGAAGAATATATATATATATATAATCATAAATCGTTAGATAAGTTATTTTAATTTTTTTTAAAACGGGTGGGGTAATCCTCAAAGGATACTGATGATAAACAAATATTTTAGTTTTTATTAGGGAACCAAAATCAGTGTGTGGGACTTTTACCCACTAAAAACCGCCTCCTTCTACAAACCAAATGGGATTATTAATATAATGATGGAGTTCGCAGCATCAAGGCATAGAACTCCACACTGAAATTAACTTATTGCGATGGAAGAAGGGATGAGATATCCCTTCTTCCATCTAATATAAATTTGTAGAGTTTATGCTTATAACTTAAACTCAAGTAAATAAACATTATAAAAATGAATTACAAAAACAGAAATCAAATTCTTATATTATCTTAAAAACTAATTACTAATAATCAGAAACTTAATTATAAAATTTTAGAAAAAAAAAAAAGTGGTAGAAACTTATACCAAAATTGAAATACAAACTCGATTATAAAATATATCAAACTTTTAAAAATGAACTACAATAACAAAAATCAAATTCTTACATAATACTTACAGACTAATAATCAAGAACTTAATCATAAAATTATAAAACTGTAATAATCAATTATAGTAATGTAAAGTAGATGTTGAACAATTGACCACACTAACAAAAACTGCACCGGTGCCGGGAACACGATTGACTTAAGCGTTAATTAATAGACAACATTTTTAAACTTAATTCGCATAAACTGTTCAGCATATATAAGGGAATTTTCAACTCTTTTGCCTAATGGAAAAATTTCTGTGCTGTTAATACAAACTTTACGATATAGGGCAGCAAAAGTGGGACACACAAACAATGTATGATTAACATCATCAACCTCACCCACAGTACAACCGGCGCAGACTGAATCATCAGCATGCCTAAACTTATAAAGATAGGACACAAACCTGCCATGACCAGTCATGCCTGTGCACTGTAGAAGTTGATATTGAATTTTAATAATTTTAATCTATATACGATATCTGGGAGAATAGCATAAGTCTTTCCGCCAGTACTTGCAGTGTCCCAACTCTCCTGCCACTTCACCATTAACAAAAAAAAATATGTTTTTTAAAATTTTGATTTTTCATTGGTTGAACATAGATACATCTTCAAGCAGGTTAGAATCTTTCATTCTTGAACAATCCCCCCACAAGCCTATGCTCGCCAGTGAGAGCCCTGCAAATAACATATAAATCCAAAGGCAGAATCCCACAGACAACACAGGCAGCAGAGGTAGGAACTCATTCGGAGTAAAATTTTCCTTTGCTGTTTATTGGCCAGATCAAGTATTTTCCTATTTAAATAAATAGCCGAACCATACCCATACAGGACCTGAATAAGGTCTTAATACAATATGGAACGTTCTTTAAAAGCCAGACCCCAAGCTTTTTTTGTATGCATAATAATCTATTAAAAATTCCCATACATTTCATAGAAATATATTGAAAATGGGGTAAATAAGTTAATTTTTCTTCAATGGTATTTTATGACGATGTATGTATAATACCGGAATCACATAATAATTCCATCTCCTTGACCCGGCCAACAAGGGAGGCATTACCAAACACAGAAAGTTTACATTTAGGGGGGGGAAATCATTCATCCTAACTCCGCCGCCAGCACACTCTCCAAGTATTTACAAATATATGCGAGAAGTGGTAGAGACGAAGACCTCTCTGCTTTAAACACTAAACACAGGTCATCGGCATAGGAAATTAGCTGACTACTGGCTTTAACATCGGAGCAAAATTTATCAACATTATAATGTACAGTGGAATACAAGATGTTCCACAGAGTAGGTCCAAGCACAGAACCCTGCGGAACTCCACAAGTAGGTATCCTTGTACCAGTCGATGATCCAAGTTTAATTGTTGCAGAACGATTATTAACGTAATCTATAATAACATTAATAATAAACGGATTAATACTATTATTTATAAGAACATTAACAATTGCATACCAACAGCAATTATCAAAGCCCCCTTTAATATCATAAGAAATTACAACAGCCGAGCAGCCATCAGAAATGTACTGCTTGGCTGTTGAAACTAATATATAAACTGCATGCTCAGCAGATAGACCTGAATGATATCCAAACCGCTGATGGTGCAATGTGCCCTTGACCGTAATCTCCTGCAGTAATATCTCATTGATGGCTTTTTCATAGACCTTCCCCATGCAATTAAGCAAGGAGATAGGCCTATAGACCGATAACTCTGAAGGATCTTTACCCGGCTTAGAGAGCAACCTCAGATAAGCTGCCTTCCAACAATCCAGGAAAAGACCAAAGTCTAGAGATTTTTGCAATAAAATTGGTAATAATGAAGGAAAACAGGAGTGTACCAAAATATAACTGACCTTATCGTCAGCCAGTGCTTTCTTTTATGCAAATTCTTTACAATTCGAGAAATATTATCATACCCTACAACAGGTGAACTATAGCCGGCAACAGGAAGCACAGCCAAAGGAGAATCAGATTTAGAGGGGGGAAATGGTTTAATAAAGCATCCATTTTTTCACACTCGGAGACCAGAGTATGATTGCCTACCTTAATATCTAGTAGTAACAAATCAGACCTTTCCTTAAACAACATTTTATATGGTCTGCCCCAGGCAAAGCTAGCGCTAACAAAGTCCTTCCAGTGCTGGAATTTAGCCTTTATTATCTCACATTTATATAACCTATTCAGCTCTTTTAGCACATTATTATAGATAAATGTATGAAAGGAATTTTTACGTTTAGATAGTCTTTTCAGATTAAGTTAATTTTAGTTTTTAAAAATTGTAATCTATCGTTCCACCAGTTAATCTGTGGAAAGTCCGCAGGTACTACACATTTACTAATCAACCTGCCCGACTATGTCACGTATTTCCTATCAGCCAGTAAGATGTTGGGAAACAACAAATACCTCACAGAGAGAAAGTCTATCCTTGGCGAATTGTATAGTACCGGTCTGAATGTGTGTATATTAACTAATTAGATGGTTATAGGAAAACCTATTAAATAAAGTCGTCGTCAAAAATCAAAAAAAAATTTGGGTCACTTTATTAACTAATAGATGGTCATAGAAAAATCTATTAACTCTTATAACGAAACATTGGTCAAATTGATCGGCTGGGAATTTGTTCTCTATAATAACTACTAAGGTTGTTGACCTCAACAGCTGGCGTTCTGTCTACCTTCCTCCTTGTCCCACTCCTTGCTTTTAAGACCAATTGTGAATAGTTTACTCGACAACTTCCCCTGTACTAGTAGTTTGTTTAAAATCAGTCGGTCAGATATACCGCGTGTTTCGCTTATTGATTGGCAGTCGTCAGTCAAATATACCGTATGTTTCCCTTAAGCTGCGGTGGCTGTTTTATACTATTATTTTGTTATGATGTCTAACCGTGCTTCAAGCCGTGACCCAGATTTTACTATCCAAGTACGTAGAATGTTGGCTGATGACAATAGTGAAGATAATGGTGATTTTAGTGGACTTGATGATTCAGATGCCGACCCAGACTTTATCATATCAGATGATGAAGCTCGTAATGAAGATCAAGTTGAAGTAAGTGCTAGTACATCAGAAGATGAAGATAATGCCGATCTGCTTGATGAAGGAAATCATACAGACATAATAAATGCAGTTGCTGAATGTGTTGATCTTCCAGAATATTTCTTAGAACGTCTTAGAAAGAAAGAAATCGGACCTTCAAACGCCTGGAAACCAGCCAGAAATATAATTTCAACTAGATTACCAGCAATGAGAGCGCCAGCAAAAGCCTTAGGCAATAATCCTGATAAGTATAAAGTTTGGAATCTTTTTTTTGATGATGACATAATTTCAAGTATAGTTAGAAACACTAACATAAAGTTAGCCGGCGTTAGGCTAAATCTGTCGGAGAACACAAATAAAAGCAATTATCGGGATACCAATGTGGAAGAGATACATGCTCTGATTGGTCTATTATTATTATCGTCAATTCTTAGGTCAAATATGAGAAAATGAAATCCCTATTCACGAAAGACGAATGCAGCCGCCCTATATTTCGTGCATCAATATCTATAAAGCGCTACGAGATACGAATTGCCTCCTTACGATTTGATGATGCACAGACAAGTGCTCAGAGAAAGCAGGGTGATAAAGCTGCAGCTATTTCCAAAATATTCAACAAAATTATTTCAAACAGTCAAGAAGCTTATTGTGCATCTAAGTTTGTCACGGTCGATGATATGTTGGTTCCTTTTCGAGGACGTTGTGGATTTCGGGTCTACATGCCGAAAACCCCCCAAAAATACGGTATGAAGGTGGTGTGTGTGACAGACTCAAAGACTTCTTACCTTGTAAATGCATATATCTATACCGGAAAAGGTAGTGACGGTTTGGGATTGACTGAAAAGGAAAACGAAATGCCAGTATCGGTACAGTCTCTTATAAGATTATGCAAGGTAATTGAAGGGAGTAACCGCAATGTTACTGCAGATAACTGGTTCACTTTCTTAGATGGTGTGGAGCAACTTGGAAAGATGAAGCTGACCTATGTAGGTACCATCAGGAAAGACAAACGGACAATCCCAGTGGAGTTCTAGGCTAATAGACATCGACCCGTTGTCTCTACATTGTACGGGTTCAGAGGTGAAATGATACTTCTGTCTTATGTACCTAAGAAGAATAGATCTGTTTGCCTTATTTCAACATTTCACAATAAAATTGAAACAAATCAAGTCAAGAGGGAACCAGAGATGATCAGTTTTTACAACAACACCACGATAGGCGTTGACATCCTAGACATGAAATGTGCTGTATTTTCATCCAGCCGGAAAACTAGACGGTGGCCACTAGCTATGTTTTATCGACTGATCAATATTGCAAGCGTTAATAGTTTTATTGTATACATGAGCTATTCTGGCTCAACAATAATGACACGCTTCGAATTCATCAAGATTTTAGCGCACGACTTGATTGTTCCCCATCTGCGTAGAAGATTAGAAGACGTTTCAAATCTTCCACAGGACGTGACAATTGAAATTGGAAAGATTTGAGGAAATACTCCAGCAGTTTCATGCACCCCTAGTGACCAGTTGGTCAAAAGGAGAACCTGTGGAAAATACCCTCCAGGAAATGATCGCAAGACACAGCACAAATGCTTCAAATGCAATACTCCAATTTGCGGTCGATGCCAAATACGGTCATGCTTGAACTGTGCCACTGCCAATAACATAAACTTACTATTTGGACTAATATAATTTGTAAGTAATATTACTTCTTTGTCAAGGTTTCATATGTAACATTTTTTCACGTTTTCAATTTAAATTTGGTGTGGTATTGTCAAACATAATATGATAATAATAATATCAGTTAAATAATAAAAAATATTAAAACATCATTATAATGTCTGTATATGTCTATTATATGAAATAAAGTTTACAAAGCAAGAAGAAGAAAAGAAACATGGAAAGAAACTGTCAGCGGTCAAAATGACCGATGTTTCGCTTAGCGTTATAAAAATCATCTTTCGTTATAAGAGTTAAATATATTTCGCAAGCGGATTAGTAGCTATATATGTGTATATATATTACTGCGAGATTAGTAGCTATATATACCGGTAGTCCATTAACGTTTGATTGATCTTTTTTTAATATATACATGATATAATATATTATGTACGTATGCATAATATATTATATATATATATATAAAGTATCATCGTGTTTGGTAGTCCCCTTAACGAAACAGCAGCTGCAGAGGAATGTTTGGCGGGTAGGACATATAAACTATATACACGTACATATTAGCTGTAGGTATCGCACGTACATACATAACTTTTTATTTATATATTTTTAAGTATGCATTCGAGATTATTAATTTTTTTTTAAATTTATATATATAATAACACGCGCGTATAAAAATAACCTTTTATAGTGGCGGGCGTGTCTTAAGTTCAACAGCAACTGCAGTATGACGTCATTTCGACGAATTTGGTTTTATCCGATGCCAAATTTCTATAAAAAAAATTAATCTCAGGAAAAATATATATAAATTAACGATATTTTTTTTTATGTAGACTTCCCACTTGCGGAGCCCATTCAAAGGGCGGGAATAAAAATCGTGCATTCTGGTAGCAATGCAACAACAAGATTCAGAGTATCAACCAATGAGATCGACAAGATGTAGATGCGCAGCTTGCAGCACATCGAGGAAACAGAATAAAAGCGTTATAGACCTGTAGCGTTTATAACGTTCCTTTTTATTTAAGTAAAAATAAAAACAGTTTCGAAATTATCAGAAATAATATTTTCCTTCTACATATTCTTCACAATTTGCGTGTGTATTTTTTTTTATTATGTAAATCTAATACTTAATTATTTACTTTTTAGAACAATAATTTCATCCTGTTTAATTGGTTAAAAGTAAAATTTATCTTGTAGTAAATCCTATCATTGTTTAACAAATTTTGCTTATCAAATAATACCTGTAATCAACAGTTTGTTGCATGGTGGTACAAAATATGTATCATAGGATTTCTGACTATGTAAGCTAAAAGTAACTTTTTTTTTAATATTATGTAAATCTCCACATGCCGTTTGTAACTACCAGGGTGAGACATGTGTCTAGTTTATATGTATGTTAAGAGTCCGCTTTCTCGACAAAAGTCATAATTTTACCTATTGATTGAGGTTTGTTTTAGAGAGGATTTTGTGTATCGGGCCCTGTATTTTAACCTGTGTGGTGTGAGTGTGTGGCAGTTGTAGATTACGTGGCTGTTGGTTCTGTTAAATGTCCGCATAGGCTTTTGATATACAGATAATTGTGTGATATGACTGTATGACCCACACATAGACGGTTTAGGGTACCATGTTCTTTTCTACTTGTGCTATCTGGAGGCCACCAGGGTTCTATGGTTGATTTTATGCTCCTCAGGAAGGTTGTTTGTGAGATCCCGTCAGTAGTCCATTCCTGTTTACTGTTGTTCATGAGTACATGTGGTAATGTTGGTGGAAGTGGTGAGTATTCTGGTACTGGTGAAAGTACCATAGACCGATCTTCAAGGTCTACGTTATCACTTCCGTGAATCCCAATGTGATTTGGGATTAACAGAAAGCGAATTTCCAATCCTTCCTTATTTAGTAAGTGTAGGCTGTGTTGGATTTTTAATATTATGGTATTCTTATTGTCTCGACAGCATATTAGTTGTAGAGAGGAGAGAGAGCTTGTTATAACCAATGCTTTCGATGCGGAAGTAGAGCTGATTTGATGTACTGAATACAGTATATAATTCCTTACAACTCTACACCCACAGAAGTGCAGCCATCGCTTATTAGGATTGAGTGTAGTATATTATCAATGGGAAATATAGAATTAATAATAAAGTAATTAAGTGTCTTAATTTACTTTTTCCAAATTTGCTGATCACTATGTTCAATAAATGCTTATTGTTGAATACGTTTCCAAAATGCTGGAAATCAGCTACCATAAAACTACTACAAAAACCTAATAAAAATTTGTCTGAACTATCAGCTTATCGTCCTATCTCTCTGCTAAATGGCATTGGTAAGGTATTTGAAAAAGTTATTAATACACTTTTGATTGAGGAAATTGAAACAAAAAATATCTTGCATATTAATCAATATGGTTTTAGATCTGGTTACTCTTCTGAGCATGCAGTTTTCCATTTGGTTACTTTGATTAAAGATGGACTTAAAGGTAATTGTCCTGTAGTAGTTATCTCCTATGATAGCAAGGGTGTTTTTGATAATTGTAGGTGTTCTGCCATTATAGAAGTATTAAAAAGTAGTAAAATTAATCCATACATTCTCAATACAGTTATTGATTATTTCTATCAGAGGACTGCTTTTCTTACTATTGGAGCTTCAGTCCACAAAAATCCTATGTGTGGTGTTCTCCAGGGGTCTGTGTCGGGCCACACTCTTTGGAACGTATTGTACTCTGTAGTTCATCATAAAATTGATGATTTTTCTGCCGCTTGCAGTATGGATTGTCATCTTATATCTTTGTCTTATTTTTAAATCTACAATCTTAAGTTTACCCTATGTATCCAAATACTTAGAATCTATAATATCACATCTAGGTTTAACTTTTCCTCCAACAAAGTGCAAAAACACACCAAAAAAACTACACGCATTCACAAGTCTCACACTCATTAAAACATACATCATTCACACACCATTCACACAATCTTACTCAAAATAAGCGGATGAATAATCTTCAACAAATTAATAAATACAATATAAACCATAACGTATATACTACATGTACATTAGTAAAAGAACGCATATACCAAACACCCACCACATAATAACAATCTAGAACCATTGGAATAGACAACAGCGAAACTCCTCATCGCAAAATATGTTCGGGAAGCAACTTATTAAAGAAATATCTGTTATCAAAGTATATATCCATACAGGGAAATATGTTCAAAAGAGAATTATACAAGCAGCTGACGGCAACGGAGAACTTAAACCGAGGTTTGTTCGTGCACGCGGCTCAATAAAAAAACGATTCGATCGCCTATTTGGTTTTGGCACAATGTAGGAGACGGTCGATGTTAAATACTCACTATTAACTCTACCGCTGCATACATCATGAAGAAACCTTAATTTGGCTATTTTCCTTGTGTAAAGACCTCACATCCATTATATTTCTTAATATATATTAACTTATATATCTAGGGTAAATACCTGATATATGTTAATATAGATATTTTAAAAATTTGCACTGAACTTTGTCAATTAACCTAATGTATTTATTATAATACGGATCCCAAATAATTGAACAGTATTCTAAAGGACTACGCACTAATGCATTATAAAACGACAGTAGCCTCCATGGATCTCTAAACACATATGAATTTCTTACCTAGCATTTTATAAGAGCGATTAACAACATCGCTTACATGTATTGAAAATTTTAAATTGTCATCAATATTAACCCCGAGATCCCGCACCACAGATTTTTTAATTATCTGCTTACCATTCATCGTGTAAGTAAACGAGTACCTATTTCTGTTTCTAAAGAAACTCATGTGGACGCATTTATCATAATTGAAAGGTAAATGATTTCCTTTGCTCCATAGAACCAGCTTATCTAGATCTGTTTGTAAAGATTCACAGTCAGCTAGTGAAGATATAGGAGCATAAATTTTGAGATCATCAGCAAATAAAAGAAATTTTGAGCAAAGGTTCTTTCAAATATCATTGATAAAAATTAGGAATAGAAGGGGACCCAAATTCGAACCTTGTGGAACCCCTGAAGTAGGTGAATATGTATTAGAATGGTAGCCATTATACACAACATAGCTCTTACGGTTATATAAATAGGATTCTAATAATATTATAAAATCTTTCGACAGTCCAAGCAACTTTAATTTATTCAGTAGATGTGAATGACTAAATGTGTCAATACTAAAATCAGTGTAAATACTATCAACTTGTAAACCACAATCCATGAATCTAGAAATCTGATCGGTGTATGTAACTAGATTTGTCGCAGTGGACTTGTGCTTCATAAATCCGTGTTGCTCAGGCATAATTTTAACCAGTAAACAACTTTTCAACCTAACGTATATTATAGATTTCAGTAATTTAGCAGGTGTACAGAGTATAGAGATAGGTCGGTAATTGGCGATTAGCTGACGATCACCCGATTTATATACCGGTATTATTTTGGATGTTTTAAGAGAATCAGGACAAATGCTCTGTTTTAATATTAGATTAAACAGATACTCTAAAGGCTTTTCTAATAGATCAGAACACAATTTAAACATAAACGCTGGCAAGTTGTCAGGACCAGTAGAAAATTTAGGCTTCAAGTTCTTGACGGCTTCATCATATTCACAAGAAGAAATAGAGTTGAGTTTAAGAATACTAGCTCCAGTTTCAGTGTAACCAGTATCTAATGTGTGTTCACACGAATGCACTGAAACAAAATAATCAGCAAAAGTTTTAGATATATCCTCACTGATTTCAAGATTTCTGCCATTGTATTTCAGGTGAAACACGAGAGTCTCTCTTGTTTTGCACAAATGACCAAAATCTACTGGGATTAATTTGGATATTTTTTTCAACGTTACTAAAATAACTTCTGAATGATAGCCGAATCAACTTTTTAATCTCACCCCTTACTCTACTGAACTTTATGTAATCAGTATGGTCAGCTGTCCTGCAATATGACTTTCCACATTTCATTTTGAATCTAAGTTTGCGTTTTATTTCTTGTGTAAACAATGGGGGATACTTAGATCTAAAAATTGATTTTTTAGGCACAACTCTATCAAGCGCACCATAAATCTTAGTATAAAAGAAATGTGTTACCTCATTTGAATTAGTAATATTATAAATTTCAGTCCAGTCTATTCTTGAAACTTCACATCTAACAGTAGATAGATTGTTAAGTTTCCGAAACCTATACACCGGATAAGTAGTAACATGTTTGATTAATGATCATCATTGAACAGTAATTTCTAAAGCCGGATGATACTTATCTTCTGATAACAAGGGATCAATTGCTTTGCTAATCCTAGTTGAGAGAGCAGAATTTACCAGCACCAAATCCAATGTTTTGCCCTGGAAGTTCAGTATATTATTCACCAACTTCAAACTACTGATTTCTACAAAATTTGAAAGCTTAGCCAGCTTGTCATCTTGAATATTTAAAGAAGTACGTCCGTCGATAGACAAATTAAAGTCACCCATAATAAGAACCTTAGAGTGTATGAACTTGTACAACAGCAGTTCGTACAATTCACGATAAAGCTGTTTATAAATAATAACCGAGGTACGAGGAGGTATGTATATGCACGCCACAATTAGGTTGTATTCAAAAATTTTTAAACAGACTGACTCGACTCCAGAAATAGTGGTTAATGTTAATTTGTCCACGTGCAAAGAATTTCTCGCAGCTATTAAGGATCCGCCGCCTCTCCTACCTTCTCTATATCTCAAACGTTATCTTAATATCAATAATATTGAGTCTAGCATGATCAGCTGCTTTACTTATTATTTCTTAAGTCTTTTACTACTTATTATTTTTGTAGATATTACATGTATATTAATTTATTAAGATGATACTTTGTTTTATAAAAACATTATATTTATACATAGTTATGTTGTAAGTCATTGTTAACAAGTTGTTTTTATTTTTTATTTTATTTTATCTTATATTCGTTTCTTTAATAACAGTTATTCCTCTATGTAAGTTTGTAAGTCACAAGCGTATACAGTAATTTATTATTTATACTATGATATTCAAGATTATTATAATTTAATGTAATATTTTATAAATCACAAACTCGTTATATGCTTTCTCGGTGGAATGACTATGTATTTTTCATCCCTTTCCCATCACATATTATGTTATTATAATGTGTTAGTATTTGCATTTGTTCCTGGACCTCTATATTTACATTTATATTTTTCCCTTTTTTTCAACAGAGGAAGGGGTTTTTTAGTGGGTAAAAATCCCACACGCTGATTTCTTTTGAATCCAGCAGCACTTGTTGAGTACATGTGATGCTCTCAAAAATATATATGGTACTTATAAATATGTCAGTGTCTTTTGAAGATTTTTCCCCATCCCGCTTCAAAAAAAAAAAAAAAAAAAAACAGTTTTAAGGAGAGTATTGATGTTAGATGTGATGCAATAATTTCATTTGGTATAGTGGCTGAGACGTTTGATAATATTAGTTGCTTCTTAGACGGCGAGTCTTAACTATTTGTGTGCCTATTTTAATTTCGCCACCATTTGCAAAAAATTTGTTTGTTACCCGTTTTGTTTTCAGGAAGATGGCTGTTCGGTCTTTACTTATGCCTGATCCAGCAATAATATTTAATGCGCCCTCAACTGAATCATTCAATGCGACAAAGTAATCGCGTATAGTGTGTACAGATAGATAAGGGAAAATTAATATGTATAAACTGATCTATCTACGGATTCCTACTTCTCTTAATTTTTCACTAAAATTGTTATCTTTATTACCTGACTTTTTTGCATTTCTATAACTCGACGAACAATTTTATGTGCGGTTTATTTCGGTTTTCTAATTTGCTGCAAACTTTCCGCCATTTAATTTCCGTTTTATTTCCCGAAATCAAGTTGTTCCACTAATTGTACCCACTTGCTTCGTCTATGTTGTTTCAGACTTTTATGGTTTTATCTCCCGCTTCATTGTCACCAGTGTCTTTGTCATTCCTAATTTCCTAATTTGTAGTAGAATTGTTTGCTATTTACAAAGCTTTGCTCCTAATCAAAAAATGTGACGGACAAAAATATTCTAATCATCTCTGATTCCTTAAGTGTCTTATTACAATTATCTAAGCTCCCGGAACTCAAAATGTCCAAGTTGGAATTTAATGTGAGACATCGTGTTATTCAGCTTTATAATCGTAGATCTAGAGTAAAGTTTAAGTGAGTCCCTTCTGATAGTGGTATTACTAGAAACGTAGTGCTCGATGAATATATTATAACGCGTTAATTCGTCGACCACCTCGTTTCTGTAATACTACAATGAAAAAGCACCCACTTCAACTTTACTTTAGATTCACGATTATAAAACTGAATAACACGATGTCTCACATAAAACTCTAACTTGGACACATTATATATATATATATATTTAATACGACTTAGACCATCTATGGACCATAGAAAAGCTTTCGCACAATGTTAGTCAATTCTGTTCTTTCTTCCATTGTCCAGTATTCTTTCATTTCGAATGAGTCCTTTTTCTTTCTTCCGTCCATGTTCGCGCCGTCTTCTTTATCACTTCTCGTGGTATTTCTTTTCGTTGTTTTTTTTTTTGGTCAAATATTCGTCCATCATTTTTCTAGTGTGTATTCTTTCTGTTTTCTGTCCACGATCGCCCTGTCTTTTTAGTCACAGGCTTATAGAGGTCATTGAAAATATTGGATCCTACGTCTGAACTTGTTTCTATCTTTGATTTCTTCATCAGATATTTCTATATGTTCCACCTCTCTTTTGACTTGTACCAATCCGTGACACTCTACTGTTCGGGTTATTGTCTAAGAAGTTAAACACCTTTTTTTTTGGTAGGATGGTTGTTGTCCATATTATTGTTTCATATACTTCCCTGTTGCTTCTTAATTTCAAATATTCTTCACCCAGTCTAGAGCCCAATATTTTTCGGCTAATTTTCCTTTTATTTTCTTGTTAGAGGTATCTCCCACTTACAATTAAATTATTTCCTCTAGATATGATTATTTCATTCTTAAATTGCATTATATATATATATATATTTATACATACATACATATTCATATTAATATATATACATTATCTATATATGTAATGTATATACGTGTATATGTGTGTGTGTGTGTGCACACGCATGTATATATACATATGTAAATACATATATACATATATACACACTGGTACTTACACGTTACATAATATATATATATAAATATATAAAAACATGTACCAGTCATGTGTAGCAACTTTCTCGAAATTAATTATCTATTTTTTGGCTTTTTTAAAAACGTCCATTTATTATCGCCAGTTGTGGTTTTATTTTTTGACTTTCTGTTCTGTTCTATTCATTTTCTTCCGAGACAGATAAGGCAACATTAATAGCCGAACGGCGAATACAAACGTCGTTATTTATGTTGGCCATAGGATTATCTCCACCTTCTCCTCCTGCACAACCTCCTCTACCGAGTGAAAGTTAAAGTACGTGACAGTGGCGAAAAGTTAACGAAAAATTTACGGTCGACATTAGTCCGAAAGCAAGATGACAGTTTATTAATGGCAAGCGTCAGTTGTGGCTCGCCATTTTTTTTTCTTTTATTTTTTTTTCGTTTTTTATTTTTTATAATTTTTTTGGCTCGACGTTTGTTAAAAGTCGCCCAATTTCATTATTATTATTATTATTATTAGTGGAATTCTGTTATTCTTATTCCGCTGGTTATTATCGTGGTTACTATTAATATTAGGAAATTATCGTTGAGTTGCGCGTGTGATAAACTGCGAACGTGTACGTTGACAGTTGACATAGTCGTAAATCGTCTTCAATTTAGTTGTCTAGCCTGGTTGTCCGTTTAAGCCATGATAATTTTTACTACCATTATCACTAATACTACTTAATAATAATAAAAATAATAATACTTATTATTAATGCTGCTGTTAATACTGCCACTAATAACTAATACTATTACTAATCGTACTATTACTACTAATATACAGAAAGCTTATTCTAATTTCGAATTTTGTCCTATTTTTCTTTTTCGTATATATTTCTTTTAATTTTCGAAAAATTTATTACCACCACCTTTCTCTAAAAATGAGAAAATTCGAAAAAAAACACAAAAAACGAAGAAAATAATCTACTCGTAAATAGCGGTTGAAGTGTTTTTAATGGACACTCAAAAGGTTGATGTTGCAATCACTTGCCCATGCTCACACCTCTTCGACGAGACCGTGCTCGTATACAATAATAATAATAATATAGCCAAATTAAACCAAATACACCCTTAATGAATAACATAATTAGCAGACATAATATTACATTATACTGTTCATTGTTTATCTACCTATTTATATTTTTAAATATTATAACAACAATGACAACGTATATTTCGACATAATTAAAATAAACAACACAAAAAAAACAAGTTGAAATCACTAAAAGTTTTTTTAATTATTGAAAAATCGCAAAGCTTTTCGGCTGTTAGGCGATTATCAAGTGAATATTTAAAAAAGTTAAAACATACGAAATGAAAAAATATAAATTTAAGATTACGATTCGCGAAAATTGAAGAACCGTATTAATAAAATAATCATAGGTCAGATAACGCCCCTAAAAGCTTCTCACTGTACAACAGAATTAGTATAAAGACGCGTACTATATTAAAGAATTTAAAAATAAATACTTTGCACCGAAATAGAATAAGTTATAATAATAAGACAAAAGTATAACACTTTACACGGTAAGTAAATATAGAAGAAATAAATCATAAAATAAGTGTCACAACGTTACAAAGACTATTACGTTTGAGCCTCATTATGTTTATATTTACTACACATAAATCGGAGTTGCCTAGAATCGTAATTACCCATGGTAGAAATTAAGTGATTATCGTGGACTAAGCATTCGTCGCAAAATTTAGGCGTTAAATTTAATATACGATCCTTAATACGAGTCATGTTTTTCTTTAGTATCGAGGGACATTTAGTACACATCTGAGACACCCGTTTTATAACAATTAAGCTGGACAACAGTACGTGCACAGAATTAATTTATTATTAACATTAAGAAATGATTTCCCGTTAATTAGCGGATATGCGGTAGATAAGCTTTTGTTAGCTTTCAAGCTAGCATGATCGCCATGTTCGGAAAAATGTAGTCTATTATCCGAGATTATCTTGAGGTAACGAATACGTTTTCACCAGCTCACTATGGTGGAATAAGCTTAATTTCAGCAGGTAATGTGGGGCACCTGCGGGTGAAATATATAGCCTCAGTATTATCGCAGTTTAACTCAATTTGCATTTTTTATAATAACGCGAATTTAGATTTATTCCTGTCTGTAATTTATTAGCAGTACAGAGAAGAACAGTGTCGTCCGCGTAAAGAGCAATTTGAACATCAGGCAGATTAGGGAAATCAGATAAGAAGAAAAGAAAAGGGGCCGAAAATACTACCTTGAGGACCCCTCGCTGAGCATGTTTTCGTAGTAGATCTTGACTCATCGATGGTAATGTAAAATAATCTGTTTACTAAATAGCTGTGAATAACATTAATTACATAACGGGGGAATTGACATTGTATCATTTTTTTTAAAATACGTTTTTTTTTTTTTTTAAAGTATATATATAGTTAAATAACTGTTTACTACCACAAATCATTGATGAACCCATTTTATTCAAGAAGACGTTTCGATTAGTGGTTATAAAACCGGCATTCTGCGATATATCCTACTTTTAGCAAATACGAAAAAAGCAAATACAACACTAAATGTCAAAGCTTCAGTGAAAAATATATCTTATTCCTTAATGCGCAGAAAACTAAAGTCGTCGTCATGGATAGCTTGTAACCGGGAGTACAAAATGTCTAGATTCTAGACGAATTGACGCGTTTGAATAAGAGTGTTTAGAATACCTTGCATAACGCACCGAACAAATGCGTCTATGTAAGTCGAAGTCCGCTTATTAACGCGAATTTGCGAAAAAAAATTTTTGAACACGTAGGAAACCCTCGTAAATACTATTCTACAAGGAATACTAAGAGGTCAAGAGAAACCGAGAAATGCGTCCTTGTCGATGGACGGATGGAATAAAACAAAAAACTGGACTCACACCGGTTGTAGCTAGGAGGAATACAGCGTCAAAAACATTTTTAAATAACTCCGACGACGGTTGAAAGTTAAGCGGAATAATACAAACATCCAATTATATAGAAAAGATGGAAATTTGCAATGTTTGAAGAGGTCAGTCGTATTAAACATTTAACCTCAGTTTCCCATCCATGAGTTTTCACATCTTTGCCAGAAATTTTGCCTTGCATAATATTTTGTCTAACTGACAATTACTTCCTCTCAGAATGTGTCCTACGTAGCTTCTTGTCCTTCGTAATATTTAACAACTCCGCGGACGTTTTTTAATTATTTTATTAAGAATTTCAGTGACTTTTTGCGTCCAAGAAATTTTTAACACTTTCCTATATAAGAGTATTTTAAAAAGCTTCGATGTATTTTTCAAGGCTAGCACGTCCATCTTTCGCAGCCGTACATCATGAAAAGTTACTAGAAATTCTGAACCGTAGATCCGTCCGGTAAATACCGTTCAAGCTTTTACCGCTTTTCCAATAACTATCAGCAACTCGCCTCATGTGGCATAGGCAATGAGAGATCATCTTCAATAAGGGAGGATGACTCGAGTTCCTGTGTGCCCTCGATAGCACAGAACTCTATAGGAGAGAATACGCTTTTAGTTAAAAGTGGAAATAAAATGCAGATATTTAAACGCAAATTTCTACATGGAATGTTCGATAGCTTAACGCAGGCAGGAAAACGAGAAAATGCGATAAAACAAAGAGAAAATTGATGATACGGTTATCTCGTGACTAAGTGAAGTAAGACGGTCTGGCAATGAATCTATAAGGTCGGATGGATCCTACATATATTACTCAGTGGGATGGCAGAAACAGGAACGGAACTGCAATAGTATTAACAGACAAAATCGCTAAATGGTGGTAGATTTTCTACCACGACCGACCGAATTATTTATTAACCCCTTAGAAACATACAAGTTTATGCTCCGACGGCTGAAAAGACGGATACAGAAATTAAAGAAACACTAAACGTAAAAAAAAAAAATACGAGTTTATAATTGTAACGTGGAAGATTTCAACTCGGAACTTGACAAAAGAACCGAACATGAACTAGTCGGAGGACGTCGAAATGAACCTGGAGATAGACTCATTATGTTTTGTACAGAAAATCAACTTATGATAACGAACACCCTTTTCAATCACCATCCACGAACGTGGAAATCACTGGAAGACAGTGCTAAGAATGCCATTCGCAATCAAATAGACTTTTTGCATAAGAATCACAATCATCAAAAATATACCCGAGCGCAAATATCAGTACCATTGTGACGCTGAAAAACGTGACTTTAAAAGATTAAAAATAACCTCGAACGGAAACTTGACGTTTCACCATTTAATACGATAAGGTCGTCCAATTAGTCCTCTTAAATCACAGGTGGCGATTTGTGTGTTTATATTTCGAATTTAAAAAAAAAATAAATAAAAGATTTATTACGTTTGTTATATATATTTTTTAACGATATCGATATATATAAATAATAAATTTGTTTATTCAATAATTCGATTTTAATTAATTATATCGAATAACGTTGGACGAAGATAAATTGACAAAATTAAAATTAATATTCCGAAACCGTTCGTACTGACTTGTCGTGTTAAATCACCCTATCGTTGTATGAAAATGTCGTTTTTATCGTTAATTGAATCGATAATTATTCCAATTTCCTGAAAACCCTTTAGGCGAATTAGATATTTACCTCGATTAATTACCCACCCGTCTTCATCTCACGACTATGATTACTATAACTCTTTAGAGGTATTCGCGCGGAATTAAAAAACAACAACAACAATAACATCTAGGATATCGAAAAGTTCTACTTATAGCTTCGCTTAACGGGCGTCGAATTAATCAGCGCGACACGGTCTAAATTACCGGGCGACAGATGGAAATAAAATATGTCCGTGACAGATCGATAGGGGGACAAAGTATAGGCTTCGAAAAGGAAATACTATTGAAGCCTCGTCGTAGAATAAAAATATCGCGAAACGCGTCGGTTACATAAGCAGAAAGACGGAACAAGACGAAGAAAAAGTATATCTAATGAATTAATACTGTCGAGGATGGTCCCCGGAGGACAATATAAATGTTTTCTTACGTCGCGATCCCTTTCCCTTTATGTGGGAAAACTAAAGAAATTGCCGAATCAGGGTTTGCGCCGTCGCTAGATTGGTAAAAGGGTGTCTGCAAGAAAAATAACCTTTCTTTAGTGGCAAGACGTTTGCCCATTTCTTAACAATGCACATACACTGCTTAGAACGTTATCGCGTGTAATACGTTATATATATATATATATATATAGATATATAGATATGTAATATATATCAGAGGGGACTATTCATAAAAAGAGAAAAGAATTAGGAAGTCCGTACAGAGAAGATATACGAGCGCCCATTTAGCTGGTTACATTTGCCAACTTCACCGTGTTCAGCAGCCAGCAGCTCCTAACTATTTTACTTTAATATTTCTTTTTCTATGTTTTATGAAGACCACACTGTAAACTTCGCTACTACTACTACTGTTATTACTACTACTACTACTACTGATATTTTTATTACTATTACTAATATAGATTGAAAACATAATAATAATAATCATAATAACAGTTGTACGAATATTGCAAAGAAGTGCGAGACAATGAGGAAAAATAAGAACAATACATACACGTAGATACACGCACGCAATACGTACACATTAAAGTTAACGGAATTTGCTATTAGTTTCCGTTGTTACTACGTCTTGAAAGCGTCGTAAATTTCCAATTGTTTAATCTCCTTCAGTAACGCTAGCACCACAACAACGTCGACTTTATACGAGCCGCTGTCTTCAAACCTTGTCGCTTCTATCTCTAATAGTCTGAAGTCGGTCCGAGGCGCAATATTTCTTTTTCCCTTTACTCCCGACACGCACGTTCGGTTTTCCCTCCATTTTTCCGTCCAGGCGTTAATAAAATAAAAGACAAAAAACAAATTAAAAATAAGGTAAAATGCTTGTTTAAGACCTTATTAACACGTTGTTTACGGATTTATCATTTTTCGAAAAATACAAGAGGACACTTTCGAACTGAAATAGAAGTGTGTGTGTGTGTGTGTGTGTCAAAAAAAAGAAAATTCTTACACGAAAAAGAGCGCCCGGCCAGGTAGTTCGTAAATACATTTATAAAAATAGGGCATGTTTTCCAAAACTTAAATAAAGTATGTTCGATCAACTTGAAACGTCAAGACTTCATCACAACCACTGATGATTAATAACCAATAAACGACGCTCGTTGAATTCGCTAGTTGTCGTTTTTTGGATGGCTTCAGCTGAGTTGGGTACGGGCGTTCCTTTAACGTAAGAAATTGTTCCCTCGAATGGGATCTGAATTCGAAGTTGAAAGCAAAAGAGTCGCCTACGTAGATCTTATATTTCGAAAACATGGAAAATTTACATACTGTCGACAAAAATTGTTGTTAGCTATAACAGACACACACATACACACCAATATACATATATACATTTTTCATTCTATTGGTGGACGTCGATTTCTATCTCTTCCATTCGTTCCAATTCTGAGTTTTCTGAATCCAGCTCTTACCGGCTACCTGAATTATATTATGGTACGAACGAGTCAGCGATCTGCCAATGTTTCTTCTCTTACGAAACGGCTACTCAACATTCTTCTTGACTATCTATTATTCTTCCCTCTGGCTACGTGACCTTCTCAAGGTCCACTTCAGTTTGGCATCTGCTCCACCGCGTTACGAAGTCCGGTCTTCTTCCATATCCGAGTATTCGGCTTCCGATCGGACCGTCTTATATTTAATACTGTAAAAGTTCACGTTTGTGAGTCGTATTTAAAAACCGGCAGAGCAAATTTATTTTTAGTCTTATTTTATTTGAACGTACGCTTAATTCGGTATCATTTGAAGCTTTTATCTGGTAACTGGTATTAGTGTTAAGTCATGTACAAATATTAGGCGGTTTAAATATTCTCGATCAATTCTTATACCCGCAGGGACCCGGTCTAATTTCCTGAATATATGTACTCTAACGCGGTAATAAATGATTTCGGCGGTAATCTACCGTACCGTCCTACTATTCGCTAAATTTAAATATAAGTACGATACGGAAGCTAAAGGTGAATTAATTAGATGTAAAGATAAAAGTTTATTAATTTTCACACATAAATAAATAAACAGTAGAAATTTTAAAAGAGTATTTAAATCGAAGATTATTAAATAATAATAATGCAATATGTAGTAACTGTGACGGTAATGATACAGAAGATGTTCATCACATAAAATATGCATGTTCGGAAGATAATTAATTAAGCCTTTTTATACGGTCACTGTTCATTGCCTTTCGGCGATAAAGTTCTATTGGATTGTACATGACGTATTTAAGGTCAAACATGTATATAAATAATTCGAAGAATGTAGAATGTAGTGATTTTTTTATTAAAATAAACAAAGCGTCAGATTATTTTATTAATGATTTTGCTGTTATTTTTTTTTATCTTGTAAATTTCGATCTTAAATTAATATTTTTTATCCGTTTAAATATTCAGTTGATAATGGCCTAGCAGCCGAAAAGCTTTGTGATTTTTCATAAAGAAAAAGCTTTTAGTGATTTTAAAACTTCTTTTTTGTTGTTTATTTTTATGCCTATAAATAACTACTAATAGATAATCGTGAGCTATCAAACTGGAGACTTCATCCTTATAATTAAGATGTGTTTACTTAATGTATATAAAATTATATATATATATCATAATTAAGTGTCGTCTCCGTATCGGAGGAAGGCGACTACTTACCTGTACATATTTTGTTGTACAGTATAAGTATATATATATATTTTTTATAATGTGGAATGTAGTGATTTTTTTATAAAAAATCAATTGAAAATTAGTTAAATCAATAATATTTATTTTCTTAAAGAAAACACAAAGCTTTTCGGCATTTACGCCATTATCAAGTGAAACATTTTAAAACATCAAAATTTTAAAAATATAAATTAAATATAATTACTTAAAAATATGCGATGGTGATTGTGAAAATATGCTCCAAAAATGCTGTCGGCTTCTGTTCTGTCTATTTTTTGATTTGTTGAAATTTAATATTAATATATTTGTTTATTAATTTTGTTTTTTTTATATTAATTTTTTCTTCAATACTATTTTCCGGATTCTGTAAAAGTTATGTACCGGTGGAATTTTAAATTTTTCATTAAGTGTTCCGATGTATGATGTCCAGAAGTAAAATATAAAATATAAAATATAAAAATGTACGAACGCAAAAATTTTTTAAAAACACAATTTTACAAGTAAAATGAAAATAAATATTAAAAATCTGATAAGCGGACAGCATTTTTGGAGCATATTTTCACAATCACCATCTCATATTTTTAAGTAATTATATTTAATTTATATTTTTAAAATTTTGATGTCTTAAAATGTTTCACTTGATAATGGCGTAAATGCCGAAAAGCTTTGTGTTTTCTTTAAGAAAATAAATATTAGTGATTTAACTAATTTTCAATTGATTTTTTTAATATATATATATATATATATATATTGCGTGCAAACATCTTATTAATCGTAGCGAAGGCGATGATGACTAGTGTAAAAAAAAAAAGAATCTATTTACCATAAAAAATAAAAATTGGCAAGCGATTTCTTGAAATAAATTATATCGTTCCGAGAATTAAAGAACAAAACTCTCAACTGATACCTTAGCGTTTCAGATGTTGCTGGAACCGTGCAAAACAAAAATATACAGACATATGTAGTAGCTTTTTACCGTGTGTACTTGATCCAGAGGTGGAATAAACCACATAGTCCCAACAGTCGCCAAATGTGTATTGAGCGAGTCTATATATGTACAATTATAAATTAGCGAACTTATATTAAAACTTAACATAAACGTCGATAATATACAAGTCCCGATAGAATTTTAATAATAAACAAATCGAATAAAGTAACGTAATAGAAAATTAAACAGAACCTTCATAAGTCTAAAATCTGCCCAAAAGAATGGACGGGAGAACGCAAATGCCACCAACGACACTAGAATTGCCACAAAGTTCAGCCCTGAGATAAGACTTAAGAAGATAGGAATAAAACTTTATATGCCCGGAGATCACCTATATAAAAATTTATATTAATATTTTAAATTTTTCTCTACGGGAAACCTCCGGGAAAAACAAAAATGTTTTCCTTCTAGTATCACGTCACATCGCTCTTATTGAAAACCAAAACATCGTTTATAACATTTTTAAATTTTAACACTGTAGCGATAAACTATCAAAATCAGCATCTAACTTACTCGACATCGAAGGACAAATCCCTAACTACCCTGTACTCAGAGATGATTGATAATCCAGTTCAATGGTATAATATTATAGATAATATGTTTTCATAAAGAGGCATTTCCTCTATCGACTGAATTGATAGTTTAATACGGACTATGGAGCGGCTGTATATACAAGCTGAGTCAGCCCCTTGTACACGATATTCTTTCTATTTAGGACCGAGCGTACTGGTTTGTAATATTCGAAGTTCGTTATAGATATCGTACTTTTTATTTATAATTCAATATTATGCATAAGAAAGAACCGACAATAGAAAACAGGGTAAAGGTTGTTAACTAATTGATCGAGTATAATTCGAATCGAATGAAAAGCATAATGCTTATCAACGTCAAACCTAATTCGCAAATCGTTGGTGATTAATTCATCGGATTTATTAATACACGATGAGAATTTTTATTCTATAGAATAGAAAATGTTCCGAAATATAGGTTGAAAAAACGGAGCGCTACACTGCTAGAGATGGATTTGTTCGTGTTTAAAGTAACAAATCTCTAAAACAGACGATGCTTTGCTATTAGCTTCATTTAAGTATAATTTTAATAAATGAACGTTATACATAACACCCGAGACTAGTGATAGACTAGACAGAATACGATATTAATAGCGTGTTTATTGTTCCACGAGCTGCGTGTTATCAACGGAGAATAGAAGCTGTTAAAGGAAATAAATTACGGCGGAAATTCGATCGAATCTCCCGTAATTTCCCGCGTCTGAATCTGTTAGAGCGTGAAATGAACTTCGTTAATGGAGAATCATTTTGTGGAAAAATGCAAGAAAAGAACAGGCAGACTAGTTTCCTCTCGGCTGTCTGTCAACGCATCAGCTCTTGAGCGGGAGGTGTACGTAGTAGAAAAGCGAACGATATAATAAGGGTGTGGAATTTGTACCTCGAGTACTAACAAACAAAAAAAAGGCATAAGCTAAAGTAAAAATAAATACATTCAGGTGTATATTTTTATGTGTGTGTATGTATTAATGCAAGGTTGACACTTGATTTTCCGTTAAAGAGAATTTTCGAAATGTATTTCCGGCTACAGCGTTGTTTACTACTAACACCGTGTTCGGGTCAAAAACGTGTGTAAGCCACGCTCTTCGAAGCAATAAGCCCTACATTCGTTGTCGAGTGACAAGAATGTTAGGAATCGGTCCGGAAAATTTACGAAACGCAAAGTATCGGAAATTTAAAAATAACGATGTAAATTCCCCCCCCCAAAAAAAACGATAAAAATTCGGAGGAGCGATCTGTTTCTCCAACCACGACGCTAAAGTACTAGTTCGACTCGACACAACCATCTTTGACACTTTCGGCATTTCATTTCCGTTTTACCAAAAAAAACTCTAACTGCGGCCTTTGAAATATAAATAATCAAGTTTTGGAATAAAAAGATTTACTACATATATATATATATATATATATATAACGTGTAAAGTACGTAACAAATACACGCGCTGCAATTAAAAAATGCAGATATTTCATTAAATAAAAGAAAACTTTTATATATACATGTCTTATAAAAATTATCATCGTTACTTCGCTGTCGAGTTCTATGAAATATATACTGATTAATTTAGATATATACATATATATACGTATATTTATGTGTGATCAAAGAAATACATGGGTACTAGGTATGTTATATTTAAAGTCTCATCGTGACATAATAACGAAATTAAATCGAATAAATACAAGTATATCAACCGGCCTAAAAATAACTGGCCCAACTAAAAGCGCTTAAATCGAACAGAAGTCTACGTTCAATTATCGAGAATACTAGTGGATTCAAATTGGAACTACCGCACCCTTTGAAAATAATTGAAAACGAAATGGGGCTCTTAGTAAAAATCTGGCGTGTTAAAGCGGCAAATTAAAGTTAAAATTAGACTAGTTTAATATTTCCAACATTTTTATAAGGTGACGATGACGTTACAACTGAACTAAGATGCATCGTATCTATCGAACTGCGGTGTCGAAGACGAATGTTACGCATTGCGCGAACGTCCTAGAGAACCAACGAGTCTATACTAGAGGAGATCGCTGAACCTAGACAATTATTAACGGTAGCGCTTACTAGGAACTTTTTTCGGCCACGTGATGATCCTCGTCGGAGGGAAATTATAAGAAGTCGTGGAACTAAGGTGGTCGGATGGATTAACGAAATTTATAGACAAGAACTTCAGCGAGTGCGCATACAAGCAGCTTATAATAGAGACAAGGCGCAAACTAATCCGTAAACACAGCATTTCTGCGTCACGATGACCTCGGCAAGGACGATACGATTCCAAGAAGTAAATTCGTTGTATCATCCGGTTAGAATTATCAAGGTCGAGCGTATAACGAAGTCTAGAAAAATAAATTCGAAATTCGCTTCATTATTCCCAATGGGTGAAATCTTAAAATTTTCCGTTACACTCGGTAGTTTCAAATTTTTCGAACATTTATATCGCGTACGAAAATTGTCATTACCTTCGAACGATATTAAATATCAGCTAAATGGGCGCTGGTAACGATATAATATGTAAACACGCGGGGTTGCATTGTATCGTGACAAACAAAGCGATTACAATCAGTTCTCTCGGGTGTTTGTACGCTGAAGCTATATTATGATCGTCGTGTAGCTGCTTACATTATACAACAAAATATGTACAAGCAAATAGTCGCCTACCTCCGATACGGAGACCGAACTCAATGATGATGAAGCTAAATGTAGGCAAGCGTTCATTTTATTCGCCTAAAAGCGAATCATCGGTCGCCATCTACCGACGTGAAAATTATTACGCGAGTTTACTAGAACGTAGAACGTCGACAGATGGCGCATCGGTAAAACGTATTTATATTTCATATATACATATATATATATATATATATATATATATATATATATATATATATATATATATATATATATATATATATATTCATTTTGAAGTTGGAAAATGTATTTTTATTCTAAAAAAAAAAACGGAAAAAATTAGTTTTATTCAAAGAAGAAAACGATTTATTATAAATTCTTAATTACTAGGCCCAAAAGGCCGCAACTAATTTAGCTTATATTTATTTACATAGTAAAAAACCCAATCCTTTAATATGTCACCTTACACGTGTAATAAACTTGTTCTTCTTTGGCTGTTATGACGAAGGCATTTCGACGTTTACACGTTTTTATGTGTCAGGATTTGCGTGTGTTAATAAATAATTAAACTCGTCCTTAAAAATGAATCGCTTGTTAGCGTTCCACGTTTCTTCTACATGTTGCTGGTAAAGCAACTACAATCGGATCTTATATTGGTATAGAATTTTTAACTAACCGCTACTAAGATGTTAGGCCGTTTCGGACAACGTCATTAGTTAGATTTCGTTGTAGCAGTGTATATAGGATCGAATAATTCGCGATTTAATTTTACTTCGGTCAGAACATCGTTGTTGCGGATTATTATTAGCGTCACGCGATTCGACCGTCGTCCAGAAATGCGTCCATTAAGCTTCTTTCTATTTTGTTCGCTATTCGGCATTTTGCCGGAGATTTTTCTTTAATGGGAACCCCAATTTATTACACGTACCATTAACATAAGGGCGTCGAATTAATCGTAAAGATAAATTAAATTGATAATAATAATAAAAATAACAATAATAAGTAGTTAAAACGCTAAACTTTTATATATAAAAAAAAAAAAAAAAACAGGAATGCGACTGTATTATCGAATAAACGTAACAAGAATAATATAAAAAAATCGATATATACAATGTATAAAAAGTATAAAAGAAAAATAAATAAATAAAACATACTTAAATAAATAAATAAATAAAAAGTGTATTTAGCACACAATATAAATTACAAAAACAATGCCAAAACAATATTATTACGTATACCGAACAAATTCTTACTACGTATACAGAATGAAAACAAAAAGAAATAATAAATACAGTAATAATGAACTAGATTACACGGGGAAAACCAAAACCTGTTTACAATTTGAGGACAACTCTATGAAGAATTTTAAGGCAGTCATAATAAATATAAACAAAATAATATGACTGCTCAGCTATTTATATATATATTACATTAATAAAGTTCATAAAATTAAATATATAAATTACGTACGATTAAAAAGCAGGTGATACATTATAATAGCGTGTGTTTTATTCTTTTATGTTTATATCTTTTATATTTTAACTGAAGACTAGTACGCGTATATATATATTGTTTATTATTCAGTATTGGCTGCGTCTACAATCGTCAAAAAATTTTTTTGTACGCTGTCTAATGATAATCACCCACAACCGACAAGTCTAATATACGATGCATGCGATCTGTTCTTGCATAGTTAGGAAGTTTAAGAATTATCCTGCAACAATTATTCTGAAAACGTTGTAATCTGGACACATTTGAACGGCTTTCTATTAAAGATTGGGTATAGACTAAAAAGAGCTTTATGTGTTTTGTTAGATATGTACTCAAGATGTTTGGTGAATGTGAGACCTTTATCTAGAATTACTCCTAAATATTTAACAATCTAATCTAGTGTTATTTACAATTACAGGGTCCTGTGAAGGCGGCCGTCTTTTGGTAAACAGAATCACTTGAGTTTTATCAGTATTTATGTTAATTTTCAATTTACTAAAATATTTATTTAGCTTAGCGAAACCATAACCGTTTTTGTATTGTATCAGTTCGAAACGAATTGCTGTATCATCTGCATATAGAGCCATCTCTAAATTCGTGATTTTATGTCATTGATAAAAAGGAGAAACAAGAAGGGTCATACTTCCCTGAGGTACTCCAGCTAGAACAGACCTTACATCGGAATTTATTCACTTTTACAACAGAAAGTCTGTCACTCAAATAATTTCTAATAAGGTGGATTAGATACGCGGGAAATTTAATTTGAATAATTTTGTAAAACATACTTAACCCTTCAGCGAATGCGTCTACCATTCGGTAGTATTCCGTTATTGGCCGTATTATGATAAATGTATAATACCATTTGGTACGATTATGCGTTTAAAACCATCGTATAAGTATTCTGATACGATATTTTCATCTTTCCAGTATGGTTACACTGCTATAAACTTAAATATCGAAATATTTTACACATAGTACTGGCTGAAAGGTTTTTGTGTAAATATAGATGTGTTCGTGTAAAGTTTTAAATGTTTAAATTGCGTTTTTCGGTGTTTGTCCGAATATATGATTTTAAAATGAAATATATAACGGATACCAAACGGTACAGTTACGCGGATAACACGTGCGGATATAATAATTATGTTATAATTATTCGCGATGTATTATTTTTAATATATTAAATTTTACGTGTCAAATTTACCGGCCCCAAAAAGGCTGATTTTAAACTGTTAATGTGACATCTTCGACACTAGCGATGTTGACGATTTCAGTGATATTTCTGATGATAAATTCGAAAATGAACGTAAAATATGAAATTGGATTATTTATTTTAAAAATAATCGAAAAATAAATTACCGTGCTCGTGTTCAGGAATATTAGCCGCATTGAATGTAGTTGGTACAAGGTGTCTTTGTGTGGACCGGTTTTTATACGTATAGCAATGAATAGAGATATAAGATAGTATTAAAGTTTTCATCAATTGTACATACGAATATGTACGCCATACTGTTTAATTGTTTATTTTTTTTAGTACTTTTAAAAGCAACATTAGTTAATGCGTAACCGTATCAATTCGTCGAATTTAATACAACCATTATATACACGTAGTTAACTACACCATTTGGTATTGTGTAAATTTCGGCCTACTAATTATTCGATTTTTGAGTATTTCGGCTTCCACGTAATATGATTTTTAATGTAATTTTTTTTTTTTTTTGTAGAAAAAAAAAACAAAAATCCATAAACTAAAGGGTTAGATATATACATTATTTACAAAAAGTAGCAAAGTAAAAAAACCGGTATTTATAAAATAATTTGATAGGGAACGTCAAAAAAATTGTATATATTCATATATTTTTATATTTTACGTTCACTCGATAACGGCTTAACATCCGAAAAGCTTTACGAACTTTTTATATAAAAGGTTAGTGATATTAACTACCGTCTCGTTGTTTAATAAATAATAATAATTATCATCGTTATCGCCCAAAAAAATTAATCAATCGTGAAAGTAGTAACAGATTTTAAGGAGTCCCCCCTATTTTTTGGGGTTCCCCTTTCTTCTTGTCTGGGTCTTGTTCGGTGCATCTTTTTCTTGTTTTATTTTGTTTTTCCTTACTAATAATAAAATTATAGTGTACAGACGTCATTTACGCGCTAGTTCCCTTTGTTCTAAATAATACCCGGATAAGAAGCTATTATTTTATTAGTACGCCAGCGACCTGGGAGTCTATTGTTAATGAAATAAAATAAATATATATATATATATATATATAAAAAATGGGCGAGTTTAGACGACGGGTAGCTGTTATCCGTTAAGTTGTGACAGGTCTTCCAGCGCGGCGCGTGATGAAGGATGTCGGATGAGATAAGCTTCGAAATAAGACCCCTGGAACTGGAAAGCGCGGAAATATGATGGATAGAGAATTACAAAGCGATATAGACGCGGTGTCAGTTATTAACCAACATGATGTCGCCTTGATTAATGGTTAATCGTGTTTCACTAACCCCTCCCCGTCGTTCTCTTTCCATTATTACCCTCTCTTTTAGGCTAGGTCTTTTTTGACTAATGCGATAACTTCCAGCATCTATCTTCCGCTACCTGATATCATCAATTATGAACCCTCTGAACAACCTACGCTATATACTACGATTACTATTACGACTACTACTATTATTATTTATTTGCTACTAACATGTTAAAAAAAAAGTACGCGTTCTTTTATATATATATATATATACATATTAGTAATAACGGGTAATTCTTCTTCATCTTGGTCACATCGTGCTGTTAAACGAAGAGTAGGCAGAAGATGAAAAATAAAATAAAAAAATGGATAGACACTATGTAGGTTGGTTGTCATTTGTAAGGACGTAACGAAAGTGGTTTTCTTACGTTTTTGACAACATAATGCGACGTTTCCAAGTGTTATTTATCACTCGGCGTATGTTCCCCTCCGGTTAAAAAGTGACAAGACGGTTGGAACTAAAGTGTAAGGAGAAAGAAATATACTATATAAATAGGATTTAGTCGAAAAAGGACGACGTGTAAATAATAACGAACAACGATGACGGGGTTAGGACGCTGACAGTTCTTCGCAAGAATCATCGTTGCGTGTTCTTCTATATAACGTAATAACCTAACGAACTAGACCGGACGCGGAGTTTGTCCGTCGTTTTTTGACGTTTATAAAGAGAAACAAATAGCCAAGCTAATTTTCCGGACTTCATTTGGCCGTCCGTTATAAACCGCTACCACTGACAGAGAGTAAGCGAACGAACTTTAAGCGATCGGCGTAGTTTTATTAGATTATCTCGTAAATCCGATCGGCCATTAGCGCCGTCTATATACTTTTCACGCGTCCCGACAACGTGCCCGTCATTTGTTTACTTCGGTGATAATCTCTGCACGGTCCAATAATCGCGACGACGATAATAATATAACAAAGTTTCAAACTGGAAACAGAACTACAAAAACAATTCGATAAATATTTATCGAATTTACTTACTGGTCGTTTTTTGGTTTTACCTCAATCCCCTGTACGGAGTAATTAAAATAAAGAATTATCGAAAACAGATTTAGTCGATGATAAATGCGAGAAATGTTGTAATAGAAACGGAAATATCTACATGCCTCTAACATTAGCTGGTATAGAATAAAAGGAACCTAGTGATAATGTACACAAATTAGAAACCGGTGATAGAAAGGATTTTTTTTTTATTCTGGCCTTTCACAAAGATTACTAATTACAAATTGTAGTTATAAGAGAGATTAGAACAGAAAATATTAATGTCAGCGTTACGAGTAGCAAGTAAGAATGTTTACGGGTAGAGGAATAGATAAGGATTTGATACGAGAACGTCCGAAGAAAATATGATTTTCGTCGGCAATGAGGTTGGTATTATGTAACGAGAGATAAGATCCATTTGGATTCGCGAAGAGGGAAACGATTTTTTTCCTAATTGTAAACATACGCCGATTACGAATGGAAGAATTTAGTTATTTAGTTAACTGACATCTGTACATTGTAAAACCTAGGTGTAAACATTGAAGATCAGTCTGAAGTGCGAGACATTGTAAAGGTTATTCCAGACCGACTGACCGGTATTCCTTGTGGGCTGTTTCAACGACGTAGTTATCGAAAATACGTTTAGAAAGTGCACTTTCATAATAAATGAGCGAAACGTTGTGGTAAGTATCGATCACATAGTAAGTGGATGTGCCGAACACTAGACACTGAACGTCCTGATAACGCCGCACGAATCAGAAGATGGATATGAAAACGAAATTAACAACCTCTATTCTACCGTATTGTAATGATCGCTAATCGACATACTGAACAAGTGAATAGACTAGTCGTTGAAATGTAGTCAATATGGAAAGCAGAAATATATATTATATATATATATACGACCAATCGTTCTAGACAATTGCAGAAATCTGTCATCGCGGATCAGTTTTTACATCAGATACGATAGAAAACATCGCTACTTGTGCATATAAACTGTAACGATGTTAATTAAATACATAATTAAACAATAATTATTATAATAGAAATAATAATAATATTTTTTGTTTGGATTAATTGTTTATCGTCGACGCACCGTCAATTTAGTCTTAATAACCAGTGTCTGATCGGACACTCGATCAGTAAACTGAATGCAAAAGTGATCGTATTTTCCAAGAAACAAAGAAAAATACTCGATATGTATAAACGATATTAGAGCAGATGTCAAATATCAAATACATCGGGCTTAACTTTGACGATAAAACGACGAATACGAGCGAGATGATGGTCATAATTAAAACGCGTTGGCTAGAAAAAACCAAAGCTTTAAGAATTTCTAAGCGTTATCGCATCTTATCAATTTTGCTTGTACGGCTGCGAAAGTTGGACGCTAGATGCTACCATGTGGAATCTTTCGAGGTGTACTTATATAGAAGAATATAAAAACGAAAATCCTCAGACGAAAAAAAGTCAGTAATAATGATAGTTTTTAATAAAGTAAGAAAAAAACGTCCAAGTTGTTCAATATTAGGGAGCTGCGATACACATTCTGAGAGTAACTAAAGTATCAATTATTACAAAATATTGTGAACTGGCAAGAGAGCAGTGGGCTGTTCTCAAAACTCATAGATGGTAGACTTACGACGCTGGTTTAGGTGTTCATTCAATTACTTCGTACTGCTGTGTGAAAAGAGACTGTAGCCGAGTTGATCGTTAACTAAATAGAAACTGTCTGGTACAAACTGACAATAACCGGCATTGTTTACGTGGCATGTACATTTATATCGTAAGTTTATTTGCTTATATTTAACCCTTTAATACTAATAATAATATTGTTTAATATAATTTTATTATATATACACACATACACACACACACACACATATATATATATACGTTGCCTAAATAAAAACTATATAAAAAAATGTAATTTTTTATATTATAAACAACGATTTCAATTTTAACTTTGTGCAAACGTTTAATAAAATCATGTTTCGTATAAAATAAAATAAACAATATTAGTAATAAAATTAAAATAATGTTTAAAAGAAATTATTTCGAGTAATAACTGACTACGTGCAAAACAACACGAAAGCCGGTTTAAGTATAGAAACATCGTACAAAAAAAAAGCAAATATATTATAACTTTGTTAAAAACCTAATTGTATGCAATTAGAATTTCACCCTTTCAGTCACAGTGACCACTATACGGGACACTACATTTTAGTGTTAACAAACATTCCTATACATGGAATGTCTCAATTTTAAAAATATTTATATAAATACATTGAAAATTACCTAAGATTCACCCAAGAAGCTGCTATAATAAACATCCCTATAAAATTTATAATTTAATGTTAATGTATGACTGAAAGGGTTAAACTGATCGAGCGAAAAAAAATATTCTACACGAAAATGATCGTGATACATTTAAAAAAAACGCGTAAAAAATTATAATGATAAACATTTTTATAAAAAAGTAATTAAAAATTAGCAAATTTAGTAATTAACCGTAAACGCGTAATTATAATGCGTGTAATTAAAACGTAATATACCTATTTGTGTGAAAACAATTAATAATATTATACTCGTGCACCGATTAACATAAATGTATATATATATATATATATATATATATATATATATATATATATATATATATATAAAATAAAAAACTGTTCCTTGGGGCACAGGGAAAAAATCAAAACTGAACCCTTAACTACAGATAATCCCGGTAAATTTGACCGATATACGATTTCATTTTGTTGTTTTTTTCAAACTAGCTACGTACTGGTACTAACCAGTCACCTTTTCAGAGTTTAGTATCGTGTCTAGATTCGAAGTAATATACCTTATGTTATAGAAGTGTTATTTTAATATAAAAATCGTCACCGGTCAATAATACCGTTCGTCTGTGTTAATATAATAATAATTTTATTTCGCTGTTGTTTGTAATGCACCAGTCCTACAGGGATAATACCGAACCAGATTTGGTATAACAGTAAACCCAAGTTAAATTGAACTTTAAGTAAATAACCAAAACTCAAGTAGGTTAAAAAGCCCTAAGCAATCCAACTAACCAGAGTTATTTTTATACTTATTAGACGTCGAATATGTAATTCTATTAGAAGCAATAGACGACAGAAATATTTAACGTCACTGGAACACAGTAATAGTAGGTTATTGAGGACAGAAGGAGATGGTTGCAAAGTACAATAAATTCCTGGAAAAAATAAACGATAAATAATGATTTTATAATACGTAGTAATACTTAATTAAATTTAAAATTTAAAATCTATTCTAATCGTTATTCTACACAATTATTCTAGTACCTCATATAATATTACAAAACTATTTATTTACTTTAAAAACAACGAAATTTAAATAAAATAAATGAAAAACAAAATAGGTTTATCAAATGCAAAAATGCATTTAACAACGAGTATATATTTTGTTGTTATCAGATTGATTCCAACCGGTTTTGGGGGGTTCAGACCTCCAAAATCACCCACTGGCTACGCCACTGTACCGAACTAATTCGATATAATTTTATAAAACAGTCGAGAATGGTTTTAGTAACACCTGAAATGAAACGGAGATTCTAGACAGCAGGTATCAGCCGACAAGTACCATTATGTATAAGTCGCATATTAAAGATAGATGAATGTTATAGCACGGAGAATGTAGCGAGTACGTCAATCGGAATGACTTGCAGAAAATACGTCCGTTGAAAAATGAACGAAAAACGTTCCATACATGTCTAATATGCAAGACGGCTATACGTGTCGAATGTACAAGACCTTGTTTGTAAGGACTGTATACATTGCACGTTTTTACAGAAATATTTTTTTTTAAATATTTTTAATTTTTTTTGTTTACGTTTATCTAATATTTAGCGAACAACATCTTATAATTAAAAATAATATTTAATCACCTTTTATAGATATTATGAATATTCCATAAATTACGTTTAAAACTTCATAAAACGTTATTTTTAATATACTTTTTTTAGCACAACTCATTTAATTTTACTTCAAATTTGTTTATTTTATTTTTGAAGTGTACACAATTGTCACGAAATTATTTTAGTACAATAAAATTATATATTATTTTTTAAATTTAGGTAGATATATTAATAATTTAAACACACCGGCCAAAATGACGGGGGTTGTCTGTGACAACGTTTTAAAAACATTTATGGTTAAGGGGTTATATTGTAGAACATAAATTTTAATTCGATATATTAAACCTATCGTGTACATTAAATCGAAAGACTTATTTAATTTAATAAACTAGCGTTTTCGTACAAATTTCACTCGCCGCTATGCTTAACTATACATGGTGACGATTCGAATGTTTTCGTTCTCAAATTATTCGCAAGAATTTTTTAAAAATTATTTATTTTTTCGTGTTCCCCTACTTTATTGAAATTTATCGAATTATTTTATTAAATATTTACTACGAACCGGAATACCGGTGTAAATTACAGCAAACTGAGTCAATTTTCTGATTGATTTGTAATTCTTAACCGGTTAACGTAAAAGAAGAATTTTTAAATTATTTAAAGATTAACTCAGCGGCGTATATTTGGAAATAATGTCTGCTAAAATAACTGTAACATTATAGACGTAACATTTATTAAAATTACATTTTCAGAAATTGTAATTTCATTTTTTTATAGACCATAAAACAAACGTTACGCAATAGGGATACCATGCACAAAATTACAACACGATTTTTTTTACGAATAAAAAAAAAATTAACTCAGTCGTGTATAATTGGAAATAAGGTGATTCTTGGCTATTTATAAAAATTATTTTTGCACGTAATTATTATCTCTATTCGGAATTAAATTTATTTTTTCGCATACTATCGTTAAAATTAAGATTAATTTCTTATGTATATACACACATATATATTTTACATTACAATAAATAATATTTAATTTATTTAATAAAAGTATCACAATTATTCCCGCGATTAGTTTAGTAGATTTAAAAAGGTAAAATATAGAGAGGTATTAATAGAAAATATTCCAGAGAGAGAAAAAGAGAGAATATTTAGCAAAAGAAGGTGATAAGTAAAATTATAATTATACTAGAATCCTTAAAAGATCAATTAAAATTGGTCGAAGTCCATCATCCTTAGGCATGGGTCGTCCGTATAATAATCATTACAAATAAAGTTACCGAATTATCTAGTATGCGATATATAATTTATTCGGGTGTCAATATTTCAATCAATTTACTAATGCTACTCATAGGTGAAATTTGTGTTAGGCTTACCGTTAAAGAAATTACACTTCGAAATTTCGATCTATGACGCAGAAATCAACTATCAGAATTATAATGATTAATGAGTAACGAAAAAAACGCACGGAAGAAGTGAAACTTAAAGATATTTTAACTAAATTCGATACGGAGTTTTTTTTTCAAATTTTACGCGTGTGTGTATATATAAACACACACATACATGCACGCAAACACACGCACGCACATATATATAAGAATAAGCCTACATATGTGTATAAACGTGGTTTGAGGACGGGTGTTGGTAGCACGGTACATGCGATCGGGATATATATATATACATATATACGATATATATCCGTCCGTAACTTTGTTGACCACCCTCACAGCAACAAATATATATATATGTGCGTGTGTGTGTATGTATACGTTTCATATTCTACAATGTGTATAAGACTGTTATCACGTGTTTAAATACTTTTCCGTACGTAAAGTTTCTTGTTATGTAAATAACAAAATAATTTAATACATATTATTACTTTATTTTATTTTTATTACTTTTTTTTTTTTTTGGTAATGAAAATGACCGGTGTTAAAACTAATATTTCTTTTGACACCAATATCAAACACAGATCTAATTAAACAACTATTAAGTGAATCACATAATATGAAAGTAAAATTAAAGGATGGAATATTTGAAAACCTCGGGGTAATTTAAAAACGGAATTTACTAATTAAATAATAATTTTGAAGAATTAAAGAGAAATACTGAAAAAATATTACGAATATTGTTTCCGGTGTAATTTCAGATAAAAAACAAACTTACGTTTCCAAGTTACCAAGTTGTTTACTAATAATAATTTAGTAACCAAAAACAAATTTGAAACAATTGAGGATACTAGTAATTCCGAAAATAGGACCTGGAATACTGACCTAAGTAAAATTAACACATGTCAAATTGGTATAAATATCCGGCTTTGTAAAAGAACAAAAAAGTAACGTTATAATAGGTGTTAAGGATAAGTGTCAATTCGAAACACTAAAAAAAGAAGTAACTAATAACTTTACAAATATAAAAATAGCATCAAACCATTATCCAATGATCTCTGTTGTTGGTATTCACCATACCACTACAGAAACAAATATTTCTATGGTAATTAAAAACAAATGGGAAAAATGCGAAATCAGTTTCATTAAAAAAAAATAAAAAAAAAATAAAGGTAAATTGCGTGCGTTCATTCGTCTATATCATTTATTAATGGAAGCGGGTTATATGATGATGAATTGGTGCAAATGTAATGTGCATGACTATGTCATCCGTTGTTTCAAATATTACCGTTTCGGACATATAAAGAACGAATGTAAAACTGATCTTATTAATAATAAATTTAAGATGGACGATGAACAGCTGCAGACAAAATGTCATATTTGTTTTTCTCACGCTTGCGTGCAACATGAAAAAGAAAAAGGCAAAATTTCGTCCACGGATATAAAAAATATTATTACAAATCTCACACACAACGCATTCTCCTACACTTGTCCATTGTATATAAAAATTGCAAATAAAGTAAAAGTTAACATTAACTATATGGCTAATATAAAATTAATTCTGCAAAATGTTATTCATTGCAAAGATGCGCAATCATTATTACTTTATAATAAACCATGTAATAATAATTTTTTTACCATTATTTGTGATCCATATTTGCACGGTAACGTAAAATGCAACTTTTTAATTCACTCTAATTACGTTGCTGTCTGTAGTAACATTAAAAATGTAAGTTGCACCAAAGTTTCTGATTACATTATTTAAAGTTAATGTAAACGATATTGTCATTTTTGGAATATATTTTCCACCTCATACAGACCTGCAGTATCAATTTATGTTATTGCTTAAACTTATTAAACAAAATTGGAAACAGTGTAATAATCGTCGGCGATTTTAATTCACGAGTAAAATTTATTGAAAAAAAGAATTTCAATAACACATCCGGAAATGCACAGTTCGAAAATCTCGTTTATTTTAGTAATTTAACAATTAAGAATGAGATTACAAGATTCATACGTTTCAAAATTACAATGGAACAAGCTTAATAGATTACATGCTAATAAATTATAACTTTTAAGTATAAATTATCTAATGTTAACGTTCGGGAATTTCATTTAAGCGATCACAGAAATGTGAGTATCGATATTTTTGATATAAGTGTTGATAATTATGATAATGTACTTACCTTAAATATAGATTTGTTCATGAATAATCTAAATACAAATTCAATGCTAAATTTTGAAATAAATATTAAAGTAGCAAATAGGTAAACTATATTGTTGATCAGTTTACTAATTATTTAACCGATAATATTAACAAATCTAAAGTTATGAAATCTATAATTAACAAATCATGGTAGAATAAAAAATTAGAATATTTTAAGTTACTAACTTAGTAATATCAAAGATAAAAAATTAATATATAACGCAACTTTAAAATTATATAAATGCAAAATTAAATATTTAAAAAAAAAGCCTGGAGAACTTTTTGTATTTCTTCTAGGGCTGCATTAATCACCAACAATTTAGATTAAATGCGTTTAATTATGAAAATATTTGTTAATTTTAAAAAACATGTTTGTATTTCATCGTCTAAAATTACAAATAAAAATAAACATTTACATTTTTGATGTTACATACCAAGAACTTAAAAGTATTATAACGAAACTTAATAGTATAAGTAATAAAGTTATTAAAATCATATTCTTTTACTTTCCAGATTTATTATTAACGCTGTATAACAAATTGTTACAACTCAATATGTTCCCGGACATTTGGAAATGTGCTATTATTATAATGTTGAATAAATCAAATAAAGATTTAAGTAAAGTAAATAGATATAGACAAATATGTTTATTAAATTCGCTTAGCAAAGTTTATGAAGATTGTTTTAAAATTTTTAAATAGTTAAATTAATAATATTTGATACATATCAATATGGTTTTAGAAACAAATTTTCTACAGAACTTGCTATTACGGATGTAACAGATAACTTACTACATAATAAATAACGTAACAATTCATCTATTGTCGTGTCGTTTGATATTGAAGGCGTATTTAATTATTCGCCAAGTAATAATCGACACTTTAATTTCATATGGTTTTAGTTTTAACGTAATTTCTTTAATACATGATTACTTAAACCACAGAAGAGTAAAGTGGATTTATCAAAATCATAATATCGAGGTTGAAAATAACTTTGGTGTTCCACAAGGATCTGTTCTTGGTCCGGTTTTGTGGAATGTTATATATTCTAGTGTACATGTTAAAATTAAGAAATATGTATGAAGGTTTGAAACTATACAGCTACGCTGACGACTTACTTTTAGTGTACAATTTAGATATATGTTCTAAATTAAATCTTTCGACTCACATAAATAGATGAAATGAAGTAATTAGTAAACTTAAAACAATAACGGACTATTTAAACCTTAAGTTTTAAATTAGCAAGTCCCAAATTATGATTGTAACCGGTTGTGATTAAAATCTTGTACAAACTTTATGTAATAATATTAAGCTTTAATCATGTTTTCAGATACACTGACCACGTTAAATATTTAGGTTTTATTATAGATAATCAACTGAAATATAATAAGCATATTCAATATATAAATGATAAGGTCGATAAATATTATTATAGTTTTAAATCACTCGGTGGTAAATTATGGGGACTAAATTATAAAGTTAATACTATACACAAGGGCTTGGTACAAAGTTTATGCTCATATTGTGCTGGTATCTACTATAACCGCTAATCAAACAGCTAATTCATAAAGTAAATTCGAATTGTCGAGAATTTTTGATTGATTTAACATTCTTATATATAACTGCTTCAAATATTGCTATTCAAACTATCGCACGAGTATCGATCTTCATATTAAAAAACGATCACTTATTTTTGAAATTAAAAGAGAATACAATGGAATTATAAACAAACAACATTTTAAACAACTTGATTTGCAGATTTTTAATGAATTTAAATCGAGATATGATGCTCAAACTAATGGTAAGTTAATTAATAAATTCTTCCCAGATATAATTAAACGTTTTAAAAACAAAAGGCTTAATATAAATTTTTATATGACACAGATCCTTACTGGTCATGGTTCTATTGGATAGTTTTTGAATAAATTCGCATCGTGTTAGGGCACCTGCACTTTACGTACATACATAATATCTTGTGTGCACGTTGCCAGGTCTTAATATGATACGCTCCCTACCCGGACATCGCAAAGTACAAACAGCGAGCGTCGAACTAATTGATGAGCAGCAGCAGCAGCAGGTAGCATGTTCATCTTTATCTCTCGCAGCGGCTGATAATGAAGCTGTAGACAACAAATTGATCCAAAAACAGTTACAACCGTTGAAACTAACTAGAGGTAACGACGGTCAATTTAAATTAAAACGACAATTGTCAAACACGGCTACTAACGAGAGTGACGAAAATGATTGACATATTCCTAAACGTACGAGTAAAGTCTAAAAAAAAACAGCCTATCAAATAAATGTGAATAAAAAGCGAAATGTTTTTGAATTTCTCACGGCTGATAACAATGACGAAATTGATAACGACAATATGCAAGTTGAAAATAGCCAAAGGGACGATAATAACATGAGAGTCGAACATAAGAAAGAAGACAACAGTCATGTCAACAGGATTAAAAATATCAAACCACCGCCGATTATGGTAAAAAATATACAGAATTTTAACACATTTCGGAAATTTATGTTAACAATACCAAATGCGCAATATACGCTTAAATCTAAACAGGTGTCACTATTTTTCCACTAAATCCGTTAAGTTATCGCGCTATTGTTAACACTTTAAAGGAAAATAAATACTTCTACTACACATATTCTTTGGCAGAAGAGAAACCGTTTAAGGTCGTGATTAAAAACCTTCATCCGACAACGGAAATAAATGACATAAAGGAACAAATCCAATCTGAAGGTTTTGAAGTGTTCAGAATTACCAACATTCTAAAGAACAAAACAACCATTACCGATGTTCTATATAGATTTAAAACCGTCCCCAAAAAATGGCGATATATTTAAAATTATTAACTGCCTTCTAAATACGCTTGTAGTTGTTCAGGAACCATACAAGGACCATACACCTAAACAACGTAAAAGGTGTCAGCTTTTCGGGCACACTGCAAATTATTGTAATTTACCAGTGCGATGTGTTAAATGCGCTGGTAAACATGATACAAAATCTTGCAACAAAAGTGCAAACGAACCAGCTGTATGTGCGTTATGTAATGGTAGTCACCCAGCCAGTTATAGAGGATGTACCGTTTATAAACAGCAGACTACATTTTATAATAAAACACATACATTAAGTATGAAAACTGAAGAAAATAATAATCATATTTTCCACCCATCAAATGATACTTCGGCAAACACACGCACAAATGTTACAAATGTTAACCATCAAACGTATGCGGGTGTAACTAAAGCAAAAAAAATAAATTATGCTCAACATTTGGTGGCATTCGTAGACAATGAAGCTGATCAATTAAACCAAAGTAATGATATTTCATTAATGTTAAATTCATTTTCGAGCGAATTCAAATTATTGATAAATCCAATCTCACTATTGACGAGAGTAATAGATAATATATTACCTTAAATGTTAAACAACGTGAACAAGGTCACTCATCACTCACTTATAATAATGTCGTGGAATGCTAATGGCATTGCGCAAAAAAAATGAGTTAGAAATTTTTCTTAAACAAAATACTATTGATGTAGCGCTAATAACTGAAACACACCTTATACATGAAAAAAGCTTCAAAATGCATGGATATTATGTATACACAGCCCACCATTCAGATGGGACTAGTCATGGTGGTACAATGGTTATGGTTAAAAACACCCTCAAGCAATATAAAAATTTTGCACGGGGTACTCTTGCATACCAGATGGTAGCGGTTAATATCGAAACCTTTGTAAACGACCTTATAATCGCTGCAATTTATCGACACACGGAATTTCAGGTACCAGAGACTGAGTACAACTCCATTTTTAGAGCGTTAGGAAATAAATTTTGTATGCAGCGGCGATTATAATGCCAAAAGTAGCTCATGGGGATCGAGAATAACGAACCAATCTGGAAGAAAACTTGATAAAGTTATTACTCACTATTCTCTCGCCGAGGACTCCTACATACTGGCCAAACCAAGGAAATAGACTCCCGGATGTACTAGACTTTTATATAATACGAGGACTACAAACATCTAATATTAAATGTAAAACGGCTATTGACTTATTATCAGACCGTGTTCCAGTCATTCATAGTAAACGAACAGACATTCCACAAGGACTTGTAAATAGAACTACAGATTGGAATACGTTCTCTACTATGATCGAACATAACGTAAATCTTAAAATAAAATTAAAAAATGTAGACGACATCGAATCTGCGGTTAAAGATTTAATCTTGTAGAATATTCTTGTGCTAACGCAACAAACTATGATTCGAACAATTCGCAGAAAAACGCATATCTTCCGCTCGATATAAGAAGATTAATTAAAAAATCTCGGGCAGCCAGAAAAAACTGGCAGCGTCTTCGATATCCGTCCTTAAAAATAATTTATACGAAGCTGCAAACCGAATTAAAAAATAAAATAAACGAATAAAAAACAATTATTTCAAATCTCGTTTACAGTCGTTGAACGGAAATAACAGATCAGTGTGGTAGACAACAAAAAAATTACTGAGACAGTCGAATGAACCTTTCAGTATAAAATTGAATAATAAATGGTCTAAATCGGGCAAACAGAAAGCAAACGCCTTCGCAGAACACCTTAGTACAGTCTTTACTCCACATCCTGCTCATAATGAAGAACATTCCATCTATATACAGAATACGTTGAAGGAGCCATGTCTCAATATGCTATAAAATTCTTCTCACCAAAAGAAGTATCTCAATGCTTCAAAAAAATAACACTACGAAAGGCTCCTGGACTTGACAAGCTTACTGGTGAAATCATTTCACATTTACCCCAGAAAGCGGCTATTCTATAGTCTGTTATATTTTTAACGCCATATTACGTATACTTCCCTAAGGTATGTAAAAAACTAGTTGTAATCATGCTACCTAAACCGGGCAAATCAAAAACATCCGTTTCGTCCTATCGTCCGATCAGTTTACTTTCTTCGCTTTCTGAAGTACTCGAAAAATTAATTTTAAATCGTGTATACGCTGCAATAACGATCAATACCGGTGGCAAAATAATAACAGACCATCGTCAACTTTGGAGAAAGGAGAGGTGTGCTCGGCTGTTTTCCTGTTCGACAAAGTTTGGCATCCAGGATTGCTCTACAAACTTCGAAAACGCGTGCATCCGGATTTATACACATTCTTTAAATCATACTTAGTGGAAAGGACATTTATCGTTAGAATTAATGATTCCTTCTCGGAAGAGCGAAAAATTTTATCTTCGGTACCGCAGGGTAGCTTAGTTGGATCGCTATTGTACTCCATCTACACCAGCAACTTACCCACTTCAAAACTTAACAATTGCGGCCACTTTTGCCGACGATATTGCCATCCTCGCGTCTAATCCAAATCCAGATTATGCAAACGCGGCGGTTCAAAACCACATAAACCGACTAACTAAGTGAGCACAACGTTGGCGCATATCGTTTAACCCAGTAAAGTGCCAACACATCACATTTACCAATCGGCAAGTAACGTGTCCAAAGTTAAAAATCGATGACACTGAAATTCCGCAGACAGACTCAGTACGTTACTTGGGTTTGTTCATGGATAGGAGGCTGACGTGGCGTTACCACGTGGCGCAGACAACGAAATCTGTAATTACCTGTGCCAGAATGTTGCACCCGTTGCTGGGAAAAAAATCAGGTCTTAACTTGAATGTCAAGAGATGCATATACTTAACAGTCATTGCGCCGATCTGGAAATATGGAATCGAGCTATATGGCACCACATGTAAAAGCAATCTATTACGGATACAGCAACAACAGTCGAAAATACTACGCACAATCACGTCCGCGCCGAGATATGTTTCAAATTTAACGCTTCATAATGACCTTCTCATACTATCCATTCGAGAAACTTACGCTGAACAGTATAAGAGATTTTTCGATAAATTACAAAATAGCGCAAATCCAAACATAAACAGAATGTATAAGATCGCATATCCCCCGAGACGATTGAAAAGAAGAAAATGGTGCCGCGACGCACTTCCTATTACCTAAATATAACAAATCTGATTCAAAGTGATTTAATCTTATCCTCAATCCTCCTAGGCTAGTCGACTCGTCGGAGTCGTTGGTCTAATACTTAATTCTGTCTTTATTGTTTCCTATCCTCCTTTTACTTCTAATCCTCGTCTTTAGTTTTAGCACCGTTGGTTGTGGTATTTTATACCGGTACAACGAAAAAAAGATGAAGAAATCATTAATGATGGAAAATGTCGTAATTGTGCAACTATTGAAATACAGGATGTCCAGCACATAGTATACACATGTAGTAAATATAAACACTGAGAAAATTGCGTAATATCGATTGCTCTCTTAATTCTAATGAAATTATTCTATTAGAAAAATTTCCTATTTTTAACTCGGAATTATTTAAGATTAAACATAGATATTCGTAGTCACTACTGGTAGCTATAAGCTACTTTCGCAGGCTACTCTATATATTATATATATATCCGTTCGTTATTTACGCTCGCTCGTTTTGCGGGTTAACTTCTCATATAAACCGCGCCAATAGAAGTTTCACTTCAAAAAAGTAATCCGATAGTTTTAGAGCGAGATAATAAGCGTTTCCGGACGAAGATATGCAATTTGAAGAATTTAGACCTATCGTAAAAGTAAACGTCAAGTGGTTCCCAAATTAGGTAACACATAAATGAATCTAATAGTGTTAACGAATATAATAATCCAGCATTCTTCTTCTTCTGGTTACGCCGTCTCTAGTCGAAGGTCGGCGATCATCGTGGCTACTAAATATCTCTGAACGCCCCTCGCAGTTGGAGTGCTTAATATTTGATACCATCTTCTCGTATCTGCTTCCCGGGAAAGTTTTCGCCTACCGGGTTTTCTACGGCCGATAATTTCATCGTATTATACAAGATGGAGCGGGTGATATTTTCCAAGATGTCTACCCGTGTGTCGGTAGTGTTTCAACTTTCCGGTTCGGACGGTATAAAGCGCCTCACCTTTATTTGTCAGCGCTTCTCAATTGGTCACGCGATCTATGATATTTTTAGAAACTTTGCGATAAACGTACATCTCGAAAGCTTCGATTTTCTTCTCCAAGGTTTGTGCGTGAACTCAGCTTTCCATACCGTATAATAGTATTGAACAAACTTAACATCGACGTAAACGTATTCCGTAGTTGTAATTTCAAATCCTTCCTAATCGTCAAGTTTTCCACGTTAAGAAAAACTTTCCACGTTTCCTCTATTCGTGTTCCTATCTCTACCGATTGATTCGTTTCCTCATCATGTACCGAGATATCGAAATTTATACCTTTAATAAAAATAATATTACTGATTACAATGAAATGATACAAATTGGTGTAAGTAGTGACTTTTTAAATATAAACAATAAGGAAATCGTTAAAATCGCCGAACTTAATACGTTAAAATGCCAAAAAAAATTTCTGCTGTTATTGTAATTTGCAAGTTTACAAAATTAAAAATAGAATAGAAAACAATTGAAATAAAATAAAAATAAAATGCAGAAAGGTGTACTATTAATCTAGACAAGCAATATTTAACAGATCTGCTTAAAAACTGATCTGCGTCCATAACTAACCCGAAGGTAAACGTGATAAACGACACCTTCAACCAATTAGACTGTACATAATAATCTATACATAACCACATCCGAGAACTAGTCAGAATGAGATACACTCTACGTCTTGTTTGAAGACGATTAAATTTATAATTTACTTCTAAAAATTAATAATAATTCTTCATCAAAATTTGTCGTCGAATTTAATAAATTATTTTTATCCCTTTTTTTTTATTATTTCCTACTTTTCCGGTATTTTCCTATGTTTTATAACATTTTCCTGCAGGTAAAATTTTATAATTTTTACTTTATATGAATGGCTTTTTGTTCGAATGTATCACTCACCACATTCGCCGTTAGGTTTGTTGATACAACTCAGTTATTAATCGCAGCTGCTAGATCGTGTTACATTTAGATTAAGTACTTTCTTTTACATTTTATTTTTATTCTATTTTATTCATAACGTTCTTAAATTCCCTAAAATCGTCGAATGCCTATATTTAACGGATAGTTACAAATAAAACGAATTCCACGAGATCTTTACGTTTATCGTATCGTCGTCATCTAGTGAATATCTGGTAAACTGAGAGTTAAACATCTTACCGGTAGATAGTGCGCTAATGTTTGTACTAAAACGAAAATTAAGTTTGAATTGAATATTTTCGTTTTTAAATTCTTGTAACGCGTAATTTAAAGATTTACACGAAGTCCGTCTCCTCCTATATACAAAATTACTCAAACTATACTTTTAATATTATCCGAGAACGTGATAAATATTTCGTGCAGCCTTTGATTAAACATGTGAACAAAGTGTTAATGCCCTCTTACAAATGTCAGGCTTTCGGATTGTCTGACCTGTGGAAGTCGTTGTAATGTTAAATGTCGTTATCGCCTAATTAGTTGCACAATAAAGTATGCGACGATACCGAACTATAATCTTACAAGATATACTAGTAGTTTAAAGGGATTACATCTAAATACGGATTAAATATTAACACGATTTATGCCTAATAATAGACAATAGCCTCAAATTTTATTTCCACTTCCAATACAGTAGGAAGATGTTTTGCAGAATTCGTCCGGATGACTTGGATTGTGGTCAGTAGTAATTAGAAGGAAAAATAATCGTGGTCGCGTTCCTGCAAGATGGTCAGACATGGTACGGACGGTAGTAGGAGAAAGTTTTGTAGAATGCGTCCGGATGGTTTGCAGTAGGGGTTCATCGCGATTATCATGTTGGGTAGCCTATTAATGTTTGATCGATTTGGTGATAGTTGGATTTAAAAAAGTTTTCAAACGAAAAAAGTGTACTTTTTTAATATATATATATATATATATATATATATATATATATATATATATATATATATATATATATATATATATATATATATATATATATATAATTTTCGCAGATAAAGTACGCATAGATGATATTCATTTATAACTCTGCAGATATTGGTCGGATTTTGGCAAACCTTTTTTGGTTTTGTTTGTAATCATCCCCTAAATATTCATACCCTGATAGGTAGCAGGTTTGGGTAGAACCCGTAGTTGTATAATAATAATAATAATAATAGCCGTTTAAATTACAAAAAGGAAATAACATTATATAAAAGTGTCTTTATGACAGTTATATAGAGATATGCTAAAAATAAAGAGATTTCGGAAAGCTTTCAAAGGACTGTAGCGATGAAATTGATTAAATCCTACAGAACTACTAACTATTTGGCAAGCATTGTCGTTGCAACAACTAAACCATTAAGTTTATATATATAGAGAGAAACATATAAAGAATAATTGTTATAAAAAATAATATAAATTCGGATCACGAATTCGATAAAATATCGACAACCCTATTTCATTCGCGAACAAAAACTTTCGACGTTTAAACAGTTTATACATGTGATAAGCGTTATACAAATAAATTTCAATCACAGTGAAATGAATATAACGGTATAGATAAAAACTTTTTTTACCAGACATTGAAAAAATATTCAGTAATTCATCATACGGAATGATCTAAGATCACACAGATCAATTGCTGTTTTAGCATAATTCAAAACCGGCACAGGCTGTTTGTTGAAACAGAGGCTGTACATCTTCGTAATTTAACCTATGTTTAACTGGACTCATGTGCTCATTGTCTATTTATAAGAAGAAAACGTTAAATGCCCGTAATCTAAATAATTCAGCGAAATTATTTTTATCGTTGTAGGAATATTCTTATAACGATTGTCGACTGCGTTATTCGATTAAATCGAATAATCCGACTTCGGTGGCGTAGTTCTATGAAAACAAATATGCGATTATTAATATCTGACGTAACGTTCGCTACGCGCGAACTTTTAATGATAAAACATTTGCGCCTCGGAAATTCGTTCGTATTGGTGTTAATTCGCCATATATAACGCGCCAATAGAAGTTTCACTTCAAAAAATTGTTATTTTAATAAGGCGGGGAATTTGGTCAACGTAAAATTTGTATAACGCATTAAAACCTATCTAAAATCATCTAGTACTTAATTAAATGGGATGTATATTAATTTTTCTCGTTTCCCGTCTATCTAATTGCATACCGTCTATCTAATTACATAATTTCAATACGTTTTCCGTCGAACCCCCGCATAATTTGTAGAAGGAATACAAAGATGGCTGAAGACATTTTACGTCACTGCGTACAAGAATGGCAAATCAAGAAAATTAGATACACGAGAAGTTGATTGATTTCTTTAAAGGATTCGTGTCTGATAATATCCAGCAAGATATTAGACGAATTAAGAACGCGTGCGCCTAATTCGTTCATGTGAGATGAATTCGCAGTCGAGAATTTGAACGGAAATTCGATAGAAATAGATCCGTGCTAATTAAGATCCCACTTTTAAATCGACATCGAAATATAACGTACAAATTAGTTTAACCGATAAACAGCAGCGACGAAATTTTTCTTCAATGCATTCGATGGAATTGGTAAATCTACTAATTTCGTTAATTTTAGGTAGAAATATGGCGGAAATTTTTTCTGCTTCATCTTCCTCTTCTTCCCATTAACGTGTCATATACTGCTGCAAGGCCGGATACACGGATGAGGAGACTCGGATTAGAATTGAAAGCCCGGATGATTGAATGTATCGAAGAACACGATGCATATTATCTGATTCTGAATTCGGTAATTCGTTCAAAGTCGTTGGCAAAGCTAATTTAATGTGCAAGGAGCTGTGATTAGTACAATCGATCAGGAGATGATGCACTATGATGATGTTGTTGTCGCAGGAACAACGAGGAGGAAGTGACGCTGAAGTGGGTAAGATAGCTGTATGGCCAAGTCTCGACGTAAAACTATTTCAGCTTTCAGCGATAAGTCAGAAGGAGTAATGAAGCGCGCAGTGTCTAATTTTATCGATCTTAATTGATTAGTAATTGGCGTATGGGCCGAGAGAGAGTGCCGTCTATGATTTAATTGTTGAGATATTAATTTGAAAATGCGGAATGGCAAGGTTTGGATGAGGAAGCTTTGGTAGCCTAGTCTGCCATATCATTACATGCAGTATGAGAGTGGCGAGGAACCCAAACCATTATCGGCAGATGTATTGGTTCCATTGACCACAATAACTTGATGAGCATCTTGGATATGTTTAATTAGAGATAGACAAAATTGCCGAGGATGAGTCTCTTAATATCGCAGATTGAAATCACTGACTGGGTTTTCAATTATATATAGGATAGCGAGGAAGATAGCGTATAGTTCGACAGAGAGAATAGAGAAATTTGGTGGTAAAGAATAGCGCACAAGGATCTCATATACAGACTGCACATCGTACTTTGTTTAAAAATTTAGAGCCATCAATATAGAGCATCCGGGTGTTGCAACGAAAATGTGAATATTACGGTTGATATTTCAAGTAGCCTCTTTTCGTTCCGAATGGACTATCGTAAATTCAGAAAGTGAAAGAGGAAATCGTTTTAGCAGCGAAAAATGAGGACGTAGACGAGTTTAATATAAAAATTCAAAATTTCATCAAATTGCATTCGTTTAAGTCAATCGAATCAATTACCTATTCAAATATTATCTAGCTGAATTTTTAAATTTATTATATAGGGTGACCCAGAGAAGACGGACAGTTTTGTTTTTAGAATAACTCAGAAACTAGTCGACCAAAATTGTTTAATGAAATTTTATTTAAAAATAGGAAAAATATATATCGTCTTAAAATCATTTACAGAACACAATATCGTTGTTCAGATGACCTCCATTTGCGACAATACATTGATGTTGTCTTTTTTTTATAACATTTAGAAAAACAAATTTCTAACGTGGAGCACGCAGTTTGCGTTGTAGCCGTATTACCAACTGCGCTATTCAAAAAACAAAACCATCCACCTTGGGTCGCCATATTGAATTTTATAAATTACTGTCTACGGACGGAACTTTAGTTCCATCTGGTTAAGTCGTTTGAATCGTCTGAGAATCGCACTCTATTCTGCGATTTACACTTATTCTTTCGTCTCAAGATCGACTATCGCGTAGCGAATATGTAATTTATTTCGTCCGTATTTATAAATAATTACGTTTTTCAATAATTTTTTCACCGAACTTTGTATAACCTGTTTTCATTTAAATTTAGGCCGGTTATAGTGTACTTTCTTAAATTTCATCTAAAATTTTTATGTTATTTATAACAAATATATATCTACACACTTGTCCGAATAATGTGTTTTTTCCGGCTCAAGTTTACGTAGGCTAAAACTGAATACAGGTCTTATCAAATAAACTCTATTCCGAACACATTATATTTAACCTACTCGGATTTATCGTTATGACTACGTTTTTAAATTCTTCGTTTTGTTGAACAAATTCCAACATATCGTTCAATTCGCACGTACGCGTACGTACAATATTGTAATTCGTTAGTCTTCGGTTTAATCGTTATCACCCCGTTATTTTTAAATTTTCCGAAATATTTTAAATGGTATTGTAATTTAAAGCAACTTCATACGCCGATCTAATTTGATCCATCGTTGATTTAGATGTCGCATATGTTAGATGTCGCGTGGTTTAACAACATTTGAAAGTTTGTTTTAGATTCCCGATCTCTATACGCAATACCGAATTTAAACGCGCAACAGCTTGAACGGTAATTTTTATGAAAACAGCGCTTATAGCGGGCTCTACAGTAAACTAAGTCTTTGAGCCTTTGGACATCCCAACGGATTTAAGTCGAATATGTCAAACTCTCTTATATAATATACTCTTTCTACGTAATCGCTTGGTGAAGTTCTACGTATTCGTTTTCCAAATTAATTTTGTGATAACTGTCGTTTAAAAATTTATCCGTCCCTCTATATCACGTGTTACGAGGCGATTTTACCGTACACTGTACAGCTTGGTCATCTGGAAGCAACACATTCGTTAGTCCTTTGTATTTTTAATAGTTTTAAAATTGTGGAAACCGATAACGGACGAAAAATTCTAATTCAATCGTTAGCTATCGTATCACATCACGTGCGCACCGTGTAAAGGCAAATACGAGACTGAAGTTTTCAACAACTAAAATGTTACTTATATACTTTTTCTAACGTACGATTGACCCGAATTTCATAATACGCGTCTATTGTTATTTATCTATTTCATCTAATTAATTTATTTTTCATTCGGAACATTGTCTCTATCGTCCATCATTAACTCTTCCATGATTCGTTGCATTCGACAGTTCGCTATCCAGCCAATTGAAGAATATTTTAATCTTAATCGACGATTCTTTTATAACGTTCGGTTGATACGAACAATCTATTAGCAATAACTGGATACTTTGATGTGATTTATAATCTACTATAGACTTTTATACAAACCAGCGCAGAGTTATTTTCGTTATATTTCAAGTTCAATCTTTCTCTAAGACAACGTTATTATTTAATAAAACATTTGTATGTTTTCTAAATTTTATAATAAGCAGAAATATTTTCTTCTTCCTGGAAACCTATTAGTTAAGATACCGCAATATCCCGAATAAATTCAGACCCAGATGATATCGTTGTATCTTAGTATTTCGTAATCCGTTTTTTTTTGTTTTTTTTAAAGCTGGAGGGGGAAATCTTCAAAAGACACTGATGATAAAAAAAAAATATTTTAGTTTTTATTAGGGAACCAAAATCAGTAAAAAACCCCTCCCTCTGCAAACCAAAAATATAATGATGTAGTTCGCAGCACCAAGACATAGAACTCCACACTTAAACTAACTTATTGCGATGGAAGAAGGGATGAGATAACATAGTATTCCATCTAATATAAATTCGTAGAGTTTATGCTTATAACGTAAACTCAAATAAATAAACATTATAAATAAGGATTAAAAAAAAAAAAAATTAAAGCAACAAAAGAAAATTGGAAAAATTAATACCAGAACTTAAATTAGAAGATAAATAGATCAAACTTATAAAAATTAATTACAAAAACAGAAATCGAATTCTTACATTATCTTAAAAACTAATTACTAATAATCAGAAATTTAATTATAAAATTTTATAAAAAAGGAAGTGGTAAAAACTTATACCAAAATTTAAATACAAACTCGATTATAAAACATATCAAACTTGTAAAAGTGAACATCCGTATTATTTAAAATTTCTTTTCTAATGTTCCTCGCTTGATCGATAATTTTATTTGAAGCGTTCTCTATGTTATGTCTTTTAATTTAATGGGAATATTTCTCATTACTTCTAACGCAACAAAACCTGGTTTGTAATGCGGATGATGGTATTGAAGATACATTCGAAAACGCGTTAAATTTTAAACGATTTGGCAGATATCGTTGTTTACTATTTTTTAAACTTTTGTCATTTCTGTCCTATTTATGACGTCAACGTGAAACAAAGTTTACGACGAACCCGATAATATAGGCTATAGTGCGAATTTCATCATTATTGCTTTAATAGTTTTCGAGTTAAATCGGAACAGACAGATAGACATACAAACAAAAATGTTTAAAAACAGATTTTCTGTTTATGTGTGATAAGAATAGATCAATGCAGTGATTATAATGTCGCAAATCACAGACAGACACTACAGTTTTGTACATTAGTATAGATATAGATAGTATAGATTAGTATGTATATATATATATATGTCTATATGTATATTTGACAAACCATCCAAATCTTTAGAATCGGCGAATGTACACGTCAACACTGCCAAACAATCCATATGTATATTTGACAAACCATCCAAATCTTTAGAATCGGCGAATGTACACGTCAACACTGCCAAACAATCCGGTTCGAAGATTAAATCCACGAATGCTCCCAGATGTATACTGCCCGTTTTGCAAAATGATGTATAATTTCTTCCATACAGATCGAGACATTTCTATTCACCAACTGATTTTATTCGAGAGCTAATTTTTACAGACGCGCATTAAAAAAATATAATTTCGATCGCCTCCGAATAAATCGAAAATTACGAAATAATAGCAAAAAATTTCGCAGATAATATTTTGAATTACGTCAGACGACGTTAATTTATCGATAATTACGGCGCGATAATATTTATCACGGTAAAACAGATAACGTCCAAAGGAAAATATGCGTGCCAGTTAGAAAGAGAAAAATGAATAATAAAGGAAGATAAATGTATACAGTCCCTCCCTGATGTTATTACAAATGATCGATGACGTATGGAAATAAAAATTAGCCACGAAGGTAGGGTTATAGTTTTGTTTTTTTTTCAATTAATTAACGAATTATCCGACCATATTTTTCTCTATAAGCCTCTAATGAACGGTGAACAGAAATACACACACACACACAAAAAAAAACATTTACAAAAGTAGTCGGTAGTTGCAAAAACCAACAAGTCCGAACGATAAATACTTAATTAGTCTCCGATTTCTAGTATTTGTTTTGTTCTTACTCTAAGAATTTGCGATAAGGTCAATTCCGAATGAAAATTAAGAATAAAATGAACCGGTTCATGGCCGAATCTAATCGGGTCGCGAATAATAAAAAGTTCCGGTTCTCGGTATTTCATAGTTCACGTGGAAAACTAATTCGTTATTTAGATAAGCGGCGACTTAACTCTTCTTTCCATCGAGTCAACGACCGCAGAATGTATCAGTTTCCACAATGTAAATAACCGCGCGAACAGGTTACGAACTTTCTACCGTATATAATACGTTCGATAATACACATGCTCATATATATATATATATATATATATATATATATATATCTATATATATATATATATATATAATTAAAGAAGTGAAAGAACAAAGGCAAATGGTTTAAAAGTACAATGTGAAATAACAAGCGCATTACGTTTTGCCGATGATATAGTTGTCCTAGCAGAAAATCAAAATCAACTGAAGGATACATTACAAGTAATGGGAATCTATTTAAGAAATATAGAATAAAAATAAGTAAAAAAACATTCGCAACTTGGTGTTACAGGAGAATGCTGAAAATATGGTGGACAGATAAACTAACTAACGAAGAAGTCCTAAAGGAAATTGGAGAAAAAAGAACATTATGGAACAGAATAATAAAACAGAGGATGAATATGATTGGGGATATTCTAAGGCACGATAGTTTTAGAAGATAGTGGTAGCATGTGATGTGCGGACCATGAAAGGGAAAGCAACAAATCGTCAATTGCGGAGAAAATTATTAAACCAGTCTTAGGACTCATTATGATGACATATATACATATATATATATATATATATATATATATATATATATATATATATATATATATATACATATAATTTTCTCTAATTTGTCAAAAGCGACCCATGCCATTTCTGTCTGTATTTTTAAAATATCTTTGTGTTAAAAAAGTAAGATGTTTAATCATTGAGTCCTTCCTTGAATGTTATACGCCACAAAAACATGGGGAGCACAACTAAAGGCAACATAGAACAAATTGATAAAACACAAAGAAGAATTGAGAGGAAAATGTTATCTGAAATAAGAAGGAGACCAAAGTAGTAGATGCTACCCGAAAATTTAGAAAAAAACAAACAAATTGAAATGCACAGGACAATTGTCTCCTTAAATTCATGAAATTACACCTCCAATAAATGCAAGGCATTAAGTTTTTCGAATGAATAAATATGTACACTGTTTTAATAAATGAATATATATAATATATATATATACATATATATATATAATATGTATATTACATATATATATATATATATATATATATATATATATATATATATATATCGCCTTGAGGTACTTACATATTGTGATTGTACTTTAGTAGAACTGTCCACAAATATGTCAAGTAGCTTCGAATATAAGCAGTCGTGGACAAAGAGCGACAATGAATGAGGCTATATGGAGGGGCAAGGACTGGTAAAACTTGTCCATTCTAAAATCGTACATACCCTACCGCTACTAAATATGCATGTACTCTGAAAAAGAGCAGCAACTTTTTCACTACCACTTGCGGATGAAATCGAGGGGATTGGAACAGCTGCAGGTCGAAGAATATTCAAGCGTGAAGAACATATTTCTACAATAGCTGAATAACTGTGATGCGGTTAGAAAAAAAGGGGATCTACCGCATTCATTTCATCCACTAGTTGTTCGTTTTTTCTTATCGTGAATACACGAAACAATACTACGAGTCTTAGGTGTTCCTTAAATGGAACAAAGGTACAGAGAATCTTATGTACTCTGTTTGATGAGACAAGGAAAATAACGCAGTATATGTGGGATTTTGTTTGTGTTTACGAGTAGAAAATGTATAAAGAATAATTTTAAATGAAGCGCGGTTTATAGTAAGTATTGTACCAGAAAACGAGAAGATAATTACGATAAAACTAGAAATAGGTATGACTAAATTACAATTATCCAAGTATATATGCCAGCCAGCAACGCGGAAGATGAATAAATATATTAGATATACGATATGGAAAACTGATAAAACTACTAGAAACTACGTGTAAAGAAGAAATATTGTAGATTTAAACGCGATTGTTGCCGTAGGAGAAGAAATAGAAGAATTTGGATTTGGTAGTAGGATCGAAAGGAGGAAGTGATTAATATAATTCTGAAAGCAATAAAAGTTAACAGTAAGGAACACGCTATGTTAACGTTACAAACGGTTTACAAAACCGGGTAGTTTCCAACTAGATTATGTTATTGTCAAGCAGAATTTCGAGAGACAAGTGTACAATATTAATTACAATTTGCGCGTGTTACACTTCCCATTACCCGTTCGATCGATAAGCAAATAATTTTAAAATTATCATAAATTGTTCGAAATTTATTTAAACTAAATAATTTATTACAAAGTATATTATATAATTATAATAGAAATCATTTCATTTTATACGAGTTGCTTCTTAAATCAAAATACAAAGTACGAGTGTACCAGATAGAACCTTGACTGTATTTATATGTTGAGAAGCCCCTTCGTATAAATAAATGTACATTTTTTTAATAAACGAATAAAATCAAGATATATTAAATGTGATGTACACATTCGTTTACATATATATATATATATATATATATATATATATATATATATATATATATATATACACGTATGTATATGTATATCCACAAAACGCGGAATCGATTTTCTTGGCATGGCTAACTTCGCATCTCGCGAGGTGTCTGTAAAGCATTATATACATAGTTGATTGACCAGAGCGGTATGACGACGACAACTTTGGATCTAATCTGTGCGTTAACATCTGAAATTGAGCGGTACCGATTTAGTTCCCTTCACGTTTAAATTTTCCACTTTATACAAACCGGACGTCAGACGTTTATCTCGTTTTTGTTCCTCGTTCAGTTTGAAAGCTGCCGTCGTTACGTACAGGACGTCGAAATTCGGTCCGCCGAATGTGACCGATGTTACTTGATGAGAAGGTACGTATACCTCTTGTAAAACTTCTCCGGTATTTCCGTCTATACGTAAAACCTATCAAACAGAAGTAGAAATAACAACGATCATAATCGTAGCCGTAATAATAAGTTCTTAATATAAAATCAAATTCAAAAACTAACGACATTTAAACGATTTAAATTTACTGAACAAAAATATCATATAACTTAAGCTTACACGCCATAAAGAAGTCAATTATACTTATATATGCTTCTGTAGACATCACACATACTAATTATGTTGGGCTATTTATCGATTAACCGGTCTCAAAGAAATACGTTCTTTATGAAATTTTTGGAACCTCGATGTAATCTTGGAATTGTAGAGACTCGTGGAAACAATTTACGTCTTAGATCCTAATAAATATTACCACATTTTAATACTTTTTCAACTTTAATCTGCTTTAAATGATCTTTCTTTAATTAAGTATGCGATCATTTGTAATGTTGATTTGTCGAAATTTGTGCACGTCATACTTTGAATAATAGATACTATTACTCAATGTATGCAGGAGATGAGTCAGATATTCACAACATACTAGTACCCCAGGTTAGTGTACCGCGTCCATTACTGCACACTATACATACTGCACAAATGCCCAAAGACGGTACAGTTCAAAATAACTACGTTTGCAGACGATGCATCTGATAAAGATCCAAACGCAGCCATTAACAAACTACAAAGCTACGTAAATAAAGTCAGCGACTAGACCAAACAATGGTTGATAGAAATAAATCCGGCAAAATCGGCCCACTTTACATTCAGCAATCGCCCACAACAACCACAGAGTATCTCTTGACAACCAAACTATACCAAAGTACTATGAAATCAATTATTTGGCAGTTTATGTAGACAGCCGACTGACATAGATAAGAAACTCCTAGGACCAAGATCAGAAGCTATCCTGAGTAATCGGGTACTTTTACACAAAACCAAGCTGAAACCCATATGGATGTATAGTGCACAATTATAAAAGTAAAATAGATTGTTTTACATGAAATATATTGAGCTCCGTGGTATATGACAAACCATATAATTCACTCGCAACTGGGCATATGTCCAATGCAAGAAGAAATACAAAAAACTGCTAAGAGACGACCTACAACTGCTGCAGCATCATCCTTACGACCGGGCGAATCAACTCCTACATACTTAGCTGGACCTCAGGAGTCTGATGAGCACGAGGATCATCATGGAATGTATCCTCCGCACAAGTGAATATTATTATTATTATATCGTATGTCTTCGGGGGTAGCAAACACCATATATATTTCTGTTTCTGCTAATTCTTCTTGGTATGTTGCTACCTATTTGGCGGGAGGTGCAAAGCACAGAGAATTTATTTCACTATTGGAAATCCCCGAGCTTGCGTACTTCAACTTGGGACGAGTGCCTTTATGTTTATACCACCGAATCGTTCCTTTCAAAGACCTACACAGCTTTCCAGCCAGATGATCTGGTGGCGCAATTGAGGAGTTGCGGAGCCGTCAACTGTCCAAACTAATCACCTTCCATTGTCTCGGGTCCGAATACGAGCTGGTAATTAACGGCAAGTATCATTCAGTGAAACTCTCACTAAGAGTCACTGTCCCCCAGCAAGAAGCAACTTGTCAGGTACTGGATGATATCATCTCGGGTGATGAGATTGCGGCCCTGTTCTGTTGTACAGCGAAAACTTCATCTCCACTTTCAAGTGCGATCCTATAAAGGAAGCACAGGAGATCTCGGCCGATTGACCAGGTAGATTTCTAACGAAAGAAATCTGTCCAGCTCTCCGCCAACACACCAGTAATTTGGTGATACCGGCCGAAGGCAATTTCGCTGGTTGAATTTGCTCGACAACACGTATCTTCAGGCATATCTGCTCGTGCTTTCAAAAGGTGACTAACCGCACACGCTCCGGCTCCGCAGACACACTGACGAGGCGTTTCCCTAAGAGAGAAACGTTGCTCGTAGCATGAAAATGGACCGTGACGTGTTCCGAAACATGTGAACGCCCTAAAGGGCACAAACCATTCGTATTTTTCTTGGCCAATTACACTCGGCAGTAGAATCTTGACAGCACCGTCATATTCCATCCATGCCATCTCACGAGAGCGACGCTGTAAACTTTATTACGCAGAGACCTGCTTGTTTTGCGGCCTTTTGTAAAGGCGTCTGCTGTAACAGATTTAGTAAGCTTACTTAATATAGACGCGCAAACCAAGCTGCTGACTTTATATGCCTCTCAGCGGTCTCGAACTATTATCCTTTCCCTGTCATCGAGAGTTATACCCATACTTACCGATGAATCATCATCATGTAAGCAGAATACTTCTCTCTCTCTCAGGTAACCCTCGCGATATACATTAATGCGAACATAACAGCGCGACAATATACTTCTAGCTTTAACGGGAATACACGAGACAGAGCGATCAAAGCAACCGTCGGGGCTTTGCGGTATGTTCGGGTCATAGCGATAAGAGCCGGCCTCTGTGCGCATCGTACTAGGTCAGTTAGTTTAACATTAGCGACCCTGTGAATCCAGACCGATGCACCATATGTGACGATCGGTATTACTATCGCTTTGTACAAAACTTCGCTGGAGCGTGCGGACTCAGCCCGTGCCACTCGGACTGCTTTTGAAACAACATCCCGAAGATGCTCTGAGAAATTATCATTAGAATCTAACGTAACTTCCAGATACTTCAGAGAAGTTGTCCAGCGTATAGAACATACTAACTTTCATTTTGCAACAAGTGCAGCGCTAAGCACGAAGAAGATGTACCACGTGAATTAAACTAGAACGTAACGTAGTGAATAATGTTAGAACAAGCGGTCTAAACATCGTCCGATTAGGTTATTATTCTCTCTCTCTCTCTCTATGAGTTAGTTTTCCTTTTGAAATCTATACTATTACTTTGGAGCCTAATTTACTAGTCGTTGTTTAGAATATGTTAGGGAACATATTATTTGAATAACAGTGCATTCCTGAAATTAAAAAAAATCTAACTGAACTATATATAGGTAAACTTTTGCTAACCAAATGTAGCTTTAGAGTAACTCTTAACATGAGATGAACTGAAACAAATTACTCAGTAAGCTCTCAGTCTGGGTGCAATTTATAATAGGCAATATATCCTTTAATATTTATGATAAGCTAGACGTGTTTCAGCGAGAAGAAATCGTATAGTCGTACGTAGAAATAATTCCGGATTGTGTTTTTAGTTATTTAACCCATTTCAATTCCATAACTTAATAACCATTGAAATAGTTTCGGGTTTATTTATTTTCACGATAGTTTACCTAATAAATTGTTCAGTATTTTAAAAGTGTGATTAGTAATTTAAAATTTGAAATCATCCAGCAACTTATACGTATCATCAGTCAATTTAAGCAGAAAGTTGTCCATCCATTTGATACTACTGTATTTATTATTGCTGGTTACCATTGTCAGGATTTTGTATTCTAGTTTAGGCGCTTTAAAATTTTTAACTGATGATAGAAACTACCCGGTGGTGATACAAAATAGTTTTTACACTTTGATGTAGTAGCTTTAGAATTCTTTGAGAGGAACTTACTGTGATAATATAAATAGCTTTTATTTAAAATTTGGTGTAGGTGCTTTAGAATTCTTAAGTGATGATAGAAACTTCTGATAATTTAAATAATTTTGTTTCACAGTTTTATTCTTAATCTCGAATTGATAAGACAATGTTCCGAGCAATCACTACAAAGGATGGTTTTCTGAGCACAAAACGCATGGAGGTTCCGGCTTATTTGTTCATTATAATTAATTTTTCGTAAACCCTAATATATATATCAGATAGGCCAACGAAAATATTATGTTTTTATTTTGCGGATGCTGGCAATAGACATTGGTAGTATATTGACAATTTAATTATGGATCTGTGGTATATAATGTTTCTAACACTTTGATCTCGTCGAAAAAATAAAATTTTTTTGAAAATTGGTCGGAATAAATGCTTTTACGATTACTCACTGATTGGCCCCAAAATGTCGCCACCCATAAATGATCCTCTTGATCGATAGTTAATCCATCGGGAAATCCGACAAAACCTTTGCTTTTCCAGTTAATTAATTCTTGCGGGTTATCTGAAATTCCAAAACAGATTAGTCCTATAATTTGCTTACAGTTTGTCATTTTCAATATGGTATGTTCATTATCGGTTATTTATACACACTTTATATTTATAGAGACTGAATTGTTACGTTAATAATTATTGTAAGAACATTGTAAAAAGTAAAGTGCCATATATTTAATAATATATGTCACCTATCTCTGTAATTTGCGAGTATAACGAATCATTTTTCCTTCGTAAATTTAATTAATGACTAACCAAATTGATAGTTTCTCCATTGTTAGCCAGGCTAAACTATTTTGATGAATGTGGTGCATAAACACAATCAAAGCATAATTATGAAAGAATTAATTATTATCAAAAATAATAGTTCGTTATTATAGGATATGTGAGACCGACTGCAGGTACTATTTTAATGAATTCGCACCAGTTGACTTAAAAAAATCGATATTGACTTTGATGTATGAAACAGGTCGAAGATTACCAGCTTCTTCTGTGTACAAGCGGTTTGTACTTAGCGTTGCCGGAAGAATTGAGAAAATATTGAAAGTATCCTAAAATTCGAAATGTAGTATCATGTAGATGCATTATGAGTCTAAGATAGAAAAAGTTCTACACGGGGATTTAAATATAATTCGGTAATATGTACAAGACGTCGACATACTCATCGCTCGTACAACTAGCAAACTACTGGACTGAAAACGTATAGTACAGACCGAATACGATATTTTACATATACGCACTTATGCTGCAAATCCCGTGCGCAACGAACCTAACGAAAATTTCGAATTCGTATCAATGAAATATTAAGCAACGGTTCTCTCATCATTGCTGAGAGAAATGTAAAAACACTAATACGGAAATTTCTTTCAAAGTGGTGGAAGTGTGTTCTAATTTATCTATTATACTCATAAAAATTGGAGATTATGGAGATTATTCTCCTCTTACCTACAGAACCGTCTGTGCAGTTGTAGTCATACTTGACAATGTTGAATTTGTCGGAATCCGCAACGTACATATGTTTCTCATCCGAACTCCAAGCTAGACCGTTAGGAATGTCCATTCCTTTGACTATAGTAGTTTTCTGGTCGCCATGATATTTATGTAGTTTACCAACGCCTTTTTCGTATGATTCGTCCGTAAGTTGTGGTCCCATTGATCCTGTTAATGGAAACAATTTTGGTTGCGACAACATTAGGAATAAATTTAACAATATTAAAAAACAAACCATCAATATTATATATATATATATATATATATATAATCATTATATACAAATAAAGGCATTTTTCGTTTTAGACCTTTTCGAACCTAAAATATTATTTCTTCTTCCATCAAGTATACGTCTATTTAATTAGGAATAGCCAGATTATATATACATACGTAACAAAATAACAATGAATATATATACAACAACGGTGTTAGTACACTATACCTTGTGGAACAGATACTTGAATTAAATATTTCTTCGATAATATTGAATTCAGTTTAACTTGAAAGAACCGATCAGATACATAACTTTGTAATAACTTATAAATATCATTAGGCGTTGATTATTTCAGCTTATATAAAAGTCCCTGATGCCGCACGCAATCAAACGGTTTTTCTACATCAAGGAAAATACCATTTCAGTATTATTTTGATTAGTAATTACATCATTATTAGTTACTATATTCATCATACGGTTCTTTATTAGGATTTCAAAAGTTTTAGATATGACATTTAATAATCGGTCATTTTATTAATTCCATTCAGGACGTTGAGATCGGAGAAATTTGAAGTGTTTTATATTACGATACGAACAGTCCGCGCTACATAAAGAACGTATGCGAGTGTGTGTATAAATGTGTAAGAGTGTTAAAGATTGAACTGACTATGTTGAATGTTGTAGTGTCGTGATGAGGGTTAGATCTTTGCTCGAAATCCAGTATCGATGATGAATGCTAATGATCACATTCGATAAGTTTTACTACCAAACATCAAAGGCTTAAAATATCATGAAAGAACCTATATAAAGGTCTAATACAGTCACTTCATGGATATGGTGCTTGTATTTATATAACTGAATTCATACTTAAAACAATAAACAAACAACAAAGGAAATTTTTATTAAATATCTGTTCTCTCTACAGAACTGCACCTTCATCTGTTGTCAATGTCATTAGTAACATACTACCTTTAGATTTATATATTATTGGTCAGGCAATTGCTTCAGAATCTAAAATAACTGGCAGCATTAGCCTCCTTAACAGCACGTATTATGAAAAAATATATTAATCAAGTACTAATCAATATCTGGCAACAAAGATGGGACACTTGCGAAACAGGAAGAAAGACTTTTAATGTTTTCTCTAATATTGAAGCCAGAGGAAGAATGAAAAAACTAAATATTAATTTCTTCACATCTCAGGTTCTTTCTGGGCATGGAAAATTTTGATAATATCTCCATAGATTACGAATCTCTAGTGCACCACAATGTACAATTTGTGGTAGTGATGAGGTCGACAATATCGAACACCTCATATAAAAGTGTCTTGTTTTTAATGACTTAAGACATATTTATCAAATTAAACCCAACAAATCTCTAATCCTAAACAAAAATAATATGGAAATCCACTTAACATTTGTAGAAAATGCAATGCAAAGAAAATTCGCACTAGGTGTTTAAGGGCAATAGAAAGTCAAATAAAAACAAATTCAAACGTCATACCGATAATTCTGAACTATGTCATAAAATGCCTAATATACTTAAAAAATTTTATACAATAAGCGTGCATTTGTAACAAACTTGTATATTATTTTTCTCTAAGCTTGTATATATATATATAAATTTAAGGAACACTTAATTACTTGCACACACATATTCAACATTTTTTTTTAAGTACACTTGACAAGGAACAATTACACACAACTGATGTAATGCACACTAGTTCCTTGCTCTTTTATAAACATATTTCATATTAAATATGAAAAACAGAGATATAATATATATATAAAAAAAAAATCTATAAAATATGGATAATAGAAAAGAAAATTGTAAAAGTTCGTGGTGATTGAAAACTAAGTTCATAAATAGTTACAGAGAGGATCGTGCGTTTTTAGTTCAAATAAATTTAAAGTAAAATTTAATAAATATTTCAAAAATTTCTCTTCTTCGTTGTCTATTTTCAGACGTGAACAATCGTGTAATTTTTCCGGTTAAATTCCATCATTCATCTCTATCCTGCGTGGTTTCCATTAGTTATTGACAGCCCCGTCATGCCTTGAATGTAATCCACAAAAGGGTTCAAGGGGTCGATAGTCGACCCCTGCTTCTTTGTTCTGCCATCGCGCCGTAAAATATGACTAAAGAACTTAAGACATCTTCTTTTTATTGCTGGAACCAATCTATCTTTTGGCTCCATTCCGAGTTGTTTCGGGATAGCTGCATTAGTCCGACGTTCCATGACATCCTGAGCATAGGCCTGTACACATTTCAAAAGCTTCTAGTTTTCGGTATAATTAATACGCTATCGAAAATACCAGTCATTTCATTAATCGTTTTTTAGTTTTTATTTTTATAGAATGATCTTTCCATATTGTTGTTAATCTTGCTAGAGCGAATTTGCCCATTCCGATTCACCGCTTCATCTCACTTTCATCATTTCCGTTAAACAGTGATGCACGGTCCAAGATATGTCGTTTTTGTATTTTTCTCTATACTACGTACATAAATGTCGCAAGCAATTAGTAACTATACTTGTCACGATTTAGTATTAAATTAACTTTCCCGCTCAAATATTCTATTCGCTTCAGAAACGTTGCCAGTTCTAGCTCAAATCACCGTACGCATATCGTTAATTACATATTTTCCTTCCTCCGATGGTTATTATTCCGTCGTTCTTCAATTGCCTGTCGCGTAAAATATTTTTTTTTTGTCCAGATAAAATTTGTTTTATAATATTTTACCGGCGAATAAAATTCCGGACGGACTAACTTTAGCGTCGTTCAATCTGGCTTTTTCGTATTCGTCCACTTGCGCGATAATTTTAGCTTCTTCCGTATAGTCACTTTCACCGTCCCATTTGACCAACGCTAACTTATTACCGTAACCGATTACGAAACAGTTATCGTAAAGGTCATCGTCGACCGGTATGACGAACGTAACCGAACGTTCGTTTCCTTTAAAATCAGATAAAACGATAAAATTAAAATAAACGAATTAAAAAAAAAAAAATGAAAAATAGATTGATAAGAAAATATTTAATTTATAAAACTACCACGGAAATTACGCAAATTAGTCACTGCGATCCTTCGTCATTATCATCACCACCATCGTCTCTTCGACCATTCGGTTGGTGTGGGCAACATGTCTGTCTAGTTGTTTTCTGATTGGACCAACTTTTCCGCTACAACGTACTTATTTATTTGTTTAATTAATTAATTAATTATTTAATTGGTTTTTTATTATAGTGCCGAGTGTAATTACCGAGGCTTATTACGACATTGAAAACTTAGTCGTTAGTAAATGAAGTTGGAGGAGTAAAGAAATTGCCTAATTGAGTGGATATGGTATGCTGACGGATTTGAAGTTGTAGTAAATTATGGCAAATAAGAGAGGGGGCTCGGAAGTAGGCGAAAGAGACAAACGGATAATGGATGGGCACTTTGGAGTACATGGTCACTAGAGAGTGCCTTATTCGTTTTTTCAAATTCCTCCTTCGGATGGCTTTCCGTCTGCTTTTCATTAAAATTGTCTAATTTTTGAATATCCTATCTCATTCTTCGTTCGTTTTTTTTTAAAATAGAGTAGTAGCGTACCGACCTTGTTATAAAAAACCATGCGTAAGCGTGATAAGCCGAGAAGCTGCACAAGTATAAGTGTTGAATATTTATTACTTACTAGCGTTAATACATCCTGGACGACAACTAAAGTAGAGAAGCAATGCTACGAATGCAGCGATGAACTACCAACGAATGGTCAAGGTGTAAAGAGGGCTGTAAACGAAGATGTCACTTTGACTTTATAACGATTTTGCAACAAACCGACAGTATAAGATCGAAAGCCGAGAAAGAAGCGCGGAGCTGACAGCAAAAGAGAAAAAATCAGCCAACTCCGTCTAATTGATGCGAGCGTGTTAAAAGAAATACTGGAAATAATCGCTCAGATGCTGAGCAAAAATAATTACGACGCCTTAAAAAACGAGAATGAAGAGCTGAAAAATTAATTAGACGAAATTATGAAAAATAATAAAGAAAAACATGAATAAGTGTCCGAACCAAATGTAAAAATAAACGACCTAGATACGAGAAGAGACACAATCGAAATATATGGGATAGAAGAGGAATAAAATGAATATCTTGAAAACGTTATGATAAACATAGCAAACCAGATAGGAGTTGAAATCGAAGATAATGATAGCCAAACAATCCATCGAACCGAACAGACGAAATTATAATAAAGAAAAAAAACCGATTGTATATAAAGATGGCGAAAAAATTAATACATAAACGAGGCGACTTCACCGTACTAGAAGCATCTGTTATGGAAGACCAAATCGAGAAATGGGTTACATCTGCTTCAAACGCGGTAAATTATTTACGAGAAAATCCGAAGGAAGCCGACAAAAAGCCGACAAAACCGGATATACAGATCGAAGACGATATTGTAAAATATATATATATATATATATATATATAAATAATTAGGAACAAGTTAATATAATTAATTTAGAACGATAATCAAATGTGGTATATAGTAAATTATATAAATCAAAAAGAATTTATATGTACATACCCGTATGCCAAGTATCCTTAAAGGTTACCTTGGGGAGGTTAAATACAACTAAATAACTTTACAAAACTAAAAAAATTAAGAAAATAACAGTAAAATAACAATAGGGAAAAAAAAACCGATTAGCACTTGTATATTAAATTTAACTTGTATAAAAATAAAAAAATGAAAAATCTTAACACAGATCGGATCGTATATACATTAGAAATCGGTGCTTAATGATGCTTATATTTAGTGTAACGCATGCTGAGATCAAGACTACAATCCCCGATTACATGAATTAATTGTCAGGATACATTTATCATAAAATTTCTTTGATAATTTACAAATATAATCATAAATATAAGGAATATTTAGCGTGGAATGCATATATTTTAGTTCATCGAGGAGCATTTAATGATATTCTGCAACAATGGTTTGGCATCACCTGGAGTTTTTTGTAAGTACTAACGGATACTGAACACCAGACAAGTGTAGGTCTTATAATGGTAGTGTAAATTAATTTCTTGTTTACTGAAGACAGATGAGAACGGTAACTGAAAATTGGTGCAAGTATATGATTTTTTTCGCGTCACCGATAGATTTATTAATGTGCGCGTTAAATAAAAGACGAGAGTCTGGAGTAACTCCTAGATAGTTAACCCTGCAAACTGACGCATTTAACATTTTAATAGTAATATCGTATGCGGAGAAACCGGATACAGATTACAGATCAAAGACGATATTGTAAAATATATAATAATTAGAAAAAAATTAATATAATTAATTTAGAATGATAATCAAATGTGATATATATATATAGTATGCGATAAAGGGTGTGTATAAAATAGGAAAACAACGAGGCGAAAAATTAAACTAAAAGCTTAAAAAAAAAACTAAATAAAATGAAGATAACCTAAATATTTACCTTATACAAATATGACATTGTTGAAGAAAAATCAAAATGAAATTATGGTATAATGTGAGTGTTGGATAATTTATGTATATATATATATATATATATATATATATATATATATATATATATATATATATATATATATGACTATGTAAGTGTGAATGAGAGGTCAAACTACAGAGTAAAATAACTCGACAAAATTAATCAGGAATCTGAATTAAGTATAGTGTATGTAAGTGTTAGATCATTGAGAAAAAAATTGAACGAGATCATATGTAAAATTCGACAAATTGATTATTAGGAGAAATAAATGTAAAAAAAAATATGAAATATCCTTTTGCTATCTCCAAGGTTATAATTCACAATGTAAACATGGCTTAGTATGAAAATATCAAAGCGAAAGTAATTAAATACATTACGAGGAATTCAGAAAGTATAGTAACAAAAGTTAGTATAAATGGAACCCAATTTATATTTGTGGGCTATTTAGAGACGGTCAATTTATGACGTAGTGAAATATGTAAATAAAATTATAGAAATCGATAACTAGTTGTTACACAATAAAACGGTAATGTACATTGGAGATATAAATATTGATACAGTCGAAAATGATTTAAGAATCAAAAAAATTATAAGTTGTTAACACCGGCAGAAATTGTATATACAAGGTGGAAGCGATGAATTTATGTCAAACTATCATCTGCGCGACGATGACTAATCCGTGTCCCATTCAGCTGTCTGTATCTAAATTCTTACGTTCAGCAATCAATAATCGAAATATGAAAAACTTTTAACGGCAATTACAAGAAGTAGGACGAATCGTCATAGTCGTCATCGTGACTAGCCATTTTACATTTATTTTTACATACAGAATGGACTAGCATTCGAGGTGCTAATTATATGTAACGGCAGATGTGCTCGTATACGATGTTATACGGAATAGGATGCCATTACCTTTTTCGTGAAAATTAGGTTATGTAATGATGAAAAACTTCATAAACTTTTCTTTTTATGTCACCACTTATTTCGAACCGTCAAACGACAACAGTCTATCACTTAAATCAACTATGTTATCCCGACATATATAATGTGTATATATATATATATATATATATACATACATATATAATGTGTATATATATATATATATATATATATATATGTATGTGTCGACATGTATACGTATTATTATTTAGTTAAAATATTACTACCAATACTAACCGACTACTTTAGCATATTTATGTTGGTTAGTACTGGGTGTATACCGATGAATTCTCTGTTCCCACATATCGATGAAGTAAAGGGTCTGCTTTCTATCATCCCAAAATGGCCCTTCACCCATTTCGATCGGTTCCGTTAATAACGTTACATTCGCTGCGCAGGACATCGCTCGAACCTGAAAAAAATTGTTCAAGAAATATAACCGATCGTTTCAACGGTCACTTTTCATTCTTATTCCGTTAAAATATATTAAAAAAAAAAAATTAAAATAATCATATTTTTTCTGTAATATAAATTATCAAATTCGCAATATTCTTTAAAAGTTTTAATTACAATACAGCGTTTTTAAAGACAAATAATCTATCTGATAATTTACTCAATAGATAACTTATTGTTAAGAACATTAATAATAGCAGCGTATATACACTTAGTTGTAAAAATTGTGACTGTACATATATTATATATATATATTTTTTTTTTTTATTTATTATATATTTAACATATACATTGCAATTGAAACAAAAAAACTGTAGTAGCATGCAAATTTTTGATTATTGCTACTAGTAGCGATTATCTATAAATGTACTTAATTTTAAATATTTCCAAGATAAAAACCGGAAATTGCTTTAATAAAATAATTTCATTCGGTTTAAGCGTACAATCAATACTATACAACTGCCTCAGGTGATCATATTTGTTACATTTGTATATTATATGTTGCACATTTTCAACTACATTACACTTGCAGTTGTGACATTTATTATCACCGATTATATTTAATTTATTAAAATAATATCCAATGGAACCATGACCAGAAAGTATCTGAGTCATGTAAAAATTTACTATAATCTTTTTATTTTTAAAACGATCTATTACATTCGGAAAAAATTTACTAATTAATTTATCTTTTGTTAAAATTTTGTATCTTACACTAAATTCATTTAAAATTTGTGTATTTAACTGTTTAAGAACTATTTTACTTATGACACCATAATTATTTTTTTTTTCATTAAAAATTAAAGATCTTTTCTTAATATAAAGATCAATAGGTAAGATACGAGCAATAGTATATAATGTTATATTTGATACAGTAATATAAGAAGAGGTTAAATCAATAAGAAATTTACGGCAGTTACAAATTACATTATGTATTTGCTGCTTAGTTAAATGTTTGAAGTAGACACCAGCACAATATGTATATAATGACTGTACTAAACCTTTATAAAGAATTACCTTAGATTTATAGTTAAGTCCCCATAATTTACCACCAAGAGCTTTAAATATATAATAATATTTGTTGGTTTTATTATTTATATATTGTATATGCTTATTATAATTTAACGTATTATCTATAATGAAACCCAGATATTTTATGTGATCGGTAGAACTAAACACATGATTGCCAATTTTAATGTTATCATAAATTATCTGATCAAAACATTTATCTCGACCAGAAACAACCATAATTTGAGATTTAGAAATCTCAAATTTGAGATTTAAGGCATTTATTATTGTTTTAAGCTTATTAATAATTTCATTGCAATTAGAAATATGAGACGATAACGTCAATTTACTACATAAATTAACATTATATACTAAAAGCAGATCATCTGCATAACTATACAACCGTAAACCAACTAAAGCATTATTAAAATAAGAATGTATATTGGAATATAAAATGTTCCACAGGACCGGTCCAAGAACAGACCCTTGTGGAACTCCAAAATTATTACTGACATCTATGATATCGTTCTGATATTTCCAAGTAACTCTCCTATTGGTTAAAAAATTATGTACTAAACTTATTACATTAAAACTAAATTCATTTACAATTAACGTGTCAATTATAACTTGACGATCACAGTTATTGAAAGCACCTTCAATATCAAATGAGATAACAATAGATCTATTATTACGTTGTTTATTTTGTGATAGATTATCTATTACATCTGATATAGCTAATTCTGTAGAATAATACTTTCTGAAACCGTATTGATAAGGATTGAGCACAGATATACCGTTAATTTCGTGATTTAAAAATTTTAAAATAATTTTTTCATAAACTTTACTTAACGAATTTAACAAACATATTGGTCTATAACCATTTATATTACTTGGATCTTTATTCGGTTTATTTAACATTATTATACTAGCACTTTTCCACATAATTGGGAACATATTAAGCTGTAAAAGCTTATTATAAAGCGTTAATAATAAACTCGGAAAGTAAAAATATATGATTTTAATTACCTTATTTGTTATACCATCAGAGGATGGGGCTTTTTTATTGTTCAGATTCTGAATTATTTCCTTTAATTCAAAATACGTCACTTCCAATTTTAAATGTTTATTTTTAATTGTAATATTATCAAGTTTAATTGGGATACCATCTTTGAAATTAAAAAATGTATTCATTAAAAAACTCATTTTATCTTTATTCCTATTGATACATGAATAGGAATCATTACCATTATTAATATTTAAATCAGGAAATTTAAAAGTTTCAATGTTCGTTAATATTTTATAGGGTTTACCCCAGGCCCTGGACGAGCTGCATAAATTCCTCCAGGCCTGCTGCTTAAAATATCTAATTTTAGATTTATACATTTTTAATATTACGTTATAAATTAATTTATTTATAAGATTTTTATGTTTAATATTATTAAACTTACGAATGAGAAATTTAAAATAATCTAATTCTTTATTCCACCATGATTTGTTCATTTTAGGCATTTTTCCTTTGGAGCAATTTACAATATCACATATGCTATTAGTAAGTTGTTCAGTGATATTATTAACTTGAGATTCAGTATTTGCAAGAATAAGATTTGTTTCAAAATTTAACATTAAGTCACCATTTAATTTACTGATAAATTTATCGCTATCTAGGCTAAAAATATATTCATTATTATCAATGTGAACATCAAAAATATCTATTCTATACTTATATTTTTATGGTCGCTTAGAAGAAACTCCTTAACCATAACATCCGATAACTTATACTTAAAGTTATTATTTATTAATACATAATCTATCAAACTCTGCCCATTGTGATTTTCAAAAGTGTAAACACCGATATCATTTTTAATTAACAAGTTCCCCGAATATACAAGATTTTCAAATTGTGTACTCCTGGGCGTATGGTAAAAATTTTTGTTCTCCATAATTTTTAATCTTGAATTAAAATCACCCAATACTATTACGTTATGTTTACTGTTTTCTTTTATGTGATTATGCAAAAGTGTAAATTGATAATTCATATCATTATTGGGTGGAAAATATATTCCAAAAACAACAATATTATTTACGTTTATTTTAATTATGTAGTCAGAAACTACAGTACTGTTAATATTCATAATGTTACTACTGATAGCAACGAATTTAGTATGCAATAACAAATTAAAGTGATTTTCATCACTATATAAATAAGGATCACAAATTACGCATAGGTAATTATTATTTTGTACATTATTTAATTGAAGTACCGTTTGTGCTTCTTTACAGTGATTTACATTTTGCAAAATTAACTTGATACTATCCATAATTTATATTAAGTTTTACTTTATTTACAATTTTTAAGTATAAAGGACAAGAGTATGAAAACGTATTGTGCGTAATTTTATTAATAATATTTTTCTTGTCTTCTAAGTTAAGCTTACCTTTTTCTTTTTTTTGCTGCAAACATGCATGCGAAAAGCAATTATTGCATTTTACCTTAATCTGGTCTTCATCCAACACATATTTGCTAGTCGTTAAATTGCTTTTACACTCACTTTTCATGTGACCAAATCGTAAGCAGTTATAACATCGTATGACAGGAGTATAATCATACACTTTGCATTTATTCCAATTTACAACCATATAACCAGCCTCCATTAAAATGCGATAAGGATCTGAATCCAGCCGTACAAAAGCACGAATTTTACCATCATTGGTTTTTTTCAAAGCAACAGATTTTGTTTTTTTGCCAGTTTTATTGCTAATTGCCATGCTAATATCCAATTCAGTAGTTGTGTGGTGAGCACCAACTATCGAAATCATTGGATCTTTTTTTAGTGCAGTTTTAGTCTTAATATTTACAATATTATTAGTAACTTCTTGCTTTAAACATTCAAATTGTTTTTTGTCTTTAACACCAATTATAACTTTTTGTTTATGCTGTTTTACAAAACCGATATCTACACCAATCTTACTAATGTTTATTTTATTCAATTCATTATTCCAATTTCTATCTTCCGAACTATTTGTATTTTCAATAATTAAAGTTTCAAATTTGTTTTTATGTATTAAATTACTATTTGAAAGCAACTTTGATTTTAATTTTGAAGAATACGTAGGTTTATCCGAAATAATTCCAGAAACAACATTCGATATACTTTTTTCAGTACTTTTTTTAAGTTCACTGTAATTATTATTTAATTTATTAATATGAATCTTTAAAGTGTCTAACGTTGTTACCAGGACATCAATTTTTTTTAAAATACCTTCTTTCAACTTTACTTTCATATTGTGCGACTCATGTAAAAGTTGCCTTATATCATCAATACATTTGACACTAGTGTCGAAACAAGCATTTTCGACACTAGTCATGTTCGCCACTAATAATTATTTATTTACATATATAAATTCTATTTGTTACAAAATTTTATCATTAATAAAAACTTACCGATATGTAACGCGATATATATATATATATATATATATATATATATATATATATATATATATATGAAAGGAAAGATTTTTTATTCCATCGAAACAAAAAAAAAGCAGAGGCAATTAATGAGAACAAAAAAGAACGTTTCTAATATAGATAAAACTACCAAATTTAATAGAATAAAACAAACGACCTCAAATTCTTCATTAAATTCAAATATGAGGGCTTAAGTGCAATAATCGAACGAATGATGTAAAGTCAAAACGATCATTAGGAAACAGGAAAAAAGGTAACAGTTTTAGCTCACTTTCGTTTTTTAAAAATACAGAGGATTCAACCCAAACTTATGTTTCAGACGGAGAAAAAGCAGTAAAATCGATGATATTGATAATCGCCGACACCACCCGATAGCGAAGAAAATTATAAATTCTTTTACGAAAAGCCGGTCACATTTCTTTAAGTTTCAACTCATATTGGACTCCGCTGGTTGATAGAGCAGCAAAAGATCCAGCGATTGGTCTTGCATGTATGGGACACAATGATGACGTTCTTTCTTCAACTAATAAATTACTTTCTTTCTGGTCAACAATGCGACCGTGGAATATGAACATACAGTGTTGCCGCAGTGTGCCTTGTGTCACTACTACGTCATCTGGCGCCAATATTCTTCCCACAAATATAGTTATTTCCGCTTTCAACTTCTACACCATCATAATTATTTTTCTACATAAAACAGCCCTTTACCATTTAATCTAATATCTTTTTCCTTTAGTAAAATAGTAACTGTACACGGCGGGTAAATTTAGTTTATTAATTAAAGTACGAAAAGCTACCTAGAAATTTTAATATTAGAATTAACGAACGCGAAAAAAAAACCTGATATTAGTTTTTCCGACTAGCTTATTAGTAATGAACAATCATTCGCTGATGCTTCTAATTTTCAAATCTCATGCATTTTCTTAAACAATCCGATCATCGATTCGGTTGAAATTCTACAAATGAACGAGATGCCATTTCGCAGTCCTCTACAAACGAATTCCGGAATATAGACCGTTTCTTTCGTGGGCTAAAGGTTCAGTCGGTTATTTATTATTTTATTTCTCGTTTTCATTCAGCCTCAATGATGTTGTAGCGAGTAAAATTAGTAAACGATGTTTATTAAATTGTAATAAACGTATTTTAATTTTAAAGTTTAGTTTATTCATTATAATCGTCAGTTATATAAAGGTTATCCGTGAATCTTGGGGTTACGGTGTGGGCAAAGAAATAACAAGGTAGACGTAGAAAAACAAACTGATTCCGCAATGAGATGGTAATTACAGCATTCGGATTCGGAACGGAACCGAGTTGAAACCATAAACGCTATTTAAATTCTTCGTACAAACGATCCGCCTTCCATTCGGAATTTACGGTTCGAACCAAGGACAGAATGATTGACGGTTTATGATAATAATAATAATAATAATAATAATAATAATAATAATAATAATAATAATAGTGTTGTATGGTCGTTATAGTCTTAAAGATAAATTATTAACTACAGGACAATTAATCTTACTCGTAATTGTCATTAAAAGAAAATACTCCCTTTTTACGTTCCTAATTAAATTATTATTAGCATTCTTAAGATTTCGATATTTATCGAAAAGCAATAATATACGCGTTTACATACTCATTTTTTTACACTTTCAGATAATTTGCAATCTAGCTGAAAAAGGTAATAAGCAATTGAAATGGAAGGCGCAATAAAATAATTCGCCTACCGGTACCATTTCGTAGATATCAGTTAACGATTACGGTTTGGAAGATCGAAGAGAGGTCAGCCTATTAATTGACCGGAGTTCGTCATTATATTGTGTAGAAAATTAACAGTCGGCGAATTAAAGTGCCTATTTAGAGTTTTTAACATGGACTTTGTTTGTTGTTTTACTCAGTTTATATAAGTCAAAATTTTTCTTCGGTTTCATCAGCATAGATTACGTTTTTCGTATACTAACTGCGAGACTACGGTCACGTGTGCTTATTTACTCGCTTCTATCGAATTTCGACTCATATACCTGTGATTTTTGTATTTTTATTCACCGTCCTAGTCACGATGCCGTCCACGAAAACGAAAAATAAAATTTTGCTATTTTTCATAATTTTTTTTTTGAATTTATTAATATATGTATATATATCATCATTATCATCATTGTCGTCGTATTGTTCGTTACGTCGTGACTAGTTAGTTGTACGTTTACTTTTACGTACAAAATGAGCTATCACAAGGCACTATTTATATGCGACTCGGATGCGCGCTCGTATGATGTTATACGGAGTGTGAGGTGTTCTCCCGTGATAATTAAGAATTACGTAATGATGGAAAACTTTCTATGTCTCGTACTCCGTGTGTCCGGACAGATTTTAGAATCGGAGTATAAATGAGACTTTTATTGTCAATAGTCAGCGCACTATTTCTGCGCATTAACCGAAATAGCTTTTTCATACGTATTCATTTGAATATGATTTCGATATGTTAGTCGGCTATCCAATGTAAGTCCAGATATTTCACGCTTGCGCGGATTGGTATTTCTGCGTTATCTAACTGGGGAGATTTAGCTTTTCTGTTAGTAAACTGTACATTTACAGATTTATTCGCATGTATTTTTATATTCCATTTATTAAACCAGTTTTGAGCTCTAATTAGTGCTGTTTGAAGATTATCACTCGTTCTATTTTGTTCGGTATCAGAAGAAAGAAGTGCCATGTCATCGGCAAATGTGGGCTACCTGAACACTACCAGTCATTAGAAAATCGACTGTGTAAACTAAGTACAACGTGGGTCCGAGTACTGAACCTTGAGGCACACCCGCATAGACGGGATACAGCTCAGAGGACGCGTGATCATAGCGTACGTGAAAATATCTATCGCTAATGTACGATTCTAATAAGAGATAAGATCTGAGGGTAGTAGTAGTAGTTTTTAATTTATACAACATGCCGGACCTTATGAAATGCCTGTCGAACATCAAGAAGGCTGCTGTACAGATCTTTTTAGTTTCTAGTTAATTTTATATTATACTAACTACCCTATGCAGCTGATCAATTGTGAAGTGTTGTTTCAAAAACCCGAACTGGTGGTTAGGTATAATATTATTCGAACGAATATATGGGAGTAACCTACTCAAGATTAACTTCTCCATAACCTTCGACAAAATTGGTAACAATCGGGCGACACGAGGTGACAGAGTGCGGATCTTTACCTGATTTCCGTAATAATTTCCGCAAACTTCAACTGTTTCGGGAAGTAGTGTAATCGGAATACCGCGTTGCATATAACGGTTAGCAACACTATAGAAGTGGTTGACTTGATCCAGCGAAAATACTGAACAGGACTGCGTGATTATTTCAGGCTCGAGAGACTAATGTGCCTTATAACTACTCTATACGCTCGATCCTGTTTCAACTGAAACGTGTGAAAAACAATCTTTTCTTGTCTAAAAGTAAGTTACGATAACTTTCCGTAGTCTGTACATTAATTTTAGCTACCTCGTCAGCAAGAGCTTTAACGTAATGATCGTTTCTGTTAACAATAGTTTCAATTTTTTCACGCATCTTCTGAAAATGTTCTACACCATGGACAAGTGACTTAGGAACTTTTGTCGTGGATGGATTACTTGCATTAGTAGTAAGAGGACTATCTTCATCAACGTTGAACCGTTATCAAATGAAAGAACGTCGTAACGGTTACGAGTCATTTTTTTATGATTATTATTGTTGTTATTAGCGATAGGGCGACGTTTCTTACCTCTTCGCTCTGCTACCAGCTGCCAGTCATGATTACCTTCACTGAGATGACCCCTTACCTCGGAATTATTTTCTGTTTCCTCACTCGCTCTCCTCGCGCAAAATAGTATGTGACGGCGAATTTTCGTATGACGATAATGTCGCGAATTTTTGATTAAAGTTATTATTATTTGAAATATTTCGCGTTTTTGCATAGTGGGGGAATATAATTCGATTGCGAACATCGCATTACACTATTAGGTTGTTGTGGTACAATAAATATTGCGACAGAGATACGTGATCATCAGCAGACGGCCCCGCTATAGCGTATGAATTGCGTTAGCATATGCTGTGTTAGAGCGGTCGTGTAGACCGGTTGGGTTCTATAAATAGACGCAGCCACGCCTGTCCTCGTGATAAGGACAGCAGTAACGTGCGTCTATATACAAGAGTGAAAATAAAATATATACGTATATAAAAACAGCGAATTAATAAATAATAAGTGGCGACGCATATATATATAGATATACATATAAGTAAAAAAACACAACGTATAACAGTATAAATAATATCGAAGTACTTAAACGAGAACAATAAATGATGATATGATAAATAGTACAAAAAAAAATTAACAAAAATAAATGGAATTATCTAACCGATACGATGCCGATAACAAATAATCCTCGATGAATTAGATAAACTGTTAACGTAGAAGCGAACGATAACGAAAGAGGTTAACGCGCAACATAAATACCGGTCTAAACGCCGCGTACGCGATGATTTGACAAGCATTCGCATCGTATTATTATGTTTCACCACTTTTGTTCCAACATTAAACTCGCGGTAAATAAACATTTTACTATACTATATGGTTATTACTTTTTGCATTAATAATATCACGTATCGTGTCGAATCTATCGAGTAATTTTTTAAATTCGCTAAAATTCCCCTTACTGCTAATATCGTTTAGGAAGAAATGAAATATATTAAGAAAAAAATTAAGGTCAACGGACTTGAGAAACTGTACGAGTTCCGAAACTTTGACTATAAATGAAAGAAATGTGGACAAGTTACAAGCGTTCGAAATGCGACGCTGGATGAGAATGGGGAAGATATGATGGACGGACAAGATAAGAAATCGAGGAATTCGGGATAAAATAAGCGGAAAAAAAAAAGGCCATTAATAGGTCGGATACTACGGAGAACGCGGTTAAGCTGGATTGACCATGTTATAAGACACGAACGTCTACTTCGAGTTGTTTTTAAAATCAAACGGAAACGAGGATGTGGAAGTCAAATTTATTCGTTGTAACCTTACTACGAGACAGAATACTCGGTAGTGGGGGAAAAATATCATCGTGGAAAAGAAGACCAGCCTTACGACTGAACTAAAAGAATAGAAGGAATAGAATGGAATGTTATTAATAAAGAGTAACGTTAAATAATATCGGTAATAATTAAATATAATTTCTATATCTTGTATTTACTATTAAATCTTACCTGATGAATAGAAAATTCTATGTGAAACTGAAAAACCATAACTCTGACATTACGTTAAAAGTTGGGGTGCCTTAAGGCAGTAGGCCCATTCTTTTTTATTATATATATATATATATATATATATATATATATATATATATATATATAATATATATATATATATGATTTACCGACAATACCAGGAGTAGATATAAATCTCTACGCTGACGACACCTCTCTAACGGTATCTTCTTATAGAATAGACATTATAAGTAATAGATTAACTAAAGTAACTGACGTCATATCTTCAACGATAAATGGAAAAGTTAACGATGAGAAAACAGAGTCAATAATTTTTACGCAGGACTTCGTTAAATCGTTTCGTTAAAATAAAAAACTTTAAACTCGGCCGGAAGGAACGTATGAAGCATTTGAAGCATTTTAGGCGTCATCGTGGGCAGAATACTCACATTTACAAAACATATTAACGATTGTGTAAGTAGAACAATACGGAAAATGGATTGTCGATTTCCCCTATATTTAATAAAAAATCTGCGCTATCAACGCGAAACAAATTTTCATTATACAAAAAGGTAATTTTACCAAAGCTAATGCCTGCCAAATATCGTCTTATACTAGCTAAACCACGTGCAAAGATTGCCATCGAATAATAACCTCGATTTACTTCAATCAAATCTCTCCGTGATGCGTTAAAATTTCGTTACGTATACAGGAAATTATTCAGGATAAAACGAAAATTTGTTTTGCCGATTGTAGATATTCCGACATTCCAATGGTAAATGCTATAGGAGATTTACCAAGTTTTAAGACGCACGTATAAAAGATACAAGCGTAGGCGCATAAAACACATCCTTCACAGTAAGCCAGCTGTCATAATCCCAGTTTTAGTATTAATAAATAAGCTAAGACACTTTTAAGTATATTTTTAATACGGTAAGACTCTGTTATTTTAAATGAACAGGTTTTTTTTATTAACATTTTCCCCGCAATCGTATAATAATTTAAGTAATTTATTTTATAAGATTATATTTTGTATTAATTTTTTCTGGAAAGAATCGTCGATTTATTCGGTACAGAAAATTCTATTAAATGTTAACCTTACTTTTTTTTTTTTTTTTTTTGTAAACAGAAAATATTTAAGCGTGCAAATATATTGTTCTTCATAGTAGCAAAAATTTTTTAAAAAAGTGATGTAGCAAACAATAACAATATTAATAGAAATCATGAACATACGTGCTTTGTTCAGTTGTTATTCTGATGCTTATGTAATTTAGAGGCAATGACCATAAATCTGAAATAGTCCGTCTTAAACTAAACAATCGGGAACAACATTTAACTTGTGCCAACTTTTTTTTTTTTTAATTTTTCCCATCACAACTGACCCATGTTAGAGGTCATTTAGTGATTGACTTAATGAGATGAATGATATGAATGATATTTTGTGGAAGGGCAGTACTCAGCAGTACTCCCTCTAAACTTATGCTGGTTGGACAAAGTCTAGAGGCTTACTTCGCCACAGCCTGCGTATTTCACCGGAATCATTCAGCAAATCAGTAGCAAGTGGATTCGTGTGAACGCTAATTCGTGCAACATGTTTGTTTGCTTGTCTTTTTATTTCATCCTCCACAAACATAACGTTTAAGTCGTTATGGAGGGTAAGATTTGAGACGTACCAGGGAGCTGCAGTAATAGTTCTTAATACCCTATTTTGATATCGTTGTATTTTCTGTAAGTTAGATGTTTTGGCGCAGCCCCATAGTTGTGCCAACTAGTTAATAAGAATATATATCTCCAGATGCTACAATTTTATTTTTTACATAAGTATACATTTCTCGTTTACTATTATCCTTATTGTTATTATATATATATATATATATATATATATATATATATATATATATATATATATATATATATATATATATATATATACATTTTCAATTTAAAATACTGTAACCACCTTCACAAATGGTCGGAGCTACGAACAGGTTAATGAATGATTTCGGGACATTTATGCTTTTATTAATTTTAACTAAATTGCCGAATAAACTAGCGTGAATAACGTTCGAGTTATAACTGATAATAAATACGCTTCTCGCCATGCTACGGAACTGTAAAGGCAGATAGATAACAAATATAGCTTTAACATTAAAAAAAAGACTACACTCATCGTGACGGCGATTACAAAGTGGTGCGACGATATTAATAATTGGTAGCTGAAAAATCTTGTGGTAACGATAATATAAGAATTAAGGATATGAAATATGTGAAGGATAAAATATCAAAGAAAATAACAAACTTAATAAATAAAACGTTAGAAAATGAAATGATACCGCAAGGATTGAAAACATCACTAATAAGACCGATATATAAAAAAGGAAAACATAACGAACTCGCAAACTATAGACCTATTGCAATAAACAATGTTACAGCAAAAATAATGGAAAAGTATGTAGGATCATACTTAGTAAAATACTTACAGGAAAACGATGTTATTGATAGAAATCAATATGGGTTTCAGAAAAACAAATCAACATCGCAAGCACTTGGCGACTTTGCTGAAGAGATAAGGACAAATCTGGAAATGCGAAATAAAGTGATAGTGACGTTCATTGACTTAACGAAGGCTTTTGACACAGTGAACCACGATAAATTGTTAATAAAATTGAATAACATAGGTGTAACGGGTAAAGTCTGGAATTGGTTTAAAAATTATCTGAGTGATAGAAAGAGCGTAGTAAGTATATCCGGAGTAAAAGGAATTGAATTTAAAATGTGAAATGGTGTACCGCAAGGGAGCAACTTATCCCCGATCTTATTTAATATATATGTAAATGGTCTGCAAAAATATTTAAATTATAGTAAAATATATGCTTTTGCCGATGACATAGCGATAATAACGACAAATATAAATATAAAAATAGCCGTTGAAAATATGCAGAAAGACTTAATACAAATTAGCATACGGGCCCGTGATAATAACTTGATAATAAATACTAAAAAAACAAAATGTATGTTCTTCAAATCTATGATGGATATAGAAAGATACAAGGCCTATATTACAGATGCACTCGAATGATTGTGCCCATTACATGAAACAGGAGAATAAGTGCAGTGACAAAGATTGCGAACAAATAGAAATAGTACGAGAACACACATACTTGGGTGTAATTATTGACGAAAATTTAAGATGGAATAAACATATTCTGTGGTGGAAAAAAATTCGAGCAACATTTCCAGCATTGTATACATTACAAAACTACGTTAGCAAAGAAACATTAAAAATAGTATATTACGCGCTGATAGATTCACGATTAAGATATGGTGTGCAGGCATGGGGTTTAGCTAAGAAGTATTATACTGTACGTATCGATCGTTTACAGAGAAAATCCTTACAGCTAATTTCAAGAGATAATGTTAGTGAATTACATAAACTTTTGAAGGAGGAAAACATGATAAAAGGATTGTGCTTAATGGTTAGAATGTTGGATTATATTAGAAATCGGAAACCTGTAAAAGTTAGGGAAAGAAAAGAAATAACATATGATCTAAGGAAGATACAAAAATATCATACTCAAATACCGAAATCGAAGCATGGAAATCAGACAGATATGTACATATTGCCGCGTATGATGAACGAGATACCAGAAGAAATATTGAACGAAAGGGTGGAAAGGAAACTAAATGGTGAATTAAAAAAATGATTACAAAATAAGGAAAATGTGGATAAAATACTATAAGAATAATGAAATGAGGATTATGAAATATAAATATAGAATGATACAATGCGGATGTCAGGGTTCTACTATTGGTGTAAATGGGAGTCTATATGTGGATAATATATTGTTTGCAAATTGAAAGGTAATATGAATTAAAACTACTCTAACAGATGTATATATGTATTCTATGTGTGTGTGTGTGTGTGTGTGAGCGTGGTACTGATCAGTACTTAAGCTCACTTTGGCAGTTAAGTTAGTATGTGAGAGTGTAAATGAGTTATAATTATATAAATAAACGGTAATTAAAGAAATCAATATAATAAATGTAATCAAAATAAAAATTTATATTAAGCGTAAATGTATAATATTAATTCGTAAGAAATGTAAAATTACCCGTCGACAAGCGAAAGCTTGACGGGATAAGTAGTATTAAAACAATTGTATTATGTCGTATGAGTGTTGTTGTGTTGTTGTGTTGTTGTGTGTATACATGAGGTGTGATTATGTGTGTATATATCATTATAAAATTTATCACAAATATACGTGTTTAAAAAAAAAATGGAATAAATCAGTGCCAAAATTGCGTAGAGATTTTATCAATTGCTAAATGTCAACACAAACATATTTCAGGCCGTATCTTACGAATAGATTAATACGTTACCAATTTATCAGCTTCGCAAATAGTGTGGTCAGGTCATACTGACTGGAGTGGTGTTAATAATAATAAAAAGAATACTTCGTTGAAATATACGTAATCACGTAAAATATAATAAACAAAATAACGGTCCACTTGCTCGTCAAATCTCAGGAGCACGATCTGCTCTAAACGAACTAATATTATTTCGATAAAGCTCGAACAAATTATTAGATAAAACAATATCGTAAACAATTTTGACGTGTGCACAATTATAATATTATAATGTATTTTTTTTTTTTGGTTTTCCATTTCGCAAGTGTATTTGGTAATTTGTGAGTATAAGGGTGCAAGAAACTAGTGTAATTAAAGTGTTGTGTGGCTAGAACAAAACAAGTGTACACGTTATAAAAAAAGTATGAAAATTGTTGTGTTTAGTAGTTCCGTAACTTAATAGATAGGATGGCTGCAGGATCAGGAAATATAAATAGTCCGGTAGAACCATCAGGAATGTGTGTTGAAAAGTTGGTGACTTATAATTAATATAGTATTAGTAAGGGAAAAAAAGTATATACAATATATATATATATATATATATATATATATATATATATAACTATCTTACTTACGGATCACACGGACAAGACTATTGTTTCGAACATGCCACTTTACATTAGTAAAAATAAATAATAATAACTAACCCGTAGTTTCCGGATTAGGGAACTTGTAATCGATTCTTGTGCAACAGTAACGAATTGATCGCAAGGAAAGTTTGAAGAAATACTTAGAACATCGCCGCTTTTCCCCATTTATATATTCGATCAATTCTTATCTCCGTGGAAACCCCGATTACCGAATTAAACGAGCCCTACAATCTGAACGCGAATACTAAGGTCGTAGCGAGTGATTACGTACGCTTATTACGTATAATATACGAAGCTCTTAAATATTTGTTCGCGAATTCACGAGAATCATTTCGCCGGTTGACGTAATTCCTTTAATAGAACTGTTACAATCAGCGTTATTAGTTACTGATACACATACATATGTATATATATATATATATATGAAATCAGCCGCTAATTAAATAAACGTAAAAGAAACGACTAACCTAAGCGCAAGATAAACCGAATATATTTAATTAGATCGTGGTTTTTCTGACGTATATCTGACGAGAAATAAATTGTAATTTGCGACGCAATTATATCCAAACGATCGCATAAGAAAACGAATAAAAGCAATATAGTAGAAGAATTTTCAATTTATTATTATTGGAAGGTGAACTAATGATGGATATAAACGGATTAGTATTAGATGCGATATTAAATGTATAAGATGAAACGCATGATTGAGATCGGTCGATGGAATATACCAAAAAAAGCAATATAGTAGAAGAATTTTCAATTTATTATTATTGGAAGGTGAACTAATGATGGATATAAACGGATTAGTATTAGATGCGATATTAAATGTATAAGATGAAACGCATGATTGAGATCGGTCGATGAAATATACCAAAAAAAGCAATATAGTAGAAGAATTTTCAATTTATTATTATTGGAAGGTGAACTAATGATGGATATAAACGGATTAGTATTAGATGCGATATTAAATGTATAAGATGAAACGCATGATTGAGATCGGTCGATGAAATATACCAAAAAAAGCAATATATTAGAAGAATTTTCAATTTATTATTATTGGAAGGTGAACTAATGATGGATATAAACGGATTAGTATTAGATGCGATATTAAATGTATAAGATGAAACGCATGATTGAGATCGGTCGATGAAATATACCAAAAAAAGCAATATATTAGAAGAATTTTCAATTTATTATTATTGGAAGGTGAACTAATGATGGATATAAACGGATTAGTATTAGATGCGATATTAAATGTATAAGATGAAACGCATGATTGAGATCGGTCGATGAAATATACCAAAAATTTTTATTTATAAACGACAACGACGAATATAGATCATATATATATTTTTTTAAGTATTATACCGGAGAACCGTTCGCAAACACTTATCTAAAAGAGTCCAATACGCAATAATTTTGAATGCGTAATGTAATTAAATTAAAATATATAAAGTGACCCGGAGAAGAGGGGCGTTTTTTTTATTTTTTTTTAAATAAAAACTGAAAAAAATAATCGATCAAACTTTTCGAACGAAATTTTATTTAAAAATCGGAAAACCGGAGATTAGCATGATTCATTTAGTCTTTATAAAAGTTTCGAAGACTTTTTCACGCATAGATCGCTCTGAATTATCTACCGTAGTTCGGATTACAGTATTTTATTATTTCTCGATTTTCTCATTTTGTGCGTGGTTTATATTCGCCCCTGAAACGATACAGTGTAAAATGTATCCGATAAGTTGGTTTCCTTTCGTTAGAAATTTATTTAATCGTTTATTCAAATCGAACAATTATTAATCGTTCTTGCAACATTAGTAACAATATTATAATAACCTTTTCTGTAGCAATATTCTCTATACGCGTGAACTTTTCATTCCTAACGAAAGTATCTCTATTTTAGTATTATTACATAACGAGTGGCGTTTGCAATAAATACGAAATGATAAAGTTAAAATCGCTTTAATGACGAATAACGAAACTAAAACATAATAAATATATAACGAGAATAAAAAAAGGTTAAATACTTAACTAAGAAAAATAAATAAACTAGCGCATACCTAGATGGCTGTCAATAGCTTATTATATATATATATATATATATATATATATATATATATATATATATATATATAATATGCTACAAAATTATAAATATTCAACACGGTCTTTAAAACTAAATCATCGTCGCGTGTTTAAGAACAAATCCGAGTGCAATGGGAAAAAATAAAATTCAAAACGTTCAGACAAAATTTCAAATAAAATCGTGGTCGAATATTTTTACCCGATACATTTAAGATGTACCGCGACCCTCGCGTGTTAGAAAAATTTACTTTTTAAAAAATTTCATAATTTACGTACGAATTTTATCGAACGACCTAACTACGTCTCCTATTCCTTTTTCTTATTTACAATTTTCTCTTCTTTTTCAATTGTTCCTTCTTATAAAAATTTCATCAGGAACGAATAGCGCCGGCGTTTGGTAGGGAATCTTAAAAATACTTTACTCTTCAGTTTTTACTCTTCAGTTTAGCGTATCTAAGGTCATTCTATAGGTTCAAGTCCAGCCGTTCGAACTATTGCAGCATTCCCTTTGCGCATTTGGTAATTATGTAGTCGATAGACTCTGCATCGTATTTTTCGTCGTTGGAAATGCCCGCAGCTTATTATCTTGTTCTTACACGATTCAGCCGAATTCATAGTTTACTTGGTCTTAATATCTGCGATGATTATTATCATTTTACTATTTCGAGAAATAACGATAACGATTTAATCGAATAAAATTTATTCGTTCATCCGTTTCGCATACACACGAAGAGTAAATGATTGTGGCTAACGGACTTCTATACGAAAGATACAGAAAATAGAAGTATAAATAATGTTAATATTATCGCGTGAAAGGGGATACAACACCGTCTAATATAGTACACTACAAAAGAACATCCGGGCTGCATTTCTGTCCTGACAACGGAGCGATTACAATCACTTCTCTCGAGTGTGTGTGTGTACGTGTCTATGTTAACGCCATATCGCCTTGTACGCTACCTAGAAAATGTGTATAGGTAAATCTAATACAGAGGCGGCGTTTAATGATAATGAAATGAAGGACGAGTAGCTTCAACCTTTGTTGTTGTTTTTTAGTGTAAAGCGAGTAAGTTAAACATCTGTTTACCGTAGTGTGCAGGCTCGAACGCGTGTAAAATATAAAGGACTGTTTAGTTATTTGTTTATATCTAGATTTTAATGTATTTCTAGAGCTAAGACGTGTTTTTTGAAGTAAAACTTCTATTAGCGCGTTGTATATTTATGGTTAACCCGTAAAACGAACGTGCGAACCAATATACACATAGCCAGGCCTATTCTCGTAGTTTCTCTTCTCCCTGCTGTACTCATATACGTGTATATTCAGTTTGCACGCATAAATACAAACACGTTCAGAAATGACATACACATACGTATATATTATATATATAATATAAATCTAAGGTAATTCTTTATAAAGGTTTAGTACAGTCATTATATACATATTGTGCTGGTGTCTACTTCAAACATTTAACTAAGCAGCAAATACATAATGTAATTTGTAACTGCCGTAAATTTCTTATTGATTTAACCTCTTCTTATATTACTGTATCAAATATAACATTATATACTATTGCTCGTATCTTACCTATTGATTTTTATATTAAAAAAAGATCTTTAATTTTTAATGCAAAAAAAAATAATTAGGTGTCATAAGTAAAATAGTTCTTAAACAGTTGAATACACAAATTTTAAATGAATTTAGTGTAAGATACAAAATTTTAACAAAAGATAAATTAATTAGTAAATTTTTTCCGAATGTAATAGATCGTTTTAAAAATAAAAAGATTATAGTAAATTTTTACATTACTCAGATACTTTCTGGTCATGGTTCCATTGGATATTATTTGAATAAATTAAATATAATCGGTGATAATAAATGTCATAACTGCAAGTGTAATGTAGTTGAAAATGTGCAACATATAATATACAAATGTAACAAATATGATCACCTGAGGCAGTTGTATAGTATTGATTGTACGCTTAAACCGAATGAGATTATTTTATTAAAGCAATTTCCGGTTTTTATCTTGGAAATATTTAAAATTAAGTACATTTATAGATAATCGCTACTAGTAGCAATAAGCAAAAATTTGCATGCTACTACAGTTTTTTGTTTCAATTGTAATGTATATGTTAAATATATAATAAATAAATAAAATATATATATATATATATATATCACGATAAATTTTTGTCTATCCACTCTTGGATGAAGGCTTTCAACAACGCGTCTTCAACACTCACTTCTGTCCTGCGCTTTCCTCAACCAATTTTCCCCAGCTACCTTTACTATATCATTGTGCCGTAGTTTCCTTTGCCCATTGGTCACCGCTGTAAGATCCGCTTTGACCATCTATTATCTTCTTTATCCAACGCGTTCATTCACGTATGTATTCATTCTTTTTATGACCACCCCGATAATCCTATTATGCATATATTAAAAAATTCGTGCGTGTTCTTATTCCTGCTCTTGCCGATGTGAGCACGGCTATTCATTATTCTGTTCATTCTGCGTAGTTCTGAAAACGAAAACATTTGAGTCATCGCCACGTCAGGTTAAGCAAAGCAGATAGTCCGTTCCCTTTTTTTTTTTTTTTTTTTTTTAAATTCATAAATTTATATCGCGAGTTTTTGAATTTTTCCCTGCACCCCGAGGCACAGATTTTTTTTTATGAAGAGCTGTAATTAGTTCGTCCTTGGAGGGGTGAGTACAATTTTTCTCCGTTTTTTTGAATTGTCGGGCGTGAATATATTCTTTTTGAAAGTCCAGACGCAACTTATTTACAGTCATCAACGACTCGAACATTTACCTGGATATCGTGATATATCGTTTAGAGTTTTCGTCGTAAATTCCTACGATCGTGACGAGTTCAGCTGTCGAACGGACATCGTGTATTTTGTAAAATTTATTTTTCACGATTTTCCTCGTAAATATTTCGTCGTACGACAAAATCGATTACTATTTCTTGGATGTCAAGCAAGCCTTTGACAAGGTATGGCATCATGGTCTGCTGTATAAATTGAAAAAAAATATTACCGCATCCTTTCTATTTCCTTCTAAAATCCTACCTTGAAGATCGCACATGCCAGGTTAAAATACAAAATCAATTGTCTGATATCTATCCTGTATCTGCTAGCGTGCCTCAAGGAAGTGTCTTGGGTCCGGTGCTTTACTTAATTTATTCTGCTGATTTTCCAGTTGATAATAACGTGATAATACGTTTGCTAACGACACAGCGTTGTTAGCTGTTGGTAAAGACAATAGTGAAACTACTAATAAGCTTCAAAAAACCCTGTTATATGTTGAAAACTGGCTGAGACGTTGGCGTATCAGGGTAAACGAAAGCAAGTGCACACAGGTTGATTTCACATTGAGAAATTTTATGTACCAACCATTAAAAATAAATGGGGTAATTATTAGCCAAGAAAAAGATGTCAAATATTTAGGCATGTATTTAGATAGTAAACTGACATGGCACAAGCATGTTAATCAAAAAAGAAAACAGTTAGATTTAAAACTGCATGGATTAAATTGGCTTCTTGGCAGGTACTCAAGTTTATCACTGGAAAATAAACTTCTGATCTATAAAATAGTCTTAAAGCCTATTTGGACATATGGTTTAATGTTGTGGGGTTGCGCAAAAGATGTACATGTAAATAGAATTCAGCGATTTCAGAACAAGGCCATAAGACTCATTGTTTCCCCACCTTGGTACGTATCGAACCATACATTGCATCGAGACTTAAACATCACATATGTAAAAGATGAGGTTAAACGTGCTGTTGATCGATATGTAAGTCGTTTGGAGACACACACAAATGTACTGGCGATCAGTCTACTTGACACTAGTCTAGATGTTCGCAGGTTAAAACGTAGACGACCGTTTGATCTAGCCTAATTTCTCAGTGGGGTCCATCATTGGATGCTAACCCCCTAACATGTTACTTCGCGTTTCAGTCCAACTGCTGGATGGCTGCCTGGCCAGTTGTAATTAAAAATACATTTAAACAAAAAAAAAAAAAAAAATTCTTCTACGTTTAATTCTTAAATAACCGCTACTACTCACGAGGGTCATTATCAGTCCGGAATTCGATCCTTTAAAAAGCACAGGTGGGGCTGATTGATTGTTGAGCTTTTAAGCTGCTTTTGTTTTTCATCCGGATAATACTAGTGCCGCAGTATAACACGTTGTTGCGATGAAGCGTAAACGTTCGATAATAAATGTACAGATTGAATGATATACGTCGGTTGTGTAGAAACTATTGCGTTATCAGTTAACGAATGTGTGCGGCTTCGTGTGTGTGTGTGACTTTTAATATAACGACGTTGAGAATTAATAAATAGTTGTAAACTGGTTTTATCTAACCGTTTATTAATAAATGAATCGAAACGATGCGCGTATGTCATTTTGATAATTAAGATGGAAAAACAAACGAGAGTACACGAACGAATTAAGTTGAAATTGTCGCTGATGGAATATACTATTCTGCATATGTGTGTTAGGTCGCAATGAGAGCGAAAGCCGAATTGAAAGTTTGGAATTATTGTCATCAATACGTGATGTTAATCTAAATCACCTTATCAGCAACTTTACTTATGCCACTATGCAAGCTAATGGGACGTATGTTCTGCAAAACCTGCTAAGGATCCTTTCTCTGTTCGGGTATGACAATAATCTCGGTCAGTTTCATACGTTATTGTCGTCAAATCACACCTTATCAGCAACTTTACTTATGTTACTATGCAAGTTAATGGAACACGTATGTTCTGCAAAACCTGCTAAGGATCCTTTTCTCTGCTCGTGTATATGACAATAATCTCGGCCAGTTTCAGCTTTGCGGAAAGTATTCCACTTTAATACCGTTTATTATAAGTAGTTTTTTGCTTATGAGCAGCGATGTATTATCGTGGACATGCATCTATATAAACACACACCTGTACGATGATAATATGAATAACCTGCATCGTCGACGTTTCAACCATGTGTCTCTGAACCGTATAGGATTAGAGTTTATAAATTCCGGCAAGTTGAAGTAGTACTTTTTGAATTGTGTACTTCTGAAATCTGTATATGATTTCGGGCCTATTATTTGAAGCATCGAATATCATCGTATATGAAAGCGTTACCTCAGCTTTATACGATACTGCAGAGTAGAAAGTAACGATTCAACTGCACGATTTTTATATTTTAAATCGGTAAATATTTCAGAAAATTCTGGTTTATTTTATTTTTTTTGACAGTACCCGTTCAACCGAAATCGTTTAGAAGGACGTTTACTTAAAGAAACACTGGGAAAACAGTTATCGGTAGTTACGTTACGATTTGAATGTTCGAAATACGCTTGCCTCTAAACCTTATAGTCAAATAAGCACTATCGTAATTTGCCCTGCAATAAATTATTTTCTGAAATCAAACCGCGACCTCGAAAACGACGATCGGTATCTACGTCGATACAAGGTGGTATCAAAAAAACAATCGTTCCACTGAAAGATGATTGTTCTTCATTAATTAACACTGTTACAGCTAAAAAAAAAACAACAATTCATGTTCCTCGATATACTTCAACGTTGTTATGTTTGTATTTTGTTCTGTTCTTCAGGATCTCCTTCATTGGTACATTTTAATATTATTTTAATCAGTTCATCATCGAAAAATGCTTTAAAGTATATCGAAGGGTTCCAAAACGTTTAATAATTTATTTTTTGTACGAGCCCTAATGTGTGAATATTATATTTATGTATCTTAACTGCAACGTTACATAAAGGCTTCTGATACCACAAATATTCTACACCGTTCTTTCGCAACGCTATAGGACGATTGATCTGTATTATATTTGTCCTTTAATATTTATGAAGCTGACACCCGATTATTTGAAGTGTAATTATCGTTTAATTAATTTTCTTCTCCTGTTGGAAAAGTTTCGAACATTTTGTATGGAGTTTTTTTTCGATTTGATTCAATTTCAACGCTGGTTCATAATCAGGGTCAACATCGAAGTCATCAAATTCGTCACTTTCTAATTTACTGCAGAATAATCTTCCATAGGCTCGTCCAATACGCTTAGAATTTCATCATCCTTTAAAATACTCGTTTCATCGAATAATTAATATAGTCGTACAGAAAACAAAATTTGTTCCATTGCCATTCGTGTTTACATTTATACATTCGTAACGTAATCAAAGTTTAAGAAAACTATTACAAATATTTCAAGCTTGACGTATTGTAAAGGAAAAGATTTAGAATATAAACGTAATTTTAAAATACCAAATAATTGCTAACAACACGCCTCAGTGACGCAGTAAAAACAATGCCTCAATGCCAACATTACAGCTCAGTGACGTAGTAAAAAGTTACTTAAGACGCCAACAACACGCACGTCAATTGACAGCGAATGCCAACAGCTTCTGAGGCGTGGTGACTTTTACAACAACAAAAAAATATTACTTACCTAATGAACACGAATAGACAATATTTCCTTTACACATTTAACGCACACGGTTTAAGTCATATATAAACGATCCGGTATACTGCAACATCTAGCGTAGAAATGTTTAGTTTAGTAACGATACACGTCTCAGAAGCGTATATATGGCAATGCAGGTATAATAATAATTGAAAGGCAATAACAAGGATGATTGGCAAAAAAACTATTATATATATATATATATATATATATATATATATATATATATATATATATATATATATATGGACACAGGCGATGTATACGTCAATTCTAGCATCGAAGCTCATGGTACGAAATTTTCATAAATAGTAACCGAATCGCCAAAATGAACATTATTTACAAAGGTTAACATTTTGCTCATTAAATGACGCGATAACAGACATGTGTTATCCACGGAACACCATTTTGATATGACATTGATAAAGTGTCGTCACAAAGCCGGTTACTAGAAGAAATCGGAGCCAACTTGTTATTCGCTTTGATAATGAACTCATGCGAATATGACCGTGCATGAGTTGATTATGAAAGCCAGCTATTTACCAGCAACGTTATGCTTTACTGAAGGCGCTAAATCCCTATCCGTTCAATTAATAATCCTACACGCGCATTCTCCATTAACGATTTGTGCTATCTCACACGATTGCATGATTCTTACTCTACGTATGGTGCAGAATTATACGGTATTTTGTCTTCAACATTTGCTCCTAAACCCTACTGATGCCAAAACACTAATTGTATCGGACTCCCTCACCGCTGTATCAGCCCTAATGACAACAAAATAAAAAAAATTCTCTTATTAATCGCAAAACAATCACTTCTTTACCAATTATCAAAAGATATCCGGTATCTCTCTTATAGGTTGAATTTGTAGGAAACGAAGCGATAGATAGGGCAGCCCATTCTGTTCTATGTTCCCCTATAAAAGCCCCGCCGTCACAAGTACTAAACACAGCTCTCGAATATTTCATTCATCATAACTGGCAACAGAGGTGGAACTCATACCACCATAACTTCCTTATTGCTATCCAACACAATGACGGCTTCCGGAAATCACCTGCTAATTTATCCTGTTTCATCTATATAGCACTCAGCAGTCTCAGCCTTGGTCATATATCACTCTCCCATGACTATTCCAACATATCAACTCCCCTGCTTTTTGTTCTATTCGTTTACTCCTAGACCCAATATTGTTTGCTATATTTTACTATACTCGACCCATATTCATCCGCGTACGTTATCTGATTTCCTTTCTCCAACAGTTCTTCAACTATTCCCTCAATTATACAATTCTTTTCTTCCTCTAAATTCGTTTACTATATCTAACTGTTAATTCACCAGTAATAGCCTGGGTAGTTATACAAGGCATTATAAAAATAGGAATAAAATAGAATAAAAACCGTAAATTTGATTGTAATTACAACAAAACTGGTGTACACTATGTAGGTGTCAAATGATATCATATTATCCATTTAATCGCCGTACAAATGGTGGAAGATTTTTTTTAAATGTGATATGAATGATGATAAATAATTTTTGTATCCTGCATTAAAAAAAAGTAACGAAAGGGAAAAAAGTTAAATTAGAGAAGTTTACTCTGACTTTAAAACGCGGGTAATTTGATTTTTTTTGTTTGTTTTTAAATCCTAACATTGTTGTTTTCAACATTTGCAGTCCGTTGATTTTAAAAAATGTTAATAGAAAATTATTTCTTTTCTATTTATACTGACTGATTCTAATATACGGGACACATTTCACTGACGATAATAGGCAGAATACAAAAGCAATAAGAAATTTGCAAAAATTCGGTTTAAACATGTTTTTTTTTTGCAAAATTAGCTATAAAGGTTTTAAACGAATTATTTTAAATTTAGAAAATTTCTGTAATCCTGCTAATATTACTCCGTGTGTTATGACGATATCTGCACGGCTGTTACTTAAATGCTTTTCTTAGTGCACATTATCCTACCTGTAATAGTTTTAAATCTGAGACCTCGTGTGTGTGTGCACGTAATACAATTGTATTTATTTTTATTATTTCGTGAGAAAATGTGGCGTTTAGATAAACTTTTATTATACAGTGCGATACTTAAACTAATCTGGCTATATGGCTGCGAACTATGGGGAGATGTTCCTCTAAGAGTAACATTAAAAAAATACAGTGGTACCAGAATAAGATACTACGAAGGATAGCTGGCGCTCCATAGTATGTCACTAACTACACATTGCATAAAGATCTTCAGATACAATATGCGGAACAATTGGAAACTCACGAAAATCCGCTGCCAAAAAGTTTGCAAGTTCAATCGGCGACTAGAAGGCTGAAGAGAAAACGTATATGTTTTCGGGCTGCCATCATTCATAACTTGGGAGTTCTGTCGCTGGACCGACTCCTTCTGAAAAAAATTTATTTTTTTTTATTTTTTTTTCACATTCTTCACATCTGGTAGATGACGGGTTGGACACGTCAGTTCTAGATTAGAAGACGATTTAATATTTTATACTTTTAAATTAATAAGCTTTATTTACGCAAAAAAAAAAGATTTACTTAAAAACGAGTTCCGCGTTTAGTAAACTTAATGCAAAATAATTGTTCTGACGTTGGTCGAAACAAGAATTCCATATTATCATTATCATTATCATTATCATTATTATTACTGTTACAAGTATTGCTGTATTAATTCTAAGAAAATATTTCAAATATAACCGACAGTACCGTCAATCAACTGTCGATAATATACGTTTTACGTCCGGTCTAATTAGCAAAAGATGTCCCCTAATTCAACCGGGTCAATCCGACGCGTCGAATAGCACGAGCGGTGTGGCGTTCTTTACTTAGTTGTCGGCGGTAATTATTTCTATTAAGTCAAGTGCTCGTTCTATTTATTTTGGTCGCGTGTTTTTCTATAGACTAACTACCTAGTGGACTATGATTCGTGAACAAAAAAAAATCCGTCTCACTTCTTCGTTAATGCAATATTCCCTTCTACTACTGTATATAAGATACCCGCTGTATTGCTGACACGTATCACATTTCCGTTAACTCATTATACACGATCAACTCAAATCCTTATCTATTCCTTTCCCCATAAACGCGTCTTTCTTATTTATTACTCCCCTTTAACGTATTTACATTTATCCATATAACTTCATTCGTGATTATAAAAACTTAGGTCGTATAACTTAATCTTCGATATTTGTCGAATTTTCGATTACGATTTTTGTAATTGGTAAACCTTTGTCGAAGTCCATAATTAAATACCGCTCGATGACGAGACTATACTCGCATCCTGTCTGCTTGTAATGATCCGAGTGCATTAGCAGAAAATTTGAAAACTATATTGCACACGTTATTAGTACATTTATACGCAAATTAAATAAATATACATCATTTGCAGCTCTCCGAATGAATACATATATCGATATAAATTTATGATTCATCATAATCATTGGTACAGCTCTAAGACTGGTACATTGTCGCGATATTTAAACTTTCACGGTCTTCCGCAGATTTTAATTCAGCGCATTTCTTTAATCCGATGTGTTTTTCCTTAGATTTTACTTTCGCGAATATTTCGAAGTAATTGCAACTATGTCGGAGTACCTACGATCGATAGGAGTTAATCATGTTTTTTCTTATCCGATTTAATAACCACATTTTTTCTTCAATTTGTCACGGTACTTGTTCATTTCTGATTTTTGCCATCCGTCCACATCACGAACGCGTATTATTTAATGTCCAGGTTTCCAGCACCCTAAAGGGCTACGTATATCCCGATATTTTTTTCAGACATACCTCGGACAAAGAATTACGACAAATAGGAATATGTTAATAGCGAAAATAAATCGCAGAATATCACTATCGGCCCGGTAGCTTTTGGAAAACTAAACAGCGTATTCAGAAGACATGCGGATATGTTTGATATAATCAAGGTGTTTTACCGACTTTTATATATGGTTCGCGCAAACGTGAGCGTTTACAAAAACAAAATTAAGAAGGATGACACGAGTAGCGCATTGAAGATTACTATTGAACATTAAATTATTTGACCGGGAGTGGACTCGATGATGCTGCGGAATAGCCCGAAGAATAAGTGATGGACAAAACCGGCTTTGGAACGATGGCCAATTGATAAAAAGAGAAAAAAGAATAGATCACTAAACCGTTGGTGTGATGAATTAAAACGAGTCGCATAAGAATAGCTCATAATAGTAATAACTGGAAATAATTATGGAAAGCGTACGTCCAGCGGTGGACTGATATAGGCTGAGGATGAAGATGAAGTAGAATATATACATAAATTCATATATATATATATACACTTGTTCATATATATATTACGATCAATAAATGTAATTATCGGAAAGTATAAATAAATTTTGTCTTACCACGAATGACATCGAGACAATCCATTCTATAGAATAACAAAAAAAAATTGTTCTTATCATCGCGGGATAACTGTTCTTTCGTTTCGTAAAATACGTCTGTTAAGGAAGAACTTTAAAATATACCGATGACGAATTTGCGTGTAAAAAGAAATTGCGAAAATTTGTTATCTTCAGCAGTGTTTTATACATATCGTTAGCTAGGGAAGGTTTCGATATGATCGCCATCTTTCAATCGTGAATTATACTAAAATGCCTGTGTAATATGCAAGTACATACCACAAGAGCGCGCGCGACTAAACTGAAATGATATTTAAAAGTGCACACTGAGGAAAATTGATATTTCTTCGACGATTTCGGCTTACCTTGATTGTAAAAATCATTTTTACGTTATTTAAAAAAAAAAATATTAATTAAGGCTTTTCGGAACCTAATTTTGTAGGTGATGGAAGAAGGTAAGTATTAGAGCGTTATGAGTGAAACCGTTTTTGGAAGGTGTCGCTAATCGGGGTGGTGAATGAATTTATTGGCCAAAGAAAAATTACAATCGGAATTGAAAGTTTCATTCACGATTTTTTTAATATATATATAACGATAGTGTCGCGGTGGTGTAGTTGTTAGAGTGCTCGACTGTCAACTCGACGGTAGGGGTTCGAAACCAACACGCGAAGTAGAAAGTTTTCATTTTTATTTAATTCTCAATTATCACGTAGAAGGCAGTGGCACTCCACTCCGTATAACATCATATGTATGCGCATCTGCGTCGCATATAAATAACGCCTTTGATGCCAGCTCATACGTACAATAGCTAGTCACGACGTTTGGCAACGAACAATACGACGACGATGACGATGGTGATATATAAAACGAAATATGAAGAAATTCAAGGATTATTCGATGATACGCCAACGTGTCAGATTTTAAACTTTCAACGGAGTTTTCTGGAGTTTATTAAAAATTTCGCTATTCCCTTTACCGATAACTAATAACGCTGGATCGTCGGCAAACGTAGCTGTTATCAGGTTATTATCAACTAGAAAATCGTCCGAGTAGATTAAGTAAAGCGCCGGACCTAAGACACTTCCTCGAGGCACGCCAGCAGATACAAAGATAGATATCGGAAAATTGATTTAGGATTTTAACCTGGCATGTACGATCTTCAGGGTAAGATTTTAGTAGGAGATAGTAAGGATGCGGTAATTTTTTTTGTAATTTATACAGCAGACCGTGATGTTAAGCTTGCTTGACATCTAAGAATACACCCGTGCATACTTGCTTAACTTCAAGTCTCTTATACGATAGCTATGTATACGTGTATAATTTACTAATTATACTTTAAAATTAGTTCCATTCGATCAGTTATGCGTGGGTCGTCGCTGTGATATACGTATAAAATGCTTTCTTGATTAGTTATTTTTTTTTATATATTTGTAATAAGAAAATGTATTAACTGAATATAAGCTTGATATGAATAAAATGCATCATTTTAATTGGACGAAATGGAAGTAACTTCTTCTTTTTTTTTATTGGCTTCTACAAGGTTACCCATTACAGAACGTAATATAAAAGATTGAATAAATATATAGTAGTTATATCGTTAAATTACATTCACGAATAAACTTATATAGACAAATACGAATAGCAAGTGAGAAATAGATGTTTATATGAATTGATAAATGATTTGTATCATATGTTACGGGAAGAGAGATAATAGGAATATACAAAAAAAAAGATGTGGTTAAAACAATCAGTTCCCGCGTCTGACATGTTAACGGCAATAACTATCTGAAATCTGCAGTCAATCGCTCGTGCCACGTACATATTTTTCTACCGTGTTCTATATCGACACATGTTCAATGTATTTGCGTTGAAATAGAGAGCAATCTTCAATATTCGCTGCCGCAGACATTGTCCGTCATTTCGGCTGAATTACAATATGGAATGCTTAGCGAGGTGCGATGCTGATCATCGACACTCTTCCAGCACTCGTTCCTAATATTTTCAACTCTATTATCGGAATTAAGAAAGTTATGAAACTGTTATTGGCAGGATTGAGTCAGGTGGATCGCAACTCACACTGGGTTTCATTGGGATGAACTATCTGATAAAGTTGTCGACGAATGCAGGTTTTCTATGTTTCTGAATTTGCCCTTGTAAAAACAACATACTAGCGGGTGCATTATGGCGAAGGAAGTGTCATTTCATAAAACCGCAAACTACGGTAAATCAAACATCGTTCTTTGAATAACTTCGCCTACAAGCCGCAGAGATGATGTAGTCATCACCGGGTCACTCGTGCGTAATTCAAATAAAAGTTTCGCTTTTATTTCGACTGCGACGTTATCATCATACTCTAGTCGATTAGTTGTCTAGCGTCCGTCATACTGTTCGCTTACAGCGTCTCTTCATCTATTCTTCAAAAATGATTCGTTGTCTAAAATTATCTTCCTGTCTCTCTATTCTTCAATCTAATCTTCTTTTTCTACCGCGTTGCCTTAGCTACACGCTGTAATTTAATTTAATCAATGATAATAATAATAATAATAATAATAATAATAATAATAATAATAATAATAATAATATACCGCGACGTACGAATAAATGCGAGGGAAAATTCGATTATCGTATAAATTCAAGTATTTTTCGTCTAGCCCGACATCGATACAGCCTGCTGCTCGGCGTATTAAAAGGAAAAATCAAAAAAAGAGTCGAGGAATCTTGTTCCGAGAGTAGTTTTAAACTCGGGGACGACTGTGGGAGCTATTATAAAAATAATTTCAACAATCTTCGATACGATGTCGCATTGCGAACGATTTTCCGCAGAAGACTATAGCGATTTTTAATATTCGTTTCACGTTTCCGGCCGCGTTCGTCGAATTTCGTATATCGATCGATCGGGTTCGATAGGATAAATCGGCGAAATATTTATCGGCTTTAGCGGTCAATTGTTTACCGTCTTCGATGACGTCGTAATCGAACACGATAGCTTTATGATTTTTTTTACCGATTAGCAAATAACGCGGTAAATTATTACCGTCTTTACTAACGTGCGCGGTATAATTCGGTTCTAAAAAGTAGAAAGCCGTCTCGACGACCGCTTCGTAATATTTTTCCGCCATTTCTTTATCATCTTCCGGAACGGTAGCTAATAGAAATTCGATTTTTTGCCGAATCGCGTCCGTATCGAATCGATCGAAATTCTCGGCTAATTTCGACATTAAATCGGCCGTTATCGCTAGGCCGAAATTGAAATTTTCCATCTCGTCTTTAATTATTTTTAACGTACGCCATATTTCGCGATTCGGTACGTAAACGTTCCGATTACCGGCCGGTAAAAATCCGATTTGTTCGCAACAAAGATAACCGCTCGATAATAGTATCGCGTCGAATCGTTTGTACATATTATCGAAACGAATTTTACTATTGCTGTCGATCAATTTAATCGATCGTCCGGTTAATAATCGTTTTAAAGTCGATTGCGCGTCGACCGAATATAGTAAATCTTCGGTTATGTCGAAAAAGTGTTTCCAATAAACGCGATATTTACCGTCGCCGCTTAAGAACGATCTGATCGAAGTCGGATTATACAAGACGATATCGGTCATATTATAAGCGTACCACGAACGTAGACGATTCATCTTATCGCGATCGTACGACGATATTTTCGCCAGGAGCGTCGTTACTTCTTCTTCGACGAAACCGTAAAATTCCGAATATAATTTATCGACGACGCCGTAAGTCGGAATTAGCCTGTCGTATTCGGACGAATAGTATCGATCGGCGAAATTTAAATCGAATATTCCGCATAGTAAAACTCGTTCGTAATATCGACCGTTATCGGCGTTTAGTAAATTCGTCAACATACGATCGATTAACGATAGAGTACGTTCGAAACAAGGCGAATTAATCGCTAACGAGTATAATTCGCTATCGGCGCTACCTTTAAATTTAGCGCGATATTCTAGGATTAAATTTAACAATAGAATCGTTAACGGCGTCTCGTAATGATCGATTAGTATATAAATCGGTCGACCGAATCGTCTGTATAACGTACGAGCGAGATAACGTAAACTAGTCGCTAGATCGTATTCGTGAATTTTACTCAGGCAATGCCATCGATATAGATTACGTTCGCCCAGCGTTAGATTAATATTCTTCAACGTCCAGTCGTATTTACGAAATAAACGCGCGACGGTCGAACGCATCGTACGTTCGATTTTTGCGTAATTATTGCCGCGTACGTTTTCGAAACTAACGTATAAAACCGGATATTTACCTTGATACGAGTCCACCATATCCGGTTGTTCGACGGCTATACGTAACGGCGATAAACGTTTAACAGTTCCGTTTAGCGGAATTTCGCCGCCTACGAATAGTTTCCGATTAACCGTTAATTCTCTCGGTATTTCGTTACCGTGACCGTCGACAACGATTTCTAAGAAACGTTTTAACGTATTCAAATTCGTCGTTTTACCCCAACCGCTCGGACGGGTTATTCGAGAAATTTTATCGGCTTTACGTAGATAATGTTCGATGAACAGACTTTTGTCGACGTATAAATCTTTCGCGATCAAATCGTACATATCTCGTATCGCGACTAAATTCGCTAGCTGTAAATTATGTCGCTCGGCGATTACGTCGTCGTTAGTATAATAACGAAAAAACGAAATTATCCATAACGATCGTAATAAAATCGTTAACATACGATATCGGCCGTTAATCGTCTTCATATTTGCCCACTCCGAGCCGCCGACAAGAAAATTATTCGTTCTTCAACGAAATCCGCGGTTCCTGTAAATTAAAGAAAAAAAAACCCACGTAAATCGTTATTATTATCTACGTGCGATTATCTATATACTAAAAACCCTCCGCCGATAAAATTTTTGCGGACATTTAAACAGTCACACACACTTAATCTAGAATTGGCAAACACACCACACACACACAGGTTAAAACACAAAATAAGGGTCAGATACACAAAATCCTTTCAAACAATCCTCAATCGATAGTTAGAATCGTGACTTTTTCCAAAGAAAGCGGACGGACCCCTAGCACGCATATAAACTAGATACATGTCTCTTTTATGCTGTATTAACCCTGGTAGTTAAAAACGGCATGTTTTACATAATATTAAAAAAATAATAAATAAATTCTTTCCTAACGTAACAAATCGTTGCAGAAATAAAAAGATTACAGTAAATTACTACATGACTCAGATAATTTCTTGTCATGGTTCTATCGGATATTAATTGAATAAATTAAATATAATCGAAGATAATAAATGTTGCAATTGCAAGATAGAAAATGTTCAACATATAATATATAAGTCTAACAAATATGATCACCCGCGGCAGTTATATAAAATTTACTGTTCACTTCAACTGAATGAAATTATTTTATTGAACGAATTTCCTATTTTTAACTCAGAACTATTAAAAATTATATATATATTATATATATATATATATATATATAAATAACCGTTACTGGTAGCAATAAACTAAAATTTGCATGCTAGTTTTGTTTCATCTTTTTTTTATTATTATTATTCTAGATTACACACATACACACATATATATAATTGTAAAATTTTATTGGGGCATACCTGTAAAAACTCAATTATGACGACGTAAGAAGTCACCGAATTCCACAACTTTATTACAAGCACTGCAAGAACAATGCGACAAATATGCCCGAACGAATAAAATAGATACATTTGAAAAAATTATTGTGTGTCATTACAGCTCAAAACAGAAAATATCTTGTTTCCTGCAACATCAGACAAGTGTGAGTACTACAGTATTTAAAGCACTCAATTTGTTTTCCCTTCCAAACTTTACTGAAAAATAAATTTACGTCTCAGAAATATAAAAAGCAATTAACAGTGGAAAAATTTTAAAATAACTTTTCGATTAACCAGATGGATAATCAAGATTAATCATAAAAGCAGCCAAATTACTTTTATTTGCGTAAAGGGCTGCCTCAAAGTTAACCATGTTAAATATTTTGGTTTCTTGATAAAACGAACTTACCTGGAGTCAACACATTTTTCACTGCCTGTACCACATGCTAGGACAGATGCAGGCAATGGGAACAAAATTTCAGATAGGAAATAAATCGCTAGTTATCTTTGTAGCATCCTGCCCACCAGTTAAACCTACTGATCTTGAAAGTTACATAAGATCTTTATTAACTGTGTCAACACGTCTTAATAATTGAAGATCTAAATGCAACGAATCGAGTTTGAAATTGTCAAAATGCTAATAAAACTGATAATGTAACAGACTAGATTTTCAAATAAAAATATCGTTAGAGCATACATACTTCCCCGGAAACGTATATACTCTTTACTTAGCGTCATTGTCATTGTAAAAAATTATTTTGAATTAAATAACCCTATATGTTTTTTTTTGTATAACGTAGAATTAATGGCATACTAATTTAGCGATTTTTCAAATAAAAAAGCTAATAAAATTAAGGATGTACGGAAGCGATATGGTATGCTCAATTGCCTATTTAGAAAAGAGTCAAAGCTATTGGTTGAGAACAAACTATTATTGTACAATTCAGTCATTAAACCGATTCAGACTTATTGCGTTGAACTATATAGCACTTCTAAGCCACCTAACATTCGGCGATTTCAGTCGAAAGAATCAACGTCAAATTATATATATATATTTTAATTATTTTATTTATAGACGCCCGATTACCGGGATCATCTCCCTGGAAAACATCGATACAACCATCCCGCCGTGAAGAAGTAGTTTTTACCCTCTTACACACAAATATATCCTCGATCGAAGGAACGCCCCATCGTGCTGTTATTGTGGCCAGCAAACTGCAACTGTTGTCCATATTCCCTATCAGTGTCCTATCCTCCAATCTTATCACATAACCCGACCTTCTTCATTCTCATATACACTATTTCTGATAATACTAACAATCGCACCTTCCAATTTCTGAAACGTACTAAACTCTTTCCCCTAATATAAATATCACAAGCGGTGTCTCCGGCCACAGCAGCAGTACATAGCGCCGCCATAAATAAATTAAATATATAAATATATGTATACATATAACCGACAACTTTAATCTTCATATGTATACGGGGTTATTACTAATCGATATTTAATTCGGCTTGGCATATTGGTATCATTTTTAAACCACTTAATTTTAAATTTCCCTTATATTTAATAATAAATTTAATTAAATATTTTTTTAAGCGATAGAATGTTTCTTGTCACTCATTTTATACATAAATTCTCTGTCAAAACTTATAATTCAGGTGTTACCGCAGGGCAATGTTTTAGGCCGGTATCTATTTTTAATATTAATTAAGTTGTTGTAGGTGCAACGCCGATGATCTAGCATTATATTGTAAATCATACAGGCCAAATATCATAAGTAACAGACTACTGGCTCTGTTTTAAAGTTTTATAGACGGCGGCGGTTAAAAATAAACACTGATAAAACTGAAGCAATACTCTTCACAAGATGACGGCAATTACCTTCAGTGTTAATTAACATTGATCGTAACTTTCAATAATAATATTAATTACATAATTGTAATAAAGCAATCCATATACTTCTAATAATCTTTAATCGACGATCGTATTTATCTGTCGTTAATAAGAAATTATTATATACCAATATTATTCGGTCCAGATTAAGCCTACGCATTGTTTGGCTATAAGTTTCAAACAGTGCATTTAAAAAATTACAAGTGATTCGAAATCACAATTGCAAAATTATAGTAAATCATCACATACAAAAATTATTCTTATACTTATCTTTTATATTAGTAAATTATCGAAAAAGTTTAGTGTAGAATAGATTATAATATGCTAAGCCTCAATTGCTCAATCGAAAAATACTCTACACATTTCATTAGCTTCGCTCTTTTACTTGGCCTGCCACACTTACGTTTTCTTTTTGCCATGCGTGTTTCTTTACCTTCGGTAATAAGATTTTCAACTAAAGGAACAATAAATTCCGTTAAAGATACTTTCTTTCGGACGGTAGATGTTGGTTGATCAATTATGTTTTGCTATTACGGACAACATTCTACAAAAAATCTTCTTCCCACATGTCGTGGAAAGGATATAACAGATTAATGTGGATCGCGGAAAGAGATGGCTTAATAGACAACCAACAAAGTGACTTTAGTAAAGGACGGTCCACTGTTGATAATTTAATACGTCTACAACAAGAAATACAGGATGCATTTGCATTAAATCAGCACGTTATCTGCATTTTTTTCGATATAGAAAAGGCTTTCGATCATATATCTACCACAGCCATTCTAAAAACAATCTCCACGATCATGGTCTCCGTGGAAACTTACCCAAATTCCCCCCCGTTTATTCCTACAGAACAGAAAATTTAAAGTTCGAATAGGAAACATACTGTCTACATTAAAATGTCAAGAAAACGGAGTTCCTCAAGAATCCGTGCTAAGCCCCCTTCTATTTATACTTACGATATCCGACTTACAAGAGCGCATCAAGGAACCTGTAAAACACTCCATCTATGCCGACGACCTAGTTATATTTATCAGAGGACACGATATTTCTGCCCTGGAAAAGAAATTACAACAAAATTTAGAATTAATAGAAGAATGGGCTTCGACAGAAAATATCCGTTTCTCCTCGCAAAAGACATGCGTTGTACAATTCAGCAGGAAAACATCGCATACTTGCCTTGTTCAACTAAAATTTACGACTATACGACACACCGATCAAACTAAATTCCTGGGATTAATTATGGATAAAAAATTAAACTGGAAGACGCATGTAGATAAAAGCTAGATACACAAAGGCCCTTAATTTACTAAAAACTCTACACCACAAATCGTGGGGCTCCGACAGAAGAACGTTATTGCGTCTATATGGTACTCACGTGATATCTCTTTACTAGACTACGGTTCAATTGTATATTGTACAGCAACGCCAAAAGTGATTCGTAAATTAGATGTAATTCAAAATCAGGTACTTCGCATTTGCAGCGGAGTACCAGTCCGATATCAAGCCTACTGGCCGAAACTAACATAACAACACTAAAAGATCGAAGAATCCTGTTAGCATTAAAATATTATTTTCAATTGAGTACGAAGAAAACGCATCCAAACTACTACAAAACCTTTCATTCAAACCTAGAAAGTAAATACAGCAAAAACAACGAAGCATTTGGCCTACGATGTAAACACTTCATACGATACCTTAAATTAACAACGGTTGATTGCACTCCAGTAGCCTCCTTGTACCCACCATGGCAAAAGTCGTTTCCACTGACTTGAAATCCCGGCTAACGAGTTAGCAAACAATTAAAATTTGCGATGAATATTGTCCGACAAGAGTCGTAGTCCAGATTAACTGAGAACAAATTAAGAATTAAACCGCGAATAGAACAATGGATTACGTCGTACCGAGCGAACAGACACGAAGAAATAGTGCTGGCCCGATTGCGAATTGGCCACACTAGGTTAACGCACGGGCCATTAATCGAGGAGAATTCGTCGTCGGTAAAATTTTGTCACGATTCGGCGCTTAGCGTAGAACACGTTATCACAGAATGTCCGAAATTCGATCAACAACGTTATCATTAATAAGTGGACTAGATATAATCGAAGTATTACAACGAAGACTTGATACGACTCCTAATATACTTTCTTAAAATAACTGGTTTAATAAAATTATTGTAGACTAAATATTATATTGTAAGTAGAAAATAATTTTTCTTTTGTAATTTATCGTATTTAATCTCGGTGGACGCAAATGACCTTTGTAGTCGAGCGTCCTAAAATAAAATAAATATAATAATAATAATAATAATAATAACATTTTGTCGATTTCCCAGGTTGTGTGCCTGAACGTTTTCAAATCGACGCTTCCCATTATTTATTTCTCAAAACAAATAGCCTCTGGACTGTCAACAGGTAGTTTCGATCCGGGTTTTTTTTTAGGACCAAATCATCGGACAGTTATGATTCCACCGATAGTAGTCGTAAATTAATATTCGCACCTTTTTACTTTTCGTACGAATTGTGGCACATTTTTAAGATTAGAAATAACTGTGCCTACAATTCATCGTCTTTAATAATTTTACATTCGTAAACAAAACGATCAAATGCAATATCTAAATCTGTGTTCTCGATAATACGAGTCATTTTTTATATAACACGCTCACTCAATTTATATACTTCCCCTGAATATTTTCCACAATAAATAGAAATATCATGCGTATAACCCGTAGACAAATCACTTCTTACTCAAGATTTCATTCCTATTTCTATCGGTTTCATTTGAAGATATTCATGCTCAATCAATCTTTGAATTTTCTCGCGACTTCATCTATGTCCTCCGAAATGGATTGTTTTTACGAAGTTTCAGAAAAGGTTTTCTACATTCTAACATTTCATCTACATAATTAGTTCTTGAAGTTTCTAAGTTCTTTTGAGGATTTGCCGCATTACATTCTTTATTATTGAATCGTGTATAGATACAGTTATTGACCGACAATAATTTATTCTGGTACATGATTATAACTCATTATTAGTAAAACATCCGAAACAAATTTTATTTAATCTGTATCTGGAATTCATTTCTGTCTTTCAATTTATGTATATGTATATATCTATATATTAACGCTTTGCGTCATCTCCCAATACACATCGTAGTCATTTTAGTATATATGCGCCTACATTGAGCCGCGATGAAGAAGAAAAAGAAGAAACGTGTGGAAAATTAGAAGAGCTATTGCAAAAATGCGTAAAATTGATCTTAACGGGTGACTGTAGTGCGTAGTAGTGAGAACTTTGAAGAGAGACATAGTCAATTACATGACGGTGCAGTGAAAGATGAATTTGACGTTGACCTTTAAATCCTGAGACGTAATAAAACATCAGGAACTGATAATATAAATGTAAAATTAATTAAAAAGCGGCGGAAAACCTACGAGATGAACGTTTCAAACCAGTTTGGGAAGCATACCAGCAGACAAATGGCTGGAGCAGGTACAGCGATTTAATCCCTAAGAAACCAATCGCAAATAAATGTGGCGACTTCAGAACGATAAGCTCAATTTCACATGCATCAATAATAACGTTGCGCATAATTAGAAAATTATTGGAACCTTATACAGAAACATATCTAAGTTAATCCAAGTTCGGCTTCTTAAAACTACGCGCAATTCAATAGGCTTCTTACGGAATGTTGGAGGAAAAATTATAAAGCGCAATTGTAATGTTTGCTTTAAATTGCAAACCGTTCGATAATTGGAATAAGCTTTTCCTGTTGTCGGAAGAAATAAGGTGCCCTTAAAGTCTACTGATGCTTAAATAAAATCTATACGATAAAACAAAAAGTTGTAATGAAAATTAGTGATGACTTATTAGAATCTGTAAATATGAGGATAAGAGAAGAGGATGTTTCTCGTCGCTATATCATTTTAATGTTTATCTAGAGTTAATAGTTAAGCATTTGAAAGTAATAACTATGGAATAAACATAGGAGGAGAAAAATTAAAAATTACAAAATTCGTCAATGATCGGGTGACAAACTGCGGATATGCTTCAAAAGATGATACGTCGTTTAAATAATGTAGGAAAAGTACTAAGTGTGGTAATGAATTTAAAAAAAAAAACGAAATTTGAAGAAAACCGCTGCTATTTGCTTAAAATTTATGGGGAAATATGTGAGCTAGTCCAGGGGTTTATATACTTTGGCCACATTATAAAACAAGATCTCTCTATTGTGATACGAAAATTTATTATGGACTAGCAGAATGGCTTTCAAAAAAAAAAAAAAAAACGTGTTAAGACAAAAGTAAATACCGTTGATGCTTAAAAAAACAAAAATTATTGAGGACGAACGTAGTTGATAGCTCTTTACTGTGCTGAAACTAGGCTATTACATAAATTTAATACGGCTAACTTATATTAGCACTCGAGATGTGGGCTAAGAGGAAAATGGAAAGGATATTTAGAAAAGATGCAAAAATAATGTGACTAATTATGAACTTGAAGATTCACTTTGTTTATCCGTTACAAATTCATGGTCGCTATTATGAGACTCATCAGAATGTTCTCATTATCAACAATACTGTAAAGCTCATTCTCTTATTTCATTTCTATAACGCGATTTGCAATTACGATGGGCCGTATTCACCTAATTTTCAACGATATCAGTAAGAACGATATAAAAATTACGAAACAATTTGAATTGGAAATAGAAAAAACGTTTTTACCTTGGAAGATTTCCCAAATTGCAGGAATGACGTTGTCCTCAGCAGACTGCGGCTGACTCGTACAAAACTCACCTATTCATACCGGATCAACAGAACTCCGGCTCCTCAGTGCACCGCGTGTATCATCACACTATCCGTTTTCCGTATCCTCATTCACTGTCCTTTCTGCTCCCACAATCTTCCCTCCTCACTTCCTCTTCTTTTTAAAGACGAATACTCCTCTCTAAACCTAATGTTCCGTCTCTACTGCTCGATTTATCTTCCTCTCCATCATGCTTCTTTAGTTTCTGCACACGGCACGTTGATTTATACTATTTTTTTCTAAAAACGTCGCTATATGGGGGAATAATTGTAGATTATCCAGATGTAGAAGGGACGATACATTATAAATAATAATAATATAAATTGAATTAGATTCAGGGTGAAATAACGTTTCGGGTAATAAAAGAGGTAATTTAATTTTCTCGATTTAGCATAGAGAAATAAGGACTGACTCGATCGAGACAATTTACAGTCTATTTCTAAATACTTTATATGCTCTTTCCGAAGTTACGTTATTTAAAATATTCAAATTCCTACAGTTCCGAGGTAGAAAACCGTAGACGAGGTATTTAGGGTTTTCCATATTTAAAATTAATTCGTTACTGTTTAGACACAAACTGAAATTAATTTCGACGTGTAGCAAGTACTGTAAAATATTAAGAAATCTAGTCCCAATAGAACGGCCTTCTTCTTCCTTTGCACCCTCGGAAGGGTGCAGTGATATTATGAGATATCCTCCACCAATCCGATCTGTCTTGAGCAGCCAGCAATGCATCATGTGCACTTAATCCAGTTAGTGATTTTAGCTGATCCGTGGTCTTCCTATACTTTCCCGGTAATTATCGTCCGCATAATAATAATAATAATTAATAATATATAGTAGAGAACTAGACTTACACGTTGCTGCTATTACTATCGCCGCCGGCGAGATTTCATCTATCGTAATGGTCGACATATTTACCGCATCGTTAATTAATTAACTAATTAGTTGATTAATTAATTAATTAATAATTCTGAATTACGAAACGAAGACACTGGTTAATCGTTCGCATTTTATTTTTAACGGTAAATTATAATTACTACGAATTTTACACGTTCGAAACTGCGAAAAATGTCTTTCGAATAAATCGGATTTTAATTGACATATCGAACGCGGATCACGATTAATATCGACAAATTTTCGTATTCGAATAAGCCGCAGAGGTCTAAATAGTCGATTTTATAGCCCGGTAGAATAATTTCGTGTATACGTATAAATAAACCGGGCGACGAAATTTACACGCCATATCAGCTTATCTCGATAAAGTGTATCCGAATCTTTGATGCCATTTAATCAACGCTGGCTATTATAGCTTGATTATTTCGGTTACATGTATATATATATATCGCAATACTGGGTGAGGGCTAATGTTCTTCCGATGATAAACGATAATTGTACGAACTTGAAAATTATTACATTTTCAATCATTGTTAATAAAAGAAAAGTCCACATATCTCGTATTTTATAGCGGTGACGTACACCGGTCGCATTTTGCATTATTATCGTCATATATGTCACACGTTTATACATCGTTTTGAAGATTAGCGCGGAATGTAGGAAATTTTTAAAAAATAAATAAAATAAACGACAAAAATTAAACAAAACAAGAAATTAGTTAAAATCGCTAAATTTTTTCCTTATGAAAAATTACAAACATTTTCGGCCGTTAAGCCATTATCAAGCGAATAATTGAAAAAGTATTGAACAATAAGTTTCCCAGATATATGTAAACTAACATTATTAACGAAGAAATTAATATAGATATATACAGAAAACCTACATAAACAGGCACGTTAATACTGATTCATTTCATCCAAAAATGCACAAATTAGCAAGTATAAGAAGTCTCATCAATAGAGCAAAAACAATTGTGATAAAATAAATGAAAAAAAAAAACAACATAATAAAACAAAGAACAATCGGTAATAAATGTAATCCGATTATAGTTGATAAATAAAATTGCGGAGTAAATCTCTAACCGCAATAAAAATACAGAAAAAGATAAAGAGTATTATTTAGGTTCGATAAATTATGTAGGAAGTCATACATATAAAATAATAAACATATTTAAGAAATATAACGTTGATTTAGCGATATGGAATAGCATATTATTAAAATCAATTAGTAACGACAAAACAGAAAATAGAAATATATTGCGGATAAAAAATTCTTTAAAAATTCTTACTACATTTATTCAGATGTCTTATAAAATCAAATCCGGACTATGGAAGCGTAATATAGAGTACAACCATCAAAAAGACCACATCGAGAAAACTGGATGCCGTAGTAATAGAGCAATTATAGCCATCGGTCCTTTTCGTACAAGTCCGATTGATCGTCTTTATTGCGAAGCTGAAGAATGACGACCCCCGTTATTAAGAAGAAAATACCTTATTGTAAAATTTTATATACACCTACTTTCCCAACTTCCTGATAACTTTCCTATTCCAGAAATTTCTAATTTAATTTATAAAAATTACATCTTTTTCCATCCAACTCGACACAGCTCTAACTCCCTCCGCAGTAAATTCACTCTCTACAGAATAAACATCCGCATTATATATAACAAATCGATTGTTTTGTGATCTGTGGAATGCAATTCCCTCAAATCATCTTAGATCTGTTCGCTCCTCTCCTCTTCCTTGGAAGTATTCTGTGCATAGCAGAAAGGAACAGATAGTACTGTTATTGACCACACTGCACCGATTCGTGGTCGTATTTTAAATAAAACAAATCCACCTTTGTGCGATCATTGCGTCCGGACGCCCTTAACACTGCAATAGTTATTTTTTGACCGACCACAATATTCCGTATACCGTCCCCAAAACTTCAGTCGTAATTCATTCGAAACAATTTTATCTGATGATCCAACTGCTGTGGAAGCAACACTTCAGTTTCTTCAAACTATAAATATGATCAATCTCATCTAACATCTCATATATTTACTTTCGGGTGCTTCCGGCCACAGTAAGCAGTAAATAGTACCCTACTAAAAAAAAAAAATCGAAAAATTAAGGAGTATATAAATTAAATTTTGATCAATGTGATAAAAAGAATACATAGAGGTGGACAATTCGTAATAAGATTTTTAAAAAATTTAAATTCATACGCAAACAATGATGAAAAATCATTATTTGGAAAAATTTTATGTATTTAAAACACAAATATTAATGAAAATTATAAATTCTTACATACGGGGAAAAACGTTTTAAAAAAAGAAAACTACTAGAAAAAATGGAAATAATAATAAAAAAAAGAGATAGAAATAATTTATTAAATTCAATGATAATTTTTGACGAAGAATTAATTCTAAGAAGTATATTGTAAATTTCATTTTTTTTTTATGCATTGCAGTAATATCTATTAATTTTCGAAAGATATTAGAACACGATCTACGATTTTGGTCGTTATTTTCCCAATTTTGTCGGCTTAATATCTAATTTTTAACGACTCCTGAAAGCACATCTTTAAATCGCAGCCGTGGTCTGCCGACCTCTATGGACAAAACGCCGCACAACATCTTGTTTTAGAATTCGTTCTGAGTACATATTCGGTCCGTGCGTTTCCCCGCTAGCAACTGATCGATTGGTCGACATCTAACTAGATAGAACTTTTTTGATGCGATTAGTCCAACGTATCTGAAGAATTCTTCTCTCTAATGGCGTATGTCTAATTTTTTGACCTACTTCCTCACTATTGGTCACTGCTCGCGTATATAGCTTTGTACACCGCTAATTTAGTACCAGTGGATATATTCTTGTTATTGAATACACTTTTTGCCGCATCTTGTTATAATATGCATTTTTCTGTTTTAGTAGCGAAGAAATTTCATCATCTAATGGTGCAGCTTTATTAACGATTCTACCTAGATACTTAAAAGCATCAACCGAACGAATTCTATTCCCATTTATTTCGATATCTGACACAACGTCTTCGCTGATTTGAATAATTTATGCCGAGTCGTCAAAAATCTCTGTATAGCTTCTTGCAGTTCATCTACTTTATCAGTTACCAAAGCATAGTCATCTACATACTGCAGGCATGTTAATCTGAAGATTTTGAATCGTTTCTGTGAATTAAATTTCGCGAGTTTATTTTATTTCAACACATATCTCGGCTACATGTTACACGAAGGCTAGATGCAACGTACTCGTATAAATATAGAAAAGTGTAAAACCAGCATCACAAATTATAGCTGCTTTAGTTTAATCATGAAGTTGTTTTAAAAGAGAGCATTTTCGGCTAGAATCCCCCTGCTTTAGGACATGACCATAACGCCTTTAACCGAATCGAATGCTTAACGTCAATGAATAAAGCGTACATGTATGTTCTCTATTTTTTTTCAATTAACTGTCGTAAAGCAAATATCATATAAAATGACAATTCGGTTTTGCCACACTGACTCTCTGGAATTAGCGAGTTGGATAGTAGCTTCTCTAACAGGATTTTAGTAAATATGTTAGTTACGGTATAGAGCTATACCTCTGTAATTTACGCAGTCTACTTTATCACCCTTCATTTTAAAGATTAATAGTTATATAAAAATGAAAACTGATCCCGGTGGGCCATCACTGCTTGAGAATATTTTCATATTTCGGTTAATCTATGGACTGTTGACCGCGGCTCAGAGTTATTCTCATTTAATTAAATTGTTAAAAGTATCGTTGTAAATCAGAACCACCTATTTTTTCCTGATTTGACCGATATGTCATCGGTCCACCATTCTTATTTTTTTTCCTTCGAACCTATTTTCTCTAGCCCGTTTGCACGCATTGTGTATTAGGAAAATTATAGCGTACGTCTTTTAATAGTTGGTAACAACCGCTGTCTGGCTTCAATTTTAAGCTCCTTTAAAACGGAATCGTTTGTTTTATGAACCGACCATGGTATCCTTAGAATTTTTCTATATCCCTTTATTTCAAAAGCTTCGATGTTATTTCTAATCGATTTATTAATCGTCCATGTTTAAGAACCGTAGGTTGCTTTAAAAAAACATCGTTTTCAGAAGTCGCAGTTTTATTATTTTAGTGATCTTACGATATTTCCACATACAATTGAGTTTCCCAATCCCAGCGTTTACCAATGCTAGCCATCTCCTTATTTTTTCTTCTGACTTACTATTTTCGGATACGCATGTCGCCAAATAGATAAATTAATCTTTAATTTCTATATCTCGTAATTAAGCCAAGTATTGTTGTGTTCTGTATTCCTTATCAATGGATCAGCATTGAACATTTCTGTTTGTTCAGTTTTAAACTCGCTGCCACTATTCTTGATATTATTTGAACCATAGTAATTTTTTTTTTTTTTTTTAATGGGGATGCCTTTACAGCCTACCCAACGTGATACTGTGGGGACTATCTTCATCTTAATCAAGCATGCTGACTTCTCTAAAAACGTCGCTATATGGGGGAACAATTGTAGGTTATCCAGATGTAAAAGGGACGATACATTGCAAATCTGATATTATTAATTTTTCTTCCTCCAATTGATATTCCTACTTGCCAGTCATCCACTGCTTGTCTTATAAATACTGAAGAGAATCAGTGATGTACAGCAGAATTGTCGTACGCCCTTTTTTTACAGAAAAATTTTCCAACATTTCATCCCCTAGTTTAATATAGCCTTTATTATTTTAATATAGCCTTTATTATTTTAATATAGCCTTTATTATTTTAATATAGCCTTTATTATTTTAATATAGCCTTTATTATTTTAGTATAATTTTTGCAGCAGATAGATTAGATGTTTCGGTGTGCCCATTTCTAGTAAAATTTGGCACATTTTGGTCCACTTAATATTGTCGAAAACTTTCTGATAGTTTAGAAAACAAAGCAGTGCACGGACATTATATTCATTACTCTTTTCAATTATTTGTTTTATATTTAATAGTTGTTTACGCATGCCTTTGCCCGGTATAAATCCCGCTTGTTATATATATATATATAATATATATGTGTGTGTGTGCGTGTGTGTGTATACATATATAATATATATGTATATATAAATAATTACGTATATTTCAACAAGCGCTGAAAGGACACGAGAGTAATTAATGCACATTTTATTCAATTATAAAGCTAATATTTTTCTCCCCTAATTTTCTAATTAAAATTATCATACTTCTTCATATATATATACGCACGCGAATATAACAATGCATTAAATAAAATAAGTTTTAAATAATGTATTATTTGACGAATATTTAATTTGAATCATTTAGTACAAAGTATATTATATAATTTTTAAACAATTGTTTAATTTGTAGGAGTTGCATGTAAAAGTACAAGTCATAACATATAACGTTACTCTGTACAGTGATTGTTTTATTATCGAAAAATAAATAAATCCATTTTCGTTTAATCATTTTCCTTTCAACAGTATTCGATAAATTTTAAAAGGCGACCTGTAATTTTGTTCTAATTTTAACTTAATTTTGTTTGTTATAAAAATTTAAATAAGCATTAACTTTTCGTTTCATTCGTTACAGGGTTTCGTAAAATGAATATATTTATTCTTTTAGATTCGAATTTAATATTTAATTTATTAATTAATTACGACTTTTAAATTACGGAAGAAATGGAATCGAAGCAGCTCCGGTGATTCCTAAATTTTCTATTTTATACAGTCCGGACAACAATGCAGGCTGTTGCATTTCTTTTTTCGTCAAATGCAACGAAGCCGTTGTAACGTATAATTCGTCTAAATTCGGTCCGCCGAAAGTTACCGACGTCACCTGATAGGCTGGAATTTCGATCTTTCGTAATACAGTAGCGCTCGCAGTCGAAATACAAACGACCTGTTTCGAAATAAATAAATTTATTCGTCATTTTATAAAACCCGTTTAATCACTTTTTCCGAAAGTGCAATAATAATAATAATAATAATAATAAAAATAATAATAAAACTTTTATTAGATATTTAGTGCAAAAGAAAATTAAACTTTAAAACCCTGTATTCTGAGTTACCCATTCCTTGCGGTCCTTGTTAAATGTTCCCGTATTACTTATACTGACTGACCCAGAGAAGATGGACGGTTTTGTTTTTCGAATAAGGCGAAAACAATTCGTGCAAAATTTTTGAATGGAATTTCAGTTAAAAATCGGAAAACGAAAAAGTAGCTAACAATTATTTGTGGAACGGAATATTGTTCAGATGACCGCTATTTGTAACAATATATCAGTCTTTTCACAAAAATTTTCAAACACTTTTTCGAGCGTAGGTCGGTGAATTTTTGAAATCTCTTCAGAAATCCGAGTTTCAAGGTCTTTCAGATTTAACGTGTTTCGTAAACTCCGCTCTTAAATCTGGCGAACACGGCGGTCAAATCCGTGCGACGAGACAATATGCGGTCCTCAAACGCTTCTTTCAGTACTGCGAACGTTTCTGCCGAACAGTGTAACACGTTGCACAATCTTGTTGAAATCATGTACGCCTCAGACGACGACGAATCGATGGAAATAAAAACGACTTTGTGAAAAAATAAGGTCTTCTACGAAACTTTTTTTTTCTTGTCCATGATGTTTTTTATACGTTGCAGAAACTATACCTCGAAAGTTATCAACCCACTTTAAAATTTAATTGCGAGGTGGTACGGGTTTACACAGCGTAACTTTGAATTCTTTTCGAAACTTTCTTTACACTGTCGTGATCGATTCACGCCGAAAGTACCATTTCACGAAAAACACGCGCTCCGTCTCGTTGTAGGATGCTATTCCGTCCGTCTTCTCTAGGTTACCCCGTATATAAGTTTAGTTATCTCGCTATTCTGTAAAATGAAGCAGTGGGTAGGACAGCCCATTTACACTATATACAACCAATAAAGTCCCGCCATTACCTCGGCTAAACACAACCCTCGAATACTTCATTCGCAACAACTGGCAATAGAAGTGGAACTCATACCACAATAACTTCCTTCTTGCTATCAATGTTGGTTTCTGTAAACCTCCTGCCTCCCGTTCTAACTGTAAAGCATTCAGCAAGCTCCCATCTTAGTCACATATCACTCTCCCATAACCATTTACTCCAAAGTACGAACGCCCTAATTTTTGTCCCTTTCGCTTACTCCCAAACCCCCTCTCTTATTTACCATATTTTACTATAGTGCCCTACATTCCACCTTTATTGATCGCATCACCTATCTAGTTTCATCTTCAACTATTCCCTCAATTATACAATTCCTTTGCTCTTCTAAACTCGTTTTATCTAACTGTTAAATCACCATTGCCGTAATAGCCTCGGTAGTTACACACGACACAGCGCTATAAGAATAAGATAAAATAAAATAAATGCTCATCCGAGAAACTCACACTTCCGATAGTCAGCAGGTATCAGAAACAGGAAATATACAAGGATTTTTAATAGTCAGTTTTAAACGATTATGCTCCTAAACCGATTAAGGTTTAAGCTAGATCCAAGAAAAAGATTTATCAGATTTAATGATTTTCTTTAAACTATCTGAATCGATCTATAAATTATCCGAAAAACGATAATTTCCAATTTATAAGCAAGCGTGAAACAAAAATGAGGTCGGCGATAATAATTCGAATTCCTCTTTTCGATTATAGAATAAAATCTATTTTCCAAGATAAATTTCATTTAACCAAGTTAACAAGTAAAATGTTCGAAATTCTATTTATCTGTATTTACCGATTTTCCCGAAAATGTTGCTACCCACAAATTATCATTCTCATCGATAGTCATACCGTCCGGAAATCCCTTAATTTTTTTCACTTTCCAGTTTATCAACGTGCATCTATTAGCTGTTAGTAAAAAAATTACAAGAAAATTTTGAAATTATTTTGTGAATTTTATATATATATAGATTTTTTGTAAGAAGTATACAATAAAGTCACTAGTAGAAATCAATAATTGTTAATAATTAAAAACACTTCGGCAGTTATGCCATTTTGAAGTTAAAATAATAGTAAATGTAACGTGTATTAATTTATATCTACGAGGTGTGTAAGCTTCTTTCTTCCGATATCGATCAATAATCTTCAGACAGCACTCGCTAGAGTTAAAAACTGGTTTTAGAAATGTAATATAAAAGTTAATGAGAACAAATCTGTAAACATACAGTTTACCAACAGAAAAGCTGTATCTTCTACTGTTAAAATCAATAACGCAGAAATACCAATCAGAACAAACGTAAAATATCTGGGCTTACACTTGATAGCCGAATAACATTTCGAAATCATATTGAAATGAAGAAGAAAGAACTAGATGCACATATTAAAAAACTATTCTGGTTAATGGGCAGAAATAGTGTGCTGTCTCTCGGCAACAAACGTATTTTCTATTACTGCAATCTTAAGTCCTGTCAGGACATACGGGGTGAAGCTGTGGGGCTGTGCAAAGTCGACAAATGTAAGAAGTATACAAGCCGCCCAGAATAAAATTCTTCGGCTGATACTAAATGCGCCTTGTGTGTAGCTAACCTATGTATGTAAGGTCATAAGCAATATGCACAATGGCATACTGTGAGGCTGGCAAATCATCCAAATACACTTGTATCAGGGCGGTTGGACACGGCCGGAGATATAAAAAAAACGGTTAGTAAACCCCCTGGACCTAGTATAAAGTCGTGGTTATCAGGTATGTATCAGTGGGTAATATAATCATCCCATTGAGCTATTCTCTTAAATGCTGCTAAATGATCCTGTTGGTCAGCTTGAAGTAAATATTATATTCTTGTCTTGTACCTCAGGGCAGCGTCTTAGGACCGTTTCTATTTTCGCTTTATTTTTAGGATTTTCTCAAATTAAATAATATCGAAGTTGCTCTTTATGCTGCTGATAGAGCTCTATTCTGTAGATCCTTTATACCACGCGCTATTATGTCATCAATCATTTAAAAGCAGATTCAATACTTTTTACTCGCAGACAACCTTTGTTACCCGATAAAAACAATATTAACGGCGATCTTATCGAGTGGTCTGATTATGTTCGCTGCTTAGACATAATTTTTGATAAAAAATTAACGTTCACCAAGCGCATTAATGCTGCTGTTATAAAAGCTAATGAAACTATACGTTCAATTGATCCGTCTTATTTTATATAAGACTCCGTCTTTCACAATGAATTATTCTTGTCCGGTTTGGTGCTCTGTATCTAATTTTAATTTTAAGAAACTGCAACTTGTAAAAAATCAATGTTTAATATGCATTTTAAATGCATAGTACCAGAATATCAGACATTCACCGCGTGTTAATTATTCCATATATTAAAGACTATATATTTAAAATTATTATTGTTTAAATTAATATACCATATAGAGCATGACTAGAGGCTCAGAAGAAAATAAGTATTAAATTAAACGATACAATCCAGTATCATGTAGGAAGAGGATGAGTCTGGATATTGTAGGAACGTCGCCATCGAGGAGTAGCTCCAATGAAGATGAAAGATTGTAGTATGATCTATGTAGACTAAATTGAGGACACTCTGTTAGAATATGTTGGACAGACAGGACAATGTTGCAGCCCGTACACAATGGAGCTTCTGATCTATTAAGAAGATAAGCATGTCTTAGTTTAGTGTGACGCAATCGGAGTCTGCTGAAAACTACATTATCTCTGCGATGTTGTAAGTGTGTCTTTCAAGGTGTTATTTTTGGTTTGATAGATGGTAGCTTGTTTGATGTTGATACGGATTGCCATTATTCTTCTTGCCATCACTGAAATAATGATGATCTCATGAACCTCTTGAGGTCTGTAAATGGAACTGGTAAATTAAGCACAGGTAATTACTGCTTCCTTTGCTGCCCTGTCAAGTTCGTTTCCAAATATTTATTTATACCTGAGTTAAATCGGAACAGACAGACAAAAATGTTTAAAAATAGATTTTCTGTTTATGTGTGATAAAAATAGCCCAATGCAGTGATACAATGAAAATATTATTCGCAAATCACAGACAAACACTACAGAGTTTTATAATATATTAGTATAGATAAACTGATTATTATTGAACTCGGTAAAAATATTTCGAGTAATCTTAGAATGGGTGTGAGGCTGGTGAATGTGTTCGATGTATTTTTTTGTATTTTATTTTTTTATTTTTACTTTTAATTTTATAATTCAGAAAAAATTATTAATTGTATTATTTTATTTATAAGCCTACGCTATAATTGGCCGTTAGCTGTTGTGTGGCTTCATTAAATAAATAAATAAATAAATAAGTATCAAGCGATAAATATTAAATAATTAATTATATAATTAAATAATTAAATAACTAAATAATTAAGTAATAAATAATTTAATAATTTAATAATAACCGTTAAAATAGTTAAATAATTAAATCAAATATAGATCGGGATGTTTAAAAAAAAAAAACGCTTACACAAGTTACCAGTTCTCCGTTCGTAATCGAACTGAAGAATGTCGCCGGTGGCGCTCTCGACGACGTAAAATAATTTCTCGTCGTTGCTCCACGTTATACCGTTCGGTATAGTCATCGCTTCGATAACGACGCTTTTCTGACCGTTGACGTATTTAAACATATTTCCAACTCCTTGGGCGTGTGTCCCGTCCGGTCCACGTTTAGCCATCGATCCTGTAATCGGAAGAAAGTATAAAACCTGAAAACTCTCCACCGATATATTCGAAATATTCGTACGGAGAGTTTTAATTTACTTTTCGGATACTCGGACGATAAATAAAAAAAAAAAGCGAAGCCAATTGGAGAGGCGTTTGAAACCTGGTGTTGGAGCAGAATGGAAAGGAATAGCATTAGTAACGAAGAAGTGTTTAGATTAATTCGTGATGAAAATGGAAGTTTATTATTAGGAAAATCCGAAGAAAAAAGTCGCGAATAGATAGGTAGTATTTTTAGACACAACGAACTTCTACTTATTCATAGTCCCAACCGAGCGCACCATACATCGATATCGTCCTCTATCATGTGCGGAGTGTACCGAACATTCTGTGTTAAAACCTTTGTCAAACTTTTCTTCCGCTTTCTATTCTCCCCGTTTGTATAGTTTGAACAAGGAATATTTCGACCCACCAGTCAAGTATCCGAAATATTTTAGTTTTCGATCTTTTTTTGTTTATCAGCTTAATCAATTCACGATCTTTCTTCATAGCAGAGAGTCTCTTCGTTTGCTTTCTCAGCAGTCCAGGATATTTTAAAAATCAGTCGGTAACGCCAGAGTTCAAACACTTGCAATCGACTCGTGGTGAGTTTTTTCAAATTCTACGTCTGACAGCCGTATAGTAAAATGGGCCAGATAAAATACTTTAGAATTCGAACCCTTAATTGCTAAGATTTTCTTCATATGTCACAAATAATTGAAAGCACGGAAGAAGGGAAAAATCAAGAGAGGACTAAGAATGAAATATATCAAACAAATAAAAGAAGTACAAGCAACGAAATATAGTAACGTGAAAAAAATGGAGCTATCCAGGGAATTCTGATATTTCAAATTAACTATTAACAAGATCGAGAATTTACAATAATGATAATACATACACATTATATATATATATATATATATATATATATATATATATATATATATATATAAGTAACGCCGTAGAAATTGAACTGAAAGATATATATATATATATGTATGTTTTTAGGTGTCGTGTACCACAACTTAGGTTAGAGACACCGAGGTTAATTATTCAAATGAGCAGATACATGTTTATTGCTTTCTGAAATTAGATGATGTTTTTAAAGTTCTCTGGATTGTCGGAAAGTGCTGTGTGTACCGAGATACAGCGATTAGGACGGAATTTTTGAAGTGGTATGCATGTCTACTGTTAATGGTCCTTGTCCGCAGTGACTGCATATTAGTGGTGTTTTCGTTTCTAATAAGTGCTTATGTGATAATTCTAAGCCTAGTTAACACTACCTCATCTCTTCGTGTTGGTATGGTTGTTTTCCATGAAGCAGACTTGATATTTCGGAGTTTGTTAGTGGTGAGGATACGCTTCCAGTTTAGGTACTATGCATCATGAAAATTGTTTTTAATGTTGTGAACTTGATCTCGTATTGGTATTGAAATTTATAGCACTGGGAACATCTTTGTTGCTTTTTTAGCGGCGGTGTTAGCTTCATCATTTTCCCTTATATCGAAATGCGATGGGATCCATCGTATGATGATTTATTGCTTGTGTTGGCTAGCTGACAGAAAAATATGTCGGGCTATCGGGTTATTAACTTTTGAGCGATCGAAATTGATTTTTCGAATAGCGTGAAGAGCATCAGTAATAATAACAATTTTTTTGTACGCATAACTAATTCGGTTAATTGCTATTCGTCCAGCTGATGGCACTGAAAGTTCGGTTTGCTTTTCGGTATTGCAGGCGAAGTGTGGAGTATTTACGTATACCAGAGATGTATTAGGAAAATGAGAATCGATTTTATCGGATTATAACAACTTTTCATTTTTATTCAGTCGTAAAATAATCGCTTGTGAATATGAAATCTCTTCGAGTAGAAAATGATTAGGAGAGGCGTCGTTCGAGTGATCCAGGAAAATGAGAAAATTGATAGTGAAGCGGTTCAAACGATACATGCGTGTGAGCGAGTTAATACGAGCGGGTTTGCCACTGCCCTTTATAGCTTGATTCCATTATGTGTTGGCGCTAGTTCATCGACCAATTTGGGGGGGTAGTTGTATTTAATCGCGTCGATCATTCAAAATTACAAATGAACAGCATTAAATCATGATTTAGCATCATCTACTCGGCAATGTAAGCCATAAACACCTATACTAAATCGACGAATGTTACACGCGTCCACCGGGACGTGGGATTGTACTGCAAATGTCGCTTTCTCAACATCTTGCTGAAGTGGTATGTCGTGAGCGAATATAAGGTAAAGAAGCGAGTCTGATGCAGATTACTGCGGCATATCTGCCCATTTACGGAGAACCAAAAAAAAATAAATAAACACATTTCATTTATTTATTTATTTTATTACAATAATCGGGCTTAGATATAAAAACCAAAATTAACTATTGTCAACACTATTTTCATATAAATACAACATAAATAAGGTAACAAAAAAAAAACAAAAGAAAAAAGGGGAAAATTATAAAACAACGATATTAATTTTAGATATATACTCGTAGGTGGCCAGAGATGCGAGGATATTGTTTTTGTTGGGGCCAATAAATAGGTAACCGTCAAGGGGGGTAAATATTTGAATGTAAAATTTTATCTACCTCTGCTATACAAATCGCAAGCAAAAATCAAAAAAAGTAAAATAAATATTTAAAAAAAAATCTTGTTTGACTTTCAATGGAAAATCGCAGTTATTTGAAATCGGCGAAGAAATTATCGCTGTCAATTAATAATAAGAAGTGTTGTTAGAATAATTACCGGTGAATAAAATTCCGGAAGGACTTATTTTGGCGTCGTTCAATCTGATCGAGTCGGACGAATCCATCTGCTCCACGAAGCACACCTTGCCAGTTCGATCACTTCGTTCGTCCCATTTCACATATCCTAACTTATTATTCACTCCTACTACGAAGCAATCGTTCATTAGAGGACTTTCGAACGGTATGACGAACGTGACGCAATCAACGTCGCCTGAAAGTGGTGGTAAAAAAACGAAAGATAGTCAATTAAGAGAAATGATATAAAATAAATGACAGCGACCGAGAAACAGAGTTAAGTGTAGAAGTGTTTAGGCGCAGATACAAATACATATATATATAAGAAAATTACAAAAAGCGATAGGATGGAGTCTTGAGGTATGTTAAGTATAACGTACAAGAGGATAGAAATAAATTATTTTTATTTCATTAATTTAGTACGTACCTTAATCAGATTTAACGGTTAAAAAATGTATTTATTTCTTATAAGCACAATAATATTTAATAAGTGTGATTGTACATGTTGTTAATAAACGAGAACACCCCACCTTGTTTTCCCGTTCTGTACAAATCCTTAACTATAGCATCCACACAACACAAGACGCACACTGATTATAAGAACACAACCCACGGATTACATACATGCATTCAACAATAATATATAGTCACACACAAAATGAATACTAGCAATAATACACTAACACGTACGCAGAGTACTTTATATTAAACATGGGACCTGCATGCAAATTGTTATATTTTTAAGATTATAATATTAATTGAAATGTAAAGGATATCGTAAAACCGGCGGAAAACCGAAATTGGAAAAGGCCTGAGTTTTTCAACTGCGTTTCATTTTTTTTCCCTTTCTAGCGGACTAATTATCCGTAATTTTGGTAACCTTACACCAAACTATATACACCTTCCTCGCATTTTATACGTTACGTCTTGAAATCGAAATCCTTATAGAATATATAGACTATCGAGTTGGTGTTTAGTTTTGCACCATTTTCTAAAAATTTTGGGTCGTTGCGTAAATATCCATTTTTCTTCGCGTATCCGGTCCGAATTATATACCAAAATTTGTCCAATAATCTATAAATTTTAATGTGTCTTCTCCGAAATCGCTATAAAGTTTTGTATGCTCCAATTAATCTACAATTGAATAAATGGTTCCCATCTTGCCTTTCACCACATTGACATTGATCATTTTACCCCATTTAAATAGATTATGTTTCGTCCTTCGTATTCTATTTAGTGTTCTCCATTCAGGATGAATAATTTAGGTGACAACTGGAAGTGATTCTGCTGCCTGGTTGTTGTCAGTTTTCCACATTTGGAGTCTTTCTGAGTGGTCTGTATTTTTTAGTTCCTCCACTGTTCTAAGGAAGCTGCGTCTTGATTTCAATCGGCTTTTGGCTATTCCTGTATAACAGTGTAATGGGTGGCGCTCAACATGAATTGTCTCTCATCTTTCCTTTTTTTCTGCCACGTGTCTTCTAATTTCTGGTGATGCTATGCCAGCAAATTCATATAATTTGGATAGTTGATCATTAATATCTATAAAGTGTACGAATTGATACGCATTTTCGATATATTTGGACATATTCCTATAAACGTTTATGAGTATTTTACAAGTAGTTAATTTGATAATATTATAATATTATAGGCGTCACTGCGATACTCTGTGGATTAAATGAAGTTTATATATATATATATATATATATATATATATATATATATATATATATATATATATATATACACTTAAGGATTTTCATTTATTCCGTCGGAATATTCTTAATCTGTATTTACACGAAATATTTATTTCACTATAAATCGAATTGATAAATTTTATTTGTATCGCGCGATAAAGGAATATTTCGAATAAAGGTGCAGTCTTTAATTTGTGCGAATCGACTGCTGAAATAAATACGTTATGATGATTAAAGTATTTACGGAAATTAACGAAACCGATGCGAAACAATTAGCGAAAAACGAGCGTGTATTGTTGGACGTTCATTTATATGTAGCATCGTATAAGGAATTTTTTCAGTTATACAACGGGTAATAATATTCTAAAATTTCATACATCTTTCGTGTCAAATGCCTAATTTAGCAGTGATGTGAAGGAAACAGATTACGCCCAGTACGTAGTCTTGAATAAAGTTCATAATATATAAAAATCCCTCGAAACGTGCTGCTATAGTTGAAACAATGGCTCGATGAACATGCGACACGTGCCATGTTGATGATTGTATCGAGCGTCAAATTTAGTTTTGTCTGAAATTTCTAAAGCATAGAGACGAGCTGTTCTCTAATATTTTACAAAAGTTGCACACATTACCCGCGAGTATGGAATTAATTGTTTCCGACCATTTGTTTTCCGTTACAATCGGTTTATACAAATTTATCAAATTTAAAGTACACTAACTAGATAAAGGTTTAAACTGGCTAAATGGCTCAAGCTGAGTCAAAAAATAAGTAAATAAATGTAATACAAAATTTTTTAATTTATAATAATAATTACGTACGTTTCTAATTATTTTCTTTAATTCATCTGTATTTTACGCGGGTGGTAATACATTTTACAAAGTTTAATAACGTATTATTTCCCACAAGTACTTCTGTATGTTTTATATATATATATATATATATATATATATATATATATATATATATATCAATCGGTGTATAAGTCTTGGACTGGTTCGCATCTAACACCCTAGTCCTCCATTTTTCCCTTCTGCTGTTAGCCTCTTCAGTTCGATGTAGCTCATGATGTTAATTTTTCCTTCAATTTTGTCGAGGAGTATCTGTCTTGGTCTTCCTTTCAGCTTGCACGTGGATACTTTTCCTTCGACAGCATCTTTCAATTGACTGTCCTATCATAATAACAGGTGCCCTATCCATTTCATTCTTTTTTTTTGTAATTGTTTCGGAAGTATACGGTTAATGGCACTAATGGCTAAACTTCAGTTTATACAACTATCTTAAAAGGCGGTCACCCCAAAAACCACTGATAACGAAAAAATTTGTTCTCGCTGTCAAAAGTTTCAGAAAAAATTTAATTTTTGGGATCTTGTATACGCGAATTTATTAAACCAACCGAATCGAAATAAAAAACTCGTTATTAAAGCCGTTATTTATCGGATATTTAATTTAAAATCATTAAACGTGCTTATTAAAAGCACTGCGCATAATTAAAATACTAGATTGTGTTTTCTTTTTTAATAAATTATACTTCTTTCAAACTTTAATGTTTAAAATAAACAAACGGTAATTGGTGACAAATTTTGCCGATTTTGTAGCGTTCTAGAATCGACGATGAATTGAATATTTTTTATTCTAACAATTTTTATAACGAATTAGATTGAAAATTATTATAATTAATTTCAAGAACATTTTTAAATAATTTGTACATAATTTTTAGGTTAGGTTTTTTTTAAAGAACATATACTTCACTTCAATATCGTACCCGACAGGCCGAGAGGCGATATTAATTTAAATTGTAAAAAAATTCTATTCAAAATTATGACAATTACAAAAATTGATTTAGTTTACGTGGCTTCTCAAACTAGTACTTACCGGTAACTTTGGCCACGAAGTGTTCGTCGGTTTCCGGAATATACTTGTGAATTTCTTTTTTCCACATTTCTATATAGAACAAAGCGTTCCTCCTACGACACCAGTAGGGTCCTTCCGACATTTCGTGATTACGTTTTATTACTAGTTTAAGAGTCGAATCCATTTATACCGTAGTAACCGAGTCTCGAATAGAATTATTCTATTATCTATTGTGAACGTTTCGAAGGAATCGAATCATTCGCGGAACCAAAAACTCGTGATTACAACGATAACGTAATAAAAATAACGATAATAATAATGATGATGTAAAGCGGTTTTATAAATGACGTTCGCCTAAGTCGTTCTTCCCTTAATTTTCATTCGTGTAATTTTATTTAAGTCATTACGATAAAAAGAACTTCGAGATAGCCAGTTAATTTTCGTTAAATAGAATTTTACGAAGTAATATAGAAGAAGATATATCATTTATTTAAATTGATGAAATACAACACATTGTGTATACTAAGTACACAGAATTACCACCCTTAGTAGCTAATACAATAATAATAATAATAACGAGGTATAAAAGCAACGATGATAATATACAGAAAAATTTGAAAAAAAACCTGCTAGAAAAAAAAAAAAGTGAAAGAAAAAGGAATACAAATAGCATAAATTAAATTTAAAGAAAAAAAATTGATTACAATTTACTTAATAAATAAATAAACAAATATATAAAATAACATAATTATGTTAAAAATCGATGTTTTAGTCATCGGCGATAAGCTGGCCATATTATAAAGTTCCCTATAATCTGCAGTAACACAACCAAAGGCATACAAAAAAGACGAGATACAACTTGGATGTGTCCAGTATGTTATGTGGGTTTATGCGCACACCCATGTTTTGAACAATACCACACACAAACAAATTTTTAGATGCTATCTATTTATACATATTACGTATAATTCTAATAAATATTATTATTTTAATTAGTGGGAAATATTTTTGTATCATTTTTGATGTTTCTTTAGGTCCTACATATTTACAATAAATATTTATTATTTGTAATTAACAACATAAATTAAACAATGGAAATAAAAATTTATATGATAAAAAACATTTAAAATGTTCTTTTAAAGAGTTTATTTTAAAAAAGTTTGCTCCCAGAGGTCCAAATTGTGAAATGAAATAATGCTCATCAAAGGGTTAAAGAAGTAAACGAAGTTATTCTACTACGACTTTGAATTTAATTAAATTGTTAATAAAAGTAATATACTTATTTTAATATATATAAATAACATTATATATATATATATAAAACATTTCGTCGGTATTATAAAGAAATAAATATAACCATTCACGCATATATATAATGATTCATGAAAGTATGAAGAAAATTCACAGTGAAGTACAAACAAAAAAGAAGCCGTGAATCTCCCAGGCAACATTCAAACTAATTAATGAGAGGAATCAAATATAAGACGGGAAAACTAATAACATAACAGATTCAAATGATTATGAGGATCTTAATAAACTAATAAATAAAGAAATACAAAGTGATAGAAACAATTACATAATAGGAATTTGTGAAGAAATAGCACATTACTCGCAAAAAAATGAACCTCATGATCTATATAAGAAAATTAAATGGTTAAGTAATACTTTCAAAACAAGAACGTTGACAATAAAAGATCAAAATGGAACGAAATTAACTGTAAAGTCAGAAATAGCAGAAAGATGGCGCCAGTATTGTCAAAACCTTATGTACAACAATGAAATATCAGTGTTAATGCAGGACTTTGAGCTTGAATCGCCAATTATGAAAGCTGAAATAGAAGTCGCATTACAGAAACTAAAAGATCGAAAGGCGGTAGGAGTAGATGGTAGAGCTAAAGAAATGGTGAAAGCAACGGAAGAATCAGGAATAAAGTTATTGCATATGATTTGTCCAAAAATATGGGAAACTGGCAGCTGCCCAGAAGAGTGGACAAAATTAGTATACGTACCACTACACAAAAAGGGCCCTACAGAAGATTGTGGAAACTACCGCATAATATCATTGATTATTCATACCAGTAGAATACTACTATATGTATTACAAAACCGGCTTAAATACTACCTCCTATCACAAATTTCGGAAAAACAAGCTGAGTTTGTACCAGGTGGAGGCACACGTGAACAGCTATTAAATATAAGAAAAATAATAGAAAAATGCAACGAATATAACATTCCGGGACTGCTTTGTTTTTTAGATAACCAGAAAGCTTTTGACAACATCAAGTGGACGAAAATGTGACAAATATTACTAGAAATGGGAATATCTAATTTATTTAATTCAATAATTGTACTTAAATAATAAAGGTTTTAGTAAATTAGAGAACGAAAAATCTAAAGAGTTTTCAGCAAGAAAGGAGAGTACAACAAGATTTCTGTATTTCACCGACTCTATTCAACATCTATGGGGAACGGATTGTAAGAAAAACATTGGAAGGATAGCAAGGAGGGATATCTATCGGAGAGAAAAAAATTACAAATATTAGATTTAGAGACGACACTGCATTACTGGCCAGGACAAAGCAAAATATGTTTGAATTACTATCAAGAATATATGTGGTCAGTAAACAGGCAGGTTTAATACTGAATAAATATAATATCATTGACAAAGAAAACAGAATACAACAAACACTGACTCTGCTGCGAGATATTGAAATTAAAGATAAATTAATTTATTTGTGTGTGTGCATATCCGAAAATGGTGGATCAGAAGAAGAAATAAGGAGACGGTTAGCTCTTGCAAATGTTGGGATTGGTAAACTCAATTGTATATAGAAAAATCATAAGAACTTTAAAACAACAAAACTGTTACTCCTTAAAGTGTTAATTTTCTCCATAGTGACATACGGCTTAGAAACCGGGACGATTAAAAAATCGGTGAGGAAGAAGCTGGAAGCTTTTGAAATGAAGTGATACAGAACAATTTTAAGGATCACATGGATGGCGCACAAAACAAATGATTCTGATTTAAAAGAACTGAAAATCGAACCCACTGAGCAATTAGATCCATTGAAAGACACATGCTAGGCTTCTTTGGTCATGTAATACAAGCAAATGGGCTGGAGAAAACAATTCTGCAAGGAAAGGTTAATGGAGAAAGGAGACAAGATAGACCGATGAGCCTTCACGTTGATCAGACCACAAGGTTATATAGATCAGACATACAGCAAATCATGAATCTAGCTTAGAATCGATATAAATGGCGACATCTTGTAACTTGCATCAAATAAGGTCACGACATCTGGATCAGATAAGGAAACGAGAAGATATATATATATATATATATATATATATATATATATATATATATACACAGTGATTATGATTGTAAAATATTATTCTGTATAAAAGAAGTTCTACTAAAAGTGACGAGTAATGAACTCAGTGTATTATAATTTTTTTTTTTAACATAAAAGAGTCTAGAAAACTTATTTATATTTTTGAGCTTTACAATTTAAACATTTTCAAAATTAAACTTTTTTAGGAGAATCTGTTCGATTTCGAATACTCCTGAGAATTTAATTCAAAATGTCTCATTTTCGAAAGGACCTCTGCAGGATAAACGTCTCAAAATGATTTATTCGCGATGAAATTTTTATGGAAGTGAATAAATTTGAATAGTCTCCTTGAGTGATATGTGAATATATAGTTGTATTATGAACATGCACACACATGTACATATATAATATATATACAGTGTGTAAATATTATTCATTTGTGATGCCTTCAACTTTCACCTTCCGACACCTGCACATTGATAGAGTAAGTTTAAAATTTGCAGGCTTTTATTTTAACACATCTAACGCCTGTGAATAACCCCTTCCGACACCTGCATTTCTTCCAAAGTAATATTCAAAAAAATGTATTCTTAATATTATTCTAATTTAACGCCTGCAAACTTCAATTTCAGACCCCTGCACATCGCTAAAGTAATCCTAAGTAAGTTTATAATTTTCGGGTTTTTATTTTAAAACATCTAACGCCTGCAAACAACCCCTTCGGACACCTGCATATCTTCCAAAGCAATATTCAAATAGCATGTACATATGTGACGCCTGCAAATTTTACCTTTTGACACCTGCACATCACTAAAGTAATACCAAGTATGTTTATAATTTGCGGGCTTTTTTAAACATATTTAACGCCAGCTAATAATCCTTTCCGATACCTGCATATCTTCCAAAGTAATATCGAGTATTCACAAAATTTGCAGGCATTTAAAAATGAATATTTTTAACATTTAAAGGTTGAACAGATTTTGACTGTTATAGTGTAATACCGAGAAGTGTATGTTACCTGTCAACATCTTACAGACCTCTGACTATATATAAGCTTACTAGTAATATTTCTCAGTTAGGAACTTTTTTTTTACCGGCATGCATAGTTCATCATAAAACTCTTTCATTTCTTCATCCGACCCTTGAGTTGTTGGTGCGTATATTTGAATAATATCTATATTTACTGGCTTCCATTTTATTTTCACTGATATAATACAATCACTTATTGTTTCATATGCTAGTAATCCCGATGATATCGCTGAATTTATTATTATCGCTACTCCGTTTACTGAATTCGTTTTCATTGCTTGAACATACTATCAAGTTACCGCTGGTTGATACAAAATGTCCACTCTGTTTCCAGTGCGTCTCGGCTATGCCAACTATCGCTATTTATTTATTAATATTCTCTACTATACCAAGTTTGCCTTGATGGTTAAGTCCTCTTATATTTCATGTTGCTATTTTTGTTATTATGATTTTACATTCATCCTTCAATTTCATAGAGAACACGGTTCTTAAATTCCCTATGGCCGGCCGCCCATTTCATACATATGGTCCCGGTACCGTAGCGCCGATCGCCAACCGGTTCGCTTTCGCAAAACACTTGCTACTACAACAAAATCGTATATGATCACTTTGTTTATTATTAGGAGCCATCGTTATTTATACCGTAAATAGTCGGTTAAAAACGCCGGAAACAAATTGAGTCGTTTAAAATAGTCGTTTCCCGAATAAAATTAAGTCGTTTAAAATAGTCATTTAAAAACGGCCGAAAAATTGATAATTATGCAAAAGTAATTACCGTAATATCGATAAAGCGTTTAATTCTTCTGTCGCTCGACCAATATATACTATTCCTTAATGTTACTTCTATCGTTTAAACATTTTAAACATAGATGACCGTATATAACTTTATCCATATTTTGATTTATTTCGTAATTGTAAAATCCGCGCAATTAGGGCCCAATACCTTAGTAATTCGTACCGTGGCATTACCCCGAAAGAATCGTAATAATTTACAACATTTCCTATTTTTCTATAACATACCCAGTTTGTTCCCGGACCATCGTAGTTATCTAAATTAATTACGGCCGTCTCTAGGTCTAACAGGTTTTTCGGTAATTTATCTCTTATAAAAGTACCTCTAAAGTGCGAAATTCGTTGAGCGTATTTCGTCAATTCTACATTACTCAACGATTTAATCGGGATGTTTTTTTTTTATATACTCTTTCCGTTACCTTCTTTAGTTTTTTTTTTATTTACGTATATTCCTTTACCGTCTTTAGGTTTTTTATTGACGTATAGTCCTTCACCTTCCATCGCTTTATTATGACATATTTGTTCTTCTATTAACTTATCGTTTGCTTTCTTATTATTATACGTGTTTATAGCGTTGGTTAAACGACCCTACAGCAGCTACAGCCGGTGTAGTGGCGAGCAAAGCCGGTAAGAAACCACTTACTTTTATATGTTCAAGTTGATTAACCGATAATTTTATAGGCAAATCTTTTTTAATCCTTTTAATTTGATATTCGGTTAACGGTAAATACGTTTCGTTCATTACGGAATCTTTATTTCTCGTTTTATTTATTTTTAAAGTCACTGCTTTATCGGTTTTCGCAATAAATTTCCCTTGTTCCCGTGCTTATGTTAACCGGATGTTTGATGTAACCAGCACCGACAACTCTTTTGGCTTTCATAGCGTTTGTTACAAGCCACGCATTAGCTTTTTCGGCTAAATTGTGAATCTTTAGCCAGTACACGTTCCCACGCTTCATTTTCCAGTTGTAAATCTACTTTATGTCTGTCGTCCAAATTTTTAGATTTGGAATACGCTATATCGTGATACATGACCGCTTCGTCTAATTTATTTTTAGGTTTGACTTTTTTTTCTAATTTCAAATCAAGATTAATACCAGGACCGGCGTATTGATAACAGCCCGGTAAATGAGCATTGAAAGGTAATTTGTCGATTATATCATTAATCAGTTCGCTACCTTTTTTTACGGGTAGAATTTGCACGATTTTTTCTAGTCTTTTTTGTTTGCAATCCATCCTCTTCTTTACATTCTTGTAAAATGTTTATAATTTCGTTAATTATTAAACGGTTATTATTACCGGCTTTTACTTCACCATATAATATACACAATCTGTATGTCCTATACTACTTTTCAAGCACGGATTATTCGGGTCATTTTTTTGTTTATACGAACTAGTTTTTAACAAAAGTTCTTCGTATGCTTTCAAGTCTTTTTCGTTGTAATTTTTAGGTTTTTCCAATGTTAATAACTCCCATAATCCTCGCGAACCTTCGTACCAGTAGTCGGTATTTAGTAACTTTATATTATCGTTCTCTATAATTATCGGTGAATTACCCGTGTACATAGTCTCATCCTCGATACGTATACCAAAAGTGGAATCTGTCTTTACATTTTTCGACAAATAGTTTTTCATGTATTTAGAGGCTACCGGACCTAATGTTTGTACAAATTCCTGCGGTATTTCGATAGAGGGTTCTATAGCTGACGCTGCTGTTGCGTATATTTTTTGTATTTCACGAGGTTCTATATTTTTTTTTCGAACGAACCAACAGCTAATGGAGTGATAGATTTACCTCGGGTTATTATGGATGATAATGTATTGGATAGTTTAGTATGTATCGCTCTTAGAGGTTTAACAATGTTCTTGTACTCCTCCTCGAGTTTTATTTGTTTCCTGATTTCTCCTGTACGGAGTTGTTCGTATTTCTCTTTTCACTTTTTTCCAACGGTTACGTAATCGTCCACTTTAATAATTTATGTTTACACGGAGTCTATTTATACCAGTATTAGCTCGTATTCGATAATAGCGGTTATCAAAGTCGTTTTTATTACTCGTTATAAATGTTTACTATAGTTTTTGTATTTTTATTCGAGATTCCATGATACTTTATTTTCGAGTTTTAAAAATCCCTCGTTGGAAAACATGGTTATACGGGTTTAAATAGTAGTATTATACTTATGATCACATTTCTAAAATCAGCCAATTTTTCATTTTGATCAACTATCTTAACGTATATGTAATTTATTTCATCCGTATTTACGCGGTAAAATGATAAATAATTAGGTCTTTCGATAATTTTTTCACCAACTTGAACGTTTAGCGGAAATTCGTACAACGTGTTATCGTTTAAATTTACGTCAGTTATATTACATTTTATTAAATTACATCCGATTTTAATGTTATTTATATAGTAAAGATATCTATACGGTCGTTTGAATGAGTTTATGTTTACTAAAACCAAGTACACGTCCTATCGAGTTCGCAGTTGTGAAATCCATAATCCATTCCGCATATAATTTTATTTTTAACGTATTCGAATTTAACCTAATGACTATTTCCGCGTTCTTAAGTCCTTCGGTTTGTTGAGTAAATTCTATTATATCGTTCAATTCGTACGTACCCGTAGGTGTAGTATACGATGTTTGTTAGTTTTCGGTTCAATTACTACTAACTCGTTATTGTATTTACTTATATCGTCAATCATTCGTTATCATTTTTGATACAAGACATAAATACGGGGTATTCGAATTCTCCGTTATAACTTACTTCATTACCCGTATATATAAAATAATGTTTGTCTTCGAACCATATTTCTTTTTTCTTATTTACTTCTTTCACTATTCGTGGTGGCATATAGATTCTTACAGGATCAATATACATCGATATAATCTAAATTTGCCTACAAATTTAATAAAATTATTCTATGAAATTGCTACTATTAAGCTCCATCTAACTGGGGTTAATGTAATAAAATATATATTTATTCTCTTAAGATAGATGTTTGCAACCCAATTATAAAATATCATAACAAATTATATATATACTATACACAAACACACACACACATACATACAAAATGTATATACACTATATATAATATCATCATCATCATCAGTCGTAATCCCCCTAAGGGATGTCGTGACCATTTTCATGCTACAGCCTCTTCAATTTTTCTTCTTTATTGTATCCTATTTGCAGCCTCCGTTTACAATCAGCCATTTTGTGATCGTGTCTGTCCATTTGATGTGTAATCTACCAAGAGGACGCGTTCCTTGTATTTTCCCTTCAATTACTAATCATTGCATGGAGTCATCGCTTCGTATGATATGTCCGAAAAATCGTAATATTCCGAAAACAACATCGCTGGACAATCTACGCTTAATGTTGAGCTTGCGTAATATAGAAACGTTTGTTTGCTTTGCTGTCCAGGGTATTCGTAACATACGCCTCTAAATTCACATTTCGAAATTATCGATACGTTGCCTATCTTTAGCTTTCAGCGTCCATGTTTCGGCCGCATATGTGAATACAGGAACCAAACACTGCACTAATTTCTTTTTTACCGCATTTGTAATTGATGCGTCGCGCCATATTCTGTTTAATTTGCTCATGTCACTTCCAGCCAACTGGATCCGTCTTTTTATTTCATCCGTTGAAGTGCCTTTATCATCAATAAGGGATCCCAAATATATATATATTTGTGTAATGTTTCGTAACCATCGATTTGTATTTCAGCCTCCGGTATTAAGTTTACCCGATCAACCGTCATTAGTTTTGTTTTATCTTTATTTATATTTAATCCATATTTGGCACTTATCTTATTTAGTCGGTCGAGTGTAATATTCTCATGTCATCAATTGAGCTGGTTATAAGCGTTGTATCATCCGCAAAGCGTAGGTTATTAATGATTCTTCCACAAATGGAAACACCAACGCTGCAACCGTTCAAAACGTGTCTCATAATATATTCACCGTATAGATTGAAAAGTACCGGTGATAAGACGCATCCTTGTCTTACACCTTTTTTCGTCTTAAATTCTTTTGATTCTATATGGCGTTCAATACGTACCGTGTTTATATTATGTTCGTATAGTTGATTTATTAAATACACTATATGCCTTGGTATTCCCATTTCAATAAGTGCAGGCCACAATTTTTCCCAACGAACATTGTCGAATGCCTTTGAATAATCAACAAAGCATAACACTAACGGAATATTATGTTCTCTGGTTTTTTCAATCAACAGTCTTATGTTTAAAATTTGTTCTCGAGTTCCTTTTCCCTTTACAAATCCTGCTTGCTCATCTGGAATCTGCTTGCTCATCTGGAATCTGCCTGCTCATCTGGAATCTGCCTGGATGAGAATTCTGCTAATCGATTATTTAGAATTCGTAGCATTATTTTACTGGTGTTGTAATTTTGGCAATTTGTAACTTGTCCTTTCTTAAATAGAGGTATGTAGACCGTCTTACACCATTCTTGTGGCCAATTTCCCGTTCGCCAAGTTTCTTCACATATTTCGTGTATTTTCTTAATTCCTGTAGTGCCCATTTGTTTAATTATTTCCGCCGGTATTCCATCGCAACCTGTAGCTTTATTCAATTTTAAATATTTTATGGCCTCTTCTACTTCTATTCGGTTCAAGCTCGGATAACGGATTTGGTATTATTGGTTCCTCTGTATATGTATTATCGTATAGTTCCTGACACTATTGCCTCCAAACTTCTGCTATATCCAGTTTTTCTGTTTTAATACATCCCTGTTTGTTTTGGATTGCCCAACATCTCATCTTGAATTCTCTTGTAATCAAGGCAATCTTTTTATATAAATCCCTGGGTTCATTTTTTTCTGCATCTGTCTGAATATCTTGACAAATAGCTGTATAGTAATTATTTTTATCTTTGCGGCAAAATTTACGAATTTCTGACGATAAACGAGTTACTTCCTGTTCATTTGCGTGTGTTTCTGAGTTTTCTCCTTTTCACAATTAATTGGATTGTCTCGGACGATATCCACGGTTTACGTTTCATTTCTAAAAAAAAAAAATTGTATAATTATCTATTTTGTTATTTGCACGTGGTATGAGATGTAATTTTTCGATACACGTAGTATACTAAGTTTGTTGTTCATGTAAATTTAAATATTGTAAATACACTTTTACTTACTTACTCTTCATGTGGTTGAGTTTCTCGTACTGCCAAAATAGTTTTATTTTTAAAATTACGCCATAGAAGGTCAACTTCCCGAATTTGCGTGTCTGTATTGTTGTCTGGTCCATATTCTTCAAATTTTTGCTTAAAATTTTGCGGTTGTGTAATTTTCATCCTGGATCTTGATAATGCTTGCAATTTGCTTTTCAATCTCAACCGAATTGTTATAACTAATGGTCTATGATCCGATCCACATTCTGTTCCAGGATAGGCTATGACATTATCACAAGATGTTTTCCATCTCTCTTGTATCAAGATGTAATCAATCTGGTTTCTACATCGATCACCAAGAGCTTCCCATGTACATAACCGTCGTATATGATGTTTAAACATTGTGTTCATTATGCTGAGATTATTTTCAACCGCGAATTGAAGTAGCCTTTCACCTCGTTCGTTTCTGTTGCCTATTCCAAATTTTCCGACTGTTCTTCGTAACTGTACGTCAAATGAACTACAAATTTTAGCATTCATATCCCCCATTACGACTGTGATTTCTCTATTTGATATATCATTCATAAGTTCTTCTACTTCTTTGTAAAATAATTCAATTGTTTCATTGTCCGCTGCGCAAGTAGGTGCGTATACTTGAATAATATTAATAGGAACCGGTCTCCCATCTAGCCTGATAGCTATGGCTCTGTCATTCTTTGTTTTATAACCAGTAACCATCTTACTGAATTTGTTTGATACCCATATAGCAACACCACTAAAACTTGTTGTATCTGTACTCGAACAATAAAGTGCTCCATTTTCTGTAACAAAATGACCAGATTGTCGCTAATGTGTTTCCGCTAAACCGCATATTTCAATTCCTAACCTTTCTATCTCCATTTCCACAATACGAAGCTTGCCGGTGTGTAAAAGTCCTCCAACATTCCAAGTAGCTATTTCAGTTTTTACTTTTGCGAAATCCCCAGTCTTATTTTTTCCATGAAGTGGCTGGTTTGCCCTACTCACAAGGCCGGTCGCATACTTCTCATTCCGACCCCGGAAATCGGAACGCCGGTTGCTAGCCGGATCGCATGGCAAAACATTATTGAGAACTGTATATTTCATAATGGTGTTTGTGGTAAAATACTGCAGTGGTTTCCTGTTGCCTTCTGCAGGACTTTCTGTCAGGGTTTACTCCCTTAGCCTTTGGATAAACATACTTACCGCAAGGCAGCGGTCTGCTATTGAGGAGGTAGCGATTTAAGGTTTTTACGGCGACCTTAATCCGCCGAGGGAGAGACAGTCATAGGATTTTTGCAGACTTTTAGTGGACAGGTCCTCAAGCTGTCCATCTGCATCCTCGTGTCTCCTTGCCCTGTCACTACTGGAATCGTCTGCCAGAGACATTCCACCAGTAGCCGCTCTTGGTTCGCGACTGCTTATTCGACTGACGTCTTATTCGCAGCTAACCTACATATCTGTAGGCCGTTCCACTATCCACCACCTGTAGACGCGCCCCATACCGGTTAGAGCTCCAGTCCCGGGAAGGTACAAAGTACCCCCTGGATAAATATATATATATACAAAATGTATATACACTATATTATATATCATCATCATCATCATCGGTGGCTCGTTTCGAGCATCGTGACCCTATGAATCCTCATAAACGAACGTGTTTGGCCGCCATGTAGTTCGATCTGCTGCCCGGTCCATCATTTCTCGTATTGATGCGGTGCCTGCGATTCTTTTAATTCTGTCTATATATTTTGTTGGTGGCCTGCCTCTTTTCCTACGACCTTCTACCATACCCGTCATAATCATTTTTTCCAATCCATTCTGTCGTATGATATGTCCTGCGTATGATTTTATTCGTTTCTGTACCACGGTTTGTAATCTCTGATCCACCTTAATTTCTTGAAGTATTGACAAATTAGTTTTTTTCACAGTCCATGGTATCCTTAGCATTCGCCTCCAGCAGTGCATTTCAAACGCATTAATGCGTTGTGTATTGCTCTTTTTCATTGTCCAGCATTCTGATGCATATAGGAATACAGAGAACACCAGCGAGTTCATAAGACGCATTTTTATGTGTATTGTTATCTCATGGCTCTTCCATATTTTCGTTAATTGTAATAGCGCCATTTTTGCTATCTTTATTCTCCGTTTAATTTCCTCTGTTGAGCTTCCGTCCTTTGTGATTAGCGTTCCTAAGTATACAAATCTATCAACCACTTGTAAGCCGTCTATACTTTGTAGATCCTGTGATTGACTGTTGCCATCTATAATCATTATCTTGGTCTTTTTCCTGTTCATGTATAATCCATGTTCTTTACTTATACTTTCCAATTTTTCAAGGAGGCTGACCATTTTTTGTTCCGATGAGGCGATTATTACAATATCGTCCGCATATCGCAGGTTATTGATTGCTTTTCCCGCAATTTTAACACCATCTTCCCATTCTTGTAGGACACTTCTCATTATCCACTCACTATAAATTTTGAACAATATCGGGCTTCTACCTTTGCTAGATGTATATAACGATTTAATGAGACCAATTAGATGACGTGGGACGCCGAATATATATATATATATATAATATTTTATATTTAGTTTGTAAGGATCTATCTGCATTAAAAGAATAAATTACGATAAAAAAGAGTATATGTTAAAAACAAATGATATGAAAAAAGGGTATTTACCTGCTATACAAAAATCGACCCAATTAAATTTCATACTCATTGTATCAATATATACATCGATATAATTTAAATTTGCCTACAAATTTAATAAAATTATTCTATGAAATTGCTACTATTAAGCTAAAACCATCTAACTGGGATTAATATAATAAACTATATATTTATTCTTTTAAGATAGATCTTTTTGCAACCCAATTATAAAATATCATAAAAAATTATATATATACTATACACAAAAACACACACACATATATACAAAATGTATATACACTATATATAATATACATATATACAAAATGAATATACACTATATTATATATATATATATATATATATATATATATATATATATATATATAAATTTATATTTAATTGTTATATATTTATTCCCTTAAAAGAGATTTTTGTAACCTAATTATAAAATATCATTGAAAAAGTATATATATATATATATACATACATGTATATATGTATATAATATTTTATATTTAGTTTGTAAGGATCTATCATTAAAAGAATAAATTACGATAAGAAAGAGTATATGTTAAAAACAAATGATATGAAGAAAGGTTATTTACCTGCTATACAGAAATCGACCTAATTAAATTTCATACAATGAAAAAAAACCATTTGCTTCTGTAACATTATCTGCGAGAGATCTTTTGAACAGACAGAACAACTTTACTTGAGATTGTGCAATAGTTTTAATTATCAGGGAATGAGATGATCGACAGGTCTGTGAAGCTAAAGGGAGGAACATCTTTGAACATTGCTGTTGTGTACAAGCTGTCATGAATAGTTGCGCCATACTAATTACTAATTGAAAACACTAAAGACCTTTCTATAAAATTATAATTACTAAAACGATCAAACTATATAATGAAAGGTTCGTTATCTACTTATATAATCAAATATCAGAAAAGCTTTATTAGGATATTTTAATGAAACGCACATTAATTTAAAAAATCATGTTAAATTAATCAAAAACCGATCACTTCACATAAATTAATAAACAATGGAAAATCACAGGTCGCATCAGTAACGTTATCTGCAAGATGATTTCCAGTAGACTGACTGAACCACTTGAAAATGTTAACTACACAAGCCTTTGATTGGGTAATAATTAATGATTCCATATTATCAGGATTTACTTGGCATATTCCGGTATCGTATTCGGACACCAAGTACATACTAATAGGTTTCCAGAAAGAAAAAAATATTTGACCTACGATTTATTAAATTTAGAAAACTTTCAAATTTTATTGAATAATAACGTTTATTATCCCAGAGAAAAAGATTGAATTTGAAATAAAGCGAAAATAAATGTGATAATCTGTTTTAAATTGTTAAAAATTTGTAAAGCTTCTTATTACGATTTACACGAAAATCCTATGGTCGACTATGCTACGTATGTATCAAAGTATCCGGTTATTGCTATAGATTGTTCGTATCAACTGAACGTTATAAAAGAATCGCTGATTAATATTAAAGTATTATTTAATTGGCAAAATAACGTATCGTCGAACGTGACGATTCATTGCGTGTTAATAATGGACGATAGTGCCGTATACAATCCTCTGAATAACAGAGTAATTTATATATATATATACGTAATTTATTAATTGAAGAATATTTAACGACTGGGAAGGTGGAATTTCGATAGGAGTAACAGTAATTAATAATCTAAGATATGTGGACGATACTATTATTTTAATCGTTAAATATTCTTCTCTTATTAAAGAATAAAGGAGAGCGTGTATAGCCCTGTCTTACTCTGCTTTCCACTTTCAATCCATCGGGTACTATTACTTTCATTCGAATCGTGGCTGAGCTGCCCTTGTATAATTGTTTAATGGAATATATTAGATGTTTAGAAGCTCCTATAATTTCCAAGATGTTCCACAGCTTCATCCATTTGACAGAATCGAAAACATTGTAGAAGTCAACAAAAGCACATGTACATCTTTACATCAAATTCTCGTGGTTTTTGAATCAATTGTCATGCATTAATTATCTGCTCCCTAACACCTTTCTCTAGAATAAATTCTCTCTGCTCTTGTGAAATTTTCTTTTAATAAATGTGGTTTTAGTCTTTCATTAATTATTGTTAACATAATTTTGCTTGCGTTCGACGTTGAGGCTATTAGTCTGTAATCGCTGCAATCGATTGTCGGTCCTTTTTTATGTATAGATATGATGATGGAATGGCACCATTCCATTGATCAAACGCCTGTCTTCCATATTTTATAATATAGTGTATATATAATATCTATGGTCGGTTGCTCCCATTGAATTGATATTTCAAATGTATGAAAAATCCTTAGTATTTCCAGCACCTGAGTTACATATAAACTTTCAACCCTACTTTATATTAATATAAGAGTATATTTTAAGATATGAGGTTATAAAAAATGTGTACCCAAACCTGAAATGACGAATAAAATCGTGACAAATTGCCTACAATTCTCAATTTGAAATTAATCTTTGGATAGCTAATTTCATTAATTTTTTCGTTGTAAACATGGTTTACAGACAAAAAAAATCACAGACGTACCCATGAAAGTTTAAAAGTGTATTCATGAATGCACTTTTTTAATCAATAGTGCACTTATGCAGCATACAAGAAACACTTAAAACTTATAAATACCGAGGATTCTTTATCAAATTACCATCATGACATGGTATATGACACTTTTCCGACCATAGAAATATTCGCCGACGGTACATTTAAATATAAGTCAAAATATAAATTGGGGTTAAATGGTTTTGCGATTTTGGGGCATTTTTAAAGCTCCAATGGGGTTTGTCGTTAGACGAAAGTAGACGTGGGGATCTATAATTTATTTTATTACGTAAATGTTACTAAAATTAACGGGTAAAAAGAAATCGCGAGTGTAAAATTTGATTTGGATTTTGAAAAATTTTTCGACCGATTTTTGGTCGGGCAATTCTACAATGCTTTTATATATGTACAGCTGTACTACTCTGTCTTCGTTCAATACACGGCAGGCATACAACCCCTTTCAAACGTTCTTACCTTATTAATTGAACGCGTGCGCATTATGCACAATACGTTACCGCGCGTGTTGTACACTTTACCATTTCAAACGACAACTAGCGCGGCTCAGTATGTTACCGTCTGGTTGTTTAATAATTATATATATACGGTAACCGCACGGTAGATAAAATCGCAGCGTCTAATATATATATATATATATATATATATATAATATATACATATATATTATACGTTAATATAATTTATATAAAAATATGTATTATACGCAAATGTCCATAATCACATTTAAAAATTAATTTTAAGAACTGCTTTGCTATCGCAACATGCGCGTGTGTATATCAATTTTTGAATTTTAAGCTACCACCACAATTGCTTGATATTACACAATATTTATATGCGTATATATAATACATATATGGGTAAAACGTTCTACTTACAAATTTTCAAATACTCTACCACCACATGATTTTTTTTCTATAGAATTTTCTATTAGATGGAAGCTAAATCGCGAAAATGACGCAATACCGTTGAGATTGTTCCACTCCATATACAAATATATCTTGCATTTTAATCAAATTCGAAAATTACTACTCACTTCATGCATATGTATGTATAAATTCCCGTTATATTACGCTAAATTATATATATTTTCACCTACGCATACGTGTCATAATCGTGTGATTATATATATATATATATATATATATATATATATATATATATATATATATATATATATATATATAATATATATATATATATATATATATATATATAGAGAGAGAGAGAGAGAGAGTTATTCAGTTCTCTTCACCTTCCTCTGCCGATGTGATGAATAATCTGTGTTTTGCAAATTTGGGTTACAAAGCTTCCTCATTTAATATCGAGGTATTCGGACGAACAGTTATATGAAGTTGTTGAATGTAGTCATTTTGTTATTAAATCTGTTAAAAGATTAAATAGGATAGTATTTATCAACGATGAAGTAAAATATCTTTCAAGCAGCTCCGTTCTTGTGGTTTTTGAAACACAAATCATCCTTGCGTACGTATTTTCATGGAAAATAAGATTCTGTTACGAACCAATCGTTAAAAGAATTAGACAATGTAAACTATATTTATATTATGATCATATTGCACTTCAATGTAAAAGCAGATCGAGATGTTATAGATTCGGAGTTAACCAGTTCGAGACCTATATTTTTTTTGCAGAGGATCTCACAGTGCAAAGGCAGTAAAAGGTCAAGGCAAACAGGCATAAACAAGCTTATCTATGCTTCTTTCGAACTGCTAAAAACGTATTCACATTACCAACAGAGTTTAAAATAACTTCAACAATAGTAACCGATTTTCTACATTGGCAGACTACAGCGATTTTCCTGAAATTGGGCACAAACAAGCAAAAATCGATCATCTAGCTGTTTCAACCGATGGACTTAATCCTATATCCATAAGGGCAGGATTTATTGGCAGAAATCAATTAATGCCGGAATCAGAGTTACGCTTGAAACGTACAATATCCTCTTCTGATGAGGAGAAAAAATCTTATAGTTACGTTTCCGTACATTAAAAGATTACCTCTCATCAGCAATCAGGCAGATATACTAAAAAGGACTCAACATTGGCTATATAACGTTGCTATGACTAACGAAGAATTTAATAATGCCCTTAAAGAAATGCGCCCAACTGCCGCAGGGCCTGATGACATTCACATAAACATGATTAAACACCTGAATGCTAAATCAAAAAATGATATTTTACACTTTTTAAATACACTCTGGGAAAATCAATCCTTCCCAGATATGTGTGGAGAGAAGCTCATCTGATCCCTATTCCAAAACCAAACAAAAATGATCTACACCCTACTAGCTACCCATTTCGCTCACAAATAAACTATGAAAATTATTAGAAAGAATAATAAACAGCAGACTATTCTGGCAGCAAGAAAGTTTAAACGTATTAGATCCATTGCAGTTCAGATATAGAAAACCAAGAGTAACTCAGGACTTATTAATTAAGTTAACATCCCAAATACAGGAAAATTTTATTCTAAATAAAATTACAACATTAGTCAGCTTAGACTTAGGGAAAGCCTACGATAAGCTGTGTAAACATAAGATACTGTCAGAATAACAGACAGACAAAAATTAAAAAAAATAAATTTTCTATTTATGTGTGATTAATATATTCCAAATACAATGATTATAATAAAAATATTTACAATTCACAGGCAGAACCAAAAGTTTTTTATATTAGTTTAGAAATAGATGGATATACATTCAATTATGTTATATATGGGCATTTGTTGCATTAAGTGGTTGGCTGAAATAACGAACGGATAATATATATATATATATATATATATATATATATATATATATATATATATATATATATATATATATATATATATATATACTGTTCTTACAAATATATAAAATAGTTAAAAGAAGGTGATATTGATATTTTAAAAATTTAAATTATTTTAATTTCTGGGTTATTTGTGATATCGATATGGAACAAAGCTTAAAACAAATCCGATTATATATTCCATAAGCTACGCCAATTTCAACATTATTGCTTTAATAGTTTTTGAGTTAATTAGGATGAGACAGATAGACAGACAAAAATTTTAATAAATAAATTTTCTGTTTAAGTGTGATAAAGGTACACTCAAGCAGTGATTTAAATAACAATATTTTCAAATCACAAGCAGACACACACTTTTAAAAATTAGTTTAGAAATGGTTGGATATAAATATAATTATGTTAAATGTCTACAATTGTTGCTTTAGGTGGGTGCGTTATATATATACTTTAATTTTTTATAGAATGTGGAATGTAGTGATTTTTTATAAAAAATCAATTGAAAATTAGTTAAATCACTAATATTTATTTTCTTAAGGAAAACACAAAGCTTTTCGGCATTTACGCCATTATCAAGTGAAAAATTTAAAAAATCATAATTTTAAAAATATAAATTAAATATAATTACTTAAAAATATGTGATGGTAATTGTGAAAATATGATCCAAAAACGATGTCTGCTTCTGTCGGTCTATTTTTTTGATTTGTTGAAATCTAATATCAATATATTTGTTTATTAATATAGTTTTTTTATATTAATTTTTTCTTCAATATTATTTTCCTGATTCTGTAAAAGTTGTATACTGTTGGAATTTTAAATTTTTCATTTACTATTGCGATGTATGATGTAATATTTATTTTCATTTTATTTGTAAAATTGTGTTTTTTAAAAAATTTTGTGGTTGTATATTTTTATATTTTATATTTTACGTTTGGACATCATACATCGCAATAGTAAATGAAAAATTTAAAATTCCAACAGTATGCAACTTTTACAGAATCAGGAAAATAATATTGAAGAAGAAATTAATATAAAAAAACTAAATTAATAAACAAATATATTGATATTAAATTTCAACAAATCAAAAAAATAGACCGACAGAAGCAGACATCGTTTTTGGATCATATTTTCACAATTACCATCACATATTTTTAAGTAATTATATTTAATTTATATTTTTAAAATTATGATTTTTTAAATTTTTCACTTGATAATGGCGTAAATGCCGAAAAGCTTTGTGTTTTCCTTAAGAAAATAAATATTAGTGATTTAACTAATTTTCAATTGATTTTTTATATATATACATGTATTATTCTGTAAATACATGTTAAAAGAAAGTGACAGTGATATTTTAAAAGTTTAAATTATTGTAATTTCTGTCTTATTTGTGGTATGGATGTGAAACAAAGCTCAGAACATATCCTACAATATAGACAATACGTTTTGCACATATTGTAGGATATGTTCTGAGCTTTGTTTCACATCCATATCACAAATAGGACAGAAATTACAATAATTTAAACTTTTAAAATATCACTGTCACTTTCTTTTAACATGTATTTACAGAATAATATATGTATATATATAACCGTTCCGTTATATCGGCCACCCACCTTAATTTATTCATTATTGCTTTAATAGTGTTTGAGTTAAATCGGACAAGACCGACAGACAGAATGGAATACAGACAAAAATATTAAAAGATAAATTTTCCGTTCATGTGCGATTAATACATTCAAATACAGTGATTATAATAAAAATATTTGCAAATAACAGACCCTACAGTTTTTTATATTAGTTTATAAATGGTTGGGTAAACATATATATATATATATATATATATATATATATATATATATATATATATATATATATATGTATATATATATATATATATATACATAAATTATTCTTGCAAATATATTACCTGTTAAAAGAAAGTAACATTGATATTTTAAAAGTTTAAATTATGGTAATTTCAGTCCTGTTTGTGATATGGATGTGGAACAAAGCTCAGAACAAATCCTACAATATGGACAATAGGCTTTGATTATTTCTTCATTATTGCTTTAATAGTTTTTGAGTTAAATCGAATTCGATAATATAGGCAATAAACCCTGCTAATTTAATCATTATTGCTTAATAGTATTTGAGTTAATTCGGATGAGATAGTTAGACAAACAGACAAATATTTAAAAAAATAAATATTCGGTTTATGTTTTGTAACAATATACCAATGAAATTAATAGAAATATTTGCAAATAACAAGCAGGCACAACATTTTTTATATTAGTTTAGAAACGGATGGATAAACATATATTTATGTTCTTTATGTACATATTTTGTATTAGAAGGGTACTCAAATAACGGACGGATATATATCTACGTATATATATATATATATATATATATATATATATATATATATATACTCTTCTTATAAATATACAAAAATTGTTAAAAGAAGAAGACATTGATGTTTTTTTTTTACAAATTTGAATTAATGCAATTTCTGGCTTATTCGGACGGATATATACATATATATATATATATATATATATATATATATATATATATATATATATATATATATATATAATGTTGAATATATTAGAGAGTAGTGATTTTACAAATTATAAACCAAGCAAAATATAACACAGTTTAATCACTAAAATCTTTGCAATAAAAAACTTGTAGTGATTAAACTGTGTTATATTTTGTTTGTTTTATATATATATATATATATATATATATATATATATATATATATATATATATATATATATATACTACTCTTGCAAATATATAAAGATGTTAAAAGAAAGAGTTAGTGATATTTAAAAATTTTAAATTATTGTAATTTCTGTCCTATTTATGATATCGATGTGAAACGAAGTTTAGAACGAATCCGATAATATGGACAATACGCTTTGATAATATTTTCATTATTTCTTTAATAGGGTTTGAGTTAAATCAGACCAGACAGACAGACAGATGTACAGACTAAAATTTTTAAAAATAGGTTTCCTGTTTATGTGTGATAAAAATAGCCCAATTTAGATAGTATGGGTAATGCTAATTTAATGATTATTGCTTCAATAGTTTTCGAATACTGGGGTAACAGACACACAGAGAAGCAGACGTGGCATGTTTGTGACAAAAGATAGCGTGCAATAACTTTGAATCAAACCGAATCATATTTTTCTTTTCCTGGCTGCGTTTATTATTTTGTTCATTTGCCGTTTCCTAAATCCTGTTTTTATCATTTCTATTCCTCTTTTCACCGGCGTCTTTCCTTCAAACTTACCTTTCACTGCAAACAAAATTATTTTTCCTTCCTTCCCTGATGTTGTGTCCCACAATACTTCTTTTTGATTCTGATTATATCTTCTATCAGCGTCATGCTTTTGATCTCACTTCTCCCTGGAGTATTTCCATATTCGTTGTTTTCGCCGTCTGCGGTATCCTCCACATTGACCGTAATGTCTACATTTCAAATGCATGTAGCTGTTTAATGCTTTCCGCATTCAGTGTCCAGGTCTCCGATGCGCACTTTATAACCGACATTACGTAGCATTGATTTACTCTGATTGTGGTTTCAATTTTCAACTTTCTACCTGTTAATATTATCTGTAAATTTATAAAGTTTCGTCATTGCAATAGGCAAACCTAATTTCCTTGATGTGTCGGCCATCTGTCGTGGACAGAGAACCCAAATACCTGAATACTTTAACACGCCGAAATATAAATGTTTTTAATTGTACTTGCCGAAAGACACGCGATAAATAGCAACATTTTTGAACTTATAATAATTTAATCATTAACGCGATCGAGCTGAAATTTTCGACGTACACATTTATATAAGTATCGAGAAAAAAATCATTTCCAAAATTATATGGCGGCACATTCGAGATCAGGGCCGGCACTTCCAAAACTCGTAATTTCTGTACCAGGCTATATTTGATTACGCAACACGAAATTTCATCCAGATCATTAAAGTCATTTCTGTGATGATCGAAATATGTATATATATATATATATATATATATAGAAGAATTTTCCTTTTAAATATAAGATTTATTAATTTTACAACATAATATGTATGTACGTAATCTAAAATATTAATTATCGATATGACTTTTTGCGTATTAAATATTCCGCGATTAATTCTAATTTAATGGAACGTAATTTTATTTTTAATTTTTAAAAAATAAAGAAATAATGCTAATTACGACGATGTATCTATCTTTCGAACGAAATAAAAGGTCCATCAAGGATATGTATCTTTATCATCGTCCGGTACAGACTGCGGTTGATTCTTTTCATCTCGATATCGTGTGACGACTACTCTATTTTTATAACGATAGTATAAAATACAAATGAGGTAGAATGATCATCAAGGATATGAACGGAATATTTGTCGATAATCGAAAGGATAAAATCAGTATGCTATAACTGGAGGACGTAGCGTCTGTTTCGTCGTAATCGGCTAATTCTTCGTAATCTACACGCAAAAATAAATTATACATTTATTACGTATGACGTATTTATTACATAAGACGCATATATATTAAAAATGTCGCGGCGGTGTAGTTGCTGAAGTGCTCGACTGTCAACTCGACGGTTGGGGTTCGAAACCAACAGGCGACATAGAAAGTTTTCATCACTATTTAATTCTTAATTATCACGGAGAAGGCAGTGGCACACCAACGCGCATTTGCGTCGTATATAAATAGTGCCTTGAATTGTTTTTTTCTTTTTTATTCTTTTACTTTTTACAATCTGACCCCCCCCCCAGGGTCATTTAGCAAAATTTTTGACCATGTAATAACGTGAAGGAGAAACACCCAGTGGTGCTCACCTAGTTGCTGCAACCTTAAACAAGGTCCACAGGTTTTTTACGCTTCAACCTCCTAGTGTCGCTGGAGGTGTTCAGCAATCTTTGAGCCAAGGTATTAGGATGACCTTCCAGTCTAAGTACATGTCTTCGAGCGTACTGTTTTATAACATCGGAGATACATATGGAATATTCAAGTCTCTATGTAGCGTTGTGTTGCTTATCTACCAGGGTTCACCTGTCATTGTTCTTAATATTTTATTTCGAAACGTCTGTAGCACCTTTATATATATTTTTTTTTGCACAACCCCACAACTCTATTACGTAGGTTCAGGCTGGCTTTATAACTGCTGTGTATACCAAACACTTATTTTTTAATGAAAGAACACTATTTCTGCATAAGAACAAAGTTGATGTTAAGTTCCTTCTTTTTCTGTCTATATGATGCCGCCATGTCAATCGACTGTCCAGGTACATACCCAGATACCTAACACTCGGCTGAATAGGCATAGTGAGGTTATTGATTCCTAACAGGTGGAACTATAACCTTCCTATTTGTGAACTAAACGTTAACGGACTTGCTCTCATTAACACCTATGTTGCATTTTTTAAACCATTGTTCCGCTCTGTTTAATGCTTCCTGTAGGTTATTACTGGCAATGTTCGGATCTGTGTTACATGAGAGTAAGGCAGTGTCATCTGCAAAAATAGCCGCGTGTACATCCCTAGTAACGGGGAAGTCGGCAGTGTAAAACAAATACAGCGTAGGCCCCCAGGACCGAACCCTTGCTAGAACAGGATGAATGTCAGAGAGCGCTTGTTCATACCTGGAAATACCGATCTTGCATATAAGAAGTAATCAGAAGATGTAAATTTGCTGAAAATAATGATTTCAGCTTTATAAGCCTTCATGCTACACCTTGTCAAAAGCCTGAGCAACATCGATGAATGCCGCCGTATAAACCTGTGTCGTTTCTAGACTGTTTTCAATTATATTTACTACCCTGTGTAATTGATCCACTGTGGAATGTTGTCTCATAAAACCAAATTGATGATTCGGTATTATTAAAATCTAAATAGGTGCGTATAGCCTGTTTAATATTAATTTTTCCATTACTTTTAGAGATATAAGAGGATACACAGTGTGGGTCCTTCCCGCGTTTCGGAACCATGATGACTTGAGCAAACTTCCAATACATCGGGAAGTGGTTTAAGCGAATTACGGCATTAAATATATATATGTAAGCAACACTAGAGCTTTACGAGGCAGCTCCTCAAGCAAATTCATAGTTATCAGGTCAAAACCTGGATTTTTGTTGCGCTTTAAGGACTTTATTATACTTTTCACCTCTTGAGGTTGTAAACTTAGTCGTATAGTTTGCACCGATGAAATTGCATAGACGAGCTTATGTTATCAGTATCCAACGTGGATTTGCCTTGAATGCTAGCTCATTTTATACGTAAAAATAAACGTACAAATAGCTAGTCACGACGTTCGGCAGTGAACAATACGATAATGATATATATTATCGAACACGTAGATTTTTATGTCTCTCGATGGTAAACTGGCGGGGATTGAACTATAAATTCGAGATAATACTAAACAATGATTTAGGGCGAACGTTATAATCGTACATACGTTTATTATAGTCGATCGACTAAAAATCGAATGCGTAACGTAAGTTCTATTTTCAAAAATTTTGGTCATGTAATTTTTTGAGTTGTTACTTAAAACCGTCCGTCTTCACTGGGTCACCCTAAACATAATCACTATTAGTCGGACTAAGCTAATTTCGTAGGCTACTATATTTTATTCTAGTGATTCTTCTACTACTTCGTGATATAATTTATGTATATAAGCTACATTAGTATTTTTTTAAATATATTTTCACGAATTCACATGTATTATAATGAATAGGTGTATATATATATATATATATATGCTGCATATACATACATGTACTACATACAGGACGTTTGTTACAATTATTGACTAAACTAATCCGGACTCCAAAAATTTCTAAAATGAGGGAAGGGAACATTCGACTATATCCTCGTTTCAAGATAAACTCGTCGCCACTCTAGTCACGGTTTTGCAAAACCTATTCGCGATATTTCAGAAGAACCACATAGTCATTTTCTATGTCCGAACCGGGAATAGATTCGTTAATCTTCGATAAAAATATCGATCAATTGACGAACGAACCTAAAAATCCGAAATCGTAACGACCTACGATGAAACTAAAGATTCGAAATATGTTGATCTGTTGGATAGAATGTCTTATGTATAGTAACATCTGTAAGTCGTCGCTGACGATATTTTTTTAATACGCACACGATGAATTCTAAGATAATATGTTTCACGTTTACTCAGTTTTTTTTTTTAAAAATATATTTCTGAAAATTGTTGAATGGAAAAATCGAATATTTGGGATTAAATAAACCAAAACTGATAATGATCTATCAATCGATCATTCATTCATTTACTAAAGGCAAATGCTGCAGCCATCGGATTCTGTCCCGGAGGAATTCTTCGTATTTATTTATTTTAAATTTGCTATCAACGCCGTTTGGTCTTCCCCACTTGGTCTTTTGCCCGTAATTTTATATTCTATTATATTTTTAATGAAATTATTTTATCTTAATATGTGAAAAAAAAAAACGATTTTGTTTTTCGTCCTTCATGTGAGCTATTTTTTTTTTATATGTATTCCCCAATCTCAAAAAACGGGTGGGGCGAGTGTATTTTTCAAATAATTCTATATAAAGGTGCAGAGGCTTGCGTTACAGGTACATTAGAAAAAAAAATAGGGTGCATAGATATATTGTATAATGCCTATTTACGTCTGCAATAAAGCCATCTGCAAGTGTACTTATAAAAGTGGTAGTCAGGATGACAATAACGTAGTCCCAAATACCTATCAGCGATTGCTTATATAATAGTTTCACGGAGAAAAATGAAAATAATTTATTTCGAAACTTAATTTTCTAAATATGTAACGAATGCAGCAGCAAACGATTGGATTCAGATACTGGAGTTGAATTAATTTACTTTTTTACCTATTTTTTCTTTTTTTATTTATTAGAGAAAAGAATTAGTTCGCGATATTAAATTTATGTCGCATGGCACTTTCTGAGAACTCGAAGAATGCTAATTTATTAGCGCTGTTCAAGTGAAGGGAACGCGTGTTTTCTATTTTATACTTAAGACGCCGACGTGCGAATGCAGGACATTCAAATATAAAATGTTCAAGGTCATCTATAATATCTCCAGAGCAACAGGTATTTAGAATATTAACAAGATGTTCTCAACAATGTGAGCTATTAAATTCAATCGTATTGAAAACCTTTGTCTCTTTTTTTTAGTTGAACTTATTACTTTTTTCCATTTTCTCTAATTGCGTTCTCAATGTACTTATGTTACTTGTATTTTGTTTTTTGAAAAAGTATAATAAACCGCTTTGATATGTATATACATCGTTTATCGATGCACCCGCTTAATGTAAGCTTCCTTCCTTTGTATTATGTCTATTGCGATCACCAGCCTCATTCATCTTAACAACGGACGACCTTTGTATATCATCCTGCCATCTGGTGCTCGGTCTAGTATATATATATATATATATATATATATATATATATATATATATATATAGAGAGAGAGAGAGAGAGATTCAGTTGCGAGGTAAAATAGTTTTCTTGTTGTTTTTTCTTTAATATTAGCTGTTTAACATCAGGGATCTGCATAGGGCACTTGCCTCGCCATAGAAGTTAACTATTTTCTTCTTTTTTCATTTCAGGTATAACATGACGAAGAATTTATACGTTCGTTTATTATTAATCTAAATTAGCGTGGCTTGTGGCAGCAACTAAGGCTAGAAGCACGATGGAGAGGAAGTTAAGATATGCGTAAGAACATGATTAGGTTAGTTAGAGAGGAGTATTTTGAAGAGAAGAGGAAGTGAAGAGGACGGATTAAGAGACAATCTTAGCGAGGAGTACAAAAAAAAGGACAGTCAATGATGATATGGGAAACTCTGAAAACGTGACGTTAAACACGGTGCACTCATCATGCACGAATGGGTGAGTCTTGTATGAACCAGCAGTAATCTGCTGAAGATAAAGTCATGTCTGCGGTAAAGCGAAGTTTTCTAAGGTAAAACGGAATTCTTGACTCGGCCAAGCTTATTTAATGAGTAGATCGACTGCCATTTTCCTTGCCGCGAAGCAAAAGGTCTCGATTCGACAACGTAGATCGACGTAGCTTATGTTTAATTAAAAGTACGTATAAATATTTTTTCAGAATATCTAATCGGCTCTCGAATATAGTTCTGGCAGATATAACTACCGATGCTTTAATTTGATTTTAACTCAATTATAAAAGTATTCACATTCTGTAGTTGTTTCAAAAAAAAAGCTTCTAAACACCCGGTAAATAATTTTATACCGTACGCGATGCACGGTATCGAATGTTTAAATAACGAACATTTCGTATTTATTTTGAAATTATTTTACCTTTGTGTTGCAACGAATTACCAGCGCTATTATTATTATTATTATTATTATTATTATTATTATTGACTTCGTTCGAAAAACGATGATATTTGTCTTTCCTCCATTTATCTGAAACGATATAAATAATTACATTAGTAAAATTAGTACGAAATATAGAAAAATTAAATTACAATTAATCGTTGACAAAATTAATATTTACAGCTTAACGATTATCGAAAATAAAAACTTCTCGATTGTAATGGAAATAAATTTGAAAATTATCAAATAATAATCGATTAATTTACTTTATACATATTAATATAATTCGACAATTACGAACGATTTCTAAAATTCGGAACATTCAAAAAGCGAATTATGTATAATACATTTTCGCAATAGTACGCAGAAAATTAATTTCGTGGCTAACGGATGAAGAATTATTTATTTTGAAAAATCAGTTCTTTAATTTTAAAACAACAATATCGTATGTGAAAAGTTACTTCTCGAAACAGTTCGATATAAAAAAATTACTTTAAAGTAAGATTACAATTCGTTAACGAAAGGTAAATTACTAAATACTTTTTTTTTTCAAACCTAAACGCGATCTGTCTGATTTAAAAACAATAAGCGGCAATGTTAATAAATTACTCGACACAAAAATTAATGGAATGCTTGGGTCGTCATTCCTCGTTGTTGATTAAGATATTAAGTAATTATATTCGACCGATTTAGCCGTTTGAATACCGTCTTCGATCAGGCTGTGTGCCAGCTCGTTACAATGGTTTTGTAGCCGTTCTACATATCGTACGTTGGCTGCTTCGATTTCTTCTTTATTTAACTGTCGGTATTTCTAGATCTTTATGAATTTCGTCATTGCGCACGTTGGCGCATCGACTATCGATCGTAATATTTTTGATTGTGTTCTTTGAATAATCGCTATATTTGGCTTTCTCGCAATTCCACACAATGATATTCCATACGACCATATAGGTTTCAATATTGATTTGTATAGCGGTATTTTATTTTCCGCGGTCAATACCGAATTTTTTCCTAGTAACCGATACATTTTGCGGAATTTCATATTTATCTGTTTTCGCTTAGCCTCTATATGCTTTCTCCGAGTTAACCTTTCGTCTACAGGCCAAGATATTTCACGCTATCCGAAGTAGGGATCGTTTTTTCATTTAATTTTATTACTGAACATCTGTCCACTCTCTTCAGCGTAAATATAATTTGTGTGCACTTTTGTTCGTTGATTGTAATTTTCCAGGATTTATACCATTTTTCCGAGTCGTTTAAATAATCTTGTAACTGTTTCGATGCCGATGCCACATCGCAGTGGGTGGATAGTATAGCGGTATCGTCAGCAAACATTACTGTTGTTGTGTTTGTATTGAGTGGGAAGTCGTAGGTGTATATGTGATACAGCGTAGGTCCCAGCAAAAATAAAAGAAGCTTTATTACACGAGACACCCGCGTAACAACCGGATCATAAAGTTAGTATAACTTATATATAGTATTATGATAAATATAGAAAATGAGTGAAACAAATGTTAAAAAGAATGAAAGGATTACAGTAAATTACTACACGATTCGAGTACTATCTGATACACGTTCTATCGGATATTAACTAAATGATAAATAGCGATATTATCGCGGATAATATGGATTCTAATTACGAAAGTAAAACGGAAAATTTTCAACGTATATTGCACCACGGCAAGTATATAGAATAACCTGTACTCGAAAAAAAAAATTAATAAAATTTTATTCTATTAGAACAATTTCCAATTTTTATCTACGAATTGTTTAATAAGAATGCGCCATTTTCGATCGTTAGACCCTCTTCTTCTTCTAGTGGCATCTCCTTGTTAGGAGTTAGCCTACATCGTGATTTATTCGATTTCTAGCGTCCTCCTTCATTACGTCGACTACTTTTTTTTATGATCTCCGAAACCGGCGGTTATCATAATCGTTTTCTTCCTCTTCTTTTCCTTCGATCTCATGGAGCCGGCACATAGATACAATTTTCCCTGATCTTACGCGCCAATAATTTCCGTTTCCTAGCAAGGATGTCCTGAACTATTATCGGTGTTTCGAGGTTACATTTTTCCTATTTATTCGTTCTTTTTTCTGTCCGTGCTATCCATATCATTCTCAGGATTCGCATTTCGAAGGCTTCTAGCCGTTTTAAGCTTTCTGCGCTCATTGTTCGTGTTTCACGCGCGTATTTTAGTATAGACACGACATAGCACCGGACCGACCGAAGTTTTAATATTTAATTTTCTATCCTTAAATATGTATGCGATATTTTCGAACGCTTGTTTCGTCATGGCGATTCTTGTTTTAATTTTCATTGCGTATCTGTTCCATCGTTAGATATTAACCCCGTTCCTAGATAACGAAACCGATCCACGTTTTCTACAAATTTTCAAGACTGCAGTTTCATTACTCGATCTCGTGAACTTCATCGTTTTAGTTTTGTTAAGGCCCTACATACCTAATTTAGAATTATGAACGGACTTAATATTACTAACTCGTTTAAAGATATAAAGAGAGCTAATTTAGTTTCGACACGGCCGAAATTAACATAGCGTCTAGTTTTGTAGATGAATTTTAAAGAATCCTAAATAAGATTTCGGAACCGATATAAAGCTAAGTAAGAACTTTCCCGAAACTTCAGCATTAATAACTTTCCAGACATTAACGTCCAAAGTCGATATTCCGTTAGTTAAACTCGTTTATGCATCGAACTGGAAAAGGAAACAAAAATAATTTGCGAGGAGCACCTCCTATTATATATGTATACATATTTAAATTGCATTATATACCTATTTATATATATATATATATATATATATATATATATATATATATATATATATATATATATGGATAGTCGAGATTTTGTGTTGTTGCAAGAAGTTTTCCACTTTAGTACATGTTAGAAACATTCCGTCCTTGGAATCTTTAACACTATATACACAAAACGAGCTGCTAATGTTATTAAGCGAACAATTAACTTAACGTAATGAAAAAGCCATAAGTGTTTACCGAAGGGACGAAATGCAAACAAGAGTAAACTTTCGGAAAGATTTGAACGTTTGTGGTTCAGCAACATCGTCAGCAACGGTATTGTACTCCTTTCAACTACTATTTACGACTTTAGCTTATTCCATCGCAATATTGAAGCATAATTCTTAACTATATATATATGTATGTATGCATATATGCAACAAACGGTCTTGTTACCGCCCAGCTTTTTGTGTACAGGATTGCCAATTAAACCTTATCGTTTAAAAGACCAACACATATATTTGTCAATTTTCTTACCATTCAAAACGCAGCATGGAATATTCCACCCCAACTGAAACATTGATCACTGATGTTATTACTAATAACCCCATTGTAATCGAGGAAAAACTAGCTGAAGAACGCAGAGCTTGTAGCAAATGGCACAACACCAGGCATTCGTGCGATAAAACTTTATACAATGAAATAAGTGGGCAATTAAGAAGGCTTTTGCAAAATGAAAGAAATAAAAGTCTGCACAGTTTCATGCAGAGTCTAAGTGCTTCCCGTGACAAAAATTACTCCCTTTGGAAATTAATTAAGAAAATTTAAAACAGCACAGTCCGCCTATCAAAAATGTAACAGGCCAATGGACAAGAAACGATAAACATCTTTGCTCAACACCTAACGTATTCCAGCCACATCCACCTGATCCTAAAAGTAAGTCAGAGCAACAGATCTCAGAGTGCATGGAACATATTCCTGATGATCAACAATTAAACCTGTATCAAAGGCAGCGTGGCATGAAATTATGGCTTAGAAAAGAACAAAGCTCCAGGTTATGACTCAATAACAGTATCTTAAAAGAGCTACCGAGAAAAGGAATATTGCTCCTTACTCGCACCTTCAATGCTATATTTAGACTACAGCATGTGCCGATTCGATGAAAGATGGCTCAAATAATTACGGCGCTTAAACCTGGAAAGCCTGCAAATGTCGTCTCGTCTTATAAACCAATATCGTTAATGCCGTTGTTATCCAAAGTATTCGAAAAGTTATTTATGAAAAAGATAATGACGATTATTGATCAATAGAAATCGATACCGGATCACTAATTTTGGTTCTAGAACCAAACATTCTTGATCAAGTTCACAGAATTCTCAATAAAATCCAAGATGATTTCGAAGAGAATCGATTTTGTACGGCAGTATTTTTAGATATTTCTCAAGCCTTTGACATTGTACGTAGGACTGCTTTATAAAATTTAAAAAATTCTACCCTACAATATGTACAAACTAATTGTTTCTTACTTAAACGAACGATTTTTCTAAGTAAAAGCTCAGGAAGAAGAATCTAAATTATATCCGGTGTCAGAGTAATGTTCACTGCTGTTTTACATTCTTAAAAAGAAAGAGATTAATCGATTAATAGCTTCCACATGTACTCATTGGAAGAAACTCGACGTTAACGATAGACAATAAATTGTTAATCTATAACGCGATTATCAAACCAACTTAGTGCTATGACGTCCAGTTATGGGGTTGTGCAAAAACCGCTCGCATCAAAATAATTCAAAGATACCAAAACAAAATACTTCGTATGATAACGAATACGCCCTAAGAAAGGACGACTTGCATATAAACGTTCCTACTTTAATTGCAGAAATTAGACGATATGGTCACGAAGACAGATTACATAGACTACCCAAATGTGGAAGCAATTATTATATTGGACAACCTATATAACACGAGAAGGCTGAAACGGAATAAGCCTTATGACATTATTTAGTTATCGTTTTATTAATTTCTTCTTAGGCTTCTGTCACCGGATGGATAACCTCTCCGCGTTATATATCTTTCTTATATCGAAATTACAGAATAGTCCACGAGGACTAGTTGTAATTATTAAAAAAAAAAAAAAAAAAAATTGCTCGGTGTGAAATGACCAATTTTCAACATATTTATATAAATATATCGAAAATTATCTATAGTTCGCTTAAGAAGGGAATATTGTATAATAAATATCGGTATGAAATTTATGGTTTTGTCTCAAAGTGTTATAATGTATAACTGAATGGGTTAAATTATTTAGTCCGTTATATATCGTGCGACCGCCTTTAAATCGATTTCTATAGATTTATTAATGCAGGTTTTTGTTCAATGAATATATTTTTTCAAACTCCCTGTTACGTTATAAATCCAAACGTTTCTTATTCAATATAAAGTATTTCTAGTCTTATGGCGGGGGCGTAGTCTTCTGAACTATATCAACTCGGCGATCAAATTCTTAATTCCAGCTCACGTCGTTAAGATTATAAATTGCTCATCAACATGCTACTCTTAATTATCACGGAGAAATCAGCGTCACTCCAAATCTGATCGGATTAATAATTACCGCCTTAAACGTTGGCCTATTTCTTACCAAAAAAAAAAAAAAAAAAACCTGCAATAGGCTAATCACGATTTTCGTCAAAGATGACATTCGCATATTTTCAGTAATCTATCGATCGTAGTTTGTCCACAAATCCGAGCTTTCGACGAGTACAAGTTTGTTTATCGTATAATCTTGTTGTTAGCTTTACAGCAGCTTTCTAAAAAATTCGTTTTTGTTATTAAATCGCCGTACGTTTTGTTAGCTCAATTCTAATTCCGTCGCCTCGAATTTCTTTCATTTTTAACGCGATATTATCGAAAACTATTAAAGCTATATTCTAAGCTCCGTTTCACATTGATATCACAAATAGGACAGAAATTAGACAACAATTTACAGTTTTAAAAAGTAGGAGACATCGATATGTCAAATCAAATATAAAATTTAACAGACGCCTAAAATCGTGAAACAGTACATCTATTAGCCGGTAGACCGACTGTACAAACATCGAGATTTTTTGCTTTCGTCTAGTAAGAGAAAGAGACATCTGTGTCAAAGACCATCTCTGGGTAAAATATCTCATTATCGATACTGGAATAGTTGCGTTCGTTTAATAAAAGAAAAAGACAACGATATTGTATTAAAAAAATTAATTAGGCAAAGCCGAGGGTAACTTTTGTTAGTATATATATATATATATATATATATATATATATATATATATATATATATATATATATATATATATATATATATATATTTAAACTTAACGATATATCTAAAAATTAAATTAAGGTTATCTTCATAACCTTTTCACTCGCTCGTAATAGATTTTTTTTTATAGCAAATTATATACTTCGGTTAATGAAATAATTCAAGAAAATAATTAGTTAATATAAAATTGTCCCTTAGATGACTAGATAATTTTTGATACGTTATATAAATATTTCTAGGGTTCAAACATTAAATATCGATCGAATATCCGTTATTTTTATGAACATTTTTATATTCGCAACCTTATCCGTCCGTGATAACCGCAAAATCTTTACATCTCGAAAGCATTCGGTTTCTTTATTGTCGATTTTTTCTACTCCATATAGCAGTACAGACCATGACATTTAACCTGCCTCCATTTTGCTGTCTCCATGTAAACGTTTTATCTGTAAATACTTTTCCCCTTTTTCGAGAATATTGCTCGTTTAATTCTGGTCCTTACTTCATAATCCGGATCCCATGCACTATTAACGCTACGGCCTAAGTATTTAATTGTAGCGTACAAGACAATCGTAATATTGCGTTAGTGTAATTAACACACACACACACACACACACACACACACACGGGAAAACTGATTGTAATCTTTTTGTTGTTACGTCAAAATGTAGCCCCGCGTGCTTTTGTAGTGTACTATATTATTACTAGCGTGCATATGGTGTTGTGGTTTGCCATTCCACGCGATAATAATATTAGAATTATTTATATTTTGATTTTCTGATGAAAATTTTTGCGTCACCGATCGTATTCCAACTCGGTACCTTCCATATAGAATCTGTAGACACTGGGCAATCCCGACGACTTAATTACTATTATTATTATATCGTTCTATGTAACATTAGAAATGTGTTAACAATGCGAAATGCGAAATTAAAATTTGAATTTGACGTTAGTCCTTTTTTAATTAATTTATCGCTATTGTTACCTAGTTCATTAAATACAGACGGAAATTTATTTTAATCGTTATGTACGTTTACAATCTACAGTAAACTCTCGATTATCCGCTGACCGATAATCCGTATAATGGATTTTAAGAAGTGAAACTTCTGTTGGCGCAGTTTATATGGGGAGTTAACTCGCAAAACAAGCGAGTGAGTAAGCGAACGGAAATAACAGACGGATACACACACACACATATATATATATAACTTATCTGTCAACGTCTCAACAAGGTTTCGATTTTTGTTAAAGACCGCTGCAAAGTTTCATGGACTAGAATTAACAGCAAAAATGGCTGTATCGTTCGCAAACGTGACAGTCATAACATCGTCATTAACTGATCAGCCGTAAACAACAGATAAAGCACCGGACACAAAACACTCTCTCGAGGAACGCCAGCGGAAACTTGATAGATAGTGGAGTATCCATTTTCGAATTTTACTTGGCATGTACGGACGAGAACCGGTGCTTTCAATGTGTTATAGTCGTTGACATCGAGGTACGATTTAAGGAGAATGAAGTAGGGATGAGAAATAATTTTTTAACTTTATATAATAGCCCATGATGCCATCCTGCCATCTAGGAACACACCCAAACATACTTGCTTGGCATCAAAGCGTTCTTGTATAATATATACAATTAGATACACCTGTTCGATGGTCGAGTGCTTCTTGTGGAATCCAAACTGATGATCGGGAATATTATCCATCGAGGATAGGATTTAACCGCTTTAAAATGTGATTTTTTAAGTACTTTTAACAATATAAGTAATAAGGAAATGGGTCTATATGATGTGGTCTATCCGATTTAGGAGCTACAACTATTTGCGCCAGTTTTCGTGACAGAGGAAAGTATTGCAGGCGAAACACATTTTCAGTGACAGTGGATAAAAATGATGAAGACCAGGTTATGTGATTGGGGACACTCGTAGAGATATGGATAACAACAATTATAGATTGCTGACCATAATACCAGAGCATGATGGCTTCGATCGAGAATATGCTTGAGTGTAAGGGCTGCATGCCCAATGCGGAGCCGGGTGAGAATTACTTCTCCGCGATGGTTGCATCGACGTTTTCCAGGGAGTTGTGTCTACTTTCATAGTCCGTAGCTTACACTTATCCTCGAGCTGATGCTCTATATGACTAGTAAATTCAATTTGAAGTAAAGAAGACGACTTAGAAAAGATAAAAACCGGTGACACCTTTTTCGCGATACCTACAAGTAACTTTAAAACCTTCGTTACTTTATAAATTTACATAATATGTGTGCGTGTATAAATAAACTTTTGGCGTTGATTTTAATTGTTTTGTCGACATTTCGGAAATTTTGCGAATTATCCGCGGAATTAGCTTATCTGCGGTTGCCACGCCACCCAATACCGCAGATAATCGGGACTCAACTATATCTCTAGACGGATTCTTTACTCGGATTCCGTTCTGCAGATCGCTGATCGTATAAATCGACAGCGGAGCGATCTGTGCCATTTTTCTTACGTTTAACCGTTCTTTAATATCGACGACTAATGAATTTTATGACATACGAGAACTTGCATCTCTTTGGAGCTCCGTGAATGGAATTTTATTTTTAATAAAATACACGAAACTTCGACGCTTAATGTTAAAGAATAACCGAGAAATGTAAAGGAAAATATTTACCCGGTTGAGCGTCTTATATAATTTCATTTCACCTTGTTTGTTAAGAAAATCGTCCTACCTAATATTCGTCTACACATCTCGTTCCGTGGGTCTACCTACTACTTGCAGGACGTATATATATATATATATATATATATATATATATATATATATATATACAGAGCGCTATACATAGAACGAAGTAAAAAGGATCATTAATACGCCGGACAAAGATTTCGTCGTATTTAATGATGTACCATCGTTTTTTGAACGTAACGTACTTCAGGAAAACCGTTAATTTCGTAAAATGTAACTAACCGACGCTCCGAGTTCCCGACACGTGACGCATATTGTATGAACGGGAGAAATATCCATTCTTCCAGTTAGACGAGCTCTAACGGACGAACGAATGATTGTAAGTGGCGTAAACTAGGCATATGCGAAAGATGCGGTAAATTTATTCTAACGATGATAACAGGACGTCGTATGCTTCGAATTATTATACTATCCATTATTATAATTGGCCGGAAATTAATTATTCCCCGTAGGGTCGGGGACGGAGCCTTTTTAGTAGATGTGCAGACGGCGTTCGATAATAATTTTTTATACGGTACCTATTTATATTTTAATATTCGGCGAAATAAATTTCATTAACGTATAAATAATAACCCGGATGCCATCGAGCAGTTGATTATTGATAGATGACGCGTGAAGGATAATAATTCGGTAGTTCCACACTTTAAACAGTTAAAAGTTCGGTAGGATTAACAGGATATAATCTCCGCAGCATCTGCTCCGAATTATCGTGTAAATTTATGACAAAGTATTTTTCCGTTTTTCCGTTACATCGTTTTTCGTGCCCAATGTAAGTCGAATTGTATTTTAACCGTATAACGATTTTGAATCCGAAACGCGTTAATGTAAAAGATTGTCGAGATTAAGAAAAAATTTATCTAAATGAAGACGAGCGTACAACAATAATTTTTACTACTATCGTCAAAGTATGGCGTATTTCATTACCGAATAAAGGTGTTGCGAATATATATGTCTAATTGACAATGTTTATTATCATTACTGCGACCTTTGATTTGGAACACACGCGACGTGGTAAGAAATTAATTTACCAATTATAAAAATGTTGACGATAGTGACTCAAAATAAACATCTCGATGCGCACATATATATATATCTGTATATATGTTTAAATACATTCAATTTTCACATATATACATATATGTACGCGTGTAATACGTTTAAAGCACATAAATCACATATACAAATATATAAATGTATGTATTTCAAGCGATAAACTATAATTCTGGATTAAAAATATTATTATTATTATTTATGTTCTCTTGAAAGCGCTGGTGCGTTATAATCGTACATTTATATATGGTTCGGTTAAAATATTGTGGACAAAAGTTAATACACGATTTAAGGTGAGCGTAAGCAACCCCTAGTGACGTTACTTAATATAATAATAATAACAATAGAGATAATGATGATAATTGCTACTACCTTAGAAATTTGCCAATTTCTGTTTTAACTAATATCAAACTTTATCAACAGGCGTATAAAATCTAATTCTTTCCTCGTTCGCTTGGTCTACTAGTCTCCTGTGTTTAATATTAGTATTATATATACATATATATATATACATATATATGTACGTACACATCCATTGTGGACTCCTAATTAACTAAACTTTTCCTTAATGGACCTCACCTTCCTCGCTTTTTCTTTAAAGTTTGCTATTTCTACAACCACGCCTTGCCCGATAATTGGACTAGCGAAATCGGTCCGATGCTACTTAATAATTCAACAAATGAAACTGATATATACATATATATATATATATATATATATATATATATATATATAGATAGATAGATAGATAGATATATATACGCATGTATGTATGTATACAAATTTATATATAGTATATTTATGAGTAAATATAGATGGAAGCGGATTTATCTGTTTTGTTTATCTACATATCAATATGTACCTATACATCAGTATAAAATATTTACTATCAGTTAGTTTAGCAGGGTAGATATTTTGAATGATGCAAATTTAATGATGCGAAAAGACTAAAGAACGGGGGAAACACATAATCGATGTGAAATTGCAAAAATAAATATTGGACGAATTTATCGATTTCGTAAGGATCAGCTAATAACTTGAATGACAGCGCAACCTCGACAATTGCAACCTAAATGTTAACAATCGAACTTAATTACTTCACGACGAATCAGACCAGTGCATTAACATTTAACATTAACGATTTATGCTATCCCATATGACTGCATGATTCTTGCTCTATATATGATGCAGTATACGGCATATTTTTCTGTCTTCAATATTTATTCCTAAATCCTAGTGACGCCAAAACACTAATTCGAGTGGACTCTCTTGCCGCTGTACCAGCTCAACACAACATCAGAAAATTTTATTATTAATCGCATACAATCCCTTCTTTACCAGTTATCACAACATATAAAGCAACGTACGTAGGAATTAATAAATCGTTGAAAAGTATAGGCGTCAATTAGTCGAATATTGAAGTTTAAAACTGTTCATTCCGTCCTTGTCAAAAACGGTTTTGATTCGATTGTTATCTCCCTTGGCTCCACAGATGGAGATGTAATATAAAACTGTTTTGATAGTTCGGCCATATCGCGCGTATAATATTTTAATCACCCTTAGATTTGTTAATTGTACGATATATATATATATATATATATATATATATATATATATATATATATATATGAATAAATTAGCTAAAATTATATATTGAATTTTCTTTAGTAATTGCGTTAGGATGATTTTGCAAATTTTAAATTGTTCCATGGAAGATTAATGGCGATATAATTTTTATACATATAAAAAACAGTTACACTGGCGCTTAAATATATGAATATAGGTAAGCGTTATCCACACGATCGGTAACACTGTCTGAATGATATATATATAACATATATAATAGGATAAAGACTTCTTATCATAGGGTTGGGGGGTGAACCAGTTTAAAAGGCTGCTACACCGATTGACATCCCTTGGATCGAAGTTATAGCCAAAACATTCAGAGATAAATATACGGTTCATATGAAATTAAAATGAAAATATAGTATATCGAATATTTAGTGCTATATATATATAAGTGTGTTACATTAATGTGCGTGTGTGTTTATTTACATGTAGGAGTGTATGTATTTATATGTTCCTGCATTGTGAATAAATGTATACTTACGTTTAATTCTCGGAGGTGGAGATGAATGGTGTTTCTCATTGTAGGCGATAGCTATAAAACAATTTTTGAAATTATTTCATTATTACTTTTCATAAATTACTATCGTATATTATTATATATATATATATATATATATATATATATATATATATATATATATATATATATATAATACTGAACCTTTGTTGGTATGAGTAAGGCGTGTTTATATATATGTGTATATATGCTGGGTAAACAGCCCGAAGAATAGATAAGAGATGGACAATGACCAATTTACAAAAAGAGGAACTGGACCGCTAAACCGTTGGTGTGATGACTTAAAATAGTTCAGGATCGTAATAACCGGAAACAGTTCGAAAAGTCTATGTCCAGCAGTTGACTGATATAGGCTGCAGAAGAAGAGGATATAATATAATATATATATGCATACATCACGGTGGTAAATAAAGTAGGATACCGTGTAATTTAAGTGATCATAAATGGTCTAGTGAAAATAAATTATTTTCCTAGGAATGGTCGATTGGAAAATAGGAATCTTTCGAGGTTATATAGGCGACAATAAAATTGATTTTGAAGTCAGAAGAAGGGAAATCGCGAGTAACCGCAAATAATGAAAGTAACATTAAATTCAGTCCTGGATGTGACCCCCTATCAGCGTTACAGCAATCATTCATGCGTTTGGAACATATGTTTACTATATCCTCTAATCGCATGGAGATTATGTTCAACCAGTTGATGGATGTACTCACAGCTCTGATGGCAAAATTAATTTCAAATGAGCTCAATACGAATAGGTACATGGAATATAAACGGGTTGAAAAAACGTCAATGGTAGCTTGAAATGTTTATTCTTAGTCAAAAATTAGATGCAGCGCTAATTTCAGAGACACGCTTTACGTCAAAAAATTATTATGCTTTGAGGAATTACAACTTTTATCGGGCTGACCACCCAAGTGGTAAACCTCGTGAAGACATAGTAATTCTAGTACGTAGTAATATAAAACACTATTAATTCAGCTGTTTTCAATTACCTCACCTTCAAACAATAGCTATAAAATTAATTGATAAGACTGGTAAAAACTTAGCAAAAAGCTATCGTTTGAAAATAAATTATTAATATATAAACAAATTCACGCATCCGTTTGGATCTACGGATGCTAACTATAGAGCTGCATGAAAGCGGTATCCGCATCATAATACAGAGATTTTAAAACAAAATTCTGAGAACAATGACAAACACACCTTGGTTCGTGAGCAATGATACCATTCACCAAGATACAAAAACTCGATAGGCAGAAGACGTCATTAAAGAACCAGCAAAAAAAGACATATTCATACGCTTTACAATCATACTAATAACACTGCTTTAAATCTCCCGGATAATTCATTGGAAATTAGGAGACTAAAGAGGACAAAACTATTTGATTTGGCTGGCTGATTAGTCAAGCATCGGACTAAAGAAGATAAACTGTTTGATTCATCGCGAAATCATAATTCTGTCTATCATTGGATAGCTGAATATATGCAAGCAATTATCTCCAACTGAAATCATCTATCGATAGCCAAACAGGCTAGGAATAAGGTATGCAAAATATTTATTAAAAACAATATATATATATATATATATATATATATATATATATATATATATATATATATATATATATATAAGGAAGAAAGAAAAAATACAAAAATAACTTAAGATTTTGGAAAAACAAAAAACTGTTACTATATAATTCGAATTTGTTTATAAATATACATTCGGACATTATTGTTGTTCAAGAGGTTTATACTAACGGTAAACTTTGATGGATCCGTCCGTTTCTCCGAGCGAATTTTTCGCCACGCACTTATAAATTCCGTAATCCGACTGTCCGACTGAATTTATGGTAAGTTTCATGTGAACTTTATATGCGTTATTGAATACCATCGGTTCCTGTTTTATACCTGATAATCGAAATAAAATCGAATTCATTTAGTAATTTTTCAGAGACAAATACAAATAATAGTCATTAATGAACCGTTAACGACTTAACTGCACGAGTAACCGATTAAAAAAAATTGAGTTAACGTACGACAATAATCAAATGCGATTATTTACGAAAATTTAATATTAATAATCAATAGTAGTAATCAATAATAATAAGTAATAATTAATAGTAATCGATATTAATAAATAAAAGTTCCTAATAATCGGTAACAATTAATAATAATCAATAATAAGTAATAATTAGTATTATTAATTAATAATGGTTAGGGCATGATGGTGTACGTAAAAATAATAATAACGGTCCAAGACACGATACTTGTTAATATAAAATAACAAATTAACGAAAATTAAGATTAAATATATCGAATAAATTACGGAAATATTTGCACATTAATTAAATTAAATTAACGAAACTGACAACGGATAATAATAATAATAATAATAATAATACTCGATTCGAATTAAAAATGTTTATTTCCTATTCAATTACAATAAACTAAATATATTCACATTTATGAATATGAAGCCGCCATAACTCGAATACAGAAAGTAACATATATATATATATATATATATATATCAGGATTATGCTTAATCGTATTTTACCAATATTGGAACGAACCTTTCCTGTGACATAGAATGGATTTCGCAGTGGTCGTGGTACCATCGACTCAATATTCTCGCTTAGGCAGCTACAAGAAAAGTGCTTAGAACAAAATTGGGATCTTTTCATTGCATTTATTGATGTTAGTAAAGCCTTTGACTCGGTGCATAGGCAGCTGTTGATGAAATGCATGGAGAAAATTGGCTGTCCGCCGAAATTTATTCGATTGCTTTCCCTTCTATATGACAACAATACAAGCACGGTGATGCTACGAGATGGCAATTCTGAATCATTTAAAGTTAGTACAGTAGTCAAGCAAGGGTGTGTGCTGGCCCCTGTGCTGTTTTCAGTGTATATGGCTTTCATACATATGATCGCAGTTAAAGCTGGGACCTGAAAAGATAGTAATGATCAGTAGGTTTGATGGCGGATTATTTAATGTACATCGATTTCAAGCGGCTTCTAAATGCTCCGGAGTAGGAGTATTCGATTTCCAGTACGCAGATGATTGTGCTGTGGTCGCACACACCATACGGGAACTGCAGACTACTATCAAAATACTTGATGCAGTATACAACAGTTTTGGCCTAGCTATAAATAAGGGAAAAACCAAATTACTTGTGCAGGTAGCTCGCACAAACAAACGGCAAAATGTACACGTGTTGGAATTAGGCAATAGTGTAATAGAACAGGTTGAAAGTTTTAAATACCTTGGTAGATATGCTTAACAACAAGTTCAGCTTGGACACCGAGATTTATAGTAGAATGCAAGCTGCTTCAGCTGCAATGTATAAGCTTGATAGAAGGATCTTTATATCTTATTGTCAACAAAACTGACAGATCGCAAATTGCCGTGATTTTTATCTTTTTACTATTAATGTTTATTCCGATATTTTTTCATTACTGTTTTTAATTTGTTATCGTTGCTGAAACTGTTTCAAGATGCTCTAGTAAAACTCGATCAGCGGCAAATTTTACTACATCTAATGTTTTGTGTCCAATTTTTGATCCATAGTTTAAATTCACTTATTTATATACGTCTAGTGAGATCTAAGGACAGTGTTTGAAATTTACGTCGAATGAAATTACAAATTTTAAAGATTATCGATTTATGCACTTCGTTTCGGTAAATATTGTAATCGCACTAGCTGACGTAGTCTTAATAGACAGGAATGTGACGACGAGGTTTGTGTTGAACAAAATTCTCGGCCCGTGAACCTTTTATCCGAAACGATGTCATTCAGCACCGAACAGTCTACCGTGAAAACTGAATGAAGGTGATATCATCCGTAATAGATTTGGCCTGCAATGATGTCTAGTTTTTGGCGACTTAGCGGGAAAAAAGACGCTAGCGGGGAACGTTGGCTTGAGGAAGGTTAACAGGACGTACTAAGTAACTATATTACTCGCGAGTGTGTTTGTGAGCATCTAATTTACAATTAAAATCATCCTTCAAAATGAAGACGATGTTCATTCGGGGTAATTAAAAGCTAAGTGACGCGCTTAAGTCGTATTGTAGCGAACCGCAATTTCATTATCGTTTTCACTCTTGTAATCCTTTCTCCGTTTACCGCTGTAATCTTTACGATTATACAAATCATCCGCACGACTACTTATATATACCGGCTGGCGCGCTTAAATTCAACGACGCGAATTTCCCAATGATGTTTCGAAATTTTAATCCGTTAATTCGAAAGTTAGCGAACAACTTAAATACGATGTTCGAATGTAGCCGAAGAAAGAAGTTAACTTTGTGCGCGGATTTCGGAATATTTCGTCTTATCGGCTCATTTATTTTATTAAACAACGTCAATAACAACAACAACAAAATGTCAACGGAGAAAAAAGACGTAACGCATTCAGATGCGGCAATTGTTAAAATGGTAAACGCTTGGGATGAAATTATGGAAGGGAAGGGTGAAATTACAAAAACCAAACGGCTCATTATGATGCTATGTTAAAATAGCGGTAATCATTCGAATACATTGCAACTTTAGCGGCGAAAAGAATATCCGCAGGCGACGTGGGGTCAAAAACGCTATCCTTGTAGAACGACCGCCCTCGAACGGCGAATAGCGCAATTTGATATTCAACCTGAAATTATCGGTTCTCAGTATACGTTGTTGATAAGCGACGTCGTATATTGCGATACCCACCAATCTGAAGATTGATAAAGGATCGATCAGAATATGGTTTATCATCTAATGTTACTCGGCTTCTTATAGTAAGCACGTATTCATTTATGGACCAATTCGATGGATAGCAGAGCCGAATAGAATCCTTTGATCATGAAAAGTTTTCGTATTCGATCGGAATCAAAGTCAGATGATGCGAACAGAATGCTAAAGAATAACCAATATGCCACTAGCCATTGGTATATATAACATATTTATATATATATATCATCTTCGTCATATTAGATAGCACAATTTGTAAATGTCATTACCGTTCCGGCAACACCTGTGATATTGTCCATCTCCATCGATTCGCTTCACGATTCTATTGCTTTGACTGCAGTTAGTTAGGTCGACTATGTATTGGTGTTTATCCATTGCTTCTGTGCTTGATTATTTTCCCATTTATTAGCCTACATAATTATCTGCAGTTTTCTGCGTAGCCACGGAACTTTAATATTTCTGTAGGTACTAGACGCTTTTACGAGTTTTCTAGATTTTATATATATATATATATATATATATATATATATATATATAATAAATAAATAAAGCCTTTGTTTCACATGAATACACAATATAATCAAAATTAAGTAATACAGAAAGCTTGAGCAAAGGCCTCTTTCGTTCTTGTTTATTTATTAATTTTGTTTTTTTAAACTTTGAGATATATGTCCAACACTCATTTGCTTCCAAATCGGTCTATCTCTTGCTTTCCGCATCCAACTGGTTCCCACATATTTGACGATATCATCTTTCCACCGTCTTTTTTTAGTCTTTTGAATTTCCTTTTCCTATCCAATATAATCCATTCTATACATTTTCATTAATAAATTCGTATTTAATCAATAGAAATTTTTACGTTTCCCATCTTAACCATAAATCCGGTATTAGATCTTAATAGTGTGCTAGGGCCTTACTTATTTTTAATTTTAATATCCCTAAACTACCTCATATTAATATCGCCTTATATGCTGAGACCTCGCCCTATATTGTGCGTTTCATAGACCAGACACTATACTTAACAGATTGCAAAAAGCTGCTAACTCTGTCTTTAAATACTACAAACGTTGGAGACTGAAAATAAACACAGAAAAAACAGAGGCGATACTTTTTTCAAGACGACGCCCACTAACGTTACCTGAGGTTACAATTGATGGTAAATGTATTCAGTGGTCGACGCAAGTTCGATACTTAGGAGTCATATTAGATTCTCGTCTATCGTTCAATGACAATATTACTAACTGCATTGACAACGCACTCAAAGCTATCCGTATACTCTCACCAATTTTTAATCGTCATTCTTCAGTTGTTATACACATCTATACCCCGATTAACTTACGCCTGCCCTGTTTGGTTTTCGGTTTCCAACAGTAATCATAAAAAATTACAGCTGTTACAAAACCACTGCTGCAGAATCATATTAAACGCCCATAGATGTACTAAATTGCGTGATATGCATTCGCAGCTTAACCTTTTAGATACACTTACCTATATAAACAAATTATCTAGTAAATTTTACCATAATTGTTTAATGCATGACAGCGCATTGATTAACACCATAGGCGATTACGACATAGTCTCATCGTACGCTAAATACAAACACCGCAGAATTAAACATAGATTACTTGTTTAAGAATTATTTTCCTATTTATTCCAACTTTACTTAAGTTCTAATTATAATTTATTTTTATTGTTTTCTTGCAGGTTTTTTTTTCTAATTTTTTCCTGTACTTAAAAGTTTAATACTTTAAATTTTACGTTTTAAATTTTAATTTTATTACATATACATTAGATGTAGTTATACATTAGTAAGTTAACTGTTAAGGTATATATATAAGGTACTTAACATTCTTCATTATTCATTATTCATGTATTCATGATTTTGTTTATATGTTTTGTAAATATATATTTCTTCTTCTTCTTTTCTGGTTCAGCTATCTGCTTGTTTCCGCATGACATGACCACTGCGTGTCCATTTTAGTTTTCTCTCTGTCTTCGTTAGGTCTTCTTGACTGTGATCTTAATGTCTCCTTGTTTATTTTATCAAATTTTGAAACCTCTAACAATTTTCTTTCCACCGCCCGCTGTGCTATTTTAACTTTTTTTTTATCTGCTTTATATTACACGACCCTGTTTGTGAACCTTATGTAATCGCCGGTATGATGCATGCATTAAATACTCGCGCTTTTAATGATGTACTCATTTTTCTATTAAAAATTTCCGTCAACGCTCGATATTTTTTTCATCCTATTACTATCCTCCGATTTACTTCTTCGGCTGTTTTATCTTCGAATGAAATTAATTGTCGAAGATATGTTACTTCTTCAACCCATTTTAAATTTTTTTATTTAATGGTCACATCTCGTCATGTGCTATTTTTCATTTTTTTTTTAACTCAGTGTTACTTTCTTCGCACTGTTTTCTAATTCGTTAAGCACTACCTGTAAATAAATGTTAGATTATCCTCGAAAGGTATGCGGGCCATTGATGTTTATTCCGTATTGTTCCCATGATAGACTCCTGAATAGTTGTTCCAACACCGACTTAAATAAAACTGGTAACAAGGAATCTCCTTGCCTAACTCCTTTTTTCAATGGATATATATATATATATATATATATATATATATATATATATATATATATATATATACAATTTTAAGTGAAAATATAATGCATTCGGTTAAATTTAAAATTTACACTTTATAAAATAAAACCTGTTTATTTCGGTCAAATTGTTGCTTATACAACGATTTCGTCGCTAATAAAAATTTAACAATAATAATGCTCGTATACGAAATATCAATAGAGATTATACACAAACGCTTATATTACTAATCTGTCCGGCTTGCCTGTATGTGTGGGTGTATGTTTGCAATCTATAGAAAATATTACGGCAACAACTAAAGCTGCTGACCGAAAATTGGAAAATTCAATTAAACCGACGGAAGCCATTTCGGGTTTTCGCATATAGACCGGGTTAACCTCTTTATGGCAGTGTGAAACTTTTTTCCATTTTATAATAAATCGCCTCAGACGATGTATACACCGTTTGTTGTTTACCGACCAGCGTTGTCGGACATTATTAAACGAAATATAATGGATTAAAAATTGAAACCGTTAGTCGTGCGAATTGAAATAAACTTTTCATTTTCCGACTTTTATTATATGCGCAAACACCCTGCGATCCTTTTTTTTATATAGCTATCTGTTAATACGATTATCGACCATCGCTGTTTATTGTAAAATATTGCGTATATTAAAAACGGAAAGTACCAATACTTACCATATACAAACACATACATACATATATATATATATGTAATATTTATTCGTTTATTTATTAAATCACACGCTCGATACACATAAAGTTCGTATTTGTAGTCGATATTGGTATAATGAGACACACCCATCTTTAATCATATGAGTTATGAAAATTATAAACAACATAAAGTTGTACAAAATATTAGGATGCCACGTTACAATACACTATATAAATGGCATTATCAACAAGATGAACATAGATTTTTCTACAAATGTTTCCTGCATAAATGATACGTTCGATATAAATACAATTTTTGAGAGAAGTAATAGACAATTCCCGGAAGACGAATGTATATAAAACTACTATTCGGCAGAGTTCTATAATAAAAATATGGACAATAAATGGAGATCTTTCATTGGTGTAGGCAGGAGCGGGAATGGTTGAAGCAATGTGCCTTCTCTTGCACTATCGGCTTGATCATTTCCTTGTATATCAACATGCGATGGAATCCATGTGAGAACTACATGTTTACTAGAAGTTATGATGAAATGATCAATTTTTTTAGCCAGGGGGTGTAATTTAGGATCATGAAGATCTCACTAAGGGGCATTGTAATGATACAAGAGAGTCCGTGCATATTAAGAACGACTGGTCAACGACAATGTTTGAAATATCCATTAACGCCATTTTGATGGCATATAATTCCGCCGATAGTATTGAGTAATGGAGGTGGAGTGGAGAAACTAATTATAGAAGTCCTGGAAGGAAACAAAAGCGCCTTCTACTCCAGTTGTGTTTTTAGAGCCATCGGTGGAGTATAAGCTATGAGATGGGTACCGTGAGATCATTTCTAGGTAAGCTGCTTTTATTACATGTTTAGGAGTATGATTCTTTGAAAATTTGGTGAGACGTCTATTGGAATAGTGTGCTCACTCTAAGGAGGAATAATATTAAGAGAGGAAGGAAAAACTGGGGGAAAGTAGATTTGAAGAGAGGACAGGATATTTTCTATTTGTTTAGCAAATGTAAGAATTGAGGGGGAAGATTTGAAACCAAAGGTTGAGAAGTGAGAAGGAAGGTTAGGATTTGAGGAGAAGTGAATGAAGGAGAGAAGTAGAGAACGCTGCCTATGTAGATCAAGAGGGAGTTCTCCAGCTTCGCATATGATGCTGCAAACTGGAGTCGTTGGGAACGCACCGATGGCCAGTCAGATTGCTATGTGATGGACTGTGTTAAGGGGTGAAAGGATCTTTTTACTAACGGAACTGTAGATTTCGACGCCATAGTCAATTTTAGGTTTTATAACAGCATGGTATATTTTTAGCAGAGTTGAACGATCTGATCCAAATGTTGAGTGTGAGAGCAATTTGGTAATGTTAAATCTGGAAGTGCATTCCGATTTAATATGCGCTACATGAGGTCTCCAAGTTAACTTGTTATCAAAAATTATCCCAAGATATTTAACGACGTTTGAAGATTTAATGCGGATGCGATTCAATATAAATAAAGTCTATGTTGGCAGTTTCGTATTCGACAAAAGTGAACTGCGGAAACTTTAGAAGGAGAAAACTCCATTCCATGTTTTAGGGACCAGGAAGTCAGCTTATTTATAGCATCTTGTAAGGAATCTTCACCAAGACTGACATAAGGAACCGAGATAAATATTGCAAGGCCATCGGCATTGGGGCAATCTCATTTACAATGTCATTAAAGGCTATATTAAATAATGTAGGACTTAAAACTGACCCTTGAGGAAGCCCTGTGGACAGGTTATAAAACGATGACATCGTATCGTTTAATCTAACGCGAAATTGACGCTCAGTAAGGAAGTTCTGAATGAAGATAGCAAGACGTCCGCGAATATTCCAGTTTTGAAGGGTAGATAAAACCTTGTATACAGGAATCTGGTCGAAGGCCTTTACCAAATCGAAGAAGACGGCTAAAACGTGGTGTTTATTAATGAAGGAACTTTGTATATAATTCTTTAGGAACATGAGTTGGTCGACTGAAGATCTTCCAGGTCTGAATCCGCATTGAACGCTGGTTAACAGTTGTCTAGACTCGAGAAGCCAGAGGAGACGGTTGTTAACAATTCTTTCAAAAATTTTACAAATAACAGATGTTAATGAGATGAGGCGGTAATTATTAATCAGCATAAGATTTTTATTAGGCTTCAAAATCGGTACAATATCAGCAATTTTCCAGATTTTTGGAAAAGAATGAGATGTCCATATGCTATTAAATGCATTTAACAGAAGGTTGATTATTGCAGTATTTGAGGCTCTTTGGAGCATCAAGATATGGACTCCATCTGGGCCTGGTGATGATGATTTCATATTATAGATTGCGCGTTTAAGTTCACTAATTAGTAGCCTGAGTGATCAAAGAGCGTGCAAATGCGAAGGAGATTGAGTCTATGTTATGTATGAGTTTGTTATCTATAAGGATACAGGAAAGTGGTGTTGGGATGGTTTTCTATTGATACTATTAATTTTCTTCCGGACTATTGCAGTTGAAGTTTTAAGATTAACTGACTTTACGAAATCTTGCCAACATTTACGTTTCGCTTGTTTTAGAGTGAAACGTGTTTGGGCTCGTAACTTTTGGAAAGTAATGTGATTTTCCAGTATAGGATGTAACTTCAGTTGTTTTAATGCTTTGCGTCTTTTACTTATTGCAGAAGTGCATTCAGCAGATCACCATGGATTCGAATTAACACGTTTCTTTACTGCGGGAGAATGAAGGTTAGCATGAGAAACAAGTTTATTTGTGAACATTTGCATGTAATTGTCCGATTCTGAGCTGTCCATATTAATAGATCGGACGCCTGCGGCTATAGAATTATGAAATGCATTCCAATCAGTTCTGTGATAATTATACATTTTCTTTTGTGGTGGAGATGGACAGTATAACTTATTTTTCCGAAAAAGAATAATATGGCGATGATCGCTGCCAGACAAATCAGAGTGTCCGAAGAGATGAATTTCAAGATCAGGAGAAAGTATAATTATGTCCAAGGTAGACCAAGATTTTGATGAGAAATTGTAGTGGGTTGGTTCAGGTTAGTTAATAATACCAGGCTAAAAAATAGTAGAAAAAAAATGACGACAAGAAGTAAAGACTTTTTCACCCGGTCTAGCTCTGCACGAGTAACATGTCAAGATTGGATTGGACTTTATATTTTCCTTGTCGAACACGTCGCTTGCTAGTCATTCTGGGGGGGATTAATACTAACTTCTACTGCTACTATGTATACTGGGTAGCTCGATTTAGTGAACGAGCTAATTAGATGCACTAGATGAATAGAAAATGGTCTATAAATAGCTACAATTCGCGGTTGCTTATTGTAATTTATAGGGTTTTCTCTCGTAAATATAATCGCGTCGGAATAGCAATCATCGATCGGGGTGTTGTTTAAATTTAAAAATTTTCTGAACGTTGGAATCGTCAGAACACGTCACTAATGTACATGGTATATATATCTACATCGAGCAGGATTAAGAATACGACCAGTTGCGGGGGTGTTGTATCTATTAAAACGGTGCGAGATCATTTAATATGAAAACGGGTTTACTTTTTCAATAGTTTAGAATATTGAAGAAACTGCAACAAACTGTCAGAAAGACTAAAGCAAGGGGATGCAACTCGAAGGAGTCTAATTCAAAATCGTCATCTAGTCGAAATAATTAAAAGTGTATTATTTCTACATCTTTTTTTACAGGTGGTAAAATTTTTAAAGCGTTCGGAAGATTAGTTTCAGTTTGGTGTCACTTTATGCGACATATAGTTGATTACGTGCGTATTAAATTTTGTTTTAAAGCTGGAAAAAATGCGACGGAAATGTATGATATCTTAAAATTAGCTGATGGTGAGTCTGTAGTAAGTCGTACTACAGTATTTCGATGGTTTATTCGCATCGAGTAGGAAGTCGATTGAGGACGAGGAGAGGAGCGGGTGGCCTTGCACCACGAAAACATCTGACAACGTCGCTCGTGTAGCCGCTGTATTGAACGAACATCGAACAGCTGTATAAGCTGGTGGCAGACCTCACTGGTATTCCGAAAAGGATTGTTCAACGAATTATAACGAACGATTTAAAGAAGAGAAATCTGTGTGCGCGCTTTGTTCCACATTCGCTGACAGACGACCAAAAACAGCAACGAGTTTCTCATGCGGAGGTCGTCCTTAAAATTATCGAAAAAGATCCAAATTTTCTTCAGAAAATAATCACGGGAGACGAGAATTGGTGTTTTGGATATGACCCCCAAAACAAAACGCATTGAAATCGTTAGTCATTTGATAACTTGACAAGTGCGCGAAGAATTACGGTATCAAAGGCTGCAGTAATATTGCATAATACAGTTGTAAAGGCGTATGGATTTATATTGCCACAGAGAAATATGAGTATTCGTTATTAAGGTAATTTAGTGATTATAGTCAAAAGTATTACAACCAATAACCGCGATATACCATAGTATACATTCAACTAAAACCGGAATCGGTATTACAAAACACAGAACGTGAAATTAATCGAATTGACACTCTCTACATAGAGCGATGAGTTCGGGAGATTGCATCGTATCATTTTACTGTAACTTCTAAACCAGTTCAACTGATTATTGCGGGTAGCTTGAATGACGAGTTATTTTATATAACGAATTTCGTGCGCACAATCAGTAAATTCGTACGCACACAATATCTTTATTTTTGTTACCTGTGTTCAAATATTGTCATTAATCATCCCCAAAGAATTTCTTATAGCTTCTTCCATCTGTTCTGTTCGCGGCTTTCTATATAATCTACATGATTGCAAGGTGTTCCGTCTAGCATGAACTTTTAATAACGCAACGAATTTCGGTACATTTTTTTTGCAATATCAACGATTCTGAGTCAAAGACGCCAGGAAAGATATCAGGGTTTTTACTAGTCATTTCTTAACTCTCATTTTTACTCAATGAATTCTCGTTAATTTTCATACAGCAATTTAAGTCATTTCTCAAACCGACGTAACATCGTTTTCTTTTCTTTTTTTTTTTTTATATTATGTAAATCTCCATATGCCGTTTGTATCAGGGTTATTACAGCATAAGGAGACATGTATCTAGTTTATATGTATGCTAGGAGTCAGCTGAGAAAAGTCAGAATTCTACCTATCGATTGAGGGTTGTTTGAGAGTATTTTGTGTATCGGGCCCTGAATTTTGTGTTCTAACCTGTGTGGTGTGAGTGTTTGGCAGTTGTAGATTAAGCGTGTGACTGTTGGTTCCGTTAAATGTCCGCATAGGGGGCAATTTGTTGGTGGAGTGCTTTTGGTATACAGATAATTGTGTGATACGGCTGTACGAGACGATTTAGGGTACCATATTCTTTTCTGCTTGTGCCATCTGGAGGCCACCAAAGTTCTATGGTTGGTTTTATGTTCTTCAAGAAGGTTGTTTGTGAGGTCCAGATTATTCCGTTATTTGTTATATATATTCCGTCATTTATGCCGCACTGCGCCAGTTGGCATCGAACTCGATTTCCGGCTAAAATCTTTTACAGGTGATCTCTATCTACTCCGTCTGACGTTCAGAAGCCTGCGGTTATTTATCCAGCTATTTCAACGTACAATATATATATATATATATATATATATATATATATATATATATATAATTTTTTGTTTTAATATGTCCGAAAATATATTTAGTTTTTGGATATATCCGAAGATATTCTTCGATTACAACGTTTCAAGCCACTTGATCTTGTCGCGTAGTTGATGTTGCATTAGAGGGTCTGGTCAATGGACCTGGATAACCACGCGCATTTATCTTTTTTTTTAACGTTTATATAATTCTTAGCGATTATTTACGCTACTCTTATTATTACTAAAAATAGGGGGAAACACATTGTACCAGTATAAGAAGTTTTCAATTAGTTACGTTCAATACGCAATTACTTACAACATCGAGCAAAAATAAGGTACCACATATTATATATTTATAATATATATATATATGTATGTGTGTGTGTAAATCATACGCGTAGAATTCAAAAGTTTCGACACACAAATGCCTCGATTTTATATTATGTCATGACCACCGATCGAGATGAACTATATTTCTTTTTAATAATATCTTTCGGGAACGACAGCTGACAAAAATAAAGCCAAAAAGGAAAAAACCAACTCTCGAATTTTAGACAGAATTAAGTCTCGTCTTAAAATGAAATCGATAAAAAGACACCAAAGAGAAAATTACGTCCCATACTCGTTTATGAATTATCAAATTGCAAGTGGTCGTCATCCGAGTGAAAATGGAAATGGAAAAAACGCGAACAATCGGATTTGTAAAAAAAAATCGAAAAAAAGATGATGGCAAATAAAAATATTAAAAAAAAAAGAAATCGCAGAAAAAATATTGTTCCCATAAAACGCTATGCGAAAAATTTCTTTTGCTACAACTTAATAATCATCGAACTTCCTATCGAAAAACATTAGCTATATATATATATATATATATAAATATATATGTATAAATATATATATATGTGTGTGTTGGTGTGTGCGCGTACATTTTAATGTATACATATATAACAATATTTTTCAAGATTACTCATTTTCAATTATAACATTCTACCTGCTCGTAAAATTACGTATTTGGCAAAGTCACTTTTTTAACTACGGCGAATGGTTGGTTAGAGAATAAAAATACAAAAAACTCGAACGGAGAACTGAAAATTAATAACCGACCTTGTTAATCCGGTAGGAGAATTCCCAGATTAAAATTATTTCACTTTACAGAACCACTTCCGATGAAAATTTATTACTTTGTCGACTTTCGTAGTGTCTATTAAAGCAGAAAAACAGTTCACCGGGAACGAATTAAAATTAATAAAACGAATTAAAATTAATAAAACGAATTAAAATTAATAAAACAAATTAAAATTACTAAACTTTTTTCGTTAGATATGAAAACGAATAAAAAGAAAAGTGTATTCGATGGAAATAAATAAACAAAATAGCGATCACACGGTTTGCGCGATGCTAGAAACGAACAAAACGTAATTACAATTAAGCACGGATAATCCAAAACAATACTGAACAATACGGTTAATTATGAAATAAAATAAACGGCTTAGGATGAACAATTTGAACAACCGTACATCACACAGTTCGACAATATATGCATAGTGTACGGATAAACACGTCGCCCTATTGTTCCGAACGTATAATTATACATCTCTACTATACTCGAATTAAGGAAATATATACGGCCCCTTTTTATTTTTAATTACTTTTTTTTTTTCTTCATATAAATCAATCACATAATTCGTAATATATCGAACGAAGGAATTATAAATTTCAAACGCAAATCGTACAAGTTCGGGGGTAGTTCTGACATACAGACGCAGACGATAAACAAAGTTTAAGCTGTCAGAAGAATCGGTCGAAATATCACGAATTGAGACAGTAACGGACGCAACGATTTTCACCTATTTTTCCAGTTCTCTTTTCTTTCATCATTATTATCATCATCATCGCGATCATTTTGTAACGAACACCCGGGTGGTAGCGGTGATGGGGTTAGTAAATAAAGTCAGCCCAAAAGGAAAAAGGATACGAACGATATTCCCAAAAGGGAAATTCGGCAGTAATGTGAAAAGGATATAACGCATCGAGAATTTTCCAGTTGATAGTTGAAGATGACAGGTGAAAAAAGGATGGACGATACACGGCAGTGTAAGTAGCATTATAAACAGACAAAGAAAACGTGTACATTTACAAGATTTTATATGTATCCATACATATATATATATATATGTTTTTCCATCTTGCTCCGGCAAGTGCCCACCAATACGTAGTATATGTAGGTGTGTAATATTAAGGAGTAAGCATTAGTCCTTTCTTTTTTTTTTTTTTTGGTTGCCCTTTTTTTGATTTATAGCCAGCAGCGTGTCAACGTCGAAGATTAGTAATTCCAGCTAATGCTAACGAGTAGTATCACTGGCTGTCTGGCTTTCCCTAGATAGGCCGTTTAGAAAAGTACCAACCCAGAAAGATAGGAATATTAGTGGGAGAGTGAATGAGTATTTTTCCCGATAATGGCAAGAGTTCTAATAATTGACGGATCACTTTTTTTTCACCACGCGAAAACTTTATAATGACGAAAAGGTCGTTATACGAATTTTGTATTATAACTGCGTTTGCTACATATATTTGGAAACTCATATTATATATATATATATATATATATATATATATATATATATATATATATATATATATATATATATATATAAAAAACCCTTTTCACTCATTGTGTCTTTGCCGTATACTCACTCTCGCTTCGGTATATATACTTATAGTTGGATATCATTTCGTTTTACTCGTCCCGAAACCCTCTATAAATCCCAGGGTTGAATCATTGAATAATAATAATACATAATAGATAGCAATCAGACGCAGAATTATATATGCAAAAATAGCTTTTCAAAGACTAAGCACTTTATTAACTAATCGAGCAATCGATATAAGAATCAAGCAAAGAATGCTGAAGTGTTATGCTCATGCCGTTCTATTATATCGTGCAGAGGCTGGAACATACACAGCCAAGTCTTTAAAACACCCGGCAGCATTTGAAATGTGGTTCCACCATAAAATGTTACGTATCCCCTGGATATTGAAATATTATTGAAGTACTGAAGAGATACAGAAAGATATCCAGTAGAAGAAATAAAGAAACGAAAAATAAGTTATTTTTGTCATATAATTAGAGGAAGCAAGTATGAGCTGTTTAATAATTCAAGGAAGAATAGAAGGTCGGAGAGGACCCGGAAGAAAGAAAACGACATGGTTACAAAATATAAAAATATAAAGCAATGGACGAGGCTTGAATTGAAAAGCTGATGCGTGCTGCCGAAAATAGAAATATCAATGCTACGATGTCAACGCGCAGTAATGCGTAAGACACATGAAGAAAGAAGAATACATAATAAAAATTGTAAAGAAATGTGTAATTTGGTTAAAAATGAAAGAATAATAATGCGAAAGGTATTAGGCTAAAAAAAAGACGGCGATTTAACGAAAATTGAGGAAGACGTACGTATAAAAGAATTAACAAAAATCAGGGATACTATGAATTAAATAATAATCGCATTTTATGGTCACCTCAAGCGAATGGATAGAGACATACGTATAAAAGAATTGAAACAAATTAGGGATACTATCAGTAAAAGACGAACCGTATTTTACGGTCACCTCAAACGAATGGACAAGCGTCGCCTTACGATCAACGGAATCCAAGTACTATATAAACATCGCTGAGCAGGAAATAAAAGACGGGAATAAATTTCAGCAAAGGACCGGTTACTTCGACGGATTTGTGGATAACGTAGCCGAGAAGACTGGAAAACTTTGGACGGATTGAAAGAAGATACGAACATTCTGAAACAGTAAGAGAGTATCAGCCAATGAAGAAACTGTAATTTGAAGTTACCTGTTTAATGTTTCCGTGGTCTCGGTAGTTTGCCAATTTTGATATAGTAATAATAATCAAATCAAATCAAATTTTATTTGTATTCATTTCGATAATAAATATAATGAAACTGATTAAAAGTCACATTAGAATTAATAATAATAATAATGGTAATAATTCGATCAAATGGAATTATATTTATAACAATAAAATATTGCATTCGGCTGAAGTATCCTGAAATAATAATTAAAAACGATAAGAGAAATGACGTATTTCGTGATAAATATACTGATCAGTGCTTCCAATTATATATTATTCAAGTGCAAGTATAATACATAAACTTGTGTGTTTGTTTACACTTACACACTCACACATTAAATATAGACAAACATTTACACAATTTACAAAAAATAATAATATTTAAAGGTACCCGTTCGTGCGTGTAAAGGGTGCAAGTAACGATTTTTGTTTCGAAATAATATAATACACTTTTAGAAATAAACGAAATGAATTATTAATAAGATAAAAATTCAATTTTCTCGCAATATACACGTAATTCTTGATTATAAAAAAAATTAAACTATTTAGATCCATTCTTTCATATTCACCCTCACTTTCTTAACACCACACACACACAAACGTATGAGCTTACATTGTACTTTAACTCCACACTCATTCATATACCCTGAGACATGAACTAATTCGGCATGGGAACATAGTAGAATGTGACGTTTTTCCGCGTACAAAATCGGTATTTTTTGAACAAACTCGATTGTAAATTATTTAGAGTTACATTAAATTTACTAAAGACATTTTGTCACTTGTGATTTTTAATCAATAATAACAAAAAAATGGAGATAGTAAAACTCTTTCGTCGAAATTTTTAAATCCAGTTGTAACAACTTTGTCGAAAACATCTCACTATGCAGACTAATAGAAGTGATTCCAGATTTTTACTCGCCAAATAACTGAGAATATAATCGAAATATCGCTCGAAATAGGAGCAAAAAAATCATGCAGCCGGTCCTGACCATATTCATCTAGAGATGCTAAAAAAAAAAAAAGAAAAAATTACAAGAAGAGTTATACTAAAAGTTCGATCAGATTCGGAAACTAGACAAAATATTAAATAAAGAAATGGAACGAGGCGACTATTGTACCGATCTTAAAGTTTGACAAAGATAAATACCGAGCGAGCTTTTTATTAGCGGATTTTATTGCACGCGCATTGTGCAAATAATTAGAAAAGATTATTGCGAAAATGACAATGTGCAGTATTGGAAATAATAGCTGGCTGGATGAACATTATAGCGGTTTTCGGAATTATCGGTCGATTATTGACAATATATTAACGGTACAACAAGAAGTTCCGAGTGGTTTCACTGTATGCACACCTTTCAATATAGAAGACGTTCTTAACTATATATATGTATACTCAAAGGATCAATTATGAATTGTGAAATCAGTTTTGGAGGGAACCCGCGAGAATTTATTATATCATTCCTTTAAAATACAAAACTCAGATTTCGAGCAGCTAACTCGTAATTAACATAATGAAATCAAACGTCAGGTTCGTCACGAGTATCAATACTAAACCCTACTACTTATAGGAGGCCCATAAACCTCACTGCGAGATCGATACGCAGAAATTTTATAGTTTCTTCATCCATTCAATATAATTTATCTGCATCGATAGGTCGCGTTTGAATAAATGTTTGTTATTCCGCTTCATCGATTTTCTGTCGCCCATTTTCCATTTGTTTAATTTGTACTTGGTTCGTGCCAGTTTACTTCTTATTCTGCTCAAGATACGTCGTAAAGTAAAATTTAAATCGTTTCCTGTTGGAAAAACTTCCGTTATACATTATTAGCGTTTTGAAAAGCATATTTCAGACATCGCATTGTAGTTTGTTCGTAGCTGCTTATAAAGTTTGTGCGAAATTCATGAACATCGGGGTTAACTTATAATTCTAGGAAACCTCTCGAACGCACGTCGTGAAATGTTAAGCATCTCATGAGAAAATAAAATCATTTACTGATAAAACAAGACGGAAAATAATCATTCCCAACCAGAGCCGTCAATGCCTTACAGCGCTAGAATATCGATGTGATTTCATTTTTTCTTTTCTTTTTCAGGTTCAGTGCACCTAACACTGTGTCATAATTTGTATTCATGTGCTTCTTTGACACCTCTTTCGCCATAAAATTGCTGACCTTACTTTATTGATCCATTCTTCGTCTTTTCTAATTGTATAGCAATGCGAATTTATAATTTCACCAACCATATATTCGAAATAATGATTTTCATGAGAGCATCGATTGCAGATAATGCGTCTTGAGCTCGATGTCTAAGCCCAGAAAATCTTTTCGCAATATTTTTACGTGGAATCTTAGATGATCAATGCTTTTCCATATAGTTTCAAAATAATTACCTATATGAAATTGGGAAACTATATTTGTTCTTTGTTTGCTGCAACTCCTGATTCATCGTCTATTTATTAACATCAATAGTATTATCGTTAATTAGTAACCCTTTTTTGTTCAAAATTTGTATCGTCATTGTTGTCCAATTCACCTACATTTTTATTATTCTTCGAATTTTGTAATCTCTAAAATTTTTTCGCGACCTGACATAGAAAATGAGAACGAAAACTTTAGTGAACCAATCAGTCGGGAAAAAGATATCTGATCACGTCGCCTCTGAACAAACCACAAACATATCGTCAAAAAAAGTTTGCCCGCAGATTATTTATGAAATAACATTATTATTATTATTATTATTAAATTAAATTAACGTGCCATGTATAGCAGCCAACGCTAGAGGCACAATAGGAAAAGAGCATTAGATTGAGGAATAGAGAATGGAACGGTGGAAGAAGGTTATTAGATTCGACAATGAAACATGGCCATCTATGATGAAGAGATGAAGCGAAGGAGAAAGATTAACAGACGCTCGAAGCGAGCAGTGTGATGGATAATCAAATAGAATGTGGGAAATGGAGAGGATAATGTTACAGCCGGAACACATTGAAGCCAAAGTTTCATTAATAAGATACGCATGAGTGAGACGCGTATGGCTCAAGCGCAATCTGTTGATGAATACATCATCTCTGTGACTTGGAAGCGAAGTTATCGAATGATCGATCGAATGTTTGATTTACCGCAGTGTGTTGGTTTGAGACGTTAGATGCCACTACTTCTGCCATAATGCAAGAAGCCTACTTACGATGTATTTCTCAAGGTCAGGCGCTGAAACTAGAACATTCGGAACCGGCAAGAGCAACTTCCCTCGCTGCTTTATCGGATGGATTAGATACATTTACAACATTCGGAACAAATATGTAATAATATATATATCCTCGTGTATATGTATGCGTGTAAATAATCAAATAAAATAGGTAAAACTGTAATTAGGAATAAAACCGTTCTTTTTTCAACCAAGCTGATAATTTATAAATATGCGCTTCTACCGAGGCGACTATGTGGATCAGCTCAAGCACTTTAATGCTTATAATGTGTCCGACAAAAAACGCGACATTTTGAGTAGGTCAAACTGCCAATCTATGCAGTTGCTGCTATACAGGAATAGTGGAAGGTAGTCCGGCATGTTATTACAACGCGTGAAGACAGATTTTCAACAAAAATTTCCTATAATAATTAGACATACATCGCAAAAAATGGAAATGCGCAGTTGCAAAGTTTTCTTAATGAAAAGTTCGAGCCAAGACTGATAACGGGAATAAACTTTAGCAACACCGTTAAATGTGACGTAAGTAGCAACGAGTACACTGCGCGAGAATCCGATTAGGTAGTCACCTCCTCAGGTGTATGTCAATAGTGGGACAAGTGATGATGGTGAAAGCGTGTATGCAGACATAGGCAAAAGGAATGAAAAAGAACCAGTTTTCCTGATAAGTGAAGAAAAAATGAAAATATCAACCGTGCCAGACAATGGATAGGTAAAAAGAATAACCGAAAATTGAACTAATTATAATAAAATTTACAAAGGGACGTCAAAAGATGAACACCCCGAGAAGTATTCGCGGTATGACGTCGTTTTAGACGTCGTTACAAATATTTGTCTCGTTCCTTTGTCTCGTAAATATACATATTATATATATATATATATATATATGTATATGTATATACATACGGCCGAGTACACTTCTATAAAGATAGTTAGGTTCTTATATGTATGTGTATCTGTCGTTCGTTAATTTAAACAATTTCAGAGTTCGTTAGTACTCTTATCTTGGAAATACGAAAAACTTTGAACTTTCTTTCTACAGTATTTAACATCATCCTCCGTGAAAGTCTGATATCAAGCGAACGACGCACCCCCTTACGAAAAAAGGACAAACTAGGTTTATCGTCTCATTTCAAACGTAACATCGAGATTTATCTCTCGTTTGTAGGCGAATTTCCTACTTTACAAAACTTTATTATTACTTTTGTTAGTCGATTCTTTCGCCTTGATATCAGTCTTCACCTCTCTTCACCCTTTGACCGCGCGTCATTAATAGCGCTCTCACCATCGTTCTTCGGCAAAAATTGTTCGAATTTAAATTAATTTCGGTATGAACTCCCGGATTATTTATCGCGATTTTTTGTTTTCGTTTTTCAACCGGACAAAACGATCGTATTTTGTAGTTATTAATTCTTAACTCGTCTACAATATTTTAAAAGTATATCGGAGAGAATAATTTATGCCACCAAGTTTAATTAGTATTTTCGTGCTTATCCTATACATTTATATTTATCTACTGAATGTAAGCTTCTTCTCCCTTTTCTTCCATCTATGGTGATCACCGGCATTTTTCATCCAATGTACACCGGCTTGCCTTACTATATCATACTTCCATTTTTTAACCGGCTGATCGCGAGTATCCTTTCTTTAGCAGCCATTTCGTTATTAGTTTCTTCTACCTGTCGTCTTTTCTTCTTGCCACATGGAACTACATATGTATATATGTATATATATATATATATATATATGTCGTCGGGATAGCTTAGTAGCTAGAGCATGCAGTTCTATACGGACTTTACGGGTTCGATTAAGGTCGGCGATGCAAAAATTATCCAATAGACCTAATATTATCATCGCGTAGAAGGCAATCAAATCAGTGAAGACTCTACCGGGTGCAGATGTTCCAACAGATACAAGCTACTGATATGAATTATAAAAGTGAAACCAAAACGATTAGAATCAAAAAGATCCTATCGAGTAATAGATGGTCAATATCTCAAAAATAATCAGCGGATTATTAGAGAACAAATAGAAAACAAGTTTGACGAAGTAATACAAAAAAAAAAGAAGACGATCACATCATGCAGGAAACGACGTCTAAAATTTTAAGCAATGCAAACAAAAAACCAAAACGGATGACACACGAAATAATTGCAACGATGGAAAAGAGACGGAATTTCAAAAATCGAAATATGTTGAAGTATAACTAATCGAGAAATACGCAGAAAAATACAGGAAGTAAAGAAAGTCTGGTATGAAAAGAAATGCTCGGAAATCGAAAAGTTACAGAGAGAAGAAAAGATACATTTAATATGCACAAGACAATAAAGGAATTAGTTGGCCCATATCATAATGCATCTAATAAACTGGTAGATAAACAAGATTGTAATTAATAAAGATAGAATAAAAATATGGAAACAGCATATTGAAAATCTATTCCACGATGTGAGGCCGTTTGCAGAGGACCATCAGAGAGAGAGAGAAAGGACCGCCATTCTTAATAGAAGAATTATTGCAAAAAACAGAAAGGCAGCAGGACCGGATCAAATACCAATCGAGATTCTAAAAATGTTAGGAAAAAAAGCTAAAGCCTCTTTAGTCTAATTATTTAATAATATATATACGATACGGGAAAGATTCTAGATGATTGGTTGAAATCAACGTTCATATTGATATATAAAAAAGAAATGCTAAAAAAGGTGAGAATTAACCGAAGTATCAGTTTAATGAGTCACTTTCTAAAAATTTTTCTCCGAATCATATACTGGAGAATATACAAAAGAAAGTAGAGGAACAACTAGCTGATAGTCAATTCGGATTTAGGAAAAATCTAGGCACCAGGGGTATTCAGTATTAAGATGCTAATTGAGAGATGCAGAGACGTGGTACGCCCGGTTTTTATGTTTTGTGGATTTCCATAAAGCATTTAATAATGTAAAGCACAATAAATTAATGGATATTCTAAAAAGAATAGGCCATTGATGACAAAGATATACGAATCATAAAAAACTTATATCGGCGCCAAACAGTAAGTATTAGAATTGAACATAACACGGAAGAAGCAACAATATGCAAAGGATTATAAGGTTGCATCTTATCCCCCGCTGCTGCTCTTTAATATATATTCTGAAAAAATTTTCGAAGAAGTCCGTAGGAAATTTAACAACGGTTATCGAAGTAAACGGGAAAATAATAAATAACATCAGATAGGCGGACGACACAATTTTAATAGCGAATAATTTAAAGGAACTGCAGCGATTAGTAGATGTCTTCGTTACAATATGTTAAAACAAAGTATATGGTGGTAAACAGAAAAAACGGAAATTTAGTAACAACACTAACAATTTATGGACAAAAAATTGAAAAAATTGAAAATGCGGTATATCTAGAATTTAAACGAACAATGGGATATGAGCGAAGGAAAAGCTTGTGATGCATTTTTAAAATTAAAATCAATATTGCGTAGTAATAATATAAATGTAGAATTGAAAATCCGACTGGTTATGTATTTTCGGTGTTACTATACGGTGCTGAAAGCTGGACATTAACGAAGGCGACAGTTGAGATGTGGATATAACGTAGAATACTTAAAATAAAATGGACTGATAAATACGAAATTTGAAAGTGCTAAATCGGTTAAACAAGTGCAAATAAATAAAAGAAATCAAACACCGAAAACTAAAATATTTTGGTCACATAATGCGCCATCCGCGACAATATAGTATGCTTCACCTGATGATGCATGGAAAGATCGCTGGAAAAAGACCACCAGGAAGGAAAAGAATAACATGGATTCAAAATTTGACGTAGTTGTCCACCATTGAACTCTTCCAGTATGTACCCGATAGAAGGAACATTGCTCAAATGTTAGCCAACGTTCGGTAAAGAACACGGCATCGCGATGATGATAATGATGGAAAGCAATGGTAAACCAGCACACACAACACCATATGCACGCTAGTAATAATGTAGTACACTACAGAAACACGTGGGGCTGAATTGCGTTGCGAAAACAAAGCGATTAAAATCAGTTTTCCCATATGTCGATTTACGCCACGCCATATAATGATTGCTTTGTACGCTACTTACTACACTGTACAATAATATATATATATATATATATATGTAGGTATGTAGTCGCCTACCTTTGATACATTGACATTACTAAAATTAAACACTTACAGATGGCTTTACTGATATATACTGCACATTGTACGGAATTGACACTGTACAAAGAAGACTAACTCGAAGTTTTATTAAATTAAATTTGTATTTTATTAAACGGAGAATCAGAGTAAATTCCGATAAAACTGAATCTATTCTATTCACAAAAAGAAGACCGCATTTCTTACCACTTGTGATAGTGCATAATAACACATACCTTTGGTTTGGAATAATACTGGATCGGGGTCTCACATTTACTAAACATGCTGAGTATGCAATAAAACTCACGCGTCTCTAAGCTACATCAGATATTTAATAAACGAAGTTAGGTTAGCTCATGAATAATTTACAAAACTATAGGACAGTTATGCCTTGTCCCGTATGGTCATATACTAGTCGTTCTAACTTAGCGAAGTTTACAAAATATGTGCTGTAGAATAATTTTGAATCATCCAGTCTATGTAAAAATTGAACACATTCACAAGGCATTGAAGTTATACCATATGTATACAAAGAACATTTTTTTTTTTTAATAGCTGTGCCTGCAGTCAGTATTAATTTATTAAAGTCATAGGGGATTATATACGTACAAGTTTGCAACTAAAATATAAACTCTATAAATGCAAAAGAATTAAACGCACGCTAATGTACAGCTGGGCCATTATCTTTTGTCCAAATTTATTTTTGTATATAATACGCATCAAAAATATTGTTTATCCTATTAAATTAAATATTTATAAATTTTATATATATATATGTATCAGTATGCAGGTTTTATTGATACTTTTTCCTGTGTTTTTGTTTCAGTTAAATGAGCAACTGGGCATAGTTTTTTAAAAAAACTAGTACACGTAATAAGAACTGTGTTCGTCCTGTGACCATTAAAAAAAAAAACTGTGCTAGCGATGCGTTATATTATTTGTTATTTTTGTACACATTTTATTTATCTGTGTATGTAGAGAATCGGAGTAACTACAAGAATATTGAATTTGTCGCTTTTTTATATTATGGCGAAGTTGTTCAGATAAAGTTCCTGGTGATGTTCTAACTGGATCGCGCATTATGTTGCTATCGATAGTAATAAACAGGATGTACCTAACAAGTGTGAAATAAAGTGATGTAAAAAAAAAACAATGTAGTTGAAATCACTGAAAAGACTAGAAATATTTTCGGCTATTAAGTCATTATCAAGTAAACATGTATATAATATATATATATAATTTATGAAAAATATGAAAGAAAAATAAAAATAAAATATAAGAAAACCCTTAATTTATGTGTGCAATATTTAAAATTTTTTTATATAATGTGGAATGTAGTGATTTTTTTAATATTTAAAAAAATAAATAAATAAATAAGGAAAATAAAAAAAAAAGTTTGTTTTTTTTTTTACTTTTACCCGATTCCCCGGTCTTAATTCAATTATATGTTAGATGAATAATGCAAAAGTTCGCCTAGATGGTTTTATAAATAATTCTCGTACAAAGAAAAAGAAATTGAAATAAAAAAGTTAAATTAATTTTCATACCTTGGGCTATAATGTTTCCTTTTTCTCCGATCCAGTAATTGATGGATTTCGGTTGTGCCTCGGAATGACATTCTAAAGTTAGCTGTTGCCCGATGTAAGCGCCAATTAATTGGTTTTGAATCCATATCATAGGCGGATCTGAATAAAATGAAAGACCGTTTAAATATAATTTATCATCCGTACGGCCGCTATTGTTAATATAATAATTATTTTCAACTATCACTTTTACTACCTTAAAGAGTATTTTTCCGCGTTAAGCATCTAGTCCGTTTATATTCAGCGTTATATCAACCAATCATCCCTATACATACGTTATTGTTCACCGGGTGAAGCAGCGGAATATCATTTACAGCCATTTTATTTATGAAAAATAAAGAACGTAACCGATAACAATTCCGACAAAACAATTCTAAACATACGGGAAATTGTATCAACTGCATATTCTAGACTTTGTTATAAAACACAATCGAGTGTTCACAGGAACATCTGATAGGAGATTCACGCCTTAATAAATGCCCATGTGTTATTAATGTATGGCCGAATCGGAGCAGTCTGAAAGTAATTTTTTTTTTTCTGGATAAATTAGGAGGTGTTTTCCAGCGACTTGTATCCGATTTAATGCTTCTTAACTTGTTCGAGTTAGTCGTGGACATCTACATAGATTTCTATTTGCTTTTTAGTTTTGTCGCGATGACATTGTACGCATCTTCATGAGGGATGGATAAATTTATGTAAATAGGGGACGCCTCCTTTGCTGCTCGGTCAGCTAATTAATTTCCAGGAAATTGACCTGGTATCCAGACAAACATTGGTCGATGAGAGGATTCCATTGATTCGGATAATTGAATAATTTCTTTAATCGGTTCTCGAACGTATACTTACAGAATATGAAATGCACGGTTGAAAATATTAAAATGCTACATATGGTCGATACTGCTTCGGAGATGTGGATAATGAAGGAATCCGTCAAGAAAATACACGCTAAATGTGATAGCATCGTCTACATCGTAATGGCTAGAGAAAATTTCCAACAGTGAAGTAGACGGACCTGATTGTGAGAAAAGAGATGCTTATCGGAGGGGAAAAAAGAAATTCTTGGAATATAAGATGGAAGACGACAAACTGTTGTACGAGGGAAAATAACTGACAAGACTCCAAGGTGACGGCACAGACTAATGATGATAACGGAAACTTAATTAAATTAGTGAATAATTTAATATTACAGAGATGCAATAACGTGTCCACAGCCTGCTGTTGTACGAGGGAAAATAGCTGACAAGACTCCAAGGGGACGGCACAGACTAATGATGATAACGGAAACTTAATCAAATTAGTGAATAATTTAATATTCAATAACGTGTCCACAGCCTGCTGTTGTACGAGGGAAAATAGCTGACAAGACTCCAAGGGGACGTACAGACTAACGATGAGAACGGAAACTTAGTTACTTAAATAGTGAATAATTTCATATTACAGACATGCAATAACGTGTCCACAGCCTGCTGTTGTACGAGGGAAAATAGCTGACAAGACTCCAAGGGGACGGCACAGACTAATGATGATAACGGAAACTTAATCAAATTCGTGAATAATTTAATATTACAGAGATGCAATAACGTGTCCACAGCCTGCTGTTGTACGAGGGAAAATAGCTGACAAGACTCCAATGGGACGGCACAGACTAACGATGAGAACGGAAACTTAATTATTTAATTAGTGAATAATTTAATATTACAGAGATGCAATAACGTGTCCACAGCCTGTAACGTATAAGCGTAAAAGCCGACAAATTAAAATAATTAATAACTTCCGGTATTTCAATTTTCGATATTTCAGGTCTTTTTGTTGTTGTTTTATTCTATTAATAAATTTTGATAGTATTTTCTCCATATTTCATTTTATGGAGATTTGTTTTTAATTGTCCACTATGGATAATTTTTTTTACTTTCAAATCTCTTTTTAAAATTTTCCGATACAACGTGTTTTTTATTTTCTTATATTATGAGTATATATATATATATATTTCTTAACCTATTCTTTGGCGTGGGTATCGTAATTATATTTGTCGCTTCTTTTATAGAAGGTAATTTTAGAGTGTTATTTTAAAAAAAATTTTTTAAGTAGTACTATTAAACTTTTATCATTATTATCACTATGCGCTGTCTTTTTATACGTAGCCAGTTGTCAGTTCTCGATATCGCTATTGTTTTCTGACTGTTGTAATCTATCGAAATGTTAAAAAAATACTAAATTCTATCTGCAAATATAGTCCGGTGTACGAAAAATATAAAGGTACACTATTATGTATTGGAAAATTTGTTAGTTATTTGCCTTGTTATATGGCAAATGAAACACTATCATTCTAAAACCAACGTACGAGAATTCAATTGCCTAATATCAATTTATCAGTTGCTCCCGTATAAATATTTGTAATTCAATATATCGCTTTTCTTACGTGGTTTTTTTAAAAATGCATTTATAAATTATTATCCGAAATTCCTTTCTTTCGAATAATATCAACGGCGCGCCTGTTATTGGTACTCGTGCAAATAAGGAAACTGCATTCAATTTCCTACTTCCAATTTCATCATGGTCGTTTCGATGCGACCGTCGTGATATTGTACGTTTATTTTTACATACAAACCGAGCCATTCAAGGCGCTATTTTATATGCGACGCAGATATGTCCGCGCATATTATACGGAGTGCGGATTCATTCTCGGTGATAATTAAGAATTTACTTGAACTTTTCAAAGTAAATGTTGTAAATAATGTAGTAAACTATTCCCGAATCTAAGCTCAGTGGTTAGGCTACAAATATAGTACGCTGTTAATGAAGAGCAGACAATAAGTCGTGAAGGGTAATCAACTTTAAATGTGCCAGAAACTTTATATATTTTAGACATAGTAGTTACGTGAAAAAAAACGCAGTTTTTCGATCGTAGATATTTAAGACTATTTTTTTTTTTTTTCATTAATCTCAATACGCTATAAATATTTTGTTAGAATACTTTTTCACTTATACGAACCTCGACCTAATTGTTAAAATATATTTATAACTTTAATGACAAAGCTATTTCTTAAATACTGTTATTCCACAATTGCTTTCGAATACTTCAAAGTCAAATATATTCGGTCTCAGCTACATATTAGGTATTACATTAATATGTTTTAGTTCCCGCGCAATGCCAACATTTCACAAAATGTATACGGTAGGAATGCTACCCCGATAGATTGCAAAATATAAGTGTTTTCCTAAAACCGTCTCCGCATTTGATTTAGAATCTTCATTAAGTTTTTTCTACCGTGCTCAACTTTTCTTCCGTACACTTCGGAACTTGTATTTTTCTTCTTTTCCGTTCGAACGTTCGAATTTATACGTTTTTATACAAATAATTAGTACGCTCGTATAATTCTGGCAACTAATTTTTAATCGAGCAGTTAATTTTTCTTAATTACAAACTTGCGCAACGGACAACCTTATTATTTTCATTCCTTTGATCATATATGTGTCATTATTATTATTATTAATGTATCGGAGAGTAGTGATTTTATGAAAATTAACAAAACGAAATCATAACAATGATAATCGCTATAAAATTTATTTTATTAACGCAAATATACATTTTTGTATATGCTTGAAAATGACGTGATTGTCGAAAAGCTTTGCGTTAATAAAATAACATTTATAGTAATCAACTTTGTTTTCACTTTGTTTTTTAATTATTATTATTATTATTATTATCATTATTATCATTATTATTATTATTATTATTATTATTATTATTATTATTGGGGCTCCAAAGTATCATCTTAAGCCTATAGAAGTACTTCAAAATTCTGTGGTTCGTGCTATTGTTGCAGATAGTGAGAACAAGAAAAATACGTTTTTAAATTCGAGCCAACTATACGAAGTAACTATTTTGGATTTTGTCTTAAAACGTAATCAGTATTTTAATATATTTACACTTGGTGGTATTACAAGAAGTGCCGGGTTAGATAAAGCGCGTCTTGCTCGTTTTAACAAGTCCCATACGCGAGCGCAGTGTGTGTACTGCTTACAATTGTCTCCCAGAAAGTGTGAAATTATTGCTTAAGAATTATAAAAGGCGACGAAAGTGTTTGATTCTTTATGTATGTAATAAGTAGCATAATAATGAACAGTGAAAAATATTGATGTTTTGACTTTTAATGAGGACATTTGGTGTAACTTCTCAGATGCTCTCGCAGGTTTTGATTCTGGTACTGGAAGGAATAGTATAATTGTATGATTATATATATATAAGTGTATATATGTGTATATATGTATGTATATATATGTGTATGTATGTGTATATATGTATACATATGTGTGTGTGTATATTTCTTCTTTATAATTTGGTTCACCGAAAATTTATTTTATTTTCCTTAGTTCGGTCATTTTATTTTAATTTAGTTTTCTTATATTAACATTTGGTGTATTTGATATGAATTTAAGCAGTAAATGTATATTTGTATGTATGCGACATATGTATGTGTGTATATTTATTTATTTTCATGTAACTGATTAATGAAGGAGATTGTGCATATTTTTTATGCTTCTATGTATGTTAGTATACATCGGTACTTAGTTAAAATGTAATGATAGTGGATTTTATATAAGAGAATGGACCTATAATTTTTTTAAATGGGTGAGCAGATATATGTTTATAGCTGGCAGCGCAGAAGGGTATTTAACGATTAAGCTATTTTAATATATTCAAATTCTAATTGTAACTCAGTGTTAGCGCATTCGTGCGCATAACTGAGACTATAAATGTGAGTAATATAATACTTTATTCCATTTAATTTATTATTACTAATTTGTTCATAGATGATTTTGGAAATTTTGTGAAATATACTGATTTGATTTGATTCGATTATTATAGTGTCTCGTATCTATCATTTAATCAGGGCACATTTCAAGGATGGAAGTACATTTTTTTAAGGTTGTAAAGTTCACATTTATAATTTTCATCAAACAAACGTTTCCAATCTAAGCGGTATTTTTTAAATTTAATTCTTACAAATACTTCCGAATTCTAATTTTATCTAAAATCGAATAATTTGTTCTCAAACGTTAAATAAAAAATAATCACTTTTTTGTTTTCAGTTATTAACGATTTCACGACCGTAAAAAATTGTTAGTGCGGCTTGTCAAACATTTTCACCACGTGCTAATATGTAATTATATATAATCGTGTATACGCTATTGTTTTCTGCGCGGAGTAAGCACCTTTATGCAATTTGCGATGAAAATTTCGATCGAGATATTTTATAATAACCGTAACTGAGAAACGGGAGATTTTCAGCGGCGACAAATTTTTCGAAATTTTGTAACATTTTTGGATCATTTTAAAATATATAATTTTTTATTTTTTACCTTCACCTTTATATTAGGCGGTGGCTGTAATTGTAATTTTATAATCCGTGATACACTACTTACTTTTAAATTACAACATTGACCAAATTAATTGCAATTCTACGCGGAGAATTTGCATTTGGCCTATAATATTGACGTTGAAATGAGGTCACTGTTATCGTTATCGTGTTCATTTACGTGACACACATTCACCACACTCCCACTTGTATACCGATTATTAACTTCACACACTAGTTCTTATTTTCGTTTTTTGATATTTAAGACGAAAATCAGTGTATTTCTTAATACTCGTCCAGCGATTAATCGATTTCCATCAGTCGGCTCTCCATCTTGTACGATATTGTCGATAGATGTTGATGATTATCCGTTTGACTTCTGATCTGTCAGATAGTTTCCGCGATAACCTGTTTGAGACTTGCCCATTCCTACGTGTTTTCAAAGCCGGTTTTCCTTCTTCCAACACTTTGCCGTTTTCCGGTGACGTTTCCTTCGATAATCATTTGTAGTATCTTCTCAGGACATGACCGAGATAGGCTACTTTCCGTCTCATTATAACAGTTATACCAGTACTTATTTAATCGCTGCAAAATTTTTGTATTATCCGTCCACGATATCCGCAACATTCTTATATAAAGTCTCATCTCGAAGTCGTTCAGTTTATTTTTTTTGATTATCCAGGCTTTTACTCCATATATATATATTTATTTATTTATTTATTTATTTATTTATTAAAACTTTCGTGGTTGTTTTTCATTCGTCTAGAATTATTTTCGGTGAAAACCACGTCCTGATTATTTAAAAAATTTCACGTTTCGAATGGACTTACACCACTCATCATCAGAAACGAACTAAACCACAGTCCCTCGAGTTATTTCCTTTTATAGGCACTTCTCAATCGGAACTTTATATTTCCGTCAGACGATACATCACCTGATGTTACTGCATGGTGATTGGTCAATTCTTCTGTTGTCATTATATTTCCAGGGCTACGATTGGTCCTACTATCAGTTATATTCCTGTATTGTGATTGGTTGATTTTTCAGTCGTCATTATATTTCCAGGGCTATGATTAGTCCTACCGTCGGCTAATTCATCACCTGATATTCCTGTACTATGATTGGTTGGTTCTTCTGTAATCAGTGTTTAGTTAGCCACTTCAGTAAGATATTTTAATTTTTCTCTATTGTTTAATAATACTGGTTTCCAAGCGTCAGGTAGCCGAAATCCTGTTGAAATTATCATGCTTCTCTATTTCAATAGCTATATATATATATAGCAGTACGGACCATACGTATACGTAACATTTAACCAGTCACCACTTTGTAAGCGTTTTATTTGTAAATACTATACCCATTTTCAAGAATATGATCTTTCCTTGCTCAGTATTTCATAATCCGGAACCCGTGCACTGTTAACATTGCAGCCTAAGTATTTAAATGTATTAGTTTGATGAATAATTGTATTTTATACGGACTAAATTAATAGTTTCCTATCTTCTCGCGATAGATAAAAATAATTAATTAATAATTTCTCGCACTAATTAAACGCGAGCACAATGAATGGCGAAATACGTACAGTGAACGATAAGCATAATCCTCTTGCTGACCGAAGGTGGTACTCCATTCGAGGCGATACACAAATACGGACCGGTATGAGTCCTGCTGACTCGAGTGATATTTAATACGGGTCCGTCCCAGCTGGCAACTACGCAAAAGAAAAATTAAATAATACGTTTTATTCGATGTTACCTTAAATAAAATTAAATATGTTTCATTTTCTCCCGCACATACACACACACACAGAATATGTATATATACTCATCATCATTATGTTGAGTCCTTGATCTTCAAAGATATACATCAATTAGATATGAAATCAAATATCAGCCTCTTTTGACGGGTTTTGGCTTCATTTCTGATGTCATTTCCAGTTTTCTTCTTCAAGATGAAGGCTTCCGTTCGATTTTTCCCTGTACGAATAAGATCTCTGACTTTTTGTACCACATATTATCTTTTCCTCTTCATAATTTCATCTACCAAGATCATGTTTTCCATTCCGGTTTTTTGAGCCCTTCTTTATTCGTTCTGTTCTCTTTCCACGAGATTCGCCACATGCGCGTCCACATTTCAAACGCGTTTAATGTTTAAAGTCCACGTCTGTGAAGCATATATCGCTACCGACATTACATAGAGTGGATTAATTCTCATTTTCGTATCTATTTTTAATTTCCGATCTTTTAGTATCGTCTGTAGATTAGTAAATGGCCGTTTCGCCTTTATCTAATTTCTTTAATATGTCTTCCGTCATTGGCGAACAGATCTACCATATATCTGAATTCTTCGACTGTCTCTAGAATTTTGCAATTTCTGATCACGAGTTGATCACGAGTACTTACCTTCTCTAAAGTTTGGTAATTTAGATTTTTTTTATAGCCTTTTTATCGATACCTATAGCATTTACAGTTTTAATTTTAAATGTTTAATTCGCCATTTACTGCAAATATTAATTTGTTAAGTTTAATTAAAATTTTATACCTCGATTATCGGGAAAGATTTTTACATCTATGCGAGAATCCGATCTAAGGATTATTCAAAAATTAATTTCCAAAAAATATTGTCAATATCGAATATCGAGCAATTATCATATATTATTGCATTCCGAATCAATTGGAGTGTATACGAAATTAAATAATATTCGAAAATTAAATTTAGTTATTATAAAGTAACGATATATTTCATAATATTAAAAAGAAATGTCTGTAATTAGAGAATTTATTGTAATTTAACCGTTTCAGTCGTGCATTATAAAATATTGAGGAAAATTATAAATTTTATACAGCGGTGTTTACTATATAATAGTGCATTTTGGATGAAATGTAATTTTCAATGTATTTAAATAAATATTTCTAAAATTCAGACATTTCACATCAACCGGAAAATAAAAAAAATTCGTCAGCATTAAAATTTCACGTACTGGATAATGCGACACATCGTAACTGAAACGGATAAGTCGGCGTTACATCGGCACTTTATTGGCAATATATCGTTATTATAAGTTACCGTCTCTATATAGATAACGATACACGCCAATTAGGAAATACATACGGTAGACTATCGCTCAGACATTATTCAAATTATAATATTTAATATTATTGCGATTATTATTACCGGATTATATATATTTTAATAAAGTAGTTTTGTGTGGGTATATTTTTCGATGTCCACTACATCACGACTGCTATAGCGTATTTATTGTACGCATATGGACAGAGTACAAAATTATCACACTATTTAGATACGTGTTTAATCATTTATGTTATTTATCATTTAAAATGTTGTCAGCGATTGCACGATTTAAGGCGGTGTATTTTACTAGGTTTAATTTATTTTGACGAAATTTTGTTTATTATATCGACGTTCGTGCACAGATGCACACAGTCGAATATTGCACTATAATGTTGATAACTGTCGCGCAGCCGAATTAATTTTCTTAAGAGATTTCTACAAGGATGATGTGGATATTTACATTTTGTCTGAACCTTATAAACAGAGATTTACGAAGTTAAAACTGATTATTAAGAAACATCACACAGAATTCACACGTAACATAACTTTGAAGCGTGCTCTTTTCTAAACTATTGGTTAACTTATTCAAATTTTACTCGTGATTTGTTGCGTTAAAGATATATTAATTGCTCAAATTATTTTAAGTATTACATATTATGTAGGTATCTTTTAATATATATATATATATATATATATATATATATATATATATATATATATCGATAATGATGCAGTCACGTTTAACGAATAGATTTAATTAGGCATGTTTATTCTGTATCACTCGTGTAACTTTAATTATATTGCATAATATATTCGTGCGTGTGTGTACTGATGTCTTGGTAGATGTATATTGGTATACGTACGATTTCAAGCATCGTAATTCCATGTATCTGTTCAAGCATCGTAATCCCATGTATGTGCATGGACAAGTTTATAAGAGATATAGTAATACGAGTTTGTACATAGCTCGTTTAGAATGTTTGAATGTATGAGTCTATCCATACGTGAGCAATGTGAGTAGTTTAGTTACGTTGATATCATATTAATGGATTCGCTGCGCATCGCCGGCTCTGTTTTAATTTATTCAGTTTATATTTTTACAATTAAAAGACGAAATACATTTGATTTTTTATCATCACTATTGATAACCTATTAAGTATGAAATGGTGTGTTGTTGATATGAAATGCGTTCGTGCGCGTGTTGTTCATGTCTCTGCGGGTACTTGGTTGTGAAGTCATTCTAGAGTTTAAAGTAATTTCTTTCGAATTCGTAATATAAGATCCAACAATCGTTTTATATATATATATATATATATATATATATATATATATATATATACATATACATTTTTTTTAAATATAAGCCCGTTGTTAGCGCAATATTTTCCACTTACGGTCAGTTTGAAAAACAATAAATATAATCATTGTAATATTACATAAACGATAGAATAAATTTGATTTGATTCAATTGTTCCTGTTTTTATTATTATTGATGTTCGGTAATGAGACTACCCGAATATGAAATTGCCCGAAAACTCGTTTTATGGCGTCCTAAAATAATTACGACCTACGAAAATTCGCCCAAAAAGAAGACGTTTTCAAAATGAAAGAAATCGATTCGTGTCTATGATTTTAGGACAGGCATTATAATTATTATTTCTCGATAACACGTCGATCAATGGTTGAAGTACGAAAATAATAATGAACCCGGAGAGCAGTTCTTTAAGTTGTCAGTTTTAATTAATGAGCTAATGTTCTGCGTGTGTGCGTATCTAAGGGCTACCTTTGTTCGTTAAATGTCGGTAAAAAGCGAATCAAAATTTTATGATGAAAAAGTTGGTAGCGGTTGTCTGAATTGAATTGTTTAGTAAACAAGGATGAATTTGATTTTAATAATAGTTTTTTAATATACACGTGTAAAGCCGTACACACATACAAACGTTTCACAAACAAATAAACACACATATATGTTAAGAATATACGTATTTTCTTTAAAGTCTATTTATGCTGCTGCAAACGAGTATTTACCAACCCAAATTGACGAGGACGTAATCATAATATTGTACAGTTTAAAAAGAAAAAAGTAAAATAAATGAAAATTGAAAGTTTTTAAAATACAGAATGACACCCCTCCTACCATTCGACTAAATGGATTAACGCGGCGATATTAATTCGTTTTTATTGTGATTACTACAGGCATTATCGTTTGCCTGGAATGGAACGTACATTGAATATGTACAAAGGCCGTCCTCGTGCTGTTCCATTTCGATATTACTTTTTCATTGTCCGCATTTGTTAACAATGGCAAATAACGTGAAAGAAAAATGTTATATATATATATATATACATCCTCGATATTAATTCCTAGGGAAAATTGTATTTACGTTTAACAATAATTTTAATTTGTTATACGTATCGAAAAAAAACTGTCGCGCGAAAGAATAATAATTACTTCGTTCCGGAGCTATTGTGGAACGTTAAATAATTACTACGCGTATTAATTTTTTCCCCGTTCCGTAACCGTTAACGAAACGCCGCAAATAATAACGTATTGTTCGGAAGCGAACAAAAAAGAAAAAACGGTTTTTATTTTTTGCCAAATGAGAAATTAAATGTCGACTAAATTGCTCCGGAAAAAAATTAATTTAATTTATTTATTTAATTTTTTTCTACAAACGAATGTAGAAAAAGAAAAATAAACTTTCATTTTCCTAGAATTTTATATATTAATATATATATATATTCGCGCGTAATTCATTAACTCTGGCGAATTAATTAATTCGACAATTATTAATTGGTGATAATTTGAACGAACATTTTTGTACAAATTCATCCTGTGATCTGGCGGGAAAAAGTAATTTAAAACGGAAATAATCAAAAAACCAATCGTACAATATAAAAATAAAATGTATAAATATAAAAATGATAATTATAAATATAAGTATAAAAATGTAAATATGAATATAAATATAACTGTAAACAGAGATATATAAAAATTATGAAATAAACAATAAAAATTAATTAAAAACGACTAAAAATTTTCTTTATGATAAATCGAAAAAATATTTAAAAAGATAAAAAATATAAAATGAAAAAATATTAATTTAAGATTGCATTTCATAAAAAATCAGCAAAATTTATATAGGTCAGATTGTTTTTATTGATATTGTTATTTATTTTACTGATTTTTGCGAAGTGTAAACTTAAATTAATATTTTTTCATTTTATATTTTTCATCTTTTTAAATATTCACTCGATAATCGTCTGACAGCCGAAAAGCTTTTTTGATTTTTCATGAAGAAAAATTTGAGTGCTTTTAATTTTCGTTTTGTTTTTTGTTTTATTGTTGTTTAACTTAATAAAAATTCGGCACATTCAATATTCTTCAAATTATAAAAATTATATATATTAATATGATTATAAAAAATGAAAAGTATAAATATATAAGTATACTAATATAAATATTAATGTAAATATAAATGTAAATATAAATGTTAATATGAATATTAATGTAAATATAAAAGTGTAAATATAAATATAATAAGCATAAATGTAAATATAAATATAAAAAGTATAAATATAAATTATAACTGTAAATATATAAAAAGTATAAATATAAAAAGTATAAATACAAATATATATATGTATATAAATGTAATTTTTTTTATCTGTTCCTCAGTTCAGAAAACACCGATTGGGAAAATATGTTTATCGATAATGGTATATATAATGACGCATCCTATACTGAATATAATAACGAATGTTTTTTGTTATTTTACAAACTGACATATACGTGTTTTTGAATAAAATAAAATTATAGTTATACGCGTGCATAGGTATATGAAGTACAACGAGTTAAATATTACACTTGGTATATTCTTTAGACATTGCAATGACGATACGTAGGCTTAGTCGTCGAAGCGGAATTCATTTAAATATTTCATATTAATATAATAAAGGAGGTGATGACGCAGATATTATTTTTATTTAAAACTGTTGATTGGGGGTTTTAATGTAAGTTTCTTTCTCACGATGTCGTGTAAGTAAGAAGAAAATGGATTTTTTTGTTTGTTTAATTTTTATTAATTTGGTATGATTCCCTAACGTTTTGAAAGGCTTCTAACTTATATGTCGGGTGAGAGATGCTATCTATTGTCGGTATCGGTTTAAAGCGATGAAGGGTACTGCCCGAAGTTGCTGTATGCTGAGAAAGTTATAATTAAGTTTTAAGACTGATTCGATCGTTGATATTTAGGGAAAATGCGTATACGATCTTTATTATTTCAATTGCTATTTGGTTTTATAAGTAGTACTTTAATATTGCACGAAGTTCCAAGAGCGTGTATAATATTGTACGCGTTTAGGAGTTTTAGTAAACTGAGTTTAAGTTTTTGATAATTCTCTGCTCGGTAATTATTGATTCTTCGATAATAAATAGGTGTAAGCGAAAATATTGTTTGCAATGACACAAGCAGCTGACGAAGGGCTGTTTTCTATAGGGAAGATATATTAGGGAATAAATGTTCATCGTTATGTTTTGACTTATTTTAATATTTCGTTATCGGTGTAGACACTTGACTCGTATACGCATAAATTGGTTGTAACACTCATTTATATAGGATGATTCTCTGGTTTTTGCGCAAGTTCCCTGGTGTTGAGTTTACGTAGTTGAATATATATATATATATATATATAAATTTCTATTTCATATTTATTGTCTTTAAGTGATGAAGCTGAGTTTATAATTGATTAGAATTCCGAGGTATTTATTTATAATTACCAGCTGTATAGGGGGTTGATCTGAAGTACAAATTTTCCTTAATTTTCAAAGATCGAATCAGTCTTAAAAACTTAATTATAACTTTCTTAGGATACATAGTACCTTTATCGCTTTAAACTATTTTCTTCTTACATATACAACATCGTGAGAAAGAAACAAGCCCCGTTTTTATTAACCGATTCAGTCACCATGTCCGCTATATGGTGTATGAAATTATAATATTAAACAAAATTATATATTTTCTGGTTGACCATGAGATGTTTGAATTTTAATTATATTTATGTAATTGAAAACTATCTATAATTATCTAAAAAAGCAAAATCATATAATAATCTGTATAAGATTTATAATTTTCTGTCGAAATTTCATGTATCACTGAAAGGGTTAACTTTCTTCGGGTAAATTTTAATAGTTCGTACCCCATCATTCGTTCTATCAACTCGGGAGTTCCGTAAGAGAGTATGCCTGGACTTGTGCTATGTCAGATGTACACTTACGACTTTCCGCTCGACGCGTACATAACAACGACAACGTTTGCACAGACGACATTGCGATAATATCGACTAGTCTTGACGCGACAACAGTGTTAAAACCTTACAGAATCGCTTAGACGACCTGGAAAAATGGTACAAATCTCGGAGAATTACAATTAACGATGAAGTGTTCACAAATTATATTTACTCTGAAGAAAGTGGGCACAGTTATCCCCAGTAAGAAAAAGATTCCTACCTCGAATAGGATTAAATACATCGGCTTGCACACCTTGATGAAAGACTAACTTGGTTTAATGCATCTAGTAGATAAACGAAAACAGATTAATATTAAATTTCGAAAAATGTGTCACTTGGAAAAAATTCATCACTATCCTTGAAAAACAAATTACTACTTTATAAAGCAATCCTGAAGCGCTTACATATATATATATATATATATATATATATATATATATATATATATATATATATATATATATATAATATGGAATTCCACTCCGGGGGATTGCAAGAAAATCTCATACAGCGATTACTACGATCCATAGTCGGTGCACCGTAATACGTGCGTAATGACGAAATACATAAAGATTTATCGATGTTCAAAGAAGAAATAGAAGCAGTCAACGTGTGATATACGAAATCAATCAGTTGGCTTATCAAAGACGGTAATTCAGACGATTAAAACGATCGAATACAAACTAACCGACTATAAACAATAAGGAACGATGGGAAGCATTCCATTAATTTATGCGTAAATTGATTTGTGCGTAATGACGAAATACATAAAGATTTATCGATGTTCAAAGAAGAAATAGAAGCAGTCAACGTGTGATATACGAAATCAATCAGTTGGCTTATCAAAGACGGTGACGATTAAAACGATCGAATACAATTAACTAACCGACTATCAACAATAAGGAACGATGGGAAGCATTCCATTAATTTATGCGTAAATTGATTTCATTAACATTATTGTCTTCAACTAGATAATAAGCGTGCAAAATAAATAAAATAAAAAAATATATATATATATTAATTCGAATTAAAAAGAACGAAGTATTTATTTAGATTGGTTTTTTAAATTAAAAGTTTGATATCAAAAAATAAAATAAGGTAATCGTATATATTATTTTTTTACAATTCGATCGCAATGACGAAAATTAAATCCGATCGTCGCCAATTAGTATTCGAAGGAAAAGCTCGAAACCAGAAAAAAAAAATTATATATATATATATTAAAATCCGAAAAGAATTAAACGCCCATTTGGTGTAAATTAAAACCAGCTTTGCGCGGAATGAGAGACGTTAGAAAAAAAAAAAAAACCCAAATAATCCGGGAAAATGTTTCAAACAGACGCTGGTAATGAAAGAAAAATAACGTATAGGATTAATTAATTAGAGATTTTCCGCCGCATAGAAAGAACTACGAGAGCCGAATTTAAAAACCGGATCAAAGTAAAACGAGAGGAAACGGATAAACTTACAACGGCTTAAACCGGATTAGAATTTCGGGCGATAGGTTTGACGTATACGCATTTAACAGAGAAACCGGCTTAAAATTATTCTTATTCCGTTTCTTCTTTTTCAAAAAAACAAAAAAAAACTTAGATATTCGAGGGTATGTTTTTTTGGTTTTTAAAGCAAAAAAAAATAAAATAAAATAATCAACTGGAAGCTCGCGAGCTTTTAGATTAAAATTAAGGTTCTTCCGTTCCTCCTATTCCACGACTTGCACTTCCCCGTTTTTGGTCATTTACATTACCACGTATAAAATCGTCATTCCGAAAACGTAGTAGGAAAATATAAAATAAGGTACAAAAAGTAAAACAAAAAAACCCCAAAATAAATAATTATATATATATATATATATATATATATATATATATATATATATATATATAAATTATACCCAATCTAGAAGAGGAGATACGTGAGTTTTATATTTTCAGTTGTTCCCCTTTGCCATATCCTCTTTCACAGTTATCTTTGCTTCCGAACTGCCATCCGAAAACTTTTCTTTACTAAACACAATATTTTCTTCCGACCGACTCTATCTAGTGGCGTTATTAAGGCGATAACACGGAAGTCGTATATAATGTCCATATATATATACTTTATCGACTCTATCGAGCTAACAAACGATTTGTCGACTAATTTTCTTCGCGATTATACACGATCGTACTGAGAGCGACCGATACGAAAATACATTCGGGGTTTTTGTGTTTTCCCGCTAAACTGTGTCAATTTTTTAATTATTCGGAGTATGCGGTAGAGTAATTTTTAAAAATAAATTAGACAACGAGAAACAAGTTTAGATTGTGGAATGTAGTGATTTTATTTATACTTGATTACTAAAAATAGTTGAAATCACTAAATTTATTTAATTATGCGAAGCTTTTCGGCATTTACGCCATTTTCAAGCTATATACAATTAAAATTAATTATATAAAAACATAAAATATTAATTTAAAACTAAGTTTACAATTTTACACAAAAATGAATTATAAATACTTAAAACTATCTGACAATGACAGTGGTAAACAACACCATCAATTATCAGTAATATAAAATTTACAGAACAGTAGCTAGAAAATAATTATTTTATAAAAATATGTATTTGAACAATGAAAAATATATATTTATGTAATTAAAAAAAAAAAATCAATAGTTAGGAATAATATTTTTATAATATACTTTTTAAAATTAATTCTTCCTCAAACTTTACCATCGAATTTAATAAATTATTTTTATCCCTTTCTTTTATTATTTCCATTTTTTCGAGTAGTTTTCTTTTTTTAAAATGTTTTTCTGTATGTAAAATTTTATAATTTTGATTAATATTATTTATTTTGTGTTTTAATTCTATACAATGTTTTCCAAATAATGATTTTTCATCATTATTTGTATATGAGTTTAAATGTTCTTTAAATCTTGTTATGAATTGTCTGCCTGTTTCTCCTATGTATTCTTTTTCACATTGGTTACAATTTAATTTATAGACTCCTGAATTTTTTAATATATTTTTATCTTCTATTTTGTTATTATTTATTGATTTTAATAATGTATTATTATTTCTTATCGCTAAATCGATGTTGTGTTTGTTAAATATTTTAATTATTTTATATGTATGACTGCCTACATAATTTATTGGACCGAAATACTTCTTTTTATCTTTTTATATATTTATATCGACTTTAATTCCATATTTGATCAACTATATTAGGGTTATATTTGCTTCTTATTGCTATTTGTTTTATAATGTTTTTTTTTTCTTTATTCAATTTATCCTTGTCTGTTAAAATTGATTTTGCTCTATTGATAAGACTTCTTAAACTTGCTAATTTATGCATTTTTGGGTGAAATGAATCTTTCGGTATTAATGTATCTGTTTGTGTAGGCTTTCTGTATATATCTATATCAATATTTTTTGATTAATAATGTTAATTTTTAAATCTAGAAAATTTATTATTCTACCTCCTATTTCTAATGTAAATTGTATGTTTTTATTATAATTGTTTAGATTGGATACAAAACTATTCAACTTATGATCATTCTCATCATTATTACTCCATATTATGGAAAAGATATGTTGATGATTTATAATTCATTTTTGTGTAAATTTGTAAACTTAGTTTTAAATTAATATTTTATGTTTTTATATAATTAATTTTAATTGTATATAGCTTGAAAATGGCGTAAATGCCGAAAAGCTTCGCGTAATTAAATAAATTTAGTGATTTCAACTATTTTTAGTAATCAAGTAACGAGAAACAAGTTGAAATCACTTAAATTTCACTTTATGAAAAATCACAAAGCTGTTCGGCTATTAGATTTTAGTGACTTTTGCGAACTGTCATCTTAAATTAATATTTTTTCATTTTATACTTTTTTTTTTATCTTTATAAATATTCACTTGATAATTGCATTTAGCCGAAAAGGTTTGTGATTTTTCAGAAAGAAAACTTTTTAGTGGTTTTATCGATTTCGAAATTTGTGATTCCGATTACTATGCAGCTACCTAAATATTCCAATTCGGCAACTTCGTCTACAATTTCACCGTCGATCGTAATATTCGCATCGCGGTGCTTCTTACCTCGTTTCTGCTTCATCACATCATAAACACACTGAATCCATACGTTGAAGTTAAAAGAAGATGTGGCCACGCGAAAACAACTTTTGAAAGAAGGCGTAAATTGCTCATCATCTCTAATAAGTTCGTATATCTTCTTCTTGTTTAACGTTGGCGACCAATGAATAAATCTTCCGTTGCGTACTGTACTGCGTCCGCTACTTCTTTTATATTTTCGATGCGTATCCAACTTTTTATAACCAAGATATCCCTTGTCTGCCGCGCGATCGCTATTCTATTTTTCCTTGTAATATTAGCTGAATTCGTACTTGTCCCCCTCTCATTTACGCGACCTTTTCTTCTTTTAATTATGTTTAACAGTTCCCGGGGCTTTCGCAAACGTTGCGCAGCATATCCGCATTAGTTATTTTTTCCGTCCAGCTGATATGATCTACATTTCAAATGCTTCAATCTTCTTCAACGTGGCTGCCGAGAGCGGCCATGTTTACATATGTTTACTGTCGTATATAAGACTACAATTTATAAAATCTTACATACGGTCTTATTGTAAGGTGTACAGGGAGCAACGTACACGAGTAATACAATTAAAAATATTCTAAAGCGTTTGAAATGTGGCTGCATAGGTGAACGATGAAAATATCGCGGATGCAGAAATTAAAAACAGTCGACGGATTATCAAAAGCCGAATGGAAAATATTCTCGACATAATTAAGAAATTCGACCACGTTATCAGAAATAGAAAATAGGAAATATTGCAGATAATAATTATGTAAGGGAAAATTAACGAGAAAAGAGCATGAGGAAGAATATCGAGGTCCAAGAATGTAAAAGAGCTGATTGGGAAACGAACAATGAAAAGTCTAATTGAAACGGGGAACAGCGGGGAAATTTAGCTAATTGATGATCGTTCAATATGTCCGCGTACGAAATCAGAAGATGAAGAAGATTTTCAGAGCGGTCGAGGATGAATTTTCGCAACCGCTCTCAGTTTGAAAATGAAAACAGTAATTGTTTTCCAGACGTTACGTATTGTTATCGTTTTTTTTTTCACGCGTACCAACCAAGAGGCCATTAAATTAAAATTTCTTCTTTCTGAAGCAACTTGTCCCGATAGAGAAACATAAATTTCGTCTAAAATTTCCTTCCGTATACGCTGTGGTATCACAAAGTAGTATATTGGGCCCAATATATTGTTCGCTGCAGATTTTACGTATTGAGAAGATGTTCAGCTTGGCTATGTTTTTGCTAGATAAAATATTTTTGGGTATTCATTTGACGAGAAATTAACTTGAAGCGTATTAACGCAAACACTAAATAATGAAACATTTATCTTAGATTGTTGGGGAGTATTTAGGCTTAAACGTTAATTTATGAAGCCTTCGGTAAAGCTTGTTTGGGGCGTATTATGTTGCGAGGATGCCCGAAAGATATTGATATAAAATGTAGAGTTTCGAAAATAAGGTAATAAGACTAATTGTCTCTCCATCTTGATATATAACCCAGACACTATACACGAAGACATTAAAGTTACCTATATCAGGGATGAATTCGTAAATCAAGTATAAGGATATGTAAGCAGGCCGACACAATAACGCACTAGCGATAAATCTTTTAGATAATATTTGACTATATCTAACATAAATAAATTAAAATTCGATCACTATTGGATGTTGGTTTGACACATGCTTCATTTCCATAAAAATTTCTACATGACCATAAAACGGGCCAGTTGCAACGGGTATATAATATTTTTTAAAAATTAATATATTTTTTTGATTTTATTTCAGTTTGTTTTTTTATACTTTTTATTTCTTGAAAACGGCTTAATAATCGAAAAGCTTTGTTTCCTTTTAACTTATAAAATTTCTCGATTTTAACTACTTTTTGATTATAGTTCAAAATCACCACATTCCGCACTAGTTCACAGAAATATCTGATACGATAGGTGATAAATACTTTAAAAACTCGATATATTTTCTTCGTTAATCAAAATTTACAAACTTATCCTCGTCAGATATTCGTGTTTTGTCACGCTCATCTTCAACATATATTGATTCAACATGTATTAATGAGTGGATAATTGGATGCTGCACAGAAGGATGAAAGTGTACGACACGATTGCCAACGAAAAATTTTCTAGACTTCACTATTTCGATGACACGACTCTAAAGAAAAAACTGAAGATGAACTCTAATACTTAACCTTAATAAACGGACTAAAAAATAATAATAATAATAATAATTAGTGTAGATATAAACACGATTATTTGTTTCCTTGATATTATAAATGTCTTTAATTTAGTTTCCTTTTATTTATTACACTAATCGTTACTTCAAGTTTTCCCTCTTACTTCTCATTTGCAATCTCCTCACCAATAGGTCGGTTCTTTTCGAACATTTCCAATTCCATCAAACGTCATTCTTACACAGTTATTTAAGGTTCAGCCCTGGGTTCTTTTCAACATATACTCAACCTTTTCAATGTAACTCCAGTAAACAATAACATCTTATACCGATAATATCGTTATTTACCGTATCGATCGTCTGCTGTCCAGTTAATGACGCGTTATCGTCCGTTGTAAATATGATTTCCAATATGGGTTTTACTTTATCGCCTAATAAATATGTATACTAATAGTATTTACTTCTTTCAGAATTCTCGCCTATCTTTCACTAATTTTCATCGATATTTAGATGTTTTTCTCGACACTACGCTAAAACCTGTTTGGGAGCGTGTATATTTTATTACTAAAGTTTCTGTTAATTTTTTTTTTTTCGCATCGATTGTGTTTAAAAAAAAATTTTCCTGCTTTTTTTTTAATTCAAAATAAAATTCCATCACCGTACTGTTCCAATTCATTTTTACGGCCTCTCGTTTAATGCTCTATCAGCAGTTGATCTCATTTTATCCAGTCTTAATGTGCGTGTTTATGTGTGTTTATTTTACTTTATTCGCTATAATTGCGTTCCGATTAAACTTAACATTATTTCGAATATTATCATTAGCTAATTTTAATTGTTTTTATGTTTTTTTTCATTTAATTCGTTTAAATTCTGAAAGCCCGGTTAAAACAAAAGGTTCCTTCCATTCTGTCCGTGAATATAAAAATAAGGAGAAAGAAATTAGTTTGAAATCTTTTATTAAATTTAAGGAACAATTTTTTTGCGCGATAATAAATTTTGTTGTAATTAAATATAAAACTAAAATTTAGTATATAATAATGCAAAACCCACCGTAATTGATATTATTACTGTTAAATGTAAATTATTCGTTATATTAAAAAAACAAAATTATTAAATAATATCGAACAATTTAAACTCTGGCCCTAAATTTGGGCTGCAAAGCATCGGTCAAGTGATAATCTTTATGATTGAGAATTTTAATCATTTTTCAAATTTAGGTCTCTTCCTGTTTTTAGTTACCCGTATAAATAGTCTAATCTGTTATTTTTAGTCTATCTCGCAGAATTCATTCTCGCAATAAGATCTGTCCGTTGCCATTCCCTTTATTATTACCCGGATAAAATTGTAATTAAATTTTATTTTTAATAATATCCGTACTAATTTGATCTCTAAATTTAAACTCCTACGACGTATCTTTTGATTGCGTTCTAACATATCTTAATCTTATTCGTGTTTAAAATTATCCGAGTTTGTCAACTGGACAGAAAGCATTAATTTATACTTTTTTCTTTTAAACCCGTTACTCTAAGGCCCTTTCGAAATATGCTCGAACGAATAATACTTTTTCCAAGTTAAAAAATCTACGATCTTTGTTTTATCCGTAACTTTATCTAAATATTGATATTCGGAGACATCCGGATTTCAGTTCTCGGACGAAAAATCAACAGCCATACACTTTGGTCGAAAACACTGTGTTACTCATAATACAGTTATTTACTTAAATAATTCCATCTCCTACTACAGTGAAGTATCTGGGCCTAACTTTTGATTAAGCCTCACATACATATGCTAAAAAAAAAAAAGTATGCTAAACTTAAACTTATTATGAAAGTTAGCTCACACATAAGAGCGGACACGAGATCATTTATTACAATATACCAGACAGTAATTCACCCAAAAATTGACTACGGCGCTGTAGTTTATGGAAATGCAAAAAGATCTATTTTACAATCATTAGAAAGTGTTAACCACTCTGCCATGAGAATATGTTCAGGTGCTTTTCGAACGACTCCCTTCGCTAGCCTACTGAAGATACTCGGCGAAACATCATTCAAATTCCGCCGAAGCTTATGTCATATTTTTACACACATATAAGAAGTACCCCAAATTTGCCTGAATCAATCCATCGATCTGCAATGAATCTTAGCGGTAAATCCAGAAACAGTCGTTGGACAAAAGCAATATACTCAAAGACATCGAAGTAGAAGTTCCTCATCTTTATCAGAACTATATGCCTGCATTGCCGTCGTAGATCTCACTGAATATGGAAGTAAATCTTTCGTTACTCCAAACAGATCTTCGCAACAATTCTTCTAGTATATTAGATCAATACAACGACCACCAATTGCTTTTCACAGATGGTTCAAAGTCAAATTCTGGTGTAGGATGTGCAGTAGCATCCTCAAACGAAATAATAATCACATTTCCACTACCTTCACATTTTTCAATCCTCTCGGTTGAACTTAATAATAATCACATTTCCACTACCTCCACATTTTTCAATGCTCTCGGTTAAATTCTAAGCAGTCTGTCATTGCCACCCACTCTCTTTCAACAATCACCAGCATCAGTAATTATAAGCGCAAAAATCAGCACCGAGTGGCCAAGAAAATAATCGGCATCCTATCTACCGGTCTTCCTTCCAACCATTATTTATATAGGTTCCAAGTCACACTGGTATTGCTGGGAATGATCTAGCAGACACTAAAGGGACGGCTTATATGCGACCTACTCCCGATCTTCCAATAGATACGAATGATATCCGCAGCATAATAAACGAACAACTCCGCGCGAAATGGAATATATTGTGGTTATTCAACACCAACTACAAACAAATTACGTTCGTTCAAACCTGATACTAATTCATGGCGATCTCCTTCTTCGTTTACACGACATGAAGAATTTCGTCGTATATTGCTAGGACATACGACTCTCACTCATAGTCACTTGATCAGAAGAAAATCACAACCGACTTGTTCTTGCAGCAATGTTAAATTAACAATAGAACACCTTCCGCTGCACTGCCAAAAGTACAAGGCTGAACGTATTCGATATGGTGTTCCATCAGCATCGCAACTATTTTTGCAGCCAAATGCAGCCGGTCCAACAGTAGCCGTTCCTACGTGAAACCGGCATATTTCAACAACTATAGCTTCCGTGTGCGTGTCTCTGGCCTCGTAGCAGTATACGGCGCGTAAATGGATCATCATCATCGAGAGCATTTTTTTTTCGATTGATTGATTTTCTCATTAATGTGCCATGTACTGCTGCTAGGCTGGAGGCACAGATGAGAAGAGCTCAAATCATGACAGGCTAAGTATCGTGCAAGAATCGAAGAACTTGAAGGTGCACGTTGACATTCGAATTTAGCGGGCCTTTAATTGTTGTTGGTAATGCTAATTGGCAACGTTGAAAGATGAAAGTAGTGCACTCTAGCGGAATATGTTCGACAGTAATTTGCACGTGTCCACAGGAACAATTGACAGGAGATTCACGCCTTAACAAATACCCGGGTGTTATTTTTTAAATTCTTCGTTATTCGAAGTAATTGCGTTTTATTTGCTGTGAATTGTATTTTTGTCATATTGAAGTTTTCCAAATAATGAATGGCTAAATGGCCAAAACGAAGCCCCAAGGCTTAAGAGAAAACGTTTTCAAGACCTCATATGAATATACGTGTGTGTCAATTATGTAGGTGTGTGTTTGCATATTGATATGAATGTAATGTATATATGTATTTTGTTTTTGTGTAAATATATATATATATAAATATACGTCAATAATTATTTCCTTTCACTGGATAGGTAGCTTATTCATGATTAACTTAAATTACATCGATTAAAAAATAGTTTAGGAAATTAATTGTAAAATAACACAGTATATATATATATATATATATATGTGTGTGTGTATATGTATATTTATATAAATATACATATGTATATTGAAGTTTACACTTAATCCAGCCTTGACTCCAACCGTGTTTAATTCATTTAGTGTGTTTCGTAAATCGCTGATATTTTTTGAAATCGCTTCATCGTATACAATCTAAGATTATATGACTTTATTATCTATGTTTATTCATTTCTCACTCCAATCTAACTAAAGTAACTCTTCTACGGCAGCATTAATTTTTCTATAATCTATGAAGGTTGAATCTTGTTTCCGTTTGATATTTCTTAAATTTCTTCACGAATAGATCGACCGCGTGTAAGTGATACGAGAGTTGAACCTCCGTTCCGAAAGTTGATCTGTTCTTGTGCTTGTCCTTTAGTCTATTAGTCGATAATTTGAAAATAAAAATAGCCACTCTTATTGGACGGATGTTTTCTATATTATTATCTTTACTTCGTTTTTTGTAAATTAGAATATTTGCAAAATTTAGGAATTTTCCAATTGTTTAATGTTAAATGAAGTAACTTCAACCTCTTTTAATGTTATTATCATTATTCCGTATCGGGAAAATAAACAACTCGGTCAAAAGTTTCGTTTTAATATTCGTCGACTGACGCAAGTATAATTTTCGGGAACAAGTAAGAAACTATACGTTGACCCAAATAAGACGAACGGTTTTGTTGTATTTTGACTTACTCGAACGAACACTAGTAGACCAAAATTTTTGAATGAAATTTTATTTGTAGGGAAACGAGAGATTAGCTTACAATAGTTTTTGTGGAAAAACAATACCGTTCAGATGAGCATTCATTCAGTAAAATTTACGAAAAGATATTTTCGAGTATAGGTCGCTGAATTTTAGAAATTTCTTCAGAAATCCGAGTTCTCACGTCTACCAGATCTCGTAGACGTGTTTCGTAAATGCGGATCTTAAGTTATTCCCGGAAAAAAAAAAACAAAAAATATCGGGTAACTTTGAATTCTTTTCAAAACTCTCTTTGCACTATCACGATCAATTCTGGCCCTAAAATAACGTTCCACGCCAAATGCGTGTTCGTTACCGTTATAGGATGCCATGATAACGGAAACTGGAGAAATACTAATCTCTCGTGTGTACGCTAAACGTGGAGTACGCGGTAAAAAAACCGTCCGTCTTCTCTGTGTCACTCTAATATATAAAACCGATAAAGTAAATTAAAATTACCCTCTATTCCATTTCCAAGTGCGATAAGGTCGCCGGTTTCTCTTTTCCAGGTAACGTTCGGCGCTGGGGCCCCTGTAGCGGCGCACCGAAGACTGGCGTTATTTCCTTCCGTTACTACAACGTCGTTGCTAGTGGGATAGTCCAATATATCCGGAGGAACTGCAAATAATATAAATACGATTAATACGATTTTTTTTTGGCATCGCGCCGAAGAAATATAAGTAAATTATTAACCGCATTACCAATTTTTTTTTTCAATTTTACTTTTTTTTTTGTTTCTATTTATTATTAATAATTTTTTGGAAAATATTTATTAATTTAATTGTTATTTTTTATTGTAGCTTTGTAAACTAGTCATTTAGAGTTATAATCCGTTCGTTAAAATTATTCCGATAAAAAATTTCTTCGACGGAAATTATTAAAATTCTACATAATTTACTCGAACACGGAAATGGTGGACCAAATTTTAAATCTGTTTATAGCGCAGTTAATTTTGAGAGAAAAGTCTAACTAAAACGATCGATACGATGAAATAGTTCCAAACTATACTAATCAATCGCTTCCACAATTAGTTGGCGCTTTAATACAGTTTCAGTTCATTTGGTTCCGGTCGTCATCATTTGAATCGTTAATCGAAAGTTTTGTAGAAGAAAGAACTTTATTGAAATAGTACGATACGCTTGTAATACACGCGCAGCGTATTCGTAACGTTAGGTACATTTTCATCTTGCAACTCAACTGGCATATAGGAAGCTTATAATTCTCTGCAACGGTAAATTGCTAAACTACGAAATCCTGCCCAAGTATCTCGTATAACCTTGTATAGACAGCTAACGTTACGTAGGTAGCATGTAGAAAATGAAAAACAAAACCTAGAAATAACATCATCCAGAGATTAACCGGTATTTCTTTGGGGCGCTTCTGCATGAACGCTCAGAACGACAGCTTTAACGGAGCACCTGCTTAGCTAAACCGCAACACTGAATGTACAGTGAATTTATTTCACTATCGAAAGGTCCTCTACCTTCCCCGAGCCGGCGTACCTCAATTTGGGACGAGAGTCCCTTTAAACACTGAATGTACAGCTGAATACCACAATGAGGCTAATCACAGGAGTAGTTAAATCTACGCCTACGGCATGATGGTTACCTGTGCTACATTACGCTATCCAATATACGCAGGAAAATAGCAACCATCAAAGAGTGGTAAAAGTACAAAGCCGATCAGCCACTTCTTGTAAATAGACAACAACAACAATATATTTGCATAAGTTATAAACGTAAAAATATAACACCGGTTACAATAGAGATACGCTTGAAGCAACCAATCTAAAGTCGAGGAAACCAGTGCGTACTATGGCAAACACCCTTATTGCAAAGAACTTTAATGGCGAGAAGGCGTGTCGAGTACCCTCGATCTTACAAGGTGTACGATTTTATCCAAACCGGAAGAGAAATGGGTACAACTAAAAATCGTATTCGGACTGAGAATGAGCATTGTAATGAATTGTTAACGCGTTGGATAATTCAAAATGACGTTTCCTATGATTGCGGAGATTCTCTTGGAAAACCAATTGTTCGCGGATGCGTATGTCGAGCTTTTAACGATACTTGCAATAACATTCACAAACTGTCACCGCTAGCGCTGATATACCTGATGTTGTCGGCAATCTCTCCGCATTAGAATGGAATAATTAGGTACCTAATGATACCTTAACGTTTATCTTGAAACTATAATAAAATATTCGATGTTATACCAGAAAAAACAAATAAAAACTCTGCAAGATAAACAGAAAGAATATGTGGCAGAGAGTGGATACGCACACTGATCACATATATATATATATGCATACCGCTCACATATAATAAATCAAAATAATCGAAATAAACGCTAAAAAACGCTTAATTCTTCGACGTTTACGAATAGCGAACGGAAAGACTATAATCAACTTATTCTGACGCGTCGTTTGGCGTCAACATTTCTTCCGATAATTTATTTACACACGAAACTAAAAATGAAATACAAAATTAGAAATTCGTATCAGAAAGATTCGCATATCTGCGACGATTTAATACATAACAGCCCGACAACGATTTTGGATCAGTTGTGATTTTTTAAGTACGCTGTCGTAAACTGACCATCAAAGTCAAAGGACATAGTCTGGGTCGGTGGTTTCTCATTAACCGCCGATAAATGATTGAAAATTTGTAAGAGCCTGCAAATAACTTTACAACTGTTACCATCCCGTCGTTTTACGTTCTATTTAATACGCGCATAATAAATCGTTATCTATTTGTTATCTATGTCAATCCCGTATATGCTTTCGAAGATGGATTCACTAGAATCGTCAAAATCTGCTAATAAATCTTGACATTGAAGAAGTTTCTTTCTTTTATTATTAATTATTATTATTATTTTCGATTTTGGCCAACTATGGAAAAACAATGATCATGAGATTTTCTTTTTCCTTCTCGAATATTCTTTCATCTTCAAGCTATTCTGCGCTTTTCTTTCTTCCGACCACACATTACTACTGGTGTTCTTCTTCACGTTTTCAGCAAAACCTTTAAATGCGTTAATTTTTTCTCGGAATTTATTTCTATTATTTACGTCCTCACTTTTTATGTTCATTTCTGATATATCTTTTTTGGTTTCTCTATAAACCACGTAAGTTTATTCTTTGGATTGCTTTCAAAGTATTCAAATATGGCTTTAGTTTGTCTATTCCATTCTTTTTAGGTGACCGTAAAATCTTCTTTTTTTCATTGTATATCTTTTCAATTGTTTCTCATATATTTCCTTGTTGCTTTTTAATACCCGTTGTCCATCTTTAATGTTCGGTCCCAGAATTTTTCTCATAATTTTCCGTTCCTTCTTCTCTATGAGCTCGATTTCTCTTCTTGTGTTCACGTTCAGACATTCTGCTGCATATAGACATTGCGGTTTAATTACAGTATCATAATGCCGTATCTTCGTATTTATAGATAATGACTTCTTTTTATATATTTCTCTAGTTACATTGAATGCTTGTTCCATCTTGTGTACTCTGGTTAGATTCGCTTCTTTATCTAAACCATTTGGTTGAATTATTTCACCTAGATATTTAAATTTGGTGACTTTTTTAACCTTTTCGTATTTTGTTGATAAATAACATGGTGCCGAAGGTTCATTGGTTATATAACCTGTTTTTTCATATGAAATTTGCAGGCCAGCTTTTTCAGCTACTTCTTTCAACGAATTCAACTGAATGACTGCATCTTCCAAATTATCAGCTAAAATTTCAATATCATCCGCAAATGCAAGACATGATATTTCGATCCCAAATTTTTTCCTTCCTAATCTGATTGGTTCAATTCCGCAATTTTCCAGCAGTATCTTCCACTCCCTTATAACTTTCTGTAGAACACAGTTAAAAAGCACAGGGGGGATAGACAATCTCCCTGTCTTACTCCTGTTTTAATTTTAAAAGCCTCGGATATTCCTCCTCGAAACTTGACTCTGGATGTTGTGTTTGTTAAGTTTGTTTTATTAATGTAATAGTCTTATTATCAATATAGAATTCTGCTAAAGCGTTGAGTAGTGTCTTCCTATCAACAGAATCGTATGCCCCTTTTTTTAAAGTCTACGAACGTGATGATTATGTTCTTTCCTCTTATTCTTTTATGTCTAATTATCGATTTAATAATTTGTTCAACGCAAGATCGACCTTTCCTGAATCCAGCTTGATATTCACCTATTTGTTTTTCTGTTTGCCTTTCTAACTGGTTTAAAAGTGCTTTAGACAAGATTTTGTATGTCACAGCCAATAGTGAAATGCCTTTATAGTTATTGATATCATCTTTTTTTCCTTTTTTTTATGCAGTGGATGGATTAATGCTATTTTCCACTCATCTGGCACCTTTTCTTCTTTCCAAATTTTTTCTATTACACTTTGCAGTTTTCCGATCATTTCTGGGCCTGCGTTCTTCTACATTTCAGCAATTATTCCATCTTCACCAGAAGCCTTATTGTTACTTAACTGTTTCACAATCTCTTCAATTTCTTGATAATTAGGGGCTACAGATTCTTCATGTTTAGACGTTGTTAATTGTCTAGGAAATTTTTCTTTTGCCTCTTCACAAATATATACATTTTTCTTTTTTTTTTTACAATTCAACTTAAAATTTAATAAGGAGGACACACAAATAGCCTTCTGAGACAAAACAGACCGAAGTATTCGGAGATTGTTTATAATACCGAACCAATAAGTAAATAAATACGTAAATCAAATTAAAAGAAAAAATAAAATTAATAAATAAACGATCGAAATATATAAATACATATTCAGTTTATATGTATAACTTATCGAAAATGTTTACAGTCTAACTTAAAATTACTTAAATACAAACGAGATTAACAAAAGTTGTATTGCCCAACTGTAATCTTTCTTCAAGAAACTTAAAATTAATCAGATCCCTCATATTACATCCGATAACATTTTAAAATCCGTGGTTTGGCAATTCGGTCCAATATTTCATTTCGGTGCATTCCCCTTTATACAGAACTATAACCACCTCTGCATCAATATCCAATTGGATCGAGCGTTTACACTTTGTTCCTTTTACCTCACCCTCGGAACAATCAATAGACGAAGCCTACTTTATTAACAGAATTCGACAATTACAATTTTCTATATCGCTCATTATAGACTTATTTGGTAATCGAACTAATTCCAAAGGACGTCTTATAGAAAATCTACTAAATATTTTCAATCTTTGTTTGTTGAAAAGACAACTTACGCATTATAGTTTTGCACACCGTACATGGTCTACTTTCTTCACCGCAACTAGCAAACAACTTGCAGATATTTTATCAGGTGAATTTAGCAAACAGTAGTCACACGCTTAGAACGTTGTTGTAATTATAAGAAAACCGACTGGTCTCGCTTTTTATCTGAATAACGAAATGTCGCGGTAGATCTAAAAGCATCTACAACATCGTTGATAGCTTATTTTCCGATGTAGTCAATAGAACTCGTTTATATACTTCACACCTAAAAACCGGGTTAAAAGAAAGTTAGTACCATAGTGGTCGACCGAGTGTAGACGTAGGACACTAAAAAAACTGAAATCTAGTCCAACAAGTGAGCATCACATAGCGTATAAGCTCTAGATAAAGAGAAAGATGATAAATTAAACAAAGAGAAATTCATTAAGAGATTTTATTTGGACCATAACATCGTCGAATCCGATAAATTTGGTTTGGTGAAAAATTCGTACATTAAGTAACTGATATTCATATTTATATTCAGTTCGTAAAGTTGGTAATACTCAAACTAGCAATCCGAGTTGATTATTACGAGCAAACATCAATTGATGCAAATAACTCTTAGACCGACAGCCGTCCCAGTCTGTCAACTGTAATAATAATTTTGAATCATACAATCGTATTATACTAAAATTAACATTACGGCAATATTCATATCAATATGTTAAACACGTTCCTATTGGGACGCGCCCGTGAAATATTGCGTCAAATATTCAATAAAACCTGAATAGAAAACACATTTATAGACGTTTAGAAAAAGTCGATTATTATACCTGTCCTCAAACACAATAAAAATCTATTCGCTAACTTCGGTTCTGAACAAAATATTCGAGCAGATCGTCTTATTCGCTAACTTCAGTTCTGAACAAAATATTCGAGCGGATCGTCTTCTATCGCCTGAACTGGAAACTAGACTCTAATAATCTACTTCACAATTGTCGATGCGATTTTCGCAGAAGCCGTTCCTACATTATACCAACTAGATACTTTGCAAAATACGATAGTCCAGTCCTCGTCGCAAAAACTGCTAAGTACGTTTTGATATTACTCCAGCGTTTGACAGAGTCCGTAGGTTAACGATTACGCGACACAGCGCGGCAATTGGGAAATCGGATTAGCATCATAAACAACTTCTTATCAGAGCGAAAATTTATTGTTTGAACGGGTAGACACTCATTCCCCGAAAACGGAGTACCCGAGGGATCTATTACGAGCCCTACTCTATTTAACTGTTAATGATTTCCCGACCATCGTCCAGTAACCAGTGCGATGCTCCTTGTCCGCCGATGATATCGCGATATTTATTAACGGCGAAAACCTAAACATCTGAGAAGAAGCATTACAAGAAAACACATCCCGAACTTCTGAATGATGCATTAGGACAATAAATAGATGCGATGTATAATGAAGAATTATTCAGATTAACTTGAATGGAAACTACATTAATGGGTTGATCAGAAGATAGACCGAAGAAATGAGAATAGCGTGTCCACCATACCCATCTGCACGATAATCTCGATAGCAACAAAAAACTTTCAATATTAGCTTGTTGCGAAGGACGAAGCCAAGTTTCCGAGAAAGGAATTACGTCAACGTTGTTAAACGACAAGAAACCTTCCAGATTGCATTTATTGTTGATGATACTTTTAGCGTTCCGTCGAATGATATTAATTAAAATATAGGATAGTCCCCTGATATTTCCATAGTAGCAGCAGCATCACTCGAGTTAGTGCGGGGATCACAATAATTGGGAGCGTTTCTGAAATGAGTAATATGTTGTTGCACAAAGGTGCTGATTTCAGTTAGGTGCAGTAATAATCTGTTGCTCGCGGAAGAGAGCGGATACATGTGTAAATATTTTCCATCATATCAGAACGAGAAATATCGGTCGGATTAGTAGTATTAGTATGAGTGCGAATTTCGGGATTAATCATCGGATTAACACCAGTGAAAATGCAAAAGACTATATCCTCAAACTATCAAAATGAAAATTTTTTAATCAGTTTTAGTGTACATCGTCGCAATTTACTTCCAGCGACAGGAAATTAGGATTACAAGCAGCTAAGACTAAGTATAAGCATCGACGCATTAAACGTAATTTTGTTATCCTCGTAACGTTTCAACTTGTTTTTTTTTTTTATCTTTTCAACTACTTATAAATGAAATTACATATTCGCTTTGCAACCAAACTATTTTTTCATTTTACTATCCATGTTCCCCTTCCATCAACATTCAGTGTGCTTTCGTGTGAATTATACAGCATATTTTTAACACTAACGGTACCAGATACCAAACACTCAAACTTACTAATCTGCACAGACTCTCTAGATGCGGTCAATCGTATACAGCGCCACTCAGAAAAACAACATGAATTCGTAAAATTGATCATGGAAGAATGTCATGGTTGGAAAAACCAGATCTGCATAGCATGGATACCAGGCCATGCGAATCTAGGCATCAGCACGCGAGCCGACAAAGCTGCCAAGTTATCGTGCTTCATGGGTCCAGTTCCAAAAATTCCAGCACCTGCCAGTGATGTTCAAACATTCCTCATATCCGGTATTCAACAGCAGTGGATCCAGAGATGGACCGACATATCAACGGAATCAAATTCGCTTCGTCTTCTCAAAACAGTTCCAAAACCATCTGTGACTACTATACCTGGAAGACGAAATGAAGTACTTTTGTCTCGCCTATACGTATGGGTCACACCATGTTAACACACGCTTATTTGCTGCAACAAGTGAGCCCTCCTCTCTGTCACTTTTGTAACACTCAATTAACTATCCTACATATATTAATCATCTGTCCTTTATATGCAAATATTCGCTCCTCTCTAAGCATGCCTAGATCTCTTCCACTAATCCTTCAAAACGTACCTTCCTCTGAAAAAAGACTCCTGTTTTTCCTTAAATCATGCAATCTATATAATCTAATCTAAAGTCTCCTTTCTCCGTGCGTCTGGCCCTTGTTGCAGTACATAGCACGGTTAAAAGAAGAAAAAAAATTTTCATTTGTGGTGATTTTTGTCATTCTATCAATTTATACTTTATATTTATTATCAAATTTGTATCGTTAGAATTTTTCTTTTCACGAATGGCGAGGGTATTTGATTCGGTACATTTGTTTAATATTATTACGACTTTTTAAATGTAATGTCAAATATGAATTTTTTCATTTTTAATTATTTATCTGTACCCTGGAAGAAGTAACATAGGGAATTAGATTATAAACAAAGGGCTATTTAAGCAATACGAGAGAATTGCCCAGGACCGCAGGGAAGGGGCAGAGCTTTTCGCAGAACATTAGTTTTTAGCATCAGTTACTATTCGGTAGGGGATATTTTTTTGGTTTTTTAATTTTATTATTCTGTTGTTTTGCTTATATTAAAAATCTAATAAAGGCTATTATTGTTACTATTAAAATCTTATATATACGCGCACAAAATGTATGTATATATATATGTGTGTGTATGGCTAGGTACGTAATCACACGTACACGTACAAATGCTGGTGAAATGTTCTATATGCAAGCTAAATTAAAATGTCTCAGATTCTATACCGTATACGATGAATTTAATCGAAATTTACTAAGACGAAAAATATTTAAATAATAATAAATACCGTTTAAAAAAAAAAAGGTTAAACAGAAATAATAATAAACTGGGATAAAAATCGTTACAAGTAACCGTTCTATTTGGTAAAATACGAATTGACTTCGAGGAAGGAAATGAAAATAAACTTAAAGGAAAGTCAGGCCATATCGTGTTCGGTTGATCGGTCAAAAGTTGATGATGAAGCAATTTTTCCATCCTATAGATACTTTATTATACATATATATATATTTATTTATTTACTGAACTTGAAGCCATTTTACTGTGTTCATTTCATATAGCCTCGGGTTGAATACTTAAATATCAATTTTGGGCGACCGTTTTCTTCGTCACATGGTTTAAAGAAAATAATCTATAGACGAAGAAATAGAAAAATAATGAAACAAAAAGAAAAATGAAAAATTCAAAAAACAAAAGGAATCAAAACGGGGAAAAACAAACAGCGGCTTTTTCATTTCATATATATATATATATATATACATATATATATATATATATATGTGTGTGTGTGTGTGTGTGTGAGTGGGTGTAAAATAAAAATAAAAATAACTTTCTCGGGAAAATCGTATTATCAAGAGGAAAGTATTTTCTCTTTCTTTCTGTATTGTATATATATGTATACGAGACTGTAGTTTATAAAGGTTTCTAACCACTTCCTGAACATTTACACACCAAGTGGACCAACCGAGCAGTCATATAAATTCTTTTCTTTCCATTTTTTTTCTTTGAAAAACCAATAAGTGTATCGAAAATTGAGTTGCATTTCTAAACAGAAAGTTGGGAAGAAAAAGTCATGTCTGTTTATATATGTATATATATATATATGTACTCATATACACATAAAACAAAGACAAACAAGCACCTTATAAACCCAAAATAATTGGAATTCATCATTTCCCAATAATAATGGATACAATAATCCATTGAATATGATATATATGTGTGTGTGTGTGGGTGGTGTCTTTTTTTAATGTTTTAATTTATCAAAGAATTAGCACAAGGAAAAAATCTCCGGACTTTGTTTAAAAAAAAAAATGAAAAATCATTATGCGTGCCTTCTTTCAATAACATTTACCCCCGCGCGTTCGCACCCGTCCCGTATAACGTAAGTAGCCCATCTGGTACGTAAAAATAACGTACAGCGAACTAGTCACGATGTTGGACAATACGATAATGAGATTTTTTTTACTATTTAAGTATGACAAATTATTAAATATTATTTCCTAAGTCGTTAAATTTTTTTTTCCTCAGCTGCACGAGAGCCTAAGCTTTATCTCCATTTCCGACGATCGTTGTAATCCTCTTTTCCCGTACGAATTTTCAATTGTTGACAAGAGCCTGTCCGCTACTCCTCGCTATACTTCGTGACTGTTCTTCTTATAAACCGTTAACATGTTCGCGGAGCTAACCCACACAATCGATGTATCGAAGTCGCAATTCAAGGAATTGCAATTGTATTAACTTTACACATAAATAATATCGTTCTTTTTTGACAATGTTCAGTTTCTTCCGAGAATAGTTATACTTCTACTCTCTCGGAATGTTCAATATCAATACTACGTAGAGTAACGGCCATCGATAAAGTCGCCCGATCAATATTCGTTTCGAAATACAATATAAGCAATTAGAACCGAGAATTCACGTGGAAATGGCAAACCACCACTGACAACACCGTACGCGCGCGCTAGTAACAATATAGTGCGCTACAAAAACACGCCGGTCTACATTGTAACGTGACAACAAAGCGATTTAAATTAGTTCTCCCGAGTGTGTGTGTGTGTGTGTCTACGATAGCGTCATATTATGATTCTCTCGTACAATACTTACACTAAATAATAAATTACGTATAGGTAAGTAGTCGCCTACCTCCGATACGGAGACGGTAATTAATGATGATGATGAGAACCGAGAATATATTATCACGATCTCTACGATAAATAAACTACTTCTTATATCGAACTTTCGGATTTTATTATTTACACGCATCATTAAACCGAAAAACTAAAGGTACGCCGATAAAATAAGAAAATGAAATAAAACAAAAGAAAGAGTAATCCTAATGGACTTGTAAACACCGGAAAATACGAACACCCCCTCTCGCTGTGTCCGTCATTTTACGACGATAATACGCCGCCGGTTGAGAAAAAGAGGGAGAGACGGTGACAGACACTAGGTTGGAGTTTTGAGAAAAGTAAATTTCAAACTTTCGAGAGAGAATAGGGAAATGGAATATTTAAATGGTCGGCTAAAAGGTTTTTATTAAACAGGCCAACAAACTTCGAGTTTCGGAGGTAAAAGCGCGCAAAACTTGGTTCACTCGATTGCGAGGACCGTCATTATCGCTAATAATTTCGTAACTAACTCCGTCTATCGTTCGTATTATGCAACTGTATTATCTTTGCCGACCTAAAGCGTTTGTAATAAAAATAATTATAGTAATAGTAACCGTAATTATAATTACAATAACGATAATTACGTCAATTAACGCTAGTTTCGATTAATTTCGATAGGACCTACGTACGAACGTCTGATCCGTTTATATGTATTCATTTCATACGTGCTCGTTTTGATTTTATAATTAACGAAACCGGATCCTTTCGGGTAGGGGAGAAAAACCACGATAGAAAATCTTCTGGAAGGCAACGAGAAACTATTAGAATAACTTCCGCCAATATTGGTAGAAATCCTGAACAAAAAGGCGCCTCTTAAATGGGACGAAGGTGCGCGAAGAATACCCCACCAGCTGGCTAATGTGGAACAACGTGCATTAAATTCGAAATCATATGTAACAAGACACGTATCGCAAGACGGAACATCCTCCTTTAAATTGACAAAAATACATAACGTAAATGCGGAAGAGAAAAGGCTGAACATTGCAATTCTTGGACTCAGAGTACGCTGGTCCAATTGCGGATGCACGAAATTGGAGTTCTATTACTCTGGTCCAGATAACTGATGTCACGATAGTGGAGTTGCAGTAGTAGTTTTATAAAAGTATCAGTAACTTTGTGCAGGAATTTTTTACCAGTCTCCCACAAAAAAAAAGGCTAAGACAAATTTCAGGTCACCGAATTTATACAGCTAAGAAACATTAAAAGATAATTTAAAAATTCTACGAACAGACTTCATTCGCGCTCAATTTAAAATGGTACCGCGTGACTGAAATGAAATGGTTGAATAAGGAGGCTGAAATAATATTGTTAGCCGCTTTAGTACAGAAAAGAGAAACAGACGTGTGGTGACAGACTTATACAATTTTCTAGCGAGTGCAACGTGCTGATATGAACACCTTTTTTAACTACCTCCTTCCTATATGGACATTTCAAACGAATGTAGGAACAAGGTTGACTTCATACTGTGGAATCAGAACTTTAAAAGTGATCTCATATGGACATACCCCGGTGCAGACGCTAACTCATACAGCGATTATTAGCCTCAAAAGCGGGTTTCGTAAATTCTACATTCACCTAATGTTTTAAGGCACTGATATTCGGAATCATAAAGATGACACCACAAGGGCAGCAATTAGAAATGTACCGGACAACGTCTTTAACATTGAAATAAACGTACATAATATTGAAAAAATATTTGGAGTTTCGAAGACAGTAAAAGACAATGTCCGAAACAAGATAATTGGCTGTGTTAAAAGGAAGAGAAAATGGATAGACATAATGGTTTTAATGGAGGGAAAAAGATTACTTAAACGTATCGAATAGGAATATAAAGGGATGAATACATTAATCCGAAGAAAAGTTCGGGAAGCGACAGATTAACCGAAAAGTGCAGCAAAATCGAACTCCTACAATCCAAACAGCTTCAATGTATATAGGCAAATCGAATAAATTTTCGAAAATCAACCGCAAGCGAGTTAGAAGAATTTTGAAAGACAAGAATGGTACAATTATATTAAAGAACTATTCAATGATGATCGTCCAGGATTAATCTCATACTCGAGGGGTCTAGTTTTACAAATACTAACCATCTGAAGAATAAAAAAAGCCGGATAATATATACATCAACAATCCGCTCAACCGAAAAATTTCTAGTAAAATTGCTCAATTCAATTTTGACTTCAGGCCATATACCACAAGACTGGCTGAGATCAGTATTCATAACACAACCGAAAAAAGGTAATGCGTCAGAAACGATAAGCTTACTACCAGCTTAATTACACATATTTTAAAGGTTTTTCTGTAAGCGGCAAATTCGAAAATAATGTAGGCACCAACCAATACTAGGAATAGATATGGCACGAGAGATGCGATATATAATCTTAACGTAGTGGTTGAAAGATGCCGACATATAAACCATCATATTCTGCAGCTAATACGGGAAAGCAATAAGAGAAGATCGGTTAGAAGATAAATGTTCTGGCTAGCATATACCAAGGGGTGGTATGAATGTACCATAGTCGAATTACAATAAGTTGTAAAATCAAACTCAACAATAGCAACGTTGATCATCAAACTTCGGACGGAAGAAGATATATTATGTCGGAATATCGAAAATTATGGTGGCTAGTTTCACATAGTACTTCTGTTTTTATGTCTGGTACCATATACTGTTGCTACGGCCGGGAGCACCTGAAATTAATTATTAAATGTTACATGTAGTTGATCGTATCTATATTTCGGAGGTTGAATGACTACTCGTACTAAATTCTGTTATCGGATAAAACTTCTTGTAATGAATTAAAATTGAATTTTTAAAATCGGTACGTGGATTGTGGATATTCGAGAAATAAGTGTTGGAACGTTAAGGGTGTCTGAATGCAGCGAGCTCAGAATGGTGGATTTGTTTATTTATAATTTAGTCAGTAGTCAGTGCAGTGTGACCGATACTGGGACGAGATAGAACTACATACTCTTTTGTAGTGTACGAAAAAACATATATATACAAGGAAAAGGGAAGAGCAGATAGCTCTGAGGCAATTAGTTGTAACTATAGCATTCCATAGATCGCAAAAGGTTTTATTTCCGGATGCAATTTAGTGTGCACTTACAGTTAAAGTACATGATGGTAGACAGAAAATTGGAACGTATTGGAAGATTTTTGTGGTTGTCAGTGAGAACAGCGGATATAGCGAGGTATTGTATCAGCAAAAAATACCGAATATCGAGGTGGGTAGGCTGTAAATGGTCCTCTGAAACTACAGCACATATATACAAAGTTTGTTAAATTTGTATGTATCGGTGTTGATTTTTGCACGTTCTTTGAGCAATCTCGGTTTTTTGTAACTAAATTAATGCTTCATTTTCTACCGCCATCATCCTTGTTTTATATAATTTTCTATTTTCATTTTACATCTTTTTTTTTACTATTATCGCTATTTTCGTCGACATTAACCGGAATTATTTTCTTCGATTTATTCCCAATCTCAATAATTAGTCGCTCAATAAAGTTATCTACCCGTCGTCCGTACGTGTACAAAGTTTGACTAAATAATTTGTTGTTTTTTTTTTGTTTTGCTGTTGACGGTAACCTAAAGTTCTTCAAAATCCAAGTTTGAAATTAGTGATTTCGGTTTATTTTTTTAAAATAAAACTTGTAATATTATTCGTACGTTTTTATTTTAGGTCTGCCTATAATATATATATATTCTTATGCGTATATGTATACACACACACACGTGTGTTTATATGAGAAGTATTTATCGACTCATAGGAAAGAACTCGACTCTATCTATTGAAAATAAACGACTTTTGTATATTTTTTAAACCGATTATTGAGTGCAAGTGTAGTGTTGCACTAGTATTTCCGACATTGCATTTCGTACGATCACCTACGCATATTGAACGCAATATTGACGTACAGTGAGATTTAAAAATTCCAATAGTCATCGGTGAAATCACTAGGTTTGCTTATAAACGCGCAAAAAGACTGGAAAAAGAGCATCAATGTTGACATCATACTGGACAATTCTGACGATTTAATACAGCTTAAACATCGAAAACCGTACGACTTAACGAAGTAATGAATTAAGTCGGAGTCACTTTGTTGAAAGAGTAATGCTGTCAACTTATCATCGTTATTGTCAAATAATGCATAGTCCTCGCAATAATCTTAAAGAAAAAATAATTATTTTTTATGTTGACACTTGTACGTTTAAAAACGCGTATGTAAAGATATACACATATATAAAAGTGTTTTTTTTTTTTTAATTCTGGCCATTACAGATTACACCAAGTGTATTATATTTTTCATACTAATTAGTAAATTTATTATGATTACGCATGTAAATACTAATATCCTGTGCACTGATCAAATTATTCAGCAGCGGGAATTCTTAACTTTTAATAGAAATTTCGATTGATCATATTGAAAAACTCTTGTTTTAATCCGCTCTCTGATCTCCAAAGGTTGGGTACAGTATGGCGAATAGATCGTGTTGATGTTAAGTCTTAGGTGACATGAAATACGAACAAACGTTTTATATACTGTTCGGGAGGTTAAGGAACGCGATTAAAGGTTAAAATACTTCTGAACGGTTTGGCTGAGTAATAATATCTCCGAGCGCGGTTCCGAAATTCCTTTTGTGAAAACTTGATCTCAAATAAAATGCCTCTAGCGGGCGTATTGAAATAGAATGTGCCATTTTCGAGGGATTCTCCAACAATTACTCTATTCGATATCACCATGGTTGGGTTTTCAGGCTAATTTGACGTCAACTTTAAATATAGATCGTAGATGTTTCCTCGCAAATGTAACAATAAGATCAGACTAATAGGTGCTCTGAATGTTGTATCATTCCGTATTCACATCTGTCGTCATCTGTAATTTTTCATATTTTCAAGTTCTCATAGTTCTTATTGGTTGTTCCCATAATAGCAATCGGTTTTCTTTCAGCTTTCTCTTCCGTAATTCCAAGTAATTTTAGATGTTTGTGTTACTCTCCTAAGCAAAATTTTTTTAAACTTGTATCCATTCATTGCACAGCATCTTTCGCATACAATGTTACCTATTGTACTTGTTTAGTTTTTCTTTGACAGCTATCATTTTTCGCCTTATGTCGCATAATATTCCTATTTTATCGATCGGTGTCGCCTTAATACATCCTGTAATTATTCGACTGGTTTAATGTAGTGCTACACCTATCCTGTTTTATACTGAATTCCGCCACATTGCGTTAACATATTCACTTGCAGATTAGATGGAGTTAAAGCCTCTTAGAATATTTTGATTCCCAGTTGGAATTAACCAGTTTTGTCAGTAGACCGTTCCTTATAACAATTTTTTTTTCAGCATCTTCGAAATGATTTTTTTATTCGTTAGGATTAACGTCTAAGTACTTTGGGTTGTCGCAATGTTCCAAATATATCCCTTGTTAATAAACATTACTCCGGTTTTATTATAGTTTTGTATAATTGTCAGTATAGTATCCAACCCAATATTGACTTTAAAGTAACTCGGAGGGGATAAAGCGAGTCGATGCAAATTACTACATTCTGGCTGATGTTTGTAAAACCCCAGAAGCAAAATGCACCTCGGAGAATGGTAAGTCTCAAAAAAAGAATATGAAGGAACATACATAGTTGATATGCAAATATATATATATAAATATAAATAAACATATTAAATTGGTTCTATAAAAAATTGTCAAAAATCGAAATCCAAAAGGGTCACTCCCCAAATTTTTTATTTTTTTTATATATATATGCATTGTCCGTATAATTATAAACACACAAAAAAAAATCAACAAAGTCGGTTGAGCCGTTCTCGAGTTACGGTTTTAAAACATATGGCAATTCATCTTTATATATATAGAGATAGAGGGAGAGGCGAGATTATGAGTGAAATATATATGTATATATGTATCTATGTATACATATGTATACATGTATTTATGTACTTACTGGTAGGCAAAAAAATAAGTGAATTCTTCGTTAACGAATCCTTAATGAGAGAAATACTTTAATCGAGAGAAAGCTCATTGACAAACTTTTCGGGTAACCAGATTTACTATCGAGAAGCGTAACCTTTTATATCCTATTAAAAGGACGTAAACATCAGAAGAAGGTTACAAGAGGAAATAACCTTAACCCTTGTTGCGTTTTAAAACGTATCAATGCCGGAACGGTTTGCAGACATACACGCTTCCGATGAATCTATTATGTAATATATACATAAAATATGCGCTTAACAGCTGCATATTAATATACGTAATAATCAAGAAGAAGGAAACACTCATTTCCAGTTTATTATAATATAAAAGGAAAATACAAAATTCCCCTATACGTACACACAAATACACTAACACACACACATATATATAGATATATAGAAAATCGCTAAGGATACGTGTAGTAGTTAGCTTTTTGAAAAACTCAAAGGGTTTTCCGGTAAATAACTTTCGAAAAGTTGAATATTGCGCACACCTGCTTTTAGAGGTTTTCGCGTCACTGCGACGTTTTAGCATATATAATATATATTCGTCAAAAACTTCGTAAATATGTTAATAATCTCGAGCGAGCTCAAATTCATTTACCTCGTGTTCAGCCGAGGAGTTTTTTCCGAGGACCTCTCCAGAAAAATGATACGAACTAATGAATGCGAAAAGACTGCTTTCCACGGAATACTTCTCGAGTTTTAGTCTTTTGCTTTACACGAATCTCGGCCTATTACTTTTAATTTCCTCTACTAGTTTCATAAATTACGAGTGTTTCTTGTACAGCGTTTTTCTCTTTTAATAATACGTAATAAACAGAAAGCTAAAAAACCAAAAGACCGATAAACGAGACAAATGTGAAATAAAATCGTTAATTAAAAATTTATTAAAACCGGTAAAATTCTTACGGAATGGCTCACCGATCGATATTTATATTCAATTTCGAGAAAATAAGTTCATTTTTACGAATTATCCCTAAACGGAATTTAAAAGAAACTCAAAAAATCGTACGAGGTAAACTCAGTTCGGATTTATGAGCGTTGTGGAAGTATCCAGAATCCGACGCGAACGTGTTAAAATCGAGACGTATTTCTTCTGAATTTGATAGATTTCGATAAAGTTACACAGTAAGACGCTACAGATATTACGAGATACATAAACAAATGGAACGGATTTGAGATGCGTCAATACTACCAGTGAATATGAACAGAACAGACAGAAGGTATAGACGTCGAATGTGGTGCAAAACGAGGTTATCACTCACGTTATTTAATATATATACCGAATTAATGGGGGGTGTTGATAAATAACATCAGATTCGCTGATGACATGTCGCAGCTAGCAGTCGAAAATGACTTTATTAAAAAAAGCTAATTAGGGAGTTAAAAAAAAAAAAACTGCAAATAGATGGGAACTGAAATAAAGGCTGGAAATGTGTAATCAAATACGTAAGAAGTTGAACAAGGGAAAGGGGTAACATACGGAGATCAGATATAGGATAGAAATAGCGCGTAATTCCAACTATGCGAAAATGCGCTACGAGCTGCTTGTAGTCGTTACATCTGGCCACATTGTTGTACGGAGTGGAAACGTGTGGACACTCGAGCAAATCGAACAGACAGAAAGAAAGATCGCCTTCGTCCATATTTAGATGGTCAAATGCGACGAGACTATAGTCGTTCTGAAGGTGCATATACGATTTCTAAAACGTGTTCAGCGGTATTCCGCTGTCGACCTACCCGTTTCGTATAAGTTATATAAAATGCTATTATTATAAAATCAAAGCGATGTAGACTGGTACGGAATGCGGTGATTTTTTAAACAATAAAAAAAAACTTTAAATCGATAAGTTTAATATGTTAAAAGACCGAAAAGCTTTTCGGCTATTAAGCCATTTTCGAGTGGATAAAAATGTATAAACCTACTATAAGAATAGAATATAAGTTAATCACAATATCACGATAAATGATTTACTCGCCTTTTTATGTTTAAAATCAGAGAATGTTTCAACTTCGCAAATATCGACTCTTAAATAATTATCTGCATTTATGGTGCGTGCTTCTTTGGATGCTTTAAGTTATTCTGGTAATAAATTTTATCCTGTTATTCCGCAGGGTTCTGTTTTGGCGCCAATCATTTTTCTCATATATATGTTCGCGACCCTTCTCGTAAATACAAATGTGGAGATGGCGGCATTTGCCAATGATACAGCATTATTCGCCGGGGGGGGGGATAATGATCCGGTAGCGGCGTCAGAAAAATCACAGCTCGGTTTAAACGACTTGAACATCTGGGCACGACAATGGATGGCTACAATTAACCCATCCAAGTCAGTACATGTTACATTTACAACTAGGCGGAACACATGCCCACCTGTTGATCTTAATGGTACGATCCCACAGGAAAATAAAGTCCGATACCTGGGTATCTTGATCGCCGCTTGACCTGGAAGGAACACATCAAGATCAAAGTTAAAGTGATAAAACTTAAACTGCGGAACATGTACCGGCTCCTGGGAAAAACTTCCGAATTACCTCTAAAATCGAAATTATTGCTAGTTATTAAGCCAGTGTGAACATATGGCCACTCTGTGGGGGGACAGCATCAATATCGAATATAAAATTGGTGCAGCGATCTCAATCAAAAATACTAAGAGGTTAATATCCGGTGCACCCTGGTATATACGAAATGAAAATTTGCAAAAAGACCTAAAATGCCAAGGCCTCGCAAATTGAACTATGGCACACCTCTAGATCTTTCACACCGGTTTAAATGATGTGAAAGGTAGTTCGGAGTGTCATTATTGAATGACATCTCCCATCCTGTCATAACTCACGTACCAGTTGCTTATTGGCTACATCAGCCAGATTGCCATTTGTGTATATATATATATATAAAAAAACTCGTAATAATTTATTGTGGCAACACATTAAATTTGTTAACGTTTATGAATACTGCTAAAGTTAATTATCGCTTTTTTCCTTTCAATTTTAAACCTCAGTATTGAAACCATCGAGGTAAACCGTAATTGGTGTTGAGTATATCGATAATAATCATCGATCGCTTAGCTAACGTTTAAACGGCACTATGAATCTACAAAAATGAATATTACGACTACAAGGATTCTCATTCGCAAAACAGTCAGTCTAAAAAAAAAGGTACAGATATTACGAGCTATCTGTTGCTCTCCAGAAGGATACGCGGGTCCAACGTGGAATCGTTTCATATTTTCGCGCACGCTAGAAAAAAAAGGCAATATTATTCTTCGTGAAATCTGTAGGAAAGTTAACAGTTTACCAATATCAAATAGGAAATCTATATGTACTCAATTACACCGCCCCACCGGATATCAAGACGTGTAGTTGCAGCGAAGAAAGAATGGTGGAAAAATCTCACGATATCCGTTGTCCACTGTGCGGCCACAAGAAGTTGCCGATAAGCCTAGACACGGCTTCGTGAAGATAATTTAAGAATCGACTTGTATTCCAATTTGGAATGCTTTTGGGAACATTGGCGAAGTGGAAAAATTTTTTTGTTGGCAGCGACTTTAACTAGAACTTGTGGAAAACTCAAAACTGCATTCGTAGCGGAACAACGCGTACAACATACAACTTACATAGAGGAAAATGGCTTAAGATTGTTAATATCTATGTTGCGAAATCCCGAATAAAGAGCATCAGAAATGGGAACTTTAGCTCTGTTAAACTATATAATGATATTGACGAATAAACATGCACTTTTCTGAAGTGTTGAACGAAGAATGGACTGTAACAGTCGACCGGGGGCGTATAAATTCGTTTCAAAATCGCATCGTTTCAATTGATTCGAGAATTTTATTAAATATTCCGAATGTGACCGGTAAGAAGGAACACATATATTGAAAATGACTCTCTAGATTACTGGAATAGAACTAACACTAAATATTTTAACTTGTGGTTCTCTTATTCGCGTCTAAAGCGTGATGCTGATTGGTAACCGATGAAACGAATCGTTATTGCTGCATTTACCTTTGGTTTTCATTTCGTATTGGATTTTAATTCCTTATAATCTCATTTTCAATATAAGCAGAACTTTGTACTGTCGGAATGCATATATATATATATATATATATATATATATTTTCACACATTATGATAATGATGACGTCGTCGTATCGCAGAGAGTGCTTAACTAGTTGGCATCCGTTCATGGCTAATCTGTTTTAAGCTTTTAGTGTATTTACGTTACAGTAGATTAGACTTAGCACTTCAGCGGTTACTTTCATTTGTGGCCTTTTTTATACGTGTATATATATATATATATACACACACGCATATATGTTACACCTCGCTTACATAGGGTATGGGAAAATGGTGCAATTTTGTACTTTAATTCTTCCATTGCGTTTTACCTTCAATTAATTAAATTTGCATAAACTTATTTCAAAAATGGCGTCGAATAAAGGGATTTATTACTCGTTGCGCATATTTTACTCAGAGACTATTTTTACTGAATTTGTTGATGCTCGTCGAATATAGAAAAGATGCGGGTGTTGATGAAAAAATTAAATATTTAACAATTATGATGCGGATGTAATAACCGGAAAACAAGAATAATGGGCTCATCTATGGAAAAATTAGAATAAATAAATTACCGATTATGAGGTAGTAGAAAGTTTTTTGTTTACGAAGACGAATATTTCGTCAAGACCTAAACTAGTAGAAGATGAGTTTATAATCACCGATTTTAGTATCGTATCGTATGATGTTGATTTATAGCTCGAGCTCTGAACGGGAAAACCAAACACTAGCTGCGCACATGACATTTTCCGAATATACTTTGCATTCTCCAATGATACACTTTGCATTCTTCAATGATACGTTTTATTGTTTGCCTTGTCCGCAATAACAACTAGTCGAATCAGAAATAGACCACTTTTGCAAAAGGTGGCTGCATCTACCACGACCAGTTCGGATTTTATTCGAAAGTCGCCACTCCCTTCGTCGAAGTACCATTCCTAGAGGTTTTTTCTCCCTAGGATTTTCGACTAGGAATTCATTTGTGAAAGAATTACATACGGATTTCAATGGTGCATTGTTCTTTTCAATCGAATGCAAATCGTGCTAGATTGAAGGTTGTCCACTGGGATTTCTTAGATTTTCATCTAACTCTAGGTGCTTCTCTTTTAAATTTCGTAATTAACATATTTTCGTTTTTTCTCTAGATTTATAACGGAATATATGTATTATTATTTCAAGGAAGACTTCAACTTTGTTTGCGCAGGTCTAGAGTTTGTGAGATATTCAGGCTGGAATGAATGTGTTTAATGTATTTTTTTTTGTATTTTAATTTTTTTTACTTTTAATCTTATAATTCATAAAAAAAAATTATTATTTTTTTTATTGTTTTATTTATAAGCCTACACTATAATTGGCTTTTAGCTGTTGTATTACTTCATTAAATAAATAAATAAATAAATAAATAAATACATATATATATATATATATATATATATATATATATATATATATATATAGGTATTGGTTTTTCTTAGTTTATATTTTATTTACATGGTTTCGTTTAAATCGATTATTTTTCACTGAATAATATCAAACTTTGGTAATACTTAATACACTATGATGACGTAATAGATCGTTTAATGGTCCGTTCTGATTTCTCTCTTTCATTACGAAGTAAATTCTGACTATAGCCGTTATTTTTTTAAGTAAACCATCATCGCTTTGAGTCCTGTTTTTATTTATGCACTTCCACTATATTGCACTTCATTAGACTACATACATATAGAATTATTGTTTTACGTGTTAAATATATATATATATATATATATATATATATATATATATATATATATATATATATATATATAATCGATAAACGTTAGGAACTTTCAACGGTCACGTTGGGCAGTGCACGGGCGTCGGTTGGTCTATAATAAAATCGAAAGGTAAAAACGATAACTTTCTACATAACAGGCGAACTTTCATGCTGGCCGTTGTAAATGCAGTTAAACTTTTACGACTTCCTTCTTACTTCCTTCTTCGTTTGTTGTGTTCATTAACGGCGTCGCCTAGTAGGAATTTTATTTCGAATTTAATGACGATAATATTAAAACCGGAAAGAACAAGATAGGCTAGATGGCGAATATCTGACGAATATCAGCTCGGGGGTAGCGGTGCCGGAGCTTCGGAATTACGAAGCCTGTAATGGCGTTTATATTTTAGGTTTTTGCTACCTTTACCGATAAATGTCGTTTTATTGTCACTACTTCGTACTATCGTTATTAATAATAATAATAATAATAATAATATTATTTTCATTATTATGATTATCATTGTTATTATTCATTATTATTCATTATTATTATTATTAATAGTAGCAGTCGAGGTGCTATAAATATTATCGTTAATTTTGAAACTATTCTTTTATTTTCGTTTTTTAATCATCTTTAATGCTTCTTAAATAAAACCAACCGCGTAGCCTACACGATCGGGCGATGAAATTTTAATTAAATAAAAAATATATATTTATATTAAACGTTTAATATAAACGTAACGACCGTAAATGACGCGCGTAATATTTCGGCCAGATAAATGAATTACAAGCACGCGCGGCACACACACATCGGCTTACGTTTATATATACACTAACACACACGCGCGCGCGCGTCAACTCTGGTTTATTATACACGCGCACACTCACGAAGCTAATATTATATCGAGCGAAGCTATTTTTAAACATCGGAACGATTAATTTCGGTACTGTATAGTTCCACTTGATTTATTATTATTATTATTATTTTAAAATGGAGATTCCTTTTTAGCCAACGTGATGTAGATGTAGACTGTTCATATTTTAATCGAAGATGATTCCACAGACGTTACGCTACGTCAGTGAATAATTGTAGATTATCCGGACGGAGAAGATAAGATGCGGTGTTATGTATTGGAAACTGCAACATAGAGCATTCACGAGATCGAGATTGCCTGTTCTGCGATTGATCGAGGGGACGGAGGTGGGACTTTCGCTAAGTATGGAAAAGACGATCGGGTTGCGATAAAAGGACGTCCAAATCGTAATACGCCGATGAGTATAATTCCTTTACGATTAATCTGCTTAAAGAGTGTTTAAACGCTCACGAAGCGGGTACATTAAAGTTTTCAACTAGCGATAGTCGCACCTCGCACGAACTTCGTAGGAATACTATTTCTGTGTCGTTGTCTCAGTAACCAATCGCCAGCACTTTTCAACGATAATCGATTTTGAAGACGATACTGCCGCTGTTCGGAAAGATTAATCGTATAAATACGCGGTGAATAAATTTTACAACTAGCGTTCGATAGCTTTGACGCACGAAATCGCAAAAATTTTACGCTTGATTTTTTCCTCGCTCCAGATAATTTACAATGTGTTTATTCGAATATTTTCAAACGGACACATTTCAAGTCAACACCGGAAAATGTCAAATTTCATAGGGAACACCGTGATCGTATAATTTATCGTATTCGTATTAAAAGCGGTCGTAGGAAATAAATTATACGTTAAAGATACGCCGATGATGTTTAATCGCGAGAATCAGCGAAATAAGAAACGCTCGTATAATTAACGACGCGCGATGATTTCCAAAGTTTACACATAAATCGGCCTAAATTTAGACATTGACAAAACGGATACAAGTCGCTTATACACTTGAAGGAAACGTACTAAGAAGAAATTCCGATCGGATATCGAGTAACTAAGTAATAAAAATCTGGCCTTTAGCGACGAAATTATTAAATATATCTCGGAGTAATAATAGACAAAATTCTGAATTACGATAAACGTGTACAGTCTAAACTCCAAAATCGTAGAAAACATTATATAATCAATATAGCTAGTCGCTTTGCTGTTTATTTTTAAGCACGATACACAGATAAAAGAATTTGTAGCGCTGTTTTTAGATCAATCGCGTAATTCTTTAACGTATTTTAGTAAATTGAAAAAACGAAAAAAAAAAGGAAGCAGATGTCAAACAATTGAAAAGATTAATTCACGTATATATCGGCGTATAGAATTGTTTTTTATAATAGCCGGAATAATTCCGGTTGATCTCCGTTCGAAACAAGTCTTAATAATTTTAAAAATTGAGAAGGAATTAGGGAAAATTATAATTTAAAAGGAAACAACACAGACATTGGCCGAAAAAGAATATGAACATACTACCGCGCCAGACGTATAAAAAGTTTACTAGATATTCGAAGCGAGATTAAAGAAACTTCTGGACACTAATTTTTTTTTTCAAACATACCATACCGGTCACGGTAATTTTGCTACTAATCATCACCGACGAGCCGTACCTCTTAATCTAATATATCGATTCCTTATGATTATATGTGGTAGTGTACGTACTTTTCTCATCTTCTCGATTTTCAGATCTTTTCGTAACATCGAATAGGTCATTATAAATCTGCGCCAAGTTGTTTAAATCATCCGAAGAGCTCAATCAAAAATACTACGATCGATAGAATGACGAAATACATAAAGAGATCTGAAAGTATCGACGGTTAAAGAAGATATCGAAGCAGTCGGATATACAGAAAGACTACAAAATCACTCAGTTGGCGCATATCAAGAACGGTACCCGGTTCGGGCGACTGAAACGATCGAATATAGTGGACTAACGAATATTGTACCAAAACAAGGAATGCCGACCATTGGGAAGCATTCCATTAATTTATGAGTAAATTAAATGATTAATACCGCCACTTATTGTCTTCAGTTGAATAGATTGCGTGCAAAATTTATTTTTAAAAAAAAAAAAGATGTTTAAATACAAAAAAAACGCATCCGGAGCGGTAGATGGAATCGGTATTAGGTATCTCGGTTGTTCTGTTAATCGAGAAATGAAGTATAGAGAAATCGCAATAATATCGAACGGACGAGTTCTATTAAGTAGAGATGCCTCTGTTCAGAAGTAAACGTGTTAGTAAAAATTTATTATACGCGAATAGTAATAGCGAAGGAAACATTCGGAGTGCGAGTTTTCAGGAAAAGGAATAGCGAAGTTATCAGACTGAAGAATCATTGACGAAAGAATGATCGGTTGGTGCGGTAAATTAGGCAAAATAGACGAAAATTATGAGGAAGAATGTAGCGAATGAAGAAAAATTAGACTGGAAAAGTTGGCGGTCAGCCAAAAATTGTTATTGCTCAAAAACGCGGCTAGTTTCTCACTGCAACCGAACTTGGCCGATACGGATAAAAGGAGATGAGAAGACATTTTAAACGTATTCTCCCCGAATGTAGACAAATCATACGCAAACAAATTCCGATACGTTTAAAAAAATTTCACTACACTCGAGCGTATGATGAACAACAAAAAGGAGTTAATTAAAATTTTTCTTTATGAAAAATCGTAAAATTTTTCGGCCATTAAGCAATTACAAAGTGAATATTAAATATATATATTAAAAATAAATATCACTTGGATAAACTATTCACGGTAAAACGGTAGTTTCAGATAATCTGATAGCGAACGTGATAACGTAATCAAAATTGATTAGAACATCTAACAATCATGTAATTCTCGCGCGTGTTCACATTCAAGGTAATAATGAAGAAGCGAACAGTGCAGCCAGAGGTGGCGCATTCAACAATTATAGCTCCTGATTACACCAATGTAAGATGTCCGGATTTATATAAAACCTTCGGTACGTAAGTCATGGAACTTCCAGTGGTCTGTACTTTCACTTACCAACAACAAACTTCGATCGGTTCGAGATTCAACATTCCAACGGATTCCATTCCACTCGACAGAAAAGATTATGTACTTGTTCGTCACACCAATATCTCATACAGTTATAAACTGCTTCCCCAAAACTATCATAAATAATTTATTCATTTCACATTCGTATTTTTCATATGTATTCTTTTTAGAAGAAGAATTACATCCCGTTAAATTGGTCATAAAAAAATTTGTTTTATATCGCGTTTTTAAAAAATTTTCCATATTAAATAACATCTGTAATAAACAGTTCGTCGCATAGTGGTACAAAATATGAACCATATCTCTATGTAAGCAAAAAGTAGTCGAATTTCAGGTGAATTTCTTTTTAGACTTAAGCAAATAACATAATTGTAAGCTAAGAAAAAATAAATAAAAATCTCTCGGGCATGACGGGCCAATACTTTATCTATTCTGGTGTTTGAAAGAGTTAAACTGATCTTTTAAGTGCATAATGGAGAATAAAGGGTGAAACTACCGAGTTCTTCCCTTGACGTGCCATCTATCGTATATCAATTGACTGGCCTCCACATTGGCTAGTTGTAGTGTAATATATATAAAACAATATTCCCCAATCTTTACATTTGCGTCTATTTGCAAACCTTTCGTTTTTTACACCTCCTACAAAATGTACATTTTACCGGAGATTCTTTACTGATAATAAAAGCGAGACCATTTCACGTATTAAAAAATTCGCGCAATTTTAAACATTAATAAAGTTTCCCGTTGCATTACGTAAATTAGCTTGGATTTCCTGAGCGTTGCCGATTAAGAATACAACTTAAACCGCGAACATATGACAATTTTAATCCGGAAAACGACGTATAGAAGAGTTTCGAGTCACGTAATACGAAATTTCCTACGGTAGAACGTCATTTTGACTTTAATAAACGAGCGATAGAAAATTATTTTCTCTCTTTTTCCAATGATCCTTTTTTTTCTTTTTTTCTTTTTTTTTATTCTGGAACCAAATGAAAAAGTCAAAATTATTAATTATTAGCCCGATTTCATGGGGGTGTCTTATTAAATATAATTTGCTACGTCACACACAACGACGCGTGACGTTTCGTCGTAATTAGCGTTCTTACTATATCGGAGCGATGATTAGCATTTTACTTAGGAACGAATTTCGTTACTATCGACTGGGATGTTGCTTAAATTTCGTCGAGCGAATTATTTTCAGTCGGTACGTTTCCTTTATTCGTATACAAAATCGAAATTCGAGGAACCAGTCCGGCAATAAAAATCTACGGGGAATATACACATCCTTATCTAAGGCGAAGTATACGAACAGAAACAGATTGAAGAAGAGAATCCTTCTTAAATTCGATGTGGAAAAAAAGTGGAAACTATATAATATAAGCGTGTATTTCGTTTAATATTTACATCTATCTATACCCGCACGACCTTATTTCGAATCACGTCGGAAGACAAAAGTTTATCACGTGGACAGTATCGCATCAGTTACCCATCCACATGTTCGCTATGTGAGTACCATGTTCGTCGGAGTATTAAAAAATCCGGTTAACTTTATCACTATACGCTTTTATCGTGGAAGCGTTTCTTAGAAAGGTTCTGAAAATATTGCGTAAAGCAATATTACGTATTATATCGCATCGAAGCGAGTCCGCGCTTTATTAATATTAAAAAATAGAAAGTGGCGAAAATAATTCAAGTACCGAAACACGGGGTAAACACTGTGCATTCGGATAGATAATATCCGTCCAATCAGCTTAGCAATCTTAGTGATTCTGAAAAGATTGACTTTATTAATTCTCATAATATAATGGTTAGTCAATTTGGATTTCAACCGAAACAATCTACAACGCGACAGATAATCGCTGATAATTTTAAATTTAATAAACATACTGGGATGGTGTTATTTGATGTGGCAAAAGCTTTCGACACAAACTGGCGCACGCCGGTATTAATTACAAAATCATTTCTAGCAGGTTTCCCAATTATCTAATTAAACAGATTAATAGTTATTTATAGATCCTTTTATATCATTATAAATAACGCGAAATCAAGTATTCTGTTCTGTCGGCGTACCTGAAGGTTACAATTCTTATTTACATTTTTCATGCATGATTTCCCGCATATAAATAACATTGAGGTTGCCTTATACGCTGATGACATAGCTTTGTTCCGCAGTTAGACCAAGTACTGTCAGCAATAGGTTACAATCCGATCGTGTAATTAAGTATTTTTCTAAATGGCAAATTGCTCTTAATCCTTCCGAAACGAAAGCAATTTTTTTTCGCTCGTCTAAGACCGTTTTTACCGACTAGACTTCACGTCAGTGGCGTTGATATAGAATGGTCTGACCACATACGCTATCTTGGTGTTATTTTAGACAAGAAGCTAAACTTTTCCAAACATATATGCATCGTACAAGACAAACAGAGCAATCTGTTCTAATCCATTTTCAATCGTAAATGTCGCTTAAATATTTTAATAATAAACTAATAATCTACGAGTCGATTATTGGGCCTATTTTAACATATTCTTGCCCAGTTAACTTCAATCTCGAACGCTTAATGTCTTAGATGTATCCTCAATGTAATTTCATATATGCGCATAGTGCTCCGCACGTACCCTATATAAAGGACTATATCCTATCCCAACAATTTTTTGTCAATTGTAGCGCGCACCGTAATCATTTACTTCCAGCAATAGGAAATTACGATTCCACAGAACTAAGCATGCATTAAACATAATGTATTATTCTCGTAACGTTATAATTTGCTTTCGTTTCCAGTACTTATAAATGATATTATTCGTTATATAAACTTAAACTTATTATTTACTATTGTTTAAATTACCTATTTTGAATTTGTGATGGTTTTTTTGTCTGATTTTATATTTATAGCTTATATGTTTATTATTTATCAATTTATATTATTCGAATTTTTACTTTTATCATTGTGAAAAAAAAACTTCGAATATATTGACACAGTTCATATCGAGGATATCGTTGACGTTACTGCAGTTTGTTAATGTTGTTTTTACTTGACACATCTTAGTTTTTTGTTTTTTTTACAAAAATTATACTGTTTGTACAGATTGTACAATATTTCTGTTTAGGTTGTGTTTCCACCGTTATTTCGATGTTCAACAACGACCGCCTATTTAATATACTATTCATATTTTCGTTTGGCTTCACGTCTATAAAGAAGAGAGGGGATGACTATTTCGTTTTTCTATATTTTATATTAAAAAATAGCGTCTAACTTCGACGGGCAAAGGTTTTGTTTATCGCAACTCGATACTCTCGTTAACGTTTTACCTGATATGTGTTGTATCCGGGGCCTGAAGGGAATCTGACATTTTTAACTTTCAACACTATCTATTGTTATTTCGATAATATTTTTATTTATAATTTTGAATATCCATCCTTCAATTAGGCTGTCTAATTACCAACGTTGCTTATTAGTTTTTATCGTTTTCATTCAGTCCTGATGATGATGCAGTACCAGTAGAATTAAAAAACGATACGGTTCGATACTCTCGTTAACGTTTTACCTGATATGTGTTGTATCCGGGGCCTGAAGGGAATCTGACATTTTTAACTTTCAACGCTATCTATTGTTATTTCGATAATATTTTTATTTATAATTTTGAATATCCATCCTTCAATTAGGCTGTCTAATTACCAACGTTGCTTATTAGTTTTTATCGTTTTCATTCAGTCCTGATGATGATGCAGTACCAGTAGAATTAAAAAACGATACGGTACGAAGATATTTTTATTTGGTTAAAAGTATTTTTCGCTTACCCACAACGTCCAGAAATCCGATTTGACTTTTCATCGGATCTGTATTTATCTGACACATATACCAGCCGCGATCAGATTCACGTACCTCTCTGATATGCAAGTACCAAGTACGATGATCGCTGTGCGTCACGCCGATTCTGTGATTTTTCGTTATGACGTGACTGTGAATCGTCAGAATTGTCTGCGTATCTACTCTTAACCAAGCGACCTAGGAAAGAACAAAAGAAAAAAACAACGTCAATATCGGGACATGCGTTGAATATAGGTGGAGAAAAATGTCCGTCATTTAACACTTGTTAACGGAATAACAATAATAATAATAATATAAATAATGATAATACTAATGAAATCAAAATTTATTGCTTATGTTTTATTTTATGTTTAATGTACGTTAATATTACTTGAGGAATTTTTGTTTTCTCATTAATATTTACTACAAGATGAACGACAAGATCATTTAGCAGTATGTAGCAGATGAACATGGAAAGGAATAGTACTGGTACACATCCGGTGGTAACCGTGACTATAAGGAGATTTTCTATGTCTTGAACTCGAAACCAATAATTGTTCAGTGTAAGCTAGAGTTGATTGTTTATTTGTTTCGGGATTTATCATGGAATCGTTATCAATTTTTTCACACCAACATTACGTTTAACTTGAGTGTGTAACTTAGATTTGAATTACGGCAAGATATTTCGTCAGACTCCTTGTTTCCGATCCATATGTATAAGTACCGGAAAGACGCGCTGTTCTTCCTTTCGAGTCGGGTATGCGTCTTTATTCTTGAACACTTTGCTCAACTTTTCAAAAGCTATCCACTAAGGATGCGTTCGTCTTTTAACTTCCTCAACCATTTCATCATTCTCTATGGACCAAAATAGATCTATTCAGCATTCCAATATCTGCCCATCTATTTTTATTTGTAATTTCAGAACCGTATTTACACATATAAATATGACCATATCATATTCGACTATCACATACATACGTATGTGTATACACACGTCACTCATATCTCAATACACGTAATCTGTTTCAGTACACACGCCGACAACGCTATTATTAATTCTTTAGACATCTATACTCATAATCAATTAGAATAATATTTGTCGCACCAACCGCAAGTTATTGGGAAAGATGCGGTTCACTAGTTAACACACCTGCCGGTAAATTAGTTTCAATTATATGGCCTCGCTATTTTAGGTCGCCGCATTGCGGAACACGTGTTCTATACTATCGACGATTAATAATTATTATCGTTATTTAGGATACGATTTCGCGTCGATGTTGATTTAATAAGACCACGAACGGCTAAAAATTTAAAGTGATATTAATAACTAGAAATAAAATTCGAACGATATTTAAATGGACAGGTCATTCTTAATAACAGTAGTTAGGTTGACGCGCTCTACTGCCCGTTTTTTAAACTCCACGCATATATGTTATTTTGATATTTGGAATAATAATTTAATATATTATTAAAAAATATTAACTTACGAAAAATTACTTCGAAGTTAAAATCTTATTTTTATGTAATATTTTTTTGTTTTTAAATGTAAGTAATAATTTTATTCAAACATTTAGAATTATTGAAGAACCGTTAAAACTACAAGCGAAAAACACATTAAATTAAATACGGTGTTATACCGTTTAATGTACTTCACGTGGATTCCAGCTCGCTCTGGGATTCATGAGGATGAGCTTGTCGATCAAGCGTCAAGAAATGCTGCTTCATCTTTACCTGTTCTCAACATCCCAGTTCCAGCATCCGATCTGAAGAGACAAATAAAAAATGGACTTCAAAAGCTGTGGCAGAAAAAGTGGCAACTGACTCCTCAATCGAACAAGCTTCGTCAGATCAATAACTCAACTCGGCCTTGTTGGAAAACATTCCAAATCGCAGAGAAGATGTCATCATTAGCAGATTGCGGTTGGGACATACTCGGCTCACTCACGCATACCTCATCAACAGGACCTCTGCTCTAGAATGTGCCGTGTGCGGAGTTATTCTATCCGCCTCCCACATCCACATTAACTGCTTTTTATACATCCTCACAGATTATTGTTTAACCTTCCTTCTACACTCCGTCAGCTTTTCAAAGATGAAAGCCCCACTCTCTCTCTCTAATTTAATCTTGTTTCTCCATAAATCAGGACTTTATTCCTTAATCTAATTCCTCTGCTCCTTCCGTGCCTCTAGCTATAGCTGCTGTACACGGCACGTTAATTTAAGATAATAATAATAATCATAATATACACACAAAAATTTTTTTGTTTCAAACAACAACAATAAGTAACATTAATAATATCGAAGTCGACAAAGTGTAATATAAATACGAGAACCTTTTAAAACTGTAATCGGAAAAATTAAAAAATGATTGACTGGCCCATTTTATTTTCTGTAAAAAATGGGCTACGCAACGCAGGTGTATCTGCATATTATATAAAGATCACGATAAGCTTTCGTCTATCCACTCCTGGATGAAGGCTTTCCCCAACGTCTGCCAACCACTTCTGTCCTACGCTTTCCTTAACCAATTTTTCCAAGCTACGTTTGCTATATCATTGTGCCACCGCGTCATCGAGCTTTCCTGTTTCTTTTTTCGGTCCATTGGCCACCACTGTAAGTTCCGCTTTGACCATTTATCATCTCCACTTCGAGCTAATTTTTGATAATCCGTAAGAGTTGCAAACTATTGTTGTGTACACCTTCGTATCGAACGATTTTTCAATATCGAGTAGAAATAACGTATACATTAATATGAATGATATAACCGCTTACTATACAGTGGAATACTCGGAAGAATTCGAACTATTCATCTATAATAATTATGTTATTTGCCGGGAGAAGAGAACGTGTATCGTACCCGTGCGTTATATGTAATTATTTCGGACGTACTTCACTATTCATTTGTAGTTGTTGTAAATATTGTTATGTCGTAAGGATAGCGTCGAATCGCGACAAAATATCGTAATATTGCGCATAATACTGCTCGTTGTACTATACAAAACTATAATTGGTCGCTAATTTTCCAACATTTTTTTCGAAAATAAGAAAAAGCGAACGACATAGGTCGGAGAAAAGTTAGCGTGCGAATTACCGAAATTCTCTCGTTGAGTTACTTTTTTATTATTTCGTTTAAAATTTAAGAATTTATTAGTGTTCTTTACGCAAATTTTCTATTTTTACTTTGGCCATCGTTCGCGCTACTCAGTCGTTTCTCAGCTTTTTCCGGACACGAGAACGAGTGAAAGAAAAAACCGGGCAAGCCGGCGATAAATTTCGAAGCGGATGAAAAAGGTTGCTCAGATACGGACAACGGACGAGGTTTGATTGAGATAATTTAGGAAGGCGTGCGATGGAAGGCGAACACAACTGATAAAACCCCGCGCAACGTTAAAAACGCGTTTGTTCTTACCTACCGCCCCCTATATTGTCGGGCGTTGGTGGCTGAATGTCAATCAACCATGAAGCAGATTGACATTTCCCCGTTAGCCAATTCCCAGTCGTCTCTTCTTCTTGATTTCCTAATGTACAATATGATCGCGTCTCACCACCCTTCGTAATGACTGACGACGACGACGCCTAAATGTCATTGTCGTCGTTGTAAGTCCTCTTCTTCGCGTCTGAACCGTCAGATAACCAAATGTCAGTTATCCCTCATTTGCCTCTTTTCCCGATTTTGCTCCATGTTTTATATCAAAAACGTTGGTACGTTTTTATATATTTATATATTACACATATGTATATATATATATATGTAAGTTTTATCACACCGTCATCCGGATAGTCATTATTAGAGACCCCTGAAGAATAGCCGTAATTTATTAAATAGAGAAACTCCGCCATTTTTTTTTTTTTTTTTTTTCGAAATCATGGGTGTACGTGTCGGCCTGGTATCGGGTCACCGTTTGCTCATTAAGAATATTTTCGACTGACATCTGTAACTCATACGGGATTTGGCTTTATCATTACCGAATCTTTTTCCCCCGACTCTTCGTTAGGAGAACCGACGACTTATTATATTAGCGATTCCGGTAGTCGCTTTAACCGACGAAGGTGATCCCTTTTAATTTTCCAACCCCTCTTTGTAAATGAACAAATACAAGTTGCTATAAACGTATAAACAAGTCCTAGAAATCAACCGCGTACGTTTTCACTTTCCGTTAACAATGCCACATGAGTCATTATTAAGAGGATTGACCGGATATTATGTATCACGTGCATTGTATGTGTACACATCAATATACATATCTTCTTTAAGTTATACATCTCCTATACGGAAAGTCTCGCGTACCGTAATTGTAACTGTTCGTCATTTATAATTTCGTTTTACTTGCTGCATTTATAACATCACACCGCGTTTTATTAATTCCGACATTGGTTGTATCGTATTCAAGTCTATTACTTTCTTCTGCCGACTTACCAATTATCCCGTCTCGTATCACCGGCGCGAATTAATTCTCTTCTCCCAATTATACGCTCGATATATCTTTCTGCGATATGTTTCACTGATACAGCTTCTTCTCTAGTAGGTAGTCACTCGATCGTCATGCTAGCCCACCGGAGGAGAAAACAACCACGCGATTTGGTGGTAATCTTCTAATTCGACGGGATTAACGTTGATTAGAAAAACTAAATCAGAACTCACTGCAACGGAGATAGGTTCATTCGGTGACGGTGTTCCCACCGATAAACGACGTTAAGCTTTTTACAGTTTAGTTGATGAATAACAGTCCGTATAGATATCCGTGTCCATTCGACTAGGGAATCACGGACAACACTACTTTAACTCTTGTGCCACGATATGGCATGTCGGGAAAATTATGTTCCTCATACCCATACAAAAGGGCATCATGAAATGGGCGGTCATCTGAAGTAATGCAGATCTACTCGAATACCTGCGTGCTGCCCGATGACGCGGAAGGCAATAAACATGCTACGTGTTGTGAAGAAAGATCTTTAGGTTCGTTAAATAAAGATAAATACATATATATATATATATATATATATATATATATATATATATATAATAAAATATTAACGTAAAGACAGAGACAAACGCAGATTCGAATAGTTATACCCTCCTATTGATATTCCACCCTTCCTTTGATCTAACACATTTCGTATGATATATTCAGAGTATAGGTTAAATAGAATGAGTGACAAATTACATCCTTATCGAACCTTTTTCTTTGTATAAAATTCTTTACTATGTAGTTATTTGCCAATTCTTATTTTCATACAAACTTTGAATCAGGTTAACCAAACGTTTTGGCTGTTCCCATTTTTAAGAGCACGATCTATAGCTCACTCGAAATGACGTTGTCAAAAAAATCTAAAAAGCATAGAATTACTGCTATTTCATGTTCGCGCGTCTCTGCAAAGTTAATTTGGAGATGGGCTCTATTCAGTACATTATTATTAATTTACTTCTATCACGTTTATAAATAAACCTTCACCGTCGTTAGTTCACAAAATAAGAAAAAAAAAGAGAGCACAATATCTGTCCATCTCGTAAGTTTGTTTTCAAGGGTTGTTTTGTATTATTATTTTATATATACATATTGGAACACCTATGGCAAATATTAAACAACCTCGGCGTTCCGCGTCATCTAATTGGTCTCATTGAATCGTTATATACATCTAGCAAAGGTAGAGTTAAAGTAGGTGATAAATTGTCGGATGAATTCGAAGCAGGAAAAGGTGTACGACAGGGCTGCATACTAAGCCCGATATTGTTCAAAATTTATAGTGAGTGGATAATCAGAAGTATCCTACAAGAATGGGAAGATGGTGTAAAAATTGCGGGAAAAGCAATCAATAACCTGCGATACGCGGACGATATTGTAATAATCGCCTCATCGGAACAAAAAATGGTCAGCCTCCTTGAAAAATTGGAAAGTATAAGTAAAGAACATGGATTATACATAAACAGGAAAAAGACCAAGATAATGATTATATATGGCAACAGTCAATCACAGGATCCGCAAAGTATAGACGGCTTACAAGTGGTTGATAGATTTGTATACTTAGGAACGCTAATCACAAAGGACGGAAGCTCAACAGAGGAAATTAGACGGAGAATAAAGATAGCAAAAATGGCGTTGTTACAATTAACGAAAATATGGAAGAGCCATGAGATAACAATACACGCAAAATGCGTCTTATGAACTCGCTGGTGTTCTCTGTATTCCTATATGCATCGGAATGCTGGACAATAAAATAGAACGATACACAACGCATTAATGCGTTTGAAATGCACTGCTGGAGGCGAATGCTAAGGATACCATGGATTGCGAAAACAAAAACTAATTTGTCAATACTTCAAGAAATTAAGGTGGATCAGAGATTACAAACCGTGGTAGACGAATAACATCATACGCAGGACATATCATACGACAGAATAGATTGGAAAAAATGATTATGACGGGTGTGGTAGAAGGTCGTAGGAAAAGAGGCAGAGACAGAATTAAAAGAATCCAACGCATCAATACGAGAAATGATGGACCGGGCAGCAGATCGAACTACATAAACACGTTCGTTTATGAGGATTCATAGGGTCACGATGCTCGAAACGAGCCACCGATGATGATGATGATATATATAATCGTTATAATCTTCGTACAATATTACCGTTAATTAACTTCCTAGTGATGAACCCTTCGTCCAAGGGTTCACACAAATAGTTCGATAGTGCGTGTTTTACATCGTTCCTATACATTTTTCGTATTCGCATAATTCTTTTCGATTTTCGTGGTACGAATCGGTTTTGTCTTCTGGCAGTTTTCTTTCTCATGAACTAATATCGGGAAAACCGACGTATACGACTAAAATATGACGTCTATCGGATATTTACGTAATACTTGGTAGATTTTCGAATTAGATATTCCATTCGCTGATGACTTACATATCAGATCTGAAATAGATTCGTCTTTAATAAACGATACTTTCTTAAAGCTGCTAAACCTTTTAAATTTAGATATTAATCTAGACAATCTCCGTAAACGAGAAATTAAAATATACACGTTATTACAAGACAACTTAAATTTTCAATATATATATATATATATATGATGATGAATTGTCGTTATATCCCATAGGACGTCGTGATTACGATAATCCAATTAACTCGTGAATCGTTTTTTTCCCACTGGCGTCTGTCCATTACTAACCTGCTGCATGCTGTTAATGTTGTTATTTTTAAGTACATTAAATCCAATATTTGATCCGATCATCTTCGATGCGGCCTTCCTTTTTTTTTTTGGTGGTCTGGTTTCCAATATTAGCTCTTCTAATTGCAGAGCGTTTCGTCTGGTAATGTGAATAGCGCAAAATTCGTATACGTATTGCAATGAACTACATTTTTCGCCTATTCTCTGTATGACTATCTTATTCACGATCTTTTCGGTCCACAATGTTCTTAAAAGCCTCCGTCAACACCGCAGCTGCTTGTATTCTAATTTCTTATTTTCTATTGATAGTCCAAGATTCGCAATCATATATTAAAATTGGGAAAATTAACTACTTCATAATCCGGATTTTAGCGGCCATCTACAATAGGAAAACCTTCCTCATAATACGATCCCCATAAGCATGAAATAACGGTGTAGATAAGATCCATCCTTGTCTTACTTCACGTTTTATATGAAACGGTGTGGGCTATATACCATTGTCTCTATATTTATGGACGCTTTACTATATAGTATATATACGAAATTAATCTAGAACAAACGGAAATGGTTTTACCTTAAAAGTCGAAAGATCATCCACAACGCACATTAATATCGCTTCTCTTCCAACCGGGACTGTTACGTTGATTATCGGTTCACCGAATTTCGGTAAATCTGTAAACAGGAAAAAATTGGAAACAGAGTCCGTCATTTAAATTTGAATATACTTACGTATTCACACACAAACAGTTGCCTAGGTACACACACGTGTGTGTGTCTAAATTTTTAAATAATTAGCAAATAAACAATCGATGGACGTTAATAATAAATACGGATATTTACGGTAATTTATCCTTCTTTTAGTTGCAGACAGCTTTGAGAATTTACTGGACATATTAAAACCGGTGCAATGCAGGTCAGCGCATCAGACAGACTACACCATAAATATCACCGAAACCAAATAGGCCATTGGAATAGCGAGGATAAAATCATTGAAAAATAAGAACTTAATTGTCGAAGGTACGCAGATTGAAAGCGTCTAAAAATTTCAATATCTCGGTACACGATTCCTTGAGCAAACTGACCGATCAGTACCAAGAAACGCATTTCTTGACATGATAAATTTGGTGACTCGAGAGGATTCAAAATTACAACTAAGAATACGTCTATTTCTACGTTCGGTTAATACTGGCTATACGATATCAAACCTTGGAGAAGAAAATCGAAGCTTTTAAAATGTACGTTTATCGCGGAATACTAAAAATATCGCACCTAGATCGCGTGACTAATAAACAAGTGCCGAATAAAATGTCAAATCAAGCTGAAGTGCATTATGGCGTCCGAACCGGAAAGTTATAAAATACTACGAACACGCGCATAGACATCCAGAAAACTATCACCCGTTAAATCTAACGAAATGGTGTCAAATATCGGCACTCCAACTTCAAGAGGCGTCCAGAAATAATGGTTTAGTAGCTATAATGATCGCCGACATTTGACTGGCGATGGCGTAATAAGAAAAAGAAGAACTTATGTTTACAAACGTGACTATCAACGTAGAAAAAAAATCTATAAGACGAACACTTAAGCATCTATACAAATATACATTTATGGATATTAATATTTATATGTATATGAGTTTAAAGTATATATAAAGTGCAGAATGATGTTGGACGCGTTCGAAATGTGGACTTATCGACGATTGTTAAGGATATCATGGAAGGACTTCATTTCCAACAAAAACGTGTTAAAGAAATGCAACATAGACAGGCTGATGATAGTACAAGATATCATGATTGGTAGCACAAGGAAAAATACTTGGACAAAGATCAAGAGGAAGGAAAAGATTCGAATATATAACATCAAACACTGGATTCAACAAAGTCAGGGAAGTAGTAGCTGCAGCAAGATTCAGGAAAATATGAAAATACCAACATCCTTGATGCGCAACCTCCTTTGAAGGAGACGCGACATGATGATGATGATGATATATATACATACGTTTGTGCGTCACGTTAGTACTAGGAAGGTAAATATTATCGAGTACCTTGATAGCGACATAAACGAACAATAATCCGGATTGAGAAAGCCGGTAATGAATTTTTACGCTTAGTGCTATATTATGTAGTCAACAAATAAATATAGGATTGAAGTTAAAGCTGGTAAAATGTTACGTACTTTCGGTACTGCCGTATAGCGTTGAATATTGAACTTTAACGAACACGTTAGAGAAAAAAAGTAGACGCCTTTGAAATGTGGCTAAATCGCAGAATTCTTAAAGTAAAATGGACCGACAACATAAGAAAGAGCGAAACATTAATTCGTTTAAATAAATGCAGGAAAATTCTACCCCCCTGGGAAGAAGAATAACAACACGGGTGTAAAACTCAGCTCATATGTATTTGTATAGACTCACTTACAGCTATACAAATCACCAATTAATTAAAACAAAATACCATCAAGTCAAGGAATTCACGCTGCCGTTTATAGATCCAACCTAAAGGTAACCTTCTGCTGGATTTCGAGTCATTCAGACATCACCTACAACAACATAGTTGACAAAGCATCGAAACAGACATCAACTATGTTTCCAGCTCCATCGGTTGTTGTTCCTGCAGCGGATGTTATTAGTCATATACGTGGAAGAAAGATACTCCTACCACGACTCCTTCAATCTTATCACATAACCCGACCTTCTTCATTCTCATCCACTATTTCTGATAATCCTAACATGATCGATCACACCTTCCAATTTCTGAAACGCACTAAACTATTTCCTCAATATAAATATCACAAACTTTGTCTTTAGCCACAGTAGCAGTACATGGCGCGGCTTTAAATAAATTAAAAAATATATATAATATGCATGTATATGTGCACAATATGTTCACAATTCAATCTCATACTTTCTTTACATATACACATACTTACATATCAATATTTATGTCCTTAAATGTTTTATTAATATATATGCTGAAATATTTGTCTTATAATTTTTTTTATTTATAATTATATATATAATATATATATATATATATATATATATATATATATATATATATATATATATATATATAATGTTGATGTATTGGAGAGTAGTGATTTTATGAATTTAGCAAAACAAAATAAAATCGAAGTTAATCACTAAAAAATTTTTTGTTACACGAACACGAAGCTTTTCGACTATTAAGTCATTATCAAGTTATTGATAATGACTTAATAGTCGAAAAGCTTCGAGTTTGTATAATAAAAAATTTTTTAGTGATTAACTTCGATTTTATTTTGTTTTACTAAAAAAAAAAAAAAAAGAAAAAAATATATATATATACTCTTGAAAATTGCTGCCCGAGTATTAGTCTGCACCAATTCGAACGGATCCGCTATTGAAGGACGAAATAGATAAACAGAAAACCGTTTGAAATGTTACAAAAGGAAATCTCGAAAGAAAAGAAAATTCTCATAAATTATGTAAACAATAGTGTTAATAATAATCTAATAATAGCAATAATAATAATAATAATTGTTCGTCGTCACCTAGTAAAACATCTTCCGATTCGTTAGGCGAGAAAATACGAACTATTCCTTACTCTGAAATTAGGTTCGCTTTGTTGAACGGGAATTCCGTAATAATGCGAAAACAAATACCATCGAACGAATGTCGGTTTGCGCACGTTAGAATAAAAGAAAAAACACAGCTAACGACGAAAAACGGTGCGTGGGAAAGGATTATATAAATTTTCGGTTGATGATTTTTACTCGCTATCTCGCGATGGTGAAGGAATTGCCTCATTTGAGGTTGCGAAATAACGTCGTTGGAAAATAGGAGGAATATTATTCCGGTCGAAGAATTCGGAATAATAAGGTCGATGTTGAATAATCGCGCTACCGATTCGTAAGACAGTTTTGTATATCGGAATCGGGTATCGAGGGAGTTAATAATAATAATAATAATATAATGTTTAGACAAATACATGGAAAAAATCAGCAAAAAAAAAAAAAATTGGAAGTCGACCTAAACGTAGAATAATATCCACGAAATTTCGTAAACTCGCCAGTGACCAGAGTGAAAGACATCGAATGTCAAAATAGCTCACCGACTGCTACGCTACGTCCGCCAAGCCCGTGGAATGTCTCTGGGCAGGCATACGAACGAGGTAGCCAAAAAAAAAAAAAGATTATTCTCTTCGTTTTATGGTTTTTTATAAAGGTTTTTTGTGTCGCCGGGCATGACGGAAATTTCGTAAATTCGCAAGGAATGGCCAGAGTGAAAAACGTGGAATGTCAAAACGAATAAATACCCGTTCACAATGTACTCTTGAACATGAGCTAGGTTATATCATTAATATATAGTTTAAGCGTTAGCGGTTAATTGCAACTTAGAACAATTCGTTATATAAAATTATTAAAACTAGCTAATTTTTAGTCTAATATTCTTACATTTACGAATATTCGGAGATAACACAGTACATATTTAAATATAATTGTTTGAAATTATTTGAAGTATGGCCACAGCGTCTGGTTCGATGTCAGCTGATTTCTTATCTGAGTATGGTTCGATGGAACAACCAATCAGGTTTCTTTTACTTTTCAGACGTTCAACTAATCACCTTTCTTTTACTTGTCAGGCGTTCGATCATACTACCGGTTAGTCATTCTAGTATTGGTATAAATAGGCCTTCCTTAAGGATGCCACAGTGAGTCTGTTCGAAGTATTCGCGAAGCTGATACGTGTTTCTGAATTGACGTTCATTTTTCGTTAATTGTTATTTCATTTATGTGTATTTGTGTTATATATAAGTTTTCGAATTTCGTTTTATCTCAATTTTGTACATTTAAGTATCGTGTTAATTTATTAAAAATAACTGATTGTTCTTAATCTCTGTTACAATCAAAATCAGTTGAATTCTGTATACCAGCATTATTTGAGTTTTGAAGATTTTTTTAAATATCCAACAATAATAATCTCGTATAATTCGTCGTATTTATGTAGAAGACGGCACGATATTTTACGAAAAGTTATTTTTAAATATCGCTTTAAAAATACGGTATTCTAATCACTTCGGTAAGTTAACTGTTTACATATCTTGCGCACGTTTACTCGAACACTATGAAATTCGCAAATCGGCGCGTGATTCTCGAATGAGGAAAACAGTTTCGTATAATTACCACCGAAAGCGGAAGTATCATACTGGATAGGAATTTAGTAGAAGGGATATAATCATAATATTATTGTAGAAAGGCGGGAAAAAAAATATGGCATAACAAAGGAGACGAATTACAAAAAGAAAGTGAGGAACAATTTCTAAGTAGAGATTAAACAAGGATGGGGCGATTCGAAATTCTTCTCACGGCTATAGGGAAACGCTTACTTCCATCTGGCAGAGGCACCAACTAAACATCCGCGTAAGCGATCGTTTTGAATTTCATCTAGTCTGTAAAAGCAGCGATAAAATAAAACTACGTACAACTTATACAAAAGTAACAAACATAATCACCGCCTGGCCACGGTGGCAATCTTTGAGACTGGGTAAAAGCCTTTAAAAGAATAAATCTTCTAAAAAACTTCCAGTCACATTAGCTCGGAAGATTTGTTGTTATAGCGCTGTGTCTAATCGGATACTTTCATGTATTAATCATAATAAATATACATAAAAAAAAAAAAAAAAAAATTATTAGACAGTGTTACGTTTCATATCGATGGTTGTGCGTTAGACGATGAAGGATACGAAGCTATGTGAAAAGTTTGACAGTCGATCCAACCTAAACGGTAGTCGTAAAATTATTATACTAGTACAGACAACAAAGTAAAAAATTTGTAATATCACATTTTACAAATCGACCTAACTACCTGCATCGTCTTTTTTTTTTAAAAAGCGGTTTCCTTTCTTTCGATTTTCAGGAGTATTGCTTTGTATTCCGTAATCGAGTTAGAGAACGTGTAAGAACTTATCACTTTGGTGTCGCGAACCAATTTGGAAAAAATGTCCATCGTAAAGGAACAAGAAAATTGACAAGAATAAAAAGCCCAATAGTTCGCAGAAAATGTACATACACATACACACATACAAGAATATGTGTATGTTTTTGTGTACTCTATATAATAAGTACACTGACACACGCACATAAACTCTAACACGGTGCCGTTCAGGTTAGATGAGAAAGAAAAATGCGACATTTGTAATAAAAAGCGAAAATGTTCGTGAATGGCCATCCGAAATTTGGGTCGGCCATACTTGTAAAAATAAAAATAATAAAAATAATAATAATAATAATAATAATAATAATAATATAAGCGATAAACGAAGTGCAGCATCTTATTTGATTGGAATATTTTAAGCCCTCATTTCTCGAAACGTGTTTTTTCGTTTTATTTTAAGCGCCAATGCCTAGATGATTTTTTTTACGTCATCATCCCCTTATAAAAGTAATCACGGATTCTTACTGTTATGATTATAAATTTACCCTTTCAGTCATAATGTCGAACGTAACATTTTAATGTTAACAAAATTTTTCAAACAACATATGCCAACACAATATGCACTATAGCGATGCCATCTACTGATGATCACATTTCTCTGTCGCAACCCGTATTTATTGAATCAGAACAACCTAATAGTGTAATGAAATGTTCGCAATCGAATTATATCGCTACTATGCAAATGCGAAATATCTCAAACAATGATAATCAAAAATTCGCGGCATCATCATCATACGAAAATCCGCCATCACATACTATTTTGCGCGAAGAGAGCATTAGTGAGGAAGCAGAAAATAATTCCGAGGTAAAGGGTCATCTCAGTGAAAGTAATAATGACTGGCAGTTAGTGAACGAACAGGTAAGAAACGTCGTCCTATCGCTAATAACAACAATAATAATCATAAAAAAATGACTCGTCACCGTTACGACGTCCTTTCATCTAACGTCGGTGTTAATGTTGATGAAGATAGTCCTCAGTCCTCTTACTTCTAATGTAAGCAATCCTATAAAAAAAGTTCCTAAGCCACCCCCGATATTTGTTCACGGTGTAAAAAATGTTCAGAAGATGCGTGAAAAACTATTGTTAACAAAGCTGTGACTGACGAGGTAGCTAAAATTAATGTACAGACTACGGAAAGTTATCGTGACTTAGATCGAACTTTTAAACAAGAAAAGATTGTTTTTCACACGTTTCGGTTGAAACGGGATCGAGCGTATAGAGTAGTGATCAGGCTCTTACATCATTCTCCCGAGCCTGAAATAATCACGCGGGAATTGCAAACTCCCGGCTTTAGTGTCCGGAATGTTCACAATGTTAAGCAATTTCAAGCCAAAAAACCTCTTCCGCTATGTTTTATAGATCTTGAACAGACGAATAATCGTAAACAGATTTTCGACTTGAAGTTTTCGTGTAATACGGCTATTAAAGTGGAGCCTCCAAATTAAAAATCCTCGATGCCATAATTGGCAACAGTGGGGCCACACAAAAGCCTATTGTACTTGGTCACCAGTTTGTGTAAAATATGGTGAAGGACATTTAACTTACAAATGTACTAAAGACCTAAACCTACCATGGGGGTTGTGCGGTGGATCGCATCCTGAGTATGTATGCGATTAGTTCGAAATAAGACAAATCTGAATAATCAACCAAAAAAAAAATCTACCATGGGTAACTGCAGACAACCGTCTAAGCTACTCTTAGGTTACTAAATATAATCTTAGTGGTGAACAAATCAATATGTATAAAAAGTACAACCGTACCATAAGTGAAGAGCAAATTTTTGAGGTTAACCTGAAACAAATAAACAACATACTCAAGCTTCATCAGAACAATTAATAGTAATTTAATCGAGCAAAACAACATGGTTCTGTATACGCTCACCACGTTAATTCAAAAGCTGGTGAAATAATGCCCTCCTATTTAAAGAATGGCTTGAAGAACCATAAAGTCGGGATTGAACTGTTTTTAAATTCAAATTTCATAGACGTTATGCTCCTTGCCAAAACTCATCTCACTGACAACGATTACTATAAAATTAATGATTACATCACGTACTCGTGCACACATCCATCAGATAGAGCCCGGGGTGGTTCAGCTATATTAGGGCTAATATCCAACATCACGAACTCACATATTTCAGGGAGGAAAATCTGCAGGGGACTAATATGAGCATATGGACAACATGCGGTCAGCTATAGATTGTCCACCACGATATAAAGTAACAACAGTACTTTTTAGTAATTACATTCAGTCTTTAGGTAGCATAGTTCTATCAGGTGCAGACTGGAACTCTAAGAATACAACGTGGGGACCTAGGGTCACTGATCCGCACTCTGTTACCTCATGTCGCCGATTTCTCTGTTGCTAATTTTGTTGAAGGTTATGGAGAAGTTAGTCTTGAGTAGATTACTTTCATATATCTGTTCAAATTATATTTTACCTAACCCCCCAGTTCGGGTTTTTGCAACAACACTCGACAATAACCGAAATAAGACCAATAGGATAGTCAACTGTAATTTTCCCATTGCCAGTGTCCGATAGTGTCTTTAGAAACACGTCTGCCGCTTTTGGCATTTTCTAACGCCACTCGCGTATTCATTGTCAATTTCAGAGTTTTCACATATCTTCACAAATTCTATGACGTCGAACGAGCATTTATTTCATCTGCAGCCCTTGAGCTGGAAATGATTGACAGTGTTTAGTGAAAATCTCTAGTAGTTTAATGTTAACACAAATTTTTATACGTGAAATGTCTCGATTTTAACAATATTTATATAAATATATTGAAAATGATCTACTGTTTTGAACACCTCCTATACAATTTATAATTATGACGACAGAAAATTGTGAATTAGAGGGGATACTCAAATTTTTTTTAATACAAATACGAGTTGCTTCGATAATAATCATCTCTATTGTATAAACATACACGCAGTATGTAAATTGTTGCGTAATAATTAAAATAAACAACAAAAATAAGTTAAAATAATGAAAACAAAATATTTTTTCTTTATTAAAAATTACAAAGCTTTTCAGCTGTTAGGTCATTATCAGACGAATATTTAAAAATATAAAATGGAAAAATATTAATTTAAGTTTACAATTCACAAAAATCAACAGTACTAGTAAAACAATCTGGGGGGAAAAACAATTTTACAATTTTATGGATTTTAACTTCTTTTTTGTAGTTTATTTTAATAAAAAATTACTACATTCCGCATTCTTCAAGTATTAATTAAAGTTCGTTAAGAAATGATAAATAGGGTACAGTTGTTCTTTAATACAACGATATTATAAATACGAATAGTATTTTATTTGGCTACATTCGAGTAACACCAAGCAGGGAGTGGACTGCAAAAAAAGGAAAAAACAAGTAGCTAGAGTCTTATGCGGACAGTAGGCGCCGCAAGTTGTTCTATTACATGGAGCATATTTATTATTATCTCGTTCTTATCAGCGTTGTTATCGAATTCACTTTTATTATTTCTCGATAATTATATTTTTCATTTATATTTTATTCACGGCGTTTACTCAATTTTCCTACCGAAGGTTTTTTTTATACGCGATGATCCTTCTTCTGCAATTACGAGTAGATGAAAAAAGAATTAGCCGAATAGCTGCAACCGCTCCGACGTGATTGGCAAACATTCGTGCAATTGTTTTTTATATACCTATAATAAGCGTATTAACGATTTTTATTAATTGTCGACTCGCGGTACTTACATTTTGCACGTTGTTTTTTGAATTTAAAATAATGGGACAAAATTTCTTGAAACTAATTCATCGAGATCAACCTTTTTAAGGCCTAAACTCCCAACTTGCGACATTAATATTAGCACCGATATTTCGGATCGACATCTTTAACGCGTCATACATAACATCCTGATCATCCGGGTCGAACAACAAATAAGATAGACGAGTACGAAAGGGGTGTAATTATTCTCTTTGAAATTAATAGGTTCGACGTAGTAATCGGTTCGTCATTGTCAGTTGCGAACGTCCGCTAAAAAGTTGATATCAAACAACAGCAGCCTCCAACGGGAATGATTATAAATTGATGGATGACTCCTTTGGGGGTGCATAGTGACGCCCTCTAGTGAACGCTACGAAGCAAATATTACGTTGAATTCCGACGTATAAAGTTAAAAAGACCAAAGTCCATCGACTTTCCGTTTTATAGACCACCACCGTTCGTAGCGTTTACGAGTGAGAAACGGTGATTAAACGCGTCCCCGAGGTCGTTCGGTCAGTTGTTCGGGCTTCTTTTATTTTATATTACTATTATTATCATCGCCACTTTCGATGGGTATTTTTAAAACAACCTCCTCTGAATTTTTTTATTTTTTTGGAGGGGGTTTATTCGTCGATCGTAAATCTGCCGCCCAATTTTTCTTTACCAGCGGATACGCGAACGGGTAAGAGAGGAATGAACTTAAATTACGCTAAAATTCTCTGGTGAAACATTTAGCGGCCTCATTCGACGTTTAGCGGCGCATTCGGGATTTCCCTTAAAGCCTCCGACGTAACATATTTGTAAGTATACACCGTATATAAGACAAATACCAGTGGCGTCGTTTTCTGTGAGTGTATTTGTCGTTTTCGATACTTGCCCGTACATATGTAAACCAACGTTTCAATTAATCGCGGATATACATTATTGCGCACACACTTGCGACGTCCTATTTAGTTTAACACCTTGTTGTTCCCTATATGGTAGGCGAAATTTTAAACAAAATTGCCACGCTTTCAAATGCCTCAATTTTAAAAATATTTATTTAAAAATATTTATTTAAAAATATTTAAAAAATTATCTTATAATAATCAAAATAAACACAGACTTTACCATAAGTTTGCCGAACAAATGGAAATTTAACGTGAAATCGTGAATATTTTTAAAACTGTATCTACAGTTTTCTCGATAAGAAGGTACTTAACTACTCGTGGTATTATATTGGATAATTCTATTATAAAAATGAAGTTAAATATTTAAATGTTACCTTCGATAAAAGAATGTATTTTGAAAGTGGAAATGATGATATAAACAAATCAACCGTCTATTTACCCTATCCGGTAAAAAAAAAATATAAACTATAAACAGTATACGATATACCTAAACAACAAGTAGTGCGGAAATATGGTCTACATCTCGACCAGAGATTGACTCGGAATAAACACATAACCTCTAAACACGTGTACAGATCAGATTATTAAAACTGAGAAGTATGGACTGGATGGTAGGAAGAAAATCAGTTCACTAGAAAATAAAGTTCCGCCTATATAAAACAATAATAAAGCTAATCCGGACATACGGCATTGAGCTATATCCAACTCCAATATAGCTCTTACGGAAAGAACACAAGCAAAAATCTTACGTAAGATTGAAAAAGAAGAAATATATATATACAAAACGTATAAACAAAATCATGAATACACATAATTGAATAATGAAGAATGTTAAGTACCTTATATATATATATACATATATATATATACACGTTAACAGTTAACTTACTAATGTACAACGACATCTAATGTATATGTGATAAAATTAAAATTTAAAACTTAAAATTAAAGTTTTAAACATTTAAGTACAGGAAAAAAAGTGTAGTATCTGTTCTTATCAGCTTAATATCTGATACAACTCGCAATGCGAAGTCAGTATATTAAACTAATTTTTGTAAATTTATTTATTTATTTATTTATTTAATGAAGCCACACAACAGCTAACAGCCAATTATAGTGTAGGCTTATAAATAAAATAATACAATGAATAATTTTTTATGAATTATAAAATTAAAAGTAAAAAAAAATAAAATACAAAAAAAAAATACATTGAACACATTCACCAGCCTCACACACATTAAACACACCAGAAAAACTACACGCATTCACAAGTCTCACACTCACTAAAACATACATCATTCACACCCCATTCACACAATCTTACTCGAAATAAACGGACGAATAATCTTCAACAAACTAATAAATACAATATAAACATTAATATACTACGTGTACATTAGTAAAGGAACACACATATGCCAAACACCCACCACATAATAACAATCTAGAACCATTAGAATAGACAACAGCGAAACTCCTGTTCTCATCGCAAAATATGTTCGTGAAGCAACTTATTAAAGAAATATGTGTTATCAAAGTGTATATCCATACAGGGAAATATGTTCAAAAGAGAATTATATAAACGGAAAGCTGACGTCAACGGTGAACTTAAACCGAGGTTTGTTCGTGCACGCGGCTCACTAAAAAAACGATTCGATCGTCTATTTGGTCTTGGTAGAACGTAGCAGACGGTTGATGTTAAATACTCACTATTAACTCTACCGTTGCGTACATCATGAAGAAACCTTAATTTAGCTATTTTCCTTCTGTAGTGCAAAGACCTCACATCCATTATATTTCTTAATATATCGTAATTCATATATTTAGGGTAAATACCTGATATACGGTAATATAGATATTTTAAAAATTTACGCTGAACTTCGTCAATTAACCTAATGTATTTATTATAATACGGATCCCAAATAATTGAACAGTATTCTAAAGGACTACGCACTAATGCATTATAAAGCGATAGTAGCGTCCATGGATCTTTAAACACATATATGAATTTCTTATAATAAAACCTAGCATTTTATAAGAGCGATTAACAACATCGCTTACATGTATTGAAAATTTTAAATTGTCATCAATATTAACTTCGAGATCCTGCACCACAGATTTTTTAATTATCTGCTTACCATTCATCGTGTAAGTGAACGAGTACCTATTTCTATTTCTACAGAAACTCGTGTGAACGCATTTATCATAATTGAAAGTTAAATGATTTTCTTTGCTCCACAGAACCAACTTATATCTGTTTGTAAAGATTCACAGTCAGCTAGTGAAGATATAGGAGCATAAATTTCGAGATCATCAGCAAATAAAAAGAAATTTTGAGCAAAGTTTCTTTCCAATATCATTGATAAAAATTAGGAATAGAAGGGGACACAAATTCGAGCCTTGTGGAACCCCTGAAGTAGGTGAATATGTATTAGAATGGTAATACACAACATAGCTCTTACGGTTATATAAATAGGATTCTAATAATATTATAAAATCTTTTGACAGGTCCAAGCAACATTAGTTTATTCAGTAGATGTGAATGCTAACTGTGTCAAATGCTTCACTAAAATCAGTGTAAATACTATCAACTTGTAAACACACAATCCATGAATCTAGAAATCTGATCAGTGTATGTAACTAGATTTGTCACAGTGGACTTGTGCTTCATAAATCCGTGTTTCTCAGGCATAATTTTTAGTCAGTAAATAACTGTTCAACCAAGATGTTAGGAGCTTGCTCCACCCTTGTCACGGGCCGACCTGGTATTGCGGTACGTAAGATATTGTAAACGCACCACGGTTCATACGAAATGATAACAACTCGAACGACAAGATAATTTCTGTTAAAGAAGAGATCCGCAGATCTGGTGCGAGAGCGAAGAACCTGTCGACAGACTGTGTAAAATTCGATCGAATAATTCAATCCTCTCCATGTTCAACATCGATCCTGATTACCAGCAAATCATATAATTCTAGATTAATTGTAATCATCAATATGTAGGATCAGCATCTATTCGGAGATTATTTTATTTCCGAGTTTTCTTAATAACATGTCTCCACTACTGCCTATTGTTATAAATACAGATTGCATGCAAAAAAAAAAATTAAAAATAAACATAAATAATAAACTAATCTTATATAATTTATTTATTCGCCTAATACTTATTTACGCGCGTCCTGTTTGGAATCAAAACATCAAATAATACTAAAAAATAATTGTTCCAGAATTTCATTAAACGCGTCTAGATATACCAAAAACTTAAAAAAACAAAAAAACAGATATATTACATTTATTCTGTATACAAGATACCGCGCATTATATATATATATATATATATATATATATATATATATATATATATATATATATATATATATATAATACCAAAAAATTGTACAACAGATGCATCGGTAATAAACATATCGCTTCAAAGCAGTACTTCTTAAATCTTCTTTTATACTAATGGATGATTTTAACGCTAATTCACTCGCACGGGAAGTAAAGTGTACAACTCCACCGGGCAAATACTACGGGATATAATTGATCAATACGCATTAATCCTTCATGCCACATTGCCAACTCATTATAATTTTGCGCATCGTTCCTGGTCAACTCTAGATTTAGTTTTTCATCTCATTCAATAGCAAATTCTCTACACTTATTTAATCATACTGATTCAGCAGGAAGCGATCATATTCCTGTAATTATAAGTATGCCGTATAAACATGAAATAGAAACAACCACTATTAGCTGGAACTGATGTAAAACGGACAGGGCAAATTCAATTATGCTTATCATTCCCAAACTTAAATAGTTCCTCCGAATTATCACTGGAGATATTCACTAAACCCATTATTACAACATGCCGTCTCCTGTACATCACCTTACAGTACCCGAGCTATTTGCAAGAAAATTGTCCCATGGTGGACTGCCGAATGCAAAGCTGCAATTGATGATCGTCGTAGGACGTTGAAAAACTTGAATGCTGTCCTCTCGACTGAAAATTACACTCTCTTTAGGAAATATCGAGCTAATGCTATACTTTAAAACAGGCAGAAAGATCTACCTGGCATGAATTCACTTCCTCAATCTCTACAAATTAGTCCGGAATAAAATTAAATCAATGGAAGCCTCATCAACCGTATATATCCCTTCGGGCATTAGGCAAAACGGAAAAATTATCCTGAACCGCAGTCAATTAGCAAATTTATTTGCAGAATTATTTTCAGATAACTCATGTGACTGAAATCTAGGTCCAAATTTCGTCAAATTTAAAAACACAATTAAATCGATTCCACTAAACTTTAATTCGCAAAACAAAGAACCATATAATCAACAGTGAGCTAAAATCCGCTATATGCAATTTGAAGGACAGTGCCAGCGGTCCAGACGGTTTTCGTATTTGCTTGCTGAAAAATGCATCAAAAATATCACGACAGTCGTCCTCTTGCATATACTGAATGAATAGTGATTTCGAGAAGATTGCCATTTTCTACGGCTAATTCGTTTTTCTTTCACCAGATCGAGTATATGTATATTATTCGTTTCTTTTATTTTATTAATGTTTTGAGTAGATTTCCATGCAATACTCTGAGTAGTTTCGGTGTAAAATACTGGACCGCTGCATCTATCTCTGATTCAGATTTTAGTGATAAATTTATTTTTGATGTCGAGTTTATGGACGCTTGAAAATCTTCCCAATTTGTATATTTAGTATGTAGGCAGGGAGAGTTTATTAAACCTGTACTCGCGGTTAAAATTACGGCACTGTGATCAGAACATAAATCAAAATTGGAATCGGCATTTATGTTCAACATTGAAATCCCGTTAGTTATGAAAAAATCTAGAGCATCAGGACGTTTATTTAAGTCTGTATGTCAGTATGTTGGTGCACCCGCTGTCACGTAACTGAAATTTTGATTTAGCATTATCTTATTTAATATTTTCCCATTGGGGTTAGAAAATCGTGAACCCCATCTCATGTTTTTTCAGTCACCGCCAGAGATGAACCTACGGCCTAGAATAGTGAAATATTCGCTTAGATTTGTCAGAAAGGTGTTGATATTGTTCGTGGACAGATAGTTTGAGTTATTGATTTTACCAGCTTAACTCATTCTAATATTTTTCCACACGTGTACACAAATATGTTTATCGTATACTAGTATACGCATGTACTTCTGTTTTGTATGTAGTATTTTCCAGTGTAGCGAGTGTGTGTATATGTGCACGTGTGGATAATTGTTCATTTTTTTTCTCGTTATGACTAAGTTCCAATGTGTGTTGTTATTTAAGCATTGTATATGCAGTTGTATGAATGTGTTTTTTTTGTATATGTATTATTTTAATAGTTTAGTATCATTATTTTTTTTTCAACAATTTTGGTCGTTTAATTGAGCTGTATATACTTTATATATATATATATATATATATATATATATATATATATATATATATATATATATATATATATAAGTTCTGTATTCTTCATTTCTATAAATGGTACCGGACTAAATTAAAAGCAGTTCAACACTAATTTTATCTTTTAAACGACGCAGTTTATATTAGGCGTCGATTTAATCGCTCACGTCGTAGTATTCAATTTCGGAATTACGATTAAAAACGAATCTAAAAGAAAATCTCATCGCCAATTATAACGGAAAATATTCTTGCAAATTTTCCAGGTCGCTCGGAATTACAAAATTTAGGCCAGGTCGTCAGAATAAAATATTCCTGGCCGTTTCGTTGAGGTAACAGATTGTTTGGACGGCAGATGAGAAAAGTCATCCTTCTTTTCCGTCTCTAATACATAATTTATCATCGCGGCACCGTTTCGTGTCGGCTAAAGAGCCAGAAAAAGGCAGGAGCAGAAAAAGACCGTATAACCCGGGCTGTGTCTGTCGATTCCAACTGCCCCTCTGAAAATTATTTTTAATCAGTTTTCCGGTCCAACTGATTAATTCTTTTTTCTCATCCTTACTTCATGTATATATATATATCTCTCGATACAAAAGTCATAATCATCGTGTAGCTATACTAATCTCATATTATCGACTGTTGTGGCCAAATATAACCTCGGATTACATCTACCGCAAAAAGACAAAAAAAAAAAAAAACACGCACGATATAAATAATGTGGGCGCGTCGGAAAGGGGGTAATTTATTCGCTGGGCTATAAATTGCAACGAAGCGTAAGTACTTTTTTTACAACACACACATATATATATAATTATATATATATATATATATATATATATATATATATTAATAAAAAGGCCGGTTTCGTATTAAAATTTAATTTTTATGGGCTAACAATTTTCCGGCTGGACTTTGTCTAACGGTGCAGAGATGGAAAACGCTTTTTATATAAACGATCCGCTTAAAGAATAGTCTGAAAGAATTCCTAATTTATGTGTTCGGCTTTCGCATTTTTCAGCTAGACGCTCGTTCTCCGAATTTTATTGTTCATCACCATCTCTATATTGTTCCCCGCAGTCTCTATTTTTCTACAATTATTATTATTATTATTATTAATAATAATGATATTTACGAATAAGGATTCTTAACAATGACTATCTTGGCGAACGGTTAGGATGTTTATAGGTTTTTCGATCACGGTAGGGTACGTAGTGAAATCGCTTGTGACAAGATTTATTCGACGAAAATGACCTAGGTTAAAGAAAACTTTAAGAAAACCGATGTGAAGGATAAAATATCGGACGATGAGAAATTGAGATTAATTAAAGCGAATAATATGTAGAACGTATAATAACGACGTCTAACTGGTGTTGTTAATGCAGGCTTGCATGTAATATTGTTAGAATATGTACGGGTGGGAATCCTACGGCCGATATTATAAAGGCTTTATTTATTTATTTAATATAGAAAAAGAATTTTTCGATATAAAAAATTCGCGAAGCTAAGCTACGGAATAATCTTTAAAGAGAAGGAATAAAATGATTTTTTTAATTATTACTATTACGATTAAAACTTTAGTTTTGATTCGTTTTTATTTTATTTTTTATTTTTTTGTTTTTAAATGACTCGGCCAACTATTTTTAAAAAAAAATGGCGATAACTGAACAATTATTTAATTCGAACTACGTGATTATCATTAATAAAACCGTCCATACAGCCGTATCGCACAATTATCTATATACCAATAAACTGCCCCCTATGCGGACATTACACACTTAATCTACAACTGCCAAACACTTACACCACACAGGTTGAAACACAAAATTCAGAGACCGATACACAAAATACTCTCGAACAACCCTCAATCAATAAGTAGAATTCTGACTTTTGTCATCGAAACCGGACTCCTAGCATACATATAAACTAGACACATGTCTCCTTATGCTGTAATAACCCTAGTAGTTACAAACGGCATATGGAAATTTACGTAAGATTTAAAAAAAAGAGAAATATAAAACATAAATACGTTTTCTACCGAATGTTATACGCCAGGAAACACATCGATAAAAACATAATCAAAATTAATAATATTTAAATAAAAAAAATATAACTTATATGTAAAATTGCGGGAAAAATTTTGGAATACAAAAAGAAACCGGCTCCCTTAAAAATAACAGAACGTACTTTTCTTATTTTAAAATGAACTTACAAGTAACATAATTTATTTGTCGACATTTAGTGTTTTAGAAAAGGACATATTTTATACGTCTGCGCTTATATATTTTATATACCGGCGTCGTAGGGATTGGTTAATCATTTATAGAATTTACTCTATCGGAATATACGAATATATACAAATGTCAAAAAAAAAATGATCCGGTCATAATCATTTCTTGCACGTAAGGGAATTTAATATATCGTTTAAAGTAAATCGAGGTTTATTCGATATTATTCGAAGACTTTTGCAGTCTTTGCACCTGGTTTAGTATAAAATCCGACTGGGCAAGGCGTAAAGGGAATTTCGGTAAAATTACTTTTTCGTTTATTAAAAATTTGTTTCGCGTAGTTAGCGCGGATTTTTTTGTTGAATATAGGAAACAGACAAAACCCATTTTTCGTATTATTCTATTTAAAGAATTATTAATACGTTTGAAAAACGCGAGTCGTCTACTCCCGATGATGCCTTCGTTCTTTCCAGTCGACACGAACGTTTTTAATTTTAGCGAAAACTCCTAGTCAAAATTATCGACTCAGTTTTCTCATCCTTAGCTTTGATTTTTCATTTATAGAAAAATTTGGATACTCTATCTATCGCTTAATCTGTTGCTTATGGTGTCTATTCTATAAAATGATACTATTAAAAAGATATCATCGGCATAAAGATTTATATCTACTCCCGGTATTGTCGGTATATCGTCAATATATATATATATATATGAACGGACCTAAAATACTCCCTCCAGGTACCACCGCATTAATGTAATGACAGAATTTGCGGCTTTTCAGTTTCACATAAAATTTTCTATTCATTAAGTAAGATTTAATATTTAACATAAGATATAAAGGAAAATTATATTTCATTAAAATACACGTAATTACATCGTGCCGTGTTGCGTCAAATGCTTTTTCTACGTCCGTCAACACTACTCCGGAATGTTACTTCTGGGTAAAGTTATCAGTAATTTTTTTGTCACACACTTTAGCCAGGCTCTATTGTTGTACTTAGTTTTGGTCGAAAACCAAATTGCCAGTCAGACATGATAGATTTTTTCTCGCTATAAGCCCTTTGACGAGGAGTATTTTTTTTTAAATCTTACTTATATTAAACACACAACATTTTGAACGGCGGAGGCGTCCTTTCATTACTTACCATCGGTTATTAAACTAGAAGCGAAACCTATGTAGTTGATAGTAGATACCTTAAATTAATTCGTACAGCGTCGAGTGATTTTTAAGAAATACATACGACAAAATTAGTTGTTAAAAAATTACTAATTTTTTAGAAATATAAAAGTACCACAAAGCTTTTTAGCAATTATTCCCACAGCGAATGTGCTAAACAACGCAATAAATCAGCGATATGAAATTAGTACGTAAACAATTTCATTTCAGCTGTTTTGGTGTAATTGTTGATGTCCTTATTTGAAAGGGGTTTATTAATTCGGGCGAAAATTTAGAATGGTCTTTACGATCGAGAAAAACAGGTAAACAGTAAACCGTTTATAGACCTGGAATTCAATAAGAGTCTATATCGTGATATGTTGTTTTTGATCAGTTGATAATGATCGTGATGATATATATATATATATATATATATATATATCTTCATCCTTTTGACGTTTTAACTAGGGTCGGGTTAAAACGCAAACATTTCTATCCGAATTGATAATAATTTATCGTTTTATTCACCAATCGAGATCGCGTTCTTTCGCAGTATTGTAAATATTTATCGAATGTCAATCAGTTAGTCACGCATCGTGCTATTTCTAATAATAATAATAATAATAATAATAAAAATAATAATAATAATAAAAATAATAAAAGCAATAATAATAATAATAGTAATGAAAACATAATCCCCTTACTATTTCTATTGCCTCTCTAGTAAGTCCAAGTCGGACAATTTTGAATCGCGTGCAAACTATAACAGAAATTTGTCGCCGACTAGAATGGACCTTTGTCATTCATTTGTCAAAACTCTTAATCTAAACCAGAATGACCTAATTAACCCCGTCGGATGTTCGAATTATAACGTTAACACTCTAACACTTTACCAACGTCCCTATGTTATCATTATTGATTAGAAAAAAATATTATTTCGATTACTTTTCAGCAAACTTAAATAAAAAGGAACAAAAATCTGCTTTATATGCGCGTAAAGAAAAATTCAAATTTCCCCCCGTGATCTATTAATCCAAACGAAAACTTTTTTCGAAAATTCCGTGAACAGCTCTTACTAAAAATAAGTCGATAAAAGTAACGTGCAACGAGTTAATCGCAATTTTCGGACAATACGACGAGATGATGATGACGATTCTTCATGTATATATATATATATATATATATATATATATATATATATATATATATATATATACTCGTGTATTTTAAATCGTAAGCGATCCTTGTTAATAGAGTACCGGTCAACCGAAAGCTAATAAGATATGGTTTGCCATTGTTTTCCCTGGCAAGCTGATACATTAAACGACCAATTGTAGGGAGGGATAGTCAACCTTTGTGATGTTCGAACTCGGATCGTTCGATTAGAACTCGTGAGACTCTTGTATATAATATCGTATTATTATATATATATAAATGCGATTCTGCTTTGGGATTCTCTTTTTAAATTATATCCTGTTGTGTGAATGCCAATTGGTCGCGAATTTCATATTGGATCGAATACAATATATATCTAATATAGATAAAAATCTTAGTCGCTAGGGACATTAGCTAGCACTTTTGCTAATGTCTGGTTTTGAATAATACGGATTATTAATTTCTCCGAGTCTATCATCATTTCGATAGGTTTACAAACAATTTATTCCTACACTTAACCCGATCGCTTCTTATAAAATCTAACGTAAAATATTCAAACTTATTGAATTATTTATAAAATTATCAATTAAACACAATTTTAAATCAAATTCTATATATATATATATATATATATATATATAAGCAATTTTAATTAATCGACGAACCGGAACATATATTGGTTAGTACTGATGTCGGAAAGTTCAGAAGACCTCTGGCTATATTAACACAAGCGGCGGAAAATACAAGCACAAAATACGGATTATTAATTAACTAGAAGAGAACTAAAGTAGCGGTCATATCAAATTATGCGCACCCTGTAAATATAATTTTAAACAATCGCCAATTAGAACACGTTGATAAATTCGAATATATCGACGCTTGTATTAATAAGGATCGAAATCCGGACGGATAGAGCATGTGTGTTGTACTGGCTTCGTTAAAATGAAGAAGGTGCTCACAGCTTGTTATCTACATGCTGACTTAAAATTTAAAACTATAAAATGTTAATATGGTGTGAAAACGTGGACACTGATGACCACAACACTCAACAGACTAGTACACTTCGAGTTTTGATGCTATGGCCGTTGACTTAAGATGCCGTAGACTAGAAAGCTGACAAATATTGAAACGTTACGAATAATAAGGAGAAAGGAGAAAGAATTACTCGATATTTTTAAAAGAAGTAAAATGGAGTATATTTTGGCTCATGTAAACGCTTTAACAGAATATAATAATGAGGAAGTTAGAAAGAAAAAGGAGAGTTGGACGAAAAATAGTGTCTTGGTACCAAAATTTACGAACATGGACAAACTTTCACACAGCTCGAGATAGGAACGCGTATTATTGAAGTCATCGAGATCGGCAATACAACCGAAGAGGAAGCACAGTAATTCTTACGATTTCCGGACATCCTATTCGCGCCTTCGAAAATTCTCTTCGAAATTATATATTATTACTGTATTCCGATCTGTCCCTTCCGAGTTCTTGACTTAAAATTGCCTCAATAACACGTGTGAATAACCGTTCGAAAAGGGATTTATTTCGCAATAACATTATCAATAATAACTATTATTATTAATCATAGTACGAGAATTAAATACTCTCCGAAGATATATGAATTTCGGTTCCTATACTATCGAAATTGTCGTTTGCAGATATTATTTTGATAAGGAAAAAAAAGAGTATCGAACCTTTGCCCCCGATAAAATAGCTGACGTTGAAATATCCATCGTGTATTTCGTTAAAAATAACTTGCTCCCTTTTAATGTTGTAATAGTGAAGCAAATTATCCACGACCTGTGGGAATTCGATATTTAAACACGTACATATCTATACTAAGATATAAAACTGTAGTGTCTGTGATTTGAGAATATTTTCATTATAATCACCGCATTGGTCTATTTTTATCGCGGATAAACGGAAAATCCAATTTTAAAAGTTTGCGTCCGTCTGCCTGTTCCGATTTAAATCAAAAAAACCTAGTAAAGCGATAAGATGAAATTCGCACAGCTTATAGGCCGATATTAATGGATTCGTTCTAAGCTTTGTTTCACATTGATATCCAAAAATAAGACAGAAGAAGAAGCTTTATTTCGTTAAGATATATATACATAAGAAGGGGTTCATAAAGTTAAGTTATACCTTAACAGTTAACTTATATAGTATTATTAAATCTACCTAATTAAGGAGACAAATGTTAGGCTACAGGAAAAAACAAACAAAAAAAACCGGCAAGCAAATAAATAAAGTACGATAAAAGAAAAACAAAAATATACCAAGTACATATGTACACATATACACATACATATACACATATGTACATACAGAAATTACGATAATTTAAAGTTTTAAAAAGTAGTAAACGGTGATGTGCCAAATCGTTTAAAATTTAACACTTTCTCTACATCGAATGTACCTTCGCTATCAACAGAGCCGCAATACAAACCACGTTTTGTTGCGTTAAGAGCGTGGTGGCGGCGAAAAAACGGAAGTTTATGTATATTTCAAACTTTTACGGTTGATATCCATATAATCTTTAAAATCATGTTCGTATTTTTCTCTTCGCAGTTTTCATTATCAAACTGGGAGCAGTTAAGAAAGTGTAGGTATATGCGCAATCTCGACTTAATGTCAAAATTCTTCTACGGACATGCGCCCGGCTATGCGCACGTCCTTTTATTAATGTTTGTAGTGTCATGCGTGAGAAAGGAGTTGTTTACCCGACAAACAGTTGTTTCTATACTAACTTTTGTTTTTTTTACCGTTCAACCGCGTTCAATTAAGGCGGTGTCCATCTTCTTTATTGAAATTTGGATGTTTAAACATCCTAAATTACATTAGATTACACTTATGTAATATTTATAACATATTTATTATTTTTGTTTGTTATCGACGAATATTTGTTTAATTTATTTTTCGTAATAAACACGTATATTTAAGAAAATAATTCTATTGTTTATGCTGCTACTCGCGCGTTACATTTGCGGCATGTTATTGTAAACTGTTATATATAAGGAAGTAAAAATAAAGCTCGATTTGATTCGATTTGATTTCAATTGGTGAACAATTCTGGGCCGAATTGTCAAATTGTATTTTCCCGGACACTGATGCGAAGCCGCTGCAGACGAATCGTTTCTCGTATGATTACAATCTGCCTTGTGTTCTTTTAGTCTTTGATTAATGCTTCCACCAGTCTGTCCAATATAGCTAAGCCCGCAAGAACGAGGAAAAACGCCGTCGATTTGGGGTAGTTGATCCTGGACGATTTTAAAATATAGATTTATTTTATTACAGGTAACACTGGTCTAACTTGGTTTTTCGGTAAAATTCTGCCTAAAAAAATACGAACATTGTTTTCACAAACAAAAAATTACGGACGTTTATATATAAACCTCTTAAAAGAAAGAGACGGCGATATTGTATTAAAAAAGTAATTACACGGGCGAAGCCGTGGGTAACTTCTAGAATAATATATGTACAGCGAAATAACTAGATAGACTGATAGAACGGCATGCATATATATATATATATATATATATATATATATATATATATATATATAATCATCATAACTGAAGTAGTCTCCCTTTCGTGGGGTTGCATCGCGAACGCTATGGAATTTGGCCGATTGAAATAATTTAAATCCCGTTAACCTTCTTCCCCCCCCCCCCAAGTGATTTTTCTGGTATTTCACCCTATTCCTGCTAGAATCGTTCTTGTCGAATTTTGCGAGCGATATATTCAATTTTTACTATTAATCGCAATCTATTGGCTTTGCACCTACTCAACGCTTCTTAATCTGTTTTCTATATTCCCGCATTTCAGCGGCTTTAATTCTTCTTTCGCAGTCGGCATTTACCGCAATTATTTATACCGTTTCGGTATATTCTAATTGTTGTTCATCTATATTCAGTTTTTTCTCTCTCTCTCTACTAAATTTCGTGATTTTGTTTGGTTTATCTTCATGTTGTATTTTCGTCTTTATTTAATTTAACATTTTTTGCATTTGTTTCCCTGTTTCAGTATATCGTCCTCGTAAGTAATATTTATTTTAAGTCTATTTTAAAACCCATCGCGTTTCTTTTTTGGAGATTCAATAATTTCTTCTACGTACGCATGATTAAATAATCTAGAAGAAAAAGTGCAACCTCATATCTTCATCATCGTTTGTTTCGAGTGTCTTGACATCGTGAATCCTCATAAAGAAAAATATTCTCGATCGCTACACTTGTTGCACGGTCTATCGCGTGTATTCTAGTCATATATCTTGTTGGAGATTTACCGCTTACCAGACCCGTCGTGACAATTTTCTTCTAATCTATCCTGTCGTGTGACACGTCCGGTGAAGGTTTTTATTTATTTCTGCAACTTAGTTTTGTAATTTCCGGTCTACCTTGACCTTTCGAACTATGGACGAGTTAGTTTATTCTACACATTCCATCAGTGCGCTTCGGAAAAGATTAATATCATTTTTAATCGGGTTCTGAACGATTTAAAGAAACTTTAAAAGCATAGTCTTCCCTATGAAAAACTTACGAGCTCGTTAAAACAACAACGCGTAACAACATATTTAATCCGATTCGATTTCCTCGTCCAATTTCACGGTCGTTTTTTATTATTTATTAGCTTTTTATCGTTTCATCTAGCTTCATTTCGCTTCATCACGCTTCATCTTGCAGAAAATACTACGTAATAACATTGACAATGTACTTCATTAAGCTCCAAATGTTGTTGTTTCTCATTTCGTTTCCTTTCTTTCGCTGTATAGGCACCAAATCACCGTAAACAATGATGGATAAATAAAGTAATAAAAATGCGATTAATCTAACGTCTCCATTAGATTTTCAGTGATCATCAAAGTTGGGGAACTGAATTATCGGGTTATTTAATTATTACGGCATTACGTAAGTTTATTATTCAAATTTTATCCAAATTATTCGATATCGATTAAACGATTTTCAAGTTTCTTTCTTAATCGTCTTATAGGACTGTCAGGGAGAGTAAATAAACGCATTCAACGCGCATGTGGGTAAATATTAAACTGCGATTTATCGAAAAACTTTTTATACATTTCATCGACACATAGTATATTTAGGTGATTAAGCTCTAGATACACATTTTGGTGCAGATGTGACGATACGAAATATTCTCTCGATCGTTGTCGCCTGTATTTTCAATATATCGCATTTACACGCAGTTCCATATTTCCAGATGAGAGTTATCGCACTTAAATAAATTATTCTTTTTAAAGCTTTAAAACAGATTTATTTCCTAGAAGAGGATACAACGATCCGGTTCGCGAAATCGCAGTTTTCCTTGTTTGAGCCACATGAAACCGTCGTGTTGTCCGTCAGTCGATATGCATCCCGCGATATCTTACATAGTGTGTTTGCTGAATTTCATTGCCGCGGATACAAATTGGAGGACACGTTACTTATCTGTTATTCTGACATTTAGATGGACTAAATGTTATACGCCATTTATGTGCCCACTTTACGATTGGACTCGCATGATTTTGAACAGCCGTACTAGCATAGCTAGTACACCTATATCATTAGCAAATGTGTCGCTAACTAATATTGTTTGATTCGAGAAATAGGTATATCCGCAGTATTTATACAATATCGGAACCAATCATTTTTTGAATGCATCTACAAGCTTCACTAGACTTCCGTAAATGTACGTACAGGTAGCCGAACAGGGGCTATATACATACTGCAGCATATTTCTCAAGGCTTCATTGCTGCTATGTGCGACCGTTACCTTAGTTTCATTTTTCTTTATTCTTCTTTTTCTTTTAATGTCGTACACTGTGCAACTTCTTTCCTTTGCCACCGATATAATGTTACTACATTCCTTGATTATTCACGAATTTCTTCTTCTACCAACTGATGTTTTTCCGCAAATTCTTCCTGGCAGTATTAAGAGCAAATTATCACACTTTTCTCCTGTTGTTATGCGACCTAGATACACTGCTGAATATCGCTAGAGCAATAGAATTTCATGTATGAAGGAGACACGCGAGTATGAATGACGAATTTAAAAATTCATATGCAGGTTTAAAATAACGGCAATAGTGTACAATCTTACATATATGGAGATATTTATATATATATATATATATTATATATACGTTATATATATACATATGTCGCGGTGGCACAGTTTCTAGACAGTCGGGGGTTCGAAACCAACACGCGACATAGAAAGCTTTCATCATTATTTAATTTTTAATTATCACGGTGAAGACAGTGGCATCCCACTCCGTATAACATCATATGCATGCGCATCTGCGTTGCGTATAAATAGAGCCTTGAATGCTAGTCCATTTTGTACGGAAAAATAAACGTACGATGGCTAGTCAGGACGTTCGGCAACAAACAGTACGACCATGATTATGAGTGTGTATATATATATATATTTAATTTTAAATCAGTATATTTAATTCAAATTGATATAACGACAAAAGAAACAGAAAATTCTGAAACGAAATCTAACGTACTGTTGAAATTAATTAATTATATAAACGCTGCAAATTTTATAGGAAACATAATTATAGTGTCAGATAATAGGACACACTGAAAAAGCTGATCGTTTCCGATAGTGAGATTATTTATACGTATACGTTTAATTTTAAAGGCTTTGAATTTGAAATATGAAAAACTCTTTAAAAAATTAAACAAAGTGGCAACGTTGTTTTTAGTTCTAGGATCTCTGTACATGTTACGTGTACAAATTATGCCATCCGTGGTTTCAATAATTTATTTTTAGTTGATGTAAGCAATATACCACTGAACCTCTGAACAGTTAATCCAATATTTTGTATAAAACGAGACAGTTTACATGTAAAAATTATGCGATTCGCCATTTGAATAATTACTTTTTAGTATATGTAAGTAATATACAACCGGACTTCTGACTAATTAAACCGATGTTTCGTTTCAAATGAGGCAGTTTACATGTGAAAATTATGCGATCCTGGGTTTCAATAATTTATTTTTAGTCGATCTGTACATGTTACGTGTGAAAATTATGCGATCCGTGGTTTCAATAATTTATTTTTAGTTGATGTAAGCAATATGCCACTGAACCTCTGAACAGTTAATCCAATATTTTGTATAAAACGAGACAGTTTACATGTAAAAATTATGCGATTCGCCATTTCAATAATTACTTTTTAGTATATGTAAGTAATATACAACCGGACCGCTGACTAATTAAACCGATGTTTCGTTTCAAATGAGGCAGTTTACATGTGAAAATTATGCCATCCGGGGTTTCAATAATTTATTTTTAGTCGATGTAACTAATATACAACTGGACTTCTGACTAATTAAACCGATGTTTCGTTTCAAATGAGGCAGTTTACATGTGGAAATTATGCGATCCTGGGTTTCAATAATTTATTTTTAGTCGATGTAATATACAACAGGACCACTGACTAATTAAACCGATGTTTCGTTTCAAATGAGGCAGTTTACATGTGAAAATTATGCCATCCGCGGTTTCAATGTGAATATCTGATGTAGATAACGTTCGTGTACTACATCATGTGTACGAGCGCGTGTTTCAAATTCTTTGTTTCTTTCGGTCGCTCGTGCGTTTGGAATATAATTTAAGAAAGTTAAAGCCGTTAGCAAATTATAATTCGATTCCTTCTGTATGTGAGAATGATCATTTGCATTAGCTTTACAAAGTCTTCGTGTACCTTTTCCGTTCGTTATATTTGTCCAACAGACTGGAAAATTGAATTCGAAAAAAAATTTTTTTGTTTAATTTACTTTACTTACATCGTCTATTGTCCATTTCATAAACGCATAATAACGACAATAATAATAATAATAATAATAATAATAATAATAGAAATATGAAAATTTTTTCTGTTTTTAAGGCTGAATCGTCCGAACCCAATTTAGTACTGGATTAAGAACGTTATTTTGCGAATGGTGTGCATTGCATATCGTATGGAAGGTACCCTTTAACAATTTGCCTGACTATTTAAGAACAAGCAAGTATCGTTTCGTTCCATACATATGAATTTATCTATAAAGCAGTTTTACGAGATTTTTGAAATTCATTTTTTCTTAATCCGCGTAATACTAATACTACTTATCATTATTTATTAGTATTAGCATTATTATTATTAACCTGCGGTGATTATACTTAACCCTTGATTCGAGGATTCCACCTGATAGATTAAACATATCGCACAACATCATGCCGACAAACTTCTCATTTGGGTACAAGGTAATATGTTAGTTCTTAATGCTACTGAGACGCAGTATATAATATACACGAATCGAGATTTCAAACTTTGGAAAGATAATGAAATAATCACTAGGCAAAAGTAACAAGTTACTTAAGATATTAAAACTAGCGTGGAAATTCTTTTTTTATTTATAAAAATTAAGAAAGTTGAATTATCTCTTCGGAAACAATACTTTTCAATTAACCGTTTAAAACGTAATGATCTCGCGTTATATCAACCGTTGGAGTAACATTTTGGTGATTCGACGTGTATATTTTATCTTAGCTTTAGTTTCTAAGAATGTTTGTAGTGTTAACCTCGTTGATTTTTTTTTATCATCTATACCAAACTCTTGTCATATTTCCATTAAACTTTCTCGATCGAGCGAATCATATTTGAAGTTTACAAATACTCTAACACATGCCTTGTTTCTGAAGCCTCCTAATATTAGTTTTAGGTTAAGAATTCGTTCCACTAAAATCGATTTTCCAGAAAACCTGTTTGACATTCTTCCAGCTCTGTTTATATTTTACTTTCTACTGGATTTAATAAAACCTTGAAAAAATTTTATACGCTCGATAGTGATATTCCTCCATAATTATCGACATGTGGTTTATCATGTTTTTTATGAAATGGATGTCATTTCCATCTCAGTTTCTCCCAGTTCTCCCCACACACCCTTTTACTTGCTTTGTTAATTCGAATTCCATTGGTTCACCAGCTGCTTTTATTAATCGAGTCCTCCCTTAGAGACTTATTATTTTAAATCTTTCATATTGTTCGCCTAATTTCTTCTCTACTCCGAACATTCGAATCTGTTTTTCCTGCGGTGTGTAGAATTGTACTTTGGGTTTGTTAGACTTTAGTAGTCTTTCAAAATATCGTACTTCTAATATCTTGCATTTGTGTTTTTCATTAAGTATCCCGTTTTTTTAAAAGATAGATATAGGATATCCTCTTAATCTGGGTTTGATTATCTTGTAGAAACTTCTAGTTTCATTCTTTTAGAAATTAATTTCAATTTCTTCTTCATATTTATACGGCTAAAATAGATGATAGCGTAAAACCGATAGGGTCTTCAGTTTGTTTGTAAAATTGATCGTTAGAAAGCGAATACGAATGATGTAAACAAAAATTTAAAAAACGGGGAAAAGTTCATTGAAAGCAATTGATGTTGAGTTCTGTTAATTTGATTAAGTTTTGTTACATCGAACGAAACTAATTAGAGGCTTCTTTTATGTTGATTAATTAATTGAATGATATTCTTAACGCTGCCGTATTTAGGCATAAAGTTCGGTTCTTAACCTAAAGTCGAGTCTATATTCATTTTTATCGTTTTCTTCCGGTACTGATGATCCTGTCGCAAGTGAAACTAGTAGAATGTTTTTTTATAAGTAAATACATCGCGATACGCTGTAAAAGCTTTTTTATTTTGTTATATTAAATTTTTTTAAAAAAATAATACTTTTTTATTGCGTCGAAAAAGTTTTCGGCGGATTTATGATTCTAACGAATATTACTAGATGTTACCTATAGTTTTAAGAAACGACGTGTACAAAAATATTTAGTCTACTACGTAAAATACGAATGTAGTTAGAAAGTTTTTAATAGTGACTTTCCTCGAAAGATGACGGGGAGGTGGTAATAAAATAAAACAAAAGCACCACGCAGCTTCTCTATTTCTGTATAAATCTATAAAGGGACAAAAGAAGATTATCGGTGTAAATTCTCTCGCATCGTAATAAAAAATATAAGTACTCATCTCGGTGGAGTTGAACAAATAAACGTAACATTAAAAATAAGCCGTCTAGTAATTACACACACACACACACATCAGTGCATTTTTAACGGTCGCCCCTCTATAACGAACGCTCCTCTTAACGGACACATTTTTCAGGTTCGGTTGTAAAAAGTGCGAAATGCATTCTGACCGTTCTATAACGGACACACTCTATAATGAACGGGAACGGTAATTTCAGTTTGTACAGTTCCTTAACGGACGAACATGTGACTTCTTCCTGACTAAAAATGATCATAAATTTATCATCGGCAGAATTAGTAATAAGCGTGCGTGTATGTTCATAAACAATAGAAGGTTTAAGTCTGACCAAAAATTAGTTTATTCTGCGTTCACAGTTCGTACTTGTACATCATCGGAACAAATCTCCCCTACGACAATTAGGAACTGCTTTGTGAAGGCTACTTTTCCAGGGAGTACACTAGAGGAAGCAGCCGGTGAATTGACCGCCTGAAACAATTTGAGTGAACTAGTGAGATTCCTTCGATCGGAGTGGCCTTTAACAGATAATTTCAGTCACGAGACTCGACTACTGAATTTGGAATACTTGGGCAAATATTTAATATTAAGATTCGTTCGAGCGGATTAATCATAATTTCTACTTTCTCGTCATTTATTATGAAATAATTACGTTTTCGGAGTAAAGTTTTTTTTTTTTTTTTTTTTTTTTCTTTTCTTCCGCGCTATGTACAGCAGCGAGGCTAGGAGCGCGGCCAGCAAATTTAAATTTTGTTAAACAGGTTTACCGATCTAAGCTTAACAAGAAAGGATGAAACGGATGGGGAATCTTGGGCCAGAATTGATGAAATATTTAAGGAAGAATGTTTTGGGATTTTTGGACATTCTGATAGGAGGTGGTGGATTGTAATCGGAACGTCGCATCTATCACAGGTTGGTGGGACTAATTTTTGGAATATGTGTCCATGTGTAAGTTGCGTATGACCGATCCGGAGTCGACACAGCACCACCTGATCCCTTCGGTCTTCAGGTTGAAACTTCCATTCGCGAACTGACGGTTTTATTGTGTGCAGGTGTGATGTACTTTGTTGTTCCGTCCATCTTTTTTGCCACAACCTATAAAATAGGCCCTTGGTTTCTTCCTTGATATCACTGAGTGGAATCTTAATACGCAGTGTAAAGTTTCGTCCTTCGTTTGTTAAAAATATACAAACAAGATTATTTGATAATCCGACGGCTGCTCCGATATTGGAAGAGGGAATTAATTCGCTCCTTTTTTCGACATACCTTATTAAAATATATTCGGTGGTTTTTGTAGCCGCTTTGTTCGCGTAAGAAATATTTGTGTTATTCTCGTTTATTTGTGTTTGGACGTGTGTTGGGTGTTGCGGTGTTTAGTACTGAAAAAGTTACCGTCGTGTCTGCTTTCTTAACAATATAAACAAGAAACATCCGTGGCGGACGTAAGAATGTGATGAAGCAGATTAAGGAGATAGCGTGGGAAAATACTCTTCCAAATAAAATGATGATTAGGAAAAATTTAAGAATCAAAAGAAAATAGCAATCAGATTATAAGAATAACTGAAAGAAATTTTGAAAGAGGACTACCGCGACAATTTGTATTTTTCTGGTGTTATAAAACTTGATATTTTTTTTTTTTTTTTGGCCCAGCTTGCGCCATTTGGCCAGTTTTATCCAGTTAATCTATTTTAAATCTCAATGCCACTACGTTTGATAAAATTATATAAACTGACAGAGACAGAAGACAGTGGGTTGGAAACAATCAATTCAATACTCACGGGTAATGTGTGCCATTTTTGTACAACACTAAACATCTCATCTCTATGTTTTCGAAACTTCGGACAAATCCAAATTTGATGCTCGATACAATTGTCAACATGGCACACATCACATGTACCATCAGAAATTATGCACAATTTAGCTAGGTGTGAAATTATGACCAGTACGCAATCTAAATAAAGTTGATATATAATCCTTCGAAATGTTTTTATGTAATTGAAACCATGGTTTACTGGGAACTGTATGCATCGAGGCGAAGTATTTTTTCCCTTTATTTTGACTTTCGGCGATGTAGTACTGTTGGAAATCAATTAGTACAGATTGTTTAATCTTTGATAAAATATCAGTCCAATTCCATTTAATATTCTCGTAAGGGACACTTGATAGGTTATAACGCGTCAATTCATCGACCACCTCATTTCCAGTAATACCACAATGAGAAGGGACCCACTTAAACTTTACTCTAGATCCACGATTGTAAAGCTGAATAACCCGATGTCTGACATCAAATTCTAACTTGGATATTTTAAGCTCTGGGAACTTAGATAATTGTAATAAGACACTTGAGGAATCGGATATTATTAGAATATTCTTTTCCCTTATATCTTTCACTAAGGGGCTTTGTAAATGGCAAACAATTCTACAACAAATGAGGAGCCTGCAAAGGATAATCTATATACTTTCGATATGACTTTTTTTTCGGGTAATATAAAGCATAGGTATAATTTTCCCGTATTTTATCGACCTCTGTAAAAATAATTTCATAGTGGCTGAATTTTTCATTGATTGCTTGCATAAATGCAGCGCTGTTAACTCCAGAAGGGATAGTTTTAGCAATATTATTATCGAAGGAAATTAAATCAACGTCTAGCAAGAAAAATAAATCCTGAAAGTAGAAACGGTAGAAGGGGTAAGAAACTTGATAACGACACTCGTTATGTAAAATGTTAAAAAATTTGGAAAATCATTGCGATTTCGCGTGTAACTTTTTTTTCGGAAATGCGTATAAATACGTGAGAAAAACCTCGATGGCCACAAGACGACTTACCGATTCGAATGGAAGTAATATCGAAAAATGGACTAGGATCATGATTAACTGAATCGAATTTAGAAAAAGTATATAAAATTCTATATAGATATCGTACACGCTATCGCGATATACGGCCGGACAGAATGATGGTATGAAAATATCGAACAATCGCCGCCTAAACTTTGTACACAATAGCGGACGACGGTGGAATTGGTTCATAAACAGCCATCAAATCAGAAAATTGGAAACTTTTTATCATTCCTATTCCGAAGTAGAAAGTTTCATCTAAGCTGCAACCAAAACTTTAATATTGTTATCGGGTTAACATTTCCTGTTGTTTAAAACTTACTCCTGTTTTATATATATATATATATAGGTATATATATATACATATATTTTTTAAAAAATTATATTAGTTTTCGAATTTTTACCTGTCACGTATCTGAAGATTCGTTGCTCAATTCTCGATGAAATAATACAAAATAGATAATTTCCAAATGATCATAGTTTATCTTAAATTTACATGTCATCATTAACTAGCTGACAAATCTAATTTATTAATGTTTTATTTATTGGTTCAATCGATCGAGTTAAATACTAATTATTTTATCTAAACAGTCAAATTTAGATAAAATAATTAGTATTTAACTCGATCGATTGAACCAATAAATAAAACATTAATAAATTAGATTTCTCAGCTAGTTAATAGATTGAGTTCTGTAAGCTATGCAACTTTCCATCATTAACTCGTCGACAGCTCGTAAATAAAGGTCGAATGGTTGCACAACCATCAGAAATACCGAGAAGAGCATAGAAATTGATGATGTAATAAAATAGTTAAAAGTACTAATTATGTTATAGAGATTAAAGTAAAATTTAATTATATATTTTTTGTAGAATATATTATAAAAAGTAAATTAAAAAAAAAAAAGTGCCATTGAAATGCCTAGTTACAACTGTTGGTGGTTGCACACCCCCTATACAACCTGAAAAAGGCATCAGAAAGCTGTATGTTATATGGAGATTTTGCGTGTAACGCTTTTATGCGTGTTTACATAGGACTATATTTATTGGCGACTGCTGGTTGCAAAGTTGCAATCGTTTTACAACCATAATCGTTAACACGTGATACGACAGAACAGGTTTTTCTCGTTGTATCGTTCATAACACGCGTGTGCGGTTGCGTACGCATACTACCAGCTGAGGAACCTACAACTTATATTTCGTCTCCTCTTTACGAGATTAAAAAAAAAAACTGTGTTCTGCTAATTTCTCCTCGATTCCTCCTGACTGAATATCTAATTGATTTTGTTTCTCAATTTCAACAATTCGATATTAAGGTTTTTTTTTCATTTTCAAATGTTTTCATTTAAGGAATGAATCTTACTTTTTACTGTTGTGAAATAATGGTATGATTCCGTGTTGACTCTTTAACATTCATAATTTTTTTTCGCTTCTTGTATGAAATAGCTATGTGATCTAATTCGCTCAAAATTAATATTTGGGTGTCTATATTTGTACACTCGGTGAACCGGAGACCGGACGCGTTCACAGGTTGCAGATAGTGAAACGGTCTACAAATATGAAGTCGATATTCAAATAAACAGTCGCGAATCAAGAGCGCCTGCTGGTGGAAAGCCTCATGCAGTTGATTCCGATGATGATAGTTCAATAAGATAAGAGGATGCAACGTAACGGCTTGAGAAAAACTTTACAAAACCCAGTGAATATCTTACTCTCGGCTAGTTTGTAAAAGCTGTACTCGGCTAACTCCTCATTAGCAGATAGAGTGACGGTCTTCATGTTAGGAGCGGCTTCCCGATGGCGTTCGTTGTTTAGGATCGGCTGAATTATAATTCTGCGGCTTATAATCGTAGTGTAAATTCGAAAAAAGGTATAAACACGACGGAAAAAGTAATTCGTATAATTACTCGAGTAGGTAACCTGAAATGGGAATCTTTCACCAATCATGGTGCTTTTAGGCTATCATATTCTAGGGAGGAGACCGGATCATTTCACCAATCATGGTGCTTCTGGGCTACAATTAAAATCTCATTCCGCACAATAAACGTTCTAATCCACTAAAATGTGCAGAATGAAGGATTTTTTTTTTTATATAATGGGGTGTCTTTTTACTCAACGTGATACTGTGGGGACTATCTACAGCTTAATTAAGGATGCGGACTTCTCTAAAAATGTCGCTATACCGGAGAATAATTGCAGATTATCTAGATGGAGAAGGGACGATACATTATACGGAGGTGTAATACTCGAAGAACGTAGCGAGACAATGTAAAGCTCCGAACGCAACGGCGCCACAGCAGAGCATTAAAAAAAAAAAAAAAAAAACATGACCGGCATTACTGCTTGTTCAGTGTAGAAGGGTCAGAAGGGACTTCCTCTAAACTGCATACGGAAAAGACGGTCAGGCAACAAATGATGTCCAAATCGCAATCGGTAATAAGTATTTTTCTGTCAGTCAATTCGACGCCCGATTAGATGAAAACTGTCATTATTTATTCCTTCGTTAAATTCGGCAGCAGAAGAGGTGGGGCGATAGATGGACCAAGCTGCTCGTTTTAATGCGATGTAAATGAATTCGTTTTTTTTTTTTTTTTAAATTCAATTCTCAGTTGTTTCGAGTTTAAGCGAGTCCTATTCGAGAATTAGCCACTTCAACTTTCTCTCGTTTCTTATTCCTTGCCGTTCTCAACGGATGTTCCACGAAGAAGAAAATGAAATTCTCGAAGCAGGTGATAGACGGAGAATATTTGAAAATGAAAAGGTGCGAATGTCGCAAATTTCATCGCGTAACGAAATAATGGATTTTTAATTTTCGGTTTGAAATCCGATACGTCTGTTATTTAATTCAAACTTTTAAGGCTTTACCTGAGTGCGACTGCGAGTAATTCAACGGAATATCTCTAGAAATCGGAACTACGGCCCAACAGAATATGTATATACGTGTGTGTGTTATCGTAGGAGAAAGTTATAACAGCGAGGAATTCTTGCGAATATTTTTAACCTACAGACACACTAACGACACATTCCTACATTTAAACCCAAAACGTTACGTCGTTTTTTTTTTTTGTAGTTTTTCACAATTTTTTCAACTTTTTCCTTCGTATTTTTCGGCGCATTTTTTTTATTGGTTTATTTTTTTAATTTTTTACACATTTTATTTGTATTTCGATCTTACGCTGTTTCTTTGTTACCGACTAAATTGTAACGTCCATGTCCGGACGCGATAAAAAAACTCTCAGTTAAAAAAAATAAAATTTTTGATAAAAAATATTATAAACGATAAAGAAATTATAATTGAAAATAGTTAAACAACTTATTCATATTTCATTATTTTTCTTCTACCACATAAAATTATAATTAATACCTTCGAAAGAATCGGCATACTACAAAATGTGCCGATTATGGGTATAGACTTACTGTGAAGTCCGCTATCCTCTGGAAATGTTTATACTTTTTTACGAAATTTCCTCTGTATCAATCTAGTTCGTTCTTTTTCTTACTTTCCGTAATATCTTCAAATACCGGAAAATACTCTTATTACACGAATATACGCTGTGTAAGTATATATATATATATATATATATATATATATATATATATATATATATATATATATATATATACATATATATATATATAGTTATTTTCCTTAGTTTTTTATATATATATATATTTTTTAATATATAAAGTACTGTCGGGTAGATTAATATGTCAAGTATAAATTTTTATTTTAAATATTTTGAAATCAGAATATCGTGAATAAAAATTTTTTCCTTTTCTGCGAATTACGAATTGGCCAAATAATAGTACGTGTAAACGAGTACAGGAATATCCCATTGGGAATGCATGGAATGTATATAATTAATATAATTCGATCATAGTATTACTGAATGTTTAAATGTTGAACATGATAAAAACCACTTTCCACCCAAATATGAATATATATAAAGATTTTACCATGTTGTTACATGTTAATAATTAAACAAATAAATAAAATAAATAAATAAATAAGATAAGTTTGAGAATTAAAAAATAAGTAAAACTAAACATATTATATAAGAGTGAGTAAATGTGTATATATATATATATATATATATATATATATATATATATATATATATATATATATATATAATGTATAGTAAAAGGGTCAATAATAAGTTAAGATGACACACAAGGTTCATTAACCTTTCAGCTGCTTCCTCGTCGTATTAATTACACAATAAGTATATGTGTATGTTTGTGTGTGTGTGTGTGTATATATGTATGAGTATGTGTATGCCTAGTTTTCTAATGATAAAATGAGGAGAAATTTAAAACATTTTGATTGGTAATTGAAAATGGTCTGATCGACGTATTAATAATAGAAACACACACATACATACACAAATATTATAATATATTAATTTTTTTTTTTATATATTTATTTTTTTTTTACAATCTGACCCCCTAGGTCATTTAGCAAAATTTTTGACCATGTAATAACGTGAAGGAGAAACACCCAGTGGTGCTCACCTAGTTGCTGCTACCTTAAACAAGGTCCAGTGGTTTATTACGCTTCAACCTCCTGGTGTCACTGGAGGTGTTCAGCAATCTTTGAGCCAAGGTATTAGGATGACCTTCCAGTCTAAGTACATGTCTTTGAGCGTACTGCTTTATAATATCGGACACATATGGAATATTCAAGTCTCTATGCAGGGTTGCGTTGGTTATGTACCAGGGTGCACCTGTCATTGTTCTTAATATTTTATTTTGAAACGTTTGTAGCACCTTTATATTTGTTTTTTTTGCACAACCCCATAGCTCTATTCCGTAGGTCCAGACTGGCTTTATAACTGCTGTATATACCAAACGCTTATTGGTCAATGAGAGAACACTATTCCTGCCTAAGAGCCAATTCAGTTTTCTAACCCGTATGTTAAGTTCCTTCTTCTTTTTGTCTATATATGGTGCCGCCATGTCAATCGACTGTCCAGGTGCATACCTAGATATCTAACACTCGGCTGAATAGGAGGTGTGAGGTTATTGATTCTAACAGGTGGAACTATAACCTTCCTATTTGTGAACTGAACGTTAACGGATTTGCTCTCATTAACACCTATCTTCCATTTTTTAAGCCATTGTTCCACTCTGTTTAATGCTTCCTGTAGGTTATTACTGGCAATGTTCGGGTCTGTGTTACATGAGAGTAAGGCAGTGTCATCTGCAAATGTAGCCGCGTGTACATCCCTAGTAACGGGGAAGTCGGCGGTGTAAAGGAAATACAGTGTAGGCCCCAGGACCGAACCCTGCGGTACACCTGCTAGAACAGGATGAATCTCAGAGAGCGCGTGTTCATAACGTACCTGGAAGTACCGATTTTGCATATAAGAAGTAATCAGAAGATGTAAATTTAGTGAAAGTAATGATTTCAGCTTTATAGGCCTTCATGCCACACCTTGTCAAAAGCCTGAGAAACATCGATAAACGCCGCCGTACAAACCTGTCTCGTTTCTAGACTGTTTTCAATTATATTTACTACCCTGTGCAATTGATCCACTGTGGAATGTTGTCTCATAAAACCAAATTGATGATTCGGTATTACGTTATTAAAATCTAAATAGGGGCGTAGTCTGTTTAATATTAATTTTTCCATTACTTTTGACAATATGGATAACAGAGATATAGGCCGATAAGAGGGCACACAGTGCGGGTCCTTCCCGGGTTTCGGAACCATGATGACTTGAGCAAACTTCCAATACATCGGGAAGTGGTTTAAGCGAATTATGGCATTACATATATATGTAAGCAACACTAGAGCTTTTCGAGGCAATTCCTCAAGCAACTTCGCTGTTATCAGGTCAAAACCTAGACTTTTGTTGCGTTTTAAGGACTTTATGGTACTTTTTACCTCTTGAAGTGATGTAAACTTAGTCGTATAGTTAAGCTGCACCGATGAGGTAAGTTGCATAGACGAGCTTATGTTATCAGTATCCAACGCGGAATTTCTTGGATGGAGCGCCTGTATTTTAACCTATGTGGTGTGAGTGTTTGACAATTATAGATTAAGTGTGTGACTGTTGGTTCTGTTAAATGTCCGCATACAGTTTGTTGGTGGATGGCTTTTGGTATACAGATAATTGTGTGACAACCCCAATACGTATAGACGGTTTTATTAATAATAATTACGTAGTTCGAATTAAATAATTGTTCAGTTATCGCCATTTTTTTTTTAAAATAGTTGGCCGAATCATTTAAAAACCAAAAAAGAAAAAAAACAGAAACGAGTCAAAAGTAACGAGCTCTACCATCATTATTATACTTTCGGATTTTCGGGAAACATCGAAAAAGGGCGATTTGATTTCGCTCGAGGAAGAGAACTGTAAAAGAATTACTAGCGATAGAAGTCGTTAACGGTTCTCTCTTCAAAATTCAAATTTCGAGTGAAAGCTTCAGAAGTAAAAGCAGCCGCACTGGGTGTTTTGATTCGTAAAGCGGCTTAAAATTTACATAGGACAACTAACCGGGCGAGATAGATTTTCTCTCTCTCTCCAATAAAAGGCGACAAGCTCATTTACTCGAGATCGCGTTTAATGGACAAGCAGAAATATTCGCAGTAATGGGTATAATAGTAATGGTATTATTGCCGAACTAGGATAGGAAGAGTTCGGTTGTGGTCGTAATATCGAATACAATTTTTATAAGGGATAATTTCGGCGGCGAAGGTAATATGTTTTTAGAGAGCAGTCGGACGATAGGAAAGAAAGGTAAGCAAAAAGTTAAGAGATTCGTCTCCCTCTATACACTATGAATATAAGATAGACATCGTCTTCATACGTTGTGTGTGTTGTGTATATGTAATAGTAGTCGAAGGAAAATAGTAGTAACCGATTCGAAAAATAGGAGATACGGATGATAAAGGGTCAGACTTCGTTTCAGGATATCCCTTAAAATTTATCGGCCGTTATAACGTTCCACCACACCGCCGGATGACCTTCCGCAAATACACGAAATAACCATTATCCGAAGAAACAATACCGTACTCGATGTCGTTCTCCAGATAAATCCGACGTCCATCTAGGACGATGATACTATTAACGGTTGATTTTCTGATAACTTAGTGTGTGTGTGTGTGCACGTATGCACAACACGATATACGTCGATATAGATGAACACTTTCGGCGTTTCCAGATCCGATCAGCTTAGAAGCGACATTTTCGGACACCGGTAATATTCAACGACAACCGGATTAAGTCGAATAATCTTAAGATTGTTCGACATCGTCGTTACAAGATAAACAAGACGATAATGGAAAAGCTCCTACGTGTTCGTCGTCTTCCTAATAGTTAGGTCGAACTATCCTTTTTGAAATTAAAACCCTTTTAAAAAGTTGCTTAAATTATTCTAAAACGAGAGTTTACTAGGTCGGAAGAAGATTTATATTCAATATTCGATGTTTAATCGATCGAACTAATCGAGATGCTCTATAAAGCTAGAGGAAGTAGAACAATCACAGCTGTGTAAATATAAACTTTCTATTAAGAAGCTGTCCTATAAAAGAACCTATTGCGATTTGGCTAAATTCTGACGGCGTACAGTTAAGTTCACTCGAAACGTTAACACATTACATGACAAACGAGAGCTGTTCGCCGAAATTAAATTTCGAAATTTTTTCATCTTCTACCGGTGCCGCACGTCCTCGACTCGTTGGCTAATTCCAGTGTTCTATTTCGTGCTGCTTCAACTCTCCAATTTCATTTATTCCCGTCCGGTCATTATCCATCCGAACTTCCTTCTATCTCTCGGCCGTTTTCCTAATACGCGGTTATTCTTCACTACGAATTATGCGACCGAAATATGAGATTTTTCTTTTCTGTACGATATTATCCACGGTTCTCTACTAACTGATGCTCTTTTCAAGATTTCCGCATTTGTTACTTTTTCCGTCCAAGGTATCTTCAGTAGACGTCTGAGGTACACTTCCATTGGTATTAGCCTATTTTCAGATATCTTCTTTATCGACCGTTTCTCCACACCGTATAGTATAGTACCGTTCGTATATAGCTATTTATGACATTTAACCGTATAAAGGGAACTTTGTTATTAATAACAACAACAGGTTAACCATAAATTTCAAAAAATACATATATTGACACTAGTGTAAATTATAAAAATGCGTAGGAAATTAAAGGATGGACCGATTCCGAGAATACGTTGATATAATTCTTATGCTACTATCAGATGGGCAGTATACTAAAGGAAAAAATAATTGTCGACAAGTTGTACGAGAAGCATCGCGGCTGCAAAAACATAATTAACTAAAACCAACCGTTACAACAGTTACAAACAGCATTTTAAACAATACAAGTTTATGATTAAAAACGCAAAAATTAAAAACGTGGAAAAATCCTATCGACGACAAATACGTTTTCGGTCTAAAGTATAAAATATTAACGAGCAAATTAAGATTCTATTAGTATACGAACATATTCCTGGACGTAAAGGCTTTTATAGTTCAAACCTAGCACGGCGGAGTACAAATTATAATTACTAACGACGAAATTTACCAAATAATCACACATTTGAAGACTAAAGTGGCTTCAGGCATAGACAAAATATCCAATGGATTTATTAAAAAATTCCACAATTTATTCCCGTGTGTTATAGCAAAGCTTATGAATGTTCTTTTTGACACACAACTACTACCCTGAGGTATGGAAATTAGACGAAACCAAATAAAAGCCCAAATTTGTCTACATCGTACATATATTATCCAACTTAAGTAAACTATATGAGAAATGTATACATAACCGACTAAAAGAATTAAAAATAAAATCAATGAAAACCTTTAAGAAAAAAGTCCTCTGTACCCGCGTAACTAAAAATTACAAAGGCATTCGACAGCTTCTAAATAAGCTTATTTCGTTATTACAAGATTTTAGATTACAGCATGCTCAATATTATAAACCAATACTTTGAGGATCGACATTACTCGAATTACGTATGTAATTTCGAACAAAAAAAATTGTAATGAAAGTTAATTTTTCGGTGATGATGATACAGCCGCAGTAATCGGAGACAAAAGTGAGGTCCCACTAAAAAGTAAATTATGCGAAGTGTGCCAAATAATAAATAACTGGTTACGGTCATTCAACTTGAGCATCAATGATTCGAAGTCAATTCGATAGAAAATTACAAAATAAAAATTTAAATTTATCTCAATATAGTATAGACATTCGATTTGTTACACAAACTAAATGAGTATTAATTGACATTAATTTAAAATTTTATAACCACTTTAATTATATTACAACCGAAATCGGCAAATTTATAAGAGTATTTAATACATTATATAATAATAATAATAATAATAATAATAGAATAAATTACAGGAAGGGATTTAACACGTTATAAAAGTGTAACGGCGGTATAATTTATATCGATATGATTAGTATTAAACGACTTCGAAACAGATTAAAGACTTATATCACAGAATTATCCCCGTCAAGTTAAACAAGTCATATAGAACAGCCAGCTATAGACCAATCGTTATTACTGATGTTAAGCCACTAAAATATGAAATAGAGAAACATGTTAAAACATTCTTGATGAAGAATAACATAAATACCAATCGCGAATTTATCAACACTACATAATCCATATTATGTACATGATAAAAAAATGTTTACTATATCAAAAAATATCGAGCATTATGGGATGAATATAACGGTTTAGCGAAACAATTCTTATAGCCGACTATTAATAGCCGACTAAACAACGTTAAAGCCGAATTATTTTAATGTACCATCGGCGGACGTGGATTATTTAAAGTTATATAAAAGTATGGAATAACAGTCTCGAGCAGATGCGTAATATGCAATAAGACAACGTAAAGCATATCCTGGCACGATGAAATCGTAGCAGTATCCTGACAGGATGCAATCGTAACAGGTATCCTGACAGGATACAATCGTATCGTAGCAGCGCTGAATTCAGACATTAGCGGTACCGAATTAGTAAATAAAGAATTCTGGACATGTAATAATTTTACAATATGCGAAATAACATACCGAAAAATTAACCTGCATTTATCCGAATACTATAAATTGTATATAAATTTTTGAATTGTAAAATGAACTGGCTAGAACGCTGAAAATTTAATTAAATGGAATCCGTTCAGTTCATTGTTCTTAATTTACTTGTATTATAACATTTATAAATAAATTTACCCCATCTCACGAATTGTGGACCAAAAAAAAAACCCAAAAAACTATCGTGTAACGTTTAATTATCTCTCGAATGTTGTCGCGTTAAACTGCAGTGACTCGGACATTATTCTATTTCGCATTTCATCTCGTAAAACTGATAAATTTTGAAATGAATTTTTACTTATCGACATTAATTTTCAGCCTACTCGTCGTTATTAAATAAAAATTTACCAAATTTCTTTAACCTTTCGTCAGCCGCTCTGGGTCCGGTGAACTCACTCTGCGTATATTTAGGGCTCCTTTTTTTATTTTTTTTTATTTATTTATCTTTTTTTTTTTTTTTGATAACAATGGCATTTATTTTTTATTATCGATTTAATATTTTCCTGTTAATATTTATGAAATTATAATAGACCGGTAGAATATAATCGTATTGCTTTATTAATTAAAATGGAAGCAACGAAGTAAATGAATACATCGATCTTTCGAAATTTTGTCAAAAGGTTCCGAACACAATCGTATTGTATTACATAAAAACTTACGTCATTTTTCACTATATGTTTTCTGGTTTACTGTATTACTTCATTTTATCTCTATCAGTATTATTGCATTTTCTTTCTTGGATAGATAGGATCACGGATGTTTCATATTTTCAATATCCGAACGTGCTTTCATATATCGTTTACGATCTTTCGAAGAAATAAAAGCACGAGGTTATTACTCTTCTATTTTTTGTGATCGTTCCTACATATCGCAAATTCTTTTCCTGTATTTGATGCAAACTGTACAACGATATCTGCAGAATTGTTTTATTTACGAAGACGTATATTATAAATATAAAATTGTTTGACATCGCGTGGACAAAAAATTTGTATTCTATATTTGTTTGGCTCTGAGGAAATATATTGTCTAAGTGCACATCTCGAAATGCCGGAAGCATTTCATCGACGGTCACAGTCTATCCTAGATGATTGCGAAGTTTACGATTTTGAAGAGAAACATTTCCCTCGCCGAGTCTAACTTATCTGACACATTTCAACTCGGACACTTTTGTTGTCAAATTGAACAGATGCGACGTGGGAAACCTAAATCTAAATATCTACACCGATACCATCCGTTGACCGGAAATCGCTCATATTTCGATGACCGCGGCGGAAAATTCCCGACAAATATAAAATGTCCGCGAATGCCTCAATTTCGATTTGATCTGTTCGCTGAAAGTGTGAATTTTTCTTTTATTGTTCTTCATGTAAATATTTGTATTTTCAACTAATAAAGTTAATATCCTCTCATAAAAAAATTCCGTATTTGTCATATTTATTGCAGTATAAACAACAACACCGGCCAGCTTCACTAGTATATATTATGTGCAAAACCATTCGAGTAACTCTGCAAGTTATTTTGCTCCATTTAACACTGTTACGGCCTACAACAGTACATTCCGATAAAATTGATTCAACATTTAACACACTTTCTCGTATGAATAACTTTAATGAGCTGGCATTCAAAGCACTATTTACATACGACGTAGATGCACGCGCATATGATGTTATACAGAATGGGACGCCACTGCCTTCTCCGATATGTACATATATAATTTACGTAAATGTGTATCCACATATATACGTAAATTTAAAGGTTTGATTTTTGTACAATAACATAACATATATCTAAGTATATATATATATATATATATATATTTGATACTGGAATAATGAATGCATAAGGCTACTATTATTTCCATTTCGGATTCTTTTTCTCTACTGCAATATTCATACTACACTGTTAAAGCTACTATTTATTTTCCTTCAACTTATAAAAAAGTAAGACCATTGTTCAATTGTTCATTGTTTCTTTTATCAATGTTTAGGTTGACAGTTTATTTGTACGTTACCGGTTACAATCAAGCCTACGGCCAAATAAACGGAGAAGATAACGCGCGTCAACTAAACTAATTGAAGCGATGCACGGGCGATTATTAAAACAGCGGAAAAAATAAAGACGCGCATAATCATGCCATTTCCACCATGCCCATTTTTATGGAGATCGTATCCCCAAATTCCAAGCTACCAGAAAAGATAGGTAAGTGTAGAATATGATTAAAAATAGGTCCCCGTCTTTGTTTAATTTTAAAAATATCCGTAAATTAAAACGGTACGGACTGGACCGTGCCCTACTAACGGAGGAGTGTTAATATTATTTCTCTAAAGATTAATTTCTTAAAGGTTACCTTCTAACGTCGTTATAAAGTAAATCTTTACATTCTCGTTCGATAATTATCTTAATTCGAAATAATTCGTTTACTTGGACGTTAAAATTGTCGATCATTAACGAATGAGAACCCCCCCCCCTAGTATAACGCTATTTAAGGGACTATTAAGGAAAAGACTTAACACGAACGAAGGGTTATTTAAACGAATTGAAAAGAAAAAGCGATTCCGTTCTTAATTCTCGGCTAATGTCGAATAATTTGAAACACTTTAAACTTTCAGCAAATTTAGGTCGTTATTTTATAAAAACAACCAGTAAATAAAAAAACCGTCTAAATTCGTTTATCGAAAGGGTAATAAGAAGCGTAATGACTAAAGAGACGTCTCAAAACGCGACTAAAATCATCGGTCGTTGAGCGATTTAATTCCTCAGGAAAGAGTCGAAATTTTTTTTGTTCCTCCTACACCCCCGAGTTAACGCTCCGAGGGGTTTATCGCTGATACGGACAATTCCGACGTTTATGTAACCAAGCTCCAACCGCCGTATAAATCACACAAGTCAAGTCTTCAAATTCTTTAAATACGCCTTATCCGGTCATTTAAACCGCCTTTTCTCGCACAATGACCAAAAAATTAAATATCACCTCCGAATACATCACCATGGCCCACGATCGGATAATTACGAACGTTTAACCTTTAAGTTTGAGAAATGAAAAAAGAAATAACGTTCCTACGGTCGCTGGGTTTTCTCGACATGCCAGGAAAAAAATATCTTTATTTGTTTGTGATCTACTAAAATGAAGAAATGTCGATTGCAATACATTATTATCTCACACTTTTTTTTACGTTTCAAAATTATATTTTACGGATAAACGAACGTGTGTTTTTTTTAATAATAATATTTTAGATACAAATAAAGAAAATAATAAAATACCTTAACCATATGAATAAATCATTCGTAACCACGAAGACATAAATTCGTAATATGATAAAATATATATTCTAATATACACGTAAAATTATATTTATTATTATTATTATTGATAATACGGGCGCCGGCTGCATTAGCGGGCTATATGCACCCATTGACCTACTGTGGTCCTAGATCTGATTTAAAAGGTTCAATGAATCCAGGAACAGGAAAACATTATGAATTTGGTCGGCAGATTAACAGTTGAGGTAAGGAAGGAGGAAGGTTGTGCTGGTTTCTGAATGTTGTGAGAGCATGAGAGGATGTTAGTATGTGTGATATATGCAGTTGTGACTCTTGGCAAAAGGGACAAAGTGGAGGGTCTGTTTCTTAAGAAGGTATGGGTATTGAGTGGGATATTCGAAGTCTGGTAAGGATTAAAATTATATTTAGAACAAAATGTTTTCAAAAACATTTCAAAAATTCCTCTAAATATTTTTTTTTAAATAAAATCTTATAACATATAAATTAGTACTAGTGATAAACTGAAATTAATACGGGCGGCGAAAGATGTGTACATTCACACAACTTTCGGGGGTTTATATAAAGAACTATTTGCGACTAATTGATGCGTATATGCTAAAGGCGTCTAACATCGTTTTCAATGATTCTCTTCATTTGAGTGAAGTCGTTTGCGGTGTGTGTTTGCGAAGTGCCATATTGTTTCATCAATAGGTGGGATTTCCAAATCCGAATGGACGTCTTCATTACGTCGGTACCATGGCGCACCAGTTATCGACCCGAAGACATTTATTTTGTATCCGCTGGATAATTATCCTATTTGTTTCTATTTTTGCACGGTCCCACAATTGGGCTCAATACTTCAAACTGATCTAATTATTTGCGTATACAGTAAAAACCAGAACAATACGTTTTTAAATTTGAGATGTTAGTCGCATAAATTTCTTCCTTTTCCTTGCCTCTTCGTTATCTCTCCTACTTCTTCTATTCATCGCCGTTGGTTGTTGTCGGTACAACATAGAAATTAAAAAGAAAAATTGAAAATCTTATTTTAATGCATTTACCCTTACCGGTATTACAAGAAGTGTCGGGTTAGATAAAGTGCATCTTCCCCGTTTTATCAAGTCTCATATGCGGAGCAATGCACGCAGGAGCCGTTGCTTACGATTCTCTAGCAGAAAGTGTGAAATTATCGCTGAAAAATTATAACAGTCGACGAAGGTTCTCTGCGTCTGTAATAAGTGACAAAATAACAAACAGTGATACATGTATGTTTCAGTTTTTAATGTTGGCATTTTATGTAAACTTTGTAGTTTTCAACTTTTGTTTGAAACGAATAGTATATACATATGATTGTATATTATTTTCCTTAGTCGAGTCAATGAATTATTTTAATACTTAGTGCGCGTTATAGGAATTTAAGTAGTAAGTATATATATATATATAATATATATACTTTTTTAATCTAACGTATTGATAAAGGACATTATGCTTATTTTATGTTCGTATGTCACAGTATATTATGGTATTTAGATAAAATGTAATGATAGTTCGGTATAAGAGAATCCATCTGGAATCGTTTAGAATGAGTGATCAGATCCGAGTGTTCGTGGCTTTGTGGCTGGCAGCGTATATAATTAACGATTAAACTATTAAATATTTTCAAATTCTAATTGTAACTCGGTGTTAGCGCATTTGTGCGCATAATTGGGATTTTGAATGTTACTATATAATTTTTTCCAATTTAAATTATTATTATTAATTTGTTCGTACGTTATTTCGGAAATTCTACGAAATATTTCGATTTGATTTGATTATTATTAGCGGAGAATGTATTCTCGATAAAGCGGTTCTATATTGGTATTATTAAACATTTCAGTCATACATTATAAAATTTTGACAAAAAATTACGAAATTTTATAAGATGTTTATTACGCAATACTCGGGTGGAGTACGGATAATTTTTAATCGATTTATATGAATATTTTCAAAACTGAGACATTTCACACCACCTAGGAAATGGACAATTTCGTTAACATTAAAATGTCATATACCGTATATTGCGCATTGTGACTGTGAAACGGTTAATAAACGAAATTCGATAATAACGATATTATACCGAACGACCCGCCTATTATATAATATACACCGTCATCGATAGTCGCGACCGTTATCAACAGCCGTCTACTAATCCTATCTACTAATACGTGAGAATAAACTTTAACTAGGGGACACGTCCACGAGAGGAGGCTAAATTATAATACAAACATAACGAACGAAAGAGAGAAAGTTGTCGGTGGTAACTTCGGAAGGAAACGAACGTTATCGTTACTTTGACACCGCATGTCACACGATTTAAACGAGAACCTATCCGAATTCTGAAAACCCCCTTCCAAACTATATCACTGGGTCTAGCGTGCATTTTAAACGAGCCTTAAACCCTCTTATTAGGACGCAGAACATTCTTCATGACTCGTCATCGTTCCGAATATTACTCCTTTTCCAAAGTGCATACTTATGCTTATATATATATATATACATATATATTGATATATATACATACATACATAGCGGTAAAGTTTTAAAAGTTCGTACATTAAATGAGGAAGCACGCGATTCTTTCGCTCATTACTTCCTATCTTTACGAGGAAGGTGGGATAAATAATGTTCGGCGATGAAATAAAATTATATATATATATATATATATATGTATGTTATATACATATATACGATGTAGATAGATAGATAAAGCAAGGGGAATTATTAGCCACGCGAAGTCATTCCCCCACCTGAAAATATTATTTAGGGAGAAAATACACTAAACAACCGATAACGATCGTAAGCGGAAAGTATCGTAGTTTATTGTTTTACTTAAATAATTCGATAAGACAATTTCACCTTCATCCCCTAAATGTTGAGATTTTTTTATTTATTTTTTTTCGGTTCTCGTAACCTATTAAAACCTTCAACTAGATTGCCTGTATTGTGCCTGTGTGTGTGTGTGTTTTGTTGTTAGTACGGAAAGTTTTGTCCTACGCCAGAAATGTCCGCCGGGTAATTAAATATACGGATATAAAATTTACCTATACAAAAAATTTAGCCTACAATAATAAGGATTATTATTATTATTATTATTATTCGTGTCCGAGCCAACCACAGCGCAAGTTAGACTAAATGAAAATTATACTAAATTAATTTATATATTAATATTAAAGGTATTTTGTTTAATAATACAACACTAATAGACGCGTATCTTAATGCCGCATATAACTTTTGTTTAAACTATTTTCCCAGATTTCGAACCTGAATTTAAAAATAGGTGATTGAATTTTTCCGGTTCGGTTTGAAATTTTTTTTTCCTGGTTTTTTCGCTTTATACGATAGATCTTATATAGAAATCGCTATTTCGAGAGGCGAAATCGTTTAAAAATATATACGTCGAGCGCTATGCCCTGCCAAAGGTGGCAAGCCAGCAATTTGTAAAAATTCAAAAAGCGAAACGTCGATCGTATTTACATTTAATTCGCGCGTAACGTATTTATTAAATAATTTCTTATAAAATTTTACCAACTCGAAATTCGAGAAGATCATCCCCAAATACACCTGCCGGGTTCAATTGTAAATCTAAATCTTCCCCTCATTTACTCATACACGAACATTAAATTTCATGAGTATTGGCGCAGCCTTTTAAAAGGAGTATGGTTAGCTAACGCACGTACAGAAGAAAAAATTTCAAATTTTTTCGGTCCTTTTACGGTTATAATGCCAAATGGTTATGGTTTTGCTTAGAGAGAGAAGCTCGAACCGTATAAAAATGCTTTATTCGATCCTTTTACGGTTATAATGCTGCGACCCCATATCTATCCAAATATACTTAATCGTATAAATAAACAGCAGCCGAAATTTTAGTTCAGAATTTCCTCGTTACACAAAACTACGCAAACATTAGTATTAACCTTTTCGGTCATACATTATAAAATCTTAGCAATTATAAATTTTACAGGGGTGTTTATTATACAATATTGCCTCTTGGGTAAATCTTAGATAATTTTCAATGTATTTATTAAAAATATTTTTGAAATTTTGACATTTCATGTATAAAAATTTTGTTAACATTAAAATTTTATGCCGCGTACAGTGGACATGGTGACTGAAAGGGTTAATAAAAAACACAAATAAAAATACTTGAATACGAGTCGAAAATAATTAAAGTAAATTGCACTTATTTTGTTGCACACAAATTGATGGTAGAAAAGACTACGTTTACATCCTGTCACCGTGCTTAGATCAAATACACTTGCAGCGGACTATGATGCGCAGATATGTGTAGTTTAATCTGTTTTCGCTGCATTTTAATCGCATTAGTATTTTGCTTGTTTAAATTCATATTTAACGAAATATGCTTGTCCCATCTGCAGTACTGGGAACTCTTGAAAAAAAAATCATAACCTTCTTTTCAACATTACGAGTGTACACATTTCTTGCGAGTTTGCACGATCAGCGTTGACTAGAGATAAATTCCTTCATACGGACTATTAATTTTGTTACGATTAATTTATCTGTTTAAAATTTAATATTTAAATCTTATATTTAGAATACTACTATTTTATAATTACATTGTGGTAATACTGATAATTGTCACGCGTCGTAGTTAATTCGTCGTTAACCTTTAGTTTTGATGGAGGTCGTTGTATAATGTCGTTGTATAATGTGTCGCTGGTTGTTCGTTTTATGTCGTGCGCGTTTTCTTTTTTCTTCCTCGTTTTAATTTGTTCAAAATGTCGTTGTCGTAATTTAATGTAATTAAAACGTTTATTAAATGTCGTTTTCGTAATTAAATGTATTTAAAGCGTTTTAAATGTCGTTTTCGTAATTTAATGTAATTAAAGCGTTTTAAATGTCGTTTTCGTAATTTAATGTAATTAAAGCGTTTTAAATGTCGTTTTCGTAATTTAATTAAAGCGTTTTAAATGTCGTTTTCGTAATTTAATGTAATTAAATGTTTATCAGAATATATTTTTTCGTAAATTAATATATTTTGATAGTAAAACCTAATAACCCATGAATATATTTTTGGTCCTCCGGGCCGGATTGTTAATTTTGTTATATTTTTGGTCCTCCGGTGCGGATTGTTAATTTTGTTATTATTAAATATGGATAAGCTTAAGCGTACTAAACGCATCGTTAAAATAAATTTGCTTAAAATTAAGGATAAAATTAGTAATATTTTAGATAATCCTGTTAACACAGAAAATTTATTAAAAGCTGATGAGCTTATGTCTAATTTTCGTAAATATAATATGAATTGTGAAGAATTATCAATGCAAATTTGTCAATTACTCGATGAAGATAATAAAGAACATCGTCAATTGCAAGAACAACTACTGGATGACGATGCAGAGATGCAAGAAGTTTATGCCAGTTACTGCGCAAAAATTAAAACATTGCAAAATTCGATTTCATCCGAGAAATTGTGCAGTTCATTACTAGAAACAACGTCGGTAAATATGAAACCTAAATTAAAGGATATTGATGTTCCCAAGTACAACGGTAAGGAAGAAAACTTTTATGATTTTAAAAATTTGTTCGAAAATTTAATACACAATAATAATGATTTATCAAATGTTCAAAAATTATATTACTTAAAACAATCTTTAATCGGTGATGCACACAATATAGTAAAAGATTTTGAATTAAATGAAACAGCTTATTTAGAAGCTTGGTCGAGATTTTTAGAAAGGTATGAAAATCGTCGGTCGATTATACGCACTCATTTTCGTAATTTGATTAATTTACAATCAATAAAAAATGAATTTGGCGTTCAAAAACTTGTTGACCAAACTAATTCAATTCTGTCGGGTTTAAAAATATGTGGTGAAAATATCGAAAATACTTTTTCACGGTTTATTACATACTTAGTTAGTACGAAATTAGATTATAACACACAAAAAGATTGGGAAAATTCGATTTTAACTAATAAAACATTTCCGAAATATGAAGAATTAAGCAAATTTTTGCAATCTCGTTCATTCATTATTGAAGAAAGGCATAAACACAATTCGTTTTCGGTAAATTTAAAAGATTATAAAAAACAACAACTTGAAAAGAAATCGTTTATTACAATAAATGCAAAATGCTCGTTATGTTTAAAAAATCACTATTTAAATCAATGCACACAGTTTAAAGATAAATCACCCCATGAAAGATTCGAATATGTAAAAAGTAATCGTCTTTGTTTAATATGTTTCGCTTCTAATCATATCGCGAAACAATGTACATCAAATTATCGTTGTAAATGTGGAAAAAATCATCATTCGTTGTTGCATTTTCCACTTAAATTAGAAACCGCATCCAAATATTTAACAAATTCCGTAATAAGTAATAATAATTCGTCGGTAATTGATCAGAAAACCGTAAATTCAAGCGAATTATCGTCGTTATCTTGCTTACGAAGTATTAAAAATAAGTTCATACTTTTACCGTCGGCTCTCGTTAAATTTGAATGTAATGGTACGGTCGGAAACGCTCGTATTTTATTAGATAGTTGTTCGCAAGCAACTTTAGTATCGGACACATTTGTTAAAAAATATGGTTTACCTATTTCGCCGTTTAAACCTAATTTTTCGGTTCGCGGAATCGGTAGTTCGGTAAATATTAACGCGTCGGTAAATATTACATTAAAATCGCGTGTTCAGACTTTTTCGTTACAAATAGAAGCGGATATCGTTCCATCTTCAGCAATAGCATATACCGCGTTCGTTGAAAATGAGATGAAATTAAGTAAAGATGTTATTAAAGGATTAAAATTGGCAGATCCAGCTCTTGCACAAAAAAATATCGCTATTGGAAATGTTGACATTTTACTGGGTGCCGAATATTATGAAAAATGTCTTTGTAATGAAACTAGAAGTATCGAAGGTCTAACTCTTAGACTAACCAAATTTGGATGGATCGTTTCTGGTTCTTTGTCGTACGTAAAAAAAAATGACATTAATTTTTCTGGTTGTTGTACCATACAAGACATTTACAATAATCTAAATAAATTTTGGGAAATGGAATGCGTCAATGAGAATTCACAAAAGAACATTCCGATAAAAGATAAATGTGTTGAGCATTTTGAAAATAATTATTCAATAGCCCCAGACGGAAAATTCGTTGTAAAATTGCCGTTTAACACAGATCGAACTTTGGTCGCTAATAATCGTAGTAAAGCGTTATCGAGTTTGTTTAGAATCGAACGAACACTTGGAATGGACGTGAAATCTCTTTATAATAATTTTTTACGGGAATATTTATCAAGCGGACACATGTCACGAGTCAACCCAGTCAGTTCGCCTGTTTATTATATTCCTCATCGTGAAGTTATTCGGAAGGATAGTTTAACTACTCCGGTTCGTGTAGTTTTTAATGCATCATCAAAAAGTAAGGATCAGAAGTCATTAAATGATGTATTGATGGTCGGTCCAGTGCTACAGCGTGATTTATTTGATATATTGATTTCGTGGCGTTCGTATAATTACTGTTTTTGTGCAGATATAGAAAAAATGTATCGAATGATATGGGTTGCAGAAGATGACAGGGATATGCAGAGGATATTATGGAGAGAAAATATTTCCGATGCTGTCCAGGAGTATCGATTAAACACGCTCACATATGGTACCGTTCCTGCTTCGTTCCTAGCCACGAAATGTCTAAATGTCATTGCTGAGGAAATAAAAGATAAACATCCTGTAGCTTCGAAAATAATAACGGACAATTTTTATATGGATGATTTATTATGTGGTGGTAAAACAGTAGACGAGATGATACGTTTACAAAATGTGATCCATAGTAAGCTAGAAAACCATGGATTTCATTTAAGAAAATATGCATCGAATTCGATAGATTTTTTGAAGAAGTTAAATTCAAATTTGTTGTTAAATAATGATGCTCGTGATTTTGAACAAAAAATTCAGGTTTTAGGTATATCGTGGTTGCCTGATCAAGATAATTTTAAAATCAAATTAAATGTAAATTCTTGTCCAATTGGTTCAAAGCTTACAAAGAGGATAATGCTGTCCTGTATATCGCGCACATTCGATCCTCTAGGATTAATATCTCCGATAACAGTTAATGGCAAATTGCTTTTACAAGAATTGTGGAAAGAAGGTGTATCCTGGGATGATTCAGTTTCAGAAAAATTATCAGAGCTTTTTACAGATTATATCGTCGATTTAAGTAAATTGGAATCGTTCGTCGTTCCTCGACTTCTTTCAATGACACCATCGTCCGAGATCATAGGATTTTGCGATGCTAGTAGTAAAGCAATTTGTTGTGTCATTTACCTTCGTACAGTTGGGCACCTCGATAATGTAACGTGTCAACTTGTTTGTTCGAAAACTCGTGTTGCTCCATTACGACCACTTACTATACCCAAGATGGAGTTGTTGGCTGCAGCGTTGTTAGCGTCAGTGGTTGATAAAGTTCAGAAAATTTTGAACATTGATATTTCAAAAGTTTATTTATTTTCAGATTCAACTGTTGTCCTTTGTTGGCTGTCGGCACCTTCGACAAATTGGAAGACGTTTGTTGCTAATCGTGTTACCAAAATCTCGAGATTATTACCCTTTCGTTGCTGGCATTATGTGCCTACAGCTGAAAATATTGCTGACATTGGTACTCGAGGATTGAAATGTAATGACTTTCTGTCATACAAGGTGTGGGTACATGGTCCCAAATTCTTGATGATGTCAAATGCATTTTCGTTACATCGAATTCTGAATCTTGATGTTCATAGTGCTTTGGAAAGGCGTAGGATAAAGATTACGTGCAACACTGCTGTGACATATAATTTTATTGATAAATTTTCGTCGTACTCTCGGTTGGTTCGAGTCGTTGCATATATGTTACGATTCGGCAATCGTTCAAAAATTTCAATAAAATTTGAATCGTTGGTAATAGACAATGACGAATTTAAGCGTGCGTTAACAGTTCTTATTCGTCTAGAACAACAATCGTCGTTTCCAGAAGATGTTGATCGGTTAAAAAATGAATTTCCATTGAAAAAGAAAAGTAGGCTACTATCATTGACACCGTTTCTAGATGTTAATGGCATTCTGCGTGTTGGCGGTCGGATTCATAATTCGTCGTTTTCAATGGAGAAGAAACATCCAATTATTTTGCATGCTCGATCACATCTTTGTCGGATCTATATAAGACATTTACATGAAAAATACTTTCACGCTGGTCGTTTATTTTTGTCGTCATACATTCAAGCAAAACATTGGATTGTCGGTGGTCTGACAAATGTGATCAAACTCATTATTAAAAATTGTGTTCATTGTATCAGATTAAAAGCCCAAACGAGTCAACAGATAATGGGTCAGTTACCTGCCGCAAGAATCGGAATCGATCGTCCATTTGCCAACACAGGAGTAGATTTTGCTGGACCATTTACATGTAAATGTGTCGGACATCTAACTACTCGTCAGTACAAAATATATGTCGCAATTTTTGTGTGTTTCGTTGTAAAGGCCGTTCATATTGAAATCGTTTCGGATTTGAGTACAAATAGATTCTTGGAAGCATTACAGCGGTTTATTTCGCGAAGAGGAAAGCCATCAAAGATTTATTCGGACAATGGTACCAATTTTGTTGGAGCTCGCAATTTTTTTAAATTGAATGAAGATGAAGTCAAAAAGTTCGCCTCTTTAGAAGAGTTTTGCTGGGAATTTATTCCACCGTCAGCTCCGCATTTTGGTGGCATTTGGGAGGCAGCGGTGAAGTCTGCTAAAAAATACATGATTCATGTTACAAAAGGAAATGCTCTAACGTTCGAAGAGTATAATACATTGTTCACTCGGATCGAGGCTGTCATGAATTCGCGTCCACTTTGTTATGGTCAAGTGAACCAACATGATGAGGAAGTTATAACACCAGCTCATTTCCTGATTGGTGACTCGTTGTTGTTTGCGCCTTCGTTTGATTTGTTGGATGTATCCTTACCAAAGCGGTTGCAGATGTTGCAAACACGACTCTCATCGTTTTGGAATTTGTGGAGTAAGGATTATTTAAACCAATTACAACAAAAGGTAAAATGGAAGGCTACTGTCAAAAATTTACATGTTGGCCAAGTTGTTTTAGTAAAAATGCCAAATTGTAAGGTATATCAATGGCCACTGGCAATAGTTGTCGCTGTACGACCAGGCAAAGATGGCATTGTTCGTGTTGTAGACATAAAATTAAAAGGATCCATTTATAAGAGACCAATTTCATCATTAATAATTTTACCCACCTCTGAACAATAGTTCAGCCGGGGGAGTATGTTACGATTAATTTATCTGTTTAAAATTTAATATTTAAATCTTATATTTAGAATACTACTATTTTATAATTACATTGTGGTAATACTGATAATTGTCACGCGTCGTAGTTAATTCGTCGTTAACCTTTAGTTTTGATGGAGGTCGTTGTATAATGTCGTTGTATAATGTGTCGCTGGTTGTTCGTTTTATGTCGTGCGCGTTTTCTTTTTTCTTCCTCGTTTTAATTTGTTCAAAATGTCGTTGTCGTAATTTAATGTAAATTAAAACGTTTATTAAATGTCGTTTTCGTAATTAAATGTATTTAAAGCGTTTTAAATGTCGTTTTCGTAATTTAATGTAATTAAAGCGTTTTAAATGTCGTTTTCGTAATTTAATGTAATTAAAGCGTTTTAAATGTCGTTTTCGTAATTTAATTAAAGCGTTTTAAATGTCGTTTTCATAATTTAATGTAATTAAATGTTTATCAGAATATATTTTTTCGTAAATTAATATATTTTGATAGTAAAACCTAATAACCCATGAACAAATTTAATGTTTTAACACGAAAATGAGGGGTAACTAGCGAAAAGTGTAGTTATTATTTTTAGAAAAGAATATATATATATACCATCATCATAATCTAGGTTGGTGGACGATGTGATTTACAGGTAACCAATAAATTCCTGACTTAGTCAGCATCTTTTATCTTTACAAAGCTCTGTTCTTTTATTATGGCGTGTTCATCAATCGAGTTTTCAGCCTTTCTTTTCTTTTCTTTCTATTAAGTTTATATATATATGTATATATATATATATATATATATATATATATATATATATATATATCACCATCATAATCTAGGTTGGTGGGCGGTGTGAATTACAGGTAACCAATAAATTCCTGACTTAGTCAGCATCTTTTATCTTTACAAAGCTCTGTTCTTTTATTATGGCGTGTTCATGAATCGAGTTTTCAGTCTTTCTTTTCTTTTCCTTATATTAAGTTTATATATATATATATATATATATATATATGTGTGTGTGTATATATATATATATATATATCACCATCATAATCTAGGTTGGTGGACGATGTGATTTACAGGTAACCAATAAATTCCTGACTTAGTCAGCATCTTTTATCTTTACAAAGCTCTGTTCTTTTATTATGGCGTGTTCATGAATCGAGTTTTCAGTCTTTCTTTTCTTTTCCTTATATTAAGTTTATATATATATATATATATATATATATATGTGTGTGTATATATATGTATATATATATATACATAATCATCGTTAGTCGCATCAGTCCTTTGACTGGTAGCGCTACAGTCTCCTTTTCTACTCGCCTCTATCTGCTTCCATAATTTTTAAATTGCGATAGGTATCCACTCCTATACTATCCATTATTTGTCAGATGTAGCATTTCCTTGGCCGGCCTCTCCTTGTTCTATCTTCTAATCTATCATTCCTTCCAGTATTCGTAGGACCAATCCACCGTGTTCTATCACATGACCTATCCATCTATTTCTTCTCGTACACAGCTGGTTATATATATATATATATATATACAAAATAAAAATATAACTTCTGAAACTGGAATCTCTTCGTTTTCAAAGGAACAAAGCGCGAAAAAATTTCGACGCTATTAAAAACGAACGAATATTCGAGAAATTAAATTACGCTAAAAGCTCACTAATTTCATATTCCGTTTCGAACTTTCTTTGAACATTATCCGTCTGGTCGTACCGTTATTAATTATCGCCGTTACTCGTTAATAAACTTTCGACGAGATGTTTACAAGTATGAAAAATAAAAGTCGTCCTAACGACCACAAGTGGTTTTCCATTAACCAAAAGTTACTCACCTCCGGCTAGACTAACAATAATAAGTTTCGGGCTTTCATCCGGCAGAATAAAATCTTTGGAATAATTTTTATTTGGACGGTTATAATTATATAATCGTTAAATTATTATTATTATTATTATTATTATTCAGTTCATCGTCTTTAACATCGCAACGAGGAATATTATACTTTAGTTTGTCGCTATTATTATTAACTTTCGGCGGGAGATAGAACTCTGTTTTGTTAAAAATCAACCGTCGGTGTTAGGGGTTTAGGGGTTAGGGGATGGTACATCCTGAAAAAGACACGACCTTTACAAATTTACTCGCTCGGCTAGTCAAAGTAATTAATATAGTGAAATAGATCGGTGGAATCTTTTTAAATTAACCCTTCGGTGATAACTTAACGTCGACGTCGGTATAGGAATTTATACGGTATATTTATACATAAAACACACTTATCTACACGTAGCTACAGACGTATTTATTCTTTGATTTACATCTATATATACATATATACATGTTTATTTATATAGTATATAGCTATATATACTGCTCGAGTATATACTCGAATTTTATATATATATATATTTACATATTTATACAGATTCTTCTTTCTCCTATTCAATAATCGCCGCTTTTTACGCTTTGTTCACCGTACTATCTACATAGATATCTATTATTATTATTATATTATATATATATATATATGTGTGTGTGTAAAAGAAGCTTCGACGTTGCTTTTTGCCGCTTTGAAGTATTTCGAAGTTGAAAACTTTGATGTCGACGTTCATCAACAACACTATTGTACCGTTCTCGTATTTTTGACCGGTTGTATTATAAAACTGCCAGAAGGAGCGACCTATAAAAGCAATAATATCGTAAATAGCGAATTCCTTTCTCGTTGATGTAGATGAAAAGATTCGTAGAAATTTGAAAAAATGATTCAAAAAGATTTCTCTACAGTTGTTTTCAACAGTTTCCGAGAATGCTTACTGGTCGAAGAATTTAATTTCGAAACGACCGTTTCTTCAGTTTTATTCATATCTCCCGAGACCTTTTTTATTTATTTTTATTTTATTTTGTTCTACTAAAGTTTTTTGGAAAAACGAACATTAAAGATCGATCATCGTAATGTTCGACCTTTGAAAATACGTTATTCGGTCGACGTCCACATGAAATAGTCGTCGGCATGTTACGACTCCGGTCGTAATTAACGCGTGTCCACCTATTTGCAGAAGCGACTCCGATACGTAATATTTTTTAAAATTAATATGTCCATCAAATCGTATATCCTTACAGAATGTCCTCGATTTAATTCTATTAGCTCCGCACTAAACTTTCCATCCTGTTTAACTGAAATTATTACCGATTATACAAATGAATCACGTTCCTTCATCATTCCAATTTGTGCGATTTAATATAACCAAAGTAATAACCTAATTTATATTTATCCTTAGCCGCTGGTAGTCGTTCGTCGTACGTGTAAATTCAAGAGATAAATAAATAAACGAAGATCGATCGTACTGCTGACCGGTTTATATTTTTCGGTTTTTTGTTTTGTTTTTTTCAGTTTATCGTTGTTATCGCCGTCGTTATTATTAATCGTATTATCTCGAGTATAAACTCGTTTGTTTTTGAAGTGAAACTTCTATTGGCGCGGTATATATGGGGAGTTAACCGGCAAAACGAGCGATCGGAAATAACATATATGGGATGTCATAACTTCGAAAATATAAGTGGGGAGGACGTGTCATAAGATACAGAGATCAACGGTGGACGAAGAAAGTAACGGAATGGTTCCTGGCGTACTGCAAGAGAAAAAAGTGGCGAATACACGTTGGCATGACGACTTCAAAAAATTCCTGGGTCATTGGTACACAACAAACGCAACTAGAAAAAATTGGAGAGACCTTCACTCGAAAGGACCTAGTATGACTACATTCGAAATTAATTTTAGAAATTTAGCTGTAACGGATATTTATAAATTGTTAATTTATGCTAAATAAAGGTTATTATTATTATTATGTATATGTACAAATAATTATCCGACACAAATAAATAAAACTTTATACGTAATTTAAATAAAAGATAATAATTTAAATATAAATAAAGTAATATTATTTTTAATACAGCTAATAATATTTCTTTCTATAATTTATATTCTTTTAATTACTATAATGTTTTCTTCTTTCTTCTCTATTCTCTTTCCTCCTTTTCCCATTCTGTTCCCCCTTCCATACATCTCTTTAATCCAATATTCAATTCCCCCCGTTTTTCTCCTATCTTATAATTCTCCATTCGAAAAATACGAGCAAAGAAATAAAAGTCTTTCTTCGTATCTTCTGTTTTTTCCGATATTATAGTTTTTCTCTCTCTCTCTCTCTCGTTTATTTTCTTTAACTTCGCAAAAAGCAATTACTAATAAGTTACAGACAGGAATAAATCGCATCACGCGTTATTATAAAAAATGGCAAATTGGTATAAACTGCGATGAAACTGAGGCTATATTTTTCACCCATTGAAATTAAGATTAATTCTACCGCAGTGAGCTGGTCGAAACATGTTCGTTACCACGGGGGTAATCTCGGATAACGGATTAATTTTTTCCGAACACGTCAATCGCGGCTACCGTGAATGCTAACAAACGCCTATCTGCCGTATATCCGCTAATTAACGGAAAATCATTTCTTAACGTTAATAATAAATTAATTCTGTATAAAACACACTTATACGCTCCGTAATTATGTACTCCCACTTGGAGTTTTGTTTCGCATACCAATTTTAACAAATTACAATTATTACAAAACAGGTGTCTTCTCAGATGTGTAAAAAGATTTGACAAAGTCTGGAATTACACGGGTTTATTATTTAAACTGAATGAAAATTTGCCTCATCAATATTGTACGCTATTTATTACTTAACAGACAGATATTTTCAGGTAAATACCGATAATGAGTATTCTCAAATATATAGTTTACATTCTGGTGCGCTTCGAGCTAGTGTACTTGAGCCGGTACTATACCAGATTTACACTTCAGATTTTCCGGACAACATTAATACTACAACAGCTATGTTCGACACAGAAATATTATCAAGTCATCACGATCCTAATGCTGTTGCTGAACATATGCAGGTTCGTATCAATCGCATAGAGAAATGGTGTAATGGAAAATCAATGAAACTAAGAGCACGCACGTCCTATTTACGTTAAACAGAATTAAGGGTAAAATACCGATCCGCTTTAACGATAAAATAATCTCAGAGTCCTGCTCTGTAAAATACCTAGAATTGCAACTGGATCATAGGTTAACCTGGAAGAACCGTATTCTAGTCGAAAGATGCTTAAACTACGGAGTATGAACTGGTTAATGCGTTGGAATGCGTTATTATCAGTTAAAAATAAATTCTTAATATATAAAGTTAAAAACCTGTATGGGCATATGGAATTTAAATCTGGGAACAGCCAGCAACTCCAGGCTGAAAATAATCCAGCATTTCCGGCCACAGGCATTACGTAACATCGTTGGAGCACCACTATGTAAAAGAAACAGAACACACAGTGGTGTAGATATACGACTTCAGTGTCAGCCGACTAAGCTGACGATCTTAAGCGTAATTCCACAGGACTCAACCGTCTGAATACTGTCAAGTGAATTTCCAATAAATTACGATTAGTATACACGGAGATTATTAGCCGCTATTGGGCAGCATTCTGTTGAAACAAAATATCAATGCTACATATTGTCCTGTTCAAAGAGACAGATCGTATGTAAAAGCCTTTGTAACGTTATTTTATTATTTCTCCTATATTTACCTACTAACGTGTATCATTCTTTTGTTTTATTATTATTATTATAACTTCTTAATTTTCCCTGTACTTTATTCTTTTTTTCTTTTACGGTCATTAATAAGTGTTTCTTTTCTATATTACGCGTATTTATATTAATTATTTATTATTCGAACTTTTCGTTTTTATTAAAAAAAAAAAACAAAAATAAACAGAAACAATTGTTTAAAATATAGATTGTCAGCAGATTGCCGTTTGGGCATTGCTTTTTGCCGAACCGCCTGTTCCTTATGCAGCTTAGAGAAACTCCATACTGCTGCACGCTGTACGTGCGACAATCCTGATCACGCGCTTTTCGAGTGCCCTTTTTTAATAACATTACGCTCTGAACTGTATCTTAAATTACTGCGCACGTCTTGTAATGGTCCTCCTTATAACGTTTTGTCCGTTCTTCACCTTGATAATTTACTTCCGGACATAATTCCTAGAGACCCGAGTTTATAGAAATATCAGTTAGTAATTACAGTATCACGTTGGGTAGGCTGTTATGGCATCCCCATAAAAAAATAATAATAATAATAATTTTGGTAAGAATGTATCTAAAACCTTACTAGAAGATTTGTTATAGGTATTGATTGATTCTTGTTGTGTAAATGGTTAATTATCTATATTTATATCGTCCTCGTATCTATAAAAAAACATTCGGACAAACTCTTCGTTTATACTCGAATTTTCGTTTATCCGAATAATTTTTCGACAAATAAATCTGCTCGAACGGTAAAGAAATTCTTTCACAATTACGACATCCCCGTTACGACCTGGCAGTTTTGTATTCCAGCGCTAAAATAAATCGCGGAGGATATTCTCAGAAGTATACAAATTACTACGCACTGATGTCGCTCGAGAAATCGGTATATACAAACGCGACTTTGTAGCGTGCCGATAACGATCGCGCGATGTGTTCGGGGACGAAAACATTTCTCCGTAAAAACGAATACCAGCTTATCGAGAATGTGAAGAAGCTTGGAAATGTTAAACCAACGCGCGATATTTTCCGCTGATACACCTTCAAACTTCAGGTTGATCTCATCAGATGTCGTGTAACGATTTTCGATTCGAAGAGATTACATATACCTGAGATTTTCGGTTCGACTCGCTCCATGTAGAATCGAATGTGTTTATTCGTCTTAGATAATCGAGTTTTAATATTGAAAACGAACGGGTGGAAAACTAATTGAGCTCGGCGGAGTAGACGTAAAGTTAATTTAGGATATCGCATACATCGTACAAGTTCTGTATATTATAATTTCCGCGGTGCATAACCATAATAATTATAATAAAATAAATAATAATAATAATAATATTTTTAATCGCGAAGAATAAAATTTCGCAACTTTCAGGTATGTAACTTTCCACGAACTTTAAGTCTTCGGCAATGTGTACATTGCGGCTAAAATACCCGCGCACAAACACTTATATATATATATATATATATATATATGTATGTGTGTATGAGAAGGGTAAAGATTGGTTGAAGCAACCTCGTTCCGTATATAGAAACGGTATTAAAATAACGGTAACGTGTAACCTAATAAATCACGATGCGTTTCGATTCTCCGGCATTTCTTGAAAATAATATATGGCTTTTGTTTTTCAATAGTTCGTTTACACGGGTAAAATAATTTACGGCGCAGAGATGAAAAAGAAGAAAGTTCTAATATCAAAAAACATCTGACGAAGAAGGAAATACATCCTGTATCCGATAAATTTTCGATGTATGTTTATTTAAATATATACGCGAAAAACCGAGGCGATCTTTTGTTGAGAATGTAGAATCGTTCGGATACGACCCCGTGCTTGCCGAATCGAATTAGAAAAAATCATTGATAATATCCAAAAATTCAAACTCCCTTCGGACGCTACCGTTTCCACAGCCGAGTTAAATGGCTATTGACAAAGCTTTTGATTATATACATAATGTGCTACAAGCGAGTATGTTTAGTGATAGTCTTGGTTCGCTCCTAGCTATACAGAACTGTCCAGGTTTGATTCCCATCTCTTAATATTCCAGATATCAGAAAAATATCTAAAAATTATACGACTAGGCTTTAGAAATTTCGTTGGATTCTTAGTCATTACGGATTTAAATGAAGCGACGGATGTTGCTGCTAAACAGGCTTCTCGTCACGTATTTCACTCCCATTTATTCCATCATCAGATCTACCGTGTAAAATTCGAACTATCACAATTATTGGTATGAATATTGAAACTCCTCAAATAAAGGTAAATATTTTAGAATTGTTCAGTGATTAATTGATTGATAAGAAGTGTATTTACAAAAAAATAAATATAAAAAACAAATAAATAATATATAACGCATACACAGTTCTTACTACGTATACTAGTTTAATAAGTATGCCCAGTTGCTCATTTAACTAAAGTAAAAATACAGGAAATAACAAAACCCGCATACCGATCATAAAGCTACACCTATATATAAATTTATAGATAATTATTTTAGTAGGATAAACAATAATTTTTATATGTATTATATACAAAAATAAATTTTGAATAAAAGATAATCCCAGCTGTACATCATAATAGCGTGTGTTTAATTCTTTTGTGTTTGTAGCGCTTATATTTTAGTTGCAAACTTGTACGTGCGTAATCCCCTATATCGTTTATAAATGAGTACTGACTGCAGGCACAGCTATCAAAAAATAATTTTGTTTTTTGTTCGACAACCTCGTGTACATTAAGTTCAATGCCTTGTGAATGTGTTCAACCTTTACATAGACTGGAAGATTTAGAATTATTCTGCAGCACATATTTTGTAGCCGTTGTAACCTAAGTTAGAACGGCTAGTATATGACCAACAAGCATAGAGCATAATTGTTCTGATTATAGTTTTGTAGATTATTAATTTATTTGCCGAGCTGACGTAACAACGTTTATTAAATATCGGGTATAGCTTAAACAGAACCGCATATTATTGCAGGCATACTCAACATGTTTAGTAAATGTGAGACCCCGATCCAGTATTACACCTAAATATTTAATATCGCTTTTCCAAAGATCTGTCGTTCACTATTACAGGTGGTAAGAAATGCGGTCTTCTTTTCGTGAATAGAATAGATTGAGTTTTATCGGAATTTATTTTGATTCTCCATTTATTAAAATACGAATTTAATTTAATAAAACCCCGAGTTAGTCTTCTTTGTATAGTGTCAATTCGATACGATGTGCAATATATAGCAGTATCATCAGCATATAAATGCCATCTGTAAATGTTTAATTTTAGGAATGTCATTAATAAAAAGAAGGAATAAGATGCTCCCCTGGGGAACTCCCGCTAATGCATTTTTCATGTAGGAATTATCATTGTTAATTTTAACTATGAAATTTCGGTTACTTAAATAATTTTTAATGAGCCGAACTAAGTAATTAGAGAATTTAAGTTGAATAATTTTGTACGTTAAACCAAATTGCCAAGTGGTGTCGAAGGTTTTCTCTAGTAACAGTGGTCCTGTATGCTTATTATACCCATCAGTTATGATTCCACTAATTCTTGCTAATTGCATGACGGTAGATAAATTACTCCTAAATCCAAATTGTTGTTCTATAAAAATATCATTATCATCTATGAATTTTTTTAGTCTGCTCAAAATAATTTTTTCTGCTATTTTACTAAAATTACACTAAGTAATGACACGGGCCGCAGATTTCTGGGATCAGAAATGTCCTTACTCGATTTAGGTATAGGAATAACTTCCGACACTTTCCAGCAGTCGGGAAAATAAGAAAGTAATAAAATTGAATTTATTATGACTGTGAACAATCGCTTTTTGTGGCAAGTTTTTAATCAATATTGTAGGTATTTTATCTAGACCTACTGATTTTTTATTTTTAAGTTTCTTTATGACGCGATGTACCTCGCTGACCGTTGTTAAATCAGCGGGCAAAATTCTCACAGGCGAATAATCTTTTAAGTACTTTTTAATGGAAGATAAAATTTTATTATTGCAATAGTTCGACGTCAAATGCGAATTTTGTGTATGAATATCCTAATACATCATTGCTAACAATTTTATCCTTATCCGAATAGGCTGTGCTACCATTATAGCTGATTGGCGGTAAATGTGTGTGCGTATTTGTAAGTACTGTTATTTCCTTCCATAAACTTTTATCTTTAACCGTATGATTACGAAGTTTATAATTAAAATTAGAATTTCGATCTTCATTTTACTCTTACCAAGCACGTTAAACGGTTTAATAGTGCCTTTGTAGAAGCATTTTTAAGTTTTTGATATCTATGTCTAATATAATTTTTAAACTTGATCAGTGTCAGAATATTGGAAGAAATTTTGTAATAATTTGACGTTACGACAGATTTAGGAACGGCCAATTCAGCCGCTTTTAAAACCAAGTCAGTAAAACTATTCACTTCATTCTCTAGTTCCATATTACTTTTACAAAAGAATTGTTCAGTCGCCTCTTCCGATATTACCATGGTATGCTCGATGCTCGTATCCCAATATGTACCGCCCCTCATCAACTTCGCAGATTCGTTACCATAATTTGTAGGTTACGCGTGGATCGTGTTAAATTTTTCAAACGAAGATAATCAAGGACAATGTATGTATATATTTCCATAAATTTCCCGGATAATACGAATCACCTTCTTTTTAATCCACTGGCCACGAAGGTTTAGCCAGGCCAAAAAAAAAAATTGAAAAAATAGCCGAACGTCCGCAAAAAAAAATAATAGTAATAATAATAATAATAAAAAGATTAGGAACCTATTCGGTATTATAATTATTCATTATTTAATAATCGGTTAATCCGTTACAAACGAATAAATGACGACCTTAACAATATGAGACGCGAACTCCTCGTAATCACTTTTCGCATTGATGGTCATCCGTTAGTTAACACTCTGCTCGGTAATTCCTCGATGATATTTCTTACGTGAATGGAACACACGTTTTCTCGTATTTACGAAGCTCCTCAAGTTGGAGCAAAATTATCGGTGCAATTTTGAAAAGAAAGACTGATCAAAGAGGCATCATACTGACACCGCTTCGTCGTTTATAGCGTGGCAATATCGGTCTTCGTACGTAGGACGCGAATCATTCGATTCAGTTCAGTCATTTGTCATTTTAATCTTTTACGCCGGTTTAATTAGTGGAATTTGTTAAATTTTAATTTTTTCTTTTTTTGAATTATTTCCATTATTTTCTTCCGATAAAATTTACTTCGCGGTTTCGAAAATTTCGTTAATTGAATCGAAAATTTCGACATCTACTATTATACTTTTATAAGTAGTAATTACTCGCCAAATTTATTTTTATTCCGGGTTTAAATAACATCGCGAGTAAGCGTAAACCACCGCAGAAAATGAAGAAACTTTTATTCGTATGGAGAAGAACGCTATTAAGCAAGTGATAACGTGAAACAGGATCGTTGTACAGTGCGGAGTTGGTGACGTGTCACCGGATTTTGAAGATGTAACATCGGTATCGATATTACAAGAATTATCGTCATCTGTCCAAATGGAACAAACTTCGATTATCAAGTTGAATAAGAATATCGTGAGCAGAAAAAAAAATGAGAATACCTGGAAAAGCGTAAAAACTGCTGCGGTTTCATGTTCGGTATAAGCAATAAACGTTGTACGCGTAAATACGGACGCCACTAGAGTTGTTAAGGATATCACCACCCGAGGTATTTTATAAATAACATTTTGGTAGACATGGTAAAGTGGAAAGAAAGTAATAGTGTTAAAAACCAGAATCATTGCAATGACACAGAACTGAACGAATATTTGGAGACCATAGTGTTTAATTCTATCTAACCTCTGAACTGTTCAACTCCGACGTATTGGAGTAAAATATATATATAATATAATCGTCATCATTGTGGTTGCGTCTCTTGAGGCAAGTGATTGCGTACATAAATATTTTTCAATATCTGGAATATATTATAATATCTTTCAGATTTGTGCATGTCGAGTTGGCTGCATGTATCTTTTTCTTCCTCTGGTCGGTTTTGATTGTATTTTACCTTGCATCACCAGCGTGAATATCTATCAGGTTGGAAATTCCGCGTTGCCCACGAGGAAGAAAAATCCAGGTTCTATGAGATACAAGTCGGGGTGCCTCAGGAGGGTGTTCTCGGTCCTTTGCTTTACATCATATTTATTCCTGATGTTCCAAAAATTGAAGGTACTACGCTTACCATGTTCGCTGATGATACTGCAGTCCTTGCTGTTGCTAACACACAAGTAGAAACCAATTATATATTACAGGATGCGCTCGACAAGACGGTATTGCGGATGCAGAATTGGAAAATTAAGTTAAACCAGACAAAGTTAATTCATGTTACCTATGGAATGCGTCCGATAGACATACATATGGGTGTCTACATTAATAGAAAACAGATACCAACATCTGCTTCAGCTAAATAACTAGGTATTCACCTAAACGTAAGGTTAACCTGGAAGCCCCATATTAAGGCCAAGGCCGACCAAATTAACGCCAGAATCCTCCAAATTTATTGGCTACTAGAACATAATTCGAATTTAAGTTTGTATTATAAAAGGCTGATTTATTTTTCTATGATCAAAACCGATATGGAATTATGGTTTGGAGCTTTGGGGATGTGCCGCAACTTCCAATCGTGCAATCATCCAAAGATCACGGATAAAGTTATACGTCTGATCACGAGAGCGAAGCAGTTCGAGGGTAACGATGATTTACATCGGAATGTGCAGTTGAAAAAAGTGGATGAAACAATTCACGATTTTGCATTTGTGCATGAACGGCGACTAGTGGCTCATGTAAACATAGATGAACAGAAATTGCTGAATACGGGAAAACGTAGACTGCAGGGGTTTAAACCGCATGAGTTATTGAATTTACAAAAATTATATATCTTATGTATTAGTAGAGCATACCATCGGGCTATGTTTCTACATTATTATATTTTCGTGTACGAATAATGTATGTATAATTATTGCTTATTTAAGATTTTTATTTATTTTTCTTAAGATTGTAATACAAATAAAATAATAATAATAAAAAAAATGTTTGACAGTAGCACTAAGTACACGTTTGATGCTATGCCTAAATACATGCAGTGTATTAAAGAATATAGTTTATAGTCGGTAATTCGCTGAACACAATCATTTTTTTAATCATTTACTGTCTAATATAAAACCGGTTAACAATTCCTTATGGAAAATTAATAAATATTTCTGTCGTGATAATGCGTATATCCTGCTGTTACTAATCCCTGACAAATCTCTATACTCATGCTAATAAAACCGAATTATTGACAGAACGTTTTCATTTAATTCTTATATAACTGAGCGAATAGTTGAAGAACTGTCAGAGAGATAACCATGGGGTCGGTAGTGATGGAGTGTAGAGACCTAAAGAAACTGGGTAAAAAGCAGGCAGTACGTTGGAGTAGATAGTCATAAGAGAGTGATATGTGACCAAGGTGAAGCCTACTGAGTGCTATACAGTTAGAGAATGTGATAAATTAACAGGTGATTTCTGAAAGTAGACATTGGGTTTGGTAGTAAGATGTTGTGAAGTCCATTTATGTTGCCACTGAATGAAGTATTTGTGGCCTGTGTTTAGTACATTCTCTTCTCAAACCACGGCAGGCACGTTATACAACTATTACATACCATCTCTATATGTTAAATAAACGCTATTGAATATATTTCTCCAAAAAGAAACACTCGAATCTAAAGCATACAATTTCGTTGGGTTCGGTAAAACATTCAAATATAGTAATCAAGCATCCCCCTAGAAGAACGATCGTTGTACTTACCAACCTTTAAACTTGTCCTTAAGTATCATTTATTTTTCCTTATCACGGAGGATATCGATAGTCACCTCGGTTACCTATATCAGGTCGGATTCAGACTGAATATTTAAACAACTGTAAAACTGGCTGAAATACATGATTAATCTTGTTAATTTTTATAAAAATAATTATATCGGTCTTGTATTTCTAGACTTTTAAAAAACGTTTGATACAACTTGGCGCAACGCTACAATATATGCAAAATGATCCCCAATACAAGTTATCATCCTACATCATACTGTTAATTAAGTATCATGTAACTTGCAGATCATTTTACGTTAAAGTTATCGATATGTGTTCATGTGTTCGACGATTGTAATACGGGAACGTTTGTCATTGCCACTCCTGGTTCTTATTTAATTGCAACGAAATATGTAATTATTTACCACCTACCAATTTTATCATAAAAACTTTTTATTCCCGATAGAATTCGGAATTTGGTAGCATAAACAAGTTACATATATATATATATATATATATAACAATCGCTATATGTAATATATACACATACATACATCATATATATAAATAAATAAATATAATATACATATGTATATATATATAGTTGAATCCGCTGATTAGGGACTCTGGATAAGAGGGACAGCCGTTTATAAGGGACAATCAGCAAAACCCCGAGTCAAACGTATAAAATGAAGGTTGTTTTAATTCACTTTAGTGGTACAATGCCTCGGTTATAAGGAATAAAGATTAATAGATTTTCAAGGCAATAAATAGTGAGATGGGCGATAATCCAGCCGATATAAAATGACACTTCCGGTTGTAAAACGAAAATATTCACATAAACAAAAATTGAATAAAAATGTTTTAGTCATTTTTACAATTCGTTTTTGTTTAACTGAACATTTTTTTTTTCTTCATTCTGTTTGAGATGTCCTTGTGTTGGCATTCTTTCATTGACGCTATAATGTTTTTTGCTCTGTACGTTTATTAATTATGCACTCTCGGATAGCTTATTATGTTCTTAGTTTAGTTCTGCAAAAACTGTAGTGCATCCTGGGGTTTTATTTTTTTTTTCTTACGAAAATTTTCTTTTCTTTTTTTAGTTCTGGTGAATTTTTTGTATGAATAAAATGTGGCGTAAATGTTTATCATTAAAGGAAAAAATTTCTATTCTATACAAAATCGAAATTCAACCTCCCAATATGCCTATTCCGGAGTCATCAAAAATCATGGGGGTCTCCAAAAACACCATCTCCCGTTTAAAAACAGATGAACAGAACTTATGTAAAAAATGGAGTGGTACTGAAAAGGGTAGTCAGGTGGTGGAAAGGAAACAAAAAAGAGAAGGTAAAAACACAGAGGTTGATAAAGCTCTTAATTTATGGTTTAGCACAGTAATACAAAGAGGTGTTCATGTCAGTGGACCAATGTTGAAATTAAAATCTGAAGAGTTTGCGAAAAAAATGGGTTATGAAGACTTTGCAGCTACGAATGGTTGGCTTGCTCGTTGGAAGGGGAGACATAATATCAAATTCTAAAAAACTCATGGAGAAAAAGCAAGTGCTGATTTGACAGGAGCTGAACAATAGAGTTCAAGAAAAATTTTCAAATTCCTTCAAAGTTACAGCCTGAATGACATTTATAATGCAGATGAAACTGGTTTATTTTATCGAGCCACTCCAGATTGGTCATTAGTATACAAACACGAACAACTTATTGGTTCGAAAAAATCACTGTTTCATGTTGTTGCAATGCAACTAGAAGTGACAAAAAAAAACTTTTAATTATTGGTAAAACTAAAAAGCCATGTTGCTTTAAAAATCTCAATGTAAGTAATCTGCCAGTAACATATTATGCAAACAAAAATGCATGGATGACTGCTACTATTTTTTCAAAATGGTTAGAAAACTGGGATATAGAATTACAGAGAGATTCTAGAAAAATTTTACTCCTTATTGACAATGCAACTTTGTACCACACTGTCGTTAAACTGAAGAATATTCAAATTGAATTCTTACCTCCAAACACTACTTCACTAATTCAGTCATTTGATATGGGTGTCATAAAAAATTTAAAAGTGCAATATATATGAAGATGTTGATACAGCATATCTTAGAAGCTATTGAAGATGACCTGGTAACAGTTTCTACAATGGCAAAAGATATCAGTTCCACAATAACAATACTGCAGGCTATAAAATTTGTTGTTGATAGCTGGAGAAAAGTCACTTTTATGACAATTCAGAACTGGTTTGCTCATTGTGATTTCAAGGAGCCCAATTATGAAATTATTGAAATGGAAAGTAATGGAACACTGAATGAATTACTACGTGTGACCAACTGTGAACAATTTTCAGATATTGACGCCAATCTGCCATGCTGTGACAATAATATTGAAGATTTGGATAACGAAATTATGGAAAATATCACAAAGAAGAAACAAATACAAGAATCAGAAAGTGATGATGACAGGGATGACATTTCCTTACCTCCTGTGTCTACAGCAGAGGCGAAAAAATGTATTGAAAAGCTCCGGCGGTATTTTATGCAACATAATAATGAAGGTGCTCCTACGGCATCATTAGATAACTGTGCAGATTTTGTTCAAACGCAGCATGAAGAATTTACACCAAACAACTATAGCGCATTTTGTCAGTAAATGAACATTTTTTACAAATATCAGGTCACAGGTTCTTTACCTTATATATGCCTCCTGTATTTTTCTCTTAATTTCCATATAAATAAATATTACGCATTAATAAGGTTATAAGTATGTTAATTGTTTACTAAACTGTATATATATTCTAACACCCATTCGCTTCAATAAGAGATTTTAAAAAATTCGCTTAAAGGTACAACCGATTATAAGGGACAAATGACTTCCGCCCGATGTGTCCCTTATAAACGGATTCGACTGTATATATATATATATATATATATATATATATATATATATATATATATATATATATATATATATATATATATATATATATATATATATACGAGGAATGTTATTACCGATGGTATAATGTATGTACAATTTTTATTTTGTAAGTTTTTTGAAGTGAAACTTCTATTGCCTCTGTATATACGGGGAATTAACCCGAATTAACGAACGGATATATATATATATATATATATATATATATATATATATATATATAAACATAAATACGTGTATATATATACGCACACACTCACGCATGCATGCGCGCGCGCGCACACACACACACACACACATATATATATATATATATAAAACCGATCATATGTACCGCACTACCAACACCAGTGTTTCAAACCACGTCCACGTTTATCGACTTATACACATACACAAGTTTAATTCTTTTATATATATATGTGTGTGTGTGTGTTTGTATGTGTAAAAATTAATAAAAAAAACTCTCTATCGAATTTAGTTAAAACGTCTTTAAGTTTTACTTCTTGCCTGTACTCGGGACACAGATGTTTCTTTTCTATTATTTATTTATATTGCACCGTGACTCGTGCGCGTATTCGCATACATACGTGTCGTCCTGTATATAAATTCTAGCTAACGATAGTACACGTGTTGTACGTACGTCAATGATACATAATACATTCGTACGTAATTTCGTCAGGCCATCGTTGTTTGTAACTTTTGTTTCTTATTCACTTAAAACGGCTATACGTTATTCAGTTTAGTTATTATTATTAGATTAAAAATATATTTTTCTGATTTTTCTTAAAAAACAGTCACCCTTACAGATTTGCCTGGTACGAATACTGCACCGTGTTTCGATAAAAGTGTACAGTTTTCTTAAGGAAGTAAATCTATTATATAAATACACAACGTCTAACCGAACTAGTAGCCTCTTGTAAAGCGTTCAAAGAAGTTCTACGAAGGAAAGACATCGAGATGGATCGACATCGCAGATTTCCTATTCGTGATAAATACGAATTTGCTGAAAAGGCGTATTATCCCGTTCGGTACCCTTCGTTCGATATTATCGGTGTCGAAATTCGCGGCGATAACGTTTCTTTATTATCATGATGATAATGATTGATTATTATTGATTACTTTTATTATTATAAGTTGGTTTTGTTTCCTCGAATTTTGAAATTTAGGATATAACGAAACGACTCTGAGCGATTTCGAAATTTTAGTTACAGTTTTCGGAAAATTTCGTCTGATTTTCATCGATTTTTACACAATCTATCCGATTATCGAGCGCACTACTCACTTCGGTATCTATTTGCTTCCTATGCGTACATTAAATAGTACGCGGCTTAAAATTCGGTCACGACTCCGGTTCTAAGAATGATTTCTGTCGTAAATAACAGTTTCTAATCCTCTTCTCGGCACTTGTCAGTGGTTCAAATCATTTCCAACGTTCAGTATAATGAATTCCTCCTACGACGCAAATTCTTATCAATTATTATTTTTTTGTTTGTCCTTCATAGCTGCCCCGTCCTATAATCGATAATTGTCGAAATGATTATTACACCGAATGAGAGTAGGCTAATATTTCGGGCGTCTAATAAAAATATGAGCGTCGACATTTTAAGCCTTTCGTAATTCTCTATCGTATTTATATTTTACTTTCCGAGCTTATTTTACTCGCTTACATTCCGGAATGTTCAGTGCGGACGTAAATGTTAACACGGCGATATTGTTATATACGGCTAATGATATCCCGCTTTACTTACGAGCAACTCGTACAAAGCGATAAACGTTCAGCTCGTTTCGTACAAACACAGGCACGAAATTCTAAGCTCACACCAATATCGTTACCGGCGTAATCAGGTTTTTCGATTTTTACCACTTTTCCGCGTAGCCGGACAAATCTGGAAATAACCGAGTGTAATATATGCCGCGTTAGAAAAAGAAAAACAAGCAATATAGAATGATATGATGGAGTGAAAAATTGGGGAATGGGGAGAAATATATATATATATATATAGCCAATATATACACATACGTTTAAACGTCCAGCAAAAGCTTAATGTTTAAATCGGAAAAACCGCTAATGCGACCGCACCAGACCCTTCTACTAGTACGTATGTGTAATAATATTGGGGATGTTTTCGTCGTAACAATGTTGTTCTCGTTGTTGCTGTTGTTGTAGAACTGTGAAATTAGATTTAGGGGTTGGCTGAAAACTCGAGGGAAAGCTTTTACCGAGGAAATATGGCTTTTACACTGACACCTATTATATTTGCTTCTATATAAGAATGTGTTCGTTTATTTCTTATGCTAACACGGCTAATGTAAATGATACTTTACTACTACTAAATACCTAATACCGTTATTACTACTACTACTAACTAACGACGAGTATATTCTGTCATTGTTCCTTGTTACGAGTTCGGTGTGTACGTTCTATCTCATACGTGTTTGGCGACGTTTTTAATGTCCGTTATTAAACTACGAATACCGTCTACACATCGCCCGTTGATAAACATTATATTTATATTTATATTTTTATATTTATATTTATGTATAGAGGAACTAAACTAAATAGTCCAACGCTACTAACGCTAGACTATGAACGAGATAAATCTAATTTACAGGCAGAAGGCATCGTTTATACTATCATCATCGAGACCTCACCATCCTCTACTCATCTACCCCGGTCCGTATACATTATTTTTCTAACGATCGTTTTATTTAGTCGTCCTTTTAATTTTCTTTTTTTTCATTTTTTTTTTTTTATTCCGAGGCTCGTTCGTTAGACCACCCCCGAAATTTTATTTATTCCTATTTTTTTTTTTCACTAGGTATTACGAAGATATGTTTATGTACCCGAGTACGTATATATAATTCGTGTGTATATAAATACCCTTTTATTATATATATATATATATATATATTATTTTTTTCAACGATAAAGTTATTTTTTATCAACCACTATGTTTTACTATCGGGGTGTAATTTTAACCTTCGTTATTTGAAATTTAAATTTATAACGTCTAATCTTTTACGTCCGCCGATTTTATCGCTCTTTCATATAGTGTATACGCAACAACTAGTAGTGATGATTATGATAGAGTGCAATGTTGCGAATCCATCTGTTCGTGCACTTTATACTCAGTCGATTTCATGACCGGCGAGTGTTCTCCCCGTTGATAACCGAGTTGCTAGTACCGTACCAAATTGACTATAAAATACAATATACTAAAATAAATATAATCGAGGAATGGCCACCATCGGGAAACGTTACTAATACTCATCTCAAGTTAAAAATATAAGGTCTTCTTAACAATTTAAACAAAATCTATGAAAAAATAATCTTATCTAGACTAAGAATCCGGAAAAAAAAACACAATATTTTCTTTGCGAACCAATTTGGTTTTAGACGACCCAAATACTTTACTACTGGCCAACTGGCTAGAGTTTGTGATATTATACTCGACAATTTTAATCAAAACAAACACTGCGGTCTCGTTCCTCTCGATCTGGAGAAAGCTTTTGTTACCACATGGCATAATCATCTATAAACTGATATATTTTCTTCCTTATTTAATTTTACTCTTAAGATCTTACCTTGTTAACAGAAAATTTTGTGTTAAAGTTAAATTAAATCAGGTATTAAGTCTGTTGTAGCGGGGGTCCCCTAAGGTAGTATTACCTACCTCTTTTTAATATATATTAACGATTTACCAGTCATTCAAAATGTGCATAGCTCTATCAGTAAACTCTTATAGGGTTGATACTATCTGTAATAGATTATCAGCAGCGTTAAATAAATTAAGGAAGTATTTTAACAAGTGGGAAATCGAAGTAGTAAACGAACCCAAAACATAAGTTCTATTTTTAACTAGGCGTAGACCTTTTATAAATAAATGCATAATAACCAGCGGTATACAATTGAATGGAAAAAACATGTTAAATATTTAGGCACGATGTTAGATAATAAGTTACATTTTTCAATCCCATATTAATTTCATAAGCAACAAAGCTATACAAAAGAACACTTTTTCCAATCTTCAATAGAAAATCATACTTATCGATTAAAAACTAACTTCTTATAAATCTGTTATTCTATCTAGATTATCGTATGCTGCTCCTGTATGGTGTTCTGCCAGTCAAACAAATATACTGAAACTACAAAAAATACAAAATCACTGTTTAAGAATAATACTTAATAAACCAAGATATACCCGATTAATGCGTGATATATTAAACCTTCCCTACATTCAAGAAGAGATTTTAGAAAGATCTAAAGAATTTTACGAAACGTGTAAATTATCCGATATACCAGTCATAAATAACATATTATGATTATGAGTCTCTAAGAGTATAAAAGGTACAAACACCGGCGACTAAATACTCATCATTTGATGAATCTATCATTTATGATCAGATGCTACTAAGTACTTATGTGTCTTCACATTGTATATATTGTATATGTGAATACATGTGTATGCATATATATAGTTATATATGTTTTATAGTATATATATATATTGTATATTTTTTTCTTTTTTTTATGTACATGTTATTTCCATAATGAAATATATTGCGTAGGTTTTTGATTTTTTTTTTTGTAACTTTTTCCCTGTATTAAATATTATTTTTTTCTCTTTTATATAATTTATTTTATGTTCTCATAATTTTATTTTAAGCACTAACGTTAAGGACGCTCACTTTCCGTAACATTCACACTATTATATACATATGTATATATATATTTACCATGTTTGTAAATATGTTTATTATTTATGAATAAAGTTCGTCTTCTTCTAATGTTCAAACGAACGTATGCAGGAAAATTTTCTTTCATCTTTGTCTTTTCTTAATTTACGCATACGCAGTGACGTCCTCTCGCTTTGAAAATGAAAGTCGCGAGTGTTTGTCAAAACGTCGCAATGTAATAAAATTGACATTGTTTTCAAAGAAAAAAAGTTACGAATCGGACTTTCTCGAAGAAAAATAAATTTCTATGAGACTTATTAAACTTTTTTCCATCTTGCACTCTTCAATCTGTACGTCCGCATTGATGACTGCTTTCGCTTTGAAAATGAAAACTGCAAATGTTTTCTAAACATCGTGAATAGACCTCGTTTTTAACGAGAAAAAAAAATTAGGAACGTATTTATTAGAAATTTTCTCGAAAGTCTTATTCAACACTTAATTTGCTTTCGTAAGCACCTTTTCTTAATTTATAACAGCGATATCTCACTTTGAAAATGAATATATTGAGTGTTTCCAAGACGTCATGAAGTAACAAAATTAATCTAGTTTGTTTTTTTTTATACTCCGAATAAATTTCAGCCCCGTCTGGGATTACAGGAAACAACCGGACGGACAAAGCAACACTATTCTTACCTGCTCCGAATATACCAGTACCACTCTAGCCGACTTCACCAGACACCTACGACTTGCTTTCTTAAACCAATGGAATCACCGATGGATCAATTTAAATCAACTACGTCTTAATTAAATCAAACATCCAACCGTAACAGTTTCTTAGACGATGTAGTCATCAGCCGACTTCGATTGGGATATTCAAATGTCACATCCACTTAATACAAAAACAACAACAACAACAAGAGCTCCGGCATGTCCATTGTGTAAGACCAACGTAAGATTCTACCCTTAGACGCAAATGATCTTAGTAATCGAGCGTGTGTAAATAAAAGAAAAAAGACAAAACAAAAACAACAGCTCCGGTATGTCCATTAAGACCAACGTCACAGTCCAACATATACTCCTTGACTGCACTTAACACGGCTCATATCAGATCAGCGTTGAATCTACCGACATCACGGTCAAGCTTACGCGACGATGCTCAAATCTTAACAATCTCGTAGTCCCCCTGCTGTTCAATTTATACGTCAGTGATATACCTGTAACGGAATCTAAGAAATTTCAGTATGAAAACCTCACTGCATATCAAAGCAAGTCTGTGTCTCAATGCAGTGAGGTTTTAACTAAAGACTTGGAACTTTTGAATGGTTATTTCCAGTCTTTGAGACTACGTATAAATCTGCATAAAACAGAATCATCGTTATTTCATTTAACAACGCACATGGCAAAATCGGAGCTAAATGCCACATGTGGGAGTGATAAGATATTAACGCCAATCCTAGATATCTTGGTGTTACGCTGGATAGATCATTAATATACAGACCGCATATTGAAAAGTTGATACAGAAGATAAAAACCAGATTGGGTTTGGTAAGAAAACTTGCTGGTACGAGATGGGGAGCAACAGGAAAGGTATTAAAAATAAACAACTCCAGCGCTTACTTACTCAGTGGCAGAGTATTGCGCACCTGTTTGGTTGAACAGTGCGCATACAAAAAAAATAGACGTCCAGCTGAGAGTCGCGATGCGAATAATTAGCGGCACATTAAAGTCGACAAACAAAGATTGGCTACCGGTTCTCTTGCACATATCGCTCCTCCTAAAATAAGGCGGGAAGATGCGTTTAGCAAACTTTGGGAAAATTTCTCAGTCTCACATAACTGTCTAATGCATAAAGAATACACACCAGTAACAGCATTAAAATCAAGATGGCCACCCTGGAGAACAGCTGAACATATAAAAAGTATACCACCGAACTGGAAAGTAAGATGGAAGAATGAGTAGATAAACTGTAAAGCTACTAATACGGACTTGGTGCACGACCCTACTATGGAACCTCCGGGAATGGACCTACCAAGAGAGGCATGGTGCAGAGTAAACAGATTTCGCACGGGACAGGGTAGGTGTACACTTTAAACAAGTGGAAAATGATCCCGAGTCCCCGATGCGAATGCGGAGAGATCCAAACCTTGGATCATCTAAATTGTAAGATTTGTCCCAAATCAGGATATGATTAATAGACACGACGTGCATAACATCACGAATAACGCGTTACAGTGGGTGTTGGAATTAAAATTAAACATCTAAAATAATAATATACTCTACTCGGCTCCGTAAGATCGAACGAATCTCGTACCTTCGCCAGTCAAACATATAAAACAACATATGAACAACCTAGAAAATGTTTTCGATCTTATAATTAAATAGATATATAATTTTCCGTGCCTTTGGCCTAAGTAGCTGTTTACGGCAAGTATTATTATTATGATTATACATACCCTATATACTAACTGGTCCGAAAAATCCAAAGTATATACCGATATAAAAAACAAAATTAGAAAATTATTAACTTCTTAAAACTAATTCTAAATAAAAATTTATCTTTGAATTTACTAAATTATTTTTCTCTCATTTTTATTATTTCCATTTTTTCTTGACAGTTTTCTTCATTATTTTTTTTTTATATAATCTTTTTCTGTATACAAAATTTCATAATTTCGCTTAACATTATCGATTTCATGCTTTAATTCTTCAACATGTTTACAAATAATGACATAAGCATATAATTGAGAATTATCTGCCTGTTTTGATCGCAGTTTAATTTATATACTCCTAAATTTTTTATAGTATACTTTTATCTTCTATTTCGTTGTTACTAATTGATTTCAATAATACGTGTCATTATTTACTAAACTTACCTCATATTTGTTAAATATTTTTGTTTGATAGACAGGACTTAATACGTAGTTTATTGAATCAAATTCGTTCTTTTTAATTTTTTCTGATATTTTTATTGTACAACTTTTTATTGAAGGTGTAACGCAAACTTTTGGCGTTCCGCAAGGGAGTGTATAAGTCCCTACTTATTTTTAATATATATAAATGACGTGTGTAATATTACGGTTAACGGTAAGATAGCTACGCGGACGATACTGCACTAGTGATTACTTTCCGTTAATCGAGTATCCTTAAGCAGATGGCCCAAGCTGATATGTAATTGCTGGATGGCTGAAACGAAACCGACTAATTGTTAACGAAAATAAAACAAAATATCTAATTTTATCAATCCCCTCAACTGTGGATATGAAACTTATGCTAAACGATAAATATGAGATAGAAAGAACGCGTTAAGTGAAATGTTTAGGCATTCAATTTGACTGTAAGTTAACGTGGAATAAACATCTTCTTAGCTAAAAAAACTAAGGAAATTGAATTACCTTTTCTCGTACCTAAAGCAATATTTTCCTGTTGAGCGTCTTAAACGCTTATATCTCGCTTTGTACCAGCTTGCTCTCAGTTATGGAATAATTCATTGGGGAGGGGGGCGGTTAAACGACATATTAAGCCAATTCAAACGCTGCAAAATAGATTGGTAAAATTTGTTTTAACCAAAAAAATCCTTCTTCTCACGACATAATCCTAAATATTCGAGAGATATACCAATTACAATTACTTGACTATGTTTTCAAGAATAATCCTTACAATATGTTGCCCATCACGGAACATATTACGAGATCAAATCGAGAGGGGATGGTAAAAATACCGAAGTTCGATAAGTATCACTCCAGAATTCAAATTATATACAAAGGTGCTGTAATTTATAACACGTTGTCCATGTATGTCAAAACCGACGTGAAACATTTTAAGAAACGTCGCAAGCATTTGATGTGGTACATAAAAAATAAAAAGTAAAATAGAACTTCGTTGGTTTTAGGGTTTTTCTACAAATTTATGTGTATGCATATGTTGAATACGGCGGTGTGTGTGTTTTTTCGCATTTGAAATTGCCAGAGTTAGCTTAATATTATATGCATGTACACCTGTAATTACATTAGATTACACTTTTTATAACATATTTATTATTTTCGTGTTTTTTATCAACAATCGCATAATTATTTTATAAGTTTTTGTTTAATCGTATATTTAAGAAAATAATTCTATTGTTTATGCTGCTACTCGCGCGTTATCGCGCATTTGCAACATGTTATTGTAAACTGTTATATATAAGGAAGTAAAAATAAAGCTCGATTTGATTTGATTATGCTTAAATTAACGAATATTATGATTGTAACGTGTAATTTAATAGTAAGTTTTGTACTAAGTTTAAGCCGTTCGCGTAAAATTTTATATATTAGTTGATAATGCTGATTTTTAAATCTTGAATGATTTTATTATATTTGTTATTTAACTTAGATGCAAAATTTTTCAAGTTATTATCGTTATCATTGTTGGCGATTGTTTATCAGTATATGTACACGGTATGGATAGTTCGAGATAACTTTAGTTTCCTTCACGTTAATTAATAATTCATATATTTATTGCGTACATTCTTCACCGTTTGTGTTAAGATCTTTTGCACTTTCCGCCATTATGTGTAATCTGTGATATTTTCACCGCTATTTTTTTGTTTACTTATTATTGCGAAACTATCGTGGTCATTAAGCATTTATTTAACCTAAAAACAACAACCCATGCAAGATCAAGTGGTTTCTGACGCTTAAATCTTCGTAATTCATCCGAAGTGTTCAAGAGATCCCTAGCAAGTGCGTTTAAGTGGCTCTCAAGCCTTACTCTATATGTTGTGTTCTACCATATTTTTAAATTACATCAGCTACGTACTCTATCTGTCAATCCTTGTATAACGTTTGATTTGTTACATACCAAGACGCCTTGGTTATCAGCCGGAATATTTTGTTCTGCGATGATCATTTTCAGGTTCGACGGTTTCGCACATAAGCTGCATTCCATATATCCAGATTCGTCTTACAATAGCTGTGTATATTAATAGTTTGTTGTCCGTTGATAGTACACTATTTCTCCCTATGAGTCGGTAGATCTTTTTTTTAACTTGTATCTGATGCTTCCATATTCTAGTAGATGGAAAGTGTCGGCTGTATTCAACAAGTATAGTGTGGGACCTAACACCGAATCTTCAAGCACAACGGCTAAAATAGGATGTATTTCCGAATGTTCATGTTCATATCGCACTTGAGAGTGTCTGTCTTTTATGTATGACTTTAATAGCAAATAAATAACTGGGAATAGTCATTTTAATTTGCATAGAAAGCCAGTACGCCATCATGCACACTTTATCAAAAGCTTGTTGCACATCGAGAAATGTTGCAGCGCATATTTCTTTTGTTTCTAAACTATTTTTCGATTTCACTAAATGCCCTGTGCAGCTGGTCGATAGTAGAATGGTATAAAACTGATGTAAATATACGATTAGTTTGTATGTGTGGCTGTAACCTTTTTAATATTAATTTTTTCACTACCTCCGACAAAACAGGCAACAAGAATATCGGACGGTACGATGTTATAGAATGCGAATCATTGACCAGGTTTCAGAATCATGACGATCTGTTCAAACTTGCACCGTACTGGAAAATAGCGCAAGCGGAATATTGCATTACATATAAAAGTCAATAATAGCTTTCTGAGGAAGTTTCTTCGGTAATTCTATTAAATCGAAACCCGGACTTTTCTTATTTACCTTCTTGAGGTGATGCTGACTGGGAGAAGATAATTTATCAGGGGACTATTTACAGAGTCGTACACTATCCGCGTCGGTTTTTGAATTAGGCTAACACCTTCTTTACTGTCGTCGAGAGCTTCTTCTCCTTAAAAATAGATAATTTTTTATAATCTTCTTCGAGTAAATAATTAAAAAAAAATTATACATCGTCCGTCGAAATCCCTAGCTAACGTTCGTACATTGTAATTTGCTTGAAACTATTCGAACATATTCGAAATTTTTTTTAGTATAATTTTATTAATTAGTCAATTTTTTGTTTTATGTATAGTCTTCTTTAAATATAATTTAAAAAAAAAATATATATATATATATACCGTCGCTTTAAAGTCCTAAAACATCGTTGTAGCGAATTTTGATCGCAAACGATTTTCTTTTACTCTAAAATAAAGACGTAAATTTCGAAATTTTATTCTCTACCGTAATAACGTGTTCGAAATAAAAAAACCGCTCGTTTCACATTACACGCTTCCTCTATTCGTTTATCGCGAACGCAGCTCGAATTTATCCGGGAAACGAGCAGCGACGCCGATGTGTATACGGTGGAAACGAGTATATCAAGCGTGAAAAATCTCGAAATTATTACAAAAACTGAACCGAAGTAAATATTAAAGGTCGAATAAAATGTAAATTCCTCGTCGAGCACTCGAATTTCGTCAAATCCGCAGGCGGCGTGCAGCGAATAACTTCCACATTCGGATGCCGGAAGGGCCGAATGGAATAGAACGGATTTAGCGAATTGCGAACGCTGTAGGGTGTGAATGAAGGAAATTTCGAAATTGTCACCGACCGTTCGGTATAATAATCAAATAATAGTCATGATAAAATAAAACAAAATATTCATATTATTAATATACACGATAAAAGTAATAAATAATAATAAAAAATTATCGTAACAATAATAATAATAATAATAATGATACAAATAATAATAATTATAATATACAGGTGATAATTATAATGAGAATAATAAATAAATCAAATAAAAACAGTATCGACAATAACGATGAAAACATCATTAATAAAAATAATCGCAAAATATAATAATATTAATAATAATAATGATAAATAATAAATAGCGATAATAAAATTTCATCGTAGCCGAGTTTGTTTATTCCCCGGTTTTAATCTAGTTATCGTAAATTTCCATTATGCATTTCTATCTACTTTCCGGTTCATAGCAGCTGTTTCGAAATGTGTTACCTATATTTACATATACACGGCACCTAACGTACGCGTACCTAAGCGATACATTCCGTCCGCAGAAATAATTAACGGCAAACCTGTGTAATAATTTTACGGCTGAATCTAAAATTTTTCCAGTCTAACCGTTCTCAATTTCGGCGGTAAATTTCATCGAATCGTAGGCTAGTGTGTACGTTATAACATACGCCTGTGTAAATAAGTATAACTGTAGGCAGATCTAGGGGCTTTCTAATAATTTGTTATCGTAATAACAGAATATAGTATCTCGAAGAAAAATTTATCGAAAACGAATTAGCCGATAAGCTAGTTTGAGAAATAATAAATTAGCAAACATTTTTATTCGACTGAAACGCGAAATAACAACTTGTTATATAGCATTCAGCGATAATGAGAAATTAGGCTAGATCAAACGGTCGACTAACATGCAGACTAGCGCCATTACCAACAGCTCTTAATGCTGTATCATCGGCAAACGCTAGCGGTTATCACATTATTATTAATTGGAAAATCGACAGACTAGATTAAGTAAAACATATAAAATTCTACAGCCTTATTTTTACGAAGTAATTCTCTCGATCTACTGGTAACCTTCCAAATATGGCGCTAGATAAACATCTGTGTAGATGTTTTTATTTGTTTTTATAGCGCCGTTTTGTAACTAGCGTAGCTGTTACGGAATTTACTTAGTCAGATGTAGTAAATGAGATTGTTACGGGAAAAATATTGTATAATCGAGTCAAATGACTGTTAGAGAAGGTTGCAAACGGATACGGGATTGATATGGAATGTAGGACATTTTGGGGAGTAGACAAAAGGGCAATGAGAGATGTGTAGTCAACGCGGAGCCTGCTGAGTGCTACAAAGTTGAAACGGGATAAATTAACAGTCGGTTTCCAGAAGTCAATATTAGGTTTGTAGAATTCCGCTTCTGTTGCCAGTTGCGGTGAATGAAATATTCCAGGACTGTGTTTAGTGCAGCAGATGATGGGGTTTTATAGGTTGCTGTAGAACATGGTATGGAATGGTCATCATTCTTAAATCCGTTTCGTCGAAACCTGTTGAACTCTACAGCTGGATTTCATACGTCCGGAGATTGGAAATTAATCGTTTATTTTCTAACTTCATTTTGGAATGTCGCCCGATGATTCAATTTGGCGTGTACTTTGTGCATAATCTGGTGAGATTTTACATCGATATGAGCAGTTTTAAAATTTAGATTATCCGGCGTAAACATAAGATTTCGAATAATAATTTGTTTACTTTTACAAATTTATTATTTCCCGTTGTCGTAAAGTCGTCTGTACCTAGACGAAAGATTTTTAGTATATGTCGGGTTTTCCAAAATAAGGGCTGGTCGTGTCGATGTTGAAATGGAAGAAAACATGTTGCGTACTATTAAATCGTTTTTTTTTTTTATTCGAACGGTCAATTGTATATATAGCGTCAACCGCGGCATTTTACAGTGGCACAAATCTGATCGGTGGTTCAGTTTTCAATAACTCTGCCGCTTGTACACACTCGGCTAACCTCGAGCGGTAGCATCGATAATGTTGAAACAGCATCTCGGTAAACGTGCGACTTTGGAAAACCGCATAAGAAAAATTCGCATCACCTCCTGCGAAAATCGTTCAGGCGGATTATTTATAGCGGCATCCGCTGTTAGACGTGTAACGCTTTCGAATGCTGTGATTCGGCAATTGTAATAGAATAGTAATCAACACTCGCCATTGATCGATTACCATAAAACCACTATAAGTTATATATATATATGACAATCAAATTCCAAAAGAATATTAAGCTGTACTTTTAAAGTAATTACTAGCCTCTACTTTGATATAATATAAATTAGTAAAGAAAAAACTTGGTCAGTTTTTTGTCGAAAACTGTGAACTTACACGTTCACAGTAATTGTCCAGATATCGAAATTGAAGATTTTTTTTTCTGAAAAGAAGTTTACACAGTCGTCGAGATTAATTTTGCTTAACGCAATTTTAAAGCCGAAAGCTTCCCCAAAAGAATAATGAACCACTTAGTATTATATTCCTAAATTACTCCCGGATGCTTCGAATTTTTCCACGTAAACTCGACGATTTATTTACATTTTCATACCTTAAGATACGTGTTATACTTACAAATTTTATTCTAATTTATAGAAGTGTTTTTATTCAATAAATAAATATATATTTTCATTTTATTTCTCTCGAATTAAATATACGTATATCACCATCGAGGAAGCTGAACAGAAATACTTTTTTATATTATCGTCATTTGAGCAAAATCGGATAATAGAGTCCTTTTTCGTATAATATTTTACTCTTAAACCGCCACAATTGTTAGCTGAATTTAAACGCACGTACGTGTGTGGTACTCGAAAAAAAAACGACGGAAGTCTAGAATTTTCTTAAGCAGCAAAACAATAAAACATAGCTTGACAAAAAATTTGCTTCCGAGGAAAAAATATACCATTGTCGGGAAAAATGAAAAGTACCAACTCTCGGTTAAGACAATAACGTCTAACCGTTCCGTCAACCGAAATAATAAAACGGGACCGACAATCCGACCGCGTTATGCCTTCCGGCGGTAGAAAAGATTTCCATACTTAACTCGTGTCTGAACGTTTGCCAACAATCTAATAATAGAAATAATAAATAATAATAATCACCCTCATCGTGACTATGTTTCGACAATATGATTGTTAGTCGTTTCAAATCTGTGCAGATATATAGGTCCATTTAAAATTTACGAATTAAAAAACTATAGGAGTACTTTTATAACTGATCGTATTCAGAATATCAGGACTGAGTGTGTGATTCTTGCGGCGCTGACTAATTCCGAGTACGATTACTAAATATTGTACAGTTTGTCCCTAATTATTTTTTAACGCACAAACAGGCGCTAGAAATAATGAAAAGTTATCGAATTTTTTTTTTCAAGACTTATCAGTGATTCTGAATTCAAAAATAATGACTCGACTGAAAATGGATCGAGGAGATATTGGTTAATAGGCAGGTGACACGGAGTAGTTTTGTAAAATGAGATGATATATGTAATACGGACTTTCTTCGTCATGTATTAATGGTTTTTAATATTTTATTATCGATGTAAGTGGAACACTTACAGCCATAGACGGTCCGGATAAGTCCCTTGTAATAACCACTTTTTTCCCCATAATTATCGGGTATAGTTCTAATTAGAGCTTGTCGTATAATTTGAGTCTTTTTTGTATTTACCTCTTCAAGGTGTGGGCAAGAAACTGTTTATAATCAACGGTTAAACCGAGATATTTAAGTTTAGTGGTTTTATTATCCGACCATTAATGATTTTATTTATATTTTCAAAAGTATTTCGGTGACCAAATACGGTAGATTTTTACTTATTTAAATAAAGATAGGTGAAATTCAGTTCTTCTCAAGTTATTTATAGATTATTTCAATATTATTTAGATTAGTGCACTTAGTGATTTCAAAACACACGCACGTAGGGGGCGTGGTAGGAACCTCCACGCGGTGCCCCTGGAAACAGCGAGATAATTATGTGTAAAACAATGCAGAATTCGCTGGCTAATCCTACCAACCACGGTCAAAAGAAAAGGTCCTTTTCAGGACCAAAACCAAGTTTAACAGTAATGTCAATAAACATTGAAGGACTGACATCAGGAAAGGAGAATATTCTGTCTGAACTATGCAAGAAAACTAAATGCGATGTGCTCTGCATACAAGAAACACATTGGGAAACAAAATATAGGAAACCAAATGTATCCGGGATGAAACTGGCGATGGAAAGACCACACAAAAAATATGGAAGTGCTATATTTACTAGGCCAGACTTGGAAATTACATCAACTGGACGTACAGAAGAGAATGACATAGAAATAATCACAGTAGACATAGGAAAATACCCTTCAAGTTCGAGAAACCTGTGAACTATGGAAGTACGAGTACAAGTATTATAATTGGGGATTTCAATAGCCACAGCACGATATGGGGATACTCAAAGAATAATGATGACGGAGAAACTGTTGAAAACTGGACAGAAATGAACTGCTTGAGTTTAGTTCACGATCCTAAATTACCTTCATCGTTTAATAGTGGTAGATGGCGGAGAGGATATAATCCGGATAACATTTTTGTGAGTGATAATATAAGGGACATGACCACTAAAGCAGTATTGGATCCCATACCGAAATCACAGCATCGGCCAATTCTATGTGAAGTAAATGCAGCAATAGTGCCGCGAAAAGTACCATTTAGAAGAAGATTTAATTTAAAAAAAAAAAATGGATGGAATTTGCAAATGATTTGGATAAAAAGGTAGAAACAATAGAACCAACACCAGTCAACTATCATTATTTTGGGGAGGTCTTAAAAATAGTATCTAAAAGGCATATACCAAGAGGATGTCCCACTAATTATATAAAAGGATTATGTCAAGAAGCTATTGACAATCTAGAAGAATACTATAAAAGATATGAAACAGATCCTTTTGACGAAGCTACCATTGAAATGGGAGAAAATCTCATGGGAATAATAGCGGAAGAAAGGAAAAAAGAGTGAATTTCAACTATAGAAAATCTGGATATGCCGAAAAATAGTTACAAAGCTTGGAAACTGATAAAAAACATGAATAATGAAAAACTACAACCAAAAGAATATATAAATATTACACCAGACCAAATAGCAAATAAATTATTATTGAATGGAAAAATTAAAGGTAGAACAGATAAACCAAAACTGATATTGAAAACAACTGATAATATGAGCCAACTTGATGAACCGCTCAGAATGGATGAACTAGACAGGGCAATTAAGACAATGAAAGATCGGAAAGCACCCGGAGTCGATAACATAATGACGGAATAAATTAAACATATAGGACCTAAAGCTAAAAAATGGCTTCTGGATATGTTTAATAATTGCATTATCATGGACCGAATTCCTAAAGAATGATTAAAATCGCACGTGGTTGCATTACTTAAACCGGGAAAAACCGCTATAGATGCTGGAAATTTTAGGCCTGTCTCTTTAGTTTGCCATAGTTATAAAATATTTGAACGAATAATATTAAATAGAATAAGTGAAAAAATAGACTCAAAACTTATTAAACAGCAGGCCGGATTTAGAGCTGGAAAGTCATGCACAGCGCAATTCTTGAACCTGGTACAGGAAATAGAAAATGGATATGAACACAAAATGGTAACAGGGGCGACGTTCATAGATTTAAGCGCAGCATACGACACAGTAAATCATAGAATATTAACAAAAAAAATTTACGAGCTTACTGCCGACTACAAATTAACCAAAATCATTAGCACATTATTGAGGAATCGGCGATTCTATGTATACAAAACAAAAAGAGCAGACGGAGGAAACAGAACAACGGTTTACCACAAGGAAGCGTGCTTGCACCAATGTTGTTTAACATATATACTAATGATCAACCAATTGGAAGTTCAACAAAACACTTCATATATGCTGATGATTAAGCTATTATAACTCAAGAGAAAACGTTTTGCGAGGTAGAAAATAATTTGAATGGAATACTGGAGACTATTGAAAAATACTATGCTAGTAATTACCTCAAACTGAATCCTAATAAAACCCAAGTATCGGCGTTTCATTTGAGAAATAAGGATGCAAAGCGTAAATTAAATGTTAAATGGCAAGGGATATCGCTGGAACATTGTGACAACCCAAAGTACTTAGGCGTTAAGTTGGATCGAGCCTTAACATTTAAAGAACACTGCGGAGATACCAAAAGAAAAATTGGCACAAGGAACGGTTTACACCGAAAATTGATTGGCTCCACCTGGGGTGCAGATCCAAATGTATTAAGAACATCAGCTTTAGCTCTGTGTTATTCCGCAGGTGAATATGCTAGTGCAGTATGGCGGAATTCAGTACACGTAAAAAGAATTGATGTAGCACTACATGAAACCGATCGTATTGTTACAGGATGTTTGAAGCCGACACCGATCGATAAAGTAAAAATATTATCCGGCATAGCATCACCTGGTATAAGACGGGAAGTGATGGCTGGAAAGGAAAAAACAAAACAAGAACAAGATATAAGACATCCATTGAATGCAAAAGAAGCAGCAATAAGTTGACTCAAGTCAAGAAAGAGTTTTCTTAAAACAGCAAATGCTCTGACACAAACGCCGGAAATCACTAGGTTGGCGCTATGGAAAGGAAGGCTGAAAGAAAACCGATTAAAATTATGGGAACAACCGAACGAACATCTACCTCCCGGTAATAAATTGCCGTGGTCAACATGGAAAACTCTAAATAGAATAAGAACTATGACAGGTAGAACAGCAAAGAACATGAAACAGTGGAAAATTACAGATAATAACAGATGTGATTGTGGCATGGTACAAGATTCGGAGCACCTATTAACTTGCTCATTGCTGCCGGTGCGATGCGGGATGGAAGATATGACAAGAATAGACGGAATCTCGGACGACGCAGTTCAAATAGTGAAATATTGGGAAAAAAAGGGAATATAAATGACCGACACGATAAGAAGAAGAAGACACGCACGTATCATCAGCGTGTGAAATCAACGGTGTATCGATATTTAATTTTACAGCAATCGTCTATATCATTATGTATCATTAAATAAAATTCCCCACAGCATCAGACTAAGCGCAGAGGCTTTACAGCTGGTTTCGTCAAAGCTACGCGATTTATTCGTCTTCAAACGAGCAAACTTGTATTTTATTAATCGCATATCCTAAAAGCAGTTATTGCATCTTTTACGTCGGAACAAATTACAAATACGAAGAATTTAATACGAAGATCGTTATCAAATTTTAAGCGGCACCTGCACTCCTGAATTCAAAACTGATTAGAGTGTTTCATCTGTAAGGTGGTTGATAAATTTTTCATGCAAATTTTTAAACAGTTATTAAGTAGAGAGATTCGAACGAAGTTAATTTAGCTTAAGCGTTTCTCTGATTTCGAAATTAAAACCGCATCAGCAATTTACCAAATGGAAGAAACCGGTTACGAATTGAAGGAATTATACTAATCGAATAAAATATTAAAACTTAAAAATTCACGATATATTTGACGGTAATAATATTAAAAACTGAAATTTAACTTTATATCTACTGTAGAGATGTATTTAGTGTAGAAAGTATCCCAAACCATAGATGCCTAATTATGATCTTACACGCACCAGTATCAAACTTACGAGGCTCTACGAAAATGATTTCATTCATTCCCGTGTTCGTACCTTCAATTGCATCGTCGTCAAAGAAGATATATATATATATATATATATATATATATATATATATATATATATACACGTCTAAATCAAAATAATTTCAGTAACGATGTCTATAATAATTTCTTTCGTATTAATTAGGAGCTGTAAAGTTTTATAGAAGAGTCTATTTTCGAAACCCTTAATACGTCGACTATACCCGCATAAAGTAAAATTTCCCAGCTGCCTCGTTCTCAGACTAGTCGCGCGGAAATTTGATTTCCTTTTTTCCTCCGGTCCTCAGTTTACTGCACCGTTCCGGTAATTAACGTCGTTCAATTGATAGTAAACAGAGCTTTCACGAGAATCCGAATCACCGTGGTGTAACGAAGTACCAGCAGCGCGCAAGTATATACACATTCGGTTAATAAGCTGACGCGACTAGAAACGCACTATAGACGAACCCTTTCTACTAGTAACAGTAGTTCTTCTAAGGAACAGTATAAATTTCCAATAGCCGACTTCACCGAGTGTATAGTCTCGTATCTATCTCTCGCATAAATAATCAAAGAGAAAATCGGGGTAGTCGAATTAACGACGCGTGAATGGTCTTCGTAGAATGACTATTTGTATTTCGACCGACTGTCCGACAACGGAATGTCCGAATTTTACTTACACTCATCGATAATTATCATCATTCGATGCGAACCAGACTGACCGACGACTGCTAAATTTTGCACGTAGAATTTAGATACGGTAGTCGCGGTTGTCGAGAGCAACGGAGGATATACACGCGTAATAACTGGAATAAATGAAGAGTAGATTAAACGAAACGGTCCGTAACCAGCTCGATGAATGGAGTTCGTCTTTAATTAAAATGACTAGGCGAATGAAAAAAAAAGGGAAGATTTTCAAAAGGTACAAAAGATATTATTCAGACTTATTCCGTAACTATATGAAACTCTGACGAAATAGGGAAGTATTTTGTACTTACACACATGCATATACATATACATATATATATATATATATATATATATATATATATATATATATATATAATATAAACGGATGTATAGGACGTAGATATCAATATAAACGTACAGACACCCGCAAATGTACATATATATGCATAATATGTGTAGAAGCATTATATATATAAATATATCAATAGCTCTATGTAATTTTTCACCTATTCATCTACGTATTTGAGAGTCCAACTATCCATACATGGGATGTGTATATCATACTTAAGTAAAAAACTGACGAATAAAAAGGAATGTAAAATAACACATATAAAACTTTATACGTATATATATATAAAAGACAATAATAGAAGAATGCAACGAATATAACATTCCGGGACTGCTTTGTTTTTTAGATTACCAAAAAGCTTTTGACAACATCAAGTGGACGAAAATGTAGCAAATATTACTAGAAATGGGAACACCGAAGCATCTAATTTATGATACAAAAATTGTACCTAAAAAATAAAGGTTTTATTAAACTGGAGAACGAAAAATCGAAAAAGTTTTCAGCAAGAAACGGAGTACGACTTCACCGATTCTATTCAACATCGACGGGGAATGGATTGTAAGAAAAACAATGAAAGGATGGCAAGGAGGAATATCTATAGTACGGAAAAAAATTACAAATATTGGATTTGCAGACGACACTATATTATTGGCCAACACAGAACAAGAAATTTTTGAATTACTATCAAGAATAGATGTGGTTGATAAAGAGGCTAGCTTAATACTGAATAAACATAAATGTTCGATGCTTATCATTGATAAAGAAAACATAATCCAACAACCACTGACTCTGTTGCGAGATATTGAAATTAAAGATAAATTAATTTATTTGGGTGCGTGCATATCCAAAAATGGTGGATCAGAAGAAGAAATACGGAAACGGTTAGCTGTTGCAAATGTGGGGATTGGGAAACTAAATTTTATATCGAAAAATCATAATATCTCTAAAACAACGAAACTGTTACTCCTTAAAACGTTAATTTTCTCCATAGCGACATACGGCTCAGAAACCTGGACGATTAATAAATCCATGAGGAAGAAGCTTGAAGCTTTCGAAACGAAGGGATATCGAAAAATTTTAAGAATCCCATGCCACAGAACAAATGATTCTGTTTTAAAAGAACTGAAAATCGAACCCACTAAGCAATTAGTGTACCATCCATTGAAAGACGCATGTTGACTTCTTTTGGCCATACAGATAAATTCTGTAAGGCTGAAGAAGTTTATATTAATTTTGTTAAACCCCACGAAGATGTGACTTGTGTTAATTGTTTGCATTACAATATTACAAAGCAGTGCAACTTTATTAATATAAATGAAAATCTTTGTAACCATGAAGTTATACAAAAGTGTATTTGAGGCATTGACCTTAATAAAAATTGCCCCGTTTTTTCAAGAGCTTTAGATCATTTAAGATCTAAAACTGACTTTGGGTGTTAAGCTTACATATTTAAATGCTGATAATTCTTATGCTTGTCAGCTTCTTTTTCTTAGGTCAATCCTGGACAATGATGCTGACATAGGTGTAATTGCTGAACCCTATGTTCATCGTCTCTTTCTGTCTCTAATTCATTTATTTCTTATTTTAATAATAGGATTGAATTTATTATCAAAAGTAATATCCAACATAAGTTGATTTTGAATGAATATAATTTTATCATTGTTTTGTGTTGGCAGATATCTGTTTATTTCTTGCTATCTCCCTCCCAATAAACCTAAATTACATCATTTGGACTGTATGGGTTATTTTACCAGATCCAACTGTCTGCTTTCTCCCATTCTGATTGGTGACTTTAATATAAGGTTACCATTCATGGAGGATAAGCAGGTTTCAACCCAAAACTCTGTCATGTTTACCGAGTTGTTGCATTGCAATGACTTGGTGATCATGAACAGCAAAAAACCTACTTTTTCTAATCATAATGGAAAGAGCATCATTGATTATTTGATTGTTCATAACAGAGTTCAACCATTGGTAACCTTCTCATTGAATAATTTTAATCTTACACCCCATAAAAATATTTCCTCTACACTCCAATTAGATCTGCCTAGTCCTTCTAAAAACACAATTTCCACTCTAAATTTTAAGAAATTCTTACATAATATTGACCATAACTATATCAACTTCTTGCACTTTAAGATTAGTGATTCTTCAAATAGACTAGAATTAAATAATGCTATTTCTAAATTCAATATTTATGTTTCTAGGATTGTAACATTGCCACAAACTGAGGTGTCTGTTCCAAGAGTTGTTTGGTGGAATCCTCAGCTGCAAATTTTGAAGGATTCTATTAATTCTATTAGAAGAAAAAAAAACAAGTGTAAATATATAACACGTTTATTTGTTCTAGATTCTATTCTTAAAACATTAACTTCAGATTACAAAAAATTAATTAATAAATCTAAATTGGATTCATGGCGGAAGTTTGTACAGGATAACACCGCATGGGGTCGCCCCTATAAATTTATTTTCAATAGGAATCAACAATTTCCTGTTCCTGATATCCTATCTGGTAATGTAACTTACTCCAATGATGCGGACAAATGTGGTGCTTTCCTTAATCATTTCTTCCCCCATATTCAAGATGACAACCTTGTTACCATTTCAACTCTAGGGTCAGTCGCTCCTCAATCAAGTCTGATGATGTGAAAACCATTATTAAAAGTTTAGTAAATAAAAAATCAACTTGCAGTGATAAAATTAATAATAAGGTTGTTAAATTTATAGAATCTAAATTCCCAGGCTTTTTTTGTACTTTATTTGATAAATTCCTCTATTTTCAACTTTTTCCAGATTGTTGGAAAATGGCTAATATTAAGCTTTTACCTAAAGCTGGCAAAGATCCCAATAGTTTATCTGGGTATCGACCCATTTCCCTGTTAAATTCGATAGGTAAAGTTTATGAGAAGGTTATTAATGAATACCTGCTGAAGGAAGCTGACAGCAGGGGTGTCTTTCATAAGAACCAGTTTGGTTTTCGGAGAGGTCTCTCCACTGAGAATGCTCTTTACAAGCTGGTTTCTGGTGTAAGGCATTCCTTGGATGACGGCATGTGTGTAGTTGTCATTTCTTTTGATATCAAAGGAGCTTTTTACAGCTGCAAATAATTATCAGTATTTTAAATTTATATAATTTTAATCCCTACATTATTAACATTATTATAAATTATTTTTCAAATAGATATGCTTCCTTGGCAGTTGGTGATTCTGTTGGCTGCAGAAGGCTGGAGTGTGGGGTTCCTCAAGGTTCTGTCCTTGGGCCCTCACTGGAATATTCTATACTCCAGAGTTCATCATCATATGGAGCAGCTCCTGTCCTTTACTTGTAAGGGACTTGAGCTTGTCTCTTATGCTGATGATCTCTGTGCTTAATCATTGATGTTGAGAAATATTATGATTTTGCTCTTATTGAAGTAGTTTGTAAATTACTTGAAAATGTAATCAATGATCTAGGTTTGTTGTTCTGCTCTCAAATGCAATTTTATTGTGTTTGGTGATTAAGAAATTGTACAATACATCAAGAACCTGAATCTAACTTCCGGTCAGCCTATATCTCATACTAATAATCTTAAATATCTAGGTCTGACTCTTGATCATAAACTTACTTTTATTCCTCATATAGAACACATACACAAAAAGTGTGATTCTATATATCACAAGCTCAAAAGTTTACAGCTAAATACTTTTTGAAATACAGAGAGAGAGTCATTTTGTATAGGGGACTAATTCAGTCACTTTATGCATATGGCTCTCTTATCTATGTTAATAAAAGAATTCTGCACTCGATCAATAAGTACCAGAGAAAGTTTCTTCTCAGTATTTCATGTTTGTACCGTACCTGTCCAACTTCTGCTGCTAATATTATATCTAACATAATGCCACTGGATCTTTTTGTCATTGGCGCCTTCATCATCTCAGAATTTAGAGTTGTTAGAGATGTTGCTAGTGTCAAGAATTTCCAGTTCCTTAATATTGATCCACTTACCTTGCAATCCTTTCCTAGTGTTCTTTTTAAAAAATATATTCATTCATCACTCATTGATTCTTGGCAAGCTAGGTAGGACAGTTGTTCAACTGGAAGAAAAAACTTTTTGTTTTTCCCAAAAGTCTTGGAACGGTGTAAACTTAAAAATATTAATATTAATTTTTATAATGCTCAGGTGCTCTCTGGCCATGGTAGGTTTGGTTCCTATCTCTATAGGTTCCATCTTGCTTCTGGTCCAGTGTGTGTACTTTTTGCACTTCCTTTGATGACTCCTCTGGCATTGTTGATGATATTGAGCATTTAATGTTTGATTGTCCCCTATTTGAGGACCTTAGAAATAAATTTAAAATACATAGAGGAAAGCCTCTTATTCTCTAAACAGAACCATGTCTGTCTCCTGTTGTACATGGAGTTGTCAATGCGAAGGAAGTTTAAAAGTGACTGGCAGTTTTTTTTTTTTTTTAATAATTATTTGCTTTTTTTTATGTTTTATAATATTAATTCAACCGTGAATCCGCAGCTTTTGCATATGGTCATTGCCTCCTTTCACTTTATTACCAATATTAATACTTAATAATATTGCATAAAGCTGTTTTTATAATTATTTATATATATATTCTTTCTCATGACATAGATGTTCTTTTCCATTTGCGTACTTAATATATATTTGTTTTTCAATTAGTATCTTTAAAAATATTTTTGATTATGTTTATATGTAATTATCCCCCCATACTATGATGTATATATATATATATGTATATGTATATATATATATATATATATATATATATATATATATAAAATCTCTTTATTTTTATTTTTGTTTTTTTTTCATTATCTTAAATTTCAATCTCTTTAAATTATATGTGTATATCTTTTTTTTTTTTTTTTTTTTTTGTATAATATGCACTTTAATATTTATATACTCATTTTCACAAACTTATTTTACGCATACTATTGATGGTCTAAGGGACTATGTTTCTCATCCCTTATTCTATCCTATTTTTTTTTTCAAGTACACACATTGCAGAGAACTTTCACACACTCGTATTTATTTTTTGTACTCGACTGGTTGTTTTTATTTTGTTATAGCTACACAACTCTTACACACATTTATTTATTAAGTACACTAGTTCCTTGTGCCTTTGTAACAACAAATTATTTAATAAATATGCCCCACCCCGTAAGTGCGGATTGGGGAACCATTAAAAAAAAAAGATGTCTTTCGTCATGTAATACGACCAAATGGACTGGAGAAAACAATTATACAAGGAAAGATTAATGGGAAAAGGAGGCAAGGTAGACCGATGAGCCGTCAGATTGATAAGATCTCACAAGGTTATGTAGATTAGACACACAGCAAATCAGGAATGTAGCGCAGAATCAATATAAATGGCGACGTTAAGGTCACGACATCCAGATCGGATAACCAAAACAAGAAGAAGATATATATATATATATATATAATACCCTGCGAGGTACTTCGTGCCTACAGGGAAGTGGAGCTCTAACCGGTATGGGGCGCGTGTCCACAAGTGGCGGATATTAGAATAGCCTACAAATATGTAGGTTAGCTGCCAATAAAACATTAGTCAAATAAGCTGTCGTGGATCATGAGCGACTACTGGTGGAAAGCCTCATACAGGTGATTCCAGTAGTGACAGGTTGGAAGATTGTCTATCAAAACTCTTCAACGACTTCTCACCCTTGACGAGTTGAGGCCGTCATAAATGTCTCACCAGGCTATTCCCCAATAACAACCAGCTGCCTTGCCGTAAGGGTTTGTTACCCAAAACCTGAGTGAGTAAACTTTGACAGAAAATCGTGAAGAGGGCAGCAGAAAACCTCTCCATTATTATTTCTGAGGAATCATTGACTTCATTTTATCTAGCTATGATGATGTCTTCTGTTGTAAAAATAAATTCCGGGGGGCAAAATATTCTCCCATTGATATGTCCGGGTGGAGAGTACTACAGGAAAAGTCGTCAAAACTCAAAAGGTTTGTTACTAAAATAGAAACATGGAACGTTTGAACTTTTTGAACCGATGCGGAAAGTTGGAAAATCTGAAAAAGGAGATGGACAGAATGAAAATATATATACTAGGGACAAGCGAAATGCGATGGCCTAAACAAGGTGATTTCTGGATTCATGAATATAGAATCATACATACAGAATCATTGAATGGAACAGCAGGTGTGGGAATAGTTATTAGAAAAAGTTTTGTAAGTAAAATTCTAAATCATCTGCAATATAATGAAGGAATAATTATGATTAGACTGGGGCAACGCGGCCAACAAATACTGTTGTTCTACAGGTTTACATGACGACGACGAAGTATAATGATAATGATGATATAGAAGAAATATATGGAAACATTGAAGAAGTAACTAAGCATGCGAAAGCGGAAAAAAATCTAATAATAATAGGCGATTAGAATGCCACAATAGGGCAGGAAAAGGAAGGAAAAATTATAGGAGCATATGGCCTAGGAAGCAGAAATGACAGCGGAGATAATAGAATTCTGTATGAAGAATAATTTAATTATTTCGAATACTATGTATAAAAATAACGAGAAAAAAATTTACACGTGGAAAAGCCCAGGAGATAACAATAAATATCAAATAGACTATGCACTGGTGAAACAGAGATTTAATAACATTCGAAGGGTAAAGACGAAACCCGGTACAAATACTTGAAGAATGAAATTAATCGGAAATGTAAAAAGGAGTGGTTACAGAATAATTATGCGAAGGTCGAACAACAATTTCATGTAGGAAAAACTGAAGAAGCAAACTAATAAGGAGTAATTTTTCAAACTATAGAACAAAAAGTAGAAATATAAAAAGTAAATATGGAAATATGCTAACTGAAGATAGAAGACAAGATAGATGGACAGAATACTTGGAAGAATTATATATTGAATATGATAAGGAAGAAATTATCAAAGAAGAAGAAGGTATGGTAGATATAGAAGAGAAAAGCGACACAATATTAAAAGCTGAATTTGACAGAGTTGTTAAGACCAGGTCAAGCGCCTGGGATAGATGAAATACCATCCGAATTAAGGCAAAATATTGAAGAAAAAGAATTGTATAATATCATTTATGAAATATATGAGACAGGGAACATATCCGACGATTTTACAAAGAATATATTGAAAAAATAAAAGGCTGATACATGTGAAAAACATAGAACTGTCAGTTTATTGTCACACGCGTCAAAAGTTTTAACAAAAATTATATATAGAAGAGCAGAACAAATGATGGAACGAATATTAGCAGAAGACCAATTTGGTTTTAGAAAGAACAAATGTACCAGAGAAGCAATATATATTAGTCATTACAGAGGAAAGGAAAAAGCACATTTATGGGATTTATAGATATAGAAATGCCATTTGACAATTTCGAATGGAAAAATATGTTTATAATATTAAAAAACATGGGGTTAAAATATAAAGAAAGAAGGATTATATACAATCTATATAATAATAACGGATGATCATAAAAATTAGAAATGAAGAGAAGCAAAAATTGGAAAAGTTGTAAGACAAGGAATTGTCACCCATGTTATTCAGTGTTTACATAGAAGAAGCAATGAAAAAAATTAAAGAAAAAGTTCAAGGAATACCAATAATGGGGAAAATGTTAGTGTGCTTAGAATTTCCGATGATATCGCTGTATTAGTTCAATCGGAAAAATAACTAAATTAAAGGTTAAACGTAATGAAAAACATGCTGCAGGAATATAATAATATGAAAATAAACAACACGAAGACCAAAATATTAGTACGCGATAAATATAATAATATCGGTAATCGGTTTAATATCGATATTAAGGGAGAAAAAGTAGAACAGGTAAACGAATTTTGTTATTTGGGAATATAAATAACCGAAGATGGTAGGAGTAAAAGGGATATAAAGAGCATAATTTTCCAAGCCAAAGCTAGATCTAGCCGTTAGGAAAATACCGCTGCAAGTATATATATTCCGCATTACACCCTGTATAGGTGCGAAACTTGGATAATTACGAAAAACGAGAAGCGAAGACTAATGGCGTTAGAACTCTGGTGTTACAGATTATTAAAAATAAAATAGATAAGGTAACCAACGATGAATTATTGAGAAGTATTGATGAAAAACCGACGTTGTTAAAAATAGCTAATGTAATGGAAGGGATGCATCCGGGAAAGAATGTGATTGGAAGGCCGCGAACAGATTACATTTCGCAGATACTAGAAGATGTAACGGCATCATCGTATGAAGAACTCGGATGGCACAGAATCGACAGAGATGGAAATCAATGACAAACCAATCTTAGGATCGATCACAATATAATGGACTAATGTACGATCTTAACTATACTCGTACGATCACGTTGAAAATACATTTTGTCGGTTAAATGTATAAATTATACAACTAAATCATTTTACAAGACGTGTACCCGCGCGCTGATTTTAACACCAGATTATAAACTGCTAATAGATAAACGTAAATTATCACGTAAACGTTTAATAAACAAAATGACAGTAAAAAGAGTCGGGATAATTTTTAAAAATGTAAGAAGAGCTGGATGACAGTTTGAAAATAATAAATAACCGCAACAGTCGTGAAAATATAGACGATAGAGATGATCGACAATATCAGTTTCACGTTGACGATAAATCGCAGAAACGGAAGAACAGATGTAACGAATATTAACAGTGAAGGCAAGAAATACGGAAGGGAAATATATGCAGAAGAAACGAATATAATCGAAATTCTTGAAAGTCGTAAATTAACGATAATATAATGAAACAGGTGACATACTTCAGATATTTTTCACAAATGATGGTTAGGGCGTAAAAGAGATAAAATCGCGGATGGCATCGGCAAAGCAAGCTTTTATATGTTAAAGAACGGAAAGATGGATACGGAGTTAAGGAAAAGTTTGATACGTACGGTTCGTGCTGAAATACGTATAGCGGTATGTCGGACAATTAACGCCGAAAGCTAGAGAAGAGTATGTGGACCTTATATGCGGCTGCTTAAGATTCCGTGGAGACCGATTTCGTTATAGTCGAAGACACAAAAGAAAAAAATCGCAAATATATCGGACATAAATAACGGGGAGAAGGCATTTTTATATCAGCGGTCCAAAGGAAGATGTTAAAAAGAAGGAAGAAAAGGACGGAGTACACAACGATGAATATTGGTATCGGTAGAAGTTACGATGTAATGCAGCTAGACACGAGAAAATATACTAATGATTCTTGGAGTCCAACCTCCTGAAAGGAGACGCAATAAAATGATAACGATACATATATATCTCTTCTCTTATTAAAGAGCAATTTTTCTATATATTCTCGGAAAAATTTTTTTTGTACGCGTGTAATTTATTAAGTAATTAAAAATAGCCCATGTGGAAATTACGAATTTTAAAAAATTCCGACTCCGAGTGCATCCCCCATAAAATTGTCGAAATTTCTTTTTCACGATACTTGTCTAAACGTACGTTAAAAATTAACCGTTCGAAAGTCGTAGAATTAGACATTTTCTTGCGTATCGGTTAGTAAATGAACATAAACTTTTGAATGTCTAGTATCGTTTCCATTTATTATTATTTATGAAATGTACCACGATACCAATGGTTACAGGCACGGATAAATATAAATTAGATTGCTACGTTTTTTAGATTAAATCGTATAAATTGAAACGATGAAGGAATGCGATTAATTCAGACAAGGAGTTAGGGATCATCGATAAATATTTCAGCGAAAGAGGATGGAAAATTTAGTGCGGATTTAACATAATTAAATCGAGAACTTTCTGTAAGGAATTAGCGGAAATATTAATATTTTACAAATCGGAGTCGATTTCTTGTGCAAAAGGTGGTCGTGAGTTAGTCGAGTACGGCCGAGTCGAAACCTGCTGATGACACTATTTTATTTCGACGTCGACTGCTGAAAGATCGATAACAGCTGTAGATTCCGCTAAGTTGCGAGGGCTTGCTTCAAATTTGTAGCAGGCGAACAGACGGATCGTAACGACAATTTCGCTAACTTCGGTTCAAAATATTCGAGCGTATAGTTTCTCTATCCCCCTGAACTGGATAATCCACTTTACAACTGTCAACGCGGTTTTCTGAGCAGACGCTACTAACTGCGTACTTTACAAAAAAAAAAATGCAACAAGTCCTCGTCGCAAAAATGTCGCCTATTATAAGTATTTTTTATCCTAGTCGAGCGTTTTAACAGAGTCGTTTCCAAGATATCCTATCCTACGGAGACCCTTTTTGTATCTACGAAAGAATTATTTCAAGAAAAAAATACCGATTTAACGATGTCGAATTTCCAGAAAAAACATTAGTGTGTCCTTCTGATGTTTTTTCAAAAAATGTTCAGTTATAACTCGGAAATTTATGAAACGAAATTTGACGCCATTAAAATAATTACGTCTGTAACTGTTTTTAATTATTATTTAAATATATTTCACGGTAAAACAGAATTTTACAGGGGGAAAATAAAAAGAAATTCCGGTCGAAAGCTTGATCGTACTAATCTTATTAAAAGAACGACATTCACTTTATCATTGAAACCCAGTTTTAGCTAAGTGCAACTAGGTTTTTATACGTAATTTAATAAATTCAATATAGAGCGTACACTAATAGATTCGCTGTTTGCACAGTTATACCGAACTGTATACGGAATCGAAATTCTATTTATAATAAAAATGTCACTTCGGATAATCTGTTTATATATTATCGTGCATTTCGTAATATTCGTTTGTGTTTAAACGAGGGAAGTATCCAGAATTAAGCTAAGCGTGTTGTCTAAATTTTTGTAGCCGGTTTTATAATTCTACGAACGGATGATCATACGTATCGTCGAGTACACTCGGGTGTTAAGTTTTTTGTTTTTGTTTTTTTTTTTAAATTCCATCACAACCGACCAATCTTAGACGTCATTTAGTGATCGACTTAATGAGATGAGTGATGTTTTGTGGAGGTGCAGTACTGAGAAGTATTCCCTCTAAACTTGTGCTGGTTGGACAAAGTCTAGATGCTTAACAGCCTGCGTATTTCACCGGAATCATTCGGCAAATCGGTAGCAAGTACGCTAATTCGTGCAACGTGTTTGTTTGCTCGTCTTTTTATTTCATCCTCCACAAACATCATAACGGTTAAGTCGTTATTCGAGACGTACCACTGCAGTAATAGTTCTTAATACCCTATTTTGATATCGTTGTATTTTCTGTAAGTTAGATGTTTTGGCGCAGCTCCGTCGTTGCATATACCCGGATCGGTTTTAGGGCAATTTTATACGGCGGAGTTTTACTTTCCGACGATAACCCTGATTTATTAGTTAGCATCCGTGACGTAGATCTGGTTTTAAGCCTCAAATGCTCGATTTTCTTCTGAATGTGAGTATGCATGCCTAAATATTTTAAACTATCGGTTGCTAAGTAAGGATAATTTTTTTTCATTTTTCCAATTCGCAAAAGTTGCACTATCTAATTACACGTTCGTAGATTCTATTCATGATCTAGATGTATCCTCGACAATTGACGTACATATTAGAAGAACGACGCCCTTAGGAAATGAAGCGCAGTTGAAGATCGTTTCGCGTAATTTTATGTTTGCCGTATAATAATTTTAAGTCGTATAATTATAAAATTTCGACGCGAGTTATAAAAAGTAAATTTTATACTAGGGTGTTTATTTTTCCTAGGTGAACTGATGATAAATTTCAGCGAATTTATATAAATACTTTTAAAATTGCGAGACATTTCACGTCGAACGGAAAATAAAAATTTCGTTAGCATTAAATTTTCGCGCGCGATAAAGTGGATATCCTGACTGAACGTGTTAAACCGCATTTTGTACGAAATCGGCGCTAATTTTAAATACTCGCGAACTAGCGAGATGTAAATACCTAATTACCGCACACACTCATTACGACCGATCCTATTTGAATCGAAAATTGCTTTAGTCGACACGTTAACTGCAGATATATACACGTAAGTATTGCATAATTCTCTAGATATGCTGAATTTATTTTGACCACGTTCCTTTTTCTTCTGTAATTCTCTGGAGATGCTGAAGATTTTGACTGCGTTAATTATTATTCCCCCCCCATTCCGAATTCTCTAGAGATACTGACTCGATTTTGACTGTATAATTTTTTTTTTCTGCAATCATCTACAGATACCGATGACGTTAACTTCCGCGTAATCCTCTAAAAATTCAGAAATTATTTCCCTCGAAATCCACTAGGGACGCTGAATTGATTTTAACCGCGTTAATTATTTTGCCTCGTCATCCTCTACAGATTCTGAATTGATTTTGATTACGTTAATGTTTCCCCCGTAATCCCCTACAGATGTTGAATTGCATTTGACTGCGTTAACTATTTGCCCCGTAATCCCTCTAAAAATGTTGAATTGATTTTGTTCCGCATCATTTTCAAGTTTTCATTTATATTAATCGACCGTCTGTAAGAACGTTAAAAGACCAGGTTAGAAGTACCCGGCAAAAAACTTATTTTTCAAGGATCTCTTCTTAAAATCGCAGTCGATTCGAAATTTTCGATTATATTTATGTAAAAGGTAACACTTATAAATATGTGTAAATTCAATGTAGGTAAATATTTATCCATGCGAAAATGCATTTTTATACATACATGTGTATATAGGTATCTATGTACACTTTTATTTATACATATATATATATATGTGTGTGTGTGTGAATTTTGTGTATATTATATATGTATATATGAACATTATATATATATATATATATATATATATATATATATATATATATATATATATATATATATATATATTATGAATTATATATATACATTTACTACATTCATCGTTTAATTATATATATATATATATATATATATATATATATATATATATATATATATATATGTATATATATATATGTGTGTGTGTGTTTGTGTGTGCGTGTGCGTGTGCGTGCGTATGCATTATGTATGTATTTGTATATAACTTATTCAATATTTATTTATGAACTTTATGTATATATATATATATGTATGTATATAAGTGAATTAAGTGGATGAAATATGTGTATACATATATACACATTATGTATAGATAGACTCGTACGATATAGTGTAAACACAGTTACGGCGCGAACATTACTAAAGAAAATTTTCAAAATTTCAGACTGTTAATGCTCAAAGGCTGACAATCAGTTTTCTCGATTGTACAAAAGAAAACCTAATGTTATTTATTAACATATTATATATATATATATATATATATATATAAATTATATAAACCGAGTAGAATATAAGTACGTATTTTTTAAAATACACGTATACTTTTGTTATTTATTCGATAATATGCATTTTGTGTCACGTCAGGTGTAAAAGAGGAAACTATTGAATGTACGAATTACACTTTGTTACTGTTGTTGTGGAACCAATCGACACAGCGAACACACAAACAATTCGACAAAAAGAATTATTATTTTATTTTTTTCTGTTATAGTAGTTGTAACGTAGCTAAATTTGACAGATTGATTCACTAGATTCGTTCTATATTCCATTAATTTATTATTTTTCTTTTCTTATTCTTTTCAATCAATCCGGAGTACCCTTTTCCCTCTCTATCCATTTTTCTGACTTTTCTGTTTTTTTTCTCTTTTTTCATTCTCATAGGCAAAATAATGATGATAATAGTGATATAATTATTAATGACATTTTTATCCGTCGTGTAAAATGGAATGATTATTTTACCGGGTTAATTTTTTTTTTTTTAATATCGCTAGGCAACCAAAATTATACACCTTCTCACCCCCATCCTTAACCGTCGACCAACATAACATCGCTTTATTCTCTCGCTATTACGTTAAATTATTTCACCGAAAATGCAACCGATAAATCGATTCTATTTTAACATATTTAAATATATATATATATATATATATATTATATTAATAAATCAACGATGAGAGAAAGCGGTTAAAATCGCTAAATTTTTATACGAAAAATCTAGCATTTTCGGAAATAAAAAAATTATATAAGATATATGGACATTGATGTTCACACCTGTCGAAAATGAATTGAACTTAATTTCCCACTTGAAATAGTCAATGCTCATTACGATTTTATCAAAAGTATCTTGAATATATTCAGCATTTTACCGATGGATCTAAATTAATAAGAATGTGTTTTTTTATCTTACAATTCGGAATGTATTTTCTTTACCACCTGAGACCTCCTTATTTACCGCGGAGCTGTTAGCGATCGATCGAGTATGTGAATATATTATAAAATCGCCTTTTTTTGTACCGACAACAATTTTCTTATTCGATCCGATAAGTACACTTTGGGCTATTCGATAAGTCTCAACCTTTTATTTCGGAAATTAAGGAGAAACGCTTTATTATTAATCAATGTGGAGTTTTTATGGATACCTAGTGGTTGTGACATCTCCACGAACGACAGACTCGATATTTTAGCTAAAAGTGTTATTAATTGTGGAGATCGTTTTCTATATATTTCCTGAAGACGACCTATATGACGTGATTAGGAGAATTTTTCAAATTGACTAATTGTTTTCTTACATTTCTATTTTTTGTTACGTTCCTCTTTTACATTTTTTACAAATTATATATATTTTTATTATATTCCACTCGATAACGACTTAATAGACGAAAAGCTCGTTATGTGCGACAGCCGTGATGTCACCCACAGAAGTACCAAGACATTTTCTAACATCGAGGACGAATATATAATACGTAACGGGGAACGTTCGAATTCTATAGAACTACAGCTCGTTTCGGCGTATTACTAGAACGCGAACGACCTCTCGAAAGTCGGCGAGAAGTATATCGTCTTCTCGGATATCTGTCAGTTCAACTGAAGCGGCAATGCGGATGATGTACATTCAAAAGTTCGGTTCCGATTTCGGTATGCCAAAATGAAATGTTACCAACTGAGAGCTTTAGAAAATTTAACGGGAAAAAAAATAGACAGCGATTACACGAAACTTTCGAGTATCTCTTAAAACAATGACAACCACGAGCGCGATAGAACCTGCTACGCGCACACTTACACACACACACACACATCCGTTTATTTTTTTTCTCTGATTGTATCGGGTGCTGAGTACCGTAAATAACGGCGGACTAGCTAAAGTAAAAATACGATCAATCGCCTCCGATGAGACGATTGGATGGGTTTTTTGTTTTTTTTTTTTTGTGACAGGTATAGTTTTGAAACGCGGTATTAAAGAATTTACGGTATCCTAACGACGCGAGAATAATAAGTTATCGATATTTTAATCGATATTTCGAATTACTTGATGAAACTACTCAATTCTCGAGTTAGTGAGAGAATATATCCGCACGTTGTTTTTTAATCGTTTTGTAATACTGTTAGTCGAACGAATTATATTCGGGTTCCTACTGATTTTTTATATATATATATATATAAAATTGCAATCTGGCTTACATAGCCAATAAGCAATTTATCTAAATGGGTCGTCGTGACAGGATTGGAAATATCATTCATCAATGATACTCGAAGTTAACAAGTCAATCAATCAAACCGATGTAGAAGGTCTAAGCAGGTGTTCAGTCTATGGAGACATTATCCAGCAAGTCAACTGCCCGTCGGTTCGAGTGGTATTCTAACCTGTGCAGGTCACGTTCACTATTTGTTTGGATTACCTCACGCACATGCGGTAGGTCACGATGCAGGTTTTTTCGTTGCGCGTGCACCATGGCGCATTCGTTATAATTCTTAATATTTTTGACTGGTATCGTATGTTAATATTAGACACTGATGCTGTACCCCAAAGGTATATATTGTAAGTCCACACCGGTTTAATAACTGCGTTATACAACAATAATTTCGATTTCAGAAGAAACTCGAAATGTCTACCCAGAAGCCAGTACATCTTTCACAATTTGATGTTTATTTCTTTAACCTTCATCTTAATATGCTCCTTCAACGTCATACGACGATTACATGTCCAAGTACCGAGCTTTACTTTCCTGCGGAATTAGACCATTAAGATCAACGGGTGTGCATGTATCGCGTTTATTTGTGAATGTACTGACTTCGATGGGTTAGAACTATTAAACGACTTGATATTATTCATATTTAAACCTACAGAGTTTTTTTTTTTTTATTTAATTTTATAATGGGAACAGAATTTTTTCACCCAGATTGGTATAAAATTATTAAAACGGATATATAGTTGCTGCAATATAATTATAAATAGCTTAATATATACGAATGTGTTTAGTAAGTAAGACATATTTGTTGGCATTTTGAGAGATATAATTTGATTATATAATAAAAATTGTTGAGAGCCGTAGTAAGAACATTCCAAAAATACGTGATCCGCATCTGATATTTTGTTGTCATGAGAAAGATGCAATAATTTATAAGATTATATTGGTATCGATGGAAGACGATTTTTTCCAAATTGTAATCTACATAAAGCAGTAATGAAACATCGAAGTATGTTATTTGGTACTTTTATATCACTAAACCACGATTTTATGTGAATCGATCTGTAATATGGAGCTAGATAAGGATTAGACCAAATATTATTCCGATATTCTTTAATGTAATGAGACGCAAAAGATCTGTTAAAGGTTGTATATGGAATGTTGAAGAGGACCTGGCTTATCAGCAACGATACTGCCAAATATACCAGGATGTGCAGGAATCCAGAGGAGAACCTAACGGAAATACCAGATTCTAACAGCGAGGAAACGAAAATTTTGATTTTTCATATAAATAAGGCGATGCACAAGGACTGAAAGAGATTTTAGAGCAATTAAACAGCTTTGCGAATCGGTCAGAATAAGAACTGATTAAGCTGGACGATGTTGATAAACGCATTTTAACGCTTAAGTATATTTAGCCTGAGCTGTAGAAATCGAAGAAAAATAGAACGAATTTCTTAATAATGTTTAAAGAAGGAACTACAAAAGCAGCACCAACTTTATTATTTGGAACTGTCTGTATAAATCGGAAGAAAACCCATCCAGTGTTTTTCCAGCGAACTATTAAAAATAGAAGTATTAAAACCAGAAGGAGGATATATAGTTTTACGAAAGGTTTCCAAGTTTATTTCTAATTGTATATTATTAATAGAGAAAGGATCGGAATTCCGTTATTCCAACTTAAACGAGCATCAAATGATATTATCGTACGCTGATGACTTCGTCATATACTGTGATCACCACTGCCATGCTGAGGTGTTACTGAACAATTTTTTACATTGTTTTTCTACGACACTAGCTGGTTTGGGACTTTCCCTCGCGATTAATAAATACTCCTCTGTAGTTTTTTCTTATAAACAACCAAAACCCCACTATTACAGGATTATCTCACGCTAGCCATACTATTCCTTTCTGTACTTCGCATCGGTATTTAAGTTTTATTTTGGATTTACTTAACTGAAATTTACATATAAAATATACATACGCAAAAGCTTTTAAACGCAGAGGTATTCTTAAGTCGCTCAGTCATACTACTTGGGGAGAAGATCCGTTAACATTAATTTTACTTTATAAATCCTTAATTCGTTCGGTGTTTGAATACGGTAGCTCTTCTTTTATAGTAATGCTTCGTCAAATGATCTTCTAAATAAATTGCAAAATTCTCGCCTTCGTTACTGCCTGGGAGCACTTCTTACTACTCCAATTGCTGCTTTAGAGATGGAATTTAACACCCCTTCCTCTTCACATCCGCAAAAGCCTCTTAGCGAACCAGTTTATTGTAAAAAGTTTCACAACTACATAAATAACTTATTTATTTATAACCCAAATTGGAGGTTCTCACCATATAAACTTCCTATTCTTTGTAAATCTTCTAAACCGTTTTCCAATTATCGCAACTTAACCTTTGTAACCCTATTTTTTTCCGAGTTATTTATTACTATTTGATCATTCGCAAACGAGCCACAAAAACTACTAACTCTACTAACATCTACAATGTTCAACCGAATCCGGAATTGCAAAATAAAAAAATATCCGATGATCTTATATTTAAACGTTTAAAATGCGAACCGAAATTACCGTGTCCGGGGGCAGCACTTGGCTGGAATAGAAATTTATCCCTAACTGGTCTATTAAATATATTTTCTATGCTATTAAAGAACTTAAAAGCTTTTTTTGTTTCACTCATCAGAGCCCCCCAAGTCATGCCACACGAGTGGTAGCCCCTAGTTTAACTCAATACTAAATTGAGATATAAACGATTCTAATACGTTCTAATTAAGTTCATTGTTATATAATTTAAACATTTTAAACACAAAAGTTAAAGCTGATGTAAAAAGACTAATGTCCAGTAAGCAGGATCCCAATAATAACTAGAGCTGCCATACTGGACACAGTTCTATATAACGAACCAACACTAAGAAAAAGTTTCCTATACGTAGCCAGTATTTTATTATACATATTTGGTTTATGTACATAACTTGAGCAATAACTAAACATTGATTTATGTTGATAAATCGGAAATTATGGTTAATTTATAACAGGCGGATTTCTAAATTTAAACGTGAACTTAAGAAAATCCATTTAATTTATAATAAACCATTAACTGTGGTTAAATTCTTTAAATATCTAGCAATTATTCTAGGTTATAAATTAAAATTTGATAAACATGTAAAATTCCTTCTGGATAAAGCTAATAAAAGATTTTACATGCTCCTTAAAATTCATATATATATGTAAACGTAAGATTCAGTAAAGCAAAGATTATTAATAACGTTGCGATAAGTATTAAAATTGACAATAAACAAATAGAAAGTGTACAACGGATTAAATATTTGACAGTGATAATTACGAGCTACCGCCGTGATACAGCAAAAGTCAAAGCTCGAATAGCCACGGCGAAGCAGTCATTTTTAATACTCTGTATAAAGTAGTGGAAAACCGTAAAACACCCTTAGAATTAAGAAAACGAATTATGCGATGTTATGTTCGGTCCGTACTAATGCATCCGAATCATGAACATTGGGTACAAAAAAAAAAAACTGGACGCATTTGACATGTAGACTTACAACAGACTTAGTTTCAAACAGAAAAGTACTGAATCGATATAATGTAAACGAACTGTCCACCGTGAAGGATATTGAACAAAGGAAGCGGATCGGTCATAAATTACGGAGGAAGACTTATTTTATACTTGATCGCTAAAACATACGACGTAATCAATGCAACGAGGGAACGAAGACTATAAATGAGTGACCGTTACCCCATTATTGATGCGCAACCACCTTGGAATGAGATTGATGAGGTTGATAATGTAAATATTTAAACGAGTATTATTAAGAAATGTGCTACATATATGTATATGCTGTGGTATGAGTGTATGCGTGAAATCATTTCAAAGATGAATAATCAAATATTAAACAAATATTTTGTCATATTAATAACCGTAAGAAGTGTAACGTATATTAAACTTAATTTTACTTATTATTCTCTTCGAAGTTGTTGCCGATAGTGTGATATTTTTCAAATTATTCACATTTTTCCTTTTTATTCTGCAGATTTATAACCGACGGTATACATTTAATTATATACATTATACATATAAAGAAGAAGAAGAAGCACTGTATTTCTTATTATTAAGTTACATAAGCATATTAAATTTTAAAAATGAACAATTTACCCGTACCGAAATATAAAACAAAAATTCTAAACAAAAAATAGAAAAGCTTATATGCTTATAAATATCAAATGTATAATTTACAGGAAAAATTTGTATAAAAAACATGTTCAAATATATTAGAATAAAATTATAACTTACTCTATCACAATATAATATCTTAGAAATATCTTAGTTTATTTGCTGAACTATAAACAGATAATATGTTTTATACGTCTGTGCTTGTACCTCTTATATTTGTGTCGCAGAGACTGGTTAATCTCCTATCGAATGTATTAGTACATCATCAGATGAGCTGCAGTTGGCGAAAAATTTTTTCGCTGTATTTTTAATGATTTCCCGTATGTAAGGAAACGTTAAAATATCATGCATAGATTTAATTTTAGTAAATCTCGGTTTATTCGAGATAATTCTTAAACAATGATTTTGTAGTCTTTGCATCTGATTTATACTGCTATTGCTAGCATAGCTCCAGACCGGGCTCGCATACAATAATTTTTTGGTAGAATAACTTTTTTGTAAATGAGGAAAAATGTGCGCACTTGTTTACGTGTCATATATGTATGTTTTTTATACGCGGGTACATACTATACACGTATATACACATATATAGGCAATTCCCAACTATCCGAAAGCTGAAGATTGCATCTAAATTGATTAAGGCTGAGCTGAAGAATACATATTTATATAATAATTACAAATTTATGTTACGAAATTTAAAATAACGATTCATTTAAAATAATTGCAAACTCTGTTAATAATTTTTTACTTACATTCTATAATATCTATAATTTTAATCTTATCGATAATATCTGAATAAAATCGATATTATCTTCTTCATAAATTTTTTTTTCTATTTCCCTCTAATCCAGAACTAATTTAAATAATTATCTACTGGATTTTATGTTGATAAGTATCAGGAGATAGCGGTTTTGTCCATTAGCAAATCCAACCGCCTTAGAGTAGTGTTACATTTTAAGCCAGATCTACTATTCTTAATTTTTCTTATTACTTACTTTTTCGATGGCTAACTCATTAAATTCCTTATATGTAGCTATTTAGCTAAAAAAACTCACAAGAGCACAGAGAATTGCCGCAGCATAGAACAACTTTTGGAGTTTAAAAGGAATTCCAAAAAATAAAAGCTGTAAAATTAGCCTATAAACAAAAGTTAGTATTCTGGAAAGATGTGTCGTACCAGTTTTGCTGTATCGCTCTCAAACGTGGTCTGTGAAAGCAGCACATATTGACAAAATTGATCGTGTATAGAGATAGAAATTGAGAGATCTGAATAAAAGTGAACTGGACTGGTCACATGATTCGACAGGATGGTTTAGTCGCAAATATAACCAAGTGGATTGCAAGATTACAGTAAAAAAAATTGTAGACAGATAATCATTTAGGTGTTGGTTGCGATTAAGCTCGGATAGAACGGAATGGAAGAAAACGTTCAAATTATACAGTGTTCATAACGATGTCTAACTATTATCATTATTTATGGGTGTCTGGTGTGCACGCTTATACGTTGTATAATATTGTTAGTATATTTATGGGTGGTAGGCCTTTGGCCGGCTATTTGGCGAAATAAAGGTTATATATATATATATATATATATATATATATATATATATATATATATATATATATATATATATATATATATAATGTAAAATGTAAATATAAATGTAAAAACGAGTATATTTGAAATTATATTAAAAAGTTATAATAATATTTAATAAATGTAACGGAACAAATGCCCTCTCCATTTATGAAAGTAAAAATTCTAATAATATAAACTGGTAAATAATAAATATACGAGATACAAATAGTATTGATGGAAAAATCAGCTAAAAACCCATCACAAATGAAAAGCGGTAATTTAAAAAATATTAAATATAAGTTGAATATGTAATATCATTTATAAGTGCTGGTATATATATATATATATATATATATATATATATATATATATATATATATATATATATATATTACATCCAGCAGTGAATCGCATCGTGATATATATTTATATTTATATGTATATTATGTGTCCTAACGTAAGTATATACCAATTTATTTTTAAAATTAAGGTTTAAGTTATTCAAGATATAAATATATTACTAGGTCGTAATACCGGTGAAGATTGAAGTACAAATAATTAGTTTTTCTCCGAGTGATATTAATGAAATTGTAATAATAGAGAAACTCTGCACGAAATTAAATTGTCCTTTCTCTAATTAATGTTGCTTAGTAACAAATTCGGAACTTTGAATAAACACGTTTAATATTTCACTAAATACCGTGAATAAAATCAATATGTATTGTGGTAGTTTGAATACCGGACGAAACATTAGGTTAAAGAGTATTATGTGTATATATATATATATATATATATATATAAATTACATGTCACATTGTTTGACCGCGATGGACTCTTAAACTACTTAACCGATTTTAATCAAATTTGCACACCGTGTGCAGATTGATCCAACTTGAAAGATAGGATAGCTTACATCTGAATTTATAGTCGTCATGGGAGTTTGGGTGGGGTCACATTTTCAAATTTAGATTTTTGTAAAATTTCGTAAGAACCGATTTCATAGACAACGGTATAATAAGTTCAAAGCAAAAAATCGTTTTCAAATACGATCGATAGGTTTTGAGTTACGAATTTTTCAAACTTGCCGACTTGACACCTTTGGCAGGGCGTAGGGTGGATAGTAAAAATTTTTAAACGATTCTAACGGTTGAATATGTGTTTTCTATATAAGATCTATCGTATAAAGCGAAAAAACTGCGAAAAAAAATTCAAATTGAACCAGAAAATTTCAAAAAGCGTAACACACACCTTTCGATTTTTTCACAATAATTCGCGAACGATCAGAAATTTGAAAGAATTATTCAAACGAAAGTTATTTGTCATTAAAATACGCTTCTAACTATGGTAGTTTCGTATTTTTATAGCAAATACTCGCCAAGAAAATTGGGGTTAAAAGGTTTTGGACGTTTGGGTCCTTTTTGAGGACCCTATGACAAGTAGGGTGTTCCGGTTGGGCTTAAAAAAAATTAAATCGATCATTTACATTATTAGGTAAATGTTACCAAAATTAACCGGTAACGAGAAATCGCGAGTTGAAAATTTCATTTTCGATTTTTAAAAATTTTTCGACCAATTTTGGGTCGGCCAAGTTTACAATGCATTTAGCAAGGACAATGTTAATTATATACCTATATATCGTTATATACGCAATGCTTTTAGCATAGGCAATGTTAATTATATATCCATATATCGTATATACATGTTATATATATACAACAAGCACTATGCATTAGTCATTATATATATATATATATATATATATAATATAGATTTCACTGGCAGGGATAACTGCATCAAAAATGGTCGGATTTTTGCAAACCTTTTTCTGTTTTATTCGTAATCATCAATATATACATAATATATATGTGTGTATATATATATATATATATATATATATATATATATCTATGCGTACGCCATTATCATGTGGTAGCCAAAAAAATTTGATCGTTCTTTTTTATTATATCTTTATTTATATAACTCTTCTGTGCGTGTGTATGTCATCGAATTCCTTCTAAACGGCTGGACTGATTTTAATGAAATTTTTTATTTGTTTTCAGGTGGATTCGAGAATGGTTTAGATTTACAATTCGGTCTAATTTAAATTGTTTATTCCTACGAATTTTTAAAAATTGCCGACTTGCAACCTTTGGCAGGGCATAGCGCACGACGGAAATATTTTTAATGAAATAGCAGTTTCTATATAAGATCTATCCGTATTAAGCCAAAAAACCGCGAAAACAAATTTTAAACAACCCAAAATTTTTATAAAGAGGAGTGCACACCTTGCGATTTTTTCAGCAATAAATCGCGAACGATAAATCGGGGTAAATAGTTTAAGCGAAAGTTATGTAGCATTGATGTAAGCGTCTAACGATAGTATAATGGTATTTTTACACCTAATACTCACCGAGAAAATTGAGGTTAAATGGTTTAGAGGTTTTGGGTCATTTTTAACGAGTAGGTTGGCATTAATGTTAGACGAAAGTAGACGTGGAGATCTATCATTTACGTAATAACATAAATTTTACCTAAATTAACCGGTAACAAGTTTAAATTTAATTTTCGATTTTTAAAAATTTTTCGACCGATTTTTGATAAGCCGATTCTACAATGCTATTAGCAAAGGTGTGAGGCGTTAGGTAATATATATATGTATGTATTTATATAAAGTATTCGTATCGGCCAAGAATCAATAAATGTATTAACTTATTAGCTGAATTAAATATACTTTTTTATTAAGTTTAATAAATCAACAAAAATTAAAATATGTCGCCATATCGTTTAACTCTACAATTTTTTTTTAAGTTTTTTGTGTAATTCCTAATTCTCCATCAGTATTTTTTATTTAATTCAGCTAATAATTTAATACATTTCTTGATTCTGAGGCGATACAAAATTCGCCGGGTCAGCTAGTATATATATATGTATATATCAAACTATTCAAATACCACATTTGAATAATTTTATTATTATTATTACTATTATTGTATCGGATGTCATTGTTTTTATTTTATTTACAAAATCAGAGCACACGTTAAAATGAACTTTGTCGTGCAACTGAATAAACGCCCATGTCTGACGAATCATTAGATAATAACAATTAAACGTTGCACTTTAATTAAGGACTTCGTCCTGTGTTTAATGAATAAATGTTGATAAAATTGTCAATTTGATGATATAAATTTAACGAAAATTTCCCAGATAATTACACGCTAATTTAATTATTCGGTAAACCGTCATATAATTTTACACGTCGAACAAACTCGGTGTTACAGCTACTTTTTCTTTATTTTGATATACACATTAAGAGATGTTTTTTAAAATACCGAAAGTACTATTTTCTTTCGAAACAAAACTTACGGGGGGCTAGGAACTAATTTTTCGACAGTTTGGAAAATACTGGGATGAGCAAAATTTGTCTGTGCATACTGAACTAGTTCTGAGATTTTATTCGAATCGAATACCGTTATTCCGTATGCGCGTATTTTCGTATGGCGGGAAAATAATATATTTTTAAAATTGTTTTATTTTATCCCCCTAAACTAAAACTGATTAAAATAAAATTATCTACCGGATTTTACGCAAGTATATATCACGAGACGGTGGTTTCGTCCATTAGGATATCCAACCGCCCTTAAAGTAGTATTCGATTTAAATCTAGGCTGCTTTTCCCGGTTTTAATATTCTACAAGTTGATTTGGATAGTTTTGTATATAGGTGCCTATGCATCCCGATTTAATTTCTTCCTAGACTTATTTTACACGCAATGTCTTGTTGAAGACGTACCACGTAAGCTGTCGACAGTAGTATTTTAGTTTCGAAGCGTATAACCGTATAGGCTTTGATTATTATTTTATACAATATTAATTCATTATCGATATTCATTTGCGAACGAGTGCTCATCAGACGATACAGTTGTCGCATTTTAACTTCTAGCTCTCATATTTTTTATATAATTCAGTCAGTTTAATGTTGGATCTAAATAAACGCCGGTTTAAAATTGTTCATCACTTTGTATTTATCGCACGCGACACATCCTTTGATAAAGTTAATGCGATCGCAGTTTTAATCGTTGATTACAATTTTCTATTTATTCGACCAATTCCACTGTATTACCAATATCATCTTGAGCATTGAGTGAAACTTTTTTTTTTTTGGGGGGGGCACGAGTACCGTATCATTTAGAAATGCAACTACAGATACGTTTTCGCTATGGGTATCTCACTGGTGAACAATGAGTATAAAAGATTATTTAGTTATTTGAGTGTTCCGAGTTTTCTGTTGTCGCGGACTCGTTGGAGTATACAATTCGCAACCTTTGAAATTTGCGCAATTCGTAAGTTAGGTGAGTTTGTACACATTTTATACAAATAGTTCGTTGATTATAATATTTTTTTGTCTGTCCATACAGTTGGCAGCGTACGCATTTAAACATTTCGTGTTTAACGAGTGGAACTTCTACACATATTTAATCTTGTAAATTTCATTATTATTACGATTTGGTTTAATGTCGACGAAAAAGGAAAAAGAGTGGTTGACGATTCCGCTAAGCGGTGTTTAACGATGTTTTTCTGACAACGTGACCTTTCTCCACTAAAGCTGAAGTTATATTATTTAACTTCAGGCGATGTTGCCTACATTCCTAATGACTACTACACGGTAAGCTATTTAACTTTTAATTTGATCGCTACGGAATTCAAGACTATTACTATTTAAGTAAGCTAAAAATTTCCTATAATCTTCTATTTCGTTTGTTTTGATTTATACTCGCTCGTTTGTCCTAGGAATGCGAGGAAATAAATTAAAACAAAAATGAACAAGTATGATACCGTGAAGTTAAAAAAAAGGATCTGAATTTAAGGAAAAATTAGAGAATATGAACGATTAAAAAAAATTAGCTTAACAAAAGTTTTGTGATAAAGCTATGAATGTGAAGAGGTCGTTATAAAAAAGACAACATGCGTGGAAAAAGTGGAATGCAGATAAAAACATAATAAGACATGTTTCATAGAAACGAGGAAAGAGGTAGGAAAGATCATCAGAAATGTGAAAAGAAAATATTACAGTGATCAGTTATGTAGAATCAAACAAAATTTCCAGAAAAACAACACAAGAGATTTCTATAAAACATTCAAACAAAGTGTAAATAAATTTACATACCCGCGTCTTATGTTCAAAGACAAAAATCAAAAGATGGAATTTAGTAACAAAGAAAATTGTAAAATATCGGCAGAATATTTTGAAAACTGAACTACGAAAGCCCAACACTAACCTTCACTTTTGATATCACGTTTCTGTGTGCCTCCAGATAAAGGAGAAATTATTAATATAATTAAATCTTTGAAGAATAATAAGGTTCCAGGGGAGGATACAATAATAGTAGAGTCATGGAAAAACTCATGCCAAAAAAAAAAATTGGTTGAAATAATTAAAAATATTTGGGAGACCGAAATAATTCCCCAGGACTGGACAACAGCATTGATACATCCATTACATGAAAAAGGAAAAAAGACTGATGTGAACAATTAAAGAGGTATACCGCTGTTACCAGTTACCTATAAAATAATATCTAAGGCAATACAAACTAGAGCAGAAGAACAACTGGATAGGTAAATTGGCGAATATCAGTGTGGATTCAGGAAACATAGATATATTTTCAACTTCCAGTCATTAATTTTTTTTTTCTTTTAGAGGACGTAAAAGATCGTAAAAAATTGAAAAGACTGTGTCAACAAGCGGACCCCGCACAGGGAAAACCCTAGGAAAGAATAAGAAGTCATTAATGTTGTATCAAAAGAAAAGATCAAAAAGTATGTAATAATGTTTATCAATAGATAGAACAGTATTGTTTAAATGTCCTCGAAGAATTTGGTCTGGATGAAAACACCACAAGCTTAATAAGAAAAACGTAAACAAACACATATGATAAAGTTGAATTCAGAGGTGAAATATCCAGACAGTTTGAAATAAAAACAGGAGGTAGACGGGGGTATGGGCTGTCACCTTTGCTATTTAAGTGCCCACTTGAAAAAGTTATAAGGTAATGGAGAAAAGCCATGAGTGATGAAAATATCGCAAGAAGGACAATTTACTAATAGACTGTTTAGCTTTTGCAGATGATCTGGGAATAATTCTACAGGGACAGCAAAATTGAAAGAACAAGCGGATAAAGCTGGGCTACAAATTTTCTTCGAAAAAAACTAAATTTATAACAAATATTACAGCCGTTCCTGATAAAATAAAAAGTAAATTTAGTCAAGTTAATAAATTCAAACATCTGGGAGAATTAATCGAGCAGAATGCGTCAGAAAAAGAAGCTATCAAATACAGAATCGATCGAATGAAAGCAGCATTTTATCTAACAAAAGAAGTATATAATGAGAAATTTTTATCAAGAAATGCTAAACTGCGACATTATACAACTACGATCAGATCAGAGGCGTTATATGCAGCGGAGGGCCTAAAAATGAACCGAAAAGGATTAAGTGAACAGCTTGAAATCGCAAAGAAGAATATTAGACAAGGTGAAAAAATGTATAAAACGAAGTAATCGAGAAATATGACCAACATGTAGAAAAAATTACTACCGCGATCCGGAAAAGAAGAATTCGATTTTATGGACATAATAAGGTGGAGACCAACAGGAAGTACATGCGAAAACTAAAAATGAATGGTACATGGTACACGGAGACTAAAAATGGCATGGCGGAACTGAATATTATGCCTGAAGATGTGGAACAGTGATTAATATTAAAGAAGAAACTATTTAATTGTAAAGAATTCGCGGAAAAGCAAGAAGGAAGAACTGGTATTTTGTGGACGGAAGAAAGAAAAGAAAACAGACACAGTGAAAGGATGAAAGCAGTATGGAAAAAAAGGAAGAAAAATGGCAAGACCAGTTGATAACGCAGTCCATCAGTGGCTTAATAATAATAATTATATATATATATATATATATATATATATATATATATATATATATAAGTATAAAATACATCCCTTTTCCAGATGGCACCCATTACCCTTGTAGGAAATTGGGAAATTGTAATTATCGGTCGAAATATTAAACGGGATAAATTTAGGAGTCACTTCTCGTCATACTGATCGTACTATCGATGATGCTTACGAATCGAATTCTTTCATCTATATTTCATCGAAGACCTCACTGCCACGAATAAAAAAAAAAACAGACTACTATATACAACTATTATTCGTCCACGATTTATCCCGTTTAGTTTTCAATTTTTAATAGTCACTTATGATAAATTACAGTTATCACAACAAACAACCGATTTTCATCGTGATTTTTTATTTCGTATATTTCCTTATTTATATATTAAGTAAATTAATTCTATAATCAATTTTCCGGATTTATTTGGTTTTTTTTTTCTTTTCATTGTTGAAGATTTCTTTCTTTCAAATTTTCCCTGTATTTGCTTTCGTAAGTTGCACTTTGTTCTTATTATTATATTAGATACTAAAGGTAATTTTGTGTATACAATGTGTTATTATAATTTAAATAAATCTTCTAGTCAGCGAGAAGGTTAATTCGATGTCTTAAAATCGTTATATGTATATTTTTTTTTAAATTAAAAAAATTATCGTAATATTAATAAAATATAATCGTGAAATTGTTTAAATCTTCGCTTACCTACGAGTTCGGAGAACGCGAACAGGATAAGAAAAACGAACGAACTTAACCAGCAGCTTTCCATATTGACTTGCACATGCCGACTGAAGACGAACTAAAATCACCGAATACGCCGACCGACCGACGGGAAAATCTGTTACTCGCTCGGAAAATCCGACGTAAAGTAGCTGAAAAAGCGCAGTCAAAGTCATACGGTGCTGCCGCGTCTATTTCCGTCAAACCCTTCGCAAGAAAAGTAACAGTCAAACGGACGAAACGGAGTTTTAGGGGGGTTGTTACTTAAACGACGAACAAACGCATGCGCGCCCCGTGCCTTATTACCGTATCAACCACCGTGTAGAACCGGCCGAAGTAAACCCAGACAAACAAACGGCTATCGTCGATTTTACTTAGTTCGTAAGGTCAATTCTACCACCCTCAATTAAATCGGACGATAAGAAGCGGTTAGGGAATAAATACTTTGCTTTTTGTTTATCGCTCGATCATCGTCTACGGACATCGTCGTTATCAACGTCGTTACTACTATCGTCATTACGACGATTATAATTATTATTAATATTACTAAAATTTTATTATTTTCTTTAATTTATTTATTTAATAAGCTCGGTTCTATATTTGTTTTTATCGTGTATTTGATTTAAACACGTTCGATTACTGAGATCATTATCACGAGCAAGGGCAAATTTAGAATTATCTACGGGGTTCTTTGTTTATATTTTCAATTAAATCGATTCACGATTGCATGATTTGTTTAATATTGTGTTGATGATTCTAGTGATCGTTGAACATGGGTTATTAGTGGAGAAGACTCGATCTTCAACCGGAGTAGATTCTGTATTAACCGATGTTTCTGGCAACGGACTGATTGTATGGATGTTTTCAGTTGATACCCTATTCGAAATGTTTATCATTTCATTGGGCTGATCATTGTATTTGAAACATCACTATGAGATGCATAATTGTTAGCTTGTACAACATTAAAGTTCCGGTTGAAGTAAATTTGGGCAGTCTGCTGCTTTATGATTTTTTTCTTTGCAAATAGAGCAAAGCGGATCATCGGTGAATATAAAGATTCTATAATCGTGATTTCTGTAATATTGAAATAGGGAGCTATAGTAACTTATTCAAAGTGTGTTATGTAGAATTGTCTTCTGCAGCTAGTATAATGCGATGAAATTCAGAATCTTGAGGACGAAGAATTTGGGAGATACTGGTTTAAAGCCAATGAGTAAGATGTTGCTGTAGAATCAAACGTTCGATAATATTATTTTCTTTGTTGGCGAACATAGGCAGCGGGCTTTTAAGATTTGACGGATGGTTGCACCGTTTTTTAAAAAAAAGAAAAAACAGGGTTTAGTGTCGGATTTTTTCAAGAAAACTAAGACTTAGCGCTTATGCGAGAACGGGCGATGGTGTTTTCAGGATCTTCTATCATTGAAATAAGTTTTTAATAAACTATTCAAGATAGGGAATTTTTTTTTATTTATTTTTTATTTAAAGACACTCGATTTCTGAGATCATTTGCGTCTGACATTATACGTTACGAAGAGGCCACATTTTTCCTATACATATTTATTTGTTCTGTTTTCTGTCCATGTTATGCGCCATATCCTTATCAGGGCATTCTAGCCGTTTTAAGCTTTCTGCACTCACTGTCCATGTTTCACACGCATATTTTAATATAGACATAGCGCTGGACCAGTCGGAGTTTTAATATTTCATTTTCTATCCTTAAATATGTATGCGAGATTTTCTTGTTTTAATTTCCATTCTATCTCGTCCATCACTAGATATTAACGTTCCTAGATAATCGATCCACGGTTTCTACAACTTTGTCGCCAATTTTCAAGATTGCAGTTTTATTACTCGATCTCGTGAACTTCATCGTTTTAGTTTTGTTAACGTTTATATTTTTCACCTGATTTATTTCGGTTATTTAACATTTTGCTTGCATTTGCTTCACAGCTAATAGGACTTTATTTTTTTTATTTATTTTATTTAAAGAAGTTCGATTACTGAGATCATTTGCGTCTGTGTATACTTTATATGTTACGAGAATTATAACTGCGAGGAATTTTAAGAGTTTTTCAATTATTCGGGGGATTATCCTGTAATACTGATTTATTTGCGTGTTTGTAAATATTTCGTGAATTATCATATCGTTTATAATAGTACATGTTTTATCGTTAATCGAGTATTGAATGTGGAGCAGTTTGGTGGAGAATCTCCATTCAGCATTGCGATATTATCTCCTATACGTAATCTGGCTGATGATATTTCTTGTCTAATTTTTCGTACCCACGTTATATTTCGTTTAATCCGATAAAGGTTTGTGTGAGTGCAATAAGCTTCCTAAAATGTTGTTGGTATAGTTACGTAATTTTTTGTGATATAAACGGATGTATGTCCGACGTGCGTATAGATTTAACTGTATTTCGATTTTTCTACGACTATAAACATTTTTATTGTTCCTGAATTTCCGCTATATTCTAAAATTTTTAACCCTCTGAATATTATTTCTTTATCTTCATTTTCGATGTAGACATTATTAATTTCTCGTAATTTTTTTTCAAATTTATCGTTAATTTTTTCATATAAAAATTTTAACTCGCTAATATTTCTTTACTAATGATTAGCTATAAATATCCTCGAAACATTTTGATACAAAATCACGTAATCCGAATCGAATCTTTCCGACAAATTCTGATATTTACTGATCGTATCCTAATCGACACGATCGTTAAATTCTCTGATATTATAATTTCTGAAATTTTGAAATCTTGGGCCAATTTATTTTATTTTTTAAAATACGTAAATAATCGACAGTTAAATACTAACATAATTCTAATTTACATTCGGCCAAAAAAAAAGATTAGTTTTCATTTCAGGAACTTCGACGCAATTTATTGCTGGAATATAACAAAAATAACTTTATCGTGTCTATTAACAAAATAAGTTTTTCTAACTCGGCACGCGGAACATTTACTTTCTAAAAAGAACTTTTCCGTTCGGAGTTTTTATTTTTTTCTCGTTGAAAGATTTCTTTTAAAATTTTTAAACAATGTATTAACTTCATATTTATTACGTATAAAGTACGATTTTTATTATTTCGGCGAAATATGTTGTTCAGTTTGTTTTTCATTTACAGCATCTCTTTAGTCTAACCCTGTTTTGTAAAAAGCACCGACTATAATCTTCGATTATTGAAATTAACGTAATCAGAATATTTAATTTTGTTGCTTGAAATATTCATTCGTCAAATTTGCAACATAAGCTTTCACAATTTCAACAACGAATAAGGGTATTAATATCGCGTTCGCTTTTTCGTTAATTTCTTATTTCTTCATGAAATTGTCAGTCCACCGAATCTATCAAATTTATTCATTTTTTATTATAATACATAATATTACATTATATTTTAATAAAAACATCGAGACGTAAATAACCACAAATTGGCGTACGATCGTTGAATTGATAATACAAATTATCGCTTCCTAAATATTTCGTTAATCGAATTGACCGATTCGCATTTCCGTACGAATCGAAATAATATTTAATTGTATTTAAAATAGGCTGTCCAATGAGATTCAATTTGATTGGATAAGTTTTTTTTTTTTTTTTTTTTTTTTTAAAGCGGGAGGGGGAAGATCTTCATAAGACACTGATATATAAGAATTTTGTTTTTATTGCTGCAGTGCATATAGATGCACTACAAGGGAACCAAAATCAGCGTGTGGGATTTTTACCCACTAAAAACCCCCTCCCTCTAATAAAAAAAAGGGAGTTAAAGTAGAGAAATGGAGGTCCCGACACAAACGAAGAGACCTCCACACTTAAAACTAACTTATTGTGATGGAAGAAGGGATGAGAATACATAGTCCCTTCTACCATCAAGTAAATAGTATTGAGTTTGTACAAAAATTAAAAAAAAAAATAAAAACAAAGTAAAAGAAAAAATATTAAAAAAATAGTCATCTTAAAAGGTATAACTCATACCTAAGAAAAAAAGGAAAAAAAGATTATTAAATTTAACTACATACTTATAATTAGTGAAAATAATATACATAAAAAGACATGTACATACACATATGCACATATGAATAACTAAGAACAAGAACCATTGACCATTGACCCCGCTACAATCAAATGAAGACTGCCGAGAGATGATTGGATATTGGATAAGTTAATAATTCCAATTTTCCCAAGGTTTTCCCGATACTTCATCTTTCATATAAAACCCCCTCTTAGCGCACTTTTCTAACTCTACCTTTGTTAAGTTTACTTTTTTTTAACCTTAAACCAGAAGTTTTTCGTCGTGAATTAATTCTTGAATTTTTCCTAACGCTTTATGAACCGTTTCTTCGCGTTTTGCTTTCTTTGCCTTTATAATCAACCGAAACAGTAGAAGCACCTCCACCAACTCAACCGATTCCAATAGCAGCAAGTAAAGGCAAAGTTCCTCCTTTATGATTTTCCTGTAATTGTTTGTACGTTAAAGTAAGCTTCATTGTTGTATTTTTACGATGTTTATCGACGCTGTGTTTTTTCTTGTCTAATCCAATTTTGTCATTTCCTAATTTTATTTGATCAGACGGTAATTGAATTGTCCGTTCGATTTTCGTTTATAAGCTTTTTAAAATTTTATTTTTTTTGTCCACCTGTAAGATTTATATTATAAATATTCATTTTATAGTACAATATATATATATTTTAATTTAGATGTTCAATCCTAAACCAAGATGCCTGTTTGCTTTTGTCGCATTTCTCGTTAACTATCCCCAAAAACGCTCGTTTAAATTTTTCATCATTTAACTTAAATCTTTCCCACGCTTTCTAAAAATCGTCTTCTTTCTTTGCTTCATCTAACGGATTTATACTTCTGTCTTGAATTCTTTCTTGTAATTTTGTGTCCTCGGATCTAAATAATTATAACCGACGTGAATTTCAAACGGCAAATTATTCAGAATATCATCGAATAAACTTGATTCGATCTTTTCTCCTGCACGCAATATTTTTGAAGGCAAAGAAGGTTTCAATCACCTTCCTTTCGTCGTTATACGATTCTAATAATTGTTGCTTCGAAAGATTTTTTCATTATAAAAATTATTATGTGCCGCTTTTTCCTAAGCGTAAATATAATACGATCTCATTGTAATAAATTACGTAAATTATCGACATAATTATATTCGACAGAATTATCGGAATATTAAAACCTTTTCCTTCGTCCATACTCTTCATTATCCCCTTAACACTATTTCCGCTTTAAGTTTCTTACTTTATTCTCTTAAATTGGTTTAATTAACTTTTTGCATCGATTTCGGCTTATTATTATCGTAATTACGATATATATATATACAATATTTTTTTCATCAATAAAATTTCCACATCATTTGCGTAATCTTCCAGTGTATAAGAATCTGGCGATGTTAATAATTCCCGCAATCCGTCAGTTCCTTTGTACGTTTTTACCAATAATATCGTCAACGTCTAAAGTAACGATTTCCTTTTTTATCGTATAATTTTTGATTTTTCTATTTTTGTCATAAAAATCAGAACCGAAGAACGACATTTCGACCACCCGTCCAATGTATCATCGTATACCTTCTTTATTGTTATCTCGATAAATATTTTCACGAAGCTCGCATCGTTCTATAATAATAAGGATACAAATTCTCAAGACGGGGATACACCCTACGAAAGTGTCTGCACTCGCACTATGAATGCCGTCAATTCCACACATATTTTGCGCGATGATGTCGCGTTACCGGTAATTTACGAATATTGCGAAATGTAATGTTTTCGTTAGTCGAACCGTTCGTAAAAGAGTGGGTTGGTGGGTGTCTGTTCGACGATATCGGGTTTTTGCGAATATTAAGAATCAACAAATAAATATCATTTCCTCGAAAATTTTTGGGGCAGTTTTCGAGCGAAATTTCTTCAATTCGAACAAGTCGGGAGAGTGCCTTTTAACTTTTGGAAAATCCAACGTGAAACTAACACGATTTTTACATTATTTTTTAATACGACCCGCGTTTAATATATCGACGGGCGCATTAAATATTCTACAATAGCCGCATCCGGAATTTTCCATTAAACCTAAAAACGAAAATTAATTCGCAAAATATGGTGAACGATTATTGTGTCTTGATATTTCGATATTATTATTATTATTATTATTAATCAATTAAATTACGTTACTTTCCGGAAATATTTACAATAGCAATTACCCATATTCAAAAGTGATGGAAAATCCGATACAACTCCTACGTATATTATTTAAAAAATGCTCGAAAACTATTTCGAAGACACTGAAGTTGTATTATTTTCAGATAACAACTATTGTTCGGTAGTGAAACACTTTTTCAATACGAACGTAACGAATCTTGAAGACGGTTGATCGTATGTTCTTACTCCCTTTACACGTCATATCTTCTTTTTATTCAATCAATTCGTGTTATCTTCGCGGTGTTTCCACCTTTCTTCTCTATTTCCAATTTTCCCCCGAGATTATGACTGTCGTAAAGACGTTATGGAGCGGTCCTAGAAGCCTTTCTCACCTTTGATGTATTGTTTCCACAGATTTTCTTTTTACGGTTACCATTTTCAAAACCTCCGAATTACTCTTCTTCCGCGTCCGTGAGATCTTTATTGCGAACTCCCACGTTTCCGAACCGTATAATAATAATATGCTCCTTTTATACATATATATATATACATATATATATATACATATATATATATACATATATATATACACACATATATATATATATATATATATATATATTGTTTTCCTTAATTCCCTCATTGAATACATCGCTTCATTTCACGAACGTTTGTTAATTGTACATCTTGTTTTCACTTTCGTCTTACTGTATTCCTTATCACGCTTCTCCTAAATATTTATTGGTTGCGCTTGGTCTAAAGTTACGGTATCTAACATTACCTCTACTACTTTCTTGTTATCTTTTGCCGCTATTATTGTATATGATGTACACATATACATATATATATTTAAAACTTTACGCGTATATATGCGCACACATTTAATATCTTCATATATAACCTATATATACACACGCCAATACATACTCACCGATATTTGCATACGAATAGACTTCACCCCTGAAGATTTGTATTCATTACAACAATTTCGATATACACACGACTGTTTTCCGTATAAATCCTCACGCTTCGTGTTAATCAGTACAATACTGCGTGGTTTACTAACACATATATACAAAACGTAAATACTATCGTAAATCATCGACTTTTATCACGTTTTTCGATGTTCGTTTAAAATAAAAAATAAGTCGTACGCGAAAATCCGCTATTACAAATGAGCGTTTAAAATTGAATTTAGTCTGCACGCGTGTGAGGTCGTTCGATCGCGCGTCATTTATACACGTGCGTCTACTATTATATCGGCGTGCATATGTTCGAGCGTTTTATAAAACGGGAAGAAGAGATGATAACGTCCGCGCTTGAATAGGGTGGTAGCAGTAGCAGCAGTGGAATAAATAACAACAGCCCTCCGGATGGATAAATGCCTATGAAAACGAACAGACTCCAATATCGTTATCATTCTGCTGTCAAAACCATATAGACTTCTCGATTTTCTGTACAGGCGAATTTTTAACCTATACTAAATATAGTCTGGTACATGTATAGAGACGCTGAAGCAAGCGAGTGTATATAATGAATTATTTACATCGTCGGACACGTACTCAGAAATTTATCAGACTAGGGAAGACATCGCCGAATAAATGATGCGACCTTTCCACCGTTGTTATCTAACCTTTCGTCACATTTCTCCGGCTATATCAAATAACGCGCATTTGCCGCGCGCTTATTATACGCGAACGAGCGTATTTTAATAATAGATACGCATTATAACGATGATATTCTGCACGAATGCTTTATCGAAAACTGTTAACACCCTACCTTGTAACAACCATACTGAGCTTTATTTATTTGCGCATACCCCCATCGATGACAATGTGAACAAGTCATCCGTCACATTGTCGATCAAAGTTGAAATAGTCTTCGACTCTTCTATGATAAAGTTCTTGAATAGTACTTGTGTACGGAAAAGACGAGTCGGTATAATTTACACAATAAGCTACGAATAAACGTATTTCCCGACTAATGCAAATAAACAATACAACAACGATAACGGTTTATTTCAACAATTTCATTTTTACAGTGTTACAATTACAAGTTAATTCATTATGTAGTAATCACCCTAGCAAATTAATAGTATAAAACAGCTTGAAAGTTTAATTTTTATAATAAATATATTAAATATGGTACGCAGGAAAAATTAAAACCAAAAGAACGAAAAGCTATAATTAACTTTCAAATTAGTCCCAATAATAACTTAAATCGCGTAATTGATTTTTAAATTAAATTATAAAAATTTGCGCTTAAGTCTACGATGTTTGTATTCAGTGTGACGTTCGCGTAAGAAAAGATCATTCGTTATCATGAATATAAATCGATTCGTGTTTTATAAATTTTCAGTGTCTTCTATGTGTATATATATATATATAAAATATTTTAATTTTTTATAATGTAATGTAGTGATTTTTTTATAAAAAAATCAATTGAAAATTAGTTAAATCACTAATATTTATTTTATTAAAGAAAACACAAAGCTTTTCGGCATTTACGCCATTATCAAGTGAACCATTTTAAAACATCAAAATTTTAAAAATATAAATTAAATATAACTATTTAAAAATATGCAATGGTGATTGTGAAAATATGATCCAAAAATGGTGTCTGCTTCTGTTCTATCTATTTTTTGATTTTTGTTGAAATTTAATATCAATATATTTGTTTATTAATTTTGTTTTTTTATATTAATTTTTTCTTCAATACTATTTTCCGGATTCTGTAAAAGTTGTGTACTGGTGGAATTTTAAATTTTTCATTAACTGTTGCGATGTATAATGTCCAAAAGTAAAATATAAAATATAAAAATATACGAACGCAAAAATTTTTTTAAAAAACACAATTTTACAAGTAAAATGAAAATAAATATTAAAAATCTATATATTATATATATATATATATATATATATATATATATATATATATATATATATATTAGTACATGCACATTTATAATCAACATTTTTCAATTGTTCCGTCAAACATTATATATAATTTACATCATCTTAATATAATTATGTAATAATTTTCATACTGAATTACACTCTCACCTGTTCCAACTGACATCATTTGCACACATCCATTTCCACATTGTCACTTATACTTCTTATTTTTAATTTGCTTATGTATTTAATTCCTTTTTTACATATATATCTATTTCAAAACATTTTTCAATTGTTCCGTCAAGCATTGTTGACAGTTTTACTTATATATAATTTACATCATCTTAATATAATTATGTAATAATTTTCATAACTTATATATACTGAATTACACTCTCCCTGTTCCAACTGACATATCATTTGTACACATCCATTTCCACATTGTCGCTTATACTTATTATTTTTAATTTTCTTATTATGTATTTAATTCCTTTTTTACATATATATATAATATCCGGGATTTCATTTAACATTCTTGACATATTTGTCTATTTGATCGCCACATTTTTTTCTTCGGTATCGGCATTCTGCATTTTAATTGTTTCTTCGGTAACTATTTCGTGCGTATGTTTTTCTCATACTTTCTATCGCATTTTTCATTTAAGATATAATTCCATATTTTCACGAATAAATATAGACCATTTACGTCGAACACATTTAATTATTACTTTTTTTAATTCGCTCGTTGATTTGTCTTCTTCTCGAGTTATTAACCTCGAGCATTTTTTCTGCAACTTTTTAATATCCCCATGCTTGAATGCCATACACTAATCTTTATTTCTACTCAAGCATAATATACCATCTTCGTTGAATCATTTCATATATAGGTTTCTTTATATTGCTGGTATCGCTGTTTTTATTTTTCATTTTCTATACACTACTCGTATAGAAATTGGAAAGACAATGACGGAATACAAAATTGTCAAAAATTGAATACTGGGTACCTAATTCGACGCAACGTCTAGGTCTGTAGTTTATATATCTATATATATAAAAATCAATGCCACTTTTCGTTGTAATTTTATAACTCAAGAACGGGATCACCTATCCAAACCAAATGGTTAGGCTTTGTTCGGACTATTTAGTAGATGATTTATGTGAAGTTTGCACAAAATCGGTCGAGCGGTTCTTTATCACATTTTTTGTAACAGATGAATTCAATAAATGGTGTAGTATACGGTCGATGCACCTTAGTATTCTACTGAGAGAAGTGCATCATAAATGGCGAGTACGTACTATTATTTTGTCAAATTGAAACTTTTTTCAGATGGGGATTGTGCTGTCAAATTGAAACTTTTTCAGTGTTGACAGTACAAGCATGTTGTTACGTCATTCATGCGGTCATTTAATTTTGGACGTGCTTCGATTGAAGCAAATTTTTGTGTTTATATTTTTAAACATATTGTTGAGTGTATCTGCTATGGCAAAACGTCGATTATTTTATGGGATGAGTGTACAATGGCGAATAAAAAATCACTAGAAGCAATTAATCGAACAATGCAAGAATTACGTGGGAATCAACAGCTTTTTGGTGATGCTTTGATATTACTGTCAGGGGATTTTCGATTGTCTGTCATTCCTCGATCAACTCCTGCTGATGAAATAAATGCCTGTTTGAAGTCATCAGTTCTTTGGAGATATGTACAAAAATTGACACTGAACATTAATATGCGTATTCCAGCTGCCCATGAGTTTTAAAAACAATTGTTAGAAATTGGCGATGGCAACATACAAATAGACAGTACCAACGTATTGATCGCTGTACCGCGAACAATTTTTGTACAATTGCGCAATCGATAGATGAATCGATTGAATGTGTTTTTCCGAATATTCTTCAGAATTACAGAAATCATGGCACGCGAAACTGCCAGGTGTAGTCACGACGTATAAATCAATCGACAGTGTTATGAATCAAGAGGAGGCAATGAATTATCCAATTGAATTCTTAAATTCATTGGAACCGGCTGGTATGCCACCGCATTGCTTGAATCTGAAAGTTGGTTCTTTGATTATGTTATTGCGAAATATTAATCCACCAAAACTGTGTAATGGCAGTGAAAAAGTGATTGCCAAATTTCATTGAAGCTACGATCTTAACTGCTAAATCAAAAGGAGAAGTTTGTTTGGTACCGCGTATCCCTATGATTCCAACTAATATGCCATTTGAGTTCAAACGATTACAATATACTGTGCGTTTATCATTTGCGATGTCCATCAACAAGGCCCAAGGGCAAACACTTCACGTTTGTGGTGTGAATTTGGAGGAATCGTGTTTTTCACATGGCCAACTTTATCAGCCGTTTGTTTATTCGTGCTCAAAATGGAAAAACAAAAAGTATTGTTCACCAATTGTTTTGGATTAAGTTTTATAATAAACTATTTTTTTGTTTGAATAAATGAATTTGATGTTCCAATTACATTTTTTTATTATTTCACTTTATACGTAGCGAAGGACGTACCGGGCGGCTAGTATATATATATATATATATATATATATATATATATATATATATATATATATAATATATATATATATATATAAATTAATAAACTATTTTTTTGTTTAAATAAATGAATTTGATGTTCCAATTACATTTTTTTATTATTTCACTTTATACGTAGCGAAGGACGTACCGGGCGGCTAGTATATATATCAAGCACAAGGTGCGGGCGATTAATAAATTAGAAGATTCCTATATTGGGGAAAAATTTTACCAAACCTGTAGCAGTCCGTTCGAATGAAAATATTTCGAACGTTGTAAAATAAGAAGGTCGCCCTGTTAACACGAACAATTTGTTCGTGTTTCCTTATCGTTACGGGTTAATAAAGTCGTAATAAAGCGAAAAAATGCGACAAATTTGGCTACGATTTTCTAAATTATTATTATTATTGTTATTATATTGAGGATTATTATTATTACTGCTATTATTGTTTAATAAATACGATAAATCGAAATTACATCGGTTAAAATAAAATATAATCTCGAATAATGACGATTGATCTAACTACGATACGATAAGGATGTATACATCTGGCAAGTGGTTATCGACTGCACTTCGCCTGTATATATATATATATATATATATATATATATATATATGTACTAGGTAGACGATTTTCTCTTAATGTTATTCGTGATTATAGGCAATAACATTTTACATTACACGATTCTTTCCGCTATTACAATTACCGTTACTAACTACTAAACAATATGAGTATACAGAAAAAAGTTTTTTTTTTAAAATTATATATTTGTATCGCGTGGAAGACAATGGCAAACCACCACGCACAACACCATATGCGCGCTGATAAACAATATAGTACAATACAATAACAAGCGGGGCTGCGTTGTATCGTGACGACAAAGCGATTATACAGTTAGTTCTCCCGGGTGTGTGTATGTGACTATGTATGACAGCGTCATATTATAATTGCCTTGTACGCTACTTACACTGTACAACAAAATATGTATAGTAAGTACTCGCCTATCTCCGATACGGAGACAGTACTTAATGATGATGATGATGATATTTGTATAATCGACGATACTAACGCAACAAGAGCAGTCACGAGTGAATTTCGGATACTGGGTGATATCAATAAACCTACTTAAAAAGCACGTTTCGCCAATGTTGTTGACAGAATAGCAGAGTAGGTGGAATGCCGACGTCACAGAAAGGAATGCCAATTCCTCCCTAATATTACTAACAGAATGAAAATGAAAAAGTTAAGTATTAACTTCTACAGCTCTCAGGTCTTATTATCTGGTCATGGCAAGTTTGCAGCTTATTTATATCCGTCTTGTTAATGTTCCAAGGTGTACCCGTTGTTTTGGAAATTTTATAGATGACCTTGAACATGTTATCTATGAATGTCCTGCTTTTGCTAATCAGCGAATTAAGTATAAAGTACATTTATGCGACATAAATTTAATATCATGAGCCTAGTGCTTATCCTTAAAAAAAAAAATTCAAACGCGAAACCGATATATCTGGAGCAACTGATCAATCACCTGCTACTGCATTTATTACATGTTTAGAAAATTAAGTTTGTAAATGTAATAACGAGTTACCCGCAAAAATTGTAATCACTAATATAAAGATTTTTTTCATTTTATAATATTTTTCAGTTTTAAGTGTTTGTACGTATGGTGTGTTACGTTGGGGCTATAGTCCATATAGTATTACGTCATCCTAACTGTTGCCCCTAAATATAAGTACACTCGCAAAAGACTTCAGACACACACAAGTTTGAAATAATTATTTATACATGTATGAATGTGCTGGCGCTTGTTTGTCTAGTTTAATTGATGTATATAATTCTTCTCCGGTCCTTTGCACCTTTATATACACAACTCTCCGGAAATATATGAATATTTAATATTGTTTTAAAAAAAAAATACAATATAGCGTGTACACGTTCCCAACGTAGTTAAATATACAACGCAATTTTTATACCGCTACCGGTGTTTCGATAAAAGCTTTAAAAAAAACATTTATGTTATGTTCGTCGAAAAATTTGGACAGACACGTTATTAGTCAATCCCCGCACGAATTAGTATCGTATCATGTCGTACGATGTTGATAGCTGGAGCTCTGAACGGGAAAGCCAGTCTAAACAGTTGATGTAAATCTTCAATCGTAATACACTATTTTCCCGGTTATACTTAATATTTTTCGAACGTGTGTTTTATCGTTTGCCTGCAATGCCCGCAACAGCAACTAGCCGAAATACCCCGCGTCTACAGGAGGTGGCCGCATTTAGCATAGCTCGATTTACATCCGTTTGCGAAGGAATTACGTACCGATTTCCAATCGAACTCAAATCACGCTTGATCCGAGGTTGTCCGCGGGGATTTTCTACATTTTAATTTAACTCCAGGCGCTTCTCTTATTGATTTCGTAATTAATAGATTTTCATTTTCTTCGAATTTTACCGAGCTTCGACGAATCCGGTTCATCTGGATGTTTGTACCCGCGTATCGTTACCGCCAATAGTTAAAACTACGAAATTTCGTTAACGTTCCGATATAGTTTTCAAATTAGATATACAACTGTTGCGTGTAAGTTGATTGATTATGTTGCCGTCAGTAGTGCGCCGAGGAGATTTACAGTAAATCTCGCGTTACGAATTCGATAAAAAAAAACATAAATCAGATCTAGAGGACTTTCGAGATACTCGTTTTTTCATTCCATCTTTTTTTTAATCTACCTACGCATACGTGTAAGAGAAATAAAATATATATATATATAAATGTGTCTTTTTTTTTTAACGCTGGAGCAGCACACAGGTCGTTGAAATCTAAATAGAAGGTAAAATTGCTAGCGATGGTGGGAAACGGTTAAAGTCTCGATAATGACATTTAAACGTATAAACGTCTTGGTGGAAAATAAAAAGTTCTCGTGCGAGTTCGATGTATCGCGTGCCGCGCGTACATTAACCGCGATAACGTTTTTCCTAGCACGGCTGCAATCTACCGTTCCGAGCCAGTTTTGCGTACGCTATGAAAAATGGAAACGTAACAAATCGAAATTTATATCATCGTAATCACCATCGTCGATCGTATCGACAGAACGAGAGAAAATTAGCGGTTATTTTCGTCCTAATTTTTTTGTTAATTTTTCTCTTTATTTCTCGTTTAGAAATAAAAAAGATGAAACAATTTTACAAAAAACAGAACAAATTTTCAACGAAACACTTCTTAACGAGAATGAAGCAGTGTTCTACGTGTCAGGTTGAAGTATTTTAATAATCGCCGCGGAATTAGTAGAACTTTTTTTTAAAGAATTAGATGTTATACCAAAAAACAAAACATAATATCCGAATGGAAATGCCAAGTACTTGTTGTAAAATTCCAATATATTCAACTAACAATCTCCATAAAATATCCGTAGATATATATATATATATATATAAACAAATATATTATCGTTTGTTCGCAAGTTTGTCGATCGATATAGCTGGTCCGTCTTAATACTTGGACACCTTTACGAACTGTATGTAGATGTCACTTTGTGCCACCGACGCGTAATGTAATTTTTCACACCTCTGGCTTTCGATCCCTCTCGATGACGCTATTCCGGACAAGTGGTATAAATAATAAGTTCACGGATGTCGAATTTTGCATTGTATTTTGTATAACGTACAAATTTTTAATTTTTCAATTCTTCCAGCGTTTCGAGCTGTTATTTTTTTTCTAAAACACGGATGTAAGAATCCAATTTTCCTTACCGCAGAGTAGTATCGAGACCGTAAGTAACATCGCACCAGCCGTAGTCTTAATCGAAGATATCTTTCCGGGTAATCAAAATTCTCATATACGAAATGGTATCTTCCCTGCTTTTTCTGTGCGTGATCGCGAGAGATTACTTGACCATTTATTGTTAATTTAATTTTCGATGCGGCTCAAAGTATCGATTCTTTTATACGTTGAGAACCATTTCGCTTACATTTATTTCAAGGCCGTATTGTTTGCTTACCGTTTTTTTTTTTTTTTTTTTAAAAAACGTATATTTGTGATAAATGTTATAATGATATATACACTCATAATCACACCTCATGTATACACACAACAACTCAACAACACTCATACGACATAATACAATTGTTTTAATACTACTTATCCCGTCAAGCTTTCGCTTGTCGACGGGTAATTACATTTCTTATGATTTAATATTATACATTTACACTTAATATAATTTTTTATTTTGCTTACATTTATTATATTGATTTCTTTAATTACCGTTTATTTATATAATTATAACTCATTTACACTCTCACATACTCTCTAACTTAACTGCCAAAGTGAGCTTAAGTACTGATCAGTACCATGCTTGCATATACACACACACACACACACACGCACACACACATAGAATTCATGTATACATCTGTTAGAGTAGTTTTAATTCATATTAACTTACAATTTGCAAACAATATATTTCCACTCTAATCATCCACATATAGACTCCCATTTACACCAAAATTTTAATTTTCCAATCGGTAGTAGAACCCTGACATCCGCATTGTATCATTCTATATTTGTATTTCATAATCCTCGTCATTTCATTATTCTTATAGTATTTTATCCACATTTTCCTTATTTTGTAACCATTTTTTTAATTCACCTTTTAGTTTCCTCTCCACCCTTTCGTTCAATATTTCTTCTGGTATCTCGTTCATCATACGCGGCAATATGTACATATCTGTCTGATTTCCATGCTTCGATTTCGGTATTTGAGTATGATATTTTTGTATCTTCCTTAGATCATATGTTATTTCTTTTCTTTCCCTAACTTTTACAGGTTTCCAATTTTTAATGTAATCCAACATTCTAACCATTAAGCACAGTCCTTTTATATCCAGCATGTTTTCCTCCTTCAAAAGTTTATGTAATTCACTATCATTATCTCTTGTAATTAGTTGTAAGGATTTTCTCTGTAAACGATCGATACGTACAGTATAATACTTCTTAGCTAAACCCCATGCCTGCACACCATATCTTAATCGTGAATCTATCAGCGCGTAATATACTATTTTTAATGTTTCTTTGCTAACGTAATTTTGTAATGTATACAATGCTGGCAATGTTGCTCGAATTTTTTTTTCCACAGAACTCATGTGTTTATTCCATCTTAAATTTTCGTCAATAATTACACCCAAGTATCTGTGTTCTCGTACCATTTCTATTTGTTCGCAATCTGTGTTACTGCACTTATTCTCCTGTTTCATGTAATGGGCACAATCATTTGAGTGCATCTGTAATATATAGGCTTGTATCTTTCTATATCCATCATAGATTTGAAGAACATACATTTTGTTTTTTTAGTATTTATTATCAGGTTATTGTCATGGGCCCATATGCTAATTTGTATTAAGTCTTTCTGCATGTTATCACTCGATCAATCATTTCTTGTAACTTATCAATTTTACCTATGATTAGGACTTATCTTATATTTGAAATATGACGGTTTTCTATGTCTATACCATCGTCATCCATGAGAACTTGCTTAAAAATTATTTATGAGAAATATATATATGTATATATTTCTTTTCTTATCTTAATATATATAAATTACGTGTCACATTGTTTATCCGCGATGGACTCTTAAACTACTTAACCGATTTTAATCAAATTTGCACACCCTGTGCAGTTTGATCCAACTTGAAAGATAGGATAGCTTACATCTGAATTTATAGTCGCAATGGGAGTTTGGGGGGGGTCACATTTTCAAATTTAGATTTTTGTAAAATTTCGTAAGAACCGATTTCATAGATAACGGTATGATAAGTGCAAAGCAAAAACACGTTTTCAAATACGATAGATAGGTTTTGAGTTACGAATTTTTCAAAATTGCCGACTTGCCACCTTTTAGCGTGAATAGTAAACATTTTTAAACGATTCTAACGGTTGAATATGTGTTTTCTATATAAGATCTATCGTATAAAGCGAAAAAACGTCGAAAAAAAATTCAAATTGAACCCGAAAATTTCAAAAAGCGTAACATACAATTTTCAATTTTTTTTAAATTTCGATTTTTTCGCAATAATTCGCGAACGATTCGAAATTTTGAAGAATTATTATTTGTCATTAAAATACGCTTCTAACTATGGTAGTTGCGTATTTTTATAGCGAATACTCGACAATAAAATTGGGGGTTAAAAGGTTTTGGGGTTTTAGGTCTTTTTTGAGGACCCTATGATAGGTAGGGTGTTCGGGTTGGACTTAAAAAAAAGTAGACCTGAAATCGATCATTTATATTATCAGGTAAATGTTACCAAAATTAACCGGTAACGAGAAATCGCGAGTTGAAATTTTTTTTTCAATTTTTAAAAATTTTTCGACCGATTTTGGGTCGGCCAATTTTACAATGCATTTAGCATGGGCAATGTTAATCACACACCTATATATCGTTATATACGCAATGCTTTTAGCATAGGCAATGTTAATTATATATCCATATATCGTTATATATATATATACAATAAGCACTATGCATTAGTCATTATATATATATATAGATTTCATAACAGGGATAACTCCATAAAAAATGGTCAGATTTTGGCAAAACCTTTTTTTGTTTTATTCGTAATCACCAATATATATATATATATATATATATATATATATATATATATATATATATATATATATATATATATATATAATATATACATATATATAATATATATATATATATATATATATATATATATATATATATATATATACATATATATATATACATATATATATATGCGTACGCCATTATCATATGGTAGCTAAAAAAATTTGATCGATCTTTTTTTATATATCTTCTTCTTCGTCGATCACTCGATCCGAGCATCGTGAATCTTATGAACCGATCTGCTGAACAAGTCTACGCCATTTTGTTCTGTCTTCGACCAATCTTATCCATTGACATAGTGGTATTCCGACCAGTTGCTTTATTTGATCAATATATCTTAACGGTGTTCTCCCACGTTTTCTTGTACCTTCCATCTTGCCTTGTATAATCTGCTTTTCAAGACCATTATTCCTGAAAATATGTCCTACATAGGTAACAATCCTTTGCTGTACCACGTCTTTCAACCGTATGTTTATTCCAAGCTCCTGCAAAATTGAAATGTTAGATCTCTTTGCCGTCCATGGTATTTTCATCATTCTTCTCCAACAATACATTTCGAACGCCTCTATGGTGCGGACGTCTTTTTTCTTGAGAGTCCAACATTCCGAAGCATAGAGGAAGATTGACATCACTAATGTATTCACTATACGTATTTTCGTCAGTATAGTTACATCATGACTCTTCCAAATTCTAGATAATCTGGACATTGCTGTATTTGCAATTGCAATTCGCCTTTTAATTTCTTCAGTGCATCCTCCTCTCCTGGTAATAATCGTCCCGAGATACATATATTCGTTTACTACTTGTAGATCGCCCATATATTGTACATGGTTATTTTTATTTTGTTTATCGATAATCATAATTTTGCTTTTACTTTTATTTATTTCAAGTCCGATTTCTTGACTTATGACTTTTATTTTATCCAGAAATTTTAACATTTCATCTTCTGATGCGGCAATTAAGATGGTATCATCTGCATATCTTAGATTATTTATTCGTTTTCCTCCAATCTTTACATCCCCGTTCCAGTCTTCAGAGGCTTTTCTAAATATCCATTCGCTACATATATTAAAGAGGATTGGACTTAATATACAACCTTGGCGGACACCCTTTCCTACTGTGAAGCTTTCTGTTAAACTATTAGCTATTTTGACTTTACGGGTACTGGAGTCATATAACGATTTAATTAGTCGTACTAAGTGTTGCGGCGTTCCCATTTCTACAAGTATTTTCCACATTTTTTGCCATTTTACACAGTCGAACGCCTTTTTATAATCAAGAAAACACAGTACGATCTTAACATTAAACTCTGTACACTTTTCTATTATCTGTCTAACATTTAAAATCTGTTCCCGAGTTCCTCTTCCTGGCATAAAGCCCGCCTGTTCAAGTGAGATCTGAGGTATTAAGTATGTTTTTATTCTTTGCAGTACAATATACAACATTATTTTGCTTGCGTGAGACACCAGCGCTATTGTTCTGTAATTACTACAAATGTCTCGTGGTCCTTTCTTGTGGATTGGTATGTAGATGGATTTAGTCCAGTCTTTTGGCCATATGCATGTATCCCATACCTTTTGGCATGTTACGTGTAAAAGATCGACGACTACATCACCAAGTTCAGTAAACATTTCTGCAACAATATTGTCTTCTCCCGATGATTTGAAGCATTTTAATTTTTTTATAGCCGCATGAACCTCATATTTTAGTATGCTTGGTTCTTTACTTATTAGTGCTGCTTCTTCAGTCATCTGTCTATCTTCTTCGCCTTCCATAAGTTTGCTGCAGTACTCCATCCATCGGGATCTTATTTCTACTTCATCTGTGAGTACCATTCTACCATCTTCATTTCTTATTACTCGGGATTGTGGTTAAAAATCTCTTGTTATCTGTTTAATTTTTTTGAACATGTCACGCGTTTCATTTTTGTTTTTATTTAGTTCTATATCTTTGCATACGTCGTTTATAAACTTATTTTTATCAGTTCTACACTGCTGTCTGACTGTTTTATTTATTTCTCTGTATTTATTAATAGCTTCTTCATCTTTCATACCACTGCCTTTAATTTTTTTACGCATACTTATTGTCTTCCATGTTTCAGCTGATATCCATGGCTTTATTTTACATGCTGGCTTCTTTATTCCACCACTGGCTTTTTCAAGGATCAATTTTATAGGATTCCATGTTGTGTCCGCACACTCATTATTGTGTATACATGTGCGCATTGTTTGCAGGTTTTTTACTGCTCTATCCCTGTATAATTCATCCTGTTTTAGGTACCATTTATTCATATTGTTCCTAGGTCGTTGTATATTTTTTAATTTCAACATTAGCTCTGCTGATAAAAACTGATGGTCACTGCCACAATCTATTCCTGGATATGTTTTAACATCTTTAATTGATGTTCTCCACCGTGTCTTAATTAGAACATAGTCAATCTGGTTCCGGTATTTATTATCCTGCGAACACCATGTGTACAACCGTCTAGGATGATGACAATATCCAGAATTGGTTATGAATAAGTTATTGCTTATGCAAAACTGTATCAGTTGTTCACCCTGCTCATTTCTGTCACCGAGGCCAAATTTCCCGACAACTCTGCGTAGATCGTGATCCTGTGTAGTGTTACCAATTTTGGCATTGAAGTCACCAAGTATCATAGTCAATTCCCGTGTTGGTATCTTCCTCATTGTTTCCTCTAGAATTCCATAAAATTCATTTATATCTTCCTGGTCTGCAGCACTTGTCGGAGCATACACCTGTATTAAGTTTAAATTTACCGGATTTGCTTTTATTTTGATCACCATTATTCGTTCATTAATCGGTTCATATCCCATAACTGAATTTTTGACATTTTCATTAACGATGATAGCTACTCCATTTATTGACCTGTTTGAGTTTCCAGAGAAGTAAACGATATTCCCGTTACAGCTGGTGAAATGTCCTTGACCCTTCCAATGAGTCTCTGATATGCCAACTATTGCATATTTATGTATCTCCTTCTCAATGACAGCAAGCTTTCCAGCCGTGTTCAGTCCTCGCACATTCCAGGTGCCGATCTTAGTAAGTTTCCAAGTATTCATTCCAGACGCATTTTTTCCATAAGAAGCCTGGTTTCCCACTTCAACATGGCCGGTCACCCATTTCACACTCCCAGGCCCGGAACCTAGGTAGCGCCGATTGCTAGTCGGATCACATGGCACAACACTATCTTTACAGTTCATTGTTCATAAGACGTTCGTGAAGCATTTAATAGCGCAGTGGGGCTTCGCTTCCTTCTGCGCATAATAATAGGCCGCTCTTAACATAGGGAACAGACGCCTTTGATAGTCGCTCCTCTGGAGTACAGACGCTATCAGTTAGTTGTCACTATTTCGGCGTGACATCCTAGCCTTTGGATAAAGATCCTGAACCGCAAGGCAGCGGGGTTGCTACTGAGGAGGTAGCGGTGTAGGGCTTTTACGGCGACCCAAACTCGCCGAGGAGGAGACAGTCATAGGATTTATGCAGACTTTTAGTGAACAGGTCCTCAAGCTGTCCATCTGCATCCTCGTGTCTCCTTACCCTGTCACTACTGGAATCGTCTGCCAGAGACTTTCCGCCAGTAGCCGCTCTTGGTTCGCGACTGCTTATTCGACTAATGCCTTATTCGCAGCTAACCTACATATCTGTAGGCCATTCCACTATCCACCACCTGTGGACGCGCCCCTTACCGGTTCGAGCTCCGGTCCCCGAAAGGTACAAAGTACCCCCCAGGGGGGTTTTTATATATACTATCAACAATTTGCACTATTCTCTAACAAGCTTAATAACTTTTAGAATATACGTCGGATGCGAGAAAGTTCGGATGCGAGAAAGTTCTTAATGAAAAATCTTCGTCCGAATTGTCGCTACAAATCTAGACTAAAACTACCCTTAAAATCCATCATCCCTTATACCACAAATTGGGGTTGAAACCAGTGCGATTTTCCGAGTAAAGTGTTACGACACTGGTCGCAGAATCGCGCGTTTGGATAAGTCGCTTAGGGAGATTTTAACGCCTGTATATACGTACCCCTGTGTTCAACCCCCGCGCAGTATTTAAGGGTTGAAAATCGGCCTAAAATCGGACTTTTTTCACTTAGGACGATATAAAAAAAAAAACCGAGGCCTAAATCGAAAATCTGTCCCGACAAAAGTTTCTAAATGTCCTAACGAACATTTTTCGTCATAAATATCATCCCTCTATCTATCACCCGGGTCTCGGATAATTTGCAAATCATCCCTTTTTTCAAGTTTTTTTAATAGCCGTCTAATTATTCGTCCGACCGTCTAAAGGTATTCGACTTTTTTCCACCTTATCATATAGCGAAAAATTTTACTTCTATATACCGATTCTCTATATAGAATAGTAGCGGAGTTTCTTCGGCCGGAAGAAGACCTATTTTAGGGGGTGGGGAGAAATGTACAAAATTTTCGCAAATTTGCAACGTCCGTTTCGCCGATTTAGATGCGATTTAACGAAAAATCGCTTTCTTCGAGGAAATCAAGTGGGACTATTTCCTTTTAAACGACGTAACACTCAATCGTCTATATAGAACGGTATTGGCTGTAGCCTCAACGAAAATTTTCAACTCGCGATGTCTGTAAAATGCTTAAACTCGTCTATGCCTTAAAGCCGTTTCCCTATCGTCATTATCGCGATCGACGTTATTAGCTTTTTTTTACTACCGACCATTGCCATTCACCCGAACTTTACCCCTACCCTGTCCGATGTATCGGACCGGCTGTAGGGAAGTTAGAAGATCGGTAGATGTAAGATTTTTTTATATTCTTCGTTCCTCCGCTACTTATAGCCCCGTTCGTATTAATCCTACAATGTTATCGTACATAACCTTCTTTAAAACGCCGATCGTAACCTTTCTAACGACGTTTAGACCTTCCGGGGCCGATCAAAGGGTGCGAAAAAATCGAAGCTTGAAGACTTTTGCAATTTGCCTAATTCCTATTTACATCTATTAAATTAGCTTTAAAGCCGGTTTCCTAATTACTTTTTAAGCGTCGACCGATATAACCTTTTTTGCCGTACTATATATTAGCTATTGTACGAACTTTATCTCGAAACCGTCCGACGTACCGTACCGATAGTAGAAAAATTGAGCGTTCGATAGATTTTGCTTTTTTCTAAAGCATCAACATTTCCACCGCTTATAGCTCCGTTTCTATTAAAGTTATAAGGTTAAAGTACATAACCTTTTTAAAAGTAATCTTCAAGAGCTTTCTATCGATATGTAAAACTTTCGAGTCGCACAAAAGCTCGCCGAGAAAGTTGAGGTCAAAGACCTCGAAAAATTTGAAATTCCGCTTTTAGGCCGTTTCGAACCTTTTTAAATGTTTTTTTTTTTGAAACTTTCGTCCTTTTAATCCGTACGTATATATGATATACACTATATAATGTACGGGCGATAGTCGGCCATGGTTCCATTGGTCCAGGAAATGGAGGTCAAAATGGAAAATCTCAATATTTCTATAGGTATTGGTCCGACATTTTTTCCCTTCTATAGTCAAACTATTTAGACGGTTCGGAAATGGTGGAAATCATCAAAAATAATGCGTTTTTTCAAAATGCTCTCAAACATCGGCCTAATAATCGATCGAAATGAAAATCGGTATTTAACTTTTAAAATATTTATAAATTAATATACATATCGAATCCCGACTCTATAGTCGAAATTCGGCGTTTAGCAGAGGAAGCAGGGAGGTGGGGAAAGTGAAATTTGGATTTTTCTTTCTATATTACCTATAGAGATTAAACTATACACTATGACTTATCTAAAGTGTATTTGACCATTTTTCAATCCGTCTAATACCGGCTGAGTAATAGAGGTGGGAAGTTTGGAAATCGGCAAATTTGGGCTCCTATTACAGAGGCTGTATGAACTTTCAAACGGTCCAGTCTTCTGATATAGATGTAACTATATAAAATCTATCGTATGAAGTGAAAAAACCGCGAAAAAAATTTCAAACCGAACCCGAAAATTTCCAAAGGGGACACTGTCAATTTTTTTAAAATTTCACATTTTTCGCAATAATTCGCGAACGATTCGAAATTCGGAAGAATTGTTCAAACGAAAGTTATGCGGCATTAAAATACGCGTCTAACAATGGTATTCTCGTATTTTTATAGCAAATACTCATCCAGAAAAAGGGTATTTAAGGGTTTAGGGGTTTTGGGCCGTTTTTAGGGCCCCTATGATAGATAGAGGTTTCAGGTTAACGTTAGGCGAAAGTAGACGTCGAGGTCTATCATTAATATAATAACGTACATTTTATCAAAATTAACAGGTAGCGAGCAATCGCGAAATTAATATTCCGTTTTCGATTTTTAAAAATTCTGGAAGCCTTTTTTGGTCAACCCTTTCTACAATGCTTTTAGCATAGGCAATGCGATTTATATATATATATATATATATATATAAATTTTTTATCGAGAGTTGCCAGGCCTGTATGAACTTTTAAACGGTCGGGTCTTCTAATGTAGGTGTAACTATATAAAATCTATCGTATGAAGCGAAAAAAACGCGAAAAAAAATTTCAAACCGAACCCGAAAATTTCAAAAGGGGACCCACTGTCAATTTTTTTAAAATTTCACATTTTTCGCAATAATTCGCAAACGATTCGAAATTCGGAAGAATTGTTCAAACGAAAGTTATGTGGCATTAAAATACGCGTCTAACAACGGTATTCTCGTATTTTTATAGCAAATACTCATCCAGAAAAAGGGCGTTTAAGGGTTTAGGGGTTTTGGGCCGGTTTTAGGGCCCCTATGATAGATGGAGGGTTCGGGTTAACGTTAGACGAAAGTAAACGTCGAGGTCTATCATTAATATAATAACGTACATTTTATCAAAATTAACAGGTAGCAAGAAATCGCGAAATTAATATTCCGTTTTCGATTTTTAAAATTTCTGGAAGCCTTTTTTGGTCAACCCTTTCTACAATGCTTTTAGCATAGGCAATGCGATTTGTATATATATATATATATATATAATTTTTTGATCAAGAGTTGCCAGGTCTGTATGAACTTTTAAACGGTCCGGTCTTCTAATATAGGTGTAACTGTATAAAATCTATCGTATAAACGAATATGTTGTTACCGCGTATACTGTAAAATATGTTTTTTGAAGTATACAGACTTCCCACTTGCGTAGTCCGTTAGATAAGCTATATGTTACTTAGTGGGTGGCCCCTAGTTTATTATATCTTTATATATATATAACTCTTCTGTGCGTGTATATGTCATCGAACTCTTTCTAAACGGCTGGACTGATTTTAATGAAATTTTTTGTTTGTCTTCAGGTGGATTCGAGAATGGTTTAGATTTACAATTCGGTCTAATTTAAATTGTTTATTCCTACGAATTTTTAAAAATTGCCGACTTGCCACCTTTGGCAGGGTATAGCGGACGACGTAAATATGTTTAATGAAATAGCAGTTTCTATATAAGACTTATCGTATTAAGCCAAAAAACCGCGAAAACAAAATTCAAACAACCCCAAATTTTTATTAAGGGGAGGGGTCACCATGCGATTTTTTCAGCAATAAATCGCGAACGATAATTCGGGGAAAATAGTTTAAACGGAAGTTATGTAGCATTGATGTAAGCGTCTAACGATAGTATAATGGTATTTTTACACCTAATACTCACCGAGAAAATTGAGGTTAAATGGTTTAGAGGTTTTGGGTCATTTTTAAGGCCACTATCATATAGTAGGTTCGAATTAACGTTAGACGAAAGTTGACGTGGAGATATATCATTTACGTAATAACATAAATTTCATCTAAATTAACCGGTAACGAGTTTAAATTTGATTTTCGTGTTTTTTAAAATTTTTCGACCGATTTTTGATAGGCCGATTCTACAATGCTTTTAGCAAGGGTGTAAGGCGTTAGGTAATATATATATATGTATGTACGTATACAAAATACGATTTATACCTCTGTTACACGGCGAACTTCGTATCGCCCAAGAATCAATAAATTTATTAATTTATTAGCTGAATTAAATATACTTTTTTATTAAGTTTAATAAGTCAACAAAAATTAAAATATATCGCCATATCGTTTAAGTCTCTTTACAAATTTGTTTTTTAAGTTTTTCGTGTAATTCCTAATTCTCCATCAGTATTTTTTATTTAATTCAGCTAATAATTTAATACATTTCTTGATTCTGGGGCGATACAAGCTGCTGATTTCAAAGCGATCTTTACCAGGTTTGAGAAGCGGAATTATGTGGGTAATCTTCCAATTTTCTGGAATTTTGCTGGTATTCCAAATTTGGTTGTAGAATTGCCGTTTGTTGAGAGTATAAATTCGTATGTTTTATCATCAGTATATAGATATTATCGGGTCCAGCTGCTGTGCACTTCATGGATTTTAACGCTGATTTGAATTCTTCGAAAGTGAATGGAAGATTATATGCTTCATCTATCTCAGTAGTTAGATCTATTGGATTTTTTTCTTTTTTTATCTTGGTTTTGTTGTAAAGTATCTGAGTAACATTTAGTTGAGAGGCTGCGTAAAAATATTCGGAGAAGACATTTGCTATTTTGCGCTGATCTGTTGTTACAACATCTGACATTTTGATAGCTGAAATTGCGTTAAAGGATTATTTACCCGCGATGCGTTTGACTTGATTCCACACCGTATTGATCGGGGTAAACGCATTTATTTCTGATATAAATTTTATCCACGAGTTTTTTTTTTGCGTCTCTGATTTAGCTCTAGCTATTTTAAAAAGTTTTAAATTTTCCTCCGATGGATGTCTTTTGAGTCTTGATAGGAGTTTATTTTTTTTGTCTAATTATATCTTGACATTTGCTTGACCACCAGATTGTTTGTTTTCGAGTGAAACAGACTTATTTGCAGCTTTGTATATTTCGCCTTTGATGACGTGGTTTATTTTGGTTGACATCTGTTGTGTGGCTTTTTATTCTTTTAGCTGCGAAGTGTATAATGACCAGTTTGCTTGTTTAACATTCCAGGATGGAAGTTTCTGGTTTAAATAACGAATGTTTTGGACGGGGTCGATATAGACATGTTGTCTGCAGCTGCATAGAGCTAGATCGATTGCCGAGAAGTTTCCTGAGTGCACACTAAAGTGTGTCGGTTTACCATTATTTAGTAAGATTAAGTTATTTGCATTAATGCATTTTTCTATTTCTCTTCCGCGTGCATTTGTATCCCTGGATCCCCATAGTTGATTGTGCCCATTGAAATCTCCGTTAATTATAAATGGTTTTGGCAACTGCTTTATGAGGTTCTCGAGATTGTCTGCCGAGACTGTGTCGTCCTTATGCATGTATATAGTACAAATCGTTAAACAGAAGGGAATTGTGATTCTGATATTTTTAATTTAAAAAATAAGTGATCTTTTCTTAATATATATATATATATCGAAAGATAATAATCGTGCAATAGCATGAATAGGAATATTTGAAGCAGTTATGTGTATGAGAATGTTAAATCGATCGAAAGTTTTCGACAATTAGAATTTACTTTATGGGTTAGTTGTTTAGTTAAACGGTTACAGTAGATGCCAGCACAATATGTGTACCAAGCCTTTGTATAGTACAAACTTTGAATTATAATTTAGTCCACATAATTTACCAACGAGTGATTTAAAAATATAATAATATTTATTGACCTTTTTACTTTATATATATATATATATATATATATATATATATATATATATTTAATTAAGAATACATCGATATTCCGGCGAGTTAACTAAAACGTATTATCCCGGTAAAAGGTGTACCGTAAATTTTACGGACCTTTCTATTCGATTTAGCCATTTTTTGGTCATCGCATCGTTACGGTCTTACCATAAAAAGTGACGACGCGGTTCAACGGAGGGTGCCTATTAAGTCTTCCGAAACAAACGGACTCTCTCGTAAATTTCCGGCAGCCTAAGCTAATATGTGTGCGTATCCACTCGATACTCGATAGGCTAAAGTCGTTAGATGAAGAACCGAAGAAATTAGCTTTACGATTTAGGTTTCGGTAGCGGCCGGTCGGGGGTACGTATAAGAAGGTCGTTCACGCAATCCACGTTCTAAGATTGCGGTATGCGGCGACCGCCTTACCATCGACGAGTCGATGTGGCGGCCCGATGAAATTGCGTAAACAAAATTCGAGAGAATTGAAATGAACCGCTAGCACGCCATGTGCTTTATAAATAAGTTCAACTTTAACTACGACAACATGCGATATTCGAACTATCGAGCCTTCAACTTTGGCAACTTTCGAAGTCGACTTTATGTATATCGCGCGTATTCTTATTTCGTAAATCCTTCGTCGTCGTTTAAGAATTATCCTAGAGTTGTAGTTAATAATAAGTGGTCGCGGGGAAGTGGGCTAACCTATACATACATATATATATATATACATATATTATTTAGTAGTCTGTTCTTCTGCAACGGTAGCTCATACGAGGAGGTGTAAGCTAATTATTCCCAAGGGATATTAGTGTTTTTTGTTTATATATATATATATATATATATATATATATATATATATATATATATACCAAATATTTATAGATATGTGTTAGGATAAATATCAACTCATCATCATTATCGTTGTTGCTACGTTATTAAAATATATTAGACGTTGACATTCGCTTCGATGTTTAAAACCCCTTATAATAGTGTTGTTTTTCTCTTTCTAACGCATTAAAATACGCTATATCTTTCCTCTTTCAACGAATTTCCGGGCGAAAAGAACAAAAAAAAAATTAAAGCTTCTATATGGACGTTATCGTATTAATTTACCTTTGTTCGTTATCTCCTTCCAGTTTAATCGTTTTAGTCGAAACTTAACAATTTCCGATTAATCCGAAATATCGGTAAAATATATTTATTTGAAATTACCATATAAATCGAATAATATATCACAGCAAACAAATAAATTTTTCAGCGATTTTACTCGAAGTACTTAAATCATATTATAAACAGCATAAGAGACAATTACACGCGTATTCTAGTATCCAATTAAAATATAAGAGATATATGAAAGAATTAAACATACATTGCTATTTAAAATGTATTATTTATTTTTAATTATACATACGTCAAGGATATATTCAATTTTTTTTGCGCATATTCTGTATTAAACGTAATAGATTTTTACAATTTGCTGCTATTTTATTATTGTTAATAATATATTTATTTAATTTACCCTTGATTTTAATGCGTTTATATTATTTTTGATTTTTTTTTCTTTATTATTTTTCTATATTATATTTTTTTTTTTATTTCATTATTATAATAATATTATTCTTAAAGCACGAACTCTTTCACATACATCCTGATGGCTTAAGGGACTATGTTTCTCATCCCTTAACCATCATATATATATATATATATATATATATATATATATATATATATATTAAGTCACACACTGCAGAAAACTACTATACACATCTAAATTTGTATTTACATGTATATTTTTCAGTCACACAACACTTACACACAGTTATTTATTAAGTATTCTAGTTCTCTGCACCTTTATACTCCCAACTTTTTCAATTTGCCTCACTGCGTAATTGCAGAATGGGGAACCATTAAAAAAAAAAACAACATATTATGGATACTTATATAAGTAATCCTTAAATAAACCGTCACGTCCACTAACGAACTGAGGTATGGTAATAAGTCGGTATAAATATGACGTTTGTTAAATCAATACTCGGACAAAGAATTGGTTTGGAAATTCTTAAGTAATAATAATTTTTTATATAAAGGATAGTATGGTTTGCTATAAAAAAAGTTACTTAATGTAACCAAAGAACTAATATCAAACTATATAAATGGGCTAAAAACGGATGAACAAAAGACGAATTCGCCCATCATTTGGAAAAAAAAAAATTTTTTTATTATTTCTATCGGCTTTAAATAAGGTTATCAAGCCGAAAGTATAAAATTATTTATATGGCATTATATAGATTACATTGTTTGAAGAATAAGAAAAGATCGTTTAAATAAGGGCTATTACACAGTATTTGGGATAGATTAGCGGATACGTTAAACTTTTGACGGAATTCGGATAAATGGTTGCAACTTCTTAGGATATGCCGAAGAGTGAATTGAGGAGTGTTACAGAAAGGACAGGAAGGGGGTGGTACATTATTGAATAGGTGTGAGTGGGTTACACGTGTATGACCAAGTCTTAATCTAGTTAAAACTACTTCTTCTTTTCGAGATTTTCGATCGGATGACTTCCATTCTTCTATCTTTCCTTTTATAGGTCGACACCCATTCGGAATTCCACAGTGTTGTAATTTTCTTCTTATGACTAGTCTTTAGATCATCTGCTGTTAATATGATTTCGGCATTTGGATCTGAAAGTAGCGAGATTGAGCTTTTTGCTAACTTATCAGCAATTTCGTTGCCTTTTATTCCTTTATGGCTCGGAATCCATATAAACTGGATATCTATTCCGGCGAATTGTAATTATGATAAGGTTTAATGGATTCTTTGTACAATTGGGTTGCTGTTGAATATGCTTCGAATGTTTGTGAGTGCAATTGATGAGCTGCGCGCGATTTCCGTATCTCCTGTAATACTAGGTATACTGCATACAGCTCAGAAGTTGAAATTGAGCTTTCTGGTGGTAGCTTTTCGGCTTTACTTATTGTGTCTGAAATACTGTTTTTGATCCATCTGTGTAACAGTGTATGCTGTTCGGGAAACGCTCCAAAATTTTATTTAATCTTGACCGAAAGTCTACGATGCCCACGGAATTTTTTGTTGACACCGAAAGTTCGTCAATGATTTGAATTTGGGTATTATCCATGGTGCAGGACGTACGAAAATATGATGGAGCGAGCGGTATGTTTTCGAAGTATAAGGGGTTCGGGTATTTTCTTCAAATTTCAGTGCGATGTGCTGATCGCTTTTGTTATTCAGTTTGAATTTCCTCCGGTAATAGTCGTTAAATAGGAGATTATCTGATTGCAACTTTGATATAGCCGCAGCGGCGACAAGGAGATTTGCTGTTTGTATCATTCTTCGAAATTTGAGAGGCGATCTTTACTCCTTACGATGACTAAATATTGCACACACAAAAATTATACAAACGTTTCTCTAGGTAGTCCGTTTTACAAATGCAGCTTCTTCTCACCCAAAAAGAAATAGCGGAACACAGTATCCAGGAACATATAGATAAAGTAGAAACATGCACCGATAACTGGAGAATAAAGTTCAATAATAAAAAGTGTCAACGCATATTACCAACAGGTCTACTATCTCTACAAAGTTAATAATAAATAATAAATACCACAAGTCACGTCAGTGATTTAGGAATATATATATATACGGATCGCAAACTGGCGTTTTCGTATTGACAAAATTGGTAAACGAATCTTGATAAGAGCAAACTTGCTTTCTCCGTTAATAGGAAGAAGATCCACTTTAGGTCTAGATCTTAAAAGGCGGGTATACCTCATCATTATAGCACCAATCCGGAGGTACGGATAGATCTATACGGCAATACTTCTAGCACTAATTCAAAGAAACCAATCAAAAATACTTCGTACGATGATCGCAACTCCGCGATATTTCTCTAACTGCACTCGTCACAAGGATATTGATATTCCGTTAAAGATGTGCACTTTCGACTATACTTCTCGGATGTCCAGATACACGTTGCCGGACAATCCTAGGAGGTGAAGATTAAAAACAAGATTGTACAGGGACGCACTTCCTACTAATGATGGTTCCATAATCGGTAAACACCATCCGCCAAGATAAATGTCCTGCGTCTAACGATGTCAAGATGTTAATCATGCGTAGATGATCATTATCTAGTTCGCGAGTAGCGAGGTAACGTGTAGTTTATACACTTCCGAGTATCCGAAAGATGGGTGACTACGATAAAATTCAACGTAGAACAATGTAAATAAGCGAATATTACGCGATAGCAGTTCGGTCTTACTTCTATGAAAACATGTTTCATTTGTTTAATTTTAATCAGTCTTACGATGGTCGCGGCGGTTCCTGGTGGTGTCTCGAAAGTCACTAGGATCTTGATAGATATTGTCTCTTCTGCCAATGGATAACAGACAACCGATAAATAAACGGATTGTTAACTCTTAGCCTATAAGACTGATTAAAATTAAACAAATTAAACACATGTTTTCGTAAAAAGTAGTTAGACCAATTTGCTTTATATGCGCTTATTTATATTATTTTGCGTTGAATCGTATTATCGAAAAATTTTACTACAGAAATACGTATTCAGTACGAAGCGGAAGTATTCATTTTGTATAATTAGAAGGCTGGAAATCACTAGTCGTATTAGTATGAAATAAATATAATAATATAAGGAATCAATTTAATATCGATATTAGGGGAGAAAAAGTAGAACAAGTAAACGAATTTTGTTAATGGGGAAGCGTAATAACCAAAAGATGGTAAGAGTAAAAGGATATAAAAAACAGAATTGCCCAAAGCAGCGTTTTATAATAAGAAAAGCTTATTGACATCGAGAAACACGGATCTAGCCGTTAGGAAAAGACTGTTGCAAGTATATCAGCATTGCCCTGTATAGAAACTTGGATAATTACGAAAAATGAGAAGCGAAGAGTAATCTGGTGTTACAGATTATTAAAAATAAAACGGACAGATAAGCTAACCAACGAGGAAGTTTTGAGAATTAATGAAAAACCGACGTTGTTAAAAATAATATTGAGAACCCAAGGCACTGCTACGCGAAGGTCTAATAATTCGTTTAATAGAAGGGATGCATCGGGGAACGAATGTGATTGGAAGGCCGCGAACAGAACACATTTCACAGATGCTCGAAGATGTGAAGGCGTCATCGTATGAAGAACTGAAACGAATGGCACAGAATCGACAGAAATGGAAATCAATGACAAGCCAATCTTAGGATTGATGATGATGATTGGGGATTTATATAAAATTAGTTTATCGCGCGAATTTAAACGGATGATTGGCTACCTTAATAAAGGGTAAATTAGCTTTAGTAGTGATATACTCGACATTGATGATTAAATTAAGTCTGTATAATGCGCATTTACGTATGTGTTTCAAATTCGTGTTAAACGTAAATTTCTTAATCGGTCGTACCACGAATAGTATTAATAATTATAATATCGTATAATAATAAACTCGAAAATCGAAAAACTTATTTCGGAAATGAAATGACCTAGTTGGTAAAGAAAATAACTTATTCATTGGGAAATTCTACGTACATCCCATACTTCAATTTCGTGACCCTTTACGACTCTATGGACTTCGACAGGATCTAAAGCCGTTTATTAAAAACGGAGAAATTGGATTTCGTGATGAAAAAATTCTTAGAAGTCCTCGATTGACACGAGTGTGTTCTTTAGTTCTTGTTTAATATTATTATTTTGTAAATATTATTATTATTATTATTGTAATTACCATTAATTTCATGATTATCATTATAGTTACAATTAAGTTAATCGAGATATCGCATTTTCCTTCTTCAATTACTAATAACAATCTGTAAACAATAGTGACTTTGTGTATACGTAATTGCGATGCACGTTATGTATATATATATATATATTCGTATTTTTACGTGTGTAAATGAAGGTTGAAGTATAAAGAGAGAAAATTTGAATAGAAAGGTTCATGCGTGCGATACTTGGTAAAGTAAATTAGTACCTAAGCATTTTCGTGAAAACGGTCTCATTTTGAAGTAGGAAAAATAAAAATGAATTCAAACAGTATAGGCGTAATATATATTTGTATATATATGTATATACTATATTTAGCGTTTATATGTATGTGTATATATAAACGTTATATATATAATAAATATGTATATATATATATATATGTGTGTGTTTTGTGAATATATATGTAAATGTATATGCATATATTCGTAACTGAGCCAATTTTAAAAGAACGATAATTACTTGTGACGTGATTGTTGTACTACTTATTAATGTTATCGCGTACTATTCATTTGCATAATTATCATCATATTCTTCGTCGCCCCTTATTCAAGTGCCGTCTTTCTCAGAGGAGATTGTCGATTATATGACGCGAGATACTGTTGACGATTGTTAGCCATCCTCAAGAGACTTGTAATATGTCCGTCGACATATTCCTGAAGGATGACTTGTATTATCTTTTTACTTCCAGTTATTTGACTTTGCTACTCTAATTTTACAGTTGATTCTAAATACAACTATTTCAGATTATCTTGTTTATTTACGCGTAAATTCTTTCGTTACCTTTTATAGACGATTTTTAAAAGTATTTTCGCCACGTTTTTGCCTACACTCGGCCACCACGATCTCAGATTAGGTGTAGGGGTTTTCTGCGTCTAAAGCGTTTCATATCGCCGCCAGTATTCAACAGTCTTAATGCAAGGGTATTCGGATGATGAGTTTCCAGTCATGGCTCTGTGCATATTGCTTAATGACCTCGCACACTTAAGGAATATTCAAATCATGGTGAACGATCTGGTTAGCTACATACCAAGGCGCATTTGTTATTAGCCGAAAGATTTTATTCTGGACAGTCTGTATAGTACTTATGTTTGTCGGCTTTGCGCAACCCCACAGATGCACTTCGTATGTCCAGACAGGCCTTAAAATCGCCGTATAAATAAGACGTTCGTTGTCAATAGAGAGCACACTATTTCTGAGCATTAACCAAAATAGTTTTTTAATATGTACATCTAGTTCTTTCCTCTTCATTTGGATATGATTTCGATATGTTATTTTACACGCGTTTGCTCTGATTGGTATTCCTGCGTTATTGATTCTAACTGGAGGAGATTTAGCTTTTCTGTTAGTAAACTGTATATTTACAGATTTATTCTCATTTATTTTTATATTCCATTCGTTAAATTGAGCTCTAATGAGTGCTGTTTGAAGATTACTATTCGCTGTATTTGGAAGAAAGAAGTGCCGTGTTATCGGCAAATGTGTGACTACCTGAACACTATCAGTCATAGGAAAATCGACTGTGTAAACTAAATACAACGCGAGTCCAAGTACTGAGCCTTGAAGCACACCCGCACAGACGGCATACAGCTAAGAGGACGCGTGATCATAGCGTACATGAGAATATCTGTCACTAATATACCAGTCTAATAAGAGATAAAGATCTGTCGGTAGACATGCCAGACCTTGCCAAATCTCATCGAAGGTATCCGTTTTCACGAATCTTAAATTTTTTGGTATCCACAAATCATTCGCTGCTAGGGGTAAAAGTTGTGATAAATAATTATTAAGAGTTTTGTCTTTAATATCAAATTAGTACTCTTTTTATAATTAGAATGAATTATGAAAATGGATTTCAACCAACCCGTTGAAACGCTTCCGGTATTATAAATCGCGTTGTATAGTCGTCGTAGTCTTTTCAAATCCTCGTCTTTTAATTGCCGTCATAATTCTACTTCATTCGTTTGCCATAGCCTGTTTGACCTCTTTCTGGAGTTCCTCCTTCGTAATAGCATTCTGAACTTTACCGCCGGTAGAACAATTCTTGTTCCGTTTTCTTTCCTCGTTCTTAATTGTTCTCCTTTGTTAACTATCAATTCATTACTTCTATCATCGACTATACCGAATGTAATCGTGGGTTTTTCTTTTTTTGTGCTGAATTCCTCGATACTTATTCCTTAATTTAATTCTTCTAGTCTTAGTTTTATTTGATAATTGTAGAAGAGTTATTTCAATAATAAAAATCGCTACCGGTCAAAAGTACCGGCCGCCTGTGTTGATGCAATAATAATATTATTTCGCTTTTAAATGCCGTGTTTGTAACACACCAGTTCTACAAGGGATAGAACTAACTCGATATGATTTTATAAAATAGTTGGCAATGACCAATGACTTTGGTAATATCTGAAATAGAGAACGTATATATTGTAGACAGCAGTTATCAGCCGACAATTCCGATTATGTATAAGCCGCATATTAAACATGACGCATGTTATAGCACTGAGAATGGAGCAAGTATGTCAATCACAACGACTTGCAGAAAATGTTGATGTTCACATGTCTAATATGCAAGACGGCTGTATACGTATGGAATGAACAATATGTTTTTTTGTGAGCATTGTGTGGTCTAAATGCATTCAAAATACATTGAACGTTTTTACACGAATATTATTTTTTAAATATTTCGAATTTTTTTATGTTCAATCAATATTAGATAACAACATCTTATAATTAAAAATAATATTTAATCACCTTTCATATTTTATAGTATATATATATGAATATTCCATAAATTATATTTAAAACTTTATAACTTCATAAAAAAATGTTTATTAATATACCTTTTTAGCATAACTCATTCAATTTTACTTCAAATTTATGGATTTTCTTTTTGAGATGTACTCAATTGTCACGAAATTATTTTAGTACAATAAAATATTTAAAAATTTAGGTAGATATATTAATAATTTTGAACACGCCTGTCAAAATGATACGTCTGTTTTAAAAAGAGTACGTCTGTGGATAAGGGATATATATATATATATATATATATATATATATATATATATACTCTTTTTTGTAAGCAGTTTTAAACATACTTATTATTCATTCATTCACTCATTCAAACGTGTTGTTTTTATATTTAGTGGAATGTCTGTGAGTGTTACGATAATGTATTCTTGTACATATTTAATGCGTGAGGTGTCCGTTATGATTGATTTCTGATATATTTAATTTCTCAATCGTATACTTAAATTCGATTCCACCCCCTTTAGTGACAAGTTATAATTACAGTTTGTTGTCGCGTACCGTTTTCGGTCTTCGTCTGGTGACTTTAGCGATTAAACCATTTCGTCTGTATACCGTTGTTAGCTAATTTCCTCCTGCTCATTATTAATCTTAGTTTATCCGGGTAATAGTTCGCTTCGATTGCATTATTGCTTCGGAAAAGTGGCCGTAAGAGATTATCGTTTGTTTTTTTATACTCCGTTAGCGTTGTTCGATCAATTCGTACGATTTCCAATTAAACTTACAGAATCCTTTGAAATGGCCACATCCTCGCGGTAGATCGGACAGTCCAATTCCCGTTTTAATCTCTTATCCTGCGTTCGACATAATTCACCCATGTCGACGCTATTCTCAGTTGCAACAACCGTCATCTTACGTTTGTTATCGATATGCCGTCTGTTCTATTCGATCTATATCCACGTATATCGATTATATCCATCAGACGATGTAAAAAAAAAAAAATCGAGACGCGAATTCGGCGAAGACTTTTTTTTACGGCCGACACGCGAATCGATTTTATTATCCGGAAGGACAAATATATATTCCGCGGTATCTTGAGGAGGAAGTAAATTACGCCATTAACATGCGAAGTCGGTCGGCAATTAAGAAGCGGAGAATACACGCGACCAACAGCAGCTTATCGGCAACGACTAAGCCGGCCATAACGGACACCACGAACGAGAATAACGTCAACTTACGAGATTCGATACTTTTTACACTAAAGCTGAGACGACAATCGCTACACATTAACCGTTGAACTTTCACCCGTTTTACACGTAACAACGATAATAATACTAATACTAATACTAATAATAATAATAATAATAATAATAATAATAATAATAGTAATAATAATAATAATAATAATAATAACAACGGTTGTTACATTATTATTATGATGGTTATTATAAGAAGAAACTCCATTTTCCGGAGCAAATATAAAGAACTTCGAACAAGTCTCACAGTTACGAGCGGGGTTCGTACGTGACTTTGCCGTTGATCAGTACTGCTGGTAGATGTAATAGTTGTAATATATGTATATAATGTATTTATATACACATATATTATACATATATATATGGTACATGGAAATTTTGCATTTTAACTGGATTTTGGTCGTGGCGTCCGATAAAAGCCTATATAGTCTCTTATTTTCACGAAAAACGTTTTTTTTCTAATTTATTTCCCGGAAATATTCCCTCGTCGACGGTTATTCACTAATTTATCCGACTGGATCAGAGAAGAGAACCACAATCGTTTTTCAAAAGGGCACACATTATACATATTTATATATATATATACATATGTATATATATATATATATATGAATGTATATATGTTATTTATTTATTTATTTACAAAACATTACCGCGTACACAACAGCAAAACGCCAATTACACTGTATGTACTTATGGAATAATTATAAAATAAAAGTATGAAACCACTCCCACACAACACGCTAATTACTATAATCATTCTCATCATCGTCGTATCGTGACTTATTGTACGTTTATTATTACGAACAAAATGAGCTAGCATTCAAAGCACTATTTAGGTGCGACGCACGGGCGCATATGATGTTATACAGCGTGGACTGCCACTGCCATCTCCGTGATAATTAAGAATTAAATAATGATGAACGCTTTTTTCTGCAGTTTTTAAACCAAACTCTGAAACTGTTAATTCTGAAGATATAATGACATTTTTAAGTGCTCCTTTTCAAATGAGTCACCCTATTGCGCCAACGTCCCCAGGAGAAATAAAATGTATATTCAAAAAATGAAACAATAAAAAAAGCCCGGGCTTCGATTTAACGACTGGAAAATTATTATCAGCCGGTCAAAGCGATACTATTTATTAATAATATTTTTAACGCAGTGTTTCGCCTGCACAATTTTCCTCTGTCATGGAAACTGGTGCAAATAGTTGTAATACCTAAATCGGATAAGGCACCGGACTTGATCACATCATATAGACCGATATCCTCATTACCTATCTTGTCAAAAGTGCTCGGAAAAAATCATATTAAAGCGGTTAAATCCTATTCTAGAATCGGAGAATATTATTCCCGATCATCAGTTTGGATTCCGCGAGAAGCACTCGACTACCGAACAGGTGCACCGAATTGTACATACGATACAAGAAGGCTTTGATGCCAAGCAAGTATGTCTTGGTGTGTTCCTAGATGTCAGGCAAGCCTTTGATAAGGTATTGCATCGTGGGCTATTATGTAAACTTAAAAAAATTCTTCCTCATCCGTTCTCCTTAAATCGTACCTTGAGGATCGTACATGCCAAGTAAAATTCGAAGACGAATACTCCACTATCTATAATGTTTTCGCTGGCGTGCCTCAAGGGAGTGTCTTGGGTCCGGTGCTTTATCTATTGTTCACGGCCGATTTTACAGTTAGTGACGACGTTATAACTGCCACGTTTGCGGACGATACAGCCATTTTAGCTGTAGCCAAAGAGCAAAACCTAGTCCACGAAACTCTGCGGCGTTCTTTAATAAAAATCGAAACCTGGTTGAGACGTTGGCGTATTGCAGTTAACGAAAGTAAGTGCACGTAGGTCACATTTACTTTTCGAAACTTAACCTGTCCACCCACTACATTAAATGGGGAATTAATCTCTCGACAGAATTACGTTAAGTATCTGGGGATGCATCTTGACAGTAAATTAACGCGTGGAGATGTCGAGCAGAAAAGAAAACATCTCGACATAAAATTGAAACAGCTGTACTGGCTTCCTAGCAGACACTCCAGTCTTTCTCTTGAAAATAAGCTTTTAATTTATAAAATAATATTAAAGCCTGTGTGGACATACGGCCTGATGCTACGGGGCTGCGCAAAAAATAGCCATATAAATAAGGTACAGCGGTTCCAAAATAAGATCATTAGGTTACTTATTGCTCCTCCTTGGTATGTTTCGAATTATACTTTACATCGTGACCGTCTCATTCCTTATGTTAAAGACGAAGTCAAACACACGGTTGGGCGGTATAAAAGGCGCTTGGAGTCTCATACAAATACACTGGCCATCAGTTTATTAGATAACAGTCTTCAGATAATCAGGACGTTTGATTTATCCTAATTTCTACTGGAATTCTTCGAGGAGCACTAATGGGTGTTGACCCCTCTCACGCTACTTCGCATTTCATAAAAATTGCTCAAGTTGTAATTATGTTATTTATAAAAAAAAAAACATATTAGTTTCGAACTCCCGACAATATAAATAATATTAAAAATGGAAAAATAAATTACTATTACAAAAAAAACAATAATAACAAAGTTTCTGATGAAATACAATACCTATATATATATATATATATATATATATATATATATATATATATATATATATATATATATATATATACAAGCACACGGCCGAACAGAACAAAAAACAGAAATACTAATCAAACGTCCATATTCTCATGTAAACAAATTCTCCGATCGAGACACGCGCATAATACCGACTCGCAAATAAAAAGAAACAACACTGAATATAAATCATATGCGCATATTCCCATGCAAGGATACTGATAATCGATAATGTCAATAAACAGGACTTTTTATGACCAAAGTAAAACTGAAAAGTTACAAGTGAAATATATAATTTAAATAATTTATTATATATAAATTTACTAATGAATATTTAACTGTGGATGAATGTTTATTATATAGACGCAAGGTGAATAGAAGCGGTAAATTATATCAAATATTTGTACGATGGCTCATAACGATGTGACTTACTACTAACCGTGGGGATCGGAGATAATAAATAATTGTCATCTATGCGAAAGGTGTGTAAGCATTTTTGCTAACATTAGCAATATGAGTTGCAAATTTAAGCTGCACGTAATTATGGTTTACAGTTTCCTATATATTTGACTATCGTTCAGCAGCTACTGGAGTTTCAAGGGAAATGTCTCTTTTTCAAGTACACATAAATTCAAAGCCAGAAAAATGAGATAGCGAAATCGTAACGTACAAATATATTTTACACAATCGATTTGTTTCCCTATATTGGAAAAAAGAACTGAATGAAACAGACGCGGTCTTAAAGACTTTCCAAAAGGGCGCATTAAAATCGATAATGACACACCATAACTGGTTCACCTCGGTTCCATTAACGCAGTTCGACAGAATTTATAATTCAATACTTTAAACTGTGCGACATTAAGCATTCTTCCATGTTTCCAACCTAACAAAAGGAACTGAATGATAAAAAATACGTGACATTACGAAAAATAAAGAAATTTCTGTAAAAGGAGATATTTAGATTCGATAAAATCGGTACTACATGCGTACGATGTTATGTTACTCACGGCCCTTAGCGCGTTTTTTTTTTTTTTAAATGCCCGATCATACTGATAGCATAAGTTTTATATAACGTATTTAATACCTACACGAAAATTAAAAACTTCTTTTATAAAAAACCTATCACAGCAACTTTTGAAGTGACACACGGGATCGACGATCGGGAAAAAATTTGCCATCCATCATTCCCGAAGACATTTTAAAATGATTTTATCAGAAACAGGCGACAACTGAAAATGAAGACGAATGCAGAAATTTCCATTTAAATTCTGCAACAATTTTATTTTCCACTATCTAAACTGAAAGTTGACGGTAACAATTTATGCAGATGACAAGATGCTAATTATTAGAACGCCGAAACAGCTACAGAGAATGGTACAACGGCTAACATCGAAAACTACCAAGTACTTGGACCGGATGTCGTCGATAATATCGGAGGGTAAAGATAAATTCTTGGAAGATAAGATGAAGCACGGCAAACTGTTGTACAAGGAAAAATAACTGGCGGACGGCGCAGACTGACGATAATGAATTACTTAATTAGTGAATTATTTAATATTACAGATGTAATAACACGTCAGTGGCAACCTGTATTGTGTACAGAAACGAATAAATTAATGATTAATAATTCGTGCGCGGATAAAAATTTAATACAACTTGTAATATGTAAAAAATATTTATCCAAAATATGCGCGCATCAATTTTATACAAAACTGATTGTTCCTTTTTTCTAAATGGGGAGTTTTTAGTTTTCGCTATTTTTCTACCCAAAAACAAAGACATTTATATAAAAAGTTCCGTAATTAAAATATTACCGTAATCCGATAATCTCTCGGCGTCATTATTAGTAAAATTATCATATTTATTTTTATTCAAAACGGGACACTGTCAAAATTGCGTCGACTAGTATCGACGATAAAAAAAAGAATATTTTACACTTATTAAGATCATTACTATTATTTAGAAAAAAATAATAGCTACCTGCGATCAAATAATACGTCGATAATACTGTAATTCGAAAAATGGGAATAGCTAATTATTGTTAGGACCATCAATATAACGCTAAAATCTGTACGACTTTTACAACTGGCGGAATAGTTCGTTGCTTCGTGAAAGGGTATTTTGAATAGAAATTCCTAAGAAAAAAAACTATGGCCTACCTATCGGGGGAGGTTAAGTATTTAGGGGATGATTACGAACAAAAACAAAAAAAGGTTTGCCAAAATCCGACCAATATTCGCAGAGTTATCCATGAATTCTATGCGTACTTTATCTGCGAAAAAGCACACCAAACGCTCTTTGCTGCATTCGAAACGCCAGCGGATATGTAAGACGAGTAAAAGAAAAAATGTTTATCAAAATCAGTTTTAAATGATCAGACTATTTATCTCGCGGCAATATCACCCATTTGGCACTATGGATTACCGTTGTAATGCGAAAGTAATTTTCGAAGAATACAGCAACAATAGTCCAAGATACTCCGTAACGTGTGCTCCACATTATGTTTCAAATTTGACACTACATAATGATCTGAAGATTCCGTTTGTCAGTGACACACACACACATACACACGTCGTACAGTATAAGAGATTATTCGATGAGTTCAAAGTCAGCAGCAATCCTGATGTTCGCAGAATGCACTCAGACAGTCTTCCAGACAATCCTCCGACGCGTCTGCGAAGGAAGTGGTATCGTGGTATCGAGATGCAATTCCGATTACTTAATAAATTTGGATTTCCACCTTATTCAAAAGATTTTCTTTCTAATTATCGTATTTGATCATTCCTATACATTCCATTCTCATCAAGTTATTCCTTTTCCTTCTTCACAGTTTAGTGTCTCACTGGAGTCGCTGGACTAATTACTCTATTGTTTGCGGCAATTAATGCCGTTATAAGATTCTCCGTTACTGGCAGAAGGCTTCGTCAAATATTATTTCATTTTTTTAAAAAACAATTTCGAAATAGGACAACAGCGAATGCCGTTCGCGTCGATTTAATTAATTTCGACTTAAATAATTAATTACTAAACGGATTTAAAAGATTTTATGCGGATAAAACAGAAACTTTGAATACGGGTGAAATAAAATAATAAATCTCAGTTCGAATTTGCTATTGTTTAACTCTTTTTTTTTTACTAGTTTGCGCGTAATGCACAAGCCTTTATTTATATGCATATCAAATTTTTATATTTTATAAAAAAAAAAAAAAAAGCATGTATATACATAATGCGTATACAGTGTAAAAGTTCGGTAAATTTCATTTCACATCCGATACCGAAGCGACAAATAGCTTATCGGTAAAATTTTGTTAACACACACACACACATACACGTATATAATACTGTTGTTTTGCAGGTATAACAACACGACAGACGTCTGGTTCGATTAAATAGTAAAAACGATTCTTTCTTTCAGAGACGGGAAGGAGTAGATTATCTTCGGCTTAATTAACAACCCGTACTTTTGCTTATCACTTCCAAACCTCTAGTCTAGTATCGTACGCAGTGTTCTCGTCTTCGTTCTGAATGTAAACGACATTTTCAACGCGATTCAGTTTCCCCTTCTAAGGTGCATTTCCGTTTTCCAACCTTCCGCAAAATTGGATTAACGTAGGAAAAACCTCTACATACACAGTCTTAACCGATGAAAAGTCCATTACTCGCGACGACGGTGTACTACGGTGGAAAATCTGTTTAGCGAACTGATGACGCCAGGGTAGAGATGAATCTCAATTGCATCTACTCGCCTTAATTTCTGATTAAAACGGACGATCGGTGTTCGTTCCGTTTCAACTTGCGTTTCCGCGATTGTATAGTACGTCTCTTTTGTATTTCCGGTCTAATTTGAAGACTATTGTTTTAAAGGAAAATCTATTATGTATATATATATATTTATTTAATATAAAAAACACCGCCGGAATTAAACAAAGTGAAACAATTTGTATTAAGTCGGTACTAGTGCTTTTCCTGGAATTAATTCACCTATTTTTCTAGACTAACCGCCCTGGAAAAACAACATTAAAGTCTAAACACAACGTTACAACTCTCCATTTATTTTTTATTTTTTTTTTGGTTTGATAAAAAAAGACAAATAAAAAAATGTACGATATTTAAAAGGAAGATTTTTTCCCCCAAACGAATTCTTTTAACGTTAAAAGACATTCATCGCGCCATTTGTGTTGCAGCAGCCTTGCGAAAACACAAAAAAGAAAATGTAAATTCCGGAGAAATATTGGATTATTTAGATAAAAAATCCCCCCCCCCAAAAAAAAAAAAAAAAACAATTTTGATTCTTTATAAAATCGAACCAAGTAAAGAATGAAAATGTATATATTTGAAAATATAAAATTAAAAAATAACGTTACAATTGACCCGGTGGTAAAGTATAATCTGCGGAGGAGAACTAATTGTGTCGCTTGTTTACGAGAAATTTTTAAATTTTCACGATATAATTTAAAGGAACAATCAGAAAAAAAAATGGTTTCCTAGTAGCGTTCGCTCTACTTAAATTAAACGAAATAAAATTCGAATACTTTTATAACGTAATATATTTTATTTAATAAAATAAACATTCTACACAGACACAATAAAATAAAAACAATATATATATATATATATATATATATACGATATAAAATTTTAAAAATACGGGTAAAATTTAATTTTTTATTTCTCATTAATATTTACTACAAACTGGCCAACGAAATTATTTAGCGGTATTGAGGAGTATTTATAATAGCAGAAACGAAATAGCGCGCCCACCGATACACACCCGGTAAAAAACTTGTGTCGACTGTATTGCTAATTGTTTTGAAAATATACTTTTTTTTAATTGCGGGTTATTTTTTCAATATATATATATATATATATATACGAGTCGACAAACAGAAATATCATCCCAGGATCTGAAGTCTCACCCAGATTTCTTGCTTCGGAACTTAGGCTAGGAATTTTCATAACGTTGTTTTCTTGACGATGGACGCACTGTCGTGGCTGACCATCTGTATCGAGTTTTCCGTAAAAGTTGGATTGTTCGCTAATTTTTATTCATACGGCGATCTCCATCATCCCAACATTCATCGGAATCAACGGTTGAAAGTTCCGAATCAGTATATCTCATGTTCCGATTCTATATGACAGAGAACATCGTCAATATCACTACAATCACTATAGTCCTCATTATACAACTTCGTTATTGTTTCTTAATAGACCGGATTAAAGGGACGCGCTTCGAGTGGGCCTGTCACATTTTTATAAAGAAGAACACGAAATAATTACCGAACCTAAAATAAAGAGAGACGTTTCTTCTGTCAGACTAGCTACAAACCAGAACTCGCGATAACTTTTAAACTGTTACTGATTTTCTCCTCTAAGTTAGGTGCCCAATTATGCACCAACCGGATAACAATTACATCGAAAAGTCGAGTACCATTCAAACACCATTGAAATCGTTAAAGGTTCGAATTCGTAAGACGAATCGTTAGTTTTAACGAATATCAAACGTAGACGATTGAATTTCGGAATTTTTTGATCGGATTTTTCCTTTAAAATAATTTCAAATATAATAACGAGCGTGACGTAGAAAGTTTCGCCTCATAATTCGACGATGTTCGCGGCAAAAGGTTTAATTCAAAATATCGCGGTTATAGATGATATCCAATAATAATGCAAACTGATCTATCGAAGCTTGCGAAGAATCGACTAATTCGGATAATATACTTTCCATTGTGTACATTCATCCGAGGTAAACTCGACGAGAGCCGGCTAATAAGTTGATACGGATACACGTACGAAGGAAACTGAAAATGGCTCGCCTCCATCATTTATTTCAAAGACTATGCTCGATGCAGTCGTAGCAGATCTGAGGTTCAACGCAAATAGCTGGAAATAATCGCGATGGAACTGGGATAAAACTTTTGACATTTTCGGAAAAAGTGAGGACCGATTTTTAAGGTTCAACAGATCGCATCACGAAACAGTTTCCAAGCGGAAGTTACAGATTGCCTTCTGTAATGATTGAAAAAGGAAAAAAAACCCTATCGGCCTTTTAAATGCACTCCCGTGAACTATTCCGTAGAACATTTTTTTAAATCGTTGAATTGTATACAAAAAAAAAAAAAAAGGTTTTAACGCCAGTTAATAGGTCGTCCGTCCGAAATTGCGCTATTTCGCGGAGAGCTTTTCCCCCCGCAATATTGCTCCTATAGTTCGTTCGATGAGCTGAAAGCCGATATCGACGATGTAGAATGCCATTTTCTATCTGTAAATGCAACTACTCTCATCCAGCCTACCGACAAAAACCAGAGTAATTGTCGACGCAGTTGTACAATTTGGTCAACGGCGGTCCGCTTAACAACGATTCACCGACAGCTGAAGAGGTAACCGATTAATTTAACGATGAAAAATCTAGAACAAAAACCAGCAGTCAGCAAATCGAAAGCTGAGTGCGTAGATTAGTTCGAGGGAGAAGGAACAAAAGCTAGACAGATTCTACTTTTCGATAAAAAGACAAAACGTTGCCGTCAAAAAAAGTTCTAACTGCGGAGAAACAGAAGAAAATGACTTAAAACAATTTTAGGAACGGATTATACTATATATATATATATTATATAATATAAATTATAAATAAAAATAGTGTACTATGAATTTTACGCTATTAAACAATTGTTTTTTTTTTCAAAATTTCTTTTTCCTTTATTAAAATCTAGCGCAGCGATATACGCGTTAAAGGTGTCCATTCACACATTTCCGGTTCCGATCCATTCTAGATCAGTTCCGGTTCAGTTCAGTTTCATTGGTGTCCGTGATATTAAGTATCATCTGTTCATGCATATCCTTAAATATGGAAGTATCTGTTGACAGAAACTTGAATGTACATGTTCTAGAATTTCTAGTTCAAAATTAGAATGTCATATGTTAATATGAAATGTTCACACAAATAATACAAATTTTAAAGTAAAGCCGCTGTGCAGTCAAAATATATCAGAAACATTCAATTACATTAAACCAAATATTTTGTTTTAAACAAACGTCCATATAATTTTAATGGAATAAATTATACGAAATTTCATTTTTTCGAACAAGTTCTATTAACTTTTCTGTATCCATTCTCAACTACAAACGAAAACACTGATCCGGTAAGCATAAAAATATCGGAAGCAACGATATTGAATTTTAACGGAAGGTGTACTGAACTAACACTGACGATAAACCGGATCGATAAACCGGAAGAGTGCGAACATTCTAACCAAATTACTCTAAACAATATTTTATTTCACTGATGTTGATTCGATTTGTCGTACCGGAACGGATCGGTGACGGAAATGTGTGAATTGGTCTTTAATGTGTACGTTCTGAAACAGATTTTCTATTATTCGTCAATTCAATTATTCATCATTCGTTCAGTATACGATGACCACCCTCCTCTCTATACACTCTCTCATATATATATATATATATATACTCACATATATATCACGATTCGCTTATTTCTATCCACTCCTGGATGTATCATCAATCATCGTTTATCCATTTCACTCCGGCTAATCTCTTCTTGCAATCGCTTGCACGGCTGACCACAGATTCTGTATCCTTCTCTCGGTCTTCATTCAGTTATTCTTTTGGTCCACCTATCATCTGTCCTAGCAACCCAGTTTCGTTTTAATTTTTCTACACGTTGTATTACACTCATATATATATATATATATATATATATATTTATTTATTTATTTATTAAATTTACAACGCAACTGCTAGAACTAGTTTTTTTTTTTTTTTTTTTTTTTTTAATGGGGATGCCTTTACAGCTTACCCAACGTGGAGCCGTAATAATCACTAACTCATATTCTTATGAACTCGGACAACTTCTCGAGAAAAGTTGCTATGTCCGGGAATAAATCTAGATTCTCAACATGCAGAAGGGACATTACATTATAAGGAGGACCACCACGAGATGCGTAAAGTAATTTGAGATACAGTTCAGAACGTAATGCTGTTAATGAAGGACATTCGAAGAACACGTGATCAGGGTTGCAGACTACACGACCAGCATGTAGAGGACAATACGGATTATCTCTAAGCTGCATAACGAACAGGCGGTCAGGCAACAAGCAATGCCCAAACCGCAATCTGCTGATAAGCACAATTCCTCTCCGCTTGATGTTTTTGAAAACGTAGAACCATGGGAACCTAGGGAGAGACGGCTGCAGCTGATAATACGCAGTAAGAGGCGACCGCTGTATGCACTCCATATATGTCTGATCCCAGAGCTTTTTATGAACAGACTGTAATTTACCTAATTGACGATTTCAAAGATATGTTTTAAATAATATCGTACGTGTTATCGAAAGATTCATTTAATTTAAAATAGCGTAGTGAATACGAACGGAAATCAACGAACCGGTTTATAGGTGACAGACGTGTTTGAGTGAACGTGGTGGGTAGGTCATTCGGTAACTAAATTCGTTCGCCATTTCGATCGATTTGACTAATTACAAAATAAACTCTACATATTGAAATGTCGAACAAAAGAAACTGCAATATAATTTACCTAGAGAAATTTGAACTAATCGCGGGACGACTAATATTTTATATGATATAATATATGCGACTTAAATAATAACGCGGTTAATTTCACGACGCGCGAATAAGGTCACTCGATGACGTCGTGTAAGATAAAAGGATTTCGATTTCCGTCGTAAGCCATTTTAGATTCAGTCAGTCTTTCCTGTATTTCTTCTTTTAACTCTTCTTTAGACATGTCCGCAATCGATTTCCCGCGCCCGTAGTATATATCTTCGTTATATACTCTGTCCGGTTTCCTATAGGTATCGTGTATCTGAAATTTATATTTACATGTAATTCGTTAGAGCAGGAAAGTATACAATAGAACGAATACGCGTAAAGATAAGAGTAAGAAAGGTTACAGTTTAATTGGAAATAAAACTGCCGGATCGTGTAAATAAAACGTAATCATAATCGTAATCATAATTTCATTTAAAAAATATAACGTATATAAGCTGAAATTATTGGTAAAGCAAGATAGAAGATATTTATAACGGACAACGTAAGACCGGTCGATAGAATAAATGACGCTTAGAATGAATTAAGCAAGAACGTCATTCCAGAGAATGATTTCCATAAAATTAATCAAATCTTACAGAACAATTAGCTATATGGCTAGCATTGTCATCGCTGGTATTAAACCGTTGGTGTATGAGATTGAGAAACATATTAATATTTTATTAATAAAAAATAATGTAAATACAACTTACGAATTTAACAACACGCAATATCAGCATCCATACTATTTGCATCAAGAGCTAACAATTAAACAATTCAAAATAGTATCGGATGAATATTATGTTAAAAAATATCAAAGGTTATGGATACAATGGACTAGCGAAACAATATTTTCCCAGTGTAGACAGAAGACTAGAAAATGTTGTATTCGTGCCGAATTATTTCAATACATAGTTTATTAGCGGACATGGATTATTTAAAGACTATTTATATAAGTATGGAATGTCGCATACGAATAAATGTACAATATGTAATTTAACCGATCATGTAAAGCATATACTGACAGGATTACGTCAACGCTGATTTCGCAGATTTAAATGCAACAGAATTGGCGGATAAGGAGTTCAAAATATTTGACGTTTTCACAGCATCAGAAATAACATACCGCAAAATACATCTACATATATTTTAATCAAATTAATTGTATAATATCACCTTAATGTAAAATGGGCTTGAACTGAGCACCGTAAACTTAATTGGATGGGCTCTTTTCAGTTCATTATTTATAAATTACATGTATATCACTTATAAATAAATTTACCCCATCGTAATTTACGAACTGGGGACCAAAAAAAGAACATATAAACGAGAATGCAAACGACGCAATGTTAAGCAAACCTGGTTCTTTATGAAGTAAAACAGAAACATAAAGAAAAAAGCTTTTAAAGAAGGACAGTTGCACCAAACATGCGAAGCAGCTACATATCGGCGAAGAAGGAAGCAAGAAAATCAGTGGTAAGTGATACAGAGTTATACGAAATGCTAGATGATATATATGGCCGGTGATAAGTGTATATATCGGTTAGCTAAATCACGCGATGAAAATGGCAAGTATATATTGAACACTGAATTTATATATGCAGAGTTCGACTACATGATAATAAACATATTTTACGGCGTTGGAAGCATTATTTCTCGGACCAGTCGAACGATCTGATAAGCATCTGCAGAGCCCACATGGAATCCGAATTTGGGACGACCGATTGCTAACATATCAACGTGCGAAGTCTCCAGAGCGATTAGTAAAATGAAAACATCAAAAAATCCGGGGCCAGATCACATCTTCATTAATGTTTGGAGGATTCCGCAATTAAAAGACGCTCTTGTAACACGATTAACGTAGTATCTCAATAGAGTGGTTCATACAAGTGTACTTGCTGATAGTTGGAAAACCAGCATCACCATACCAATGTACACGAACAAACAGATTGTAACAACTATGACCGCCTTCGAAACAGCATGTATTTAACAACCAATCAGTGTAGACTTGTCTTAGAAAAAAAAAGAGGAAGAATACGCACATGACTTTTATAGATATGGAGCAAGCTTTTAATCGCATCCCTCATAACTTAATTTGTTTCTTTCCGAGAGAACACGGAGTTTCTGATAAAACGGGTTCAAATACTCTATAAGAATGTAACAACCACGGTCAGATGCGAAGTGGACGAATGTACTATCCTGTTCAAATAGTTTAATGCGATTTTAGGCACAATCACGCGATATACAAACGCCTACACAACGGAAACTTATGTATACAGAGGATGTTGTTTTAATCGAAAATACGAAGAATTTACTTCAAAACAGAGTCCAAATATCAGCTGACCGATTAGAAAAGATTGGCCTTAAAGTAAATGTGAAGAAAACGGAATACATGACAACAATTGAGTCTATACAATTGTCTAGAAAACAACTACCCCGGACAAACAGTTTTAAATATCTTGGTTCATACAGTGACAGTGATACATCGGAAACAGTTCGCAATCGGATAAGCACAACATGGAAAGCTATGACCGGCGTATTATGCGACGACCCAAGCTCATTCGGCTGAAGTCAAAAATTTACAGAACAGTTATTGTTGCGCTGTACGGCAGTGAGTGTTGGCCGTTAACAAAGTGTGAAGAACAAGCGCTTCGTGTAATGGAAATGCGCATGTTAAGATGGTCAATGGGTATCCGTTTATCCGATCGAACCAGAAACGAACGAATCTATGTAAACAAATTCTGTGAAAGCTAAGACGGTATCGTGCTACAAACTCAACATAATGACAGCGGTTCACTGAAGTAGGAGAGCCAAAGCAAAGATTTTTTTTTAATTTTTTTTTATGCTCGCAATCTGCCTATTTGAGGCCGAATTGGCACAGCTCCTTATCTTATGACTGGACTATTTTCCAAATGGTACGCAAGCCCTAGGCGCAGTGCTATGGGATATGCTAGTTAATAATATTACGCCTTTTTAAGCGTACGAATCTGGACCGATTTACAATCAGATTATGGGCCAGGTGGTTAATGTGTTTGTCTAGACGTTGCATGTATCGTTCCTTATGACTGCTGATCACTTCTTTGATTGATGGTATTTCCAAATCCTTTCGTATATCATCATTGCGCACGAACCATGGCGCACCGACGATTGAACGCAATATCCTATCTTCGGTTGAGACATCGATACTCGAGTTTCTAGCTGAACTCCAAAGTTCTATCCCGTAAAACCATATAGGTCTTAGGATCGAGAGGTTAGTATTTCTTCAGATCCAACAAACAACCGAATAGGATGAAAATGATCTTTTTGTATGGCAGGCCCCGCGCTAAAAGTGCCATTGATGAAGAAGAGTATAAATTCGGTTGATCGAATATAAGACGCAATATTAAGAACCGAGGACAATGGTTAAGAGAAATATAGATGCCGGCGTCTAAGCATCTTCTTTTACTTCTACTACTACTAATAATAATAATAATAATTATTATTATTATTATTATTATTACTATAGTTATTATCGCAATTATTATGGAAATACACGATAGAAAGCAGTGTTATAGGTAAAAGAACGAGAAGCGGCTCTTTGATATTTATAGCGCATATTATAAATCAACGGTTGTCATAAAGCCAAATACTAATAATTAAGGTTCTACAGCGACGAAACATTGTCTTCAATGAATAATAATAATCAAATTGAATCAAATAGAATCGAATCGAATATAATCGAATCGAATCGTTTATTTCATCTACAGTTGGAAGTTTAGAATTCGCTATTTTCGAAATGGTCGAAAAATATACGTAAAAAAGTAGCGACCGTATTTACAACTTACTACGTCCCAATAATAGCAATTGAATCCGTAATTGACGTGAACGTACTGATGATGATTGTCGTGGAATATGGCATCCGGTTGCCACGGTTGCCACCAATGAGCTTTCAGATTGATACCCGAATGCGTAACGATTCCGTGATAGTACGTATACAAAGCGATCGCGTAAAATGAAACTGTAACGGACAAAATGATAATAATGGCCGATGAAGAATTTTCGAGTAAATATCGTTTTTTGTAAAATAACGCGCATTAGTATAAACTTGGATATATATATATATATATATATATATATATATATATATATATATATATATATATACAGTTTCGAATCCATTTTTAAGAGTGGTCAATTATTTAAAACAGATTTTATTGCCTTCAAAGTAACGAACACGAAGTAATAGGGATTAGTAAGATAGAAACGAACGCGGAAGATGGAAGAAAAAGTGGGTCCTGAGAACGTGAAAGAAACCATTAAGTTGTGTTCCGTGAGTTTGTAAGAACACCGCCCGTTGATGACATATTTAAGTAATTGGAAGGGCATGAAGACACCGTTTTCCTCACTCAACTTAGCGGTTTGTTCGGGAGTGTAACCATGTATAAATTCTCTTGGTGTATTGACTCTTACTAATTAAACTTAATTCCAGTTGTTCTCCCGAACGAGTAACTCATTAGGAAATAGAAATGTACATCGGAGTGGAAGCGATGCTCTGAAACATTATACAGTATATTACTTCCATATTGGCGCAATAACTGTTAAACATAACCTTCTTGAGCTCAATAATAATGCACGTTCTAGCACGGGTAATAACGAGGTTTTCGTTGCTGTGAAGCTACGTGAAAAGTCTGTTCAATCTTCTGTTCACGAATATAGTAGCGTCTTTGGCGGAATTTCAATATCGCACATTTTCAATATCGCACATTCGGATAGACGATTAAAACGATATATATATCAAAGCCGCTGCGACCATTAATCGATTTATACGATTTTTAACTACCTCGTTCGCATGTTCCGAATTTTCTATCGGAAACGATTATTATTATATATCACGAGCAAAAAAGGGGAGACTATATGTACCACGGGATCTCGAACGAATTTTATGCCAAGTAAGAATAACGAAGAAAAAGTATACGTAACAAATAACAAAGAAATGTATATATAGTTTAATATTTGTGTGACGAATACACTTCGCGATGGGGTAGGGGCTTTAGTTTAGTGTCGATAAATTGATGGAAGAATTCGTATTGAAAGCTACTGTTCAACATTTACAGCGAACGGATAATACGAGGAATGTGTAATGGACAAGGGATATGAGACGATATAAAAGTTGGAGGTAAATTCATCGACAAGCTTTGTTACGCGGACGACATCGTGGTATTCGCTTTATCGATGGAAAACTAAATAACAGATATTTCTTTAATAAGTTGCTTCCCGAACATATTTTGCAATGAGAACAGGAGTTTCTCTCTATTGCAATGGTTCTAGATTGTTATTTTGTGGTGGGTGTTTGGTATATGTGTTCACATGTAGTATATACGTTAAGGTTTATATTGCATTTATTAGTTAAAGATTATTCGTCCGTTTATTTCGAGTAAGATTGTGTGAATGGGGTGTGAATGATGTATGTTTTAATGAGTGTGAGACTTGTGAATGAGTGTAGTTTTCCCGGTGTGTTTAATGAGTTTGGTGAATGTGTTCAATGTATTTTTTTTGTATTTTATTTTTTTTTACTTTTAATTTTATAATTCAGAAAATATTATTCATTGTATTATTTTATTTATAAGCCTACACTATAATTGGCTGTTAGCTGTTGTGTGGCTTCATTAAATAAATAAATAAATATATATATATCTTCAGAAATCGAACACGATATAGACAATATGAGACTAAGTAAGCGTATTTATTTTTTGCGATATTTTCGTTCTTCTTTGGCTTCGTGAACCGGTGTTGTCCATTTTTCGCGAATCTGAACCAATTTTTCTGAATTATCATCAACCCATCTATTTCCATTCCTCAATAATCCATTTTTTCTGTTCTTTGGTGTTTTTTTTTTGTATTTAATGTTCGTCCATGTCAGTATGTCCATGTGAATCATGTGGTCTATCACTGTGAACAATATTTTAGAAGTAATAAGTTGTCGAATTGACGCCGATAAGACAAAAGGTTTCAATGAGCGAATGCATTTTCTTCATCTTTAGGTATCTTCACTTTTTGGTGATCGTACGACCTCAATTCTTTTTTTTTTTTTTTTAATTTTACTTTGCACCGGCAGTTGTATTAACCGACGGTGATGAATAGAAGTAGGAAAAGGAAGGAAGGGAGAGAAGTGTATACGACTAACATCTGCAGTGAGATAAGTTAGTTCGAGGATGGAGTTAATTTATTGGCATTTAAATTAGGTTGATACATATGTAATGTTGTTTGGCAAAATTAACTACTTCTTCGAATGATCAGCGAAGCAACACGATACCACGAGGGTTGAGACTAAGCGTATACATTCGATCGAAATTACGAGCTGAACTATATATAGAAAAATTGTTGATACCGCTATACGTAAACATAGTTGACATGCGGTGTATTTGTAAATCAGGCTCCAGACGTATTTCGGAGCAGATGGTACGTAATATTTCTGACGGTTGCTGTTGAATTTGTAGACGATTACTTTTACTTGTGCTTCCGTTGTACCTTATTTTTAAATCAGCGCCACGACTGAGAGATAGATGTTTCGTTTGAATGTTTAAGTTTAATCGTGATTTTACAGACAACGATGCTTGCGGCAGTCTAGTACATTATATTTTTCCTTGTTCGAACTACGTGAAAGCGCCACGTCAGCCGTGTCTAGCCGTGTACATAACAAGTTGTATTTGAGTCCGTCTGCGATATTACACAGTATCGTGCACAATTTTAATCTAGGGGACGTTTAATAATTATTAGCTATCGTTAAAAGTCGTCGAAAGGTTTTTCCAATTATTGTAGTCAACCTAAAACCTAAATAAGTTTTAAGTAGTAATAATAACGTTAAGCGTTTTAAAATAGTCGTAGTTCTTACCCCAGTGAACGGGAAAAGTAAACAACGGAACTGATAAAACTAGTTGCATACTAGTTATTTCAACCGGATGTATAGCGGTAACTGAGAAAGCTGTCGGCTGTTTGTATCTGTGGTGTCTTTTATGAAAACGTTGATACAGATAAGGCATGTGGAACCAGCGATGCATCCAATACGTTATGTAGTCCTGAATCAAAATCGTAACTTTAACGCTAATAAAATAACGAGGCGTCAAATGAATAAAATTGCAAGATAAAATTTAAAAAAATATATATATATATATATTTATATTATACTAGAAGTTACCCTCGGCTTCGGCTGTGTAATTATTTTTTTAATACAATATTGCTGTCTCTTTCTTTTATTACACGAACCTATTCCAGCAGGTGTCGTTTTGAAACAATATCGAATTAGTGTAGTAGTATACGTTCGATGGCCACAAAACGCGGTTTTAAAGGTGGCTGTTGGTACATGTCGTTGTGTTTGTTTTTCTCTGATCCTTTAAGAATTTTTTCCGCAACACAATTTGAGCAGGTCTCACTGCAAGTTGCAACAAAAGCTTTTTAAAGTATTGCAGTACTTGCCCGGATGGCTATGTTACAAGTTGTGCATCTTTTAGCGTTTATTGAGTCGACAAACAACACAGATTCCCAGTTAACTCGGAGTCTGTTACTCCCACTTGCTGCGATGATAACTGCTGTGTGGTCAGCTGTACATATGTACGGCTAGCCCTGTCAATTTTGGTAACCAAGATTGGTCTTTCTCCTGTTACATCCTTGAAATATTCATTGATGTCATCATCTTTTATAATTTTTGTTCTGAAGACGAGTATTGTCGGATTAAGAAGTTTTTCAACCTTGCACCGAGGTATTTTACTTTTAATCTCAGCCGCTAACTTGGCCTGATCAGTTTTTGATGCAGTGTTAATAATACGCACGTATTGCTATTAATTTTTTTTATAAAACGTCACATTCAGTTTTGAATTAGTTAATGTTACTCTTAAAATCTTTATCAAAGTCTTCAATTTTCTCAGCTTTAATAATGAGTTTATTTTTAGGAATTACTTACAACTTAAAGTCGCATCCCTGTATAGGAAACATTTTGTTTTGAGCCAATTGAGGATCAGAGAAAACATCTCGTTGTGTAACCTCGACTTTTTTAATGTTTGATCTCTATCTTTGGTATGATAAGGATCGTTTAGGCGACGTCATGTAACAAATTTGAAGTATATATATATATTATTTTATTCAATTATTGCTATCAAGACCTGTCGGGAATATTCGTATTTTTTTATTTTAATTTCTTTACCAGTAATTATTGCCTATAATGCTATTACTCGAATTATCAATTACTTAACGATAATTACAAAAATTAATTCGAGTTTATTATAAAGTTGTTGAAAATGTGGAGGTTATTTACATCCGAGATACTGGTTTTCAACTGATTCCAGCGATATTGAGTATATTTCCTGGCAGATTAACAACAATATGATAGACCGTTAGTGGTATATCACATATTGGTGATGGTTAGACACTCAGTAGATACGAATGCGTACCCATCGCGTGATCTGTATATATTCTATTGACAACTGTTTGCATGCTCGGTGAACAGATTTTACCAATTTTTATTGCTAAATTCTTTTTTAATTGCCGAGTATACTTGGCCGAATATGAAACGACTGGTTTCACGAGTCCACGACAGGCTATAATATTTTGCATTATCTTTAGCGTTATCGGCAAACTTGGATAGGCCGTTGTACAGTATACGATGTAGCTCATCGTGGGCTAATATTCCTCGATGACTTTCAGACGAAAGTGATGTTTCATATTTAATTTGTATTTATAGCAAATATCGCTAATGTCAAATAACGTCCTTAACATTTGTCTGATATGGAATGTACTTCAACACCCTTTATGTGGTGCAAGTAGGCAGCATTTAGTTGACGTGAAGTATTTCAATATAATATTTATACGACATTTTTAAAGTTAATTAGTCGCCTAAAATACACACTAAATATTAATTTCCATTTTCATATTCTTCGGGAAATTTTTTTTATGTCTAATTTTCTGAGAAAGAAAAACATACAACTGGAAGACTTAATTGCGTCATGTACAAAAATTTTTAATCTTGAAAGCGAAAAAATGAAATTACGTAACGAATCTAGCAAGTATGAAAATAATGTTAACTGTATTTTATTTATATTTACGTTAAATGTAAGTTGAATATTGTTAATGTTAAAATAATATATGTTAAATTATTAATCGCGTTTATTCTTATTATAAGTTAAAATTTGTGTCGTCCTTTAACATTTTTAAATATATAAAGGCTTCCTAATTGCGTAATCTATCACATACCCAACTGTATGTACGTACTCTCACATTTTTAAGCGGCTACATTGTATTAGGTATGCAGCAGCAATATAAACAGCAAATTAGCTATATTTAGTGAAATTTCGTAAGTAATTTTTTGATTTGTTCATAATTGAAAAACACAACGTCACATATTCAAATTCAAGATCAGAATTACACATTTATATATATATATATATATATATATATATATATATATATATCACGATGCGCTTATATCAATCAACTGCTGGATGTTCCTCTTTTCTCTCCATCTGTAGCGATCACGGGCATCATTTATCCATTTCATATCGGCTGATCTCTGTATATCGTCCTGCCATATTCTGTCTGGACGACCGCGACTTATGTGTCCTTCTGTTGGAAGCCCTGTCATCGTTTCTTCTTGCTACATGGCCTGCCTAATTCCATTTTAACTGCGCTACACGTTTGATTACATCTAACAATTTAGTCTGCCGTCTTATCCACGTATTGGCTTTTTGGTCTGGTATCTTGATGCCCAATATTACTCTTTCGTGATCTCTCTGTGTCGCTGCAAGTTTCTTAACGACATACTTCGTTAGGCTCCATGTTTCAGCTCCATATGTAAGCACCGGAAGGATGCGCTGTTATTTTCTTTTTTAAGCTTACATCTTTATTTTTGAGGAGAGTACTCAACTTTCCAAAAGCTTTCCACGAGAGTTGCTTTCGTATTTTAATTTCCTTACGCATTGCTTCCTTCTCGATGGTAATAATTTGATCGTATATATATATATATATATATATATATATATATATATATGAATATTCATTTACACGTAAACAATTGCATAACATGAAATATATATATATACATAGCAAGGTTGAGAGGAATTATGAAAAAGACATAGAAATGTCAAAAATGCTTTTAATACTAAGCTAAATAATGGTTTTAAATTAAGAAAAATTTGAAAATAAATTCGATTAAAACAAAGACGTTTCTTATTTGTCGAACCTACTTGATAGATGAATGTAACTGGCCATTGTAAAATAAACCAGATCCAACCGTATTCGTAAACGTCGTAATAGACGGTCGAATAACCGCCGTTACGAATGTAACAGGCGATCAGAGCTGACCACGTATTGGTGACGAGTAACGATCGGCATCCGTATTTAATTTCGTCCAATTCCAATTCCGACGATAACCATTTTTTCGGTTGGCATTTCCACAATTCCGGACGATCTTTTTGGTGTACGTAATAGTACCACTGGAAAAATGTAAAAATAAATTAGCAGACGATACGTCGCAGTACATCGTGACCAAATTATGTCCAATAAATAACAAGTAGCGAAGATTAAATAGGTTTCTAATGGTTCGGGAGGAATGCAAAAAAATTTGCGGCTTCGTAGGAGTTGGCAAAAATCGTCTTAGAAATCTCGTTGTCCTTTAGATAATATGAGTAAAATATATACAAAATATTACCACTGGGAAGAACTCACTAGTGTACAATTTAGTTTTGAAAAACTTGATCAGCTTCTATTTATGTTTAAATCAAATTTACTTAATAAGAACTCTAGATATATTTAACGTATTTACCTCAATTGGATAGATGCACGTCAATAATCCCCCACGCTACATTATGAATTTCCTGTGTAAGATATATATGATCGAGTATTACTAGCAAGATCAACTAAAGTAATTAGTCTAAACAAAACGGATGAGAAATATGGCATGAAAATAAACGTTAGAAAAACAGACGCCATAAAATAGGATCCTGTATTTTCGGATTTTATATCAAGCGGAAAATCGGAAAACCTATTTTGATGCATCATTCCGTTTCTAATGGCAATTTTTTACATCGTCATTTTTCCTCAGATTTCCATCTACCACGTGGAAGTAACGAAATTTTCTTTTTCCTTTCTTCCGAACATTTCTTCATTATTTCATCCGAACATATTTGTCAAGTTCTTCGACTTTTTATAAATCTAGCAATTTTTTTTAAATCGTATTTTCAAGGTACGTTCTATTGTTTATAATCCATTTTTTAACGTTTTATTAAAATTTCTTTTCGTGTTTGAGAACTATTTCGGACTGATATTTAATGTACGAAATATATATTATGTTGGGTTTTTTTTTTCGAGGAAATTAAATTATTGGATGACGAAAGAAATTATACCGATGAAAATAATAAGGATAATTACTTTCGAAAATGGCGGAATAATCGAAATAATGAAAAATTAGAAAAGTTAATCTCGAACTAAAATTAAAATTAAGAAATAAGAGGGAATGTAAGGAAGTAAACCATATATAGGTACAGACATAAAAACTGCGAATAAAATTATTGCAATTTTCTATAGAACAGGTTAACGATAGCCACTGCTGTGGCTTACAACCGCAGGATAATAAAAAGTACGTGTAATCCCAAAAATAATTACAACCTTGAAATTTGAAAACATCTGGAAGAAGTGAAACTTAAAGGCGTTTTCCAAAAATTAGCTAGTTTTTTTATTCCTTTATCTTCTACTTACATCCAAGAATAAAATAATATATATATATATATATATATATGTATGATTTCTAAAGTTCTATTTTCATGTGTTTATTGAATAAATCTCGATTGTATATATATATATATATATATACACAATCGAGATTTATTCAATAAAAACATGAAAATAGAACTTTAGAAATCATACATATAGAATGTACGACAATAGAGTTCAGAAACGTGGATGTTAACGAAAAATTTAAAAGAACGCTTGGAAGTCTTCGAAATGCTGGGTTGGAGCCGCATGATGAAGACCTCGTGGACAAAGAAGTTTTGAGAATGGTAAATAAAAAAAAGAAACTAATGGAAACGATAGAATAAATACGAGAAAGGCTTCTAGGACACATACTGCGGTATAACGCGTCCATAGGTGTCATAATCGAAAGAAAATTGGAAAGAATAGGACAAAGGCTTAGAACCAGGATAATAGGGATGAATCAATTATTCCTTTGTCACCCTCTCCTTATTTTTCCGATCCTTTCTCTATTAATAATATAAAATTAGAAATAAATTTAGAAACCTTTCATAAATCTATATATCCTCCTTCTGGTTTTAATACTTCTATTTTTAATAATTTACTGGCAAATCACTGTCTTCCTTCCGATTTATACAGATGGTTCCAAGTTTAATAATAAAGTTGGTGCAGCATTCGTAGATCCTTAAACATTATTAAGAAATTCGTTCTATTACGTTTTTCTTCGATTTTTACAGCTGAGGCTATGTCAATATGCCAAGCGTTAAAATACGTTTATCAACAACGTCCAGCTTCATCAGTTCTTATTCTTACCGATTCGAAAACCTGTTTAACCGCTCTAAAATCTCTTTTAATCCCCCGTGCATCGTCTTACTTATATAAAATCCGAATTTTGATTTCCTCGCTGTTAGAATCTGGTATTTCTGTTAGGTTCTCCTGGATTCCTGGACATTCTAGTATATTTGGCAATACTGTTGCTGATGCGGAAGCCAAGTCCGCTTCGAATAGCGGTGTGCTTATTTCTTATACACCTTTAACAGATCTTTTGTGTCTCATTAAATTTGCTCATAAAGAATATTGGAATAATATTTGGTCCAATCCTTATCTAGCTCCATATTACAGATCGATTCGACCACTAATACCTATAAAATCGTGGTTTAGTGATATAAAAGTACCAAATAACATACTTCGATGTTTCATTACTACTTTATGTAGATTAACGTCTTCCATCGTCCCTATACCAATGCAAATAAATTCTCCTTTTTGCCCTCATCCTTCCGATGACAACAAAATAGCAGATGCAGATCATGTATTTTTTGAATGTACTTACTACACAACAATCTTTATTATATAATCAAATTATATCTCTCAAAGTACCATTGCCAATAAATATGTCTTACTTACTATTAATCGCATTCATGTATATTTAGCTATTTATAATTATATTGCATCAACTAATATTAATGTTTAACATATTCATTTTAATAATTTTATACCAATCTGGGTGAAAAATCCTGTGCCCATTATAATAATAATTTAAAAAAAAAAGTTAAAAAAAATGCAAAAGACGTATAAAGAGATGAAGAACATAACAAGAAACAGGAAGGAATGAAAGAACGTTATTGGCTAGCTAGAACAACATGAGTATGTTCTTAAATACTGATGACGATATATACATACATACACATAGTGCACTATAACGTAGGAGCTACATGCAAATTATTATAAAATGTTAGTTGAAATATTCGTTTATTTACAGAAGTGTACTTATTGTCTTTCGGCTAGATTGTAAGAGATTTCTTTTTTTGCTTAAAATATAGAATCGATAAGATATTTATCATCAAACCGGATGATGCGAAGATGAGCGATTTCTCGAAAATCAAAACTCTGCCCAGCAGCAGACCCGTGAAGTAGCTAATTTAGAAAGAATTTACATACAGTTTATGGCGCTTTCAAGTCTACGGGTATTATATGTTTTTGAAGAATTCTGGTTGCCAGCGGATTGTTACGATTTTTTTTTTAGACCGTATAAAAATCTTTGATTATCGCTTGACAAATTTCACGTTGATGTTCCTCTGTGTAGAGCGTAGTTAGAGACATTAAGGTTATTAACTCGAAAAATAACGATAAGTTCTGCGCGGCTATATGAATGTCCATATATTTAATGTCTAGATGAATTTAGTTAGGAAGTCATTATTAGAGGGGGTTTAGTGAATTCGATTCCACGATATGTAGATTTTATGTGGAAATTTATGTACAAAGTTACAAGGTACAGCGGCGGATATAAATAGGATGCGGTGGACAGCTCTAATATGCCGCACTTTTATTAGAATATATTGATAAAGAAATATACACATACAAAATAAATTTAGTCAAGTTGAATGCTGACTTTTAAACATTTATGGCGTTAATGTATACACAATTTATGTCTTATTAAATATTTATACTACAAGCTAATATGTAATCAAATATGATCATGTATACTCTATTGTTCTGTTGAGTAGACATCTGAGATTAGTTCAGGGAGGGATTCCTTTGCTTACTTACTTTACTTTTGCGTATGTCTGTGGGCACGAGATCTATATCTGCTTCGTCCTATAACTTCAGGTTCAATTGTTTGAGCCCTTCCTTTGCATTCTGCGTGAGATCCTTTATCTCGGCCCAGCCTCCTTGTACAGCCCTCGTAGGACACTCCGTTACAATATGATCGATAGTTTGACATTCCGCACCACAGTCGCATTTCTGGATATCGGAAAGGCCCCACAGCTTTAGCATTTGGCCTGTTCTTCCATGACCGGTCCTTATTCGGTTCAATCGAGTCCACGTTATTCGAGGTAATTCAAAACCAAGTGATCCGGAGTTTGGGTGGTCAACCAGCTTTTAACCATCACTCCTGCTTCCATGGATCTGTTGAGTTAAAATTGTTCTTAATGAGCTCCTGTAGCATGTGGAGGTTTTCTTGATTTCAATCTTCGTGGTGCATTAAGGTCTTGATGGATTGACAAAGTTTTTCGATCATATTTACCCCATTCCTTCATTGCAGCTTGTTGCCTTCCGATATGTGGTGGAGTTACATTAGATAGGACAGGGAGCCAGGCAGTTGGCGTTGATTTAATTGTTCCTGAGATTATGCGCATGGCTGAGTTTAACTCAGTGTCCACCCTCTTTGTATGGGCGCTGTTAATCCATGTTAGAGCTGCATATTCTGCTACTGAAAAGGGTAGCGCCAGTGCTGTAGTACGGAGAACGTCTGCATTTGCACCCCAAGTTGAGCCCGCGAGTTTGCAGAGAATGCCGTTTCTGGTTCTGATTTTTGCTGCAGTGTTTTGTAGGTGTTTCTTGAATGATAAAGTTCTATCAAGGGTCACACCAAGGTATTTTGGTGTATCTACGTTCAGCAATTTCTTATCATCGACCTTTATATTAAGTTTTATTTTGTATAATTGGTTATTAAGATAGAAAGGGACACTACTGTTTTTTCCTTATTGAGGACGAGTCGCCAATTATTTTATTTTCTTCAAATCTTTCCTTTACCCGGTTTCGATTGTTTTTATTCTGTTGTGTTGGATTGCCAGTGCTATATCATCTGCGTATATGAATTTGTTTTTGCAAGTCTGAAATGTATAAATTAAACAGAATGGGGGATAACACTGATCCTTAAGGTTATTTAGTACTCTTTTCCTGCTTTCTTTTCCTCCAACAACGACTTTGAAGGTTCGACCACTTATCATATTATTCAGCAGTTTGTAAAGTTTTTAGCTTGGAACTGCTTTCAGGAACTTTGAGAGGAGTCCTGTTTTCCATACTGCATCATATGCACAAGACAGGTCAATAAATGCTACCGCAGTTTTTTCATTCTTTTGATAACCGCCCACAATATGCGTGACAAGGGCATTTAACTGATCAATACAGCCTGTTTCTTTCCGGAAACCAGCTTGTTCGATTGGAATTTTCTGAACTATGGCTTCTTCAATTCTTCCATGGATTACCCTTTCAAGAACCTTGTAAACCATGCTTATCAGATAGGCCTGTAATTACCAGGACAGGTTGGATCTTTCCCTGGTTTTGCAATTTCTTCCTTGAATATAGGTGGGAGAACTCCAGTGTCGATGATGTTAGTGAAGAGGTTGCTTATCCATTCCTTGGTTTTTCCCCGAACTTTTTAACAAACTCCGGAAATATTTCATCCTTTCCAGAAGCTTTCCCAGTTTTAACTAGTTTAATAGCTCTTGTTATTTCAGACACAGTAACAGGGGTTGCATAGGTTTCATCTTGATATGCGGCTTGTTTTAAGCTGGTTATCTTGTATCTTACTTCTTTACTAAATTGTTTATTCATGTTGTTTCTATTCGAGGATTTGATGATTTCCCCCGCTATCTTGTTTGGATCCACTGAGTCGTCATTTCTAGCTGCTGTTGCATCGCTTGATAACTTTTTCAGCAAGGACCATGCTTTTCTGCTGGATTTTTGGAAGTTAATGGTTCCTGCCTATTTTTATAGGTGGAAATGAGATTTATAGCTGTACCTTCATCTTGTTTGATCTTAAATTCTTCATATGCTTCTCGGCATTTTTCATTCCAGCAGCCTGGTACATATTGCTTTCAGAAGCCTCTCGGGATGTTACGTTTAGCAACTGCTATTATCAATCCTTTAAATCTGTTGTAGTTGGATGCGGTTGGATCGATCCATCGTACTGCGTCATCAAGGTTTTTTATAAAACTCACCCAGTTTTCTTTTTTAAAATTCCACCGAGGCTTTGGTACTGTGCTGACGTAGGGTATTTTAATTCCTATTTCAATTAATACTGCCCGATATTGGCTCCTTGGTAATGCTCCTAGGATTTGTTTTCGATCTTCTACATTTAGTCCCTGGGCATTCTTTGTCACCAGACATAAGTCTGGGTTAACGTGCGGAGTGAAATGTTCCTGGTTGTTTAGGGTCGTGTATTAAATATAAGTCATCAGCTTCGATCCAAGTCATGAGACTTATTCCGCTGGTGCTGTTCTCTAGGTAACCTCATGAAGTATGCTGACAATTAAAGTCTCCAGACTGCCGGTTTGTGCCAACTGAAATAATATTCACCCAGTTAGCTTCAGGAGGTTTATATATATTGATGATTGATACTCCTGCAACTTCAATTACGGTGTATTCTGTTCCATTTTCGGTCCTTCCTGCATCGATAAATGTCCACTCGATGTCGTTCCTTACAAATGTGACAGTTCCATATTTTTCATTGCACACCACAGCTGCAGGGTTGTATCCGCTTATTCTAGCACATTGATATAGCTGCTTTGAGTTACCTGTGTGTAATTTTTTCTGGAGTAATATGTTAGCATCCGTCTCTTGAGCTAGCTTGTGCAGGATGTCGCTCTTCGATCTACTTATTCCTTCTACATTTAGCTGTAGAATTCTGATTAGGTCCTTCGTCAGGTAGCTCTAAAAAGGGATGTTTAGTAGAGGTCTAGTGATCACAGATATAATTTCCCAAATAAGGCGAGAGGCACAATGTAGTACAATTCGCTGACGAGTTCCCGTATTCTTGGCCGTTTTATTGATAAAACGTTTCCAGGCGCACGACGTGGACGTGATACCGGGCGCGCCCATTCCTGTGCTTACAATACGTGACAGGAATTTCGATAGATACATTCTGTAATAACTGCAGCCGAGAAATAGGTAATTTTCATCGGCGATCTGATCTCCATCGCAAGGATAATAGCAAAGGGGCTAATTTGTGTGTGAATAGAACGTATGCAATCTTGTTGACGTTAAGCCTTACATATAATACGAATGAACGAAATTATGTTTTCTACGTTTGTTAGGGAAAACCGAGAATTTACTGCAATTGAAGGTTGAATATTCCTAAATTGTTTGACTGAATAACAATACTTCCAAGCGCGGTTTCCTTGTGTGAAAACTTAATCTCAGATAAAATGTCCCTAACTGCTGTATTGAAGTAGACTGAGCCATTGGCGCTTCTAGCAACATTGTCTACAGTATCATTCCAGTGGATACCTGAGTGTCCGGGAATCTAGATAAATTTTACACTAACGTGTTTCAGAGATAGATCGGAACCTTTTTTTGGATTCGTGTGTTCGTCCGCAAACAACTTCATTAGGACCGGAAAAATCGTGTGAGCTCAAAATTACGCTAATTGTGCCATGTAGAAATATTAATTCTTGTCCTGACTGAAGTAAGGTTCTCTTTATCAATGTTTCCGAATTCTGTTACACCGAGTGACACAATAATAATTTTCAAATCCAGAAAACAATTAAGATTTTCCATCGTAGCCGTCGAATTATTTGATATTCCTCATATCTCGTTATTTGATTTGATTTGTTTTGAATTTTTGTTTCTCTCTAAATTTTGACGACTTACAAATTGCGCGACCCTAAGATCCACGGGTCTAAGACAAGATCCTTTACCGACAAGGTAAAATGAACGTATAAATGTATTCCTCGACGTAATTATTTGTAAAATTATATATTATGTCGTGACGTCATTAATGCGTACTAAATTACGCATATAACGGCTTTTTAGTTCGATCGTTTACCACGGTTCTCTTTAAATTTCTTGTCTCCTAGTGTGTCATGTTCTACACACACACACACATGTATATATACATACATGATTTTATATTATTTATATGATAAATGATTAGCGTTCATTATAACTTATTGAACTAATAGGCTTGTTATAGAAACATTTATTTCAAAACTAGAACATTGAGTGAAATACGAATCAGAGTATGATAATTATTTTTGACGTGTTTCGAATTTGAAACAAGTCGTGTAAATTTTAAAAATACGTTTTGTTTACGCAATTACAAATTACATGTAAAAATCCTCCCATACAGAAATATATTCCGAATCCGGATAACATTGCTGAAAACCAAAATGTCGCTACATCGGTTAAGTAAATTTTGCCTAAAGCTTCATCGAACGACTTTTTGCTCGCGTTCACATTGTCCGGTAGTGCTCGCATTTGCTTCAGTAAATGTATCGTAACTACCAGCCAGTCTCCTGCGATAACAGCAAAAAATATATATGCATATTATCCTGTATTTACCTGTATATATATATATATATATATATATATATATATATCATCATTATTGTATTGTTCGATGCCGAACGTCCTAACCAGCTATTGTACGTTTATTTTTACGTACAAAATGAGCTAGCATTCAAGGCACTATTTATATTCGACGCAGATGCGCGCGCATATAATGTTATATGGCATGGGCTGCCACTGCCATCTCCGTGATAATTAAGAATTAAATCATGATGAACGCTTTCTACATCGCATATTGGTTTCGAAGCACTCTAGCAACTACTCTACCACGACCTCATATATATATACATATTTTCCTCATATTTTGACAGATGATAACAACCAAAATATATACATGGTCCTTGTCATTAATCCGTGATAACAATAATAAGAAACTGCATTCGTGAATAACAGATATATATTATACATAAAACTGAATCCTCCGTTATTTACCGAAGAAAATACACGTAAATGTTGACTGTGAAATAGAACAAATAAAATTATGCCAGGATTCACATTTTTTTGTTTTGATGAGGTTACATACTAATTTTTTGATATCAATTAGGGATATTTACTGAGTGCATGTTTGTGTTGTTGAATTGCTACCGCTATTTCTTTGTCCCACCATATGAATATTGGGAAATGATCACTAGAACACAAGTCATCAAACACTGAATAACTGAGTATAGGGTAAAGTGAAGGTGAAACCAGGACAAGATCTATGATATAAAATGTATTATATGACAAATTACATTATGTGTGACTTGATGGGAGTAGAGTGACAAAATTGCTAAATAGTATGACATCATTAAGGATATGTCCATATTTGTTGAGTGGAGAGGGAGCATTAAAGTCGCTGACATAATGATGTATGATTTGAGTTGTGTAAGTATTGATTGCATTTCACGGTCGCCATCAAGAGAGTTTGGTGGTAGATAACAGTTGTAAATGGTGATACTCAGGTATTGTGTACTCTACGATGAGATATTTATGTTTACTTAATTATAAATTAAAGGATGAATTAAGGCTGGAGAATTGTATATCATCTTAATCCATAAAAAAAAAATTTTTATTTTCAAAAATTACATTTTGATAGAAATTACCAGTAGCGAAAATTTTGCAAAAACTATAATTTTCGGAGAAAACCAAAATTTTGAAAAACTACATCTTACCTGGAAATGTTTACACTGTCGCTATCAATGGAAACAATGCCTACTTCTAATAGAGCGAGGTTTATTCACCCACAAATTTTGTTAAAAACGATTTTAATTAATGATGTATATTTTTTAACGTACTAAATTAATAAATAAATTTTGAAATAACTAAAACGATAAACGAATTATCGGTAATAGAATTAAAAAATGGAAAACAGAACAACAACCGTGTGAACAATAATGGCGAATTTCATTACCCATCGAGAAACCGAATAAAAATTCGAATAATATTTTTTTTTAAATAAAACAACAATTTAATAACATAATTATTTATTATTAAAAAAAAAAACTTTATCAAATAATAATTTTTAAAATACACGATTTTGCTTATTATTTTACTAAACTAATTTAAAAGGATAAACAATAACTATAATAACCTAATCGAGACACTTACTACCTATAAGTGCAATGCGACATAAATTTAATATCATGAGCTAGCTCTTATCTTACAAAAATAAAAAATAAATAAAAAAAATAAAAAAAATTAATAAAACTAATTCAACCGTGAAACCAATATCTGGAGCAACTAATCAATCTTCTGATACTGCACTCATTACATGTTTAAAAATTAAGTTTGTAAATATAACAATAAATGTTTGCAACAATTGTAATTATTTATATAAAGATTTTTTCCCCATTTTTTAATATAAAATAATTTATAATATTCTTTAGTCTTAAGTTTGTACATATGATATAATACTGCATGGTAATTGTTGGGACTATGTTATGTCATCCTAGCTGTTGCCAATAAATATAAGTACACTTGCAAATGACCTCACACACAAGTTTGAAATACTTATTTATTTATTTATGAATATACAGTCGATATATGTGTAGTTTAATTGATATATAATTCTCCTCTGGTCCTGCACCTTTATACATACAATTTTACCAAAATATATGATTGTTATTAAAAAAAAATTTAAAAGCCTATAACGAAGAAATTTCAATCTATTTCACGTTTGTAAACGTATTAGAAGTAAAATTTAAAGAAAAATTGGTTTAAAAATTTTATTTACAAAATGCAACAATTGTCGATGCATCTCGTTTAATTTTCAACAGTTCTCGAAAAATAAGATATTTTTTCGACGATGGTTTCACTTGAGGTAATAATTCGAAACCGGTATAGATTAATAATAAGAATTACTCACCATTTATAACGAATGCGGCCAGTAGAATGGAAAACGTTACCATGCATTGAGTGGCTAAATTGATGAAACTCATTTTCAAATTTGGAGGACGAAAAACCAGGTTTCGTCTATATTATTCCGTACGGCGAACAGAACGCTACATTTTATGATTAAAATAATAATTTAAAAAATTATTCGTTTAAAATTTGGTTAATTTACTCGTAATACCGATAATTATAGAAACGCGAAAAAACGAAGCCACTTCCGGGACGCTTATAATAAGTACTAGTTCGTATCTTTCATTCAACCCGTTCGAACGAACAAACAACAAACGTATCAAACCGGTTACGAGTACGCATTAGGATGATCATTGCGAGAATAACAATTCACACAGAGGTGTAAGTTTATGCTAGTAGTTGAGTTCGTGCCAAGTGCCTCGTGGCATGAGACACATGTAAGTGGAGTATGTAAAATAAAATAAAATCGAATACTATTAAAATTAATGTTTTTATCATAACAATCATAATCATTATTATCGCTATTAATGTTTACCTTATTTTTATGTCGTTTATTATTATTTCGCGCCAGTAGTGTTATCATTGTATGCGATGATTAATATTCATAAGTTTAAAATAAACATTGAAAAAACTGTATTTAAAGCAGTCCCTCTTTCAACCTTCTCTACAGGTGTGAAAGTTTTCAATGTCAAAGTCATTATTAGTTCGTTTGTTTTTCTATCTACACAGGCACCGAGTTCACGGTTATTAAGCGGACATATTCCTGTTTAAAACTCTTTATGGGTACATTCAGCTGGCATCATCCGAGAATAGTAGAAAGGTCACCTTTCCACGATTAAATTAAATATTCTACTTTTAGCTTAAGTTGTAATATCAATCACGACCTAGGGTAATATATATATATATATATATATATATATATATATATATATATATATATATATATATCCTGTTATTTATAAACTTCCATTAAATTTGCAAAGCCAACTTTAAATATAACCGCCATAGCTAAGGTTTATCGGATGTGAATGATCTATTTTTCCTCCAAGTATTGCAGTATTTTGTACATATATTACCTGATAATGTAAGGTATATAGATTTTTTTTTATAAGAATGTAACGAATTACGAATGTCTCGAATTATACCCTTCGGAAAGAGTAAGTTTGAGCGGTCTATTCGAAAATTCTAGTTAGATGCTATTAGTCTTAATAAATAACTATAGGACTAAAAACAGCGTTAGTGTCGCAAGACTAATCTTACGTATTCTCCTTGCAATGTGCAAACTGTGCTTTACAACCTTTTTCTTTGCTAGAATTTACGAGCATAGCGTGGGAATTCCATTTCTCAATGTTGCCTTATCATCTGTATCGCGTACTAGCAAATTTTCTGACGATAGCCAATTTTACAAAATAGCTCGGTATACAGCTCGTGTCCTCTTCTTAACCTAAAAAACCGAAAAGGTTGATACGATGTCTTTATCAACGTCATCTCAGTCCTTAAACGAAGTTTTGGGAACAAATATTAATTTTCGCTATTTTCCACTTAGTCAGAAAGTAAGTAAACTTAAAACTGCTATTCGTTAATTTAGTAAGATAAACTATAGGTGCTTAACCACATCGATACCATCAGCAGCGCACGATTTTTTATTTCTTAAAGATTTAATACATTTATAAGTTTCAGATGGTGTAAATGCAATTAGTGAGTTTTTTACCGCATTATTTATTTTATAATAATGAGCCCGCCGAACCAAATCATCACAAAGTTTACTACTGCCTGATTAATTCTAGTTTGTCAGCTAGTTTATAAACGGGCTTATTGTTTACATACTTTCCAAAAAGTATTATTTTTAAGCGATAAGGTAGATACGAATTCCAGGTACTATTTTTCCAAAAATTCCATAAACGCCGAGAAATTCGCGCTAGGATTAAATATTTAGACCTGACGTTAACGTACGTAGGAGTGAATCTTAATCTAGCAGTTTGATAATAGTTTTTAATAGATATGATTTTAACAATACCGTCTGAGAATATTGGTGGAAACGTGATTTTTTTATTAGTTAATTTTGCAGAATCTAGCGTAATTTTGGTAAGGTTAGCACCGATAAGAGTTAAATTAATTAGTTCCTTAAATTTTACCCAATCCGCATGAAATTAAAAATTTCAGGTTTACTATTAAATGAACTAGATTTATCAGTTGTCATTATATACGACATAATGGGATTATGATCAGAAGACAAACATGAAATTGAAATAGGAATAGTAATAAAAATTGTTAACTAAATCTGATACACTTAAATTTTGCTTCCGCTTAGGAATATACGTAGGATCGATTGAGGATAATATATTTTAAACTTATATTTGAACGAGATGCTCGAAGTAATATATTACCATCAGCGTGATTATTGTAACAATTTCATGATCTACGTTTACTATTGAGGTCACCTAATAAGGAAAGCATACGGTCTACATGTTAGACCTAAATCATTGTCTAAATACTTTGAAACAGTGGGGTATCGATAAGCACATTAGCGATAGACTTGCCTAATTGTAAGTCAATGCCCAACGTATTTAGACATTTCAGCGGTAATAAAGGTAAAACGTCATGACTAATGAAAAAATAAATGAACTCGGTCTTAAATTTAATAAAACGCAAGCATTAAAAACATGATAAATTAATTATCGAAGAACATCTAGAAAAAAAGCATAGAAGTAGATAATAACAAAATCATGATTCGAAACGAAATGAAGTATCATGCTGTAATAATAGTAACTTAAATTTCTCTAAACATGTAGGATACATCACTAAAAAAGTTCTATATTACACTAAAATCGTTTTACTCAAATACGTTCGGATTAAAATATAAGGAGAGAATAATTTTATATAGAGCTATTGTTGGATCAATTACTGAATATTGCTCGATGGTCTATTGTCCAACTTTGAAGGAAGTGGATAAAAGAAAATTGCTGAGACTACAAAGAAACGTTTTAATAGTATCCGGATACAGCAAAATTTCCTAACATATTAGCGAGCATAATGCAGAGCTTACAAATAATATTACAAATCTAAAACAAGAAAAAGAACTAACGAGATATGAAACAAAATTAATACTAGAATCGCATTTTACGAATTAAGAAAACGTCTGCCAAGACCGTTAGGAGTACATAGTTGCTCTGTAGGAACCTTAACATCAAAGTACATAGTCTCGCACATGAAAATCCACCGCATATGAAACTAACATTAAAACAGATCTCAACAAAACTGTACAAAAGCATAAAGCTAGTAGCGTGGCAATCCGAATGGGAACAGCGCTTCAACGGTACAAAGATGTTCGCTATAAAACCGATTCTTTCTGAATGGCACACATCCTACCGCCGCAACCGTCGGGAGGAGGTAATATTGGCTCGTACAAGAATACGCCTACATCTTGGAAAAGAATGCGCCGCCAACATGTACCGAGTGCCTATGCCAACTGTCAATAAGACATCAATATTGACAGAATGCCGGAAGTTCGATACAGAGAATTATGCTTCAAAAGTACGATATTCTAAATAATGATGATAACAGTATTAATAATTTATTTACTTTCTTAAAACTAACCAATACGTATATAGCGTGCTATAAATTTGTATGTAAATAATATTAATAATCTATCTACTTTTAAAATTAACCAAATCTAAAAATGTACTATAAAATCTGTATGTAATCTATACCAGAGACGCAAATGAAGTAGAGCGTCTTTAAATAAATATAATAATAATAATAATAATAATAATAATAGAAAAATTTAAAAGCCCAAATTTTGGGAAACTAGATATGATCAATCTTTAACAGGAAGAACCGCGTATAAAATATAATTCCTTCTATAGAAAAAATATTAGCGATGAAATATTTTGAAACTAATTTTCACTTTACGCAATTGGAAACTTTTGCTCTTATCTAAAACGATTTAAAATCAGTGACTCTGATGAAATATGTCTGGATTGTAAAACAGCGGTATTTCATGTAGTACATGAATGCAAAAAATTTCAATCAGAAAGGGAAAAGAAGAGGATTTAAGCCTCTCGGTGAGCTTAATAAATAGGGATTTCACATAGTATACTTTGTAGGTTTTGTGATAAAAAATAAAACTAAAATCACGAAAATACATTAAATATTAATATGAAAATATAGCAAACATAGTTAAATATAACACTATAGATAAGGGAACTCAGCTGGAAAATCGTAATTTGATATAGCGGGTTTTCTTGTCTTTTTAAGATGAATTTATGAATTTAACAAAAAAAAAATTTTATTCGAAAAGTGCATGTCTAACTAATAAAGCTATTCCACCACTACGTTTCTTATTGTCAAATCTGTAAACGTGATAACCGGGTATTTTAAATGTGCATACATCGCTGAGTTTGGTTTTGCAAATAGCGGCTATATGATACAAGGAGAGAAAATGAAATGAACTCGTTAATTTTAGGAAACACAGAATTAGCGTTCCGGCTAAATAATGTGATTTTAGATCTATCATTTTCCATTATCTAAAAATTAAAGTCTTGTATAAGAGTTTCGATTATTATTAAAATTTTTGTGAAAGAATCCGCGTTTCTAGAGATAGCTTTCTACTAACATCTTTGAATACTGTAAGTATCCTAATTAAAAGTCTCTGAAAATATTTATTACTTCTGCAAAAGATGAGGACATACTATCGTTTTTAGAATTTTTGGAATTATTGCTAGCGACCTTACGTTCTCGAGTGTGAGTTATTTAATATTGTTATTACTACTACTACTACCGTAATTCTTATAATTACTACGAGTTACAAAATTATTAGACGAATTTTAATGTTAATCGATTCGCGAATACGTGAAAAGGATAACGCCTTCTTTCGGGCCTCGCATATTCGGTAGAACTTGCGATATGGTTTAAATTACGGTACTTTGTCTGAGAAGATGTGCAATCACGGCTCTCGTGCTCAAGTCCACACTTGAGGTATCTACGAGGCGTGTTACAAAATTAGATATGTTCGTATATCTGACAGCGATTGTAATACTCCTGTTCTCAGTCTATATTTCTCCCAATATGAAGTTATCTATCATCTTAAAACTGATTACTTTTCTAATGTCGGTATACCACTCGGGAAACTAACTAAATCGGTTGAGCACTTTCATAAGTGGTCCTGCCAGTCACGAAAGACTACATTGCGAAGTCCAAAAAACGTAATAACGGAAAATTTATTCTACGTAAACTTTTATTTTTCCGACCAATCGATTAAAGTCGAAATCGCGTATATAAAAAAAATTCTAATAAATTGAATAATAGTCGTTTTATTTAACGGCTGTTTTAAATTCTTTCAGTCGTATCGAAAATTTTCACACAAAACTAAATTTTACACAGATTGTTTATTATGTAACCTATATGTATATCATCATCATCATAAAAGTAGCATCTCCCATTCGGGAGGTTGCACATCATGAACTCTATATATATATATATATCGGCATCTGGCTGATTCAATTAATTTGACGAAATCCTGAATTCCTGGATTTGTGGTAATTAATTCCATCCTTGTTCTTTCTCTAAGTGCCTTTCCTGAAATTTTACCCTGTGCTGCTAAAGTCCTTCTTCTCGGATTTCGCAAGCGATGTATTTAATTTTTCTTCTTCTTATGCCATCCATTAATTGCAACTTGTTTGCACCTACTCAGCACTTCTTGGTTGGTCACCTTATCTGTCCACGGAATTCTAAGCACGCGCCGATGTTGTACGGCGTTACTTCTTCTTTCGCAATCTGCATTTATTGTTCAGATTTCCGCTGAATAAAGCAACACTCGGACCAAACGTCGCAATATTCGTTTTCTTGCTTCTAAGTCCATCTTTCTGTTCTTCAGAACTTTTCCTAGATTTCCAACCGCCTGCCTGGCCATTGCTATTCTGGAAATTGTTTCTTTGTTATCGCGCCCACTTCTGTAATCGGAACTTCTAAATATTTATATTAACTTTTCTAATTATTGTCCATCTATTTCCAGTTTTATCCCGCAAGTATTGTGTCTGCTAAATTTCATGATTTTTGTTTTATTTGCATTTATTTTCATATATATATATATATATATATATCTATATATATATATATATATATATATATATATATATATATATATATATATATATATATAAGTTTTCAAATTTTATTATGATATACCTGTAAAAAATAACAATTTTCCAATTTTATTGTGATATACCTGTAAAAAATCAATTATGTCGACGCGAGAAGTCACTAAACTCCACAACTTTACTATAAGCACTGTAAGGGCAATGCGACAAATATAGATGCATTTGAAAAAATGTATATGTTATTTCAACTCAAAACAGAACATATCTTATTCCCTACAACATCAGACAAGTGTAAGTACTATAATATTTCAAGCACTCGGAATTCTTTTTTACGTTCTACCTTTACAGAAAAACAAATTTCATAAAAGCATCAACTGGCAAAAATTTCAAATTAACTTTTTAACAACTTTCCCGCATATCCTTAATAAAATTATAATGTAAATCGATTTATAAATATACTTACAAAAATTAGATCATTTGAATCATGTTTTTTTTTTAGGTTTCGACTTTAGATGAAATTATAAATCAGTATCAATATTGCGAAAAATATTTATTTAGTTGTTAATTTTATTTTAGAAAAAAATTATCGACCAAAAAATAATTGACAATTACATAATAAGTAAACAACATTTTGATAACTAACTGGCTGGGAGGATACGTAGGCAACTTATATATATATAAGCGAGTCATCTTTATTGTAAAAAATCAATTGAAAAATTAGTTAAATCACTAACATTTATTTTCTTGTGAAAAACACAAAGCTTTTCGTCATTTACCCCATTATCGAGTGAACAAAAAAAAAATTTAAATCATAATTTTAAAAATATAAATTAAAAATAATTACTTTAAAATATTTGAATTTTTATTCTGCTTGTCTGTTCTGTTTATTTTTTGAATTATTGAAATTGAATATATTAACCACAATATATTTGTTTACTGATTTTGTTTTTTTAATAATTTTTTTCGATATCGGTTTCTGGAATCTGCAAAAGTTGTATACTGATGGATTTTTAAATTTTCATTTACTATCGCGATGTACGATATCCAAAAGTAAAATATAAAATATAAAAATAGACAAACACAACAATTTTTTTGAAAAACACAATTTCACAAGTAAAATGAAAAATAAGTATTTGAAATATCTTTAGTTTTCGCGAATTTCGAATATTCTTTCGTTTCAAAATTATTTTTTTTTTTACGAGTAGTTATTGCCTATCAGGCTATTACTCGAAATATGAACTAATTATATATTATTACACAGTTTCGAATTTATTATTAAGTTGGTGAGAAGGAGGAGGTTGTTTACATTCGGTATATTTTTCTTCAGCTGATTGCACCGATATTGAGCAAATTTCGGGCAGATAACCACGATATGGTAGACTGTTAACGAAGTACAGCACAATTCGCATATTGGTGGTGGTTGGGCACTCAATAGATAGGAGTGCGTACTCAGCGTGTGACCAATATACACTCGTTGACGGCTGTTTCCAACCTCGGTAAACAAATTTTATCAATCTTTGATGTCCAGGTTGTTAAATCCTTCTTTATATTTCCAAGTATACTCGGCCGCCGAGAATGGAACGACCGATTCCACGCGTCCAGAATTTTCTGGCAATAAGTACTGTCGGCAGGTAAGCTTGGGTAGGCCCTTGTGCAGCACGGTGTACCTCATCGTGGCCTATTATCCCTCGATGGCTTGGAACCCAGACAAAAGTGATGCCGGTATTAAGTTCACTTAATTTGTAAGCACTGTACCATATTTGGTCTACCATGGACACAGTAGAATTCCTCGCTTCAATGCATTGTAACGCCATAGCTGAGTCGGTCAGTATAACATACTGGTCAGCAGGTAATTCCGCAATTCGTAACAAACACTGGAGCAAGGCTATCATCTCAGCCGCTAGAACTGATGACATGGTCGGTAAACTGAAGGAATGGATCATGCTGCCGATTGAGAAGGCACCACCAACATATCGTGATGATTTTGATGCGTCGGTGAAGCAAACGACTGCGTTCGATTGCTGTTGCAAGACAATCCTAAGCTTCCCATGGATTTCCACCATCGGTTTCATTTTAACATCTGTTGAAAATAAATCCCAACAGATATTCGGACTGAATTGGCTCCAAGGCGGTACAATAACCTGTATTCTACATAAGGTATTGCGTAGCGTCTTTAATGGGTTTTGGATTTGGAGCTGTAGTAGCAGATTTTGTAGATGGATTCGATTTGGATGCTGCTGAAGACTAGCTACCTTCATTGCATACTTAATAGCAAGTATTTTTCTACGGTAACAGAGAGGCGGAGTACCGCTAAGATACTGGAGGCTAGCTGTTGGTGAGGTTGGGAATGCCTTCAACGCGATCCTAAGTCCAGAATTTTGTATCATATCAAGTATTTTTAGTAGCCGTTTGCTGGCGGACGAATATATAAACGAACCATAGTCTATTCTCGAAAGGATAAGGGCATTGTAAATCCGAAGTAATGTTAAACTTCTTGGACCAAAGGTCTTATTACTTATCATTTTCATCATATTGAGTAGTGGCTGACACTTTTGTCTAAGTGTCATTATATGATTACGCCAAGTCATTTTAGGATCTAAATGTAGACCAAGAAATTTATACGTCGTTGTACATTGTATAATGGAGTTACTAACGGTTAGATTTAATGAAATTTGGCTTCGTTTTTTTTGGTGAATACCATGTACTTCGTCTTTTGGGGGGAGAACTCTAGACCAGTAGTTCTACAACATTCGTGTAAATTATTTAGACACTTCTGTAACAGATTTTGAGCGTAGAGCACATCGTCTGTTAGTAGAGTTATGTTGACATCGTCAGCAAATAACCTCGTTGAAATTGGTGCTGGGATATGATCTACAATCGTATTTACTAAAATCAAAAAACAGTACACGCTTAATACACTGCCTTGGGGCACCCCATTTTCTAAATTAAAGTCTTGGGAATTTTTATTTCCTATTCGGACTTTGATCGAACGATTTGAAAGAAAATTTCTTGTAAATTGAACTAATCGGCCTTTCAAGCCCATCTTCAGCAGTAATTGAATTACTTTATAACGCCATGCTGTATCATATGCTTTATGTATATCGAAAAATATTGATATAAGGTAATATTTCTGCCGGAAAGCCTCTCAATATTTCCTGTTGCAGATTATACAATTGCGTGAGTGTGCTTCCATATCTGCGGAAACCTGTCTATTTCGTTCTAAATACCACATTAAACGACGTGCCACAAGTTTTTCCATTAACTTTCCTACAGCGCAGGTAAGAGAGATTGGTCTATATGAAGATGGGTCGGTATGTTCTTTCTTATTTTTCAAAATAGGAATAATGACTGCTTTGCTCCATAGCCGGAGGTAACAGTTATCTGTCCAAATTTTATTAAAAATATTTAGAAGGTGTTTTTTCATAAGCAGAGGCAGATTTTTAATGAATAGAGGGGAAATTCCATCCGGTCCTGGTCAGAATTTTTAACTATTCTGTTGATCACTTCATTTAGTTCCTTTTCTGTGAAAAGTGAATTGAAGTGTTGTTTGAGTCGATTAGTAATGGTTTCTGCTCCTCTTTTGTTTTGTAAGAGAGAAAATACTTGTTACAATTTTTATTTGATGATACATCGGCAAAAAATTTTCCAAAGATATTCGCTACCTCTCCCGGATCTTGAGTAAAACCTGTTAATTCTTTCAATGTTATTATTGGTGATGGCCTTCTGGTTCTATTTAAGATATTTATTTTATGCCACATTTATGGAATGTTGGAGTTTGAATCAGTTTCGGAAATGAATTCCGCCAAGCTTTTCTGTTTATTTTGCCTTATAATTTTAGACGTGTGCGAGTTCTACAGAGTCGAAAATTAGCTAAATCTGCATTCTGTTTTGTAGCACGAAATTTCTTCAAAGCATTATTTCTGGTTTGGATAGCCACTTTTACTTCATGACACCACCAGGGGACATTGCGCATTGATATAAATGGGGACGTCTTTAGAACAAATTTTTCTGCCGCTTCAATTATGTGGTTATTAAAGTTATTAACCGCGGAATCGATGTCATTGAGACTGGAATTGAAGGGTAAATTACAATTGCGTTGAAAAATCAAAAAAAATGATATGTTTTTAACACGTTTATCCGTTTTCTCGTTAGAATCTAATTTGTTTCAATTAGTCTCGTTAACTGACATAACTACATGTGCGATGTTTCTAATAAAATGAATGGTAATTTTTTAAAACGTTTTAAATTATTTAAATATTTTAATTCAAGTCGTTCTATTATAACACAGCGCGGTATCGTATCAGTGCATATCGGTCAAGCTGGTGTACAAATCGGTTCGGCTTGTTGGGAACTATACTGCATCGAACACGGTATTCTGCCGGATGGAATGAAGGCGGAAACCGGACCTTGCTCCTATATGGACTTACACCAGACGTTCTTCGAAGAAAACAGTTGCGGTCGGAATAATCCACGAGCGGTCTTCATCGATTTAGAACCGAGTGTCATAGGTATAAAAATGTTCCGATAAATGTTAATATTGAAATTTAAATAAATCATATCGTATGATTCTTCGGTTTTTTGTTATTTTTAATACTCACTCCGATTGTAGACGACTAAATTTTCGGCTTAATAGTAATTTGTCTATAATACGAATGTGCACTTTAGATTATCTTGCATTTAAATTCCGTTACTAAGAAATGAAAGTATTTTGTTACGCAGATGAAATAAAAAGTAATCAGTATCGTCGGCTGTTCAATCCGGATAATCTGATATCCGGTAAAGAAGACGCGGCTAATAATTACAATCGAGGTTTCTACACGGTCAGAAAAGAAATATTAGAAGCGGCCGCGGAAAGTATACGAAAAGTGACCGAACTAACCGAGGGTCTGTCCGGGTTCTTTTGTTTTCAGTCGATGGGAAGCGGTACGGGATCCGGATTTGGATCGTTACTAATGAAAAGGTTAGGTCAAGAGTTTCCGAAGGAAACTAAATTATCCTACATGATCTATCCTTCGCCGAGGGTATGTTACTTTTATACTTTTACGTTGTAAATAGGCGTTTTATATAAAAATTTTCTGAATACGGACAATATATATAAAGTCATTAATTAGCGAGGAAACAAAACTAGTTTTAAAAGAACTTTCTTAATATTTAACATAATTTTGGCGTAATAAAATATGAATAATAGTAGCCGTTAATTAATTATTTTTCCGGTTTAATTTCAAATAATACCCGAACACCGATTACTTATCGCGAATAATTTGAGACTGATTTTCGTACATATTTGTTGATTAGAAAATATTCGGTATATTCGTTTACCCTAAAATATGGCGCTGATTATAACCAAAAGTATTTTTGTTAATTTAGATATTTTGAATTTTATTAGAAAAAACTATTACAAACATTCGACAATTAATATTGTTTTTGTCACAAAATGTTAAATTCCAACAAAAAAAAAAAAAAAAAAAAAAAGTTATTATAATAAAAATTATGCGATAACATTAGGCGTGAAAATTTAGAATTAGAAACGTGGAACGATGCAAACGATTCTTTGAACAAGGATAACACTCACATTCACGATACGATATATGACATTTATATCATACGAAAAATTTAGTTAATCGCGATACAACTAGCAAATATGCGTCATTCGTTTATTCATTAGAGATAAGGAAAATACATTTTATATGGAATTATGTAGAATTTATCTGACAAAACATTTTATATGGAATTATGTAGAATTTATGTGAAAACAAAAACTGATTCGAGGAAAAGTTCCCCAATTTTAATTTATAATTTTAGTTATCGACATCTACAGTCGAACCGTACAACTCTGTATTGACAACACATTCAACCATCGAAAGTATAGATTGCGCATATTTAATGGATAACGAAGTTCTGTACGACATTTGTACGAAAAATTTAGATACGGACTCGCCCACCTATGCCAACTTGAACCGACTGGTAGCTCAAGTCATCTCGAGTATTACGGCTCCGGTACGATTTGACGGATCGATCAACGTCGATCTGTCGGAATTCCAAACGAATTTAGTACCGTTTCCGAGAATTCATTTTCCGCTGACCGCTAAACGCGCCTTTCGTATCGCAAGAAGCGGCTCACACTAGCGCGACGGTCACAAATATAACGAACGCCTGTTTCTATCCGCAAAATCAATTGGTAAAGTGCGATCCGTCTCGCGGCAAATACATGGCTTGTTGCATGATGTACAGAGGTCCGATTACACCGACCGATGTTACTAGCGCGGTAAGCGGTGTTAGAGCTAAAGGTATGAATTTCGTTTCGTGGTGTCCTACGTTGTTTAAAGTCGGTTTCAACTATCAACCGTCGATTACAATTCCGGGTGGCGAATTAGCGTCGTCGACTCGTTATGCACGCTGACTAATACGATCGGCGGCGTCGAATCCGAGACGGCCGAAACACCGTCCGCTTAAAGATGAGGATAAAAATTCTTGATCGTATAACTAAATTAACTGTTAAAAAAATTTTAATTATTAATTCTATTTTTCTATTAATTATCGATGTAGGTCGAAATAATTATTTTCGATTTCTTTTTCATAAATTATTCGTCTGTTTAGAATAATTTTTCGACCTAATCGGGTGTGAAAATTTTATATTAAAATTTAAATTGTGCAAATAGAGTTTATTAAGTTTTCTACAAATTACTTTTTTAATAAATATCTGCAAGGTTTTTTGTCGAATTTACGTCACCGAATAAATTATAAAACCAACAAAATAAAATGAGGATTATTAAACTAGTTTTGTATAATAGTGTTTTCGACGAAAACCGTTTTCAGTCTGTTATGTCGTCTCAGAAGTCATCGTGTAACTTTCCATTTCAAACGCAACTCGCAGAGATCAATCGCGAAAATGCATATGCGTTAATATATTCACTATGATGATTTTCTCAGAAAAAGTGGGCCAATATGCAAATTAAATTTTAGTTTACGGATCAAGTATCGTCCGATTTCATCTGAAACGTCAGAAGTCTATTTCGTAATCCATTTTCGAATTAATTTTAAATGTCTCTATGACGCTCCATCTATCGGGAATTAGGATATTTTTTCGTTTCAAATTAATTCGCCAGATGGCGGTATTACAGTTTTCCGATTCTGGATGATATATTTATTTACGTTTTGATAATTATATCCTTTTGTATTTGTATTTTGAATATTTCACAACTGTGACGCGTATCAATTGCAAAAAAAAAACAACAAAGTCGATTAATGTGATTGACCGTTAAATTAAATCTACGGTAATCGTCTATTACGACACGTAAACAAAATCTAAGCTAGTAGAAACTGTTTGGAATGTGTGGTAATTCTGTGGTAATGTATTCGTATAATAGATAATGGAAGATGTAATCCACGTGTGCAATAATACATGTGTGGGATTAGAAGAAAAAAAAGTTTAATTCGGAATACAGGAAGACGACTGTTGAAAAACTTTAGGAGCAGATGGTGTTAGAACGAGGATAATAATGAACGACGTATGCGGAATATAGGGTTGTCATTCGGGAACAGGTTGATGAATTGGGTACGAAGAAGTCCATCATTTTTAGTTAAATAGATATCGTTAGGATAATTATATGTAAAATTCGATCGATGTCGGTGGAAAATTTTGCAAAAATAATTCGTTAAAAAATTGTGAACAATATCGCGGAATGTTCGATAATGATTGCCAACGAACAGAAATGAGGCGTGCGAAGACAATCTCCGATTATTTCGAGAAAATTACCATACCGAAATGTAGTTGTAATTATAAAATTGTTTAGAATAAATTTGTCTGTTAAAATTTTCGGTGTAATAATGCGTGTGACATATTTTCCCTCTGTGGAAAACAATAACGGTACTAATGAATTTTCCCGGGTTCGTTAAAATGCGAAATGTAGTAGGATAATATTAAACGATAATCCTAGATGTAAACAATGAGATAATTATTTAGTAAATGGATAACCGAGTTGATTTCCAAATAAGGCGGATAATATAAACCTAGTAAACGTCAGAGGAAACCAAAATTTACGCGATATCAATACGGAAGTTTATAATATCGAGATAACATTTAAATATCCACGATATTGAGATGATGATTTTATTTTCATATATCTGGGTATACACCTTGACAAGCGCTTAACTTGGAGGAAGCATATAATAACAAACCAATTAAATGTTAACTGTAATAAACCAGCATGAATTTAAAATTACCGAATTTAGGTAATGAAGAATACAAACCTTGTAAAAAAAAAAAAAAGAAAAAACGCGTATATTTGATATTATATTAAAAAGTTATAATAATATTTAATAAATACACTGGAACAAATGCCCTTTCCATTTATGAAAGTAACTAATAATACAAATTGATAAATAATAAATATACAAGGTATAAATAGTATTGATGGAAAAATCAGACAGAAAACCATCACAAATGAAAAGCTGTAATTTAAAGTAAATATAAGTTTAATTATATAACGAATATGTAATATCATTCATAAGTACTGGAAACGAAACAAATAGTAACGTTATGAGAATGATAAATTATGTTTAATGCGTCGATGCTTATACTTAGTATATCTGATACTCAGCACCCTGGAATCGTAATTTCCTATTGTCGGAAGTAAATTATTACGGTGCACACTACAACTGAGAAAAGTTTTTTGGGGTAGTTTGAGAATATAGTCTTTTACACATGGTATCTGCAAAGCACTATACATATATGAAATTTTAGTGTATACGGGGACATTGAGGATACATCTAAGACATCGATTTTGGACTAATTGCAGTCTATTGAAACTAGCATTTGAGACGGAAGACCAAACTGGACAAGAATATGTTAAAACAGGCCTAATGATTGACTTGTAGATTATTAGTTTATTATTAATATTTAAGTGAAATTTACGGTTGAAAAACTAAATATCATTCTATAAGATAAAGTTTTTACACAATCATCTGGTCAATTTTCAAATGGAATTGAGAAAAAATTAGATAATGAAATAATATTATTAAGAATTTATGCGTCTACAAAGTGTCATAACATTTAATAACGCATTAAATTGTTCACATATAATTTAGGAAATAAACATTATTTATCAGAAATTGATTTTATTAGTGAAAAATTAGATAAAATAGGATTCAAATTAATTAGTTCACATATCAAAGGTAGAGAAGCTAATTTATATCTCATTGATGGATATTCTAAGATGATTAATCAGGAGATATTTTTATTTTTTAATAGACGAAAAGATATCGGGGATAAATAAAAAAAATCATTAAAATTATTCAATCAGATTTTTAATCATGAAGTTGATATATATGTAAATAATAATTTTAAACATCATATTTTAATTAATTTTGTATAAATTTTATTTGAATAAATGGACTCATTCTGAAGATTCTTCGGGCGAGGAAAAATAAAAAATACATTTTACCCATTATCATTCTCTTTAAATTTATTCGAAGTATTCGAAAATTTTTTAAATGTATTAAATAATGAAAGAAGCTATTACATGCTGCAGTTAGAAAAAATTCTTTTAGAGAAAAATAATCAAGTGTATTGATGATTTGTGGGCTACAGATTTACAAATTACGGATAAATATTCCAGAAAAAATAAAGGTTTTCAATATTATTGACACATTTTCTAAATATACTGAATATATCGGAGAGTAGTGATTTTATTAATTAATAATAAACCGAACAAAATATAACACAATCACTAAAAATTTTTAATCGCGAAGCTTTTCGACAGTTACGTCATTTTCAAGCACGCACCAAAAGTATTACAGTTTTATAAATAAAATTTATTGTAAATAAATCTAAAATTGAAATTACGTCTGGCTAATGAAATATGTATATCAAATTTTAAGTTGTCGTTATATAAACATTTCTGGTAATTCATATATAAAAAAAGATGTAATAATTTCGGTGCATGCTTGAAAATGACGTAACTATCGAAAAGCTTCGCGATTAAAAACTTTCAGTGATTGTGTTATATTTTGTTCGGTTTATTATTAAATATATATATATATATATATATATATATATATATATATATATATATATATATATATGTTTGGATCGAACCCTCGAAAAACAAAACCGGTAAAATTGTTGCTGAAGCTTTTGAAAACATAATTGAAAATTCTAAACGAAAGCCTAATTTACTTCGTTTAGATATTGGTGAAGAGAACTTTTAAATTAATGTTGAAAAAATATATTAATTCGTATCATACATGCAACAAAGAAAAATCTGCGATAATTGAATGTTTTAATTGAACACTGAATCAGAAATTGAAGATTTATTTTGAGGCTGGTACTAATTTTAAATGGTATGATATTTTACCAAAAGTCTTGGAATATTTACCAAAATTAATAGAACAATTATCAAAGTTGATAAAAAATAATGAAGAAGAAATTTTAATAAAATTTATGAAATAATCTCATAAGCCAAGTTCCAAAATTCGAAAAAGGAGATAGGGGAGAATTTTTGCTTATAAGAAAATTTTTTTTATAATAAATATAAAAATAATTTTAAGAGAGAAATCTTTATAATCGATAAGGTATTCCATACAAATCTTAAACTTATTCTATTAGAGCTGAGGACGGTGAAGAAGTCCTTGATAAATTTTATAATCAAGAATTTTCGAAAATTATATTTTAATCTTTTTTTAAGTGAAACTTCTATTGGCACGTTTTATATTGAAATTAACCCATAAAATGAACGATCGAGTCAGAGGCTTATACACATAGGCACATAAGCAGTCCTATTCTTACAGTGTAGTCAGGCTCTTCCACTCTTTCCCGCATGCTGTACTCTTATATATGTATATTCAATTTATGTACATAAGTAGATACACATATAGAAATTATGAAATATTTTTTGCATGTTTGTATTCTTTCTCTTGTGCATACGGCTATCTGTTATTTTGTTCAAATCTTCACTGCACAAAGGATATATGTACGACATAGATCTGAGAATGGAAACATTCGAGGCATTACCATGTCAACTTAAACACAGCGGACAGTTCATTCCTTTTCTTGTTGAAATTTGTATGAAATCGTGAGTTTATTAAATAAGCGTCTTTTTACGAAAACGTCTATACGTTTATCAACATCGGCCAGATTCGTCAGTTCTTGGTTCTTATCGATTCGAAAAGCTGTTTAACCGCTCTAAAGTATCTTTCAGTCCTTGTGCATCGCCTTATTTATATAAAATCCGAATTTCGGTTTACTCGCTGTCAGAATCTGGTATTTCACATTCTTCTTTATTTCTGTACATTCCGACATATTGTTGCCGATACAAAAACTAGGTCCGTTCCGAATAGCGGTGTGTTCATTCCATATTTAACCGAGATCTTTAGCGTCTTATTCAATTTGCTCGTAAAGAATATCGAAATAATATTTGGTCTAATCCTTATCTAACTCCATATTGCATATCGATTCAACCTGTAATACCAATAAAATCGTGATTCATCGACATAAAATTACCGAATAACACGCTTCGATGTTTCATTACTACCTTATGTAGATTAAGATTTGGAAAAATTGACTTCCATCGTCCGTATACCGATATGTAAATTCTACTTTTCGCCCTCATTTTTTCGATGACAACAAAATAGCGAATGCAGATCGTGTATTTTTGGAACGCTCTTACTGCAGCTCTCAACAATTTTTATTATATAATCAAATTATATCTCTGAAAGTATTACTGCCTATAAATATGTCTTATCTACTTACTATTAAATACTTCTTAATTCCTCAATCTGTTGGTTGACAACCATGATTAAAAGTTTTTGAATAGAGTCATTTTCTTCATACTTCCATTCATCTACTTTTACATCTCCGTGTGCTTCTTTTGTGTATTTTCTGTCTCGGTCTTTTCCCTTCCGTGGTTCCTCTATTAAATTTATACTAGGTATTCCTTGTTCGTATATTATATATATATGTATATATATGCCCAATCCATTTAAGTCTTCTTGTTTTCAGATCGACTTTTTTCAATATTTTTTCATTTCTTATCATTTCCGTCCAAAACACCCTTTCCATTCTTCTCCATCAGCAGATTTCGAACATTTATTTGTTAATTTTGTTCAAATTCCACGTTTCCGACTCATACATCAGTATATATAAGCCGTATGAATACTTTAATAAATCATTTCTTCGTTTCCATTTGAATATTTTTTTACGCTAATATGCTTGTTTTTTTTTTTTATAAAAAGCTAATTTTGTCAATGCAATTCTTTCCTTTATACTTTGTTTACTGCTTCCAACGTCTGTAACAATATTACTCAAATAATATTTTTGCTGTTTTAATTGTTTTATATTTGTTATCCGTCTATTTGTATATTTCTTTTCTATCTTTTGTTTTGTCACACGCCAATTACAGTTTTTTCTTTTAATTTATTTTCATCTTATACTTCTGAAATATCCGGGGTCAAACTGATTTAGAGAAGATTTTAATTCTTTTTTACTTCCCGCCATTATTGCAATATCATCTGCAAACATAAACATGCTTATTTTTATGCCACCTACTGAGATTCTATTATCACATTTTTGTTTCCACTCTTTTAACTGCTTGTTCTATATATATATATATGAAGAGAAACTGGGCAAGAGACAGTCTTAAAACATTTCCTCCTCTTCTTCTCATCATTCTAGATCCGTTCTAACTTGTGGATCACCAATAGTATCTGATTATTTCCTGTTCATTCATCACATTTACTTATTGCACTATGTACAGATTGTAAATTAAAATAGGAAAATAAAAAAAAAATTAAGTTCGTTATAATACAATAAACGACGTATTTTAACGATTAAAAATTAAACTATTACACAGAATTATTTCATACGGCAAAATTATTTTAATTTTTAATTACTTTCAGCAAACCGATGTTAAACGATGGTGAAAAGAGCGTAAGAATTTTTTATAATAACTCGAAAATGATTTATTAGTATATTAAAAAAAAAAAAAATCACGATAAAACTTACTAACAAGTAATCGTAACGAACACGCGATTACTTATAATCGATATTGAACGCTAATTTCGCTCGAAATCGAATCAGATTCCAAGGTTTGAATCGTCAACTATCGATCATAATCAGTTTTTAGAAATTCAATTTTTCAACGTGTAAACTATTAACGCGAGTTCGATTTTCTAGCAGACGGATTCCATCTGATATCTGCTCGATTGATCGTATATTTCGGTCGTTTATACTGTTTCGACGTAATTACGTCTTCTATAGCTTTGGAATTCGCATTGATGACGTGATTTCCTTTCCAATATTTCACTAAATTCATCGACTGCAACGTATTAATTATGTCGTTCTCCGTGATGCTGGTTTTATAACTGCGACGAAAATAACGATTTATTAGATTTAAATTCGATGAACTTAATTAATAATTAAAAAAAAAAAACTAATTATAAATCACTAAATTTTTAAATATAAGAAGACCGCAAAGTTTTTCAGGCTATTAAGTCATTATCAAGTGAACGTAAAAAAATAAAGTGTAAAAATATATTCAATTATTAAAAATACAAAGTACTTAATTTATATATATATATATACATATATATATATATATATATATATATATATATATATATATATATATAATGTTACGAAAAAACAATCAGATTTGATTATAATCTGACGGCGAATGCGGTAAACAACACAATCGGCAATATAAAATTTATACGTAATTACATTAAACGAACAAACAAATAAATAAATAAATAAAAATAAAAAATCCGCCTAATATAAAAATTTATAATATACTTCTTAAATTTAATTATTTATCAAGATTTATCATAGTAACCCTTCCGGTCGGTATTTTTGATTATTACGAATAATTTTTTTCTCTAATATTTACTAAATATAAATTAATGATAATTTTAATAGATTTTCAGAAATTTTAGTGTACTCAGTCGACCAAAGAATTACGTTGCTAATTGGCCTCAAAATGACTGAACAGAGCAAAGATACGTAAAATATTGGAACAGATGCATTGGAAATACTCAATAAAACTACAAAATCTACAAATGTAAAAAAAAAAAAAATTAACTTTCCATGGAGGTACAACAAGTGTCAATTAGTTTTAAATCAAAAGTAAATCGGTAGTGCCAATTGGAAACATTATTTTCAACGAAATGTTGATGATGCCGATGGGCATCACAGTGAACGAACGAGTTAACGAATTATTTTTGTCTCTTTCTTAAATGTAATTTTACTGTTTTTCTTTTCTTAATATTGTACATCTAAATTAAGTATTTTCTTTTATTATTTTTTACGTTCACTCGATTTTATTTTATTCGTACGGTTCGATGCGAAGACTGCTTACAACATCACGTCCAGATTACGTATCCATATCAGCAATAGTGGTGAAAATTCGTGAATATCAGTGAAAGTACCGTTAAAAGCTCGACTTGCGCATCCACGAACAATGTGCTCAATGGCTTTTCGAGGGTATCCGCAATCGCAAGCATCGTCATTTTTAATTTTTCATCGCGTTAGTAAATAATTACATCGCCCGTTCTCAGTCTTAATGCGATTTAATTGTATCCATTGTCTTCGGGTTAAAAACCGTTCACTTTATGATCAGGGTACGTGACCAGCTTTCGTTTGTCTGGATTTGATAGAATCCATTTTTCTCGTCACGTCTTCTTTACACACTGGTTAGCTTGACTTTAGCCTGGTTGCTTCAAACGTGTATCTATTTACTTGGTCGTTGCTCGATAATGGCTTATAAGAACCGGAAAGCTATGTGGTCTTTTTATATGTATTAAAATTTAGCGATTTTAACTACTTATATGTCGATTTTTTAATTCTACCTGTTCGAATTAAATATTATTCAATAATAAATAAATTAAAACGAGTTTCAATTATCACGACATTCTATAACGAGATGCGTTTTGCGTGGAACTTTATTTTCGCCGTGAATCGATCACGACAGTGTAAAGAGAGTTTCGAAAAGAATTCAAAGTTACGGATTTTTTTTTTAGGAGGGCTATCTTAAGAGATCCGTTTAGTTAACACGTCCACGAGATCTGGAACAGATGAAAACTCGGATTTCTGAAGAAATTTTAAAAATTACGAAAATTTTGTATAAACGAATGTATCGTTAGCGATCATTTATTGTGTTCTGCGAATGATTGTAATTTCATTTAAAAATTTTGATCGACATCCAACGACGAATGAGCTACGGATCATCAAAGCAGACACAACTTCCTGGAAAACGTCGATACAAGCGCCCGTGCAGAAGTAGTTCTTACCTGGCTCCGTATCGGGGCTACAGCCCTTACACATAAGCATATCCTCAATCGGGAATTATAGTATGCTTGATTTCAGCATGCGTTACACTAAGTATAAGCATCGTCGTATCCGATTTCTAATGTATACGATCAGATATAAGGTTTTTTTATTTTTATTTATTTATATACAAGTTAAACTAAATTTAATATACAAGTGATAATAGTTTTGTTTTTTTTTTTTAAATTTTTCCTATTTTTATTTTACTGTTATTTTCTTTATTATTTCTTTAGTTTTGTAAAGTCATTTGGTTGTATTTAACTGCTAAGGTAACTTAAGGATTATATACATATAAATTCTTCATAATTTATAAAATTTTGTATTGAAATATACTATACTACTACTACTCGATCGAAGAGATGCCCCCATCGTGATACTATTGTGGCCAGCAAACTTTCTCTATGAGTGTCCTGTCCTCCAATCTTAGCATATAACCCGGCTTTCTTTATTTTCATCCACTATCTCTGATAATCCTAACATGATCGATCACACCTTCCAATTCCTGAAACGTGCTAAACTTTTTCCACTAATATAAATATCACAAGCGGTGTCTCTGGCCATAGTAGCAGGTACACGACACCGCTTTAAAAAAAAAAAAAAAAAAAACAGTTATTGGTTATTGAAAAAAAACAAAACCTACTGTCTTTTCTGAGTCACCCTCCACTATAACTTTCCCTTTTTTTTATATAGTTTTTTTTATTAATAATTTTTTACCTCCGTTACATAAACAAAATTTCTTCTACTATTTTATACATTTTTACGTTAATTATGTTATACGGCGAGCCATTATGGTTGTTACCTAATTATTATTATTTTTTTTTTGTAATTTATAGCGAAAAATACTTTTCTTTGGGTTTTTTATCTATCAAACTCGATAATGTACGCGCTATAGTGAAATTTTTCGAATAATCCATAACATATAAAGATAAACTATATATACATACCTGAGTTCTTTCACCGATAAAGGCCTACTGGAAGATCTCATTTGTTCTAGTAATACCCACGACCAATAAGACCTGTACGATAATAAACCTAAATCGGAAAGAGGTTTTTCTGGACTAGCAATTACGCCTTCCATCTTACTCAGTTCGTAACTAAACGCGATTAATAACGTACCATAACCTTGTCGTTGATAAGGAGGTAAAGTCAATATACAGGCTACGTTGTTATATTCGGTCGCATTTTTTTCCTGAAAAAATAAAAATTAAAATCAACGTTTATCATTTTACGCACATTTCATGAAGTCATAACGGAATTTCGAATCAATTTACTTATTAGTTTGTGTAATTTTTACGTTACAGTTTTGAAATCCATTCCGTTTTCAAACTACTTTTGACAAAATAATATCGCCTTTTCCTTTTATTTTAACGATGCCGAAAGCGCGAAGATGAAAAATAAATAAATATTTCATTAAATAATTAAAATACAGTCAGTAAACGTAATCTATAGATATATCCTGAACCAGAATTCGCCTTACCACGATAGCTTGCAAGATTAATTAAATATGGTAATGGTAATCGTAGGCGTGGCCGGCCTAGAATAATGTGGTTAGAAAATTAAAAAAAAAAAAAATTGTTAAAACTAGATACAGATGACATATTTAGAAAAGTTATAGACAAAAATCAAGTCAAGCAGATGATCGCCAACGTTCTCGGAGAATACAGCACAACAAGTAACAAATAAAAAATGCACAACTATTATAACGCAGGAGGAAAAGGGAGAAAAACGCAAAACAAAGCAAGTGTAATCATGGATAACATTGAAACTAACAAATGAAAATAATTAATGTAATTAATAATTAGAAGCAATATTAAATTTATGCGATGTGTTAAAAACGTATTCCTTAACTCGAGTTAATTTAAGAATATTACGCGAATAATCTATTCTACTATAACGGGGAACATTTAGTATGCACCTAACTGGTCTGAATGAACTGCAATTTATTATAACCAGCGTCCGACATCACCAAACGGGACAAGGGTAGATGAATACCAGACGTATTAGTGTTTTATAAATAAAAAATTTATTGAGTGTATATTAAGGAATGATTTTCTACTACACTCGGGATATATGGAAGAAATGGATTTATCAGCCTCCGTATTAATATAATTAATATGTTTAGAGAAGTCATGCTGTCAAAAACAGCACCTAAATACCGAATCCGATCTGACCAGTTCATGCTGTTTCTCGGCACCATCGGATTATTTGGCAATTTTCGTTGTCTGAGTGCAAAGAAAATTGCTTATTAGACCGAAATAAGGACAAATCTCAACTCTATAAATAATGGGACGATGGAAACTATCGTCCAACTAATAAAATGCATGAATCATAAAACTTAAACAGGATATCCAAAAATGTAAATAACGTTACGCAATTCGTAAATAAATTACATATATATATATATATATATATATATATATATATATTTATATATATATTAGATTGTTATGAAAATAGAAATTTGAGTGGCAATTTTTGTTGATCTTCCGCGACTACTAAAGACTATAAGAATGCTTATTAGAAGATAGACATTTTCGTGGTTAAATGGTCTATCATAAGGCGGCTCCTTGTTGCCGGCTCTATTTAACACGTATGCATCAACCAAAATCTATACGAGTACAATGAATTATCAAAATCAACCGCGTCTTAAATCCGGATATAGTTCTTCAAGAACTGTCAAGGAAACTTCGAAATTAGGCAAAACGTCAGATATTAACGGAAGAGACGTTGGAAGAATGGTGTTGCCGAGCGGAAACCAGTTAAACTACAGCCTGTGGAAAATACTGAACAGATTGAAAAGAGCTGTTAAATATTATTTTAAAAAATAGAAAACGACAGGGTGTGACAAATGTAGAAGCGAAGAAGTGCGAGACCATACACTCATTCAACTCTTCTCTCGACGAAAAATATCAACAAACCTACACAATATTATTAACGACAGACTACTAAGTTTTCTCGAATACCGGACGAAGTTTTATTTATAAATGTATAAATTTATTAATTTATAATTTTTATTTTATAGTCGACAACGATAATATGAATTAAATTAAAAAATGAAGTTTTCAAAATTCGTACAAAATAAAAATAAAAAAATAATACACGCAAAACAGGTATATTACCTTTGAAAAATATCCAATTATATGCGCTCCTTCTTTATCGACGTGGCACATGACGTAAAACAGGAATGGTACAACATCGTAAAGCAACGTTTTATGATCTAGAAATAGTTTCGCCAACAAACATAAATTCTGACAATAGGTTTTATCAACTTCGCCATCGACTTCCCATATAGAAATATCTTGCGAACGATATATTTCTTTTCCAGGAGGCTGACGATGAAAACACTCCCTCTGAAATTATTTCAAACGTAACTACGTATTAGACAATTGAAATTTTACACGAATATTCGATCAAATTCAATAGTTTTGTTTAAATAAAGTGCTCGTAAAATAGATAGTCGGCATATACTGTTCGGATGTATTCACTAACGAGAAAGGAAATCACGACCAATGTGCTTAGTGCCTGAAGAAATAAAATTATACCGGATTAAATAGAAAACATCTACACAACAGCAGATTTCGACTCGGAAAATGGATGTATCTCCTCACACATCTTATGTGAGAACTCAATTTACTGTTGACCATTTCTCGTTTACTAAGTACACCACGCTCTATTAACTTCACTAATATAGATTTTTTTTTTTAATTTTTTCCTATACTTAAAAGTTTAAAACTTTAAATTTTAATTTTATCGCATACACATTAGATGTCGTTGTACATTAGTAAGTTAACTGTTAAAGTGTATATATATATATATATATATAAAGGTACTTAACATTCTTAATTATTCAATTATTCATGTATTCATGATTTTGTTTATATGTTTCGGAAATATATATTTCTTCTTCTAGAATTGATAAATTTACATACAGTCTTATTTTGATAGTTAAATATCGTATTCCAGTACTTTTAATTAAATAAGTTGTTTCCATCATAAAATAGTTGGGTAAATTTTGTTATTTTTGTGTATAAACAAGTAAAGAAATTTATATATATTCATGTGTATGTGTGAATGTGTAAACTAAATCAGTAGACTGGGAGTAGTGTGGAATAAATTACATTACACCGACGATATTTTAAGCTTTATATAAAGAAATATAAACTACATTCATGCTAATCATCAGCAGAGCCGACTATTCAGTTTTCTGTCACATCGCCTCTATTTACTCCGTTAACTAATTTAAAAATGTACGCTATCGAATTCAAAAATGACGGTTAAAAATTATGAAGAACAAATTTCGTCGTTTAAGTCGGGAGTATAATATAATTTTTTGTTTCGGTTTTTATTACTTAACAAGATTATTTCATACACTTTCAGCCGTGATGTCTACCATATTGTACGTGGAATTTTGTTTAATATTAACAATATTTCTTATTTTTTGATTGACGTGAAATGTCTTAATTTTAAAAGTAATTATATAAATACATACATCGAAAATTATCTACAGTTCGTCTAACAAGCCGTTTCGTATAGTATAACATTTATAATTTTGTGTCAAAATTTTACAATGTACGAATGACGGGGTTAAATAATTAAAAATTAATTAAAATCCGTACCTTATGGATTATCAGAGAATTATGAAAACGCATATATTTGAAACAGTACTCGCAAATGAACAACTTCGGTTCTGTCGCATATTTTTCCGGATATTGGCTAAAATACCACGTATCGATTTCATATTTTCCTACCTGAATTTTCGTGATATATTTAACTCTTGTTAACGCTTCGTGTTCACGTTCCAAAGCAGCTGTTTCCGGATCCATGTCAGAGTACGGCTAAACAATACGAAATATGGCACATAATTCAAAAATCGTATTCATATTTATAAAACCGGTATATATTTAACATTCATTCTTGGTTTATTAATTTTTGTTTTAAATATCACCAAAATTAACAAGTAGGTTATATATGTATTATGTTGTCAGTCTACTACTGGGCAAAAATTGTCCGTTTTCTTCATTTCTTGCTTTGCGGTATTACGTTTTTAAATAAAAATAATTAGTATAATATATATATATTTTTTTTTAAATAAAACTTAATTTCAATAACAAAAACCCTCACAATATTTTACAAATATCGTAAATTACCGTTTGAACATGATTGATTTCGTTATGAAGTCTTCTTTGATTTCGTGTAATTTTTCTATCATTATCTTTTAATGTATCGATAGAAACACTTCCAGTGTAATCTTCATTATTCACATTGTTCGCTGGAATAACTTTAATACTGGATCAATATGAAATAAAATCGATTAATTACTAACAAATTAATGGAAGTTGCAATTTTTGTTAATACAAACTTCGTGATTTCTTACGAACAATATAAATATATTGCGATTTCATCTACGCTAATGGATGATCATTTTTTATAAATGATTATAACGAATGTAGTATGAATAATTTAACATTACTTTTACTACTTTATTGACAGTATATATTTTTTTAATACTTTTTTTTTTTTTAAATATAATAATTTCCAAATGTTCGATATAAATTCATTACGAATATTTTTCATACTTATTTTGAGGAAATGCGCGCCAGTATCTAACAGTAAAAATATATTTATCAGTAACATTAACTCGGAGAATTAACGAGAAAAATAATTATGGAAATTTTGTGATTGAAATACGGGGAAGTTCTAGATAATTTGGAGCTATCATCAGAGTTCTACAGATAAAAACATATATTTCCTTATTGAACATGTAACACTACTATAAATTTAAGTGTAAAATTTAAAGTTATATTACAATAAAATAGTGCATTCTAATTACGCAGTACTATTAAATAGTGGCATGTGTACATGATTACAGTAGTTTAATTATTAGAAGTGTGCATTTTTAAAAAATATTTTTTTACCGGCAGCTGTATTTATTTAATCGCGTGATCGCAAATATATATGCGACATTCCTCTTAGAACTTTAAAACGCACATTTTATATATATATATATATATATGATAAATAAAATAATACAATAGAACATTTTTAATACATACTCTTCACGCGGTATCCACTGATCCAGACGTCTATCATAACCCTCGTAATGGACGTAATACTCCGAATAATTACTAAGTTCATTATAACGTTTTTGAATTATATCAGCTGGAACTGTAAGTCAAATAACTCATATTGTAAGGCATAGTTTAAAACTTGTGTAAATTTAAAGTTTAAAAACCAATTTCAAACCTTAAGTACTTTTTAAAATAGAACATATTCAATTAAAATTAATTTTTAAGGATTATGTGAAAACATACGCCACTTATCATTTCTCTTTGCTAAATGCTTCCCTAATGTAGATTTATCATCGCCACCTTCTTCAGTATTGTTCGTTTTTTCCATTTTATTTACAACTAAATGCTTTCTTTTTGTTAAACTGTTCGCAGCGTCACAATAGTAAAACTTTACAAGCCGTTTTACAAATAACACGATAATTAGATAATATTTTTAAAAACGTAACATATTTATAAAATTACACAATACTCAACTACAAATTTGATACACAACAAATGCAACAAGCAGGACACAATTTATAAAATTAAAATATAAACCATAATCATCGGTTATCTAGTTCTAGTAATCGCCTATTTTAGCGTCGTCGTCGACTGTAAACATGCGGGATAAAATACTAAAATGAGATTATCGATAGATAAGAATAATTTTCATCGATACATAATCTAAGAGTAAACAACTTTTTTTATTTATTTACGTTTATTGTCATTTTTATTCTTTATATATTTAAATTTTGTTTTTATTTGTAATAATAGTTTTTTATCGGTAGCGTTATTTAAATCTACCTAAAAAAAAAGACAGTTTGGTGAAACCAATGTTTTCATTTAAATTATACGTCAAGTGATTTTTTTTTAAATTATTTTTCGATAATTCTAAACTATATTACTAAAAAAAACTGTAAAAGCGTAATTTTTGTGATTTTATATTTTAATTTAAAAGTTTTTGCACTTCTGAGTTTTTAATTTTTCTATGTTAACTCCATCATAGTGTTTTATTTATTTCAAAAGTGATCTGAACTTCAGATTTATATTAATTAGTCTGTATATTTTATAAATGTAATTTCAAAATCTACGATCCTGCTTTTACCGTACAAAGTTACAAAGTATCGAAAAATGAATTGCAATCCTATATCGAGAACTGATTTAGAGCCGGTATTGCGATACATATACAAAATTGCAAGCGCTAAATATATGAGATTTCCGGTTTACTTTCCGGAAAGCTTCAACTATTATTATTTATTGCTAATAAAATCATGAAAATAAATTTAATTTTTTTCGAAAAAAAAATGACGTACAAAATTATTTTAAGCTTGATGTATTTCATTTCATACATAGAAAATATATACTTTTTATGAATTCATAATTTAAGAAAATTACAAATTTTAATATCTATACCAAAAGTAGTTTCGAAATGTTATCGCAATTAACAAGTAAAACCACACAATAAAATTCTGTTATAAAATAATATGTTATTTAAAGAGTTTGAAATATGTACAGTAGCACTTTATATGTAAGAAGTTTTTAAAAAAAGAACTGTCGAACACAAAATTTGTACAAGAGAAATTTGATAGTTGCTGATTTTATCGCGGTTAAGTACACGCTGGAACACTTAATTAAAATGAAATCTTTTTGCGTGCAGTATAACAATGTGTCATAGTAAGAGTCTGAATGCAGAATTTGCGCGGTGATACCAAAAAATTCCAGCATCAAGAAATACAAAACGGATACTACAAATGAGGATCGAAATCCATCCTACAATCGTATACCTCCTTTTTGGAATTTGTTGCGACAAAATTGATCATTTTCAGTCAACCAAGGATTGTGTTGCGCAAAAGATATATTAACACCGACATCCAGTGTTTGTTACTGATTTTTCCTATCTCCAGGAATGACTAAATCGTATTTTCCATTTGACATTTTGGTTTTAATGTTGTCAAATAAATTACCGCGAAACGCATCCATCACTAACACGCTATCTCGTTCGAGAAGTCCACCGGGTCTACGCGCCCCTATATGGGCCCTAACCAATCTTCCATAAGTTCAGTTGTCATCTAGGTATTTTGTTGGGCTCGAACAATAACTCCATCGCGGAAGGTTTCTTTTGACACAGTTTTTCTGGTCTAGATTACCTACGACGGTAAACTGCCATCCGCAGTAGCACTCAACGTAACAGGCACTCGTAGTTTCTGGCGAATTGTGGTGCTGCGACATAATGATAGACATTGTCATTTTAATGAATTTTTTAGACCATTCACGACTATTTTTAAATTGAAGAGTTTTTATCGCTGGCAATTTCTCTGGCTTTTAGTATTAAAGCTTTCGCGCTACTGGAAGATTTTTTGTGCAAAGTTCTTGAAAAATAGGTCAAAACAGCAGCATCGATTTTCGGATATCTTGCGTATGACTTATTGTTTGTTTACAGGCAAATAATAATGTCGTGCTGGCGCAGTTCCAAGAGTGCTCGGCTGTCAAACCGACGGTCGGGGGTTCGAAATCAACGCGCAACGTGGAAAGTTTTCATTATTATTTGATTCTTAATTATCACGGAGAAGGCAGTGGCACCCCACTCCGTATAACATCATACGCGCACGCATCTGCGTCGTATATTAAATAGTGCCTTGAATGCTGGCTCATTTTGTACGTAAAAATAAAACGTACAATGACTAGTCACGACGTTCGATAACGAAAAATACGACGATGATAATGATAATGATGATGATTACACGCGAATAACTTATTTTCACTTCATTCATCAAGAACTGTTTACCGACGGCATGATTTTCGATAATTTCTGGCAAATAAGATAACTGTACAATTATTATTAACAAACAACGATGTGTTAGGATAATTGCAATATTTGGCAGAGCAACACTGACTGACGAGCGACGACTGTGATACGAAATGGAACACCATTATTCAACTCCCTGAAAGATGACTCATATATGAAGAGAAAGATAGTGTAGGATGTCCATAGCATAATGTAGCAAAGACAATAGGACTACTACTATTATACCTATAATAGGACATTTTAGTACGTATAGGTAGTTTTACTCTCATGCATATGGTCAATTTAGAAAGTACTTGCAATTTAAGAGGCACTAATTATTTTAGATCTTGAATGGTGAAAAAAAGTGCGTGTTAAATTCGAAGTATTGCGGTATATATATATATATATATATATATATATATATATATATATATATATATATATATATACATACTTTTTTGGTACTCAATATACAAAATGAGTGTTGGCTTGGGAATAGTGTAGAATTGTTGTAGTCATTTGGACTAAACCCGGAATACTATGAAAATATCTGGTCACAAATTCTAATTCCCGTTGAATTTGTTTCATATTTTATTGAAAATAAAAATACTTAAATTTTGGCGTACATTATCAATGTAGATTGAAAAAAAAAATGAAACAACGTTTTAATTTCATTCGGTGTTTTAAATATGAATATCTACGACCTCGCATAGAGTTCGAAATATAAACGTAGTACGACACCACTTTACACTAATAGCATTTGTAAAAGTTGGCATTAGTTTATTGTACTTGAATATATTTCGTCGAAGGAGTATAATATAAACAGTTCTACCAAATAAACGTATGTGACTCAACTTTCAATTATACGCGTAAATATTTAATATAAAATAGTAATATCGATCGAAAATTACATAAACAGGCAACACTTTTATGGGTGTAAGGAGACACTATAAGTTCGAAATTCACGCTTGAACGACGTGATGATGATCTTTATATAGGGTGACCCAGAGAAGAGGGTCGGTTCTGTTGTTTTTTGAGTAACACAAAAACTACTTGACCAAAATTATTGAATGAAATTTTATTCAAAAAATGGGAGATAGCGGATAACGAGAGATTAGATGACCGTCATTTGCAACAATACACTCATTCAGTTTTTGCAAAATTTTCGAAGACTTTTTCGAGCATAGGTGGCTAAATTTTTGAAATTTTTTCAAAAATGTGGTTTTTTCAGGTATTTCAGATCTCGTGAACGTGTTTCGTGAACGCGGCTGTTAAGGTAGTCCCACAAAAAAAAAGTGTAACTTTAAATACTTTTTGAAACTCTTTTTGCACTGTCGCGATCGATTCACGCCGAAAATAAGTTCCACACAAAACGCGCGCTCATTCTCAATATAGGATGCCATGATAACCGAAACTAAAACGAATATCTAGTATGTATAATAAACGCGGAGCAGGCGGTTTGTGTTGTGGCAGTATTACCTGTTTTTATTTTACAAAATTACCGAAAATTTATTCCAAAAATAAAATATTTGACCGAAATTTTATTCGATTATTTCCAAGGGTGCCAGAACACCCACTCAATTGCAATTGGCACCCTTATCGAAAATTAATACTTTTATTAAACGCTTACTCGATATTGTTTGTTCTTTCGATACGGTTTCGCATAATTTTCTTCTTTTACCGCTACTGTTGTCAAGCTATTGCAAGCTTGTAGGTGAAGATTTCATTCGCACGGTTTTTGCGACTTCTGCTAATGCGGCGTGCGTTTGCTGTTTGGGCGCGAGACGAATAGTCCGTTTTTTATATTAGATCCTTCGCAAGAAAACGGGGGGCCTTAGACCCGTGATTAGCCCTTTTGAGGAAATACGAATTTAATAAAACCCTAAGTTAGCCTTCTTTTTATAGTGTCAACTCGGGACGATGAGCAGGGTATATAGCGGTATCATCAGTGTGTAATGCCATCTGTAAGTGTTTTATTTTTGGGACTGTTATTAGTAAAAACGAGGAATAAGTAAGGTCCCAGTATGGTCCCCTGGGGAACTCCCGCTAATGCGTATTTCATGCAGAAATTATAATAATTTTACGAAATTTCTGTTACTTAAATAATTTTGAAAAGTCCGACTGAGTAATTAGAAAATTTAAGTTGAATAATTTTGTATATTAAACCAACTAAACAAGCGGTAAGGCTTTCTCTATGTAACAGTAATTACGCTTATTTTTATTATACCATCAGTTACGGTTTCACCAATTATCGCTAATTGCATGACGGTAGATAAATTACCTCTAAATCCAAATTGTTGTTCTATATGAATATCGTTATCATGTGTGATTTTTTTTTTAGTGTCTACTATTTTACTAAAATTACTAAGTAACGACACGGGTCAGCAGATTTCTGGGATTCGAAATGTTCTTACTTTAGGTAAAGGAATAACTTTAGACAATTTCCAACAGTCGGGAAAATGAGAAAGTAATAAAATTGAATTTATCGTGACTGTTAACTGGACAAATGTTTTTTTGTGGCAAGTTTTTAAACAGTATTGTAGTTATATTATTTGGTCCTAATGATTTCTTATTTTTAAGTTTAACGTACCTCGCTGACCGTTGTTAAATTTTCTCATTTAAGTACTTTTTAATGGAAGATAAAATTTAGTTCGATGTCAAATGTGAACCACGTTGCTAGAATGATAGATCAATTCAGAATGCGCGATGTTTATATTGTGTCGGATATTTGTTGAAAGTAATCAGCAAAACAGGTTATTCTAATTAATAATGCGTTATTCACGGCACGAGTTGAATAATAAGCGACACGATGAATGATACAGCGTCGAAGGTTTGATCAAATCAGGTATGACGGTGTTGAAGCTGTAATGGTTGAACTGCAGAGATAGATAATTGTTGCATTTATCGATGTTCAATCGGTTTACTGCAACTTTTCACCTTATATTAGGTACTATTTAGCGGAAGAAGTTATTTTAAAAAGAGCTGCTTGTGAATAGTACAGTACTTTGAAAGCTAACGAATAGATGCAAAGAAATTGACTCAGCCTATTTGTGGGGAAGGGTTATACCAAGGTATAGTTTACTCGGTTCGTTTTTATACATACATTATGTACGCAAAATATTCGAAAAGATACGAAATAAGACAATTACAACTTTATAATATGCTAATGTGTAGTGGTCTGTAACATTCTTAAAATTTGTAATAAAATTACACCGAGCTCGAAATGAAGTCCACAGTGTCTTTTAGATTTGCTTAATTTTAATATAAACGTGGATAAATTTCGAAGAATTCTGTCACAAGAAAACTACCGTGCCTTTTGCATTATAATGCGTGAATAACAAGTCCATAATATTTGGACACTCCGACAAGTATTTAAGAGCAATTTTCGATGCCAAGTTGACACAGAACGAAGAGGTTAAATTTGTATTTAAAAAAACGCTAAAATAGGTTAAATATTATCCGTATTAAAGTGGGGAGCTCAACCGGTAGCAGGGTGGAAAGTATGCACGGCTGCAATTATATCTCGTATTTATTATATTGGGCCGTTAATATACCTCAATGAAACGCAGCTAAACTGCAGTTTGTTTTGTGTCCTTTTTACTGGTGCCGAGTCATAAAGGTACTCCAAACAGTGAATTTTGTTTGGTCGATCATTTCTCGCCAATTACTCCCTAAACTTCCGCGGTTTCATTTCTTTAAGGATATTAATCGCAAAGGAATTGTAATCATCAGTATAGATCACGATTTTGGCATCATTTCTTACCTGTTCATTCCGCATGCAACTTAGAGAAACTGTCCTTTTCATTCTGAACGGGCAATCTGCAATCCCGATAATTACGTTCTGAGCGTCACCTTAAAGCCTTCGTACAATATATCGTCCCTTTTCTATCCGGATAGTTTACAATTTCAATGAACGGCAATATCCTTTTTTTTCATTTTCGAGCATATATATATATATATATATATATATATATGCATATATATTTTTCCTTTAGTTAAATTGCACCTAGCTGATTGTAGCTATTTAGCAATGTTAATATTTTATGCAGATGGCATTCAGTAAGTGCTAAAAACAGTCATTAAAATTTATCTCTTAGGCTAGTTCCATCGCCTTGATTCTGTCAATCCGACGAACTTCTAGCGAATTATCCAGCAACCCGATTGCCATGGTGCACCTCTAGTCTATAAGCATAATTTTTTTTGCGTCGCCGGATATTACTTCCCGAACAAACTTCACTCCACGGTCTTTGTGGAGCGTTAAGTTGGTGATGTACCACGGTGAACTGACAATCATCCGGAGGATTTTATTCTGGAACCGCTGAATAATCGATATGCTGTGTTTTTAGAACAGCCCCGTAATGGGTCCATAACGCCAAACTGGTTTCAAAGTAAATTAATAATTTATTTTCAGCGGACACTTCCGATTTCTTGTTTAATAACCAGTATATCTGTCTCAGTTTTATATTTAGCTCAGTGCGCTTATATATATGTGCTTTTGGATATGTTGGTATAACACATATACGTGACCTTCGTCTTTTTAGTCATAATATTGTCTATTTTACTAATCTGGTGACAATGTTAATAATACGGCAAAACTAATGAATCCTTTTAAAAGTATCCTCAATTAAATAAAATCATCCGAGTAAACACGAGCAAATAATTTTTTTAACGTGTACTAGAGAATTTCACGTGTACATTGATCGGTCGTAAAGGAATCAGATCGTTACGTTCGAAATAACACAAAATTTTAGAATTTCACCCAGCCCAAAATATCATTATTGAGAAATATTATTCACGCGCGAACATTTAATAACACAGGTGTCGTTAGACAAATCGAGGGCTTTGTTTCCGAATAACACTGCTAAAGTGAACAAAAAGTTCCGATTTAAAAAACATACGTTCGAACTCGTTAATCAGTTTTAAATGGGAAAAACATTCGGTTTAGACAAAATTACAACTAGCATTTCCAACTTGAACACCTGTACTCTGACACGATGGTGCAGTTTAGAGTGCTGTTTTCACTATGCGTGTTATCTCTGTACTGTAATGGTAGGTAATAATTTTATTATTATTACTATTTGTGAAACATTCGATAATTGAACCGTATATAAAATAACCTATTCTTGTATCATATTTTAATTGTGGTTACATAACTTATCAAAGTAAACTTTTGATCTGCACTCGCAATTTATATCAAATTATACAATGTCGTACAATGAAGGGAATTGGTTAATTCTGATTAGCTTCCGAAATAGGATTTATTTTCGAGTATCTGAAAAAACTGAATTGAGGGCATTGCAACAAGTATGCGGTTAAAAGTGATGTTTCATATACTGTATATATTCAAAGTTTCCTGTTTTAAGAAGATTAGATCATCTCCCGAATCAGGTGCCGCGGTACAATTCTTTCAAACTCGCGCAAAAATCGACGTGTACCTTTAGTAATATTCAGATACGACTTCGGCAGCTCATCAGAATTAATGAGATTATATAACTTTATGTGAATTCATGAAAAGTTCATTTGGATATATTATGTAAAATTTAAAGTACTGTTGCATACTCTAGCAACGTCTGATACAAACATCGCGTCAATTAAAGTTATCATCTGTATTATCTCTGCCAAGCCTAACTGTATTTACTTGGTTAAACAGATCTGTTCAAAACGGTATTCTCTCTAGACTATTAGCTTGCATTTTAAATCATGTCCGTATCAGTTTTTGGACTACATCGGTCAAAAGAGCTTAATAAATTAATTGTTCTTATATTACGCGCACTACGACAGTCTTAACCGGGCTCGAGTAATTAAATAATCTTTGCGACTCTTTATCGTAGAGAGCGGTGTGTTAACCTTCCGATGGTGGTACCACATGTTACTTTTATAATTATTTAATGAAAACGCATTAATACTTTCGCGCAATATATTATATTTAAACATTTTTACGTTATTAAACTATTTTTATATACAAGTAGCGAAATCAAAAACTTAAAACTATTTTTTAAAACAATCTGATTTCCCACATTTTGTACAGAGCCAGTTTTGACTTTTTCATCGGCAGACAGTGGACAAATGTGACATCTGCTCTGTTTTAAGAGCTAAGAAGGAAATTCCTGCATTTGTTCTTCTTCTTCATCCTCAAATTTCCTCTCTAGAAAATTTGAAATATATTCGTAAAGTAATTGTTTGTCAGTCGACGTCCCACATGCGGTTTAAATAGTTGCTACTACGCTAAAAGTTTTTCAAAAACGTTTTCCTTTTAATTTTTTGTGCTGGGATCGGCTACCTTATATAAAACTAGCGCATTAATACCATCTTGGTCAATCACTACAAAAAATATTCCAAGAGGTCAGCATCGTGTGCATCGTGAAACAGGTTTATTTTTACTGAGTGTACACACAAGGCGTCAAATTAAAATTGTCCAACAATTCTTGCGCTAATGGAATGAACCAGTTATCACATCTGATATTGCTATTAGTTCCACGAAGGTTTTTCGAGAGTATCTTTACATATTATATAGGGAGATTATCTGTTGTATTTTGTTGTTCCTTCCCTATATGGGGAGATGCATCGACCGTTTAAATTTTTTTTGCGTCGCACATAGTTACAATTTTGATATCGTACTTATGTGGTTTCGATTTTATATATACTCGAAATGAACATTTTCCTTAAAACCCTAATAGGTGTTCATCGATATCAAATTCATAGAAGGACTAATACATTGTTTACGACAGTTGTTGATAAAATATAACCGTAAATTTTTAATTGGTGCAAATTTATCGGACCTATCCCGATGCTGCTTATCATCAAGCTGTAAACAAATTAGCAAAAATTTGATTCGTATTTCAGGCATAACAAGTTTGTACTTGGACGAATCAGCGCACACATTTCTTCGGTACTTAAATAACGATTTTTTTTCTCATTCCAGCCGAATAAAGTATTCCAAGAAGAACCCGTATTTCAGTTATATCTGTTTCACTTACAAACCATTAGCCAACATACTTTACACACACTGAATATTTATAGGTTTGTGAACTGAACAATTGTTTCAGTTATTGTTTGGTCAATAAGTAAGTTTAGTGCCTCAAGTTTGGACGAAATACTTGGAGATGTATTTATTCGTAGAATTTTTTACAATATTACGAGCTTCCGTTCTAGTTCGTTTGGTGGTTTTAGTGACCATACATGGCCATTTTTACCTTTTACAGTGTCCAAAGATGATGGCATTTCTTCCTCCTCCACTGAGGAATCTCCTTCAGTTTCATAATTGACATCGCTGTCTTCCTGCAGGTTATCTTCTTCACTGTCTGAAACATCGCCAGAGAGTATAGTTTCTTCAGCATCAAGACATACCCAATAGAAATCATTATAAACACGTGATTATGAAAAAATTTGACAAACAATCACCCCTGTTACCATCGGAAGGTTAATTTAAATATACCGTTAATTGTGCATGTGTAATTTTAATAATTGTGTTTAATGAAAACTATTTAAAAGTTATTGGTGACATCGTCTATTCCGATGAAATGTTTCGTATTCAGTTCACAAATAGTTTTGTGAATTATTGATGAGATGACATGCACGATTGTAAAGAAATACTGCCGAATCCTCATTGTTTTAATTTTGTTTTATTGATACTTGAAATTTAATTGCACGCGGCTAGAATAGTAATTAGAATTAAGCTTCTGTTTCTGTAAGTGATACAATGTCCTCAAACTTTTCCATCAGGAACTGTTTTATATATATATATATGTTTTTAGCTACGAATTGCAATTTCGGATAACTAAAAATATTATGGGCAGATTAATAATAACTTCAAATGTGGCTTAAATGTAAATTGCCGAACATTATTAGAATTGAAGCATAAATATTTGAGTACACTTTCGAAACAATTATGTTTTCCAAATGTGTTCAGATATGAGCATGAGTGCATATATGCAAATAATATTTCAATTAAGAGTCAAGTTTTTCATTTGTATTTCATTAACACTGTAGTAGGCCGTTAATAAAGTAATGCTGAAAGCAGTCCCAGTGGTACAGACTGATACAATCAATGACACGAGTACCGTAATGGTTTTAGTTAGTAGGAGTTTGATTATCCACCACGTTAAAAAAAAACCCTGTTAATAACTTATTCGAATAAAAATTACATTTCTTTTTAATTTCAGAATGCAACTTGAATAAACTGGATCGGATTATAACCGGTACAATTTTTATTCGATCATTTTGACTAACACTGTTTTTATATATAACATGCAAAAAAATATATACACGTGTAACGTGTTATGTTCGTATATGTATTATGTTTCTGTATATACTGTAATAACATTACATACACACACACACATATATATATATATATATATATATATATATATATATATATATATATATATATATATATAAGGCACAAGGGATCAAATCTAAATATGCGACAGATAATCGAAAAATGTCTGGAATTCAATATTACAATTTACATATGCTTTATAGATTACGCAAAGGCGTTCGATTGTGTAAGATGGGTAAAATTATGGCAAGTTTTAGAGGAACATTTGATAGAATTAATTAAATCACTATATAAAAACACAAGCGGAAACGTGAAAATAAATAACAAGCTATCTGAGAAATTTCAGCCTTAAAAAGGAGTACGTCAGGGATGCATACTAAGTCCTATTTTATTTAACAAATACAATGAATGGATAATCAAAGAGACCATGAATGGATGGAAAGATGGAGTTAAAATAGGAGGAACGTGCATTAACAACTAACGATACGCTGACGATACTGCCATATTTGCCTCAACTGAAGAGAATCTACAGGTTTTACTCCGGAAGTTGGAAACCATAAGCAAAGCTGCAGGCTTAACAATAAATAAAGACAAAACTAAAATAATGATTATTAATCGAAACAACTCTGATAACATCCAGAAATGGCATGACTTCAGGTAGTTGATAAATGCGTATACTTAGGTTCAGTAATTACCAAAGATGGAGGATCGACCGATGAAATTAAAAGAAGAATAGGAACTGCAAAAAATGCATTGGCTCAACTGACAAGAGCATGGAAGAGCCACGACATAATGAAGAATACAAAAATTCGCCTCATGGACACCTTAGTCTTTTCGGGTTTTCTGTATGCATCGGAATGTTGGACTTTAAAAAAAATGGATGTCCGGCGAATAGATGCTTTGAAAATGTTCTGTTGGAGAAGGATGCTGCGGATTCCCTGGACCGAAAAGAGAACAAACCTGTCGGTGTTAAAGGAAATCTGTCCAAAAATACGACTGCGAGATGTAGTAAGGCAGCGAATAGTAACTTACTTCGGTCATATCATACGTCAAAATAGTTTGGGAAAGTTAATTTTGGAGGGTATGGTCGAAGGTCGGCGAAAACAAGGAAGAACGCCTACACGATATACGGATGGAATCAAAGAATTGCTAAACATTACATCATTCCAGCAAGCGGTTCGATATGCAGAAGACCGAAACATATGGCGGACGCAATTACATAAAACAAGGTTTCATAGTATCACGATGCTCGGATCGAGCCTACGATGAAGAAGAAGAATATATAATATAATAATATAGCCTATTAGTAATTATATATCACATACTCGCGCATAGAGGGTTGTTCGACTATACTGGGTAAGACTAATATCTAATATCATGAACTCCATCATTTCAGGGAAGATTATCTAATATTAGGAGGATCCGTGTGAACGGGACACCCTCACTACTCAGATGTGCCGAGCTGTCACAACTGTCAACGGAGGCAATAACAAAATCGTAAAAACAACACCCGACTGATTTTATTGAACGTATTATAGGAAATAACAACGCCAATATGAATACGTCATACATGGATTTTGCAGTATAATTAGCAATATTCGGATAAATTTATATTTTATATATATTACTGTAAGCAAATTTCACCTAATCTCTTCGACTCCTAATAACTTTTACAACATTCATTATATTTATACTTATATTTTATTTATATTTTATATTTATATTATTTTACATTTATATATATATATTAACAACTTTCCGTGTTCTCTTACAAGCTTAATAACATTAAGAATGTACGTCGGATCCAAGAAAGTTCTTAATAAAAAATGTTCGTCCGAATTGTCACTACAAATCTACACTAAAACCTACCCTTAAAATCCATCATTCCTTATACCACAAATGAGGGTTTTAAATGGGTGCAATTTTCGAGTAAAGTGTTATGACATCTGTCGGAGATTCGTGCGTTTGACTTAGTCGCTTACAGAGACCGGTCCTAAATCGAAAATCTGTCCCTAGAAAACTTTCTAAATGTCCTAGCGAACATTTCTCCCAGATCTAGGAAAAAGTCGAGTATTAGAGAGGTTGAAATCTTTTTGCAAATCAACTTTTTTTTCAAGTTTTTACAATAGCCGTCTAATCATTCTTCCGAACGTCTAAAGGTTGAACGGTATTTCGTTTTCCGAAAGTAATCAACGATGTATTTTTGTACCCGATAAACTTGTTCTATCACATCATATGAAACGGAGCTAAACTGATAATCAGGAATAATTATTGAGTTGTCCAAAATTTCAGAAAGTCTTAAACTAAGTAGTTCGTCATAAACTTTTTTTTTTGGTAATAAGCTGATAGGAGGCTATTTCATTAGTGGATTATCCTGGTTTGGAAATAATTATCCCACTTTCCATTGTGAAGGATAATGACTTGTACTAATTATTCAGTTAAATATAGATGTAAGCGTGCGCGCTGGTAAACAATCTAGTACACTACAATAACACGCGGGGCTGCATTCTATCGTGACAGCAAAGCGATTACAATCAGTTCTCCCGGGTGTATGCGTATCTATCTATGCCAGCGCTATATTATAATTGCATCGTACGCCACTTACACTGTATAACAAAATATGTATAGTAAGTAGTCGCCTACCTCCGATACGGAGACGGCACTTAATAATGATGATGATGATAAGCATGTTAATCCTTACAGGTGTTTTAACATTATTCCCGTTATAAAGTGCCACCCAGGTAATCTATTAAATTATTTCATAAAATTTTTATTTCAGGCGGGAATATGATTTTATTAGAAGTAACAAATTGACCGTCCGGCATCCGTCTTACTTTTTCATGGAATTTGTTCATACGAATATCAGCTGGATGTGTCTTATAAGCCAGTTCATCTTTTCTTTTTCATGCTTTGCTCCCATTCCTTTCAGGAGGAAGTGCTACTTGCAATTTTTGTAACTTTCAGCAGCTTTCCATGATGAATTTTCTTAATTTGTGGATAACTAATTAAAAATTAATTATTTAAACGTATCTCGTTTGCGTTTGGTCAAAATCTCTTTTATTAGCAAAATTTAAAATTTTAATTGGAGAATTCTGCCACTGTTCACAAGTCTGTCCTTATGAAGTGCATTCTTGATTACCGCGGGATAATTTAAGTAACGACGATCATTGTTGATTTGAAGCGTGCCCAACAAAACTTTTATTTTCACCATGTTGTTAAATAAATACAACGTTATCTATATTATGTGCTATCTTCATGACAATGTTCAGTTTCAAGTTCTTGTGTAACTAGTTTGAATATGAAACCCAGTCAGTTCTATTATTATGAAATTTAAATTAACCCTTTTCAATTAGTAGAGAAGAATTTAATTGCAATAGGAAGGCTGAATGATATGATGAAGAGTCAATCGACGATTCGTTATATATATATATATATATATATATATATATATATATATATATATATATATATATATATATATATATATATATATATAATGCGTTCATTTCTTTAATAATGAATATATCAAGTAGATCAGGAATTTTTCGAAGATGAGAATTCTAATATGTCAGTCGGCCGATTGAGATGACAGAAAAATATTCTCTCATAATACAATCCTACCACTGCTTGCCTGTTGATGTAATAAGTTGTGAATCACAGAAAGTGTGTTGGAAATTGAAGTCATCGCCGACAATAAATTTGTTTCTTAATGTTTTCAAAAATCCAGCAAATTAATTTTTAATTATACGTCATCTAAGGGAGCAATAAATAGCGGAAAACACTAAAGATTTGCCGCCACTTTTTTTATTTTGACTGATGCTATAATGAATTCGGACTGTGTCTCACCTCCTATCGAATGACGTTCTCCACGGAAATTATTATGATATTCCGTATTTATGTAAAAAACCGTGTTTTTTAATATATTTTTTTATTATCTCTTCTATTTAATTTATAATTTTAATGTATAAATTATTTTTCACGATTAGTTTTGACTGAGGTCCATTACTCTAGCTCCACCATTCCGTATTTTTGTGCGTCGTTTATATTTTTCCCCTTTATAATTAAACCCCATTTACCGCAGTGCGATTGGAAAAATGTATTAAATTATTTTGTATATAAAGATTTACAGAGGAGATCTGTGTACTTGAAAATAGGTGCGTGCAACTGAAGTGTAATTGAAAAAGAATAAATCGCTACATATTAAAATAAATCTCTGTGTCTAGTAGTCTTCTTCGAGCGTGCTTTATTTAAGGATGCTGACAACATGTATAGTCACATCAATGATCAATATGCGTGTAAATGACAGTTCGAACTAGGTGTAAAAAACAACAAGTGAACCATTATATCATATATGTATATAAATCCGTTTTTTTTTTTTACTTACTGTACATATTTGTATGTAATAATAAACAATTAATTAGTCCGCAATTACAAAAGGAGACCGCGCCTGTATTAAATTTCTCGGTTTAACGGTTGAATTATTAAAGAAATGAGACATTAGAAATGGTAAATTTGTGGATCATTGCTTAAACTGCATGGTTCTTCCTGTTCAGTAAGCCCGGTTAAGAAGACCATTGTGTACGTTTTAAAGAAGAGAAGGCGGAACAACACAAATATAGATATAATTTGAGAATCTCCGATACACCGACAAACCTAGTGTAGCGAGTGAAGAAGTTATCGGTGTTCGATCGGGTTCATTCATTTTAGTCCTCATCTATGGACGAGTTTTTCGACGAAGATTGCCGTGTGTGTTTATTAGTACGATGTAAATTTACCTTTGTTTTTGCGTTCATCAATTGCCCATTATATAAAACGGTAACTCGAATTTGAGGAAACTTGACGTCAGAACATCTTCTTTATCGTTAAATTTATTTAGAATTTCGAATGAAATACCGCCGTAGACTTACAGAGTAGTCCTTTCAGTTATAATAAAAAAATGTTGTAACCGATGTTAAAACTATTTCCCTTACATCTGTATCTCCGACAGGTCGTATCAAATTTCGCAAATGAACTGATTAATAATGCACTTCGGATTGTAGAGAAATTTGGTATCGTGGAATCGATTTGAACATTGTTTAATATAAATTGTTTTAATTTTTGATTAATCGTTTTTACAGGCTTCAAGAATTACGTGAGGTGAGTTAATATTTTTTGCTCTCTCTCTCTCTTTTAAAAAATTTATAATTCACGACGATCTAATCAACTTGATATCGCGACGATGGAATTATATTTTAACGGGAGTCGTCTCAACGACTGAAACTAGGATCATATTAGCAGCTGCACTCTCTGTTAACCTATTATAATCTCGTAACATCAATGGGTTCTTCCGAATCTTCGGTCGTAACAAAAATATTTTCGGATTGAATTTCATCTTCCGCATATTCTAATGGAAGATTTTTTGTGTAGCGTATAGTCAGACAACCGTGCGCCAGTTACCTAAAGTAAAATTTTATTTTCGTGAAATTTTTCGTTTATTATTTTTAGAAGCGCATTACCATATTGATCCATCAATCTATATATATATTGTTACAAATATCATCGTTCGAACGAGTTGTTTATTGTTAGCAAATAACTAATGGGGTCGAGTAGTCAGTGTTTACTACTTCTGTGTCTTCTTTGTTCTGTTTCCTTTTTTTAGCTGTAATATGTAGCGTTAAGGTATATAAATATATTCCTAGATATTTGACACGAGCGTTAATCAATCGAAAATGGAAACTTCGACCCGTGGAATGATATCGAAAAGTATAAGATGAATAAATTCAGTAAAATCGATATTGTATTTTAAGAAAATCTTTTACTGCGTTACATTTTTCGGTGTCCATTTCCTGAGATCCCGACGATTTAATAAATTCGTTTAGGTACAACTGTGTCAGTCACACAGTGTTTTCTAAGCGGCACACGAAAAACTAAGCTTTATTCAAAAATATAGAAAATATTTTATTTTAATTAATATAACATTTATTCAAATAGTAATGTCGGTATTGATATTTCGACATAAATGAAGGGCAACAGTTTTAAGGGGGATATAGAAGAGACCATTTCCGGTTGCTCAGTTTGTTGTACGTAGAGTCCCGTAAAATTTTTTCACCCGCTGAAACCTTTTTTTTACACGTTAAAAAAATGTCTGTATCGTCCGCGAACATACTAAATAATATAGATTTAACCGATAGCATTTAATTATTTTACGATTTCAATTCACACGGCACTCTCTGATAATCCATTTTGAAAAACCAATTCAGTTTTTAAAAGTAACAAATATTAATTAAAATATCTTCGGTGCTTCTAACCTAAGTTGTGCTATACACGGCACCTAAAAAATGAAAAAAAAAATAAAAAAAATTATTTTACGTAACGAAAATTTATAATTTTATAGTTGATTTTAAAGAATATCGGAATAAAATTGTATATAACGTGTTCGTTTTTTTTTTTATTATTAATTTTTCGCAACGATGTTTAGTAAAATCTTACATCTTGGTCGACATTCCAACGAACGACAAGATACGGTTCAGAATCAAGACGATACCGATTCGAAGCAGGTGAACGAAAATCAACAAACGAATATGAACGAACGAAATCGTGTAATCGATAACGATGACGACATCTTATTCGGTCGTCTGAGTAGGTTGCTATTTTTGCGATTTTAAATGTACTTCCATAATTTAACGCGGTGTTAAACTAATTTCGTTGAATAACACGTTACCAGTTGGAGGCGTTTTCAATTTCAATGATTTTATACGTGAATCATCGATTATAATTTTAAGTAGAAATGAAAGGAGGAAAATGCAATGGCGTTCAAGTGATTATTTGCGCAGTGCACTTCCAGCGTGACTCTCGTGCATCGCATATATAATTACGATACTATCGTTATTAGCTAGCGCGTGCGCCATTACTAGCAGCGTAAATTTACTAGCATACTTTTTGAACAAGGTATCGGATGCAAATTATGCGATAGTATATCACGTCGAGTTTAAACGTGGTACTCGTTGAATCAACGGGAATCGGAACGCCTCTACGGCCTACCCAACGTAATATTGTGGGGACTATAGGATGCCGAGACTTTTCTAGAAATGTCGCTATATGGTGGATAAATTATCCAAATGGTGAAGGGAAGAAACATTATACGGAGATGTAATACAGAACGTAGCGAGACAAGTTAGAACTCGGAACGCGACGGTGTCACAGCAGAGCATTAAAAAAACATGATCGGAATTGCAGACTGCCTCTACCGGATTGAGAAAAGACGGTCAGGTAACAAATAATTTCCAAATCGCGATCTATCCGATGAGTACAATTCCCTTACGATTGATCTTCTTAAAGAAATAGAACCACGGGAGTTTGGTGAGAGACGGTTGAAGTTGATAGTAGTAAGTGAAAGGTGACTAATATACTCTCGGTATACGTAAGTTCCTAATGTATGCTCTAGCTGAACAGAGTGAATGATACGAAAACGACAAACATCTTCCTATGGTATTTCTTCATATACATTCTGTTCCTTCCTATCGTCCGTCCATACAGTACTATCATTATTATTTTCGGTTCCTTTATATGCGTCGAATTTTTAAATTTTATATTTCTAAATTCTATTCCGCTATCAACCGTTGTATTATCTATTTGCTTTTCATCGGAGAGTCTGTTATGTTACCCATTCTTCGGATGCGCCCGTAAAATGACACGACAGATAGTCTCCGTACTTTCTTACATAGTTCTTAACCGAGTCTGGTTCTCAACGTCTCCAATTCGTTTCTCGGGTCAGCCTGGAATTCTTTTTCTTCTTATAATCTTTCTTTCCATTTTCTAAGCACTCCGGTTTAATAGCTGTGTTATAATTTCCGATATGGACATTTATTCATATTAATTTTTACGTTAATTTATTACTATTATTTTAAGAAAAATGTCTCAATTCGAGAAAACCTTGTATTCAAATACGTACAATAGTACAATAATAATGATCACGATTTTGTATACCTATATATATATATATATATATATATATATATATATATATATATATATTTATTTATTTATTTATTTATTTATTTATTTATTTAATGAAGCCACACAACAGCTAACAGCCAATTATAGTGTAGGCTTATAAATAAAATAATACAATGAATAATTTTTTCCGAATTATAAAATTAAAAGTAAAAAAAAAATAAAATACAAGAAAAATACATTGAACACATTCACCAGCCTCACGCCCATTAAACACACCAGAAAAACGACACGCATTCACAAGTCTCACACTCATTAAAACATACATCATAGATGTTAGTCGTATACACTTCTCTCCTTCCTTCGCGTTTTTTCATCTTTCCTACTCCTATTCATTACCGTCGGTTAATACAACTGCCAGTGCAAAAAGTAAAATTAAAAAAAAAAAATAATAATTGAGGTCGTACGATCATCAAAAAGTGAAGATACCTAAAGATGAAGAAAATGCATTCGCTCATTGAAACCTTTTGTCTTATCGGCGTCAATTCGACAACTTATTACTGCTAAAATATTGTTCACAGTGATAGACCACATGATTCACATGGACAGACTGACATGGACGAACATTAAGTACAAAAAAAAAACACAAAAGAACAGAAAAAATGGATTATTGAGGAATGGAAATAGAAGACGATGGGTTGATGATAATTCAGAAAAATTGGTTCAGATTCGCGAAAAATGGACAACACCGGTTCACGAAGCCAAAGAAGAACGAAAATATCGCAAAAAATAAATACGCTTACTTAGTCTCATATTGTCTATATCGTGTTCGATTTCTGAAGATATATATATATTTATTTATTTATTTAATGAAGCCACACAACAGCTAACAGCCAATTATAGTGTAGGCTTATAAATAAAATAATACAATGAATAATATTTTCTGAATTATAAAATTAAAAGTAAAAAAAATAAAATACAAAAAAAATACATTGAACACATTCACCAAACTCATTAAACACACCGGGAAAACTACACGCATTCACAAGTCTCACACTCATTAAAACATACATCATTCACACCCCATTCACACAATCTTACTCGAAATAAACGGACGAATAATCTTTAACTAATAAATGCAATATAAACCTTAACGTATATACTACATGTACATTAGTAAAGGAACACATGTACCAAACACACACCACATAATAACAATCTAGAACCACTGGAATAGACAACAGCGGAACTCCTGTTCTCATCGCAAAATATGTTCGGGAAGCAACTTATTAAAGAAATATCTGTTATCAAATATCCATACAGGGAAATATGTTCAAAAGAGAATTATACAAGCGGATGACGGCAACGGAGAACTTAAACCGAGGTTTGTTCGTGCACGCGGCTCACTAAAAAAAAGATTCGATCGCCTATTTGATCTTGGTACAACGTAGGAGATGGTTGATGTTAAATACTCACTATTAATTCTACCGTTGCATACATTATGAAGAAACCTTAATTTGGCTATTTTCCTTCTGTAGTGTAAAGACTCACATCCATTATATTTCATTCTTCTTTCTTCTTCTTAATATATCGTAATTCATATATTTAGGGTAAATACCTGATAGACGGTAATATAGATATTTTAAAAATTTACACTGAACTTTGTCAATTAACCTAATGTATTTATTATAATACGGATCCCAAATAATTGAACAGTATTCTAAAGGACTACGCACTAATGCATTAAGCGACAGTAGCGTCCATGGATCTCTAAATGAATTTCTTATAATAAAACTTAGCATTTTATAAGAGCGATTAACAACATCGCTTACATGTATTGAAAATTTTAAATTGTCATCAATATTAACTCCGAGATTCCGCATCACAGATTTTTTAATTATCTGCTTACCATTCATCGTGTAAGTGAACGAGTACCTATTTCTATTTCTACAGAAACTCATGTGGACGCATTTTTCATAATTGAAAGGTAAATGATTTTCTTTGCTCCACAGAACCAGCTTATCTAAATCAGTTTGTAAAGATTCACAGTCAGCTAGTGAAGATATAGGAGCGTAAATTTTGAGATCATCAGCAAATAAAAGAAATTTTGGGCAAGGTTCTTTCCAATATCATTGATAAAAATTAGGAATAGAAGGAGACCCAAATTCGAACCTTGTATATATATATATATATTTATATTCGATTTTGGCCATCTATGGACCATGGAAAAGCTATTCGCACGATGTTAGTAAGTCAATTCTGTTCTTTTTTCACGTTTCTTTGTCCAGTATTGTTTCATCCGTTTCGAATGAGTCTTTTTTCTTTCTTCGTCCATGTTCGCGCTGACTTCTTTATCACCTTCTCTTGGCATCCTGTCTTTTCTTTTCGTTGTTTTGTTAACCAATATTCTTTCATCCGTTTCGAATGTGTCTTCCTCCTTTCTTCTGTCCACGTTCGCCCTGTATTTTCAGTTGTATGCTCATGGAATCCTTTGAATGATTGGCTCCTATGTCTAAACTTGTTTCTATCTTTGATTTCTCCATCAAATATTGCCATATGTTCCACATCCCTTTTGACTTCTACCATCCATGGCACTATATATATATATATATATATATATATATATATATATATAATTAATCTTTATTACGTGTTAATTAAAGGTAAAACGAATTACGGAGAATTCGCCTGGTTACGAAGAAAAGCTCAGCTAATGTTATGGCACTTCGGATTCATTCTATTGGACGAAGGTGATTACGATACGTTCAGAGCGGATTGTAGGCGATTAGGTAAATGTTAGCGATAACGCTGTAACCGTTAATTTGTTTTTTCGAGTATCTAATCGATCGGGGGTAAAGAGGAACACATCGCTATTAAGTTTGGAGAAAAATGAACGATTTACCGGAGGAAAGTCGTATTAAGATTCCTGGACGAGAAACTAACTAGCCGTCAACAAAACAAATTTCTCAATCCTCCACCTATTATGATAAAAAAATAAATATAACTAACTTTAATCATTTAGAAAGTTTCTCTCGGCCATATTTGATGCGGTCGAGTTAAAATCTACGCTTCAAACCGAAAAATCCAGCTTATCGTAATATTATTAAAGCTTTAAAAAACGAAAATTATCTATACATATTCTATGTATGAACCTTTCAGAGTGGTACTTAAGAATTTACACCACTCTACCGATCCAGTTGAAATTAAGGAAGAAATTCTGTCAAAAGGTTGCAAGGTGATAAAAACGAAGCCGTTTATTTATTGTTAAAATCGTATTTATATAACCGATCGTTTGTGGTAAAAATAAACCATTCATTTTCCAAAGAACATTCAATCAGATCTTCTGTACCGCAAGACAGCCTGCTGTGACCATTACTCTATTCCATTTATACAGCCGACCTGCCTATTTCCAATCAAGTTATTTTGGCAACATACGCCGATCGCAATACTCGCATCTAATTCATATGTTAATATCGCTGTTCAAAACCATCTAAATCAGCTAATGAAATGGGCACGTCTCTATATCGTTTCCAGATAAATATCAACACATTACGATTACAAATAAACTACTGATCGTTTCCGGGTTAAAAATTTCCAATACCAAGATTCCACAAGTAGAATCGTTGCATTATCCTGGAATGAACATGGATAGACGGTAAACGTGGCGTGTTCATGTGGATCATACGAGACAGTATGGGTGCAAAAAGAAACATATATCCCGGCGATCATGGCTCCAATCTGATGTTATGGAATAGAGGTATACGGGGAACTACGTGTCGCGCAGTAACCTTCTTAAAATAGAACGGCAACAGTCAAAGATATTGCGTATAACATCAGCGCCACACTACATGTTCACCTACACGCTCTGCATATTGAAGAAAAATGAATATTCTGAAGAAATTATCAAATACTGTCTATTATTTGATCCGATCAAGAACCGAATAAACCCATCAATAGTATCCATAATTCTTACGTTTGGCGACTGGAGCGTTTCGCACCACACTGATCGACAGCCTATAATCCGAATCATCAGAATGGCTTCTTGATTATCGTCGTTGGTTTCTCCTAACCAATTTTGTACTGCAGTATAAAGCTTCCAGCTTTTCGATTCCTGAACTGTTTTTATCTTCTAATCAGGCTTCTTAGAAATTAAAACAATCGTATCTGACTCTCCTTGACAACATCTTATTAAAGGCAATAACTTCCCCAAGTCCGCAGTCAATAACACCGCAATATTTCCTTCGTAGAAGGATAACCTGGTTCAGCTGTATCTCGAAGTAAACAGACTATGTAGAGAAAACCTACCCATCCAAGTCAACGAGAAAGAAATTACGTCACGTTCATACGAATCTACCATATTTTATATTGACGAATCCCTGTTCAATGGTTTTGTTGGCTGCTCAGTTGTCAGAGATGAAGCAAGCAACATTCAGTATTCGATATCGCAGACATTCTCCGTCATTTCAGCTGAATTATAGGCGATTTATCTACGGAATCTTTAATGAGCTCCGATGTTGATAAGCCTTCGATTATATGTTCTGACTCTTTTCTAGCACTCCGCGCTTTCTGCAACGTTTTCAACCATGATCAGCATCCCATAGCCAAGAAAGTTATGAAACTTTGGCAGGGTCGAGTCAGAAAGTGACAATCCTCTGGATCCCAGCTCATGCTGGGTTTCATGGGAACGAACTAGCTGATAAAGCGGTCATTTTCGGTTCCGAATGCTCCAGTTCCTAACGTTAAGAAATACATCATAAAGGGACTTCTCGAATTATGGCATAAGAAGTGGTAGCTGACGTCACAAACCAACAAACTGCGGCAAATCAAACATTCGATCGATCCTTGGATAACTTCGCTTCCAAGTCGCCAGTGATGATGTGGTCATCACCAAATTGCGCTTGGGTCGTACGCGTCTCACTCATGCGTATCTTATTAATAAAACATTGGCTCCAGTTTATCCTCTCCATTTCCCGTATTCTAGTTGATTGTCCCTCACACGCCTCGCTTCGAGCGTCTCTTAATCTTCCTCATTCGCTTCATCTCCTCTTCAAAGATGTCCATGTTTCATTGTCCCATCGAATTACCTTCCTTCATCGTTCCGGTCTCTATTCCTCAATCTAATCCTATTTTCCTATCGTGCCTCTTTGGCTGCTCGTTAATTTAATTTAATAATAATGGACTCGAAGATTGCAGAATTATTATGTTCAGGGGTACGAAAGCTTCTTGGAGAAAATGCGAGTTAACGCTAATCTATTGGTGTACAAAATATCTATAGTAAATCGAACAGGAAATTAGAAAAAAGGAGATGATGCCGCGATTCCAATCACTTGAGGAAATGGTCTAACTCAAGGCTATTGAAGAAAATATGTCATCCGATGTTTTTCTCTCATATAAGAATCTAGCATATTCGTTCGAGTGGTTATATTCTTTACTTATATTTCCACGCATCACCGTTGTTTATGGTTAATCTCTGCCGGTACAATGAAAAACAAAAGTCGTAATATAACGCATTACGTACGTAAATGACAAAATTACTACATGAAACCCGATTTGAACGGATCGATTGCTGATTAAAGGCAATTAACATACCGAAAGCATATAGAAAGCACAGTAAACATAATAAACAAAATAGCACGGACTACTATCAGTAATATTACGAACTTCTGCTTTGGCTCTAGTCTTCAGAAGCAGAGTACGCAGCACCAGTGTGGCTGAACAACGCTCCACAAAATTTGACGTGGAATCGAATTCGACCCTGAGAACCATAACAGACACATTGAAATCTACACCAGTAGCATTCCAGTGTTAAGCAATATTATGCACTCAGAATACCGACGGAAAGAAGCAGCGATTAGAGAATGGGATAAATATAAATAAAATGCAGAATTACCGATACATCAGGATACAAATCGTTTAAAGTCGAGAAAATCAGCGTATTATAACAAAATTAATAGAAGAAGATTCCAATGGAATTAAAGAATGGAGAAAGAAATGTTATCAGAATAATCCGGACAAGTTCATTCGCAACCCGGATGACAGACGGCTCAGATTCGACGAGAAATGTCTGGATAAAATTGAATCGCTTCCGAACAGAAAATGGAAGATATGTCTAAAAAGATGAAGACATATGGACTCTGGGACGAATCGGCCTATGAGTGCCGGGAAACAGAACAGTGGACACATCCTGATGGAATGTCAGAAGCGAGCTCTGAAAGATGGTTTGGAAGAAATCTTGACTGAACAAGCGGTTGATTGGCTGCAAAAGTCGGACGTTAAAATAATTAAGTATAGATGGGTTGATATTTTAAATATCAGAGATATACGATTAAATAAGTATAATAAATAAATACATATAATTAAGAACAGAACGAATAGCTAATTTATCTCGGATAATATAATAAAATTTCAAGATTATTTATATGTTTGTAACGTTGTTATCGTTCTTAGCTAGTGTAAACACCGAAGCAACACATGGCGAATTAGACGGTCCAGATAATTCTGGTAAGAAAATTATCTCTGCATTTATTTTTAATGTCGATTATTTTCGGGAAAATTAATTCTTATATTTTTTTCTACTTAAATAATTTCGCATTGAAATTACATTGCCCATTTCGGTTCTCACCTAAGTAATTTTTCTTTGAATTTTTAACGTGTTATATCGCTTAATAGCATTTTCAACGTTCGACAACAGAATAGGATACAACAGTTAACCAGGATGATTCAGGACATTCATTAAGCTTATATTTAACAAAAATTGTTAGTTACCGAACGTGAACGTGTTTTATATATTTCCATTGGGTGCTAGTAAAATTCTATACGGTTTACTAGGAATCGGTCGCATTCTTTTTCTAACTTTTGAGCTGGAGAATCGTGAAATAAAAATTGTTGTGAAGAGTAGAATTGTAAGGGACTGACTAGAATTAAGTACGAAACCGAATAAGATTGTCTTATTTCAAAAATTCTACCGTTTTCCGCGCGAGCGTAAGCAAAATATTTTATTTAATTGTATTATCGAAAGTCGGGTTATAATTTGAACATATGAAACATATCAGTGAAATGTAGTAATATTCGGTTCGTTTTAATAAATAATTCTCTATAAAATTGGCGAGAATAATATAACTTTTCATTCATTTTAAGATTATCGTAAATTTATTCAGTTTAATTTTTACGGGATTATCTACGATACCAGGCAGAATTTTAATCCTTAAACACAGACGTAATGTTTTTAAAATGTTGTCACAGACAACCGATCATTTTGACCGGCCTGTTTAAATTATTAATATACCTAAAATTAAAAAAAAAAAAAAAACCTATATATTTTATTATACCAAAATAATTTGGTGACATTTGTGTATATTTTTTGAAAATAAATAAATTTGAAGTAAAATTAAATTTTGCTATAAAAAAAAAAGTATATTATTAAAAAAACATTTTATGAAGTTTCAAGCATAATTTATGTAATGTACTGTACCTGATAAGCGAATAGTATTTTGTCTTATTGTTCGTTGTATATGTTGATGTCTTTTCATATTGCCCACGACCATTTTAGTTGCTAATGGTTTCGTAAATAATCTGCGGTTTTTTGTTTTTCGATTAGAGGTGTATGTAACAAAGGAATTTATGGATGTTACGCTTAAAAGTCCATATAAAACATTAGGTCAACGTTTCATATTCCTTGTCACATCATATGAACTTGATAGGTAATCGACAGTATCTCAACACCACCTCTGATTTTGTTTCACCAGAAGTTCCACAAATTTAAGATCAGCAACAGAATTATCCACAGAATTCGCTTAACTCGCCATCTATAGGTTTCTCTAATAACTTACTAATTGCAGCAAGTCCCTTTTCAATAACTATCCATATTTTCTTTCGCAGTTTCGCAATTATTATTAAAAGAAAAACTAATACAATTGAAAAACGGAACTGATAATAAACAAAAGAAATAACGTCGCACGGGTTGGATAAAGTATAAAAGTAACTACACGACTTGAACGTAAAGTAAGCAGACAAATTAACGGGAATGCAAGGGTTGGTTATGCATAAATATTTATCAGTACAATTTATGCATAAATGACTAAATTGCTGATGTTATCAGTATTTTCGTATTCATGGGAAATAATTGGAACAACATAAATAACAATGGTTTGTCAGATCTAACCCGTGCGTCGGAAGGTTAATAAACAAATTAGTTACAAAATACAAATTGTCCTCCTTTTGTGCTCAAAATAACGCTCTTTACGGAAAGCTGATAAAAGTTTCACGATAGTACTAATGTGCGTAGTACCGATGAAGCTTAGAAGTTACGTTATTGGCATATATATTTTACCCAATAATGTCGCAACTATTCGATAATGAAAGCAATAATTCCCGAACCAAAAAAATTTAAATGTCTATTCGTCGATATATATATAAAAAGTTAATCTGTCATGTTATATTCACACAACGGCCTGTATTCTCTAGTTAGTTTTGACGGTAATATTAAGGCACTGAAGCTTGTTATGTTATAGTTCCGTCGGTAGCAGCGCAAAGGAAAATAAGGAGTTAAAACTTTAAAATACATTATCACTGGGCAAGAACACCGAGGCATTTTTTCGGTGAAAAATATTATTGTATAACGTCACGTTGAAAAATCTATCTAGACTATAACAATTATGTAAAGCTTCCAATAGGATGTTTTACGCCGGTCAATGCAGCCCGGTGTACGTTTGTAAATATTCATCATCACTGAAATGTAACAAATATAAAAACCCTAATTGGGGTTTTTAGATAATTGGAGTTTTTAGATAATTGGGGTTTTTAGATAATTGGGGTGGTGGTTTTTAGAAGAGGTTATTTAAAGAGACTGAATAAATGTAATAATCCGTTAGCCGTTAATTAGATAACTGCGAGAGGTGCTAAACCGACTAACTAATATTTTCCGTTCAGATTTTAATCATCGATTAAAGGTAGTTCCTAGTATCAACAACAGACGGTTAATTATATCCCCAATTACTTGTTGGCCGCCTGACAACGATTAAATTTATTACACCATACATACGTGTGCGCGTTGTCGGGTGTAATCTAAAAAAAAGTAATAACTTTTCACGTCATTTGTTTGGTAAAGATACCACCTATTTCGGATGATACCATTTATATTTTCAATAATACCTATATATATATATGATGGCTTTTCCTTCTGCTGCAAATATGAAAAGTAAATTTGCACAAAACTTTTCCGAGTATGTACGGAGTAAATAATTTTAGCGCGGAATTACTATTCGAATAACGAAGAAAATTTAATTTTGCTTTACGTTAACCAATTAACGCGATAAATTTGATTACAAGCTGGAAATGTTTCGGAAAAGTACAAAAAGTTAAATCGTAGAAAGCGAAGAATTTTTGAACGTTTTATTATTAAAACCGTATTGGCTTCTCGAAGAACATTACAGTAAATTTAACGCGCACTACGAACGTGTATTTAAAAATTAAGTTTTTTTATATAAAAATCCGGTTTTCGAGGTGAATTATTGATTTTTTTTTTAAAAAAAAGGTTAAAATTTGTTTTTTTTATTTAGTGAGAGAAAAAAGTCGTTTAATCGTGGTTTTAAGGAAATTATTTAAGTATAATTTTTTATACAATCTAAACGGCGCTGATCAAAAAATAATTCGTTTAATTTTATTTCATTTAGCGATCGATGTAATTGTAATTACCTTAATGGATGGTTTAAAACGCGTTATACAGAAGGTAGAGAATGTTCAGTATCATCAGAAAACGGCGCTTAGAGGTAAGATGGTAAAATTAATAAATTATTTGTTGATACGCTTTCAGAACGTATAATTAATAATTTTTAACGGATTAATTTCAAAAATGTGTTCCTCGAAGTATTTAACGGAGAAAGTTAAATTCCTAAATTTAAACTCGAATTACGTATATGTATAAAACCAAAAGTCTTGTGACTGGTTAATAATTCGATTTTTTTTCATCGCATTAGGTCTGGTTTGGAGTAATGTCAGTATAATGCAGTTAATCCAAAAAAGTAAGTTTTTGTTTTTCAGGTTCCACATGACTCGATTTTTTCGTGTATTTTGGATTAATACGATGTTTTTGAAATTTTTCAATGCGATGTATGATAAATAAATATTAGTAACGTTTCCATACAAAATTAATTATTAATATTTTTGCTTGGAATTCGATGTGCTAATTGTCCATATAACCTCCACTCCGCATATATATATATATATATATATATATATATATATATATATATATATATATATATATATATATATACGACGAGAATGGCGTAGTTGCTAGAGTGATCGACTGTTAACTCTACGGTTGGGGGTTGAAACCAATTATGGAAAAGGCAGTGGCACCCCACTCCGTATAACATCATATGAGCACGCATCCGCGTCGCATATAAATATTGTCATGAATGCTAGCTGATTTTGCTAGTCACGACATTTGGCAACAAATAATATGGTGATGATATATATGTACTATATATAAAATATTAGATGACCCAGAGAAGACTGACCGCTTTTGTTCTTTGAATAGTGCAGTTGATAAGACTGCTATAATGCAAAACGGCGTACTCCACGTTTAGTGTCTACACGAGAGGTACGTTTTTGTTCAGTTTCAGTTATCGTGACATCCGTTTCGCGTGAAACGTTATTTTCGGTGTGAATCGATCACAACAGTGCAAAGAAAAGAGTTTCGAAAATAATTCTACGTGATTTTTCATTTGTGGGGATACCTTAGCCGCATTTCTCTGGAAGACGTGAAAACTCGGATTTCTCGAAAGTTTCGAAACTTCAGCGACCTATGCTCGAAAAAAAGACTGAATGAACGTATTGTTGCAAATGGCGATCATCTGAACGATATTGTGTTGTTCCACTAAATAGTGGTAAGCTAATCTCTCGTTTTCTTATTTTTAAATAAAATTTCATTCAAAACTTTTTTTGGTCGAATAGTTTTTGAGTTACTATAAAAACAACCGAATTGTCCGTCTTCTCTGCGTCACCTTATATTTTAATAATAAAACAATAGTATATATATATATATATATATATATACATATATATATATATATATATATATATATATATATATATAAAATATTTTAATAATAAAACAATATTACTCCGTACAAAATACATTTTCACTTCAATATTTCATTATAATATAATATTGTGTAATTATTATATACATCATTAATTGTTAATTGTACACATTCTCCTTGCACGAATATCAAACCACTTCTGGTATAAGCAAGAACGAAATTAAGGTCTAAAAATAAAATTCGATATTAAAATTATTTATAAGAAGATTTTTATCATATAACCCCATTGATGTCAAGTACACAAAATTTGCCGTTGACAATAAGTAAAATAAGGAAAATTATATTACATTATACATAATTTTATATTTAAACATTACAAGAAAAATTTAAAAAAAAAAACTACAAATAATGACATAAATAATTCAATATTCAAAAATTAGAATATATAATAATTTAACACTTTCCGGACGGCATGAAATTTTAAAATACTCTTTCTCCTGACGATATGCAGTGCCCGTAACTTATAAGGTTTCATTCGCTATACGGCTATCTGAAAATAAAATGTCTATTTCACGACGGCAGCATTTCCCGTTTCGACAAATAACATCGTGTTCTGTTTCACTGACGGGTGCTGCTCATTTTTAATTGATGCGTTATACAAGGTTTTTTTTAAGAAAACCTGTTTTTATTTCATAGAAAATGAGATATGTCTATTTATGTGTTCCGACAGCTATTGCTTAATTTTGGTTAATGTTGTTTCTCGTGGATTAGGGGCTGTATTTTGTTTTTTTCAAAAATGAACAAACACGTCATATCAGACAAAGCAATTTTTAAATGTTATATTCGACGATTCTGGGTCAGAATTAGATGAGGCTGTTGAAAATGAAATTTTAGATGAAAATTATATCGAGCACCATCTTGAATACTACGAGTATTATAAATATTTTGTCTTTCTCCGTTTCCTATAAATGCATGCTATTTTATTGTAGCTTTCTAGAAAAGATTCCCAATTTTAAAAATTAACGCGTAACATACCATTTTTATCTATCGTAGAAATTGAAGATGACAGCTATCCGCAGTACACAATGTTACAACCTGTTCCTTCGCCTGCATTCGATAATGAGCAAAGTATTGCTACCGATTTTTCTCCTCCTGTGCTTGAAACCGAAACGTCGGATGTATTATCCGATATCGTACAAGATTCAACTTTTGCCGATGTTTTTTCAGTCCAGGATTCGCAATCTGTACCAAATGAGATTGACCGGTCGTCAGAAACTAAATATATTTCTCCCACCACATCCTTTACATCTCATACTGGTGTGATAAGTTCATCGAATAATACAGCTAATGAAATCGATTTTTTTTAATTGTTTTAAATCTTATGAAACAAATCGTTATGCCGATAAAATTATTAATAATTTAAAGCGTTAAGATAAATTAACACCAAATTCCGCGTGCAATTCGTGGAAGCGCGTACATAAACGTGAAATATATAATTTTTTGGCAATTATGTTTCGTATGCCTTTAGTTCAAAAAACCAGAAGTCAGCGATTATTGGCCTCGTCTGTTTTACACTCAACTTTTGCCGCTAATATAATGAGTAGAGATAGATTCGAATCAATACTCCATCTTAATAATAATAATTATTATATTGAACGAGGTCAACGAGCAGGCCTTTTATTGACAGTTTTATCAAAGAAAAGTGGTCAATTATTTCTTGCGTCGATGAGGACATCTGTCCTTTCCGAGGAAGAATTAAGCGCAGGGTTTATATGAAAAATAAACCTAATAAATACGAATTGAAATTATATATAATAGCAGATGTAAAAAAACGGCATATGCATTAACCAGATTATTATTTTAATAAAAAACATATAATTTACACGACGGATAAGTTTTATTAGTCGCAGTTAGTATTTCAGCTTCTGAAAAACGATGATACGCTGTAGGTACGGTGATGAAAAATAGGACTATTAAAAGAAGTAACAAAAGAAACACTAAATAGGTGTATGCTTCGCTATAAAGAATGACCTTTTATTTCTAAAATGGAAGGATAAACTAGATGTTTTTATACTGTCGACAAAACATGATTTCGACATGGTTGAAATTAATAAAATTATACAGAGTCCACAAGTGAAACCATCTTGTGTGATAGATTATAATAAAAATAAAACCGGTACTGATCATATCGATCAAATGACCAGCTATTATCCATTTGAAATGTCTTCAATGATGCATGGTCAATATGCTTGGAAAAGGTTTTACCACTTATCTAAAATGACGCCAAGGTAGCGTATCTGGCCAGACCATTGTATATCAACACCACTGATGTGAAGTCTGGTCTGTAAAAACGGTCTTCGACGAGCGAAGAAACTTGCTTTCGTTTTGGAAGGATTAAGAACAATAGAAAAATACTTAATTGCGCGATCGGATTGTATTGCTGATAGAACTTAGCCTGTAGGAACTGCAGAACAACGCTGTGTCATCGGCGTATTAGGCAACCTCGCTGTTATTTATATGCGGGAAATCATGCATGAAAAATGTAAATAAGGATGATCCCAATACGCTACCTTGAGGTACGCCGGCAGAACACGATCTTGATTTCGCATTATTTATAATGGTATAAAATGATCTATTAAGTAACTATTAATTCGTTTAATTAGATAATTTGGAAACCTGGTAGCAATCATTTTGTAGATAATACCGTCGTGCCAGGTTGTGTCGAAAGCTTTTGCCACATCAAATAACACCATCCCAGTATGTTTATTTAAGTTAAAATTATCCGTGATAGAGTCAGCATGTTATCTGTTGCGTTGTGGAATGTTTTAAAATGCGCATTATTAAGCAAATAGAATTGAGTTTATGACATTAGGTTTGTGATTATCCTGGAGAGGAATGTAAGTGGGATCGATGGACGATATTACGTTGAAGTTAAGTTTTGCCGACATTATTATAATATTTTATATCGTTACTAAAACAGTTCCAAACCCTATGTTTACTATTCAAATTTCCTATAATGATAACATGCGGATAATGGCTGAAAAGTAATGTGAAGTCATACTGATTTTTATTATTCGGGTACCTGTAAGTCGTCTGCATACCGGGAATTTGACATTTTAACTCCTCCGATGGAAAACTCGCTATCGTGAGTCTGTAAAAACTTGCGCATGATATACTCTCCATAGAGATTGTACAACAGTGGACACACAATACAGCCTTGCCATACTCCGCGTGATGGGTAAAAATCTTCCGCCGAGTGTATATCTTTGCTTATTCGGACTTAAGTCGTACTTTGTTTATATAAATTTATAATTAAACGTACTAAATGTTTTCAACTAAAATTGACCAAAGTTTCCTCCATTGAACTCCACAAAGCAGAGTATTGACATATGTAAGGGAATATATGTAGATCGGCATCAATCCTTTAGCCAAAAACCGATTTCCAAATGTTTTATGCAAATCGTATGTATAGCATGCTTTGTCTTTTCGCTCGCTATTTTGAAAATTTCCGCAGCTTTGTTCCATTTTAAAAGGGGGTCATAGCATTTTGAACCACCGAGAACAGAAGACTCCATCTCATCCATTTGGATGCTATCATCAGCTTCTTGATGATCTCCTTCCGCGCTGTACAATACGGCACAGTACTTACGCCACACGTTTCAGCTACTTCAACCGCATCCGTCCTTAATCTACCATTTCATCTTCAATTACTTGTGTTTTCATTCAATTCAGAGGAAGTGCAGTCATTTTTATCTTTTCGGCGCAACTTTTTGATCTGTTTGTTTAACAACTTTTTTTTTCCAGTATAATTTTCAACGATTTCTGAGTTCTTCTATAACCGCAATTGCTTAATTTGAAAACCAATGTTTCCATTTCTTCATTTTATCGGGCGGTTGCGAACTTTTTATGCGTTTTTAATGTGTTTTTTAAACTGGTTCCTGCTTTGTTCCAGTGATATGTTCACGTTCTCCTGTGTGTAGTTACCAAGTCTCGTTGTCATGGCTCCTTCAAACCCTTTTGGATTTAAAATTTTCATGTTTTATTAATGGCGACCTTTTATTTCGAACATATAATTTTAACCGCCATCATTAATAATATATGATCTGAGCCGCATTCCGCGCCCCTGGTAATGTTTTCTCGGTTTTGCATGCTGAAAACCAACGCCTATTGAGAATCTCTTAGAATCATTGCACGGAATGCCAGTTGTCTGAGACGTATCTTCACATCAATAAAATAGATATTAATTTCTGAGAGTCACCTTACTTCGAAAGATCACATTAAAATGCGCGGATATGATTTTTACTCCACACCACATCCTAGTGGCGGTACGCACGCTGGACCTGCTTTACTAATCGAGCAAAATATCCAACACATTCAGCAACATGAATTTCGTCGTAGTTATATAATATGTACAATCGTATCAATTAATTTCAATGGTAGCGAAATAAATATAGCTGCAGCTTATTCGCATAAACGTTGTCAAAAAGTATGGAGCGAAAGCACTATGAAGAATTTCTTACATACCTAGGTAGTAAATTTATCCTAGGAGGCGACTTTAATGCTGAACACACGGCATGGAGATCGTCAATGACTCTTGCTGAAGGCAACCGATTCTTCGATGCTATTAAAAATACACATTGCAATTTTCTATCTGGACGGAAACCAACCTATTGGCCAACTGACCGACGTAAAAAACCCGACTTAATCGATTTCTTTGCTATGAAAGGTATTGGAATCAATTGAACATGTTGAAGATCTGTCATCGGATCATTCACCATTAAACAGTAAGCAGAACCGTTATAATGAAGGAAAAGAGAGTCACCCTCACAAATAAATATACTGACTATTCAAGTCAAACAGGTCATTGGAGCAATTCTTGGCAAAGCTTGCTACAACTCTTTCTAGAAATCGCGAGGTCCAAGAAATCACATATCCTCTCGAAGTCTGTCAGAAGATTACCGAGGGAAGAAAAGCTCGTCGTGAATGGCATAAGTCTCGTAACCCACGAGATAAAATCATCTTTAATCGTCTGAATAATCAGTTAAACAGACTAATAAAGGAAATAAATCAAAAAAACCTTGGCAGCATATCTTGAAGAGCTCAGTCCGCATGCTGATAAAGATTATATACTCTGAAAAGCTACTCGTAGGATAAAACGACCTATTATTCGAGTTCCACCACTTACAGATGAAGTTGTAAATTGGATCAGAAGAGATGCCGAAAAAGCAGAACTGTTTACTAAACATCTAGCGAGAGTCTTTCAGCCTGATGATATTGTATCGGAATGTGACACCTACTACTTATCAAACAAATCAACCTCTGGAATACTTTATTCCAATTGAGATAGCGCAGGATATTGATAAAAACGTGAATCCGACAAAGGCTTCAGGCATTGATCAGATAACGCCACGTATATTGAATGAGCTGTCACGTAAAGCTATTGTTCTGCTTACCTTCATTAGACTTGAGCATTTACCTGCTTTCTTCAAAATAGCACAAGTGATTATGCTCAAGAAGCCTGGTAAGCCTGCCGAGGAGGTAACAGTCTTATCGCCCAATTAACTGTGCCATCAATTTCAAAACTATACGAAAAACTCGTATTAAAAAGAAAGTTTGTGCAAACCATCAGTTTGGGTTTAGAAACCAACATTCTACAATGAGCAGATGTATCGAGTAACAACAATTATCGAAAATTTGATAATAAACAGTTTTGATCAGCCGTCTTTCTCGACGTAGGCTTTCGATAAAGTCTGGCATGAAGGCCTCTCATCGTTAAAATGTGTAAATTGCTAATTTCGTTTTTGTCAGAGCGACTGTTTCGGGTAGCACACGGGTGTACTAGCGATTTGCCTACCGATGATAACACAGTCACAGCTACGTTTGCTGATGATACTGCTATACTGTCTAAGAGTAATAGCCAGAAGGAAGTAATAGAGAATCTTCAACGTCATCTAGACCGCATTGTTAGTTGGTCTAGTCGTTGGAAAATCAAAAAAGATAAATCGCAACACGTGGTAATCACTTTGCAATACGCAAATTCGTTCCATCGTGCTTATATTGCAGGTCAGCTTACTCCACAAGCTAACTCGGTCAAATATCTTGGTATTTAGACTCTCGTCTTTCGTGGAAACCCCATGTAAAGATAAAGTGCAGGCAGATCAAGAATAATATCCGCGCTGTACTAGCTGATAGGACGGCGGTCGACTCTTAGTACCTATTGCAAACGCCTACTATACTTACAAATTTTAATGCCGATTTGGACGTATAAAATAGCCCTTTGGGGCTGAACAAAGAAGTCCAATCGGCAGCTCGTTCGATAAAACGTAGTCCTTCCGTCTATCGCAGATGCCTATAGATATTCTCGTTACGATAACAACCATCGCGATCTCAAAATAAAATTGGTAAGTGAAGTGATACTCGATGTTGCGACGGCGCACGAACGGTGTTTGCGAATGCCAATATTGAAGCAACACGGCTGTTAAACACGGAATCTGATACTCGCCGTTTGAAACGGCTAGTGGCATCTCCTTGACAGGAGTTAGCCTACATCGTAATTTAGTATTTCCGATTTCTAGCCTCCTTTATTACGTTGGCTACTTTTTTTTATGACCTCCGAAACCGGCGGTTATCATTTCTAATCGTTTTCTTCCTCCTGGCGCTTCGATCTTATAGAGCCGGCAGAAAGATGCCACTTTACCTGATCTTATGCGCCAACTATTTTATCGGTGTTTCGAGGGCACATTTTTCCAATACATATTTATTGGTTCTTTTTTCTGTGCACGCTATGCGCCATATCCTTCTCAGGATTCGCATTTCGAAGGCTTCTAGCCGTTTTAAGCTTTCTACGCTCACTGTCCATGTTTCACACGCATATCTTTATATAGACATGATATAGCACTGGAGCAGCCGAAATTTTAATTTAATATATAATTTTCTATCCTTAAATAAATATATATATATATTTTTTTTTTAAATAAATAAATATACAAATATTTTATCGTTTCATTTAGATTATCCCATACAAAAGCTGTCGCTATATTTTTAATTTTTCTTTCGGCGAACTAATATACGAAAGAAATTTTCAATTACAGAGGAGATAACCATTCGCTATAGCGGACCGTACAAGTGGATATGCGAGCAGACAACACCATTCGGTGAGATATTTGAAATGTACGCCGATATGATATTTTAAAATAATTCCTTTTTAATTTTCTCGAGTCTAATATCGTAAAATAATACAGGCTAAATAAAGACACGAATGAATTTTAAGTACACAACGTGTAACCGTTCTATATGGACGTGTACACGCGCTGTTGGTCGGTATATATTTCTGCGATTAGGTAAGTCGTCTAATAGAATGAAAAATGTGTGTGTGTGTAATTTTCGTACTTGACCGATTTATAACAGAATCGCCGCATGCAGTTTTGAAATCAAGCGTGATTAGGTTTTTAACGAAAGTGGAATGGTACGCAAAAAGCAGTATCGGAGTTGATCCAAGGGACGATGTGAACACTTTGAGATTATCATTCGTTACAGCACTAGGTGAGTTCACGAGCTAGATTATCTTATATCTATGTAGATATATATAAAAAAAATAAACAAAAAAAACAAGTTTAAATAATGTTTAAACATCCGCTCCATTGTCGTCGTTTGTAGCAAATGTACTTTATTAACTGATTCAAGAATCGTACAATTTTCGTGGTTATTTTTCATATTTTTTAGTAATAGAGTAATTATATTACCGAAATCTATTTCACCGGCATTGTCTGGATGTGTTCGATTCTTAATTGAAATCAAATTTAGCATGTGAAATCGATACCGGTTGCGTAACTATAGGAAATTATTATAACGTACCATTTATAATATTCTAACTACAGAATACAAACATTCCTCTTACGGGACTCGAGTCATGAGGGAGTCGCAGGAAATGAATCAGTGGATACCACAGATTATTCTATACTGTGTTCACCAACAACCTATAAAGCCGTCTCCGGTATCAGACACTCAAATGCTTCATTATTAACAAAAGTGGAATTACTACTATCCGTCTTTCTATCGAGCCCAATGTTGACTTCGGTAAGCCCCTGTTAATTTATCCATTTTAAACTATATAGCACTCGGCATGCTTCGCCTTGGCCATATATCACTCACTCACGACCACAATACACTACGACGTACCCACCCCTCCGCTTTTTGAACCCTTTGGTCTACACCCAAACTCCTCTATTATTCGCTATATTTTACTACACTGTCCTACTATCCCTATCTGGCGCGTATCTTATCTGGCTTCCTTTCTAACAGTTCTTCCACTATACCTTCAATTATACGATTTCTTTCGTCCTCCGAACTCATTTTCTACATTTCGTTAGTTACACTCGGTACTATAAAAATAAATAATATAATTTGTTAAAGAACGGATCATATATCTGTTTCACGATACATACATGTATATATATATATATATATATATATATATATATATATATATGGGCACCTTTTTGTAAAACGAATTTCCAATTTGAAATATGCTGATGACACAGTGTTAGTAACAACTTCAAAAGATAGTCTAACTTCATTGCTGGTTAAATTGCAGACTGTGATTATCTTCGGGCTTCAAATAAACATTCAAAAAACGAAAATTACGATTATTAATAAGGAGGTAGAAGTTTATTTAGATATAAATGGATTCCAAATAGTGAATGATATCGTATATTTGGGTTCTTTAATATCCGGCGACGACTATTGTACAAGTGAAAAAGAAGAATTAATATAAGTCGCGCTGCAGTTCGTAGATTAACTAAAATATGGAAAGATTCGGAGTCCGGATTATGAAGCCGTTATTTTCTCTATGTTCACATATGGTTGCGAATCTTGAACCATTCATAGAAAAGGAGAAAAGTAAATTAAAAAACTTCCTAATTATGGTGTTAGCGGAGACTTTTAAGAACATCGTGGACTGAAAAGATCACGAATAAGATTGTCTTGTAGAGAATAGGCGAAAAATGTAGTTTATTGTCTGCAATACGGATACGAATTTTGCGCTATTTCGGTCATCTTCAATTAGAAAAACTAATATTGAAAGCCAGACCGTGCAGTGAAAGACGAAAAGGAAGACCGCATCGAAGATGGTCGGATCAAATATCGGATTTAATGTACCTAAAAATAACAACATTAACAGTATGCAGCACAGGTTAACAGTAGATAGACGCCAGTGGGAAAAAACAATTCACGAGTTAATTTGATTATCACGACGTCCTATGATGGGATATAATTCATTCACTCATATATAATATATATATACAATTATTTTAGTATTGTACTAAAAATTTAAGTATAGCGTTGATAATAATATATTTAAAAATTATTTCTCGGTTTCTGAAAAAGAGAAAATGAAGCCGACAAAATACAGTTACGGTATGTTATTTTCATTTTATTATTATAAACATCGCGTGATTTTCTAAAAAATTTAAATTTGTGATAAATTTCATTCTACACAAATATTTTCCTTCGTATATAATAAGATAATTAAAAGCACCGACGGATATATTTTCAATTATTTACGCTTAAATTACAAAAATATTTGATATAATAAACAATTACACGCAAACGAAAATTACGTTAATAAAATTTTTTGGATACTTTAGTTTTTTTCAAAACGGCTTCAGAATTCCTTAATTTTGTATTATATTTAATTATTCGTTTAACTTCAATACGACACAAAATAATCATGTCCTATATGACTAATACGGGAGAAGTATTAAATATTTCTCATTCTCTACTGTTCCATCATTTAACCCTGTACAACTATACTGTAATAGTTTGAATGATAAATTATCAGCCCTCCGCCAATGCTTAATCCACATAATAATTTATTTATTTATTTATTTATTTATTTAATGAAGCCACACAACAGCTAAGTTATAGTGTAGGCTTATAAATAAAATAATACAAGTGTGTTATATGGCGTTGGCGTAGTTACTAGAGCGCTTGACTGTCAACTCGACGGTTGGGGGTTCGAAACCAACATGCGACATGAATTTTTCATCATTGTTTAATTCTCAATTATCACGTGACACCCCACTCCGTATAACATGCGCAAATCTGGACCGTATAAAATAGTGTCTATAAACGTACAATAGCTAATCAAAATGTTCGGCAACAATACGACGGCAATGATGATACTTACTTTACTTTTACTTTTTTTACTTTTGCGTATGTCCCTGGGCACGGGATCTATATCCGCCTCGTCCTATAACTTCAGGTCCAATCGTTTGAGCCATTCCCTCGCATTGTGCGTGAGATCCTTTATCTCGGCCCGGCCTCCTTTTGTAGAGCCCTCGTAGGGCACTCCGTTACAATATCATCGATAGTCTGGCATTCCGCACCACAGTCGCATTTCTGGATACCGGAAAGGCCCCCACAGCTTTAGAATTTGGCCTGTTCTTCCATGACCGGTCCTTATTCGGTTCAATCGAGTCCACGTTATTCGAATGATGATGATAATGATGATGAGTATCGACTATATCCAACTCAAAGTTAATTTGAGTGTACGTAACTCCACCTCTATTCCTCTCACATGTGACCGTCAGTATACATATCATCGGGTACAGTTGATTACACCTACCAGTCATTCGCTCTCCCGTGTACGTTGTATCGCCATTGTAGTAGCACGCAGTAAGTGTTTTTAGCGGTGTCCGACTCGCTAAAATATTTAGGCATCTATTTTCCTTTGGCCAGAATTTTCAAATAATACTGCAATTGTTCTGCCGGAGCATTCAACAAACATCTATTGCTCAAAATGTACTTGTCTAACTGAAACCTGTAGGACAGGGTTTTCACTAAAAAGTTTATTACTAAAGCAAGATATTTCTAAATCAAACGACGATATTCCCGAGGCGTCGTAAATTAAATTTAAAAATGTATATATATATTTTTTCATATTTAACTGTTTATGTCCATTTACTTCTTTTTTCACTGACTAAAATGAGGGAAACGAACTCTTAGTCGGATTACAGCATTATTACGCTGACGAAATTTCAAAATACTATTACAGGGTTAATAAATACTCCATAATTAATACTAATTTATGTAACGCTGGAATAAAAAAGTCGTTTAGAGACGATTATTCTTAATGTGATTTATATTTCTCATTTTACAGAGCAATTCATCGGTCATCAACTGGACGAATACGATTTTGATAGTAAGTCGTATGTTAATACAAAATGTTTTAAACTTTATAATGCATTTTTACCGATCTGTAGATTACCAGTTACGTGTTACGTACTGTACCTAGACCGGAGGTATGGGAAAGGAGAGAACGTAAGGTTAGTGAGAATGAATTGAAAGTTGGAAGAATAAACGGGAAGGACGGATTGTTAAATTAGATTATATAAATTGGAGGGATTTAAGAAAATGTAATACATTATTGGAAGCATCGTGCATTGTTTATGGGCTGAACGGTTTGTCGATGATAGAACGTTCGAAATTGAATTGCACACATTCAAGGAGAATGTGGTGGACGGTACTGAGCACATTACAGATTGAACATAAAGGAATTCGAAGATTTTTTAGGATATAACTGTGTGAGATATTAGTGGTAAGTACAACATCATCTCTTCCGTTTGTTGAGTGGGATGAAGTCCGGAGGAATGTTGAGTTGAAGTGCAGACCACTGGAGGTTCCATCATTTACGTACTGAAAATTTTAATGAAGTTTGGTGGTTTTCGTTGGTACAGTCAGGAGCGGGAATAGTTGAATATACCATCTCTGGCTGTAGTGTCCGCTTGATCATTACCTTGCATGTCAACATGGCATCCATGCGAGAACTACATGATTATTAGATGTTCTAATCAAATGACCAATTTCTAGTGTATTTTTAATCCGTACTTGTTGATATCTTTTAAAATTAAATTTTTTCAAGCATTAGCAATTATACCCAGCGCTGTCAGAACCGGACGATACGGTTTATCCAATATTTATTTTACAGGCTAATGCGTATATATATATATATAATAACAACGTATCCCGCCGTAGTGGTCAGCCAAGTTATAACGTTTAGGGTCGTTGTAAATCGCCAAGTTATTATGTATATTAACCCGTCGTGGATCGCCAAGTTATTACGTACTGGGACGTCGTGGATTGCCAAGTTATTGGGTACCGGGACGTCCCTCTTATTGCGCTTTCTCCTCTTGAGTAGTACCCAGTGTTTTGGGGGCTCTTACAGGAACGTAATAAGTTAAATAAAAAAAAGAACTTTAGGAGATTAACTTAACGAGATACTATGATTTAATGACTAGTATTCGTTCTAATTCATTTACGATTTTATTTTAATTATTATTATTACACATTTAAAATATTATAAAACAATTCGAAACAGATACTTATATAAGAACATATTACAACGTAACACAGATCATTCGCACAAATACATGAAGATTATCTATACATATAAATTAAGCACACACGATAAAAATGAAATAAAATAAAAAAAAATGGTCGTACCACGGGTATGACCGATGGCTGCTTCCGGATAGTGCAGATATATCCAATTCTTACGCCGTAACTCCGTACTTTTTACAGTATCTCCTTTTAGCGATCCGATATACTTATTTAAAATTAAAATTTATTTTTATTTTTATTCGGACTAGAGTCTTATTTGCTCGGAAGAATTTATTTCTAATATTATGATACAAACGAAAAGCGATCTTCCGACATTATTTGTAACGTCCTCGTCACGTACAAGCGGTTCGAGTGACTAGATATTCCGACCAGCCGTTAGGATATCTAATTCCGAACTTAAACTAACGACGAGTCTTATCGTTAACCGAATACGTATATAGATATATATAGATAATCACGCGTTGCTGGCTCTACACGCCGTTTATCTCCTAATTTCCCCTATTAATCTGGTATTATTCGTATTTTAACTTTATCGTACTTATTATTACCGTAGTTATTACTAACATTATTCTAGTTATTATAACACTGCGAAGCTTTACGATCTGATTTTATCTGTTTTGACGATCTAAATTATCTTACAATGGAAATACCTTTATTCTACGTATATATATATATATATATTAAATATTAATACTGTCTCGGTTCGTGCGATAACGTGTTTCGTGTGTTACATTACATTATATATCGCTGCATCGTATTCGCGTTAAACTTACTCTTTTAATTTTATTAAAACGAGTTTCTTTTCTTTCTTTCTTTCCTAACTTTCGTCTATCGATATTATCTTATCTTTATATCAATAAACAGCAGTGTCAATCTCTCGTCAACTCCATCATCGTCTACTACGAAAGATATCACCGAATCCGCAGGTAATAACGTTTAACATCGAAAGGTATTAAATCGTCGTCAAATATAGATATCGCCGCTTCCTCAGGTAATATCGTTTTATTAACATCGAATGGTATTAAATCGTCGTCAAATATTAATTCCGGGTCCTACGCTAATATAACAAAACAAAAAAAAAATCACGCATATCCAAAACTTCGCATTCCCAACAGAGGAACAAGGGATAATATTTAATCATATCTTAGATTTCAAAATTATCTCTCAGCTCTTAAAGGTCTAGTTGAAGGAGCAAAAAATATTATTGCCGCATCCCGGGTTAGCGGTAATCGTATAATCGTATTCCTCGCAACCGAATACTTAGTACAAAAATTCATAACCAATCACGGCGGATTCGAAATCGATGGGCATTTCCTCAAAGCCCGAAGGCTAAAATCGCCAACCACAAAAATTATTCTTTCTAATGTTTCACCGACAATTACGAATGACGAATTCCAAAAATACTTAACGACAAACCATGAAATTATCATCCCAAATTTCGCTACTTCGTATAAAACCCATTGACGATGAATTTGGGCATATTGTAAGCTGGAGGCGCCAAGTCTACATCTCTAATTGTAACGAAATTAATATTCCATCGGCTTTTTCTCTAGAATCTGGAGGCAAAAGTTTCAGGATCTTTCTGTCAGTCGATGACCTTGTTTGTTTCAAGCGTAGCTCCTCTGGACACAAGGCAGATAACTGCAAAGATGTCCAAAATTTTGGTAATATCGAAAATCCTACTCAACATGATTCTCAAACTTGTGATCTTCGTGAGATAAATCCTTCATCATGCAACGATATAGACCTAGAATTCGAAGAATCTCCAACTATTTTTAAAATAGAAGAGAGTAGCATCAAGTGTACTGCTACCGATCCTGAACAAAATAAAAGGCCTCACTCTAAGGCATCGCTGAGTTCCTCGGAAAATTCTGTTGTGAATAATAACGAGCTCCAAACACCTGCTCAAAATCAAAAAAGAAGAAAAAAGGAAAATGGCAAGACATCAAATTCTGTATCAATGGTTATTTCCGAGGGTAAATAGTTTCAGCTTTTGCGGACCATTATCAGCATATTTCAAGTTGCTCCACCGGATCAACCTATACCCGGCATCAACATCTCCTTACAGAAAACTCGAGTACACAGCCATATAATAAGCCGATCAGCCTTAGAGAATTGATCGCTGCTATTAAATACTCGAAAGAAACAGCTCCGGGACACGACAACTTTCACATTGCTATGTTAAAACACGCTCCTCCATCGATATTAGATATTTTACTTCAGATTTTTAATAGAATCTGAATGGAAAAAGAATTTCCCAAGTCTTGGAAAATAGCCGTTATAATTCCCGTATTGAAGTAATATAAAGACCCTTCAAATGCAGAGAGTTACCGCACTATCTCACTTACGCCAGTTCTATGTAAAGTGCTAGAACGCATCGTATACTATCGACTAAATTGAATACTCGAATCCAGGAATCTAATTCACCCATCCCTGTGGCTATCGTCGTAAACGCACAACACTGCATCAGCTTTTTTCAATTAAAAACGCCATAACAAACGCATTAAAAAATAATGTTCATCTACTAGCTGTATTTTTCGACTTATCAAAAGCTTTTGACAAGATCCCGATTAATAAAATTATGGAACAACTATACCGCTGGGGATTCACTGGAAACCTCATTACATTTATACAAAACTTTCTCATCAAACGTCGTTTTCTCGTTCGGATTGGAAGCAAGTCCTCATCCTTACGATCTTTAATGAACGGCACACCTCAGGGCTCGGTGTTGACCCCATTACTCTTTAATAACGCGATTAATGATATGGTTAAAGCGGTCAACTCCCCAGTACGAAGCTTATTATACGCTGACGATCTCACGATCTTTGTAAGCTGTAGAACCAGATCCGCTGGCGAATGCGTCCTTCAAGAATGCACAAATCGATTAACTACCTGGTGTTCAAACAACAGCTTATCCTTTTCAAGTAGCAAATCCGTCGTAATGCACTTCTGTCGTGTTCGTAAATGCAAGCGTGAAATGTGTATCTCTCTTCAGGATATGACGCTTCGCAATAAATCGACAGTCCGCTATCTTGGATTGGTTATAGACTCTAAATTAACGTGGAAACCCCATGTAAACTACGTCAAAAAAACCTGCTACAAAAAAATGAATATTCTGAAGAAATTATCACATACTGTCTATGGTGCCGACCGAATCTCCTTACTACGAATTTATCGTTGTTTGATCCGATCAATAACAGATTATATATATTCCTCAGCTTGCTCATCTACCCTCAAAACCATCAATGTTATTCATAATTCTGCATTACGTTTGGGAGCATTTCGCACCACACCGATCAACAGCCTACAATCCGAGTCAGCAGAATGGTCACCTGATTATCGTCGTTGGTTTCTCCTAGCCAATTTTGTAGTGCAGTCTAAAGCTTCCGGCTTCTCGATTCCTGCACTGTCCTTATCTTCTAATCCAGCTTCTTTAAAATTAAAACAATCAGACCCGACTCTCTTGGACAACATCTTAAAGGCAATAACTTACCAAAACCCGAAATTAATCGTTTATAATACCTCCGTGTTACCTACTTGGAAAGACAACCTGGTTCGGCTGGATCTCGAAATCTACAAACTTTGGAGAGAAAACCTGCCCATCCATGAAATCAAGAAAGAAATTACGTCACGTTCATGCAAATCTACTATGTTTTACACTGACGCATCTCTATTTAATGTCTTTGCCGGCTGCTCAGTTGTCAGAGATGGAGCAATCATCATTCAATATTCGTTGGCACAGACATTCTCCGTCATTTCAGCTGAATTATACGCCATGTATCTTGCCATGGAATCTTTAACGCGCTCCGATGTTGATAAACCATCGACTATATGTTCTGACTCTCTTCCAGCACTCCGCGCTCTCTGCGACGTTTTCAAATATGATCAGCACCCAATAGCCAAGAAAGTGGCGGAAATGGTACTGGCAGGGCTGAGTCAGAAGGTGACGTTCCTGTGGATTCCAGCTCACGCCGGTATTCATGGGAACGAACTGGCTGATAAAGCGGCCAGGGAAGCTGCTGTGTTCTTGCCGATTCCGAATGTTCCAGTTGACCTTAAGAAGTTCGTCATAAATGGGCTTTTTCCATTATGGCAGAAGGAGTGGCAGCTAACGTCACAAACCAACAAGTTGCGACAAATCAAATATTCGGTTGATCCTTGGATAACTTCGCTTTCAAACCGTAGAGATGATGTGGTTATCACCAGATTACGCTTGGGACATACGCACCTTACTCATTCATATCTCATTAACAGAACTTTGGCTCCTGTGTGTCCCGGTTGTAACGTTGTCCTCTCTGTTTTCCATATTCTAGTCGATTGCCCCTCATACTCCTCGCTTCGAGCGTCTCTTAATCTTCCTCCATCGCTCCATCTCCTCTTCAAAGATGATCATGTTTCATTGTCGAACCTAATTATCTTCCTCCATCAATCCCGTCTCTATTCCTCAATCTAATCCTCTTTTCCTATCGTGCCTCTAGCCTTGGCTGCTGTACATGTCACGTTAATTTAATTTAATAATAATAATATGTATAATGTTATCTTAACTATTATTAAATTTTAAATTTATATTTATTTAATTTAATATTTCCTTCGGTATCCCCATTGTATTAAATCGCCATAATATATATACGTGTCGACATATTTGTTTCGTCCATCGGGTCATTGGCCGACCTTTTCTTCTATGTCCGTTCATTCTTCCTAGTGTGACTGTCCTGAAAGTGATGTTCGGTTGAATTGATACCGAGGGGAACGATACGCGGAAGATGTTGGAACATTTCCTATTGTGTATGAAAATGGAAAAACGATGTGTCCTAATTTTTTCTTTCCGATTGCTTCTGATAATGATACATTCGTATTAAAACAAGCAGAAATAGCTTTCGCGGTATAATAGTTGGGCACTGAAGCTTAATTCGCACGTCCTTTTAGCAGTTTGATTCGCTATTAAACTTAGACGTTATAATTTTATGTATTCCGGTACAGAGTGTTATCGAGAAATTTAACTTCAGTTTGAAATTCCGAATGCGAAATTTTTTTTGTACGTACAAACGTAATTAAAGCGAATGGGAATAAACGTTAGGCGTCGATTTAATTTTAGGCGTGACTATTAAGCGTATATATATATATATATATATATATATATATATATATATATATTCAATCGCTTCAGGTCTTTTTATTCTAAAACAGTTTACGTGCAACGAAATGAAACGTCTTCTTCTGCAATATCCAGTTTTGGGTACAAGAAATAGCCGATTTCAGGATAAGACGTCTTCGTGTACTATGAGACGGCTATATGCTCCGTTTTTAGGTAAGTGTTATATTACGTTCAAAATACTATCAAATTTAAATCTTATTTTTATCGAAATCACCGAGTTCATTTTTTTTTCTTTACTAATATGTAATAAGACCGAATTGAAATTTGTAATTTCTTTCGATTTGAATTACACGCTTTACAATCTGTATTATATCGATTAATACAGCCGTCGATATAGGTAGGAATTTTTATTTTAATTATCGCAATAAATTCGCGATGACCGTTACTAAATAAAAAAAATCTTATAAAAATATATAACAACAAGTCGTCGAAGTAAATTTTTTAAAATATCGTGATATTTTTGTTTTAGAATCATGGAAATATTACGAGTTTTTTTATATTGGCTGTTTCCTCTAATAATGTAGAGCGAATAACTATCGTACTGAAAATCTTGTATCTGCAAAGCAGTGGCCCACCCGAGATTTTTAAGGCTCACCCGTCCCCCATCCCCCCTAAAAAAAAATTTAAAAATTCGTAATAAAACTGCATAAAATATACACAGTCGAACGTGTAACAAAATTCAACCGGAAAAACAAACTATAAACGATCACGAACAACAACGAAACAAGTGACAACAACACAAAAAATGCACTGGTCATTCAGTCAGATTCGAATGCCGGTGTCCAACAGTCATTTTTTTTCTTCGTGTTTCAACTGGATTTTCAATATCAGCAGACAGAATGGAATATTTTCTAACGATACTTTTTTGTAATCTAGGCTGTTTCGTACGCTCTTCAAGATGAGGTTTTACTAACGCGAGCTCTTTCAAATATTCTCCTCTGTTTCAACTATCATTTTAGGTTGCGTAATTGTTCGGAGCTTACAAGTTATGCGCCCTCTAGATATGTACTTTATACTTTTCTAAGCTCTGTGTGGGGGTAACCAACCGTCGATGCGCCGCTGTTGTAAAGTATCCATTTAATATAAGTAGTCGTGATGCCATTCCAAATGTATATATATCAGAGATATTTTGAAGAGGGCAAAACTAATTGCGTACTATATCGATCTTTTTGCGTAACGTGATGGAATCGACATTTTTATTTCACAAAAATTGTATTTAACCTTCCTCTAGTCGTGTCGATTATTGTAACACAACTGGTCGCGCCGTGTCCTTTTCCCTAGAATTTCAGATTTTTAGTATTTTTTAGTTTGTAACTTTGTGCGATACAGATAAAGAATTTTGCTAAATACACACGTGTTTAGTAGAAATATATTCTCTAAGAAATAAATAAAAATATCTCGGTAAACAAAAGAATTTTCCGCGAATTACAGAATACATTAATCAAACGAAGGGAACAAGTTACATCTAACATATTATTAATTTTAATTTGTTTATAATGTGGAATGTAGTGATAGTTAAATCACTAATATTTATTTTCTTAAAGAAAACACAAAGCTTTTCGGCATTTACGCCATTATCAAGTGAAACATTTTAAAACATCATAATTTTAAAAATATAAATTAAATATAATTACTTAAAAATAAATCACCATCACATATTTTTAAGTAATTATATTTAATTTATATTTTTCAAATTATGATGTTTTAAAATGTTTCACTTGATAATGGCGTAAATGCCGAAAAGCTTTGTGTTTTCTTTAAGAAAATAAATATTAGTGATTTAACTAATTTTCAATTGATTTTTTATATATATTATTAATTACTAAGTCGCCCGAATTCGTAATTAATAACAAATTCGACTTCAAAATTAAGAAAAAAAATGTCAACAGCTGTCTGAAAAAATTTAATCTATCGAACTAGATTCGGACGACAAATTATTAACGCGAACAAACGAAAATTAATAATGCCGCAAATACAGAAATTCAACGTACATTTTCTCCGAGCTCGACCAACTATTTTACTCATTTATTCCTTCTTCCTCTAGTGGCATCTCCTTGGCAGGAGTTAGTCTACATCATGACGGACACTATCTAGTTCTAGCGTCGTTTATTACGTCTGCCACTTTCTACTTTTATCCAAAATCGATTGTTATCATCTCAAGGCGTCCTCTTCGGGTCTTTCCTTCTATTTTTAACGCAAGCGTAAAGACACCACCTCCTCCGATTATCCGTTCAATACATTTACAAATTTTCGATCGTCCTGTACCAACATCGGTTTTGTGTTAGTATTCCTTTCTGTCGGTGGAATTCGCCATATTCTTCTGATTTTAAAGGCTTCTAATCGTTTCACGATTTCTAAATTCAGCGTTCACGTCTCACACGCATATTTCAACACGGACATATGAACTATTCTAAGTTTTAATTTCATATTTAGTTTCCTATCCTTTAACACCGACGCTAGGTTTCCTAACGGGCGTTTGGCCATGGCGATTCTTGTTCTGATTTACATCTCTTCTGTCATTAGTCATAAGCGTTCCTAAATAACGGAAACGGTCCACGTTTGCCACAATTTTATCATTAATTTTTCTAACTGCAGTTTTGTTACTCGATCGTCTCGTGATCTTGGTTTATATTTATGGTCGTACACAATTTTTCCTTTGATTTATCTATTCAGCGTTGTTTTTGTTTAATGGATCCTACTATTTCGATATTACGACTTTATCATCGGCAAAGCTGATAATTATTTTAAACCCCGAATGATCTATACAGGCATTCTTCGTGACCTCTTCTATATAAACACTGAACAATCGACGAGACACAGGACATCCTTGCTGAACTCCCTTCATTATTTTAAATCGGTTTTCGAAGTATTTTCCGACTGCTCCCGGTGTCTTCGATAGTCGTAAATTTTTGTCGGAACAGCTTCTCACGGTTAACTACATCGAAAGCCTTCTTTCATAGTCGATGAAACAGGCTATCCCTGTTAAAAAAGTCCCTTCGAATAATTAATTTGACTAGCTCTATGTCATCTCTTGTTCCCCTTTTACCGATGAAACCATATTGAATTTTTATTACTAAACAATAAAATGTGCAGGATCTAAAAAAAATATAAATGGGAAGACGGTGATCATCGAGATGTGTTTTCGAGTTAATGTTATTTTAATATTAGTCGATACATTTTATAAATAATATTTTTTTGTTTCAGAAATAATCGTCGACAACATAGACGTGGTTTTCTTTATGATGGATACAGGTATTTTCCAACATACAAGGATTTATAGATTGTATTTTAGAAAGCTAGACGACATTGATCATTTGTGACACGTTTAATTGTTTATTTTCTGACCGCAAACCAACGTACATTGTTATTTATAATAATAAAAAATAAAAATAAAAAAGCAACTCTGTGCCTTGTGGGACAGAGAAGATTAAAGACGTTTTTCTAAAAAGACACATATTATACAAATTTCATTAAAGGAACGCAGCTTAACATAATGCAGCGATGACTGAAATGTTATCGTCTTCAATTCTACGTCGCACGTACGTCCTTTGTACAGCAAAGGTTGGAACCAAGGTAAATAGAAGTACAAGGTAGGTATCACGAACTAGGTGCGCAGTAGTCAAACGAGATTGTGACGTAGTTGGTACCCATCGGAAATCCAGTTTTGTTATAGAACGGCTCATTTCGTTATTTCTAGAGCATTGTTTTTCGTATTATTTCGCCCGGTTTTTGATTTGTGTTTATGGCATTTTCTTACTTTTTAGTGCAGAATTCCTAATTTTATCATTTAAAGTATTTTATTTCTAATTACTATCACGGTAAGACTGCATAATATTTTTATCTCGCTAATTCTTCGATATAGACCTTTCGCACATAAGTTGGTTAAATTTTTTATTATCTTATTAACATTTATATTACGCCTTGTTTCGCTATTTTCGGGTGTTGTAAGCATATATGCTCATAAATTAGGTATTAGTTTTCATCGGTTTCTTAAAGATAAAGTTCTTCGAAAGCAGTGGTTGCATATGAGCAGAAGGAATGACAACTTCAATATTGAAAGTGCTCGCGTATGCTCTTTTCATTTGAAAATGATTTCGAATGTGCAATCAGAATTACTCGAGAACAAGACAAAAAATATATTTAAAAAAAAAAAAGGATTCCATTACTCATTTAATGATACCAACTTTGACTGAGTTTAAGTCACATAATGATAATGAACGCAGTGAAAAACAAATTAAACGGGGACTCGGATGATGATGATGATGAAAAATTGGACCACGTTCACGGTGAAAAGAAAGATTTGTTAAAAATGCTAGCTGGTTATGTTGCATATCGAATGAAAAAAAAAACGGGGGTTAGATACTGCTTTTGAATACGGCCATCCAACAGAATTCAATCCACCTAAACAAATGGGCTGGCTCGCTACAATATCGAGGGGTGCTTTAATGAATCCCACCGAACAATGGATAAGCATTATATATAATATGGAAAAAAGACTTTAACAATTAACACGGCGCAGTAGCATTAATAAGAATTCGGACGTAATGAAAACACTGATAAACGCATTGAAATCGAAATACAGTAACACAGGTGTTGACGAATTCGCCATTTTATGTTAGAACACGAACATTTATCAGGATTCAGACGCTGAACAAGGAAAAGTCCAGTAAAAGAACAACTCACGGAAACAAAAATACCAACGACGGACGAAAAAGAGGAATCAATTGAAATTACACTAATTACAATTCGGCGAGTGAGACATTTCTTTATGCACCTAGATTTTTGTTACATTTTATTATTTAAAATTTTAAATGTTCATAAAGTAATAAGTCTGTGTATCTTCAAATGCACGCATGTATATACTCCCCAAAAGTCACGATTTAAAGATATTATTTACTGTTTGAATTATTTTAAAAATGAAACAGCACTAAACTAATTGCGAGAAGTGGTAACACAGCTGTAATTAATACGATATTAAAATAAATTATTTATGTAGAAGAGGAAATAAAACAAAATTTAAAAAAAAAAAAACTGAACTAGTTAAAAAAAACACAATTTAACCAAAAAGAGTGTTCACGCGACATTTCTTCTATACAGTGGCGGAGTCTAGTTGGGTACCAACAAGGACGTAGTAGTTGCCAGCCGGTATGCGCGTGATACCTACCGTGTATTCTATATACCGTGTGGTTTGAACGAAACAACGGATTGCACGCATGCGCAAGAGAAAGAATGCGAACACGCGAAAAGTGTATACGTGTCTGTAGTATGCGCACGTAAACTGAATATACGTGTATATATGAGTACACAGCATGCGAAAAAGAGTGGAGGAGCCCGTCGTGCCTATATGCCTATGTGTATTTTGGCTCCCTCGTTAAATTCCCCATATATAACGCGTTAATAAAATTTTCACTTTAAAATTGTACACTAATAATTTTCGTTTCAGATGTCATGAAGAAAATTTTAAATCACGTATATAATAATGGTAAGCTAGTTTTTTCCTCTTTAAAAAAAAAATAATTATTTACAGTATCGACCGTTTGGTTATTAGCTAATTTAGTTTTCACCGATTATATTAATCAGTTTTTTCGATTGTTTAAAAAAATCTTACTAATATGTTCGGGTTGATTTCAATCGTATCAGCTACGTCCGGTAATTTGTAGTCTTCGGCATATCGGTAAATACTTCTTGCAGCTTGTGCTTACTCCCGCGTAGGTCGTTGTATTTTACCTAATAGGAAATCACCAGTTGTCCAGGTATGTCTAATTATCCTGTCACTGCGATTTGTTCGTGTTTCTCCAAATTATTACAATCTGTTGTCGCGTACAATTTGTAATCTGTTTTTTGCTTTTTTTTTTTGGCTTCCGGATGTGGTGTTTTATTATTATAGGCGATTATCGACCACTTAATTGATCTCGTTTAGTTAATAGGTGTGCAGCTTCGTTTCTTCGGATAGTAACATGCGCTGCTATTCAGATATCCTACAGGTATAGATTTTTGTGCATTGAATGGATTTGATTAAGAGTTGACCGAATGTCGTTTATCGTTAGGACGGAAATATCGGTGAATATACTGAAACTCACTTAATCAAGTGGTAAGCTACTTTTGATGAATCGGTGAGTGCGCTTTAAATACAGTTCTAGAATAACCGTATAACTTTAAGACATTATATCGGTTAACTTTTGTCGCCCCGAAAAAAATATATCGTATTTTTTCTATTAGCCTCTAAAGAGCACACAAGAGCGCGGGACATAAACCGATAATGAGACAATATTGTTTCCAAAGAGGAAGCAAGTGACTCTGAAATTATTAGAAATTTATATTCCTTGTTCTCGTAATCCACTATTTACTATATCGGGTGCGTGTGTTTCGATTTTTATATATCGGTATACAATTTGCCTCAAAGCCGTAACATATATATGCGAGGTTTTGTACTTTTTTTTTTTTTTGTTTAGTACATTTGGATACCGTTCAATATAAACAAGATGTGAAATCGTTCCTGAACCGGTTGTGCTTGTTGCTCAATAATGATAAAACGAGCAACATTAACGGGGATATTTATTACAGAAAGTTGGGTAATTATTTTACAGTAGTAATTTATCTTACTTTTTTCGTTCGCGACAAACGAGAAAATACGAGAAAATGTTCAGGCGATTCGGAGTCTCAGCGTGTTGCTTCCCTTTAAAATCTTTATTAACATTTTTCATTGCGTAATTTAAAACCGGACGAAAGGAAATCGTATATCGACTAAATAACAAACGTTGACATACGGTAATACATTATTTTACAACTTTTATTTAAGCCATCGCATCGTAGGCAGTAATCAATGTTATTCCAGGTGAAAAATGCGAAAGACCAAACAATTCGCATATGTTTAAGACTGGTATATATAACTGATGCTAAATTACATAATTTATCATTAGTTGCATTACCGTGGAAATAAACTGAGTAAGATGAAGCTTGCAAAAAATGTCTATCGTAAAAACAGTTTCAGTAGTTAACCACATCGGTTTGCGCAGAAAGCACGCAGAACTTGTAAGCGATTGACATCAACTGTTGTAGCGTTATAGTCCATGATCACATTAGATTTGTTTTTGCTGTTTCTTTTTTTTGGCCCAGTTTTGAACTGACTATAAACTTATATTATTAATCTTAATAAAATATAATATTATAATCGAAACAGGTAGGATAAGCTCTTCAATTGATTCCAAAACCGGGTAAACCTCAAAATGAAGTATCCTCTTACAGGCCAATTAGCCTGTTATCTCTCCAAAGTAGTGGAAAAACTACTTCTCCGGAGAATCAAACCAATTCTTGAAGAAAATAAAGTGATACCAGACTATCAGTTCGGATTCAGGAATCACCATAGCACCATTGAACAAATACATAGAATAGTCGATAAACAAAAGTTTTGAGGAAAAGAGTTCAGCGATATTTATCGACATCGAAAAGGCCGTTGATAAAATCTGGCACGTTGACCTATTGTTCAAACTAAAACTTAAATTACCCCACGAGCAGCTAATGAAATCATACCTAACAGAACGATATTTCCATGTTAATGTTATGGGGAATTGCTCACGAATTCATTCGATACAATCGGGAGTACCTCAAGGCAGTGTACTCGGACCAACACTGTACCAGCTCTATACATACGAGTTTCCAGTTAACGAAAATACAGACACAGCTATGTTTGCCGATGACACCGCTATTCTCTCGACTCGTCGTGATAATAATTTAGCGGCCGAACAAATTCAAAACCATCTACTACACGTAGAAAAGTGGTTTAGACTGCGGAAATTCAATATTAACGAATCAAAATGTAAGCAAGTTTTATTTACTTTAAATAAAAGCAAACATTTACCGATTAAGTTAAATGGGCAAACAATTTCCGAATCGTGTAACGTAAAATATCTTGGATTACACCTTGATAAACGGCTTACCTGGAAAAATCATGCTAAACGTAAACAGCTCAGCATTATATACCGAAATATTTATTGGCTGATGGGCAAATATTCAACACTGTCGTATGAAAATAAAGTATTACTATATAAAACAGTCTTGAAGCCAATCTGGTCATATGGTATCCAGATTTGGGGTACAACGAGCAACTCTAATTTAGACATAGTACAAAAATTTCCATCTCAAGTATTGCGGAATATCGTATCAGCGCCATGGTATGTCCGCAATGACGACATACACAAGGATCTCCGTATACCGTCTGTTAAAGAGGTAGTCAAAAGCTGCGCTGGAAGATACATCGACTTCAAACCCGCATCAATCCACTAGCAGTCAATGTTCTACGTAACGGCGTGCAATTCCAACGACTGAAGAGACGCAGGTCAGATGGAATTGTAGCGATCAACTAGTTTATATATTATATATCATATATTATATTATATTGTATAATAATACTAAGATAAATTAAGGGATACGACCGTTGGGAAGTGTCCCGTTATAGCTTTTTAAACAGATCAGTGCTGCCTATTGTTCAACCGAACAGATTGCACGCATCTTTAAGCGTTAAAAAAAAAAAAAAATTATATCGGTAGAATATACCTTCTTAATAGAAGTTCAGACAGAAAGCTATCTCTATTTTTGTATTTTTGTATTTTTGGGGCAGGTAGGAGCAAATCTGATGTTCGACGGTTATCTTCAATATTGCAAACTCTACTAACCTGGCAAGACTATTAGGTGTACAATTATGACCACTTCTTAATCTAACAAGCAGAAACGACCCCTACGTATAAACCAGCGCTCTACTGTCATTTAAATAGTTGCATATATTTTTACCTTTTAACGAGATTTGTTACGCGAAATTAGTGATTATAACTTATTTTTTTTTGTTCATTATTTTTCGTTAATCGTTACAAAACTCAAATTATAAGCTAAATAAAATTATTTACATCGCCCGTAATGACAACTTGTCGAACTATTTCCAAATACTTACTCCTGTGATAGTTTTAGTTCGCAGTTAATATGTTTGATTTTGAAACTCCTACCAATACAAAAGTCAAATCAATGCCTGATATATGTTTGGAATTTAGCTCGTACCGATAATTTAATCCTAGATATCTGAATATGTTTCATTTATATAGCAAGTGATTTAGTTTAAAATTTCATGGGAACGTGGCCGAATTTTAATATATATATTTTTTTAAGCCCTTGACGGATTCTTTACTATCGGTAGTGTGTATTTGAAACAATCTGACAGTGAAATTGTTCTTCATTTTACTGATTTTTGCGAATTGTAATCTTAATATTTCTTCGTGTTTAATTTTTTTATTCTTTTAATATTCACTTGATAATGGCTTAACAGCCGAGAGGCTTTGTAATTTTTCAATAAAGTTTTAATGATTTTAACTCCGTTTTTGTTGTTTATTTTTAAAAAATACCTATTATCAAATTTCAAATCGATTTTTTGTTTTACCGTTCTATATAGTTTGTAATAAAAGAAACTGCGACTTCCTCATTTCTATCCAAATAAAAGTAACACAATCTCAATATCCGTTTATTTTATATTTGTATAAAAAGGCTTGAATAATTTATAAAATGGCCGCACGCGGATTCGCAGCTACACACGACTTCATTATTCGACAACCCCTGCTCCACTGCTTATCCGGTATATGTCTTTGCAAAAAGATAGCGATGGGGTCATCAGTCGATGTATTTTAAATTAAACCCGAAATAAGTCGTGCCGCGTGGTATAACTCCTCCGCCGATATAGTAATAAATAAACAAATCGTTTCTTATTTTCTTACGCCATAAACTGATAGAAGTTTCAACACGCAAATTGCGATGTTTTTAGAAAATTTGAACGTACCGACACCACCGCAACCAGCGGACGACGTCGATATCACGAAAGAATGGATGCTGTTATTATGTAAGTATTAGATTAATACGTAGAGTCATCTTCCACGCGCTGTCCGTATATATTTTTAATGTTTAGGTGTAATCGAAAAAAGCGGACAAAGCAAAAACTGGACGTGTTGAAATATCCGCAGAATACTTAGCGTAAATTAACAGATACAGAAGTACCGCAACGTACGAATAAATGTGAGGAAGTTGCAAGAGAAGTTAAGTATACAGTAAACGAAAGTATTTTGGTCGTGATACGACAGGTGTAGCCTGCTGCTTCTCACCGGAAAAAAGATAAACCGGTTACAGAGACAATGATGAAATGGGCTGCATTAGAATGTACCATATGTTTCGACAGTTTAGAGGACCGGAAAAAAAAAACCATCTGCGCCTCGGAGGCCCAAGGAAGAAATTAAACTTAAAGACGTTTTTCTCCAAAGCGACACTTATTTAATCAACTCACGATTTCGTACAAATTTCACAAAGAAAAGGAACGTACTGTACTCTATGCTCAACTTTACGTGGCGATCACTGAAATATCAGCCGTGCGCGTATTAGCAAGAAGAAGAATACGAACACGCCAAAAATTATATATATATATATACATAGACGCATGTGTGTATGTGTGTCATAAATTCTGTACGTGTTTTTATGTACGTATATGTAAACTAAATATACAAGTATATGGTTACAGCACGTGCGAAAGAGAGAAGGAACTCGACTACTACACTGTGAGAATAGGTCTGCTTATGTGTTTATGTGTACAAGGCCGTTAACTAGCTCGCTCATTTTATGAGTTAGCTCTCCATATACAATGCGCCCGTAGAAGTTTCGCTTCAAAAGTTAGAGAAGAAATATTAATTAATACCATCGGGTAAATTGTATAGAAATATTCTATTTTAGCGCGGTTGTTTCTAAATAACGTACACATTTACATGTAACGTTCGCACGCATTTAAGGGCGAGTTACTTTACCTCGTCTACGTGATGAAAATCTGTAATAATTTTTTTTATACGCTTCCAGTTACGATGAAGATAAAAGAATTTGGGTCGAAATACGTGGAAGCTCGATTAAGTGAAATGGACCGAGGTTTCCATAACGTATATCAACACAAGAGACGTCTACGATGTAAGTATCGATCTTCGTCAACTTACGATGATTTGAAAGTTGTATACGAAATATTTTATTAATTCGCAGAAACCACTAATAAAATAGGATAATCTTAATTATTATCGCTTTGTTACAATCGAGAATAAGCGTACGACACGAGTGGAAAATTCTTCTTCCAGTGCATATCCGTTAACGATTTAGCTACTACGGTTTTGTCCGTTTCTGTGCACGTTGCTTCAAATTCTTTTAAATCCTTAAGAAAAGATATTCTTCTTCGTACCATTTTTACGTTGCCTCGAAGAATTCTCTGCAGTACTTCATATCGTCTTTCATTTCTCATTATGCGGTCCACGCATTCTAATTTCCTGGAGTATAATGTATTCAGCGGGATTTCCAATTCTTTGTCCATCCTCGATAAAACATATTTTTCAGAATCCGACGATATAATATACATGTACAATAAATGCGCAATATAGATAAAATAAATTTATATGTTTATATATGGAAATAAATAGACATTTGTTACATATATACACGTATGTATTTAACTATTTTGTATATATTCGAGGTTTCTCATAAAAATGAAGTAACGCAATATATTCACAGCCCTTTTTTTACGGTATAATTAATTCCATATTTAATTTTCTGAACCTAAACTTGGGCGATATTCATAACAAACTAACTATAATGCAACGATTTCTTAAGGTAATCTCGAAGAAAGTATGCGTTATATTCGAAATGATTTCTAATGGATTTTTCTATATTCGACATGTATATACATACACAAACATATATATATATACTATCGTATAAGAGTCAGTCATTTACATTTTCTAATTTTGTTAGAGGTGAATTTGGATACGTGAAATCAATTTAATTTTAGATGTGCTGACAAACCCGAATAGCCCTTATTTACCATTTTACAACATACACTTATAATATTACTGATATTAATTACTTAATGTTAATTTAATATTATTGAACATATATATATATATATATATATATATATATAAGGAAAATTATGCCTGTTATCGATCATTGGCTTCTTCCAATCTAGAGACATATATGAAAAATTTTTATACCAGCTGTTTTCACTCGAGATGATTTTGTGTTTTACGCATCCAATCTTTTCCTGCATTTTTTTTTTCATATCGTTATCCATCTAGTTTTCGGTCTTTTTTCAACGATCTGTCTAGTGATAACCATTCGGTATATTTCTTGGTCCACTTGTTACTCCCATTATTTCTTTCCCATTGACTTTTGGGCTTTGGGTCATGGTAGGGAAGACATACATATTGTAAATCTGTGTCTGGTGTTGAGCTATTTCGCCCGAATAGTTCCTTTAATGTCCGGAATTTTCTGTATCCTAACTTTATTCTTTGGTTTATTTCTTTTCCTATTCTGCCGATAAATTAGATGGTTTGACCTAGATACATAATATGGTCTACCATACGTAAAGTCATTCCATTAATTTTTTCTTTTTATTCCTTTCCTCGTTTAGTCCATTTCCTGTATACTTTTATTTTTGAAGTTTGTCGCAATTAAATTAATGCCCGGTTTCTAATTATTTCGAAGAGGATTAAATTAAATTTACACGACGTGTGAGTACATAAATTTCTTATATTTTTATATCATTTTGTTTCCAATTCAAAAGTATTTCTACCAATACGTAGTTGAATAAATTTGGTGACGATAAGTCTCGAGATTTTCTGTTTCTTAATCGAGTATCTGTATTTATTGCCTTATATATTTTTTATAATTTTCCTACATTTCAGATATATATATATATAGTTTGCTAATCTACCGTCATGATAAATCGAATCGAATGCTTTCTGAAAATCGACAAATGCGAGATACATTTTTATATATTGTATTTCTTTTTCCTTCAATATTATAATAAACGGACGTGTCATTTCTCTTACCAAGGCAATTTTTTCTTAGATTAGTATTCCATTAGTGATACCGACCTTTTCCTTTTGTCTAAATGTAGTTTATCATATGCATTAATCTGAATTACAGATGTCGTGACTTAACACATACAGTCAATAGCAAAAATGATTTGTAACATTTTTCCACGTTAAACGATATGCTTTATGCGTGATTTCATTTATCTCTAATTTTGTTAGTTGTTTCGATGTAATCAATGAATCTTAAAGGAGGTCTTCCTCAATTCCGACTTCCTAGTACTTTTCCTTGAATCATTTGTTTCTCTAAGCCATTAACAAAAAATTTAAAGGTACTGACGGTGTATTGTGATTACTAATCTCCGGCTTGATGCAATGTTTAATTCCTGCAATATAAAATTGTCCGTTCGAAACCATGGTATTCTCATCATTTTTCGATAGGCTGTCATCTCGAAAGTATCTATCTTCTGTCGCATGGATCTTTTCAACGTCCTGCATTCAGATCCATAAGTAGCAATGGGAATAATGTTTTCATTAATTACCTTTTAGTTTCTTTAGATATATCACGGTCTTTCCATATTTCATTTAGTGTTGCTATTGCACTTTTACAATTCTCAATCTTCTTATTTTCTCTTCACATCTGTAGCATATTCTTAAAAATATCAAATTTCATCTATTACGTTGGCATCTTCTTCTTCTTCTGTGGTCGCATTCACATTTTTAACAAATTATGCGACGATAAATTTGGAGTAAGTCCTATCAGCACCGTAGGATGTGTGAGGTATTTTTTAAATAAAGTTTAGTTTATTTGTGCAGGATTTCTCGATGTAATCTGTAGTTTCTAAAATAGTTGTCTGCGTAAGCCAAGGTATCGCACACAGGATGCAGATGGAAGAGGTGTATATCACTGAAAATAATCTTCATTTTACGGGAGCATTTCACGGTAAAAATGTATTGCGATAGAGTTGGCGTTAGAAAAAAAAAACAAGCCATTCCTTATACACCAGATGTACAGCTAATCTGCACATACCCGGAGAAAATTTTCACCAGTTCTGCAGCTAACTAACATATTTTTCCTCTCGTGCCTCTAGCCAATTAGTAGCTGCACACAACCGGTTAATCTTATTTAATAATAATAATAATTGCGTCGAGTCATTTTATAAAATTATTTCATAAGCGGAAATGTATAATTTTTCTGTAAACTATTAAAATAATGCTCACCGAATGTGTTGACGTTTGTGTTGTGTAATATTTTTCCGTTCGTCGCAGGTTTATTAACATTTTTTCCGATTCAACGCTGCGTCTATCCCGAGACGGTTAATGAACTTCGTCTAATTAAATTTCATCCTTACACCAAATTCGGTACGTATTAAATAATTCGTTTGATATATCAATTTTGAAAAAGGTTTATTTTCAAAAAATTGCACGTCAGTAAATATGCACAAAAGTCTGGAAATACAGTCCATTTAAAAAACGTTAGTTACTGAAGACGAGCCTGCAGAACTCGAAAAAGAGTTAAATGAAATAACGTCACTCATATAGCGATCGGCATCCAGAACATAATCATCCCTAGGCAAATTCCTCTTCAAACCAATCTTCAGATCCTTGCAATACATGTCGAGTTAACACTTCTCTTTAGTGTGTATAGCCGTTACTTCAATAGTTCAGTTAATTGATGTTCTGCCTCGATAATGGACTGTGTAAATATGTCCGAAACGTCGTCATTTTTTCAAAATAGTGTATCGCCCAAAAGTTTTTCTAATTTTAATACTATTAATATTATTATTCTTTTAATCATTAATTATATTAGTTCTTTATAAAACGTGTGTGTAATTACCGTTACTCGGCGGTTAAATTTTTGAAAAATTACTTATAACCAACGTATAGTTTGGTCCTATGCTTGCACAATTTTTCACATAGCTTTCGCTTAGATCGTTTATATTAAGACGTCTTATTTTATTTTGCATTTATATCATCTTCTATTCTCCTGATAAAGTTTAATTTGATTTCATTTATGATTATCGTGGTTATAATGAAGAATATGATTATTATTATTATTGTAATTGTTTATTTTTCGCTGTACAGTTGTTTATAATGTTTAATCGTGTACTACGTTACAAGGAAAAATTTTCTTTTCCAATTATGCGTTTTCATATTAATTCGATTATAATTTTTTTTTTTTAATAATTTACGATATACGTTTATCTTTACTTTAATACGGTCGCTTTTTTATTTCCAGGTAATCCGTTATTCAAATGAACGATCGTTCAGGAATATCTATGGAAATGAAATATAGTCTCGATTATTATTTATTTTTTTGGAGATCGAAATTTACTTTCCCGAATCAATATAAATTTATCGAAGTTCTTGTAAGGAACTTCTGTTACAAAAAACATAATGAATAAAAATCTTAATGTTAAAACTGCGATAAATAAACATAACGGAAACTAATATGAAAAATTTGAACAGTGTGAAATGTAGTGATTTAAAAAAAATAAATAAACAAGTAAGTCAATAAATTTGTCACAATAAGTGTGTATACAAAGAACGAGCGATAGCTCCATTATCGGGGGGGAGCGTAAAAAAGTAAAATAGAAAAATATATACAATTTACAACAAATATAAAATGAAAAAATATATATTTAAAAAAATCAATAAAATACTCAATTTAAATGTAAAATATTACAAAACACAAATCAGAAAAACAGCTCCTTATAAAATAATCCGATCGATAAATTAACAATATCAAAAATTTAAAAAATTACACTAAGTAGCCAGGAATATAAAAACTTGTTATCTAATATAAAAATTTACCAAGAGACTATCTTGGAGGTTGTGATAAAAAAAAGATGGACGGAACAATAGAGTACATCACACCTGCATACAATAAAATCATCAGTTCGCGAATGGAAGTTTCAACCTGAACACCGAACGGACCAGGTGGTGTTGTGTCGCCTCCGGATCGGTCATACGCAACGTACACATGGACGATATTCAAAAAACCATCCCCACCAACCTGTGATAGATGTAAAGTTCCAATTACAATCCACCACATCTTAATAGAATGTCCCAAATTCCCAAATTCTTCTTGCTTAAATACTTCTTCAATCCAGGCCTAAGATTCCCCATCCGTCACATCCTTTCTTGCTAAGTTTAGGTCCGTAAATTAACTAAATTTACATTTGCCGGTCGCACTCCTAGCCTAACTGCTGTACATAGCGCGCAAATCGAAAAAATAGTGACCGAATTCACAATATATACTTTTTAAAATTAATTCTTCATCGAAATTTATCATTGAATTGAATAAATTTTATCCCTTTTTTTCGTTATTTTGATTTTTTTCGAGTACTTATCGTTCTTTTTTAAATGTTTTTTTTTTTTGTATATATAATTTTATAGAGAAGTACACGCTGTTTAAATAAAAGCACTTGCACTACATTCAGTTATTGCATACATCTATACAAGAACGAAAGAAGAAAATTTACCATCCCTACGTGATAAAAAAAACAAACGAACAGGACGATTTTAATACTGAGTAGATATCAATAAAAACAGCAATATTTAAGATAGACTAATTCTAGGAGAAATGTTTCTAAAATAATCTTTCATGTTCCTAGATAAAGCAAGATGAAATAAAATGGTACGCTACGTCCGCTAAACTATAAGACACTTCGCATGGAATGCCTCTGGGCACCGACACGCGCGACGTTTAAATCTTACCGTCTGGCCTTCTTTCTGAACGACATCAAAACCGTGCGCGCCCAACTTTTATGCGACCTACCCATACGGGTCACGAATCTCGTTGTAATGATATAAACGATATACTGTGTACAAAGTGTATTTGAGCCATTAAATGGAGCTAGTAAAAAATGGATATACAGTTAAATTATAAAATGATTATTTTCTTTGTAACGATTTTACGTGTCGCTGGGCATGACGGAAATTTCGTCAATTCGCAAGGGGTGGCAAGAGTGAAAGACGTGGAATGTGAAAAAATCTTTCCCGAGCTGTTGAATTAATACGCATTTAAGTTTTCGAGCGATTAAATGTTTGGAATGTCTGTTTTACATTATTGTTCCAACGGCGAGTGCATTATTATATCTCGCAAGAACACCCATAAATAGCATACCGAATGTTAATGACGTGTATTTTCCTCACAACACGTTCCGAGGAGAACTCCTACAGAACTATCGTTAGGATTATTTTGCTCGGTAGTATATATTTCGAATTTTAATATACGTATCTTATTTTCCTATCCGCTAATGCGTACGATGTTACGTTTATTCGGTAGCGTTTTCGTATAAAAAGTTTTTAACTTATTCTACTACATAAGCTCGACTAAACAAATATTCTCACCGTGAACAAAACTTTCGATATTATTTTGTATAAAAAATGTTTCAAAAAACTTACTTATTTAAACCTGCATTGCCAACGTTGATTTCTATCGTTCATTGCCAACCATACGTCTCTGAGACGTACTTGGGATTAGAATTTTTGCTAGATTCGATTCATCCATGGCGCATAATCGGCTTGACTCGCTTGTAACTGTAGATGACGTCGGTGGATGCTGCCTTTTTGTAGATTTGGCGATTAGTGACGTAATATCATCTGTTGGAATAATTGTTACTTCTATGTTGTCTCTTGATTATGTAGTATCAGATGTATCAGATGTAAAATTTATTAGTTGACTCTGTCTCAACATCTTGATGATTTTCTATGAGTGTCTCTGGACGTCTTCAGCCGGCTCCATAATTGCGCAATAAGATGCTTTGCGGCCGGTTGAATTACATGTAAAGCAGACTAAATCATCGCAAGTAATGAATATGTGATATTCACTTTCTTCGAATGATAGAATAAATGAGGAAGGAACGTCGATGTCTTTAAAGTTTGAGGCATAGGCTGGACATCTCCAACTGACGATGTGTCCAAACTCTTCGTCCTGAGTTGGCACTCCCAGAATCGAAATTGGGGACGTTAATTTAAAACCGAAGTTATGATATCGCGGTGGCCTAGTTGCTAGAGTGCTCGACTGTCGATGGTCGGAGGTACGAAACCAACATGAAATATATAAAGTTTTCATCATTATTTAATTTTTAATTATCACGAAGAAGGCAGGGCATCCCACTCCGTATAACATCATCTGCGTCCCATATAAATAGTGACTTGAATGCTAGCTCATTTTGTACGTAAAAATAAACGTACAATAGCTAGTCACGACGTTCGGCAAAGAACAAATTCGACGATGATGATAATGATAATTACTGGTTACATGTGCCTGTAAAGCGGCCCGTACACGGTCAATAATACTGACAGTACTACTGTCAGTAATACTGATATAACTTCATCAGTATTTACGATCAGTATCAGCCGTCAGTAATTTCTGTTTTTGATCGAAGCAGTCTTTTCTTTGTGCGTAGATGTTTTTTAAAAGTAAGTGAAATATGAAAAATAAGAGAAAAGTTTGTATTGCACTTTATATTTCCAAATACTTTCATCGCAAAATATGGATGAAAAATTGTCTGAAGAAACTGTAAAATTATTCTGACATCAATCTGTTACGTGAAATCTAGTGATAGTGAGGATTATTATTTTCAAATGACCGACTTAGTATTTAAAAAATTAGTTAAAGCCGTTTTTACAAAGACAAAATAGTAATATGCGAATACTTCAGAGTAAAGTTCAGCATTCAGATGGACATAGGAATACGGGGGAATACGGGTAACGCTTTCATTAGGCGCATTTTGGTGGTCATCGTTATGTCATGGCTTTTCCAAATCCTTCTTAATTGAGTTAGTGTGCAACCTTCGCTGTTATTATTCGCCTTTTAATTTCTGTTGAACCACCATCTTTTGCAGTAAGTAACCCCAAGTAAGCAAATTTATCAACTGCTTGGAGGCCGCTTAAGCTTTGTATATTATCTGTTTTAACTTTCGTTCTATCTGTATTGATTAACAAACCTGCTTCTTTACTTACACTATCCAGCCGCCTTTGAAATATATGGAGTAATTTTTCTTTTGACGAAGCAATTATCGCAATATCGTCGGCATATTGTAGGTTAATTCCTTTTCAGCGACTTTCTATCTTCCCATTCTTCCATTATTTTTCATTGTATCCTTTAATTTTATATGTTGAAAAGGATTGGATGTATCCTTGACGGAATCCTTTTTCTGACTTAAATTCATCTGTCTGGCTGTTATTAATTTTTTACTTTGCCGCTGGTAGAGGCGTACACGGAGTTTATTAAATCGATTAAGTGACGCTGATTATGCAAGAAAAATCTTCAAAACCGCAAATAATGCTGGTATACAGAATTCAGCTGAATTTCGATTTGAACAGAGATTAACAATCGCGTAAAAACAATCTGTTTATTTTGAATAAATTAACAAGATAACTAAATCTACAGAATTCAGGTAACACGAAAGTCAAAAACTTTTATAATTGATTCTCTCCAGGCGCCTTGAACTTCTTTAGCTTTTGTTGCAGCTATGTGGACCTCTTCCTCTAGTATTCGTGGTTCTTTATCAGCTGTCAAATTTGGTACTCGTCTTATATGTTTTCTTCACATTCCTCACGCATGAGTTTTTCGCATTCGCCATCTGGTAATTTCCCCTATCGTCCGTTAACATTTCCCCATTTCCATTTTTAATTGCCGTACTCCGGAACAGCGAATCCTCTCGTTATCTGTTTTATCTTTCGAAGCATATCTCTTGTTTCAATTTTGTTTTCATTCCGTTTAATATCTTCACAAATGTTATTTAGGAACTTGTTTTTGTCATTTCTACTTTCTGTTTGATCTCTATACTTATGTAATTTGCGGCACTCCAAAATGAATGGCGTACACACGAGAGTGGATACTATTCACGTCCACTTGGAAGTACCTATAATTCAAAATAAGATTTCGATAGTATGTAGTACTGATAAGATACTGATTAACTTTCTTTTAATTTTGTACAATAATCTAGTACGCCATACTTTATCTCCATAAGATTTTTCGATATCAAAGAACGCGGCTGAACAATATTCCTTTGCTTCAAGGCGCTATATTATCAACAATTCGATGTATTCGTTCGGTAGTACTATGATTATTTCTAAAACCGAACTGCCAACTTGGAATTAGTTTACTCACATTTAGAAGAGTTTTGATTCTTTTTCATAGAAGTTTTTCAAATAATTCCGATATAACTGGTACTAGTCTAATCGGTCTATAGGAAGTTGCATCCTATGTTAGTTTTCCTTTGTGCATCATTACAATAGTTGTAAATTTCCACTAGATTGTAAAATGTCCATTACGAAGAATTACTCTCGTTAAATATATACGTTATTAGAGTTTACTTCTTTCTTCGGTAAGTGTTTTAAAACACTCGCAGTTATTAAATCGTAACCAGGCGATTTATTTATTGGTAGGCGTTCTTGAATATACGCATTAGCCTCCGTTGGAGAAATTTACTTTACTGTTGTAGACATCTGAAATGGGCCCTATAAGTAATCATTTATGTGTTCTCCGTGATTATTTAATGAACTGTTTTTTCTGTTCTCGAAATATACTGGATAAGCAAATACTTCAAGTTTTTTTGTTTATTGATGCGCGCCCATTTACTGTTATCCGTTCGTATTGGAGGACAGTGAGAGATTTTATAACCCTCCACAAATTGTAGTCAGTTGCTTTATTGAGTGCTAAATTAAATACTGTATTGTATTGTATATTTTTATTTAAAGACGCTCGACATCTTGGTCATTTGCGTCTGCTATAACTTAAATAATTAAATACAACGGAAAAGTAAATCTATATCTTATGGAATACATTTATACATTTTAAAAAACTAAAAACATATTGAACGATAGCTTCATCATCTGCAAGCATTTCTTCTGTCGTCATTTTTCTATGTCCGAACGCTTGTCATTATTAAATATCTCATTTTCAATCTGAAGAATTTTATTTTTTGGCTGCTTCGACGCGCGATTAAAATTTGTTTTATTGACGGGACTCCGATCGTTACGTCATGTCCCCCGTCTTATCCGTCTTTTTCGGCGATCATGATTTCTATTACTTTTTGAACGATTAATTATTTAAACATGTTCTTTATTGTGCTGGGTAGCTGGTCGGTAATTTTTAATTTCTGAGTTATTACCAGTTTAGAAGGATGAAATTTCAACTCTTCCAGCAATATACGGCGAACAGATTTCCTCGTGAGGTTTATAGAAGCAGCAGCAGGACGAGCAGAATGTTCGAGACTCCGGATGATCGCTGCCTGAGCAGGATCGATGTTTGTTGGATACGATCTTTTTTCTTTGTCCAGGATGTTTTTTATCCGTTGCCACAAGTTCTCACTCGAAAATTTTCAACCCACCTTAAAATTTAATTACAGGATGGTATATGTGTATACCGTGTCTTCACGCTGAAAATAACGTTTCACGTACAACGCACACTCCTTCTCGTTACAGGATGATGCGATAGCTGAAACTGGACTAAAATGAATCACTCGTGTATAAAGTAAAGATGGAGCACGCGGTTTGCGCTTTAGCAGTGTTACCAACTGCGCTATTCGAAAAACAAAACTGTCCGTCTTCTTTTGGGGGTCACCCTGCATAAGAAATATTAAATGTGAAAATACTACTAATTTTGATACATAATTTTTAAAAATTTACAAAACGAAAAATAGTGTTTATAAGTAATCCGATAGTGAGTATGGTAAACGATGCAATCTACGTATAGGAAATATGTAAAAATGGTCTATCGGATTATTTATAAATACTATTTTTCATTTTATTAATTATTATCAGTTATGTATTTAAATTAATATATTTATATTTTATATTTCTTATAGATAAATTGTGTTGTTTACCAAAGACTATTTTTTATTTTGTTAATTTTCATAAATTGCACGTCTAAATTAATATTTTTACATTTCATATATATATATATATATATTACATACATTTACATATTTTTATACTTTACGTTCGGTAATAGCTTAAGAGGTCGAAATCTTTGTGATTTTTAAAAAAGCGTTTAATAATTTTAACTCCTTTCTGGTTGTTTATTTACTTAATAAATAACTTTATTTCGCACTCTTTAAAGTATAAATATATGTATATATATGTGAGTTAGGGCGTCTATATGTATGTGTGTGCACCCGTATCGCGATAATATAGCAACGATAAGAGTAACGTTTACTACTAACTTGCATGCAATATTCTTTTAACTATTCCTCACTTGCTTCTTACCTGCCCGCTAAAGGTAGACTTCCGAGCAACGCGACCGAGACAGTTTCAAGGCGACCGCTTCTGGAGCAGTAGTGTCGCGCGACAGTGTTTAGCGGCAATTCTTGTATTGTTTTTATTTACTTCTCTCCTGAATGATTGTATGCATATGGATGAAATTAAATTTTTTGCTGAAGAAGACGACAGATTAATTGAATTAGTGTCGTATAATCCTATTTTATTTAATCCCCAGGTTGAAAATTACAAAATATAAATGTACGTGATGATGTATGGAAAAGTATTTGCCAAAAATTAAACAAAAATGGTAACTTAAATTTTATATATGTATATATACTTATTTAATTGTGTTATATTAATATTTGGCATCTATAAATATGTGTATATATATATATAGAAGTCTCAAAATAAAACATTAACACATTGAAGAAAATAAAGTTTTTAAAATTGTTTAATTTTTAATTAAACGGACATAGATTTTGTAAAATATTTTATTGTTGCTAAATTGTAATAAATAATTTCATAAACATTCAAAAAACTACTTAAATTGGGTGTTTTTATTAAAATGAACTTTGTATTTTAGAAATATTCGGTAATAGTTTTAATTTAAAATAAAAAAACTAAAAACATAAAGAAATCATTAACTAGACTACCCATGTAAAATAATTTCATGATTACTGAAATTAAATAAATACAGTAAAACGTTCCGAAGGTTTTACAAAATTCCCTCGCGAATGTTCAATTGATATTATTAATTAATGTTTTTTATCCGTTTTGTTATAATTTTCAAAAACTATATAGAAATAAACAAATTAAACTAATTTATATGTAATGTAAAATATTTTCTCAATTATTCTTTTATCTCCAATTAGCGTTTATTTTCTTTTTCAGAAATTGCATGTAAAAAACGGTGGAAACACATACGGGACTCATATAATCGTTTCAAACGTAAGCGAAAATTGTCAACTGGATCAGCTGCACCAGCAAAACATTCCAAATGTGAATTTTTTAAAAGATTAGAATTCTTAGAAACCGTTCTGGTAGAAAGAACTACGATTTCTAATGTGAATTTAGATTCAGAAGTTTTGTCATCAATAATATTGACTGAACAGTCAGAAATCGTATCAAATGACAGTGCAGAATGTATAAATGAAACACCTCCATCACCGGTATCGTCTATTTCATCATGTTCAAAGGCCAAACGGAAATGGAGAAATAAAAAAGAAAACTCCATTGTAGATTATATGGAGAAAAGAGAGAAAAGTAGGCAGCAGTTGGTGGAAAAATTATTTATCAAAGAAAATGATGATATTACTTCATTTGGAAATCATGTCAGTGCTGTATTAAGAAAGTTAAATCCACAATTAACAATACAAGCAAAAAATGAATTATTTAGTGTATTAACTAAGTATGAAAGTATGACAGTGGAAATGGAGGTAAAACCAAAATCATCTTATTTATCTCAATCTGTTGAAAAAAATGATCCTGAATACGCAGAAGTTA